>CAJZCY010000011.1:0-1355000 GCA_914969975.1 Anopheles atroparvus
CATAGAGAGATAGTATTTGGACTTAGGAAGTTTGTACCTAGTTTGTTTCTGTTTTGGCGTGGACTTAGGAAGTTTGTACCAAGTTTGTTACTGTTTTGGCGTGGACTTAGGAAGTTTGTACCAAGTTTGTTACTGTTTTGGCGTGGACTTAGGAAGTTTGTACCAAGTTTGTTACTGTTTTGGCGTGGACTTAGGAAGTTTGTACCAAGTTTGTTACTGTTTTGGCGTGGACTTAGGAAGTTTGTACCAAGTTTGTTACTGTTTTGGCGTGGACTTAGGAAGTTTGTACCAAGTTTGTTACTGTTTTGGCGTGGACTTAGGAAGTTTGTACCAAGTTTGTTACTGTTTTGGCGTGGACTTAGGAAGTTTTGTACCAAGTTTGGTGCTGTTTTGGCGTGGACTTAGGAAGTTTGTACCAAGTTTGTTACTGTTTTGGCGTGGACTTAGGAAGTTTGTACCAAGTTTGTTACTGTTTTGGCGTGGACTTAGGAAGTTTGTACCAAGTTTGTTACTGTTTTGGCGTGGACTTAGGAAGTTTGTACCAAGTTTGTTACTGTTTTGGCGTGGACTTAGGAAGTTTGTACCAAGTTTGTTTCTGTTTTGGCGTGGACTTAGGAAGTTTTGTACCAAGTTTGTTACTGTTTTGGCGTGGACTTAGGAAGTTTGTACCAAGTTTGGTGCTGTTTTGGCGTGGACTTAGGAAGTTTGTACCAAGTTTGTTACTGTTTTGGCGTGGACTTAGGAAGTTTGTACCAAGTTTGTTACTGTTTTGGCGTGGACTTAGGAAGTTTGTACCAAGTTTGTTACTGTTTTGGCGTGGACTTAGGAAGTTTGTACCAAGTTTGTTACTGTTTTGGCGTGGACTTAGGAAGTTTGTACCAAGTTTGGTGCTGTTTTGGCGTGGACTTAGGAAGTTTGTATCAAGTTTGTTGCTGTTTTGGCGTGGACTTAGGAAGTTTGTACCTAGTTTGTTTCTGTTTTGGCGTGGACTTAGGAAGTTTGTACCAAGTTTGTTACTGTTTTGGCGTGGACTTAGGAAGTTTGTACCAAGTTTGTTACTGTTTTGGCGTGGACCTTAGGAAGTTTGTACCAAGTTTGTTACTGTTTTGGCGTGGACTTAGGAAGTTTGTACCAAGTTTGTTACTGTTTTGGCGTGGACTTAGGAAGTTTGTACCAAGTTTGTTACTGTTTTGGCGTGGACTTAGGAAGTTTGTACCAAGTTTGTTACTGTTTTGGCGTGGACTTAGGAAGTTTGTACCTAGTTTGTTTCTGTTTTGGCGTGGACTTAGGAAGTTTGTACCAAGTTTGGTGCTGTTTTGGCGTGGACTTAGGAAGTTTGTACCAAGTTTGTTACTGTTTTGGCGTGGACTTAGGAAGTTTGTACCAAGTTTGTTACTGTTTTGGCGTGGACTTAGGAAGTTTGTACCAAGTTTGTTACTGTTTTGGCGTGGACTTAGGAAGTTTGTACCAAGTTTGTTACTGTTTTGGCGTGGACTTAGGAAGTTTGTACCTAGTTTGTTTCTGTTTTGGCGTGGACTTAGGAAGTTTGTACCAAGTTTGGTGCTGTTTTGGCGTGGACTTAGGAAGTTTGTACCAAGTTTGTTACTGTTTTGGCGTGGACTTAGGAAGTTTGTACCAAGTTTGTTACTGTTTTGGCGTGGACTTAGGAAGTTTGTACCTAGTTTGTTTCTGTTTTGGCGTGGACTTAGGAAGTTTGTACCAAGTTTGGTGCTGTTTTGGCGTGGACTTAGGAAGTTTGTATCAAGTTTGGTGCTGTTTTGGCGTGGACTTAGGAAGTTTGTACCTAGTTTGTTTCTGTTTTTGCGTGGACTTAGGAAGTTTGTACCAAGTTTGTTACTGTTTTGGCGTGGACTTAGGAAGTTTGTACCAAGTTTGGTGCTGTTTTGGCGTGGACTTAGGAAGTTTGTATCAAGTTTGGTGCTGTTTTGGCGTGGACTTAGGAAGTTTGTACCTAGTTTGTTTCTGTTTTGGCGTGGACTTAGGAAGTTTGTACCAAGTTTGTTACTGTTTTGGCGTGGACTTAGGAAGTTTGTACCAAGTTTGTTACTGTTTTGGCGTGGACTTAGGAAGTTTGTACCAAGTTTGTTACTGTTTTGGCGTGGACTTAGGAAGTTTGTACCAAGTTTGTTACTGTTTTGGCGTGGACTTAGGAAGTTTGTACCAAGTTTGGTGCTGTTTTGGCGTGGACTTAGGAAGTTTGTACCAAGTTTGTTACTGTTTTGGCGTGGACTTAGGAAGTTTGTACCAAGTTTGTTACTGTTTTGGCGTGGACTTAGGAAGTTTGTACCAAGTTTGTTACTGTTTTGGCGTGGACTTAGGAAGTTTGTACCAAGTTTGTTACTGTTTTGGCGTGGACTTAGGAAGTTTGTACCAAGTTTGTTACTGTTTTGGCGTGGACTTAGGAAGTTTGTACCAAGTTTGTTACTGTTTTGGCGTGGACTTAGGAAGTTTGTACCTAGTTTGTTTCTGTTTTGGCGTGGACTTAGGAAGTTTGTACCAAGTTTGGTGCTGTTTTGGCGTGGACTTAGGAAGTTTGTACCAAGTTTGGTGCTGTTTTGGCGTGGACTTAGGAAGTTTGTACCAAGTTTGTTACTGTTTTGGCGTGGACTTAGGAAGTTTGTACCAAGTTTGTTACTGTTTTGGCGTGGACTTAGGAAGTTTGTACCAAGTTTGTTACTGTTTTGGCGTGGACTTAGGAAGTTTGTACCAAGTTTGTTACTGTTTTGGCGTGGACTTAGGAAGTTTTGTACCAAGTTTGGTGCTGTTTTGGCGTGGACTTAGGAAGTTTGTACCAAGTTTGTTACTGTTTTGGCGTGGACTTAGGAAGTTTGTACCAAGTTTGGTGCTGTTTTGGCGTGGACTTAGGAAGTTTGTACCAAGTTTGTTACTGTTTTGGCGTGGACTTAGGAAGTTTGTACCAAGTTTGGTGCTGTTTTGGCGTGGACTTAGGAAGTTTGTACCAAGTTTGTTACTGTTTTGGCGTGGACTTAGGAAGTTTGTACCAAGTTTGTTACTGTTTTGGCGTGGACTTAGGAAGTTTGTACCAAGTTTGGTGCTGTTTTGGCGTGGACTTAGGAAGTTTGTACCAAGTTTGTTACTGTTTTGGCGTGGACTTAGGAAGTTTGTACCAAGTTTGGTGCTGTTTTGGCGTGGACTTAGGAAGTTTGTACCAAGTTTGTTACTGTTTTGGCGTGGACTTAGGAAGTTTGTACCAAGTTTGTTACTGTTTTGGCGTGGACTTAGGAAGTTTGTACCTAGTTTGTTTCTGTTTTGGCGTGGACTTAGGAAGTTTGTACCAAGTTTGGTGCTGTTTTGGCGTGGACTTAGGAAGTTTGTACCTAGTTTGTTTCTGTTTTTGCGTGGACTTAGGAAGTTTGTACCAAGTTTGTTACTGTTTTGGCGTGGACTTAGGAAGTTTGTACCAAGTTTGGTGCTGTTTTGGCGTGGACTTAGGAAGTTTGTACCAAGTTTGTTACTGTTTTGGCGTGGACTTAGGAAGTTTGTACCAAGTTTGTTACTGTTTTGGCGTGGACTTAGGAAGTTTGTACCAAGTTTGTTACTGTTTTGGCGTGGACTTAGGAAGTTTGTACCAAGTTTGGTGCTGTTTTGGCGTGGACTTAGGAAGTTTGTACCAAGTTTGTTACTGTTTTGGCGTGGACTTAGGAAGTTTGTACCAAGTTTGGTGCTGTTTTGGCGTGGACTTAGGAAGTTTGTACCAAGTTTGTTACTGTTTTGGCGTGGACTTAGGAAGTTTGTACCAAGTTTGTTACTGTTTTGGCGTGGACTTAGGAAGTTTGTACCTAGTTTGTTTCTGTTTTGGCGTGGACTTAGGAAGTTTGTACCAAGTTTGGTGCTGTTTTGGCGTGGACTTAGGAAGTTTGTACCTAGTTTGTTTCTGTTTTTGCGTGGACTTAGGAAGTTTGTACCAAGTTTGTTACTGTTTTGGCGTGGACTTAGGAAGTTTGTACCAAGTTTGGTGCTGTTTTGGCGTGGACTTAGGAAGTTTGTACCAAGTTTGTTACTGTTTTGGCGTGGACTTAGGAAGTTTGTACCAAGTTTGTTACTGTTTTGGCGTGGACTTAGGAAGTTTGTACCTAGTTTGTTTCTGTTTTGGCGTGGACTTAGGAAGTTTGTACCAAGTTTGGTGCTGTTTTGGCGTGGACTTAGGAAGTTTGTACCAAGTTTGTTACTGTTTTGGCGTGGACTTAGGAAGTTTGTACCAAGTTTGTTACTGTTTTGGCGTGGACTTAGGAAGTTTGTACCAAGTTTGGTGCTGTTTTGGCGTGGACTTAGGAAGTTTGTACCAAGTTTGGTGCTGTTTTGGCGTGGACTTAGGAAGTTTGTACCAAGTTTGTTACTGTTTTGGCGTGGACTTAGGAAGTTTGTACCAAGTTTGGTGCTGTTTTGGCGTGGACTTAGGAAGTTTGTACCAAGTTTGTTACTGTTTTGGCGTGGACTTAGGAAGTTTGTACCAAGTTTGTTACTGTTTTGGCGTGGACTTAGGAAGTTTGTACCAAGTTTGGTGCTGTTTTGGCGTGGACTTAGGAAGTTTGTACCAAGTTTGTTACTGTTTTGGCGTGGACTTAGGAAGTTTGTACCAAGTTTGGTGCTGTTTTGGCGTGGACTTAGGAAGTTTGTACCAAGTTTGTTACTGTTTTGGCGTGGACTTAGGAAGTTTGTACCAAGTTTGTTACTGTTTTGGCGTGGACTTAGGAAGTTTGTACCTAGTTTGTTTCTGTTTTGGCGTGGACTTAGGAAGTTTGTACCAAGTTTGGTGCTGTTTTGGCGTGGACTTAGGAAGTTTGTACCAAGTTTGTTACTGTTTTGGCGTGGACTTAGGAAGTTTGTACCAAGTTTGTTACTGTTTTGGCGTGGACTTAGGAAGTTTGTACCAAGTTTGTTACTGTTTTGGCGTGGACTTAGGAAGTTTGTACCAAGTTTGTTACTGTTTTGGCGTGGACTTAGGAAGTTTGTACCAAGTTTGGTGCTGTTTTGGCGTGGACTTAGGAAGTTTGTACCAAGTTTGTTACTGTTTTGGCGTGGACTTAGGAAGTTTGTACCAAGTTTGGTGCTGTTTTGGCGTGGACTTAGGAAGTTTGTACCAAGTTTGTTACTGTTTTGGCGTGGACTTAGGAAGTTTGTACCAAGTTTGTTACTGTTTTGGCGTGGACTTAGGAAGTTTGTACCAAGTTTGTTACTGTTTTGGCGTGGACTTAGGAAGTTTGTACCAAGTTTGTTACTGTTTTGGCGTGGACTTAGGAAGTTTGTACCAAGTTTGTTACTGTTTTGGCGTGGACTTAGGAAGTTTGTACCAAGTTTGTTACTGTTTTGGCGTGGACTTGGGAAGTTTGTACCAAGTTTGTTACTGTTTTGGCGTGGACTTAGGAAGTTTGTACCAAGTTTGGTGCTGTTTTGGCGTGGACTTAGGAAGTTTGTACCAAGTTTGTTACTGTTTTGGCGTGGACTTAGGAAGTTTGTACCAAGTTTGTTACTGTTTTGGCGTGGACTTAGGAAGTTTGTACCAAGTTTGTTACTGTTTTGGCGTGGACTTAGGAAGTTTGTACCAAGTTTGTTACTGTTTTGGCGTGGACTTAGGAAGTTTGTACCAAGTTTGTTACTGTTTTGGCGTGGACTTAGGAAGTTTGTACCAGGTTTGTTACTGTTTTGGCGTGGACTTAGGAAGTTTGTACCTAGTTTGTTTCTGTTTTGGCGTGGACTTAGGAAGTTTGTACCAAGTTTGGTGCTGTTTTGGCGTGGACTTAGGAAGTTTGTACCAAGTTTGTTACTGTTTTGGCGTGGACTTAGGAAGTTTGTACCAAGTTTGTTACTGTTTTGGCGTGGACTTAGGAAGTTTGTACCTAGTTTGTTTCTGTTTTGGCGTGGACTTAGGAAGTTTGTACCAAGTTTGGTGCTGTTTTGGCGTGGACTTAGGAAGTTTGTATCAAGTTTGGTGCTGTTTTGGCGTGGACTTAGGAAGTTTGTACCTAGTTTGTTACTGTTTTGGCGTGGACTTAGGAAGTTTGTACCAAGTTTGGTGCTGTTTTGGCGTGGACTTAGGAAGTTTGTATCAAGTTTGGTGCTGTTTTGGCGTGGACTTAGGAAGTTTGTACCTAGTTTGTTTCTGTTTTGGCGTGGACTTAGGAAGTTTGTACCAAGTTTGTTACTGTTTTGGCGTGGACTTAGGAAGTTTGTACCAAGTTTGTTACTGTTTTGGCGTGGACTTAGGAAGTTTGTACCAAGTTTGTTACTGTTTTGGCGTGGACTTAGGAAGTTTGTACCAAGTTTGTTACTGTTTTGGCGTGGACTTAGGAAGTTTGTACCAAGTTTGGTGCTGTTTTGGCGTGGACTTAGGAAGTTTGTACCAAGTTTGTTACTGTTTTGGCGTGGACTTAGGAAGTTTGTACCAAGTTTGTTACTGTTTTGGCGTGGACTTAGGAAGTTTGTACCAAGTTTGTTACTGTTTTGGCGTGGACTTAGGAAGTTTGTACCAAGTTTGTTACTGTTTTGGCGTGGACTTAGGAAGTTTGTACCAAGTTTGTTACTGTTTTGGCGTGGACTTAGGAAGTTTGTACCAAGTTTGTTACTGTTTTGGCGTGGACTTAGGAAGTTTGTACCTAGTTTGTTTCTGTTTTGGCGTGGACTTAGGAAGTTTGTACCAAGTTTGGTGCTGTTTTGGCGTGGACTTAGGAAGTTTGTACCAAGTTTGGTGCTGTTTTGGCGTGGACTTAGGAAGTTTGTACCAAGTTTGTTACTGTTTTGGCGTGGACTTAGGAAGTTTGTACCAAGTTTGTTACTGTTTTGGCGTGGACTTAGGAAGTTTGTACCAAGTTTGTTACTGTTTTGGCGTGGACTTAGGAAGTTTGTACCAAGTTTGTTACTGTTTTGGCGTGGACTTAGGAAGTTTGTACCAAGTTTGGTGCTGTTTTGGCGTGGACTTAGGAAGTTTGTACCAAGTTTGTTACTGTTTTGGCGTGGACTTAGGAAGTTTGTACCAAGTTTGGTGCTGTTTTGGCGTGGACTTAGGAAGTTTGTACCAAGTTTGTTACTGTTTTGGCGTGGACTTAGGAAGTTTGTACCAAGTTTGTTACTGTTTTGGCGTGGACTTAGGAAGTTTGTACCTAGTTTGTTTCTGTTTTGGCGTGGACTTAGGAAGTTTGTACCAAGTTTGGTGCTGTTTTGGCGTGGACTTAGGAAGTTTGTACCAAGTTTGTTACTGTTTTGGCGTGGACTTAGGAAGTTTGTACCAAGTTTGTTACTGTTTTGGCGTGGACTTAGGAAGTTTGTACCAAGTTTGTTACTGTTTTGGCGTGGACTTAGGAAGTTTGTACCAAGTTTGTTACTGTTTTGGCGTGGACTTAGGAAGTTTGTACCAAGTTTGTTACTGTTTTGGCGTGGACTTAGGAAGTTTGTACCAAGTTTGTTACTGTTTTGGCGTGGACTTAGGAAGTTTGTACCAAGTTTGTTACTGTTTTGGCGTGGACTTAGGAAGTTTGTACCAAGTTTGTTACTGTTTTGGCGTGGACTTAGGAAGTTTGTACCAAGTTTGTTACTGTTTTGGCGTGGACTTAGGAAGTTTGTACCAAGTTTGTTACTGTTTTGGCGTGGACTTAGGAAGTTTGTACCAAGTTTGTTACTGTTTTGGCGTGGACTTAGGAAGTTTGTACCAAGTTTGTTACTGTTTTGGCGTGGACTTAGGAAGTTTGTACCAAGTTTGTTACTGTTTTGGCGTGGACTTAGGAAGTTTGTACCTAGTTTGTTTCTGTTTTGGCGTGGACTTAGGAAGTTTGTACCAAGTTTGGTGCTGTTTTGGCGTGGACTTAGGAAGTTTGTACCAAGTTTGTTACTGTTTTGGCGTGGACTTAGGAAGTTTGTACCAAGTTTGTTACTGTTTTGGCGTGGACTTAGGAAGTTTGTACCAAGTTTGTTACTGTTTTGGCGTGGACTTAGGAAGTTTGTACCAAGTTTGTTACTGTTTTGGCGTGGACTTAGGAAGTTTGTACCAAGTTTGGTGCTGTTTTGGCGTGGACTTAGGAAGTTTGTACCAAGTTTGTTACTGTTTTGGCGTGGACTTAGGAAGTTTGTACCAAGTTTGGTGCTGTTTTGGCGTGGACTTAGGAAGTTTGTATCAAGTTTGGTGCTGTTTTGGCGTGGACTTACTAAGTTTGTACCTAGTTTGTTTCTGTTTTGGCGTGGACTTAGGAAGTTTGTACCAAGTTTGTTACTGTTTTGGCGTGGACTTAGGAAGTTTGTACCAAGTTTGTTACTGTTTTGGCGTGGACTTAGGAAGTTTGTACCAAGTTTGTTACTGTTTTGGCGTGGACTTAGGAAGTTTGTACCAAGTTTGTTACTGTTTTGGCGTGGACTTAGGAAGTTTGTACCAAGTTTGGTGCTGTTTTGGCGTGGACTTAGGAAGTTTGTACCAAGTTTGTTACTGTTTTGGCGTGGACTTAGGAAGTTTGTACCAAGTTTGTTACTGTTTTGGCGTGGACTTAGGAAGTTTGTACCAAGTTTGTTACTGTTTTGGCGTGGACTTAGGAAGTTTGTACCAAGTTTGTTACTGTTTTGGCGTGGACTTAGGAAGTTTGTACCAAGTTTGTTACTGTTTTGGCGTGGACTTAGGAAGTTTGTACCAAGTTTGTTACTGTTTTGGCGTGGACTTAGGAAGTTTGTACCAAGTTTGGTGCTGTTTTGGCGTGGACTTAGGAAGTTTGTACCAAGTTTGTTACTGTTTTGGCGTGGACTTAGGAAGTTTGTACCAAGTTTGGTTCTGTTTTGGCGTGGACTTAGGAAGTTTGTACCAAGTTTGTTACTGTTTTGGCGTGGTCTTATGAAGTTTGTACCAAGTTGGGTGCTGTTTTGGCGTGGTCTTATGAAGTTTGTACCAAGTTTGTTACTGTTTTGGCGTGGACTTAGGAAGTTTGTACCAAGTTTGGTGCTGTTTTGGCGTGGACTTAGGAAGTTTGTACCAAGTTTGTTACTGTTTTGGCGTGGACTTAGGAAGTTTGTACCAAGTTTGTTACTGTTTTGGCGTGGACTTAGGAAGTTTGTACCAAGTTTGTTACTGTTTTGGCGTGGACTTAGGAAGTTTGTACCAAGTTTGTTACTGTTTTGGCGTGGACTTAGGAAGTTTGTACCAAGTTTGTTACTGTTTTGGCGTGGACTTAGGAAGTTTGTACCTAGTTTGTTTCTGTTTTGGCGTGGACTTAGGAAGTTTGTACCAAGTTTGGTGCTGTTTTGGCGTGGACTTAGGAAGTTTGTACCAAGTTTGTTACTGTTTTGGCGTGGACTTAGGAAGTTTGTACCAAGTTTGTTACTGTTTTGGCGTGGACTTAGGAAGTTTGTATCTAGTTTGTTTCTGTTTTGGCGTGGACTTAGGAAGTTTGTACCAAGTTTGGTGCTGTTTTGGCGTGGACTTAGGAAGTTTGTATCAAGTTTGGTGCTGTTTTGGCGTGGACTTAGGAAGTTTGTACCTAGTTTGTTTCTGTTTTTGCGTGGACTTAGGAAGTTTGTACCAAGTTTGTTACTGTTTTGGCGTGGACTTAGGAAGTTTGTACCAAGTTTGGTGCTGTTTTGGCGTGGACTTAGGAAGTTTGTATCAAGTTTGGTGCTGTTTTGGCGTGGACTTAGGAAGTTTGTACCTAGTTTGTTTCTGTTTTGGCGTGGACTTAGGAAGTTTGTACCAAGTTTGTTACTGTATTGGCGTGGACTTAGGAAGTTTGTACCAAGTTTGTTACTGTTTTGGCGTGGACTTAGGAAGTTTGTACCAAGTTTGTTACTGTTTTGGCGTGGACTTAGGAAGTTTGTACCAAGTTTGTTACTGTTTTGGCGTGGACTTAGGAAGTTTGTACCAAGTTTGTTACTGTTTTGGCGTGGACTTAGGAAGTTTGTACCAAGTTTGTTACTGTTTTGGCGTGGACTTAGGAAGTTTGTACCAAGTTTGTTACTGTTTTGGCGTGGTCTTATGAAGTTTGTACCAAGTTTGTTACTGTTTTGGCGTGGACTTAGGAAGTTTGTACCAAGTTTGGTGCTGTTTTGGCGCGGACTTACGAAGTTTGTACCAAGTTTGTTACTGTTTTGGCGTGGACTTAGGAAGTTTGTACCAAGTTTGTTACTGTTTTGGCGTGGACTTAGGAAGTTTGTACCAAGTTTGGTGCTGTTTTGGCGTGGACTTAGGAAGTTTGTACCAAGTTTGTTACTGTTTTGGCGTGGACTTAGGAAGTTTGTACCAAGTTTGTTACTGTTTTGGCGTGGACTTAGGAAGTTTGTACCAAGTTTGTTACTGTTTTGGCGTGGACTTAGGAAGTTTGTACCAAGTTTGGTGCTGTTTTGGCGCGGACTTACGAAGTTTGTACCAAGTTTGGTGCTGTTTTGGCGCGGACTTACGAAGTTTGTACCAAGTTTGTTACTGTTTTGGCGTGGACTTAGGAAGTTTGTACCAAGTTTGTTACTGTTTTGGCGTGGACTTAGGAAGTTTGTACCAAGTTTGGTGCTGTTTTGGCGTGGACTTAGGAAGTTTGTACCAAGTTTGTTACTGTTTTGGCGTGGACTTAGGAAGTTTGTACCAAGTTTGGTGCTGTTTTGGCGTGGACTTAGGAAGTTTGTACCAAGTTTGTTACTGTTTTGGCGTGGACTTAGGAAGTTTGTACCAAGTTTGTTACTGTTTTGGCGTGGACTTAGGAAGTTTGTACCAAGTTTGTTACTGTTTTGGCGTGGACTTAGGAAGTTTGTACCAAGTTTGTTACTGTTTTGGCGTGGACTTAGGAAGTTTGTACCAAGTTTGTAACTGTTTTGGCGTGGACTTAGGAAGTTTGTACCAAGTTTGTTACTGTTTTGGCGTGGACTTAGGAAGTTTGTACCAAGTTTGTTACTGTTTTGGCGTGGACTTAGGAAGTTTGTACCAAGTTTGTTACTGTTTTGGCGTGGACTTAGGAAGTTTGTACCAAGTTTGTTACTGTTTTGGCGTGGACTTAGGAAGTTTGTACCAAGTTTGTTACTGTTTTGGCGTGGACTTAGGAAGTTTGTACCTAGTTTGTTTCTGTTTTGGCGTGGACTTAGGAAGTTTGTACCAAGTTTGTTACTGTTTTGGCGTGGACTTAGGAAGTTTGTACCAAGTTTGTTACTGTTTTGGCGTGGACTTAGGAAGTTTGTACCAAGTTTGTTACTGTTTTGGCGTGGACTTAGGAAGTTTGTACCAAGTTTGTTACTGTTTTGGCGTGGACTTAGGAAGTTTGTACCAAGTTTATTACTGTTTTGGCGTGGACTTAGGAAGTTTGTACCAAGTTTGTTACTGTTTTGGCGTGGACTTAGGAAGTTTGTACCTAGTTTGTTTCTGTTTTGGCGTGGACTTAGGAAGTTTGTACCAAGTTTGGTGCTGTTTTGGCGTGGACTTAGGAAGTTTGTACCAAGTTTGTTACTGTTTTGGCGTGGACTTAGGAAGTTTGTACCAAGTTTGTTACTGTTTTGGCGTGGACTTAGGAAGTTTGTACCAAGTTTGTTACTGTTTTGGCGTGGACTTAGGAAGTTTGTACCAAGTTTGTTACTGTTTTGGCGTGGACTTAGGAAGTTTGTACCTAGTTTGTTTCTGTTTTGGCGTGGACTTAGGAAGTTTGTACCAAGTTTGGTGCTGTTTTGGCGTGGACTTAGGAAGTTTGTACCAAGTTTGTTACTGTTTTGGCGTGGACTTAGGAAGTTTGTACCAAGTTTGTTACTGTTTTGGCGTGGACTTAGGAAGTTTGTACCAAGTTTGTTACTGTTTTGGCGTGGACTTAGGAAGTTTGTACCAAGTTTGTTACTGTTTTGGCGTGGACTTAGGAAGTTTGTACCTAGTTTGTTTCTGTTTTGGCGTGGACTTAGGAAGTTTGTACCAAGTTTGGTGCTGTTTTGGCGTGGACTTAGGAAGTTTGTACCAAGTTTGTTACTGTTTTGGCGTGGACTTAGGAAGTTTGTACCAAGTTTGTTACTGTTTTGGCGTGGACTTAGGAAGTTTGTACCAAGTTTGTTACTGTTTTGGCGTGGACTTAGGAAGTTTGTACCAAGTTTGTTTCTGTTTTGGCGTGGACTTAGGAAGTTTGTACCAAGTTTGTTACTGTTTTGGCGTGGACTTAGGAAGTTTGTACCAAGTTTGTTACTGTTTTGGCGTGGACTTAGGAAGTTTGTACCAAGTTTGTTACTGTTTTGGCGTGGACTTAGGAAGTTTGTACCTAGTTTGTTTCTGTTTTGGCGTGGACTTAGGAAGTTTGTACCAAGTTTGGTGCTGTTTTGGCGTGGACTTAGGAAGTTTGTACCAAGTTTGTTACTGTTTTGGCGTGGACTTAGGAAGTTTGTACCAAGTTTGTTACTGTTTTGGCGTGGACTTAGGAAGTTTGTACCAAGTTTGTTACTGTTTTGGCGTGGACTTAGGAAGTTTGTACCAAGTTTGTTACTGTTTTGGCGTGGACTTAGGAAGTTTGTACCTAGTTTGTTTCTGTTTTGGCGTGGACTTAGGAAGTTTGTACCAAGTTTGGTGCTGTTTTGGCGTGGACTTAGGAAGTTTGTACCAAGTTTGTTACTGTTTTGGCGTGGACTTAGGAAGTTTGTACCAAGTTTGGTGCTGTTTTGGCGTGGACTTAGGAAGTTTGTACCAAGTTTGTTACTGTTTTGGCGTGGACTTAGGAAGTTTGTACCAAGTTTGGTGCTGTTTTGGCGTGGACTTAGGAAGTTTGTACCAAGTTTGTTACTGTTTTGGCGTGGACTTAGGAAGTTTGTACCAAGTTTGTTACTGTTTTGGCGTGGACTTAGGAAGTTTGTACCAAGTTTGTTACTGTTTTGGCGTGGACTTAGGAAGTTTGTACCAAGTTTGTTACTGTTTTGGCGTGGACTTAGGAAGTTTGTACCAAGTTTGTTACTGTTTTGGCGTGGACTTAGGAAGTTTGTACCAAGTTTGTTACTGTTTTGGCGTGGACTTAGGAAGTTTGTACCAAGTTTGTTACTGTTTTGGCGTGGACTTAGGAAGTTTGTACCAAGTTTGTTACTGTTTTGGCGTGGACTTAGGAAGTTTGTACCAAGTTTGTTACTGTTTTGGCGTGGACTTAGGAAGTTTGTACCAAGTTTGTTACTGTTTTGGCGTGGACTTAGGAAGTTTGTACCAAGTTTGTTACTGTTTTGGCGTGGACTTAGGAAGTTTGTACCAAGTTTGTTACTGTTTTGGCGTGGACTTAGGAAGTTTGTACCTAGTTTGTTTCTGTTTTGGCGTGGACTTAGGAAGTTTGTACCAAGTTTGGTGCTGTTTTGGCGTGGACTTAGGAAGTTTGTACCAAGTTTGTTACTGTTTTGGCGTGGACTTAGGAAGTTTGTACCAAGTTTGTTACTGTTTTGGCGTGGACTTAGGAAGTTTGTACCAAGTTTGTTACTGTTTTGGCGTGGACTTAGGAAGTTTGTACCAAGTTTGTTACTGTTTTGGCGTGGACTTAGGAAGTTTGTACCAAGTTTGTTACTGTTTTGGCGTGGACTTAGGAAGTTTGTACCAAGTTTGTTACTGTTTTGGCGTGGACTTAGGAAGTTTGTACCAAGTTTGTTACTGTTTTGGCGTGGACTTAGGAAGTTTGTACCAAGTTTGTTACTGTTTTGGCGTGGACTTAGGAAGTTTGTACCTAGTTTGTTTCTGTTTTGGCGTGGACTTAGGAAGTTTGTACCAAGTTTGGTGCTGTTTTGGCGTGGACTTAGGAAGTTTGTACCAAGTTTGTTACTGTTTTGGCGTGGACTTAGGAAGTTTGTACCAAGTTTGTTACTGTTTTGGCGTGGACTTAGGAAGTTTGTACCTAGTTTGTTTCTGTTTTGGCGTGGACTTAGGAAGTTTGTACCATGTTTGGTGCTGTTTTGGCGTGGACTTAGGAAGTTTGTATCAAGTTTGGTGCTGTTCTGGCGTGGACTTAGGAAGTTTGTACCTAGTTTGTTTCTGTTTTTGCGTGGACTTAGGAAGTTTGTACCAAGTTTGTTACTGTTTTGGCGTGGACTTAGGAATTTTGTACCAAGTTTGGTGCTGTTTTGGCGTGGACTTAGGAAGTTTGTATCAAGTTTGGTGCTGTTTTGGCGTGGACTTAGGAAGTTTGTAACTAGTTTGTTTCTGTTTTGGCGTGGACTTAGGAAGTTTGTACCAAGTTTGTTACTGTTTTGGCGTGGACTTAGGAAGTTTGTACCAAGTTTGTTACTGTTTTGGCGTGGACTTAGGAAGTTTGTACCAAGTTTGTTACTGTTTTGGCGTGGACTTAGGAAGTTTGTACCAAGTTTGTTACTGTTTTGGCGTGGACTTAGGAAGTTTGTACCAAGTTTGGTGCTGTTTTGGCGTGGACTTAGGAAGTTTGTACCAAGTTTGTTACTGTTTTGGCGTGGACTTAGGAAGTTTGTACCAAGTTTGTTACTGTTTTGGCGTGGACTTAGGAAGTTTGTACCAAGTTTGTTACTGTTTTGGCGTGGACTTAGGAAGTTTGTACCAAGTTTGTTACTGTTTTGGCGTGGACTTAGGAAGTTTGTACCAAGTTTGTTACTGTTTTGGCGTGGACTTAGGAAGTTTGTACCAAGTTTGTTACTGTTTTGGCGTGGACTTAGGAAGTTTGTACCAAGTTTGGTGCTGTTTTGGCGTGGACTTAGGAAGTTTGTACCAAGTTTGTTACTGTTTTGGCGTGGACTTAGGAAGTTTGTACCAAGTTTGTTACTGTTTTGGCGTGGACTTAGGAAGTTTGTACCAAGTTTGTTACTGTTTTGGCGTGGACTTAGGAAGTTTGTACCAAGTTTGTTACTGTTTTGGCGTGGACTTAGGAAGTTTGTACCAAGTTTGTTACTGTTTTGGCGTGGACTTAGGAAGTTTGTACCAAGTTTGTTACTGTTTTGGCGTGGACTTAGGAAGTTTGTACCTAGTTTGTTTCTGTTTTGGCGTGGACTTAGGAAGTTTGTACCAAGTTTGGTGCTGTTTTGGCGTGGACTTAGGAAGTTTGTACCAAGTTTGTTACTGTTTTGGCGTGGACTTAGGAAGTTTGTACCAAGTTTGTTACTGTTTTGGCGTGGACTTAGGAAGTTTGTACCAAGTTTGTTACTGTTTTGGCGTGGACTTAGGAAGTTTGTACCAAGTTTGTTACTGTTTTGGCGTGGACTTAGGAAGTTTGTACAAAGTTTGGTGCTGTTTTGGCGTGGACTTAGGAAGTTTGTACCAAGTTTGTTACTGTTTTGGCGTGGACTTAGGAAGTTTGTACCAAGTTTGGTGCTGTTTTGGCGTGGACTTAGGAAGTTTGTACCAAGTTTGTTACTGTTTTGGCGTGGACTTAGGAAGTTTGTACCAAGTTTGTTACTGTTTTGGCGTGGACTTAGGAAGTTTGTACCAAGTTTGTTACTGTTTTGGCGTGGACTTAGGAAGTTTGTACCAAGTTTGTTACTGTTTTGGCGTGGACTTAGGCAGTTTGTACCAAGTTTGGTGCTGTTTTGGCGTGGACTTAGGAAGTTTGTACCAAGTTTGTTACTGTTTTGGCGTGGACTTAGGAAGTTTGTACCTAGTTTGTTTCTGTTTTGGCGTGGACTTAGGAAGTTTGTACCAAGTTTGGTGCTGTTTTGGCGTGGACTTAGGAAGTTTGTACCAAGTTTGTTACTGTTTTGGCGTGGACTTAGGAAGTTTGTACCAAGTTTGTTACTGTTTTGGCGTGGACTTAGGAAGTTTGTACCAAGTTTGTTACTGTTTTGGCGTGGACTTAGGAAGTTTGTACCAAGTTTGTTACTGTTTTGGCGTGGACTTAGGAAGTTTGTACCAAGTTTGTTACTGTTTTGGCGTGGACTTAGGAAGTTTGTACCAAGTTTGTTACTGTTTTGGCGTGGACTTAGGAAGTTTGTACCAAGTTTGTTACTGTTTTGGCGTGGACTTAGGAAGTTTGTACCTAGTTTGTTTCTGTTTTGGCGTGGACTTAGGAAGTTTGTACCAAGTTTGGTGCTGTTTTGGCGTGGACTTAGGAAGTTTGTACCAAGTTTGTTACTGTTTTGGCGTGGACTTAGGAAGTTTGTACCAAGTTTGTTACTGTTTTGGCGTGGACTTAGGAAGTTTGTACCAAGTTTGTTACTGTTTTGGCGTGGACTTAGGAAGTTTGTACCAAGTTTGTTACTGTTTTGGCGTGGACTTAGGAAGTTTGTACCTAGTTTGTTTCTGTTTTGGCGTGGACTTAGGAAGTTTGTACCAAGTTTGGTGCTGTTTTGGCGTGGACTTAGGAAGTTTGTACCAAGTTTGTTACTGTTTTGGCGTGGACTTAGGAAGTTTGTACCAAGTTTGTTACTGTTTTGGCGTGGACTTAGGAAGTTTGTACCAAGTTTGTTACTGTTTTGGCGTGGACTTAGGAAGTTTGTACCAAGTTTGGTGCTGTTTTGGCGTGGACTTAGGAAGTTTGTACCAAGTTTGTTACTGTTTTGGCGTGGACTTAGGAAGTTTGTACCAAGTTTGGTGCTGTTTTGGCGTGGACTTAGAAAGTTTGTATCAAGTTTGTTACTGTTTTGGCGTGGACTTAGGAAGTTTGTACCAAGTTTGGTGCTGTTTTGGCGTGGACTTAGGAAGTTTGTACCAAGTTTGTTACTGTTTTGGCGTGGACTTAGGAAGTTTGTACCAAGTTTGGTGCTGTTTTGGCGTGGACTTAGGAAGTTTGTACCAAGTTTGTTACTGTTTTGGCGTGGACTTAGGAAGTTTGTACCAAGTTTGTTACTGTTTTGGCGTGGACTTAGGAAGTTTGTACCAAGTTTGTTACTGTTTTGGCGTGGACTTAGGAAGTTTGTACCAAGTTTGTTACTGTTTTGGCGTGGACTTAGGAAGTTTGTACCAAGTTTGTTACTGTTTTGGCGTGGACTTAGGAAGTTTGTACCAAGTTTGTTACTGTTTTGGCGTGGACTTAGGAAGTTTGTACCAAGTTTGGTGCTGTTTTGGCGTGGACTTAGGAAGTTTGTACCAAGTTTGTTACTGTTTTGGCGTGGACTTAGGAAGTTTGTACCAAGTTTGTTACTGTTTTGGCGTGGACTTAGGAAGTTTGTACCAAGTTTGTTACTGTTTTGGCGTGGACTTAGGAAGTTTGTACCAAGTTTGGTGCTGTTTTGGCGTGGACTTAGGAAGTTTGTATCAAGTTTGGTGCTGTTTTGGCGTGGACTTAGGAAGTTTGTACCAAGTTTGGTGCTGTTTTGGCGTGGACTTAGGAAGTTTGTACCAAGTTTGGTGCTGTTTTGGCGTGGACTTAGGAAGTTTGTACCAAGTTTGTTACTGTTTTGGCGTGGACTTAGGAAGTTTGTACCAAGTTTGTTACTGTTTTGGCGTGGACTTAGGAAGTTTGTACCAAGTTTGTTACTGTTTTGGCGTGGACTTAGGAAGTTTGTACCAAGTTTGGTGATGTTTTGGCGTGGACTTAGGAAGTTTGTACCAAGTTTGTTACTGTTTTGGCGTGGACTTAGGAAGTTTGTACCAAGTTTGGTGCTGTTTTGGCGTGGACTTAGGAAGTTTGTACCAAGTTTGTTACTGTTTTGGCGTGGACTTAGGAAGTTTGTACCAAGTTTGTTACTGTTTTGGCGTGGACTTAGGAAGTTTGTACCAAGTTTGGTGCTGTTTTGGCGTGGACTTAGGAAGTTTGTACCAAGTTTGTTACTGTTTTGGCGTGGACTTAGGAAGTTTGTACCAAGTTTGGTGCTGTTTTGGCGTGGACTTAGGAAGTTTGTACCAAGTTTGTTACTGTTTTGGCGTGGACTTAGGAAGTTTGTACCAAGTTTGGTGATGTTTTGGCGTGGACTTAGGAAGTTTGTACCAAGTTTGTTACTGTTTTGGCGTGGACTTAGGAAGTTTGTACCAAGTTTGGTGCTGTTTTGGCGTGGACTTAGGAAGTTTGTACCAAGTTTGTTACTGTTTTGGCGTGGACTTAGGAAGTTTGTACCAAGTTTGGTGCTGTTTTGGCGTGGACTTAGGAAGTTTGTACCAAGTTTGTTACTGTTTTGGCGTGGACTTAGGAAGTTTGTACCAAGTTTGGTGCTGTTTTGGCGTGGACTTAGGAAGTTTGTACCAAGTTTGTTACTGTTTTGGCGTGGACTTAGGAAGTTTGTACCAAGTTTGGTGCTGTTTTGGCGTGGACTTAGGAAGTTTGTACCAAGTTTGTTACTGTTTTGGCGTGGACTTAGGAAGTTTGTACCAAGTTTGTTACTGTTTTGGCGTGGACTTAGGAAGTTTGTACCAAGTTTGTTACTGTTTTGGCGTGGACTTAGGAAGTTTGTACCAAGTTTGGTGCTGTTTTGGCGTGGACTTAGGAAGTTTGTACCAAGTTTGTTACTGTTTTGGCGTGGACTTAGGAAGTTTGTACCAAGTTTGGTGCTGTTTTGGCGTGGACTTAGGAAGTTTGTACCAAGTTTGTTACTGTTTTGGCGTGGACTTAGGAAGTTTGTACCAAGTTTGGTGCTGTTTTGGCGTGGACTTAGGAAGTTTGTACCAAGTTTGTTACTGTTTTGGCGTGGACTTAGGAAGTTTGTACCAAGTTTGTTACTGTTTTGGCGTGGACTTAGGAAGTTTGTACCAAGTTTGTTACTGTTTTGGCGTGGACTTAGGAAGTTTGTACCAAGTTTGGTGCTGTTTTGGCGTGGACTTAGGAAGTTTGTACCAAGTTTGTTACTGTTTTGGCGTGGACTTAGGAAGTTTGTACCAAGTTTGTTACTGTTTTGGCGTGGACTTAGGAAGTTTGTACCAAGTTTGTTACTGTTTTGGCGTGGACTTAGGAAGTTTCTACCAAGTTTGTTTCTGTTTTGGCGCGGACTTAGGAAGTTTGTACCAAGTTTGGTGCTGTTTTGGCGTGGACTTAGGAAGTTTGTACCAAGTTTGTTACTGTTTTGGCGTGGACTTAGGAAGTTTGTACCAAGTTTGTTACTGTTTTGGCGTGGACTTAGAAAGTTTGTATCAAGTTTGGTGCTGTTTTGGCGTGGACTTAGGAAGTTTGTACCAAGTTTGGTGCTGTTTTGGCGTGGACTTAGGAAGTTTGTACCAAGTTTGGTGCTGTTTTGGCGTGGACTTAGGAAGTTTGTACCAAGTTTG
Source organism: Anopheles atroparvus (assembly GCA_914969975.1). Taxonomy (NCBI): domain Eukaryota; kingdom Metazoa; phylum Arthropoda; class Insecta; order Diptera; family Culicidae; genus Anopheles; species Anopheles atroparvus. The sequence goes on from CAJZCY010000011.1 coordinate 19,076, forward strand.
GTGATGTTTTGGCGTGGACTTAGGAAGTTTGTATCAAGTTTGGTGCTGTTTTGGCGTGGACTTAGGAAGTTTGTACCAAGTTTGTTACTGTTTTGGCGTGGACTTATGAAGTTTGTACCAAGTTGGGTGCTGTTTTGGCGTGGTCTTATGAAGTTTGTACCAAGTTTGTTACTGTTTTGGCGTGGACTTAGGAAGTTTGTACCTAGTTTGTTTCTGTTTTGGCGTGGACTTAGGAAGTTTGTACCAAGTTTGTTACTGTTTTGGCGTGGACTTAGGAAGTTTGTACCAAGTTTGTTACTGTTTTGGCGTGGACTTAGGAAGTTTGTACCAAGTTTGTTACTGTTTTGGCGTGGACTTAGGAAGTTTGTACCAAGTTTGGTGCTGTTTTGGCGTGGACTTAGGAAGTTTGTACCAAGTTTGTTACTGTTTTGGCGTGGACTTAGGAAGTTTGTACCAAGTTTGGTGCTGTTTTGGCGTGGACTTAGGAAGTTTGTACCAAGTTTGTTACTGTTTTGGCGTGGACTTAGGAACTTTGCACCAAGTTTGTTACTGTTTTGGCGTGGACTAAGGAAGTTTGTACCAAGTTTGTTTCTGTTTTGGCGCGGACTTAGGAAGTTTGTACCAAGTTTGGTGCTGTTTTGGCGTGGACTTAGAAAGTTTGTATCAAGTTTGGTGCTGTTTTGGCGTGGACTTAGGAAGTTTGTACCAAGTTTGTTACTGTTTTGGCGTGGACTTAGGAAGTTTGTACCAAGTTTGGTGCTGTTTTGGCGTGGACTTAGGAAGTTTGTACCAAGTTTGGTGCTGTTTTGGCGTGGACTTAGGAAGTTTGTACCAAGTTTGTTACTGTTTTGGCGTGGACTTAGGAAGTTTGTACCAAGTTTGTTACTGTTTTGGCGTGGACTTAGGAAGTTTGTACCAAGTTTGGTGCTGTTTTGGCGTGGACTTAGGAAGTTTGTACCAGGTTTGTTACTGTTTTGGCGTGGACTTAGGAAGTTTGTACCAAGTTTGGTGCTGTTTTGGCGTGGACTTAGGAAGTTTGTACCAAGTTTGTTACTGTTTTGGCGTGGACTTAGGAACTTTGCACCAAGTTTGTTACTGTTTTGGCGTGGACTTAGGAAGTTTGTACCAAGTTTGTTTCTGTTTTGGCGCGGACTTAGGAAGTTTGTACCAAGTTTGGTGCTGTTTTGGCGTGGACTTAGGAAGTTTGTACCAAGTTTGGTGCTGTTTTGGCGTGGACTTAGGAAGTTTGTATCAAGTTTGGTGCTGTTTTGGCGTGGACTTAGGAAGTTTGTACCAAGTTTGTTACTGTTTTGGCGTGGACTTAGGAAGTTTGTACCAAGTTTGTTACTGTTTTGGCGTGGACTTAGGAAGTTTGTACCAAGTTTGGTGCTGTTTTGGCGTGGACTTAGGAAGTTTGTACCAAGTTTGGTGCTGTTTTGGCGCGGACTTACGAAGTTTGTACCAAGTTTGTTACTGTTTTGGCGTGGACTTAGGAAGTTTGTACCAAGTTTGGTGCTGTTTTGGCGTGGACTTAGGAAGTTTGTACCAAGTTTGGTGCTGTTTTGGCGCGGACTTACGAAGTTTGTACCAAGTTTGGTGCTGTTTTGGCGCGGACTTACGAAGTTTGTACCAAGTTTGGTGCTGTTTTGGCGTGGACTTAGAAAGTTTGTATCAAGTTTGGTGCTGTTTTGGCGTGGACTTAGGAAGTTTGTACCTAGTTTGGTGCTGTTTTGGCGTGGACTTAGGAAGTTTGTACCAAGTTTGTTACTGTTTTGGCGTGGACTTAGGAAGTTTGTACCAAGTTTGTTACTGTTTTGGCGTGGACTTAGGAAGTTTGTACCAAGTTTGTTACTGTTTTGGCGTGGACTTAGGAAGTTTGTACCAAGTTTGGTACTGTTTTGGCGTGGACTTAGGAAGTTTGTACCTAGTTTGGTGCTGTTTTGGCGTGGACTTAGGAAGTTTGTATCAAGTTTGGTGCTGTTTTGGCGTGGACTTAGGAAGTTTGTACCAAGTTTGGTGCTGTTTTGGCGTGGACTTAGGAAGTTTGTATCAAGTTTGGTGCTGTTTTGGCGTGGACTTAGGAAGTTTGTACCAAGTTTGTTACTGTTTTGGCGTGGACTTAGGAAGTTTGTACCAAGTTTGTTACTGTTTTGGCGTGGACTTACGAAGTTTGTACCAAGTTTGGTGCTGTTTTGGCGAGGACTTAGGAAGTTTGTACCAAGTTTGGTGCTGTTTTGGCGCGGACTTACGAAGTTTGTACCAAGTTTGTTACTGTTTTGGCGTGGACTTAGGAAGTTTGTACCAAGTTTGGTGCTGTTTTGGCGTGGACTTAGGAAGTTTGTACCAAGTTTGGTGCTGTTTTGGCGCGGACTTACGAAGTTTGTACCAAGTTTGGTGCTGTTTTGGCGCGGACTTACGAAGTTTGTACCAAGTTTGGTGCTGTTTTGGCGTGGACTTAGAAAGTTTGTATCAAGTTTGGTGCTGTTTTGGCGTGGACTTAGGAAGTTTGTACCTAGTTTGGTGCTGTTTTGGCGTGGACTTAGGAAGTTTGTACCAAGTTTTGTGCTGTTTTGGCGTGGACTTAGGAAGTTTGTACCAAGTTTGTTATTGTTTTGGCGTGGACTTAGGAAGTTTGTACCAAGTTTGTTACTGTTTTGGCGTGGACTTAGGAAGTTTGTACCAAGTTTGTTACTGTTTTGGCGTGGACTTAGGAAGTTTGTACCTAGTTTGGTGCTGTTTTGGCGTGGACTTAGGAAGTTTGTATCAAGTTTGGTGCTGTTTTGGCGTGGACTTAGGAAGTTTGTACCAAGTTTGTTACTGTTTTGGCGTGGACTTAGGAAGTTTGTATCAAGTTTGGTGCTGTTTTGGCGTGGACTTAGAAAGTTTGTACCAAGTTTGGTGCTGTTTTGGCGTGGACTTAGGAAGTTTGTACCAAGTTTGTTACTGTTTTGGCGTGGACTTAGGAAGTTTGTACCAAGTTTGTTACTGTTTTGGCGTGGACTTAGGAAGTTTGTACCAAGTTTGGTGCTGTTTTGGCGCGGACTTACGAAGTTTGTACCAAGTTTGGTGATGTTTTGGCGTGGACTTAGGAAGTTTGTACCAAGTTTGTTATTGTTTTGGCGTGGACTTACGAAGTTTGTACCAAGTTTGTTACTGTTTTGGCGTGGACTTAGGAAGTTTGTACCAAGTTTGGTGCTGTTTTGGCGTGGACTTAGGAAGTTTGTACCAAGTTTGTTACTGTTTTGGCGTGGACTTAGGAAGTTTGTACCAAGTTTGTTACTGTTTTGGCGTGGACTTAGGAAGTTTGTACCAAGTTTGGTGCTGTTTTGGCGTGGACTTAGGAAGTTTGTACCAAGTTTGTTTCTGTTTTGGCGCGGACTTACGAAGTTTGTACCAAGTTTGGTGCTGTTTTGGCGTGGACTTAGGAAGTTTGTACCAAGTTTGTTACTGTTTTGGCGTGGACTTAGGAAGTTTGTACCAAGTTTGTTACTGTTTTGGCGTGGACTTAGGAAGTTTGTACCAAGTTTGTTACTGTTTTGGCGTGGACTTAGGAGGTTTGTACCAAGTTTGTTACTGTTTTGGCGCGGACTTACGAAGTTTGTACCAAGTTTGGTGATGTTTTGGCGTGGACTTAGGAAGTTTGTACCAAGTTTGGTGCTGTTTTGGCGTGGACTTAGGAAGTTTGTACCAAGTTTGTTACTGTTTTGGCGTGGACTTAGGAAGTTTGTACCAAGTTTGTTACTGTTTTGGCGTGGACTTAGGAAGTTTGTACCAAGTTTGGTGCTGTTTTGGCGTGGACTTAGGAAGTTTGTACCAAGTTTGTTTCTGTTTTGGCGCGGACTTACGAAGTTTGTACCAAGTTTGGTGCTGTTTTGGCGTGGACTTAGGAAGTTTGTACCAAGTTTGTTACTGTTTTGGCGTGGACTTAGGAAGTTTGTACCAAGTTTGTTACTGTTTTGGCGTGGACTTAGGAAGTTTGTACCAAGTTTGTTACTGTTTTGGCGTGGACTTAGGAAGTTTGTACCAAGTTTGTTACTGTTTTGGCGTGGACTTAGGAAGTTTGTACCAAGTTTGTTACTGTTTTGGCGTGGACTTACGAAGTTTGTACCAAGTTTGGTGCTGTTTTGGCGTGGACTTAGGAAGTTTGTACCAAGTTTGTTACTGTTTTGGCGTGGACTTAGGAAGTTTGTACCAAGTTTGTGACTGTTTTGGCGTGGACTTAGGAAGTTTGTACCAAGTTTGGTGCTGTTTTGGCGCGGACTTACGAAGTTTGTACCAAGTTTGGTGATGTTTTGGCGTGGACTTAGGAAGTTTGTACCAAGTTTGTTACTGTTTTGGCGTGGACTTAGGAAGTTTGTACCAAGTTTGTTACTGTTTTGGCGTGGACTTAGGAAGTTTGTACCAAGTTTGGTGCTGTTTTGGCGTGGACTTAGGAAGTTTGTACCAAGTTTGTTACTGTTTTGGCGTGGACTTAGGAAGTTTGTACCAAGTTTGTTACTGTTTTGGCGTGGACTTAGGAAGTTTGTACCAAGTTTGTTACTGTTTTGGCGTGGACTTAGGAAGTTTGTACCAAGTTTGGTGCTGTTTTGGCGTGGACTTAGGAAGTTTGTACCAAGTTTGTTACTGTTTTGGCGTGGACTTAGGAAGTTTGTACCAAGTTTGTTACTGTTTTGGCGTGGACTTAGGAAGTTTGTACCAAGTTTGTTACTGTTTTGGCGTGGACTTAGGAAGTTTGTACCAAGTTTGTTACTGTTTTGGCGTGGACTTAGGAAGTTTGTACCAAGTTTGTTACTGTTTTGGCGTGGACTTAGGAAGTTTGTACCAAGTTTGTTACTGTTTTGGCGTGGACTTAGGAAGTTTGTACCAAGTTTGTTACTGTTTTGGCGTGGACTTACGAAGTTTGTACCAAGTTTGGTGCTGTTTTGGCGTGGACTTAGGAAGTTTGTACCAAGTTTGTTACTGTTTTGGCGTGGACTTAGGAAGTTTGTACCAAGTTTGTTACTGTTTTGGCGTGGACTTAGGAAGTTTGAACCAAGTTTGGTGCTGTTTTTGCGCGGACTTACGAAGTTTGTACCAAGTTTGGTGCTGTTTTGGCGTGGACTTAGGAAGTTTGTACCAAGTTTGTTACTGTTTTGGCGTGGACTTAGGAAGTTTGTACCAAGTTTGTTACTGTTTTGGCGTGGACTTAGGAAGTTTGTACCAAGTTTGGTGCTGTTTTGGCGCGGACTTAGGAAGTTTGTACCAAGTTTGTAACTGTTTTGGCGTGGACTTAGGAAGTTTGTACCAAGTTTGGTGCTGTTTTGGCGCGGACTTACGAAGTTTGTACCAAGTTTGGTGCTGTTTTGGCGTGGACTTAGGAAGTTTGTACCAAGTTTGTTACTGTTTTGGCGTGGACTTAGGAAGTTTGTACCAAGTTTGTTACTGTTTTGGCGTGGACTTAGGAAGTTTGTACCAAGTTTGTTACTGTTTTGGCGTGGACTTAGGAAGTTTGTATCAAGTTTGTTACTGTTTTGGCGTGGACTTAGGAAGTTTGTATCAAGTTTGGTGATGTTTTGGCGTGGACTTAGGAAGTTTGTACCAAGTTTGGTGCTGTTTTGGCGTGGACTTAGGAAGTTTGTATCAAGTTTGGTGCTGTTTTGGCGTGGACTTAGGAAGTTTGTACCAAGTTTGTTACTGTTTTGGCGTGGACTTAGAAAGTTTGTACCAAGTTTGGTGCTGTTTTGGCGTGGACTTAGGAAGTTTGTACCAAGTTTGGTGCTGTTTTGGCGTGGACTTAGGAAGTTTGTACCAAGTTTGTTACTGTTTTGGCGTGGACTTAGGAAGTTTGTACCAAGTTTGTTACTGTTTTGGCGTGGACTTAGGAAGTTTGTACCAAGTTTGTTACTGTTTTGGCGTGGACTTACGAAGTTTGTACCAAGTTTGGTGCTGTTTTGGCGTGGACTTAGGAAGTTTGTACCAAGTTTGTTACTGTTTTGGCGTGGACTTAGGAAGTTTGTACCAAGTTTGTTACTGTTTTGGCGTGGACTTAGGAAGTTTGTACCAAGTTTGGTGCTGTTTTGGCGCGGACTTACGAAGTTTGTACCAAGTTTGGTGATGTTTTGGCGTGGACTTAGGAAGTTTGTACCAAGTTTGTTACTGTTTTGGCGTGGACTTAGGAAGTTTGTACCAAGTTTGTTACTGTTTTGGCGTGGACTTAGGAAGTTTGTACCAAGTTTGGTGCTGTTTTGGCGTGGACTTAGGAAGTTTGCACCAAGTTTGTTACTGTTTTGGCGTGGACTTAGGAAGTTTGTACCAAGTTTGTTACTGTTTTGGCGTGGACTTAGGAAGTTTGTACCAAGTTTGTTACTGTTTTGGCGTGGACTTAGGAAGTTTGTACCAAGTTTGGTGCTGTTTTGGCGTGGACTTAGGAAGTTTGTACCAAGTTTGTTACTGTTTTGGCGTGGACTTAGGAAGTTTGTACCAAGTTTGTTGCTGTTTTGGCGTGGACTTAGGAAGTTTGTACCAAGTTTGTTACTGTTTTGGCGTGGACTTAGGAAGTTTGTACCAAGTTTGTTACTGTTTTGGCGTGGACTTAGGAAGTTTGTACCAAGTTTGGTGCTGTTTTGGCGTGGACTAAGGAAGTTTGTACCAAGTTTGTTACTGTTTTGGCGTGGACTTAGGAAGTTTGTACCAAGTTTGTTACTGTTTTGGCGTGGACTTAGGAAGTTTGTACCAAGTTTGTTACTGTTTTGGCGTGGACTTACGAAGTTTGTACCAAGTTTGGTGCTGTTTTGGCGTGGACTTAGGAAGTTTGTACCAAGTTTGTTACTGTTTTGGCGTGGACTTAGGAAGTTTGTACCAAGTTTGTTACTGTTTTGGCGTGGACTTAGGAAGTTTGTACCAAGTTTGGTGCTGTTTTGGCGCGGACTTACGAAGTTTGTACCAAGTTTGGTGCTGTTTTGGCGTGGACTTAGGAAGTTTGTACCAAGTTTGTTACTGTTTTGGCGTGGACTTAGGAAGTTTGTACCAAGTTTGTTACTGTTTTGGCGTGGACTTAGGAAGTTTGTACCAAGTTTGGTGCTGTTTTGGCGCGGACTTAGGAAGTTTGTACCAAGTTTGTTACTGTTTTGGCGTGGACTTAGGAAGTTTGTACCAAGTTTGTTACTGTTTTGGCGTGGACTTAGGAAGCTTGTACCAAGTTTGTTACTGTTTTGGCGTGGACTTAGGAAGTTTGTACCAAGTTTGTAACTGTTTTGGCGTGGACTTAGGAAGTTTGTACCAAGTTTGTTACTGTTTTGGCGTGGACTTAGGAAGTTTGTACCAAGTTTGTTACTGTTTTGGCGTGGACTTAGGAAGTTTGTACCAAGTTTGTTACTGTTTTGGCGTGGACTTAGGAAGTTTGTACCAAGTTTGTTACTGTTTTGGCGTGGAATTAGGAAGTTTGTACCAAGTTTGTTACTGTTTTGGCGTGGACTTAGGAAGTTTGTACCAAGTTTGTTACTGTTTTGGCGTGGACTTAGGAAGTTTTTACCAAGTTTGTTACTGTTTTGGCGTGGACTTAGGAAGTTTGTACCAAGTTTGTTACTGTTTTGGCGTGGACTTAGGAAGTTTGTACCAAGTTTGTTTCTGTTTTGGCGCGGACTTACGAAATTTGTACCAAGTTTGGTGCTGTTTTGGCGTGGACTTAGGAAATTTGTACCAAGTTTGTTACTGTTTTGGCGTGGACTTAGAAAGTTTGTACCAAGTTTGGTGCTGTTTTGGCGTGGACTTAGGAAGTTTGTACCAAGTTTGGTGCTGTCTTGGCGTGGACTTAGGAAGTTTGTACCAAGTTTGTTACTGTTTTGGCGTGGACTTAGGAAGTTTGTACCAAGTTTGGTGCTGTTTTGGCGTGGACTTAGGAAGTTTGTACCAAGTTTGTTACTGTTTTGGCGTGGGCTTAGGAAGTTTGTATCAAGTTTGGTGCTGTTTTGGCGTGGACTTAGAAAGTTTGTATCAAGTTTGGTGCTGTTTTGGCGTGGACTTAGGAAGTTTGTACCAAGTTTGTTACTGTTTTGGCGTGGACTTAGGAAGTTTGTACCAAGTTTGTTACTGTTTTGGCGTGGACTTAGGAAGTTTGTACCAAGTTTGTTACTGTTTTGGCGTGGACTTAGGAAGTTTGTACCAAGTTTGTTACTGTTTTGGCGTGGACTTAGGAAGTTTGTACCAAGTTTGGTGCTGTTTTGGCGTGGACTTAGGAAGTTTGTACCTAGTTTGTTACTGTTTTGGCGTGGACTTAGGAAGTTTGTACCAAGTTTGGTGCTGTTTTGGCGTGGACTTAGGAAGTTTGTACCAAGTTTGTTACTGTTTTGGCGTGGACTTAGGAAGTTTGTACCAAGTTTGTTACTGTTTTGGCGTGGACTTAGGAAGTTTGTACCAAGTTTGGTGCTGTTTTGGCGTGGACTTAGGAAGTTTGTACCAAGTTTGTTACTGTTTTGGCGTGGACTTAGGAAGTTTGTACCAAGTTTGTTACTGTTTTGGCGTGGACTTAGGAAGTTTGTACCAAGTTTGTTACTGTTTTGGCGTGGACTTAGAAAGTTTGTACCAAGTTTGGTGCTGTTTTGGCGTGGACTTAGGAAGTTTGTACCAAGTTTGGTGCTGTTTTGGCGTGGACTTAGGAAGTTTGTACCAAGTTTGTTACTGTTTTGGCGTGGACTTAGGAAGTTTGTACCAAGTTTGGTGCTGTTTTGGCGTGGACTTAGGAAGTTTGTACCTAGTTTGTTGCTGTTTTGGCGTGGACTTAGGAAGTTTGTACCAAGTTTGGTGCTGTTTTGGCGTGGACTTAGGAAGTTTGTACCAAGTTTGGTGCTGTTTTGGCGTGGACTTAGGAAGTTTGTACCAAGTTTGTTACTGTTTTGGCGTGAACTTAGGAAGTTTGTACCAAGTTTGTTACTGTTTTGGCGTGGACTTAGGAAGTTTGTACCAAGTTTGTTACTGTTTTGGCGTGGACTTAGGAAGTTTGTACCAAGTTTGTTACTGTTTTGGCGTGGACTTAGGAAGTTTGTACCAAGTTTGTTTCTGTTTTGGCGTGGACTTAGGAAGTTTGTACCAAGTTTGGTGCTGTTTTGGCGTGGACTTAGGAAGTTTGTACCTAGTTTGTTACTGTTTTGGCGTGGACTTAGGAAGTTTGTACCAAGTTTGGTGCTGTTTTGGCGTGGACTTAGGAAGTTTGTACCAAGTTTGTTACTGTTTTGGCGTGGACTTAGGAAGTTTGTACCAAGTTTGTTACTGTTTTGGCGTGGACTTAGGAAGTTTGTACCAAGTTTGGTGCTGTTTTGGCGTGGACTTAGGAAGTTTGTACCAAGTTTGTTACTGTTTTGGCGTGGACTTAGGAGGTTTGTACCAAGTTTGTTTCTGTTTTGGCGTGGACTTAGGAAGTTTGTACCAAGTTTGGTGCTGTTTTGGCGTGGACTTAGGAAGTTTGTACCTAGTTTGTTACTGTTTTGGCGTGGACTTAGGAAGTTTGTACCAAGTTTGGTGCTGTTTTGGCGTGGACTTAGGAAGTTTGTACCAAGTTTGGTGCTGTTTTGGCGTGGACTTAGGAAGTTTGTACCAAGTTTGTTACTGTTTTGGCGTGGACTTAGGAAGTTTGTACCAAGTTTGTTACTGTTTTGGCGTGGACTTAGGAAGTTTGTACCAAGTTTGTTACTGTTTTGGCGTGGACTTAGGAAGTTTGTACCAAGTTTGTTACTGTTTTGGCGTGGACTTAGGAAGTTTGTACCAAGTTTGTTACTGTTTTGGCGTGGACTTAGGAAGTTTGTACCAAGTTTGGTGCTGTTTTGGCGTGGACTTAGGAAGTTTGTACCAAGTTTGTTACTGTTTTGGCGTGGACTTAGGAAGTTTGTACCAAGTTTGTTACTGTTTTGGCGTGGACTTAGGAAGTTTGTACCAAGTTTGTTTCTGTTTTGGCGTGGACTTAGGAAGTTTGTACCAAGTTTGGTGCTGTTTTGGCGTGGACTTAGGAAGTTTGTACCTAGTTTGTTACTGTTTTGGCGTGGACTTAGGAAGTTTGTACCAAGTTTGGTGCTGTTTTGGCGTGGACTTAGGAAGTTTGTACCAAGTTTGGTGCTGTTTTGGCGTGGACTTAGGAAGTTTGTACCAAGTTTGTTACTGTTTTGGCGTGGACTTAGGAAGTTTGTATCAAGTTTGGTGCTGTTTTGGCGTGGACTAAGAAAGTTTGTATCAAGTTTGGTGCTGTTTTGGCGTGGACTTAGGAAGTTTGTACCAAGTTTGTTACTGTTTTGGCGTGGACTTAGGAAGTTTGTACCAAGTTTGTTACTGTTTTGGCGTGGACTTAGGAAGTTTGTACCAAGTTTGTTACTGTTTTGGCGTGGACTTAGGAAGTTTGTACCAAGTTTGTTACTGTTTTGGCGTGGACTTAGGAAGTTTGTACCAAGTTTGTTTCTGTTTTGGCGTGGACTTAGGAAGTTTGTACCAAGTTTGGTGCTGTTTTGGCGTGGACTTAGGAAGTTTGTACCTAGTTTGTTACTGTTTTGGCGTGGACTTAGGAAGTTTGTACCAAGTTTGGTGCTGTTTTGGCGTGGACTTAGGAAGTTTGTACCAAGTTTGGTGCTGTTTTGGCGTGGACTTAGGAAGTTTGTACCAAGTTTGTTACTGTTTTGGCGTGGACTTAGGAAGTTTGTACCAAGTTTGTTACTGTTTTGGCGTGGACTTAGGAAGTTTGTACCAAGTTTGTTTCTGTTTTGGCGCGGACTTACGAAGTTTGTACCAAGTTTGTTACTGTTTTGGCGTTGACTTAGGAAGTTTGTACCAAGTTTGGTGCTGTTTTGGCGTGGACTTAGGAAGTTTGTACCAAGTTTGTTACTGTTTTGGCGTGGACTTAGGAAGTTTGTACCAAGTTTGTTTCTGTTTTGGCGCGGACTTAGGAAGTTTGTACCAAGTTTGTTTCTGTTTTGGCGCGGACTTACGAAGTTTGTACCAAGTTTGGTGCTGTTTTGGCGTGGACTTAGGAAGTTTGTACCAAGTTTGTTACTGTTTTGGCGTGGACTTAGGAAGTTTGTACCAAGTTTGTTACTGTTTTGGCGTTGACTTAGGAAGTTTGTACCAAGTTTGGTGCTGTTTTGGCGTGGACTTAGGAAGTTTGTACCAAGTTTGTTACTGTTTTGGCGTGGACTTAGGAAGTTTGTACCAAGTTTGTTACTGTTTTGGCGTGGACTTAGGAAGTTTGTACCAAGTTTGTTACTGTTTTGGCGTGGACTTAGGAAGTTTGTACCAAGTTTGTTACTGTTTTGGCGTGGACTTAGGAAGTTTGTACCTAGTTTGTTTCTGTTTTGGCGTGGACTTAGGAAGTTTGTACCAAGTTTGTTACTGTTTTGGCGTGGACTTAGGAAGTTTGTACCAAGTTTGTTTCTGTTTTGGCGCGGACTTACGAAGTTTGTATCAAGTTTGGTGCTGTTTTGGCGTGGACTTAGGAAGTTTGTACCAAGTTTGTTACTGTTTTGGCGTGGACTTAGGAAGTTTGTATCAAGTTTGGTGCTGTTTTGGCGCGGACTTAGGAAGTTTGTACCAAGTTTGGTGCTGTTTTGGCGTGGACTTAGGAAGTTTGTATCAAGTTTGGTGCTCTTTTGGCGTGAACTTAGAAAGTTTGTATCAAGTTTGGTGCTGTTTTGGCGTGGACTTAGAAAGTTTATATCAAGTTTGGTGCTGTTTTGGCGCGGACTTAGGAAGTTTGTTCCAAGTTTGTTACTGTTTTGGCGTGGACTTAGGAAGTTTGTACCAAGTTTGTTACTGTTTTGGCGTGGACTTAGGAAGTTTGTACCAAGTTTGGTGCTGTTTTGGCGTGGACTTAGGAAGTTTGTACCTAGTTTGTTACTGTTTTGGCGTGGACTTAGGAAGTTTGTACCAAGTTTGGTGCTGTTTTGGCGCGGACTTACGAAGTTTGTACCAAGTTTGGTGCTGTTTTGGCGTGGACTTAGGAAGTTTGTACCAAGTTTGTTACTGTTTTGGCGTGGACTTAGGAAGTTTGTACCAAGTTTGTTTCTGTTTTGGCGCGGACTTACGAAGTTTGTACCAAGTTTGGTGCTGTTTTGGCGTGGACTTAGGAAGTTTGTACCTAGTTTGTTACTGTTTTGGCGTGGACTTAGGAAGTTTGTACCAAGTTTGTTTCTGTTTTGGCGCGGACTTACGAAGTTTGTACCAAGTTTGGTGCTGTTTTGGCGTGGACTTAGGAAGTTTGTACCAAGTTTGTTACTGTTTTGGCGTGGACTTAGGAAGTTTGTACCAAGTTTGGTGATGTTTTGGCGTGGACTTAGGAAGTTTGTACCAAGTTTGGTGCTGTTTTGGCGCGGACTTACGAAGTTTGTACCAAGTTTGGTGCTGTTTTGGCGTGGACTTAGGAAGTTTGTACCAAGTTTGTTACTGTTTTGGCGTGGACTTAGGAAGTTTGTACCAAGTTTGGTGCTGTTTTGGCGTGGACTTAGGAAGTTTGTACCAAGTTTGTTACTGTTTTGGCGTGGACTTAGGAAGTTTGTACCAAGTTTGTTACTGTTTTGGCGTGGACTTAGGAAGTTTGTACCAAGTTTGGTGCTGTTTTGGCGTGGACTTAGGAAGTTTGTACCTAGTTTGTTACTGTTTTGGCGTGGACTTAGGAAGTTTGTACCAAGTTTGGTGCTGTTTTGGCGCGGACTTACGAAGTTTGTACCAAGTTTGGTGCTGTTTTGGCGTGGACTTAGGAAGTTTGTACCAAGTTTGTTACTGTTTTGGCGTGGACTTAGGAAGTTTGTACCAAGTTTGTTTCTGTTTTGGCGCGGACTTACGAAGTTTGTACCAAGTTTGGTGCTGTTTTGGCGTGGACTTAGGAAGTTTGTACCTAGTTTGTTACTGTTTTGGCGTGGACTTAGGAAGTTTGTACCAAGTTTGTTTCTGTTTTGGCGCGGACTTACGAAGTTTGTACCAAGTTTGGTGCTGTTTTGGCGTGGACTTAGGAAGTTTGTACCTAGTTTGTTACTGTTTTGGCGTGGACTTAGGAAGTTTGTACCAAGTTTGGTGCTGTTTTGGCGTGGACTTAGGAAGTTTGTACCTAGTTTGTTACTGTTTTGGCGTGGACTTAGGAAGTTTGTACCAAGTTTGTTACTGTTTTGGCGTGGACTTAGGAAGTTTGTATCAAGTTTGGTGCTGTTTTGGCGTGGACTTAGAAAGTTTGTATCAAGTTTGTTACTGTTTTGGCGTGGACTTATGAAGTTTGTACCAAGTTGGGTGCTGTTTTGGCGTGGTCTTATGAAGTTTGTACCAAGTTTGTTACTGTTTTGGCGTGGACTTAGGAAGTTTGTACCAAGTTTGTTACTGTTTTGGCGTGGACTTAGGAAGTTTGTACCAAGTTTGTTACTGTTTTGGCGTGGACTTAGGAAGTTTGTACCAAGTTTGTTACTGTTTTGGCGTGGACTTATGAAGTTTGTACCAAGTTGGGTGCTGTTTTGGCGTGGTCTTATGAAGTTTGTACCAAGTTTGTTACTGTTTTGGCGTGGACTTAGGAAGTTTGTACCAAGTTTGTTACTGTTTTGGCGTGGACTTAGGAAGTTTGTACCAAGTTTGGTGCTGTTTTGGCGCGGACTTACGAAGTTTGTACCAAGTTTGGTGATGTTTTGGCGTGGACTTAGGAAGTTTGTATCAAGTTTGGTGCTGTTTTGGCGTGGTCTTAGGAAGTTTGTACCAAGTTTGTTACTGTTTTGGTGTGGACTTATGAAGTTTGTACCAAGTTTGGTGCTGTTTTGGCGTGGACTTAGGAAGTTTGTACCAAGTTTGTTACTGTTTTGGCGTGGACTTAGGAAGTTTGTACCAAGTTTGTTACTGTTTTGGCGTGGACTTAGGAAGTTTGTACCAAGTTTGGTGCTGTTTTGGCGTGGACTTAGGAAGTTTGTACCAAGTTTGTTACTGTTTTGGCGTGGACTTAGGAAGTTTGTACCAAGTTTGTTACTGTTTTGGCGTGGACTTATGAAGTTTGTACCAAGTTGGGTGCTGTTTTGGCGTGGTCTTATGAAGTTTGTACCAAGTTTGGTGCTGTTTTGGCGCGGACTTACGAAGTTTGTACCAAGTTTGGTGATGTTTTGGCGTGGACTTAGGAAGTTTGTATCAAGTTTGGTGCTGTTTTGGCGTGGTCTTAGGAAGTTTGTACCAAGTTTGTTACTGTTTTGGCGTGGACTTATGAAGTTTGTACCAAGTTTGGTGCTGTTTTGGCGTGGACTTAGGAAGTTTGTACCAAGTTTGTTACTGTTTTGGCGTGGACTTAGGAAGTTTGTACCAAGTTTGTTACTGTTTTGGCGTGGACTTAGGAAGTTTGTACCAAGTTTGGTGCTGTTTTGGCGTGGACTTAGGAAGTTTGTACCAAGTTTGTTACTGTTTTGGCGTGGACTTAGGAAGTTTGTACCAAGTTTGGTGCTGTTTTGGCGTGGACTTAGGAAGTTTGTACCAAGTTTGTTACTGTTTTGGCGTGGACTTAGGAACTTTGCACCAAGTTTGTTACTGTTTTGGCGTGGACTTAGGAAGTTTGTATCAAGTTTGGTGCTGTTTTGGCGTGGACTTAGGAAGTTTGTACCTAGTTTGTTTCTGTTTTGGCGTGGACTTAGGAAGTTTGTACCAAGTTTGTTTCTGTTTTGGCGCGGACTTACGAAGTTTGTACCAAGTTTGGTGCTGTTTTGGCGTGGACTTAGGAAGTTTGTACCAAGTTTGTTACTGTTTTGGCGTGGACTTAGGAAGTTTGTACCAAGTTTGTTACTGTTTTAGCGTGGACTTAGGAAGTTTGTACCAAGTTTGTTTCTGTTTTGGCGCGGACTTACGAAGTTTGTACCAAGTTTGGTGCTGTTTTGGCGTGGACTTAGGAAGTTTGTACCAAGTTTGTTACTGTTTTGGCGTGGACTTAGGAAGTTTGTATCAAGTTTGGTGCTGTTTTGGCGTGGACTTAGGAAGTTTGTACCAAGTTTGTTACTGTTTTGGCGTGGACTTAGGAAGTTTGTACCAAGTTTTGTGCTGTTTTGGCGTGGACTTAGGAAGTTTGTACCAAGTTTGTTACTGTTTTGGCGTGGACTTAGGAACTTTGCACCAAGTTTGTTACTGTTTTGGCGTGGACTTAGAAAGTTTGTATCAAGTTTGGTGCTGTTTTGGCGTGGACTTAGGAAGTTTGTACCAAGTTTGTTACTGTTTTGGCGTGGACTTAGGAAGTTTGTACCAAGTTTGTTTCTGTTTTGGCGCGGACTTACGAAGTTTGTACCAAGTTTGGTGCTGTTTTGGCGTGGACTTAGGAAGTTTGTACCAAGTTTGTTACTGTTTTGGCGTGGACTTAGAAAGTTTGTATCAAGTTTGGTGCTGTTTTGGCGTGGACTTAGAAAGTTTGTATCAAGTTTGGTGCTGTTTTGGCGTGGACTTAGGAAGTTTGTACCAAGTTTGGTGCTGTTTTGGCGTGGACTTAGGAAGTTTGTACCAAGTTTGTTTCTGTTTTGGCGCGGACTTAGGAAGTTTGTACCAAGTTTGGTGCTGTTTTGGCGTGGACTTAGGAAGTTTGTACCAAGTTTGTTACTGTTTTGGCGTGGACTTAGGAAGTTTGTATCAAGTTTGGTGCTGTTTTGGCGTGGACTTAGGAAGTTTGTACCAAGTTTGTTACTGTTTTGGCGTGGACTTAGGAAGTTTGTATCAAGTTTGGTGCTGTTTTGGCGTGGACTTAGAAAGTTTGTATCAAGTTTGGTGCTGTTTTGGCGTGGACTTAGGAAGTTTGTACCAAGTTTGGTGCTGTTTTGGCGTGGACTTAGGAAGTTTGTACCAAGTTTGTTTCTGTTTTGGCGCGGACTTACGAAGTTTGTACCAAGTTTGTTACTGTTTTGGCGTGGACTTAGGAAGTTTGTATCAAGTTTGGTGCTGTTTTGGCGTGGACTTAGAAAGTGTGTATCAAGTTTGGTGCTGTTTTGGCGTGGACTTAGAAAGTTTGTATCAAGTTTGGTGCTGTTTTGGCGTGGACTTAGGAAGTTTGTACCTAGTTTGGTGCTGTTTTGGCGTGGACTTAGGAAGTTTGTACCAAGTTTGTTACTGTTTTGGCGTGGACTTAGGAAGTTTGTACCAAGTTTGTTACTGTTTTGGCGTGGACTTAGGAAGTTTGTACCAAGTTTGTTACTGTTTTGGCGTGGACTTAGGAAGTTTGTACCAAGTTTGTTACTGTTTTGGCGTGGACTTAGGAAGTTTGTACCAAGTTTGGTGCTGTTTTGGCGTGGACTTAGGAAGTTTGTACCAAGTTTGTTACTGTTTTGGCGTGGACTTAGGAACTTTGCACCAAGTTTGTTACTGTTTTGGCGTGGACTTAGGAAGTTTGTATCAAGTTTGGTGCTGTTTTGGCGTGGACTTAGGAAGTTTGTACCTAGTTTGTTTCTGTTTTGGCGTGGACTTAGGAAGTTTGTACCAAGTTTGTTTCTGTTTTGGCGCGGACTTACGAAGTTTGTACCAAGTTTGGTGCTGTTTTGGCGTGGACTTAGGAAGTTTGTACCAAGTTTGTTACTGTTTTGGCGTGGACTTAGGAAGTTTGTACCAAGTTTGTTACTGTTTTAGCGTGGACTTAGGAAGTTTGTACCAAGTTTGTTACTGTTTTGGCGTGGACTTAGGAAGTTTGTATCAAGTTTGGTGCTGTTTTGGCGTGGACTTAGAAAGTTTGTATCAAGTTTGGTGCTGTTTTGGCGTGGACTTAGGAAGTTTGTACCAAGTTTGGTGCTGTTTTGGCGTGGACTTAGGAAGTTTGTACCAAGTTTGTTTCTGTTTTGGCGCGGACTTAGGAAGTTTGTACCAAGTTTGGTGCTGTTTTGGCGTGGACTTAGGAAGTTTGTACCAAGTTTGTTACTGTTTTGGCGTGGACTTAGGAAGTTTGTATCAAGTTTGGTGCTGTTTTGGCGTGGACTTAGGAAGTTTGTACCAAGTTTGTTACTGTTTTGGCGTGGACTTAGGAAGTTTGTATCAAGTTTGGTGCTGTTTTGGCGTGGACTTAGGAAGTTTGTACCAAGTTTGTTACTGTTTTGGCGTGGACTT
The DNA here is from genome assembly GCA_914969975.1 of Anopheles atroparvus. NCBI lineage: Eukaryota > Metazoa > Arthropoda > Insecta > Diptera > Culicidae > Anopheles > Anopheles atroparvus. The sequence goes on from CAJZCY010000011.1 coordinate 36,107, forward strand.
AGGAAGTTTGTATCAAGTTTGGTGCTGTTTTGGCGTGGACTTAGAAAGTTTGTACCTAGTTTGTTTCTGTTTTGGCGTGGACTTAGGAAGTTTGTACCAAGTTTGTTACTGTTTTGGCGTGGACTTAGGAAGTTTGTATCAAGTTTGGTGCTGTTTTGGCGTGGACTTAGAAAGTGTGTATCAAGTTTGGTGCTGTTTTGGCGTGGACTTAGAAAGTTTGCATCAAGTTTGGTGCTGTTTTGGCGTGGACTTAGGAAGTTTGTACCAAGTTTGTTACTGTTTTGGCGTGGACTTAGGAAGTTTGTACCAAGTTTGTTACTGTTTTGGCGTGGACTTAGGAAGTTTGTACCAAGTTTGTTACTGTTTTGGCGTGGACTTAGGAAGTTTGTACCAAGTTTGTTACTGTTTTGGCGTGGACTTAGGAAGTTTGTACCAAGTTTGGTGCTGTTTTGGCGTGGACTTAGGAAGTTTGTACCAAGTTTGTTACTGTTTTGGCGTGGACTTAGGAACTTTGCACCAAGTTTGTTACTGTTTTGGCGTGGACTTAGGAAGTTTGTATCAAGTTTGGTGCTGTTTTGGCGTGGACTTAGGAAGTTTGTACCTAGTTTGTTTCTGTTTTGGCGTGGACTTAGGAAGTTTGTACCAAGTTTGTTTCTGTTTTGGCGCGGACTTACGAAGTTTGTACCAAGTTTGGTGCTGTTTTGGCGTGGACTTAGGAAGTTTGTACCAAGTTTGTTACTGTTTTGGCGTGGACTTAGGAAGTTTGTACCAAGTTTGTTACTGTTTTAGCGTGGACTTAGGAAGTTTGTACCAAGTTTGTTACTGTTTTGGCGTGGACTTAGGAAGTTTGTACCAAGTTTGTTACTGTTTTGGCGTGGACTTAGGAAGTTTGTACCAAGTTTGTTACTGTTTTGGCGTGGACTTAGGAAGTTTGTACCAAGTTTGTTACTGTTTTGGCGTGGACTTAGGAAGTTTGTACCAAGTTTGTTACTGTTTTGGCGTGGACTTAGGAAGTTTGTACCAAGTTTGTTACTGTTTTGGCGTGGACTTATGAAGTTTGTACCAAGTTGGGTGCTGTTTTGGCGTGGTCTTATGAAGTTTGTACCAAGTTTGTTACTGTTTTGGCGTGGACTTAGGAAGTTTGTACCAAGTTTGTTACTGTTTTGGCGTGGACTTAGGAAGTTTGTACCAAGTTTGTTACTGTTTTGGCGTGGACTTAGGAAGTTTGTACCAAGTTTGTTACTGTTTTGGCGTGGACTTATGAAGTTTGTACCAAGTTGGGTGCTGTTTTGGCGTGGTCTTATGAAGTTTGTACCAAGTTTGTTACTGTTTTGGCGTGGACTTAGGAAGTTTGTACCAAGTTTGTTACTGTTTTGGCGTGGACTTAGGAAGTTTGTACCAAGTTTGGTGCTGTTTTGGCGCGGACTTACGAAGTTTGTACCAAGTTTGGTGATGTTTTGGCGTGGACTTAGGAAGTTTGTATCAAGTTTGGTGCTGTTTTGGCGTGGTCTTAGGAAGTTTGTACCAAGTTTGTTACTGTTTTGGTGTGGACTTATGAAGTTTGTACCAAGTTTGGTGCTGTTTTGGCGTGGACTTAGGAAGTTTGTACCAAGTTTGTTACTGTTTTGGCGTGGACTTAGGAAGTTTGTACCAAGTTTGTTACTGTTTTGGCGTGGACTTAGGAAGTTTGTACCAAGTTTGGTGCTGTTTTGGCGTGGACTTAGGAAGTTTGTACCAAGTTTGTTACTGTTTTGGCGTGGACTTAGGAAGTTTGTACCAAGTTTGTTACTGTTTTGGCGTGCACTTAGGAAGTTTGTACCAAGTTTGTTACTGTTTTGGCGTGGACTTAGGAAGTTTGTACCAAGTTTGGTGCTGTTTTGGCGTGGACTTAGGAAGTTTGTACCAAGTTTGTTACTGTTTTGGCGTGGACTTATGAAGTTTGTACCAAGTTGGGTGCTGTTTTGGCGTGGTCTTATGAAGTTTGTACCAAGTTTGGTGCTGTTTTGGCGCGGACTTACGAAGTTTGTACCAAGTTTGGTGATGTTTTGGCGTGGACTTAGGAAGTTTGTATCAAGTTTGGTGCTGTTTTGGCGTGGTCTTAGGAAGTTTGTACCAAGTTTGTTACTGTTTTGGCGTGGACTTATGAAGTTTGTACCAAGTTTGGTGCTGTTTTGGCGTGGACTTAGGAAGTTTGTACCAAGTTTGTTACTGTTTTGGCGTGGACTTAGGAAGTTTGTACCAAGTTTGTTACTGTTTTGGCGTGGACTTAGGAAGTTTGTACCAAGTTTGGTGCTGTTTTGGCGTGGACTTAGGAAGTTTGTACCAAGTTTGTTACTGTTTTGGCGTGGACTTAGGACGTTTGTACCAAGTTTGTTACTGTTTTGGCGTGGACTTAGGAAGTTTGTACCAAGTTTGTTACTGTTTTGGCGTGGACTTAGGAAGTTTGTACCAAGTTTGTTACTGTTTTGGCGTGGACTTATGAAGTTTGTACCAAGTTGGGTGCTGTTTTGGCGTGGTCTTATGAAGTATGTACCAAGTTTGTTACTGTTTTGGCGTGGACTTAGGAAGTTTGTACCAAGTTTGTTACTGTTTTGGCGTGGACTCAGGAAGTTTGTACCAAGTTTGGTGCTGTTTTGGCGCGGAATTACGAAGTTTGTACCAAGTTTGGTGATGTTTTGGCGTGGACTTAGGAAGTTTGTATCAAGTTTGGTGCTGTTTTGGCGTGGTCTTAGGAAGTTTGTACCAAGTTTGTTACTGTTTTGGCGTGGACTTAGGAAGTTTGTACCATGTTTGGTGCTGTTTTGGCGTGGACTTAGGAAGTTTGTACCAAGTTTGTTACTGTTTTGGCGTGGACTTAGGAAGTTTGTACCAAGTTTGTTACTGTTTTGGCGTGGACTTAGGAAGTTTGTACCAAGTTTGGTGCTGTTTTGGCGTGGACTTAGGAAGTTTGTACCAAGTTTGTTACTGTTTTGGCGTGGACTTAGGAACTTTGCACCAAGTTTGTTACTGTTTTGGCGTGGACTTAGGAAGTTTGTACCAAGCTTGGTGCTGTTTTGGCGTGGACTTAGGAAGTTTGTACCAAGTTTGGTGCTGTTTTGGCGTGGACTTAGGAAGTTTGTATCAAGTTTGGTGCTGTTTTGGCGTGGACTTAGGAAGTTTGTACCAAGTTTGGTGCTGTTTTGGCGTGGACTTAGGAAGTTTGTATCAAGTTTGGTGCTGTTTTGGCGTGGACTTAGAAAGTTTGTATCAAGTTTGGTGCTGTTTTGGCGTGGACTTAGGAAGTTTGTACCAAGTTTGTTACTGTTTTGGCGTGGACTTAGGAAGTTTGTACCAAGTTTGTTTCTGTTTTGGCGTGGACTTAGAAAGTTTGTATCAAGTTTGTTACTGTTTTGGCGTGGACTTAGGAACTTTGCACCAAGTTTGTTACTGTTTTGGCGTGAACTTAGGAAGTTTGTACCAAGTTTGTTACTGTTTTGGCGTGGACTTAGGAAGTTTGTACCAAGTTTGTTACTGTTTTGGCGTGGACTTAGGAAGTTTGTACCAAGTTTGGTGCTGTTTTGGCGTGGACTTAGGAAGTTTGTATCAAGTTTGGTGCTGTTTTGGCGTGGACTTAGGAAGTTTGTACCAAGTTTGTTACTGTTTTGGCGTGGTCTTATGAAGTTTGTACCAAGTTTGTTACTGTTTTGGCGTGGACTTAGGAAGTTTGTACCAAGTTTGTTACTGTTTTGGCGTGGACTTAGGAAGTTTGTACCAAGTTTGTTACTGTTTTGGCGTGGACTTAGGAAGTTTGTACCAAGTTTGTTACTGTTTTGGCGTGGACTTATGAAGTTTGTACCAAGTTGGGTGCTGTTTTGGCGTGGTCTTATGAAGTATGTACCAAGTTTGTTACTGTTTTGGCGTGGACTTAGGAAGTTTGTACCAAGTTTGTTACTGTTTTGGCGTGGACTCAGGAAGTTTGTACCAAGTTTGTTACTGTTTTGGCGTGGACTTAGGAAGTTTGTACCAAGTTTGGTGCTGTTTTGGCGTGGACTTAGGAAGTTTGTATCAAGTTTGGTGCTGTTTTGGCGTGGTCTTAGGAAGTTTGTACCAAGTTTGTTACTGTTTTGGCGTGGACTTATGAAGTTTGTACCAAGTTGGGTGCTGTTTTGGCGTGGTCTTATGAAGTTTGTACCAAGTTTGTTACTGTTTTGGCGTGGACTTAGGAAGTTTGTACCAAGTTTGGTGCTGTTTTGGCGTGGACTTAGGAAGTTTGTACCAAGTTTGTTACTGTTTTGGCGTGGACTTAGGAACTTTGCACCAAGTTTGTTACTGTTTTGGCGTGGACTTAGGAAGTTTGTACCAAGCTTGGTGCTGTTTTGGCGTGGACTTAGGAAGTTTGTACCAAGTTTGGTGCTGTTTTGGCGTGGACTTAGGAAGTTTGTATCAAGTTTGGTGCTGTTTTGGCGTGGACTTAGGAAGTTTGTATCAAGTTTGGTGCTGTTTTGGCGTGGACTTAGAAAGTTTGTATCAAGTTTGGTGCTGTTTTGGCGTGGACTTAGAAAGTTTGTATCAAGTTTGTTACTGTTTTGGCGTGGACTTAGGAACTTTGCACCAAGTTTGTTACTGTTTTGGCGTGAACTTAGGAAGTTTGTACCAAGTTTGTTACTGTTTTGGCGTGGACTTAGGAAGTTTGTACCAAGTTTGTTACTGTTTTGGCGTGGACTTAGGAAGTTTGTACCAAGTTTGGTGCTGTTTTGGCGTGGACTTAGGAAGTTTGTACCAAGTTTGGTGCTGTTTTGGCGTGGACTTAGGAAGTTTGTACCTAGTTTGTTTCTGTTTTGGCGTGGACTTAGGAACTTTGCACCAAGTTTGTTACTGTTTTGGCGTGGACTTAGGAAGTTTGTATCAAGTTTGTTACTGTTTTGGCGTGGACTTAGGAAGTTTGTACCAAGTTTGGTGCTGTTTTGGCGTGGACTTAGGAAGTTTGTACCAAGTTTGTTACTGTTTTGGCGTGGACTTAGGAAGTTTGTACCAAGTTTGTTACTGTTTTGGCGTGGACTTAGGAAGTTTATACCAAGTTTGGTGCTGTTTTGGCGTGGACTTAGGAAGTTTGTACCAAGTTTGTTACTGTTTTGGCGTGGACTTAGGAAGTTTGTACCAAGTTTGTTATTGTTTTGGCGTGGACTTAGGAAGTTTGTATCAAGTTTGGTGCTGTTTTGGCGTGGACTTAGAAAGTTTGTATCAAGTTTGGTGCTGTTTTGGCGTGGACTTAGGAAGTTTGTACCAAGTTTGTTACTGTTTTGGCGTGGACTTAGGAAGTTTGTACCAAGTTTGTTTCTGTTTTGGCGCGGACTTACGAAGTTTGTACCAAGTTTGGTGCTGTTTTGGCGTGGACTTAGGAAGTTTGTACCAAGTTTGTTACTGTTTTGGCGTGGACTTAGGAAGTTTGTACCAAGTTTGGTGCTGTTTTGGCGTGGACTTAGGAAGTTTGTTCCAAGTTTGGTGCTGTTTTGGCGTGGACTTAGGAAGTTTGTACCAAGTTTGTTACTGTTTTGGCGGGGACTTAGGAAGTTTGTACCAAGTTTGTTACTGTTTTGGCGTGGACTTAGGAAGTTTGTACCAAGTTTGGTGCTGTTTTGGCGTGGACTTAGGAAGTTTGTACCAAGTTTGGTGCTGTTTTGGCGTGGACTTAGGAAGTTTGTACCAAGTTTGTTACTGTTTTGGCGTGGACTTAGGAAGTTTGTACCAAGTTTGTTACTGTTTTGGCGTGGACTTAGGAAGTTTGTATCAAGTTTGGTGCTGTTTTGGCGTGGACTTAGGAAGTTTGTACCAAGTTTGTTACTGTTTTGGCGTGGACTTAGGAAGTTTGTACCAAGTTTGTTACTGTTTTGGCGTGGACTTAGGAAGTTTGTTCCAAGTTTGGTGCTGTTTTGGCGTGGACTTAGGAAGTTTGTACCAAGTTTGTTACTGTTTTGGCGGGGACTTAGGAAGTTTGTACCAAGTTTGTTACTGTTTTGGCGTGGACTTAGGAAGTTTGTACCAAGTTTGGTGCTGTTTTGGCGTGGACTTAGGAAGTTTGTACCAAGTTTGGTGCTGTTTTGGCGTGGACTTAGGAAGTTTGTACCAAGTTTGTTACTGTTTTGGCGTGGACTTAGGAAGTTTGTACCAAGTTTGTTACTGTTTTGGCGTGGACTTAGGAAGTTTTTACCAAGTTTGTTACTGTTTTGGCGTGGACTTAGGAAGTTTGTACCAAGTTTGTTTCTGTGTTGGCGCGGACTTACGAAGTTTGTACCAAGTTTGGTGCTGTTTTGGCGTGGACTTAGGAAGTTTGTACCAAGTTTGTTACTGTTTTGGCGTGGACTTAGGAAGTTTGTACCAAGTTTGTTACTGTTTTGGCGTGGACTTAGAAAGTTTGTATCAAGTTTGGTGCTGTTTTGGCGTGGACTTAGAAAGTTTGTATCAAGTTTGGTGCTGTTTTGGCGTGGACTTAGGAAGTTTGTACCAAGTTTGGTGCTGTTTTGGCGGGGACTTAGGAAGTTTGTACCAAGTTTGTTACTGTTTTGGCGTGGACTTAGGAAGTTTGTACCAAGTTTGTTACTGTTTTGGCGTGGACTTAGGAAGTTTGATCCAAGTTTGTTACTGTTTTGGCGTGGACTTAGGAAGTTTGTACCAAGTTTGTTACTGTTTTGGCGTGGACTTAGGAAGTTTGTACCAAGTTTGTTACTGTTTTGGCGTGGACTTAGGAAGTTTGTACCAAGTTTGTTACTGTTTTGGCGTGGACTTAGGAAGTTTGTACCAAGTTTGTTACTGTTTTGGCGTGGACTTAGGAAGTTTGTACCAAGTTTGTTACTGTTTTGGCGTGGACTTAGGAAGTTTGTACCAAGTTTGTTACTGTTTTGGCGTGGACTTAGGAAGTTTGTACCAAGTTTGTTACTGTTTTGGCGTGGACTTAGGAAGTTTGTACCAAGTTTGTTACTGTTTTGGCGTGGACTTAGGAAGTTTGTACCAAGTTTGTTACTGTTTTGGCGTGGACTTAGAAAGTTTGTATCAAGTTTGGTGCTGTTTTGGCGTGGACTTAGAAAGTTTGTATCAAGTTTGGTGCTGTTTTGGCGTGGACTTAGGAAGTTTGTACCAAGTTTGGTGCTGTTTTGGCGTGGACTTAGGAAGTTTGTACCAAGTTTGTTACTGTTTTGGCGTGGACTTAGGAACTTTGCACCAAGTTTGTTACTGTTTTGGCGTGGACTTAGGAAGTTTGTACCAAGTTTGTTTCTGTTTTGGCGTGGACTTAGGAAGTTTGTACCAAGTTTGTTACTGTTTTGGCGTGGACTTAGGAAGTTTGTACCAAGTTTGTTACTGTTTTGGCGTGGACTTAGGAAGTTTGTACCAAGTTTGTTACTGTTTTGGCGTGGACTTAGGAAGTTTGTACCAAGTTTGTTACTGTTTTGGCGTGGACTTAGGAAGTTTGTACCAAGTTTGTTACTGTTTTGGCGTGGACTTAGAAAGTTTGTATCAAGTTTGGTGCTGTTTTGGCGTGGACTTAGAAAGTTTGTATCAAGTTTGGTGCTGTTTTGGCGTGGACTTAGGAAGTTTGTACCAAGTTTGTTACTGTTTTGGCGTGGACTTAGGAAGTTTGTACCAAGTTTGTTTCTGTTTTGGCGCGGACTTACGAAGTTTGTACCAAGTTTGGTGCTGTTTTGGCGTGGACTTAGGAAGTTTGTACCAAGTTTGTTACTGTTTTGGCGTGGACTTAGGAAGTTTGTACCAAGTTTGGTGCTGTTTTGGCGTGGACTTAGGAAGTTTGTTCCAAGTTTGGAGCTGTTTTGGCGTGGACTTAGGAAGTTTGTACCAAGTTTGTTACTGTTTTGGCGGGGACTTAGGAAGTTTGTACCAAGTTTGTTACTGTTTTGGCGTGGACTTAGGAAGTTTGTACCAAGTTTGGTGCTGTTTTGGCGTGGACTTAGGAAGTTTGTACCAAGTTTGGTGCTGTTTTGGCGTGGACTTAGGAAGTTTGTACCAAGTTTGTTACTGTTTTGGCGCGGACTTACGAAGTTTGTACCAAGTTTGGTGCTGTTTTGGCGTGGACTTAGGAAGTTTGTACCAAGTTTGTTACTGTTTTGGCGTGGACTTAGGAAGTTTGTACCAAGTTTGTTACTGTTTTGGCGTGGACTTAGGAAGTTTGTACCAAGTTTGTTTCTGTTTTGGCGCGGACTTACGAAGTTTGTACCAAGTTTGGTGCTGTTTTGGCGTGGACTTAGGAAGTTTGTACCAAGTTTGTTACTGTTTTGGCGTGGACTTAGGAAGTTTGTACCAAGTTTGTTACTGTTTTGGCGTGGACTTAGGAAGTTTGTATCAAGTTTGGTGCTGTTTTGGCGTGGACTTAGAAAGTTTGTACCAAGTTTGTTACTGTTTTGGCGTAGACTTAGGAAGTTTGTACCAAGTTTGTTACTGTTTTGGCGTGGACTTAGGAAGTTTGTACCAAGTTTGTTACTGTTTTGGCGTGGACTTAGGAACTTTGCACCAAGTTTGTTACTGTTTTGGAGTGGACTTAGGAAGTTTGTATCAAGTTTGGTGCTGTTTTGGCGTGGACTTAGGAAGTTTGTACCTAGTTTGTTTCTGTTTTGGCGTGGACTTAGGAAGTTTGTACCAAGTTTGTTTCTGTTTTGGCGCGGACTTACGAAGTTTGTACCAAGTTTGGTGCTGTTTTGGCGTGGACTTAGGAAGTTTGTACCAAGTTTGTTACTGTTTTGGCGTGGACTTAGGAAGTTTGTACCAAGTTTGTTACTGTTTTGGCGTGGACTTAGGAAGTTTGTACCAAGTTTGGTGCTGTTTTGGCGTGGACTTAGGAAGTTTGTACCAAGTTTGTTACTGTTTTGGCGTGGACTTAGGAAGTTTGTACCAAGTTTGTTACTGTTTTGGCGTGGACTTAGGAAGTTTGTACCAAGTTTGTTACTGTTTTGGCGTGGACTTAGGAAGTTTGTACCAAGTTTGGTGCTGTTTTGGCGTGGACTTAGGAAGTTTGTACCAAGTTTGTTACTGTTTTGGCGTGGACTTAGGAAGTTTGCACCAAGTTTGGTGCTGTTTTGGCGTGGACTTAGGAAGTTTGTACCTAGTTTGTTACTGTTTTGGCGTGGACTTAGGAAGTTTGTACCAAGTTTGGTGCTGTTTTGGCGTGGACTTAGGAAGTTTGTACCAAGTTTGTTACTGTTTTGGCGTGGACTTAGGAAGTTTGTACCAAGTTTGTTACTGTTTTGGCGTGGACTTAGGAAGTTTGTACCAAGTTTGGTGCTGTTTTGGCGTGGACTTAGGAAGTTTGTACCAAGTTTGTTACTGTTTTGGCGTGGAATTAGGAAGTTTTTACCAAGTTTGTTACTGTTTTGGCGTGGACTTAGGAAGTTTGTACCTAGTTTGTTACTGTTTTGGCGTGGACTTAGGAAGTTTGTATCAAGTTTGGTGCTGTTTTGGCGTGGACTTAGAAAGTTTGTATCAAGTTTGGTGCTGTTTTGGCGTGGACTTAGGAAGTTTGTACCAAGTTTGTTACTGTTTTGGCGTGGACTTAGGAAGTTTGTACCAAGTTTGTTACTGTTTTGGCGTGGACTGAGGAAGTTTGTACCAAGTTTGTTTCTGTTTTGGCGTGGACTTAGGAAGTTTGTACCAAGTTTGTTACTGTTTTGGCGTGGACTTAGGAAGTTTGTATCAAGTTTGGTGCTGTTTTGGCGTGGACTTAGAAAGTTTGTATCAAGTTTGGTGCTGTTTTGGCGTGGACTTAGAAAGTTTGTATCAAGTTTGGTGCTGTTTTGGCGTGGACTTAGGAAGTTTGTACCAAGTTTGGTGCTGTTTTGGCGTGGACTTAGGAAGTTTGTACCAAGTTTGTTACTGTTTTGGCGTGGACTTAGGAACTTTGCACCAAGTTTGTTACTGTTTTGGCGTGGACTTAGGAAGTTTGTACCAAGTTTGTTTCTGTTTTGGCGTGGACTTAGGAAGTTTGTACCAAGTTTGTTACTGTTTTGGCGTGGACTTAGGAAGTTTGTACCAAGTTTGTTACTGTTTTGGCGTGGACTTAGGAAGTTTGTACCAAGTTTGTTACTGTTTTGGCGTGGACTTAGGAAGTTTGTACCAAGTTTGTTACTGTTTTGGCGTGGACTTAGGAAGTTTGTACCAAGTTTGTTACTGTTTTGGCGTGGACTTAGAAAGTTTGTATCAAGTTTGGTGCTGTTTTGGCGTGGACTTAGAAAGTTTGTATCAAGTTTGGTGCTGTTTTGGCGTGGACTTAGGAAGTTTGTACCAAGTTTGTTACTGTTTTGGCGTGGACTTAGGAAGTTTGTACCAAGTTTGTTTCTGTTTTGGCGCGGACTTACGAAGTTTGTACCAAGTTTGGTGCTGTTTTGGCGTGGACTTAGGAAGTTTGTACCAAGTTTGTTACTGTTTTGGCGTGGACTTAGGAAGTTTGTACCAAGTTTGGTGCTGTTTTGGCGTGGACTTAGGAAGTTTGTTCCAAGTTTGGAGCTGTTTTGGCGTGGACTTAGGAAGTTTGTACCAAGTTTGTTACTGTTTTGGCGGGGACTTAGGAAGTTTGTACCAAGTTTGTTACTGTTTTGGCGTGGACTTAGGAAGTTTGTACCAAGTTTGGTGCTGTTTTGGCGTGGACTTAGGAAGTTTGTACCAAGTTTGGTGCTGTTTTGGCGTGGACTTAGGAAGTTTGTACCAAGTTTGTTACTGTTTTGGCGCGGACTTACGAAGTTTGTACCAAGTTTGGTGCTGTTTTGGCGTGGACTTAGGAAGTTTGTACCAAGTTTGTTACTGTTTTGGCGTGGACTTAGGAAGTTTGTACCAAGTTTGTTACTGTTTTGGCGTGGACTTAGGAAGTTTGTACCAAGTTTGTTTCTGTTTTGGCGCGGACTTACGAAGTTTGTACCAAGTTTGGTGCTGTTTTGGCGTGGACTTAGGAAGTTTGTACCAAGTTTGTTACTGTTTTGGCGTGGACTTAGGAAGTTTGTACCAAGTTTGTTACTGTTTTGGCGTGGACTTAGGAAGTTTGTATCAAGTTTGGTGCTGTTTTGGCGTGGACTTAGAAAGTTTGTACCAAGTTTGTTACTGTTTTGGCGTAGACTTAGGAAGTTTGTACCAAGTTTGTTACTGTTTTGGCGTGGACTTAGGAAGTTTGTACCAAGTTTGTTACTGTTTTGGCGTGGACTTAGGAACTTTGCACCAAGTTTGTTACTGTTTTGGAGTGGACTTAGGAAGTTTGTATCAAGTTTGGTGCTGTTTTGGCGTGGACTTAGGAAGTTTGTACCTAGTTTGTTTCTGTTTTGGCGTGGACTTAGGAAGTTTGTACCAAGTTTGTTTCTGTTTTGGCGCGGACTTACGAAGTTTGTACCAAGTTTGGTGCTGTTTTGGCGTGGACTTAGGAAGTTTGTACCAAGTTTGTTACTGTTTTGGCGTGGACTTAGGAAGTTTGTACCAAGTTTGTTACTGTTTTGGCGTGGACTTAGGAAGTTTGTACCAAGTTTGGTGCTGTTTTGGCGTGGACTTAGGAAGTTTGTACCAAGTTTGTTACTGTTTTGGCGTGGACTTAGGAAGTTTGTACCAAGTTTGTTACTGTTTTGGCGTGGACTTAGGAAGTTTGTACCAAGTTTGTTACTGTTTTGGCGTGGACTTAGGAAGTTTGTACCAAGTTTGGTGCTGTTTTGGCGTGGACTTAGGAAGTTTGTACCAAGTTTGTTACTGTTTTGGCGTGGACTTAGGAAGTTTGCACCAAGTTTGGTGCTGTTTTGGCGTGGACTTAGGAAGTTTGTACCTAGTTTGTTACTGTTTTGGCGTGGACTTAGGAAGTTTGTACCAAGTTTGGTGCTGTTTTGGCGTGGACTTAGGAAGTTTGTACCAAGTTTGTTACTGTTTTGGCGTGGACTTAGGAAGTTTGTACCAAGTTTGTTACTGTTTTGGCGTGGACTTAGGAAGTTTGTACCAAGTTTGGTGCTGTTTTGGCGTGGACTTAGGAAGTTTGTACCAAGTTTGTTACTGTTTTGGCGTGGAATTAGGAAGTTTTTACCAAGTTTGTTACTGTTTTGGCGTGGACTTAGGAAGTTTGTACCTAGTTTGTTACTGTTTTGGCGTGGACTTAGGAAGTTTGTATCAAGTTTGGTGCTGTTTTGGCGTGGACTTAGAAAGTTTGTATCAAGTTTGGTGCTGTTTTGGCGTGGACTTAGGAAGTTTGTACCAAGTTTGTTACTGTTTTGGCGTGGACTTAGGAAGTTTGTACCAAGTTTGTTACTGTTTTGGCGTGGACTGAGGAAGTTTGTACCAAGTTTGTTACTGTTTTGGCGTGGATTTAGGAAGTTTGTACCAAGTTTGTTACTGTTTTGGCGTGGACTTAGGAAGTTTGTACCAAGTTTGTTACTGTTTTGGCGTGGACTTACGAAGTTTGTACCAAGTTTGGTGCTGTTTTGGCGTGGACTTAGGAAGTTTGTACCAAGTTTGTTACTGTTTTGGCGTGGACTTAGGAAGTTTGTACCAAGTTTGTTACTGTTTTGGCGTGGACTTAGGAAGTTTGTACCAAGTTTGGTGCTGTTTTGGCGTGGACTTAGGAAGTTTGTTCCAAGTTTGGTGCTGTTTTGGCGTGGACTTAGGAAGTTTGTACCAAGTTTGTTACTGTTTTGGCGTGGACTTAGGAAGTTTGTACCAAGTTTGTTACTGTTTTGGCGTGGACTTAGGAACTTTGCACCAAGTTTGTTTCTGTTTTGGCGCGGACTTAGAAAGTTTGCACCAAGTTTGTTTCTGTTTTGGCGCGGACTTAGAAAGTTTGTATCAAGTTTGGTGCTGTTTTGGCGTGGACTTAGGAAGTTTGTACCTAGTTTGTTACTGTTTTGGCGTGGACTTAGGAAGTTTGTATCAAGTTTGGTGCTGTTTTGGCGTGGACTTAGAAAGTTTGTATCAAGTTTGGTGCTGTTTTGGCGTGGACTTAGGAAGTTTGTACCAAGTTTGTTACTGTTTTGGCGTGGACTTAGGAAGTTTGTACCAAGTTTGTTACTGTTTTGGCGTGGACTTAGGAAGTTTGTACCAAGTTTGTTACTGTTTTGGCGCGGACTTAGAAAGTTTGTATCAAGTTTGGTGCTGTTTTGGCGTGGACTTAGGAAGTTTGTACCTAGTTTGTTACTGTTTTGGCGTGGACTTAGGAAGTTTGTATCAAGTTTGGTGCTGTTTTGGCGTGGACTTAGAAAGTTTGTATCAAGTTTGGTGCTGTTTTGGCGTGGACTTAGGAAGTTTGTACCAAGTTTGTTACTGTTTTGGCGTGGACTTAGGAAGTTTGTACCAAGTTTGTTACTGTTTTGGCGTGGACTTAGGAAGTTTGTACCAAGTTTGTTACTGTTTTGGCGTGGACTTAGGAAGTTTGTACCAAGTTTGTTACTGTTTTGGCGTGGTCTTAGGAAGTTTGTACCGAGTTTGTTACTGTTTTGGCGTGGACTTAGGAAGTTTGTACCAAGTTTGGTGCTGTTTTGGCGTGGACTTAGGAAGTTTGTACCAAGTTTGTTACTGTTTTGGCGTGGACTTACGAAGTTTGTACCAAGTTTGGTGCTGTTTTGGCGTGGACTTACGAAGTTTGTACCAAGTTTGTTACTGTTTTGGCGTGGACTTAGGAAGTTTGTACCAAGTTTGTTACTGTTTTGGCGTGGACTTAGGAAGTTTGTACCAAGTTTGTTACTGTTTTGGCGTGGACTTAGGAAGTTTGTACCAAGTTTGTTACTGTTTTGGCGTGGACTTAGGAAGTTTGTACCAAGTTTGTTACTGTTTTGGCGTGGACTTAGGAACTTTGCACCAAGTTTGTTACTGTTTTGGCGTGGACTTAGGAAGTTTGTACCAAGTTTGTTACTGTTTTGGCGTGGACTTAGGAAGTTTGTACCAAGTTTGTTACTGTTTTGGCGTGGACTTAGGAAGTTTGTACCAAGTTTGTTACTGTTTTGGCGTGGACTTAGGAACTTTGCACCAAGTTTGTTACTGTTTTGGCGTGGACTTAGGAAGTTTGTACCAAGTTTGTTACTGTTTTGGCGTGGACTTAGGAAGTTTGTACCAAGTTTGTTACTGTTTTGGCGTGGATTTAGGAAGTTTGTACCAAGTTTGTTACTGTTTTGGCGTGGACTTAGGAACTTTGCACCAAGTTTGTTTCTGTTTTGGCGTGGACTTACGAAGTTTGTACCAAGTTTGGTGCTGTTTTGGCGTGGACTTACGAAGTTTGTACCAAGTTTGTTACTGTTTTGGCGTGGACTTAGGAAGTTTGTACCAAGTTTGGTGCTGTTTTGGCGTGGACTTAGGAAGTTTGTACCAAGTTTGTTACTGTTTTGGCGTGGACTTACGAAGTTTGTACCAAGTTTGGTGCTGTTTTGGCGTGGACTTACGAAGTTTGTACCAAGTTTGTTACTGTTTTGGCGTGGACTTAGGAAGTTTGTACCAAGTTTGTTACTGTTTTGGCGTGGACTCAGGAAGTTAGTACCAAGTTTGTTACTGTTTTGGCGTGGACTTACGAAGTTTGTACCAAGTTTGGTGCTGTTTTGGCGTGGACTTAGGAAGTTTGTACCAAGTTTGGTGCGGTTTTGGCGTGGAGTTAGGAAGTTTGTACCAAGTTTGTTACTGTTTTGGCGTGGACTTAGGAAGTTTGTACCAAGTTTGTTACTGTTTTGGCGTGGACTTAGGAAGTTTGTACCAAGTTTGGTGCTGTTTTGGCGTCGTCTTTGGAAGTTTGTACCAAGTTTGCAAGTGTTTTTGGGTAGTGTTAAGAAGTTTCTACAAAGTTTGTATTTGACACTCTGTTGCAACTCTGTTGGAATTCGGGTAGTTGTAGGAAGTTTGTACCAAGTTTGTTACTGTTTTGGTGTGGACTTAGGAAGTTTGTGCCAAGTTTGTTACTGTTTTGGCGTGGATTTAGGAAGTTTGTACCAAGTTTGGTGCTGTTTTGGCGTGGACTTAGGAAGTTTGTACCAAGTTTGTTACTGTTTTGGCGTGGACTTAGGAAGTTTGTACCAAGTTTGTTACTGTTTTGGCGTGGACTTAGGAAGTTTGTACCAAGTTTGTTACTGTTTTGGCGTGGACTTAGGAAGTTTGTACCAAGTTTGGTGCTGATTTGGCGTGGAGTTAGGAAGTTTGTACCAAGTTTGTTACTGTTTTGGCGTGGACTTAGGAAGTTTGTACCAAGTTTGGTGCTGTTTTGGCGTGGACTTAGGAAGTTTGTACCAAGTTTGGTGCTGTTTTGGCGTCGTCTTTGGAAGTTTGTACCAAGTTTGCAAGTGTTTTTGGGTAGTTTTAAGAAGTTTCTACAAAGTTTGTATTTGACACTCTGTTGCAACTCTGTTGGAATTCGGGTAGTTGTAGGAAGTTTGTACCAAGTTTGTTACTGTTTTGGTGTGGACTTAGGAAGTTTGTACCAAGTTTGTTACTGTTTTGGCGTGGATTTAGGAAGTTTGTACCAAGTTTGGTGCTGTTTTGGCGTGGACTTAGGAAGTTTGTACCAAGTTTGGTGCTGTTTTGGCGTGGACTTAGGAAGTTTGTACCAAGTTTGTTACTGTTTTGGCGTGGACTTAGGAAGTTTGTACCAAGTTTGTTACTGTTTTGGCGTGGACTTAGGAAGTTTGTACCAAGTTTGGTGCGGTTTTGGCGTGGACTTAGGAAGTTTGTACC
The DNA here is from genome assembly GCA_914969975.1 of Anopheles atroparvus. Taxonomy (NCBI): domain Eukaryota; kingdom Metazoa; phylum Arthropoda; class Insecta; order Diptera; family Culicidae; genus Anopheles; species Anopheles atroparvus. The sequence goes on from CAJZCY010000011.1 coordinate 51,749, forward strand.
AAGTTTGTTACTGTTTTGGCGTGGACTTAGGAAGTTTGTACCAAGTTTGGTGCTGTTTTGGCGTGGAGTTAGGAAGTTTGTACCAAGTTTGTTACTGTTTTGGCGTGGACTTAGGAAGTTTGTACCAAGTTTGTTACTGTTTTGGCGTGGACTTAGGAAGTTTGAACCAAATTTGTTTCTGTTTTGGCGTGGACTTAGGAAGTTTGTACCAAGTTTGGTGCTGTTTTGGCGTGGACTTAGGAAGTTTGTACCAAGTTTGCAAGTGTTTTTGGGTAGTTCTAAGAAGTTTCTACAAAGTTTGTATTTGACACTCTGTTGCAACTCTGTTGGAATTCGGGTAGTTGTAGGAAGTTTGTACCAAGTTTGTTACTGTTTTGGCGTGGTCTTAGGAAGTTTGTACCAAGTTTGGTGCTGTTTTGGCGTGGAGTTAGGAAGTTTGTACCAAGTTTGTTACTGTTTTGGCGTGGACTTAGGAAGTTTGTACCAAGTTTGGTGCTGTTTTGGCGTGGACTTAGGAAGTTTGTACCAAGTTTGTTACTGTTTTGGCGTGGACTTAGGAAGTTTGTTCCAAGTTTGTTACTGTTTTGGCGTGGACTTAGGAAGTTTGTACCAAGTTTGCAAGTGTTTTTGGGTAGTTCTAAGAAGTTTCTACAAAGTTTGTATTTGACACTCTGTTGCTACTCTGTTGGAATTCGGGTAGTTGTAGGAAGTTTGTACCAAGTTTGTTACTGTTTTGGCGTGGACTTAGGAAGTTTGTACCAAGTTTGTTACTGTTTTGGCGTGGTCTTAGGAAGTTTGTACCAAGTTTGGTGCTGTTTTGGCGTGGACTTAGGAAGTTTGTACCAAGTTTGCAAGTGTTTTTGGGTAGTTTTAAGAAGTTTCTACAAAGTTTGTATTTGACACTCTGTTGCAACTCTGTTGGAATTCGGGTAGTTGTAGGAAGTTTGTACCAAGTTTGTTACTGTTTTGGCGTGGACTTAGGAAGTTTGTACCAAGTTTGGTGCTGTTTTGGCGTGGACTTAGGAAGTTTGTACCAAGTTTGCAAGTGTTTTTGGGTAGTTTTAAGAAGTTTCTACAAAGTTTGTATTTGACACTCTGTTGCAACTCTGTTGGAATTCGGGTAGTTGTAGGAAGTTTGTACCAAGTTTGTTACTGTTTTGGCGTGGACTTAGGAAGTTTGTACCAAGTTTGGTGCTGTTTTGGCGTGGACTTAGGAAGTTTGTACCAAGTTTGCAAGTGTTTTTGGGTAGTTCTAAGAAGTTTCTACAAAGTTTGTATTTGACACTCTGTTGCAACTCTGTTGGAATTCGGGTAGTTGTAGGAAGTTTGTACCAAGTTTGTTACTGTTTTGGCGTGGTCTTAGGAAGTTTGTACCAAGTTTGGTGCTGTTTTGGCGTGGAGTTAGGAAGTTTGTACCAAGTTTGTTACTGTTTTGGCGTGGACTTAGGAAGTTTGTACCAAGTTTGGTGCTGTTTTGGCGTGGACTTAGGAAGTTTGTACCAAGTTTGTTACTGTTTTGGCGTGGACTTAGGAAGTTTGTTCCAAGTTTGTTACTGTTTTGGCGTGGACTTAGGAAGTTTGTACCAAGTTTGCAAGTGTTTTTGGGTAGTTCTAAGAAGTTTCTACAAAGTTTGTATTTGACACTCTGTTGCTACTCTGTTGGAATTCGGGTAGTTGTAGGAAGTTTGTACCAAGTTTGTTACTGTTTTGGCGTGGACTTAGGAAGTTTGTACCAAGTTTGTTACTGTTTTGGCGTGGTCTTAGGAAGTTTGTACCAAGTTTGGTGCTGTTTTGGCGTGGACTTAGGAAGTTTGTACCAAGTTTGCAAGTGTTTTTGGGTAGTTTTAAGAAGTTTCTACAAAGTTTGTATTTGACACTCTGTTGCAACTCTGTTGGAATTCGGGTAGTTGTAGGAAGTTTGTACCAAGTTTGTTACTGTTTTGGCGTGGACTTAGGAAGTTTGTACCAAGTTTGGTGCTGTTTTGGCGTGGACTTAGGAAGTTTGTACCAAGTTTGCAAGTGTTTTTGGGTAGTTTTAAGAAGTTTCTACAAAGTTTGTATTTGACACTCTGTTGCAACTCTGTTGGAATTCGGGTAGTTGTAGGAAGTTTGTACCAAGTTTGTTACTGTTTTGGCGTGGACTTAGGAAGTTTGTACCAAGTTTGGTGCTGTTTTGGCGTGGACTTAGGAAGTTTGTACCAAGTTTGCAAGTGTTTTTGGGTAGTTTTAAGAAGTTTCTACAAAGTTTGTATTTGACACTCTGTTGCAACTCTGTTGGAATTCGGGTAGTTGTAGGAAGTTTGTACCAAGTTTGTTACTGTTTTGGCGTGGTCTTAGGAAGTTTGTACCAAGTTTGTTACTATTTTGGCGTGGACTTAGGAAGTTTGTACCAAGTTTGCAAGTGTTTTTGGGTAGTTTTAAGAAGTTTCTACAAAGTTTGTATTTGACACTCTGTTGCAACTCTGTTGGAATTCGGGTAGTTGTAGGAAGTTTGTACCAAGTTTGTTACTGTTTTGGCGTGGACTTAGGAAGTTTGTACCAAGTTTGCAAGTGTTTTTGGGTAGTTTTAAGAAGTTTCTACAAAGTTTGTATTTGACACTCTGTTGCAACTCTGTTGGAATTCGGGTAGTTGTAGGAAGTTTGTACCAAGTTTGTTACTGTTTTGGCGTGGACTTAGGAAGTTTGTACCAAGTTTGGTGCTGTTTTGGCGTGGACTTAGGAAGTTTGTACCAAGTTTGTTACTGTTTTGGCGTGGACTTAGGAAGTTTGTACCAAGTTTGGTGCTGTTTTGGCGTGGACTTAGGAAGTTTGTACCAAGTTTGCAAGTGTTTTTGGGTAGTTTTAAGAAGTTTCTACAAAGTTTGTATTTGACACTCTGTTGCAACTCTGTTGGAATTCGGGTAGTTGTAGGAAGTTTGTACCAAGTTTGTTACTGTTTTGGCGTGGACTTAGGAAGTTTGTACCAAGTTTGGTGCTGTTTTGGCGTGGACTTAGGAAGTTTGTACCAAGTTTGTTACTGTTTTGGCGTGGACTTAGGAAGTTTGTACCAAGTTTGTTACTGTTTTGGCGTGGTCTTATGAAGTTTGTACCAAGTTTGGTGCTGTTTTGGCGTGGACTTAGGAAGTTTGTACCAAGTTTGGTGCTGTTTTGGCGTGGACTTAGGAAGTTTGTACCAAGTTTGTTATTGTTTTGGCGTGGACTTAGGAAGTTTGTATCAAGTTTGGTGCTGTTTTGGCGTGGACTTAGGAAGTTTGTACCTAGTTTGTTTCTGTTTTGGCGTGGACTTAGGAAGTTTGTACCAAGTTTGTTACTGTTTTGGCGTGGACTTAGGAAGTTTGTATCAAGTTTGGTGCTGTTTTGGCGTGGACTTAGGAAGTTTGTACCAAGTTTGGTGATGTTTTGGCGTGGACTTAGGAAGTTTGTACCAAGTTTGGTGCTGTTTTGGCGTGGAATTAGGAAGTTTGTATCAAGTTTGGTGCTGTTTTGGCGTGGACTTAGGAAGTTTGTACCTAGTTTGTTTCTGTTTTGGCGTGGACTTAGGAACTTTGCACCAAGTTTGTTACTGTTTTGGCGTGGACTTAGGAAGTTTGTATCAAGTTTGGTGCTGTTTTGGCGTGGACTTAGGAAGTTTGTACCTAGTTTGTTTCTGTTTTGGCGTGGACTTAGGAAGTTTGTACCAAGTTTGTTACTGTTTTGGCGTGGACTTAGGAAGTTTGTACCAAGTTTGGTGCTGTTTTGGCGTGGACTTAGGAAGTTTGTATCAAGTTTGGTGCTGTTTTGGCGTGGACTTAGGAAGTTTGTACCTAGTTTGTTTCTGTTTTGGCGTGGACTTAGGAAGTTTGTACCAAGTTTGTTACTGTTTTGGCGTGGACTTAGGAAGTTTGTACCAAGTTTGGTGCTGTTTTGGCGTGGACTTAGGAAGTTTGTATTAAGTTTGGTGCTGTTTTGGCGTGGACTTAGGAAGTTTGTACCTAGTTTGTTTCTGTTTTGGCGTGGACTTAGGAAGCTTGTACCAAGTTTGTTACTGTTTTGGCGTGGACTTAGGAAGTTTGTACCAAGTTTGGTGCTGTTTTGGCGTGGACTTAGGAAGTTTGTATCAAGTTTGGTGCTGTTTTGGCGTGGACTTAGGAAGTTTGTACCAAGTTTGTTACTGTTTTGGCGTGGACTTAGGAAGCTTGTACCAAGTTTGTTACTGTTTTGGCGTGGACTTAGGAAGTTTGTACCAAGTTTGTAACTGTTTTGGCGTGGACTTAGGAAGTTTGTACCAAGTTTGGTGCTGTTTTGGCGTGGAATTAGGAAGTTTGTATCAAGTTTGGTGCTGTTTTGGCGTGGACTTAGGAAGTTTGTACCAAGTTTGTTACTGTTTTGGCGTGGACTTAGGAAGTTTGTACCAAGTTTGTTACTGTTTTGGCGTGGACTTAGGAACTTTGCACCAAGTTTGTTACTGTTTTGGCGTGGACTTAGGAAGTTTGTATCAAGTTTGGTGCTGTTTTGGCGTGGACTTAGGAAGTTTGTACCTAGTTTGTTTCTGTTTTGGCGTGGACTTAGGAAGTTTGTACCAAGTTTGTTTCTGTTTTGGCGCGGACTTACGAAGTTTGTACCAAGTTTGGTGCTGTTTTGGCGTGGACTTAGGAACTTTGCACCAAGTTTGTTACTGTTTTGGCGTGGACTTAGGAAGTTTGTATCAAGTTTGGTGCTGTTTTGGCGTGGACTTAGGAAGTTTGTACCTAGTTTGTTTCTGTTTTGGCGTGGACTTAGGAAGTTTGTACCAAGTTTGTTTCTGTTTTGGCGCGGACTTACGAAGTTTGTACCAAGTTTGGTGCTGTTTTGGCGTGGACTTAGAAAGTTTGTATCAAGTTTGGTGCTGTTTTGGCGTGGACTTAGGAAGTTTGTACCAAGTTTGGTGATGTTTTGGCGTGGACTTAGGAAGTTTGTACCAAGTTTGGTGCTGTTTTGGCGTGGACTTAGGAAGTTTGTACCAAGTTTGTTACTGTTTTGGCGTGGTCTTATGAAGTTTGTACCAAGTTTGGTGCTGTTTTGGCGTGGACTTAGGAAGTTTGTACCAAGTTTGGTGCTGTTTTGGCGTGGACTTAGGAAGTTTGTACCAAGTTTGTTATTGTTTTGGCGTGGACTTAGGAAGTTTGTATCAAGTTTGGTGCTGTTTTGGCGTGGACTTAGGAAGTTTGTACCTAGTTTGTTTCTGTTTTGGCGTGGACTTAGGAAGCTTGTACCAAGTTTGTTACTGTTTTGGCGTGGACTTAGGAAGTTTGTACCAAGTTTGGTGCTGTTTTGGCGTGGACTTAGGAAGTTTGTATCAAGTTTGGTGCTGTTTTGGCGTGGACTTAGGAAGTTTGTACCAAGTTTGTTACTGTTTTGGCGTGGACTTAGGAACTTTGCACCAAGTTTGTTACTGTTTTGGCGTGGACTTAGGAAGTTTGTATCAAGTTTGGTGCTGTTTTGGCGTGGACTTAGGAAGTTTGTACCTAGTTTGTTTCTGTTTTGGCGTGGACTTAGGAAGTTTGTACCAAGTTTGTTTCTGTTTTGGCGCGGACTTACGAAGTTTGTACCAAGTTTGGTGCTGTTTTGGCGTGGACTTAGAAAGTTTGTATCAAGTTTGGTGCTGTTTTGGCGTGGACTTAGGAAGTTTGTACCAAGTTTGGTGCTGTTTTGGCGTGGACTTAGGAAGTTTGTACCTAGTTTGTTTCTGTTTTGGCGTGGACTTAGGAAGTTTGTACCAAGTTTGTTACTGTTTTGGCGTGGACTTAGGAAGTTTGTACCAAGTTTGGTGCTGTTTTGGCGTGGACTTAGGAAGTTTGTATTAAGTTTGGTGCTGTTTTGGCGTGGACTTAGGAAGTTTGTACCTAGTTTGTTTCTGTTTTGGCGTGGACTTAGGAAGCTTGTACCAAGTTTGTTACTGTTTTGGCGTGGACTTAGGAAGTTTGTACCAAGTTTGGTGCTGTTTTGGCGTGGACTTAAGAAGTTTGTATCAAGTTTGGTGCTGTTTTGGCGTGGACTTAGGAAGTTTGTACCAAGTTTGTTACTGTTTTGGCGTGGACTTAGGAAGCTTGTACCAAGTTTGTTACTGTTTTGGCGTGGACTTAGGAAGTTTGTACCAAGTTTGTAACTGTTTTGGCGTGGACTTAGGAAGTTTGTACCAAGTTTGGTGCTGTTTTGGCGTGGAATTAGGAAGTTTGTATCAAGTTTGGTGCTGTTTTGGCGTGGACTTAGGAAGTTTGTACCAAGTTTGTTACTGTTTTGGCGTGGACTTAGGAAGTTTGTACCAAGTTTGTTACTGTTTTGGCGTGGACTTAGGAACTTTGCACCAAGTTTGTTACTGTTTTGGCGTGGACTTAGGAAGTTTGTATCAAGTTTGGTGCTGTTTTGGCGTGGACTTAGGAAGTTTGTACCTAGTTTGTTTCTGTTTTGGCGTGGACTTAGGAAGCTTGTACCAAGTTTGTTACTGTTTTGGCGTGGACTTAGGAAGTTTGTACCAAGTTTGGTGCTGTTTTGGCGTGGACTTAGGAAGTTTGTATCAAGTTTGGTGCTGTTTTGGCGTGGACTTAGGAAGTTTGTACCAAGTTTGTTACTGTTTTGGCGTGGACTTAGGAACTTTGCACCAAGTTTGTTACTGTTTTGGCGTGGACTTAGGAAGTTTGTATCAAGTTTGGTGCTGTTTTGGCGTGGACTTAGGAAGTTTGTACCTAGTTTGTTTCTGTTTTGGCGTGGACTTAGGAAGTTTGTACCAAGTTTGTTTCTGTTTTGGCGCGGACTTACGAAGTTTGTACCAAGTTTGGTGCTGTTTTGGCGTGGACTTAGAAAGTTTGTATCAAGTTTGGTGCTGTTTTGGCGTGGACTTAGGAAGTTTGTACCAAGTTTGGTGATGTTTTGGCGTGGACTTAGGAAGTTTGTACCAAGTTTGGTGCTGTTTTGGCGTGGACTTAGGAAGTTTGTACCAAGTTTGTTACTGTTTTGGCGTGGTCTTATGAAGTTTGTACCAAGTTTGGTGCTGTTTTGGCGTGGACTTAGGAAGTTTGTACCAAGTTTGGTGCTGTTTTGGCGTGGACTTAGGAAGTTTGTACCAAGTTTGTTATTGTTTTGGCGTGGACTTAGGAAGTTTGTATCAAGTTTGGTGCTGTTTTGGCGTGGACTTAGAAAGTTTGTATCAAGTTTGGTGCTGTTTTGGCGTGGACTTAGGAAGTTTGTACCAAGTTTGTTACTGTTTTGGCGTGGACTTAGGAAGTTTGTACCAAGTTTGGTGCTGTTTTGGCGTGGACTTAGGAAGTTTGTACCAAGTTTGTTACTGTTTTGGCGTGGACTTAGGAAGTTTGTACCAAGTTTGTTACTGTTTTGGCGTGGACTTAGGAAGTTTGTACCAAGTTTGTTACTGTTTTGGCGTGGACTTAGGAAGTTTGTACCAAGTTTGTTTCTGTTTTGGCGCAGACTTACGAAGTTTGTACCAAGTTTGGTGATGTTTTGGCGTGGACTTAGGAAGTTTGTACCAAGTTTGTTACTGTTTTGGCATGGACTTAGGAAGTTTGTACCAAGTTTGTTTCTGTTTTGGCGCGGACTTAGGAAGTTTGTACCAAGTTTGTTACTGTTTTGGCGTGGACTTAGGAAGTTTGTACCAAGTTTGTTACTGTTTTGGCGTGGTCTTATGAAGTTTGTACCAAGTTTGGTGCTGTTTTGGCGTGGACTTAGGAAGTTTGTACCAAGTTTGTTACTGTTTTGGCGTGGACTTAGGAAGTTTGTATCAAGTTTGGTGCTGTTTTGGCGTGGACTTAGGAAGTTTGTACCAAGTTTGGTGCTGTTTTGGCGTGGACTTAGGAAGTTTGTACCAAGTTTGTTACTGTTTTGGCGTGGACTTAGGAAGTTTGTACCAAGTTTGTTACTGTTTTGGCGTGGACTTAGGAACTTTGCACCAAGTTTGTTACTGTTTTGGCGTGGACTTAGGAAGTTTGTACCAAGTTTGGTGCTGTTTTGGCGTGGACTTAGGAAGTTTGTACCAAGTTTGTTACTGTTTTGGCGTGGTCTTATGAAGTTTGTACCAAGTTTGGTGCTGTTTTGGCGTGGACTTAGGAAGTTTGTACCAAGTTTGGTGCTGTTTTGGCGTGGACTTAGGAAGTTTGTACCAAGTTTGGTGCTGTTTTGGCGTGGACTTAGGAAGTTTGTACCAAGTTTGTTATTGTTTTGGCGTGGACTTAGGAAGTTTGTATCAAGTTTGGTGCTGTTTTGGCGTGGACTTAGAAAGTTTGTATCAAGTTTGGTGCTGTTTTGGCGTGGACTTAGGAAGTTTGTACCAAGTTTGTTACTGTTTTGGCGTGGACTTAGGAAGTTTGTACCAAGTTTGGTGCTGTTTTGGCGTGGACTTAGGAAGTTTGTACCAAGTTTGTTACTGTTTTGGCGTGGACTTAGGAAGTTTGTACCAAGTTTGTTACTGTTTTGGCGTGGACTTAGGAAGTTTGTACCAAGTTTGTTACTGTTTTGGCGTGGACTTAGGAAGTTTGTACCAAGTTTGTTTCTGTTTTGGCGTGGACTTAGGAAGTTTGTACCAAGTTTGTTACTGTTTTGGCGTGGTCTTATGAAGTTTGTACCAAGTTTGGTGCTGTTTTGGCGTGGACTTAGGAAGTTTGTACCAAGTTTGGTGCTGTTTTGGCGTGGACTTAGGAAGTTTGTACCAAGTTTGTTATTGTTTTGGCGTGGACTTAGGAAGTTTGTATCAAGTTTGGTGCTGTTTTGGCGTGGACTTAGAAAGTTTGTATCAAGTTTGGTGCTGTTTTGGCGTGGACTTAGGAAGTTTGTACCAAGTTTGTTACTGTTTTGGCGTGGACTTAGGAAGTTTGTACCAAGTTTGTTACTGTTTTGGCGTGGACTTAGGAAGTTTGTACCAAGTTTGTTACTGTTTTGGCGTGGACTTAGGAAGTTTGTACCAAGTTTGTTACTGTTTTGGCGTGGACTTAGGAAGTTTGTACCAAGTTTGGTGCTGTTTTGGCGTGGACTTAGGAAGTTTGTACAAAGTTTGTTACTGTTTTGGCGTGGACTTACGAAGTTTGTACCAAGTTTGGTGCTGTTTTGGCGTGGACTTAGGAAGTTTGTACCAAGTTTGTTACTGTTTTGGCGTGGACTTAGGAAGTTTGTACCAAGTTTGTTACTGTTTTGGCGTGGACTTAGGAAGTTTGTACCAAGTTTGTTACTGTTTTGGCGTGGACTTAGGAAGTTTGTACCAAGTTTGTTACTGTTTTGGCGTGGACTTAGGAAGTTTGTATCAAGTTTGGTGCTGTTTTGGCGTGGACTTAGGAAGTTTGTATCAAGTTTGGTGCTGTTTTGGCGTGGACTTAGAAAGTTTGTATCAAGTTTGGTGCTGTTTTGGCGTGGACTTAGGAAGTTTGTACCAAGTTTGTTACTGTTTTGGCGTGGACTTAGGAAGTTTGTACCAAGTTTGTTACTGTTTTGGCGTGGACTTAGGAAGTTTGTACCAAGTTTGTTACTGTTTTGGCGTGGACTTAGGAAGTTTGTATCAAGTTTGGTGCTGTTTTGGCGTGGACTTAGGAAGTTTGTACCAAGTTTGTTACTGTTTTGGCGTGGACTTAGGAAGTTTGTACCAAGTTTGGTGATGTTTTGGCGTGGACTTAGGAAGTTTGTATCAAGTTTGGTGCTGTTTTGGCGTGGACTTAGGAAGTTTGTACCAAGTTTGTTACTGTTTTGGCGTGGACTTAGGAAGTTTGTACCAAGTATGTTACTGTTTTGGCGTGGACTTAGGAAGTTTGTACCAAGTTTGGTGATGTTTTGGCGTGGACTTACGAAGTTTGTACCAAGTTTGGTGATGTTTTGGCGTGGACTTAGGAAGTTTGTACCAAGTTTGTTACTGTTTTGGCGTGGACTTAGGAAGTTTGTACCAAGTTTGTTACTGTTTTGGCGTGGACTTAGGAAGTTTGTACCAAGTTTGGTGCTGTTTTGGCGTGGACTTAGGAAGTTTGTACCAAGTTTGTTACTGTTTTGGCGTGGACTTAGGAAGTTTGTACCAAGTTTGTTACTGTTTTGGCGTGGACTTAGGAAGTTTGTACCAAGTTTGTTACTGTTTTGGCGTGGACTTAGGAAGTTTGTACCAAGTTTGGTGATGTTTTGGCGTGGACTTAGGAAGTTTGTATCAAGTTTGGTGCTGTTTTGGCGTGGACTTAGGAAGTTTGTACCAAGTTTGTTACTGTTTTGGCGTGGACTTAGGAAGTTTGTACCAAGTTTGGTGCTGTTTTGGCGTGGACTTAGGAAGTTTGTACCAAGTTTGTTACTGTTTTGGCGTGGACTTAGGAAGTTTGTACCAAGTTTGTTACTGTTTTGGCGTGGACTTAGGAAGTTTGTACCAAGTTTGGTGCTGTTTTGGCGTGGACTTAGGAAGTTTGTACCAAGTTTGTTACTGTTTTGGCGTGGACTTACGAAGTTTGTACCAAGTTTGGTGCTGTTTTGGCGTGGACTTAGGAAGTTTGTACCAAGTTTGTTACTGTTTTGGCGTGGACTTAGGAAGTTTGTACCAAGTTTGTTACTGTTTTGGCGTGGACTTAGGAAGTTTGTACCAAGTTTGTTACTGTTTTGGCGTGGACTTAGGAAGTTTGTACCAAGTTTGGTGCTGTTTTGGCGTGGACTTAGGAAGTTTGTACCAAGTTTGTTACTGTTTTGGCGTGGACTTAGGAAGTTTGTACCAAGTTTGTTACTGTTTTGGCGTGGACTTAGGAAGTTTGTACCAAGTTTGGTGCTGTTTTGGCGTGGACTTAGGAAGTTTGTACCAAGTTTGTTACTGTTTTGGCGTGGACTTAGGAAGTTTGTACCAAGTTTGTTACTGTTTTGGCGTGGACTTAGGAAGTTTGTACCAAGTTTGTTTCTGTTTTGGCGCGGAATTACGAAGTTTGTACCAAGTTTGGTGCTGTTTTGGCGTGGACTTAGGAAGTTTGTACCAAGTTTGTTACTGTTTTGGCGTGGACTTAGAAAGTTTGTACCAAGTTTGTTACTGTTTTGGCGTGGACTTAGAAAGTTTGTATCAAGTTTGGTGTTGTTTTGGCGTGGACTTAGGAAGTTTGTACCAAGTTTGTTACTGTTTTGGCGTGGACTTAGGAAGTTGGTACCAAGTTTGTTACTGTTTTGGCGTGGACTTAGGAAGTTTGTACCAAGTTTGTTACTGTTTTGGCGTGGAGTTAGGAAGTTTGTACCTAGTTTGTTGCTGTTTTGGCGTGGACTTAGGAAGTTTGTACCAAGTTTGTTTCTGTTTTGGCGTGGACTTAGGAAGTTTGTACCAAGTTTGTTACTGTTTTGGCGTGTTCTTAGGAAGTTTGTACCTAGTTTGGTGCTGTTTTGGCGTGGACTTAGGAAGTTTGTACCAAGTTTGTTACTGTTTTGGCGTGGACTTAGGAAGTTTGTACCAAGTTTGTTACTGTTTTGGCGTGGACTTAGGAAGTTTGTACCAAGTTTGGTGCTGTTTTGGCGTGGACTTAGGAAGTTTGTACCAAGTTTGTTACTGTTTTGGCGTGGACTTAGGAAGTTTGTACCAAGTTTGTTACTGTTTTGGCGTGGACTTAGGAAGTTTGTACCAAGTTTGGTGCTGTTTTGGCGTGGACTTAGGAAGTTTGTACCAAGTTTGTTACTGTTTTGGCGTGGACTTAGGAAGTTTGTACCAAGTTTGGTGCTGTTTTGGCGTGGACTTAGGAAGTTTGTACCAAGTTTGTTACTGTTTTGGCGTGGACTTAGGAAGTTTGTACCAAGTTTGTTACTGTTTTGGCGTGGACTTAGGAAGTTTGTACCAAGTTTGGTGCTGTTTTGGCGTGGACTTAGGAAGTTTGTACCAAGTTTGTTACTGTTTTGGCGTGGACTTAGGAAGTTTGTACCAAGTTTGTTACTGTTTTGGCGTGGACTTAGGAAGTTTGTACCAAGTTTGGTGCTGTTTTGGCGTGGACTTAGGAAGTTTGTACCAAGTTTGTTACTGTTTTGGCGTGGACTTAGGAAGTTTGTACCAAGTTTGTTACTGTTTTGGCGTGGACTTAGGAAGTTTGTACCAAGTTTGTTACTGTTTTGGCGTGGACTTAGGAAGTTTGTACCAAGTTTGGTGCTGTTTTGGCGTGGACTTAGGAAGTTTGTACCAAGTTTGTTACTGTTTTGGCGTGGACTTAGGAAGTTTGTACCAAGTTTGGTGCTGTTTTGGCGTGGACTTAGGAAGTTTGTACCAAGTTTGTTACTGTTTTGGCGTGGACTTAGGAAGTTTGTACCAAGTTTGTTACTGTTTTGGCGTGGACTTAGGAAGTTTGTACCAAGTTTGTTACTGTTTTGGCGTGGACTTAGGAAGTTTGTACCTAGTTTGGTGCTGTTTTGGCGTGGACTTAGGAAGTTTGTACCAAGTTTGTTACTGTTTTGGCGTGGACTTAGGAAGTTTGTACCAAGTTTGTTACTGTTTTGGCGTGGACTTAGGAAGTTTGTACCAAGTTTGGTGCTGTTTTGGCGTGGACTTAGGAAGTTTGTACCAAGTTTGTTACTGTTTTGGCGTGGACTTAGGAAGTTTGTACCAAGTTTGTTTCTGTTTTGGCGCGGACTTACGAAGTTTGTACCAAGTTTGGTGCTGTTTTGGCGTGGACTTAGGAAGTTTGTACCAAGTTTGTTACTGTTTTGGCGTGGACTTAGGAAGTTTGTACCAAGTTTGTTACTGTTTTGGCGTGGACTTAGGAAGTTTGTACCAAGTTTGTTTCTGTTTTGGCGCGGAATTACGAAGTTTGTACCAAGTTTGGTGCTGTTTTGGCGTGGACTTAGGAAGTTTGTACCAAGTTTGTTACTGTTTTGGCGTGGACTTAGAAAGTTTGTACCAAGTTTGTTACTGTTTTGGCGTGGACTTAGAAAGTTTGTATCAAGTTTGGTGTTGTTTTGGCGTGGACTTAGGAAGTTTGTACCAAGTTTGTTACTGTTTTGGCGTGGACTTAGGAAGTTGGTACCAAGTTTGTTACTGTTTTGGCGTGGACTTAGAAAGTTTGTATCAAGTTTGTTACTGTTTTAGCGTGGACTTAGGAAGTTTGTATCAAGTTTGGTGCTGTTTTGGCGTGGACTTAGAAAGTTTGTATCAAGTTTGGTGCTGTTTTGGCGTGGACTTAGGAAGTTTGTACCATGTTTGGTGCTGTTTTGGCGTGGACTTAGGAAGTTTGTACCTAGTTTGTTACTGTTTTGGCGTGGACTTAGGAAGTTTGTACCAAGTTTGTTACTGTTTTGGCGTGGACTTAGAAAGTTTGTATCAAGTTTGGTGCTGTTTTGGCGTGGACTTAGGAAGTTTGTACCAAGTTTGTTACTGTTTTGGCGTGGACTTAGGAAGTTTGTACCAAGTTTGGTGCTGTTTTGGCGTGGACTTAGGAAGTTTGTACCAAGTTTGTTACTGTTTTGGCGTGGACTTAGGAAGTTTGTACCAAGTTTGTTACTGTTTTGGCGTGGACTTAGGAAGTTTGTACCAAGTTTGTTTCTGTTTTGGCGCGGACTTACGAAGTTTGTACCAAGTTTGGTGCTGTTTTGGCGTGGACTTAGGAAGTTTGTACCTAGTTTGGTGCTGTTTTGGCGTGGACTTAGGAAGTTTGTACCAAGTTTGTTACTGTTTTGGCGTGGACTTAGGAAGTTTGTACCAAGTTTGGTGCTGTTTTGGCGTGGACTTAGGAAGTTTGTACCAAGTTTGTTACTGTTTTGGCGTGGACTTAGAAAGTTTGTATCAAGTTTGGTGCTGTTTTGGCGTGGACTTAGGAAGTTTGTACCAAGTTTGGTGCTGTTTTGGCGTGGACTTAGGAAGTTTGTACCAAGTTTGTTACTGTTTTGGCGTGGACTTAGGAAGTTTGTATCAAGTTTGGTGCTGTTTTGGCGTGGACTTAGAAAGTTTGTATCAAGTTTGGTGCTGTTTTGGCGTGGACTTAGAAAGTTTGTATCAAGTTTGGTGCTGTTTTGGCGTGGACTTAGGAAGTTTGTACCTAGTTTGTTTCTGTTTTGGTGTGGACTTAGGAAGTTTGTATCAAGTTTGGTGCTGTTTTGGCGTGGTCTTATGAAGTTTGTACCAAGTTTGTTACTGTTTTGGCGTGGACTTAGGAAGTTTGTACCAAGTTTGTTACTGTTTTGGCGTGGACTTAGGAAGTTTGTACCAAGTTTGTTACTGTTTTGGCGTGGACTTAGGAAGTTTGTACCAAGTTTGTTACTGTTTTGGCGTGGACTTAGGAAGTTTGTACCAAGTTTGTTACTGTTTTGGCGTGGACTTAGGAAGTTTGTACCAAGTTTGTTACTGTTTTGGCGTGGACTTAGGAAGTTTGTACCAAGTTTGTTACTGTTTTGGCGTGGACTTAGGAAGTTTGTACCAAGTTTGTTACTGTTTTGGCGTGGACTTAGGAAGTTTGTACCAAGTGTGTAACTGTTTTGGCGTGGACTTAGGAAGTTTGTACCAAGTTTGGTGCTGTTTTGGCGTGGACTTAGGAAGTTTGTACCAAGTTTGGTGCTGTTTTGGCGTGGACTTAGGAAGTTTGTACCAAGTTTGGTGCTGTTTTGGCGCGGACTTAGGAAGTTTGTACCAAGTTTGTTACTGTTTTGGCGTGGACTTAGGAAGTTTGTACCAAGTTTGTTACTGTTTTGGCGTGGACTTAGGAAGTTTGTACCAAGTTTGGTGCTGTTTTGGCGTGGACTTAGGAAGTTTGTACCAAGTTTGTTACTGTTTTGGCGTGGACTTAGGAAGTTTGTACCAAGTTTGTTACTGTTTTGGCGTGGTCTTAGGAAGTTTGTACCAAGTTTGGTGCTGTTTTGGCGTGGACTTAGGAAAATTGTACCTAGTTTGTTACTGTTTTGGCGTGGACTTAGGAAGTTTGTACCAAGTTTGGTGCTGTTTTGGCGTGGACTTAGGAAGTTTGTACCAAGTTTGTTACTGTTTTGGCGTGGACTTAGAAAGTTTGTACCAAGTTTGTTACTGTTTTGGCGTGGACTTAGGAAGTTTGTACCAAGTTTGTTACTGTTTTGGCGTGGACTTAGGAACTTTGCACCAAGTTTGTTACTGTTTTGGCGTGGTCTTAGGAAGTTTGTACCAAGTTTGGTGCTGTTTTGGCGTGGACTTAGGAAGTTTGTACACAGTTTGCAAGTGTTTTTGGGTAGTTTTAAGAAGTTTCTACAAAGTTTGTATTTGACACTCTGTTGCAACTCTGTTGGAATTCGGGTAGTTGTAGGAAGTTTGTACCAAGTTTGTTACTGTTTTGGCGCGGACTTACGAAGTTTGTTCCAAGTTTGGTGCTGTTTTGGCGTGGACTTAGGAAGTTTGTACCAAGTTTGTTACTGTTTTGGCGTGGACTTAGGAAGTTTGTATCAAGTTTGGTGCTGTTTTGGCGTGGACTTAGAAAGTTTGTATCAAGTTTGGTGCTGTTTTGGCGTGGACTTAGAAAGTTTGTACCAAGTTTGTTACTGTTTTGGCGTGGACTTAGGAAGTTTGTACCAAGTTTGTTACTGTTTTGGCGTGGACTTAGGAAGTTTGCACCAAGTTTGTTACTGTTTTGGCGTGGACTTAGGAAGTTTGTACCAAGTTTGGTGCTGTTTTGGCGTGGACTTAGGAAGTTTGTACCAAGTTTGTTACTGTTTTGGCGTGGACTTAGGAAGTTTGTATCAAGTTTGGTGATGTTTTGGCGTGGACTTAGGAAGTTTGTACCAAGTTTGGTGCTGTTTTGGCGTGGACTTAGGAAGTTTGTACCAAGTTTGTTACTGTTTTGGCGTGGACTTAGGAAGTTTGTACCAAGTTTGTTACTGTTTTGGCGTGGACTTAGGAAGTTTGTACCAAGTTTGGTGCTGTTTTGGCGTGGACTTAGGAAGTTTGTACCAAGTTTGTTTCTGTTTTGGCGTGGTCTTATGAAGTTTGTACCAAGTTTGGTGCTGTTTTGGCGTGGACTTAGGAAGTTTGTACCAAGTTTGTTACTGTTTTGGCGTGGACTTAGGAAGTTTGTACCAAGTTTGGTGCTGTTTTGGCGTGGACTTAGGAAGTGTGTACCAAGTTTGCAAGTGTTTTTGGGTAGTTTTAAGAAGTTTCTACAAAGTTTGTATTTGACACTCTGTTGCAACTCTGTTGGAATTCGGGTAGTTGTAGGAAGTTTGTACCAAGTTTGTTACTGTTTTGGCGTGGACTTAGGAAGTTTGTATCAAGTTTGGTGATGTTTTGGCGTGGACTTAGGAAGTTTGTACCAAGTTTGGTGCTGTTTTGGCGTGGACTTAGGAAGTGTGTACCAAGTTTGCAAGTGTTTTTGGGTAGTTTTAAGAAGTTTCTACAAAGTTTGTATTTGACACTCTGTTGCAACTCTGTTGGAATTCGGGTAGTTGTAGGAAGTTTGTACCAAGTTTGTTACTGTTTTGGCGTGGACTTAGGAAGTTTGTACCTAGTTTGTTTCTGTTTTGGCGTGGACTTAGGAAGTTTGTACCAAGTTTGTAACTGTTTTGGCGTGGACTTAGAAAGTTTGTATCAAGTTTGGTGCTGTTTTGGCGTGGACTTAGGAAGTTTGTACCAAGTTTGTTACTGTTTTGGCGTGGACTTAGGAAGTTTGTACCAAGTTTGGTGCTGTTTTGGCGTGGACTTAGGAAGTTTGTATCAAGTTTGGTGCTGTTTTGGCGTGGACTTAGGAAGTTTGTACCAAGTTTGTTACTGTTTTGGCGTGGACTTAGGAAGTTTGTATCAAGTTTGGTGCGGTTTTGGCGTGGACTTAGAAAGTTTGTATCAAGTTTGGTGCTGTTTTGGCGTGGACTTAGGAAGTTTGTACCAAGTTTGGTGCTGTTTTGGCGTGGACTTAGGAAGTTTGTATCAAGTTTGGTGCTGTTTTGGCGTGGACTTAGGAAGTTTGTACCAAGTTTGTTACTGTTTTGGCGTGGACTTAGGAAGTTTGTATCAAGTTTGGTGCTGTTTTGGCGTGGACTTAGAAAGTTTGTATCAAGTTTGGTGCTGTTTTGGCGTGGACTTAGGAAGTTTGTACCTAGTTTGTTTCTGTTTTGGCGTGGACTTAGGAAGTTTGTACCAAGTTTGTTTCTGTTTTGGCGTGGACTTAGGAAGTTTGTACCAAGTTTGTTACTGTTTTGGCGTGGACTTAGGAAGTTTGTATCAAGTTTGGTGCTGTTTTGGCGTGGACTTAGAAAGTTTGTATCAAGTTTGGTGCTGTTTTGGCGTGGACTTAGAAAGTTTGTATCAAGTTTGGTGCTGTTTTGGCGTGGACTTAGAAAGTTTGTATCAAGTTTGGTGCTGTTTTGGCGTGGACTTAGGAAGTTTGTACCTAGTTTGTTTCTGTTTTGGCGTGGACTTAGGAAGTTTGTACCAAGTTTGTTTCTGTTTTGGCGTGGACTTAGGAAGTTTGTACCAAGTTTGGTGCTGTTTTGGCGTGGACTTAGGAAGTTTGTACCAAGTTTGTTACTGTTTTGGCGTGGACTTAGGAAGTTTGTACCAAGTTTGTTACTGTTTTGGCGTGGACTTAGGAAGTTTGTACCAAGTTTGTTACTGTTTTGGCGTGGACTTAGGAAGTTTGTACCAAGTTTGGTGCTGTTTTGGCGCGGACTTACGAAGTTTGTACCAAGTTTGGTGCTGTTTTGGCGTGGACTTAGGAAGTTTGTACCAAGTTTGTTACTGTTTTGGCGTGGACTTAGGAAGTTTGTACCAAGTTTGTTACTGTTTTGGCGTGGACTTAGGAAGTTTGTACCAAGTTTGTTACTGTTTTGGCGTGGACTTAGGAAGTTTGTATCAAGTTTGGTGCTGTTTTGGCGTGGACTTAGAAAGTTTGTATCAAGTTTGGTGCTGTTTTGGCGTGGACTTAGAAAGTTTGTATCAAGTTTGGTGCTGTTTTGGCGTGGACTTAGGAAGTTTGTACCTAGTTTGTTTCTGTTTTGGCGTGGACTTAGGAAGTTTGTACCAAGTTTGTTTCTGTTTTGGCGTGGACTTAGAAAGTTTGTATCAAGTTTGGTGCTGTTTTGGCGTGGACTTAGGAAGTTTGTACCTAGTTTGTTTCTGTTTTGGCGTGGACTTAGGAAGTTTGTATCAAGTTTGGTGCTGTTTTGGCGTGGACTTAGGAAGTTTGTACCAAGTTTGTTACTGTTTTGGCGTGGACTTAGGAAGTTTGTATCAAGTTTGGTGCTGTTTTGGCGCGGACTTAGGAAGTTTGTACCAAGTTTGGTGCTGTTTTGGCGTGGACTTAGGAAGTTTGTATCAAGTTTGGTGCTGTTTTGGCGTGGACTTAGAAAGTTTGTATCAAGTTTGGTGCTGTTTTGGCGCGGACTTACGAAGTTTGTACCAAGTTAGGTGCTGTTTTGGCGTGGACTTAGGAAGTTTGTATCAAGTTTTTTACTGTTTTGGCATGGACTTAGGAAGTTTGTACCAAGTTTGGTGCTGTTTTGGCGCGGACTTACGAAGTTTGTACCAAGTTTGGTGCTGTTTTGGCGTGGACTTAGGAAGTTTGTACCAAGTTTGTTACTGTTTTGGCGTGGACTTAGGAAGTTTGTACCAAGTTTGTTACTGTTTTGGCGTGGACTTAGGAAGTTTGTACCAAGTTTGTTACTGTTTTGGCGTGGACTTAGGAAGTTTGTATCAAGTTTGGTGCTGTTTTGGCGTGGACTTAGAAAGTTTGTATCAAGTTTGGTGCTGTTTTGGAGTGGACTTAGAAAGTTTGTATCAAGTTTGGTGCTGTTTTGGCGTGGACTTAGGAAGTTTGTACCTAGTTTGTTTCTGTTTTGGCGTGGACTTAGGAAGTTTGTATCAAGTTTGGTGCTGTTTTGGCGTGGACTTAGAAAGTTTGTATCAAGTTTGGTGCTGTTTTGGCGTGGACTTAGAAAGTTTGTATCAAGTTTGGTGCTGTTTTGGCGTGGACTTAGGAAGTTTGTACCTAGTTTGTTTCTGTTTTGGCGTGGACTTAGGAAGTTTGTATCAAGTTTGGTGCTGTTTTGGCGTGGACTTAGGAAGTTTGTACCTAGTTTGTTTCTGTTTTGGCGTGGACTTAGGAAGTTTGTATCAAGTTTGGTGCTGTTTTGGCGTGGACTTAGGAAGTTTGTACCAAGTTTGTTACTGTTTTGGCGTGGACTTAGGAAGTTTGTATCAAGTTTGGTGCTGTTTTGGCGCGGACTTAGGAAGTTTGTACCAAGTTTGGTGCTGTTTTGGCGTGGACTTAGGAAGTTTGTATCAAGTTTGGTACTGTTTTGGCGTGGACTTAGAAAGTTTGTATCAAGTTTGGTGCTGTTTTGGCGCGGACTTACGAAGTTTGTACCAAGTTTGGTGCTGTTTTGGCGTGGACTTAGGAAGTTTGTACCAAGTTTGTTACTGTTTTGGCGCGGACTTAGGAAGTTTGTACCAAGTTTGGTGCTGTTTTGGCGTGGACTTAGGAAGTTTGTATCAAGTTTGGTGCTGTTTTGGCGTGGACTTAGGAAGTTTGTACCAAGTTTGTTACTGTTTTGGCGTGGACTTAGGAAGTTTGTACCAAGTTTGGTGCTGTTTTGGCGTGGACTTAGGAAGTTTGTACCAAGTTTGTTACTGTTTTGGCGTGGACTTAGGAAGTTTGTACCAAGTTTGTTACTGTTTTTGCGTGGACTTAGGAAGTTTGTACCAAGTTTGGTGCTGTTTTGGCGTGGACTTAGGAAGTTTGTACCAAGTTTGGTGCTGTTTTGGCGTGGACTAAGAAGTTTGTACCAAGTTTGTTACTGTTTTGGCGTTGACTTAGGAACTTTGCACCAAGTTTGTTTCTGTTTTGGCGCGGACTTAGGAAGTTTGTACCAAGTTTGTTTCTGTTTTGGCGTGGACTTAGGAAGTTTGTACCAAGTTTGTTACTGTTTTGGCGTGGACTTAGGAAGTTTGTACCAAGTTTGGTGCTGTTTTGGCGTGGACTTAGGAAGTTTGTATCAAGTTTGGTGCTGTTTTGGCGTGGACTTAGGAAGTTTGTACCAAGTTTGTTACTGTTTTGGCGTGGACTTAGGAAGTTTGTATCAAGTTTGGTGCGGTTTTGGCGTGGACTAAGAAAGTTTGTATCAAGTTTGGTGCTGTTTTGGCGTGGACTTAGGAAGTTTGTACCAAGTTTGGTGCTGTTTTGGCGTGGACTTAGGAAGTTTGTATCAAGTTTGGTGCTGTTTTGGCGTGGACTTAGGAAGTTTGTACCAAGTTTGTTACTGTTTTGGCGTGGACTTAGGAAGTTTGTATCAAGTTTGGTGCTGTTTTGGCGTGGACTTAGAAAGTTTGTATCAAGTTTGGTGCTGTTTTGGCGTGGACTTAGAAAGTTTGTATCAAGTTTGGTGCTGTTTTGGCGTGGACTTAGGAAGTTTGTATCAAGTTTGGTGCTGTTTTGGCGTGGACTTAGGAAGTTTGTACCTAGTTTGTTTCTGTTTTGGCGTGGACTTAGGAAGTTTGTATCAAGTTTGGTGCTGTTTTGGCGTGGACTTAGGAAGTTTGTACCAAGTTTGTTACTGTTTTGGCGTGGACTTAGGAAGTTTGTATCAAGTTTGGTGCTGTTTTGGCGCGGACTTAGGAAGTTTGTACCAAGTTTGGTGCTGTTTTGGCGTGGACTTAGGAAGTTTGTATCAAGTTTGGTGCTGTTTTGGCGTGGACTTAGAAAGTTTGTATCAAGTTTGGTGCTGTTTTGGCGCGGACTTACGAAGTTTGTACCAAGTTAGGTGCTGTTTTGGCGTGGACTTAGGAAGTTTGTACCAAGTTTGTTACTGTTTTGGCGCGGACTTAGGAAGTTTGTATCAAGTTTGGTGCTGTTTTGGCGTGGACTTAGGAAGTTTGTATCAAGTTTGGTGCTGTTTTGGCGTGGACTTAGGAAGTTTGTACCAAGTTTGTTACTGTTTTGGCGTGGACTTAGGAAGTTTGTACCAAGTTTGGTGCTGTTTTGGCGTGGACTTAGGAAGTTTGTACCAAGTTTGTTACTGTTTTGGCGTGGACTTAGGAAGTTTGTACCAAGTTTGTTACTGTTTTGGCGTGGACTTAGGAAGTTTGTACCAAGTTTGGTGCTGTTTTGGCGTGGACTTAGGAAGTTTGTACCAAGTTTGTTACTGTTTTGGCGTGGACTTAGGAAGTTTGCACCAAGTTTGTTACTGTTTTGGCGTGGACTTAGGAAGTTTGTACCAAGTTTGGTGCTGTTTTGGCGTGGACTTAGGAAGTTTGTACCAAGTTTGGTGCTGTTTTGGCGTGGACTTAGGAAGTTTGTACCAAGTTTGTTACTGTTTTGGCGTGGACTTAGGAACTTTGCACCAAGTTTGTTTCTGTTTTGGCGCGGACTTAGAAAGTTTGTATCAAGTTTGGTGCTGTTTTGGCGTGGACTTAGGAAGTTTGTTCCAAGTTTTTTACTGTTTTGGCGTGGACTTAGGAACTTTGCACCAAGTTTGTTACTGTTTTGGCGTGGACTTAGGAAGTTTGTATCAAGTTTGGTGCTGTTTTGGCGTGGACTTAGGAAGTTTGTACCTAGTTTGTTTCTGTTTTGGCGTGGACTTAGGAAGTTTGTACCAAGTTTGTTTCTGTTTTGGCGCGGACTTAGGAAGTTTGTACCAAGTTTGGTGCTGTTTTGGCGTGGACTTAGGAAGTTTGTACCAAGTTTGGTGCTGTTTTGGCGTGGACTTAGGAAGTTTGTATCAAGTTTGGTGCTGTTTTGGCGTGGACTTAGGAAGTTTGTACCAAGTTTGTTTCTGTTTTGGCGCGGACTTAGGAAGTTTGTACCAAGTTTGGTGCTGTTTTGGCGTGGACTTAGGAAGTTTGTACCAAGTTTGGTGCTGTTTTGGCGTGGACTTAGGAAGTTTGTACCAAGTTTGTTACTGTTTTGGCGTGGACTTAGGAAGTTTGTACCAAGTTTGTTACTGTTTTGGCGTGGACTTAGGAAGTTTGTACCAAGTTTGGTGCTGTTTTGGCGTGGACTTAGGAAGTTTGTACCAAGTTTGTTACTGTTTTGGCGTGGACTTAGGAAGTTTGCACCAAGTTTGTTACTGTTTTGGCGTGGACTTAGGAAGTTTGTACCAAGTTTGGTGCTGTTTTGGCGTGGACTTAGGAAGTTTGTACCAAGTTTGGTGCTGTTTTGGCGTGGACTTAGGAAGTTTGTACCAAGTTTGTTACTGTTTTGGCGTGGACTTAGGAACTTTGCACCAAGTTTGTTTCTGTTTTGGCGCGGACTTAGAAAGTTTGTATCAAGTTTGGTGCTGTTTTGGCGTGGACTTAGGAAGTTTGTATCAAGTTTGGTGCTGTTTTGGCGTGGACTTAGAAAGTTTGTATCAAGTTTGGTGCTGTTTTGGCGCGGACTTACGAAGTTTGTACCAAGTTAGGTGCTGTTTTGGCGTGGACTTAGGAAGTTTGTACCAAGTTTGTTACTGTTTTGGCGCGGACTTAGGAAGTTTGTATCAAGTTTGGTGCTGTTTTGGCGTGGACTTAGGAAGTTTGTATCAAGTTTGGTGCTGTTTTGGCGTGGACTTAGGAAGTTTGTACCAAGTTTGTTACTGTTTTGGCGTGGACTTAGGAAGTTTGTACCAAGTTTGGTGCTGTTTTGGCGTGGACTTAGGAAGTTTGTACCAAGTTTGTTTCTGTTTTGGCGCGGACTTAGGAAGTTTGTACCAAGTTTGGTGCTGTTTTGGCGTGGACTTAGGAAGTTTGTACCAAGTTTGGTGCTGTTTTGGCGTGGACTTAGGAAGTTTGTACCAAGTTTGTTACTGTTTTGGCGTGGACTTAGGAAGTTTGTACCAAGTTTGTTACTGTTTTGGCGTGGACTTAGGAAGTTTGTACCAAGTTTGTTACTGTTTTGGCGTGGACTTAGGAAGTTTGTACCAAGTTTGGTGCTGTTTTGGCGTGGACTTAGGAAGTTTGTACCAAGTTTGTTACTGTTTTGGCGCGGACTTAGGAAGTTTGTACCAAGTTTGGTGCTGTTTTGGCGTGGACTTACGAAGTTTGTACCAAGTTTGGTGCTGTTTTGGCGTGGACTTAGGAAGTTTGTACCAAGTTTGTTATTGTTTTGGCGTGGACTTAGGAAGTTTGTACCAAGTTTGTTACTGTTTTGGCGTGGACTTAGGAAGTTTGTACCAAGTTTGGTGCTGTTTTGGCGTGGACTTAGGAAGTTTGTACCAAGTTTGTTACTGTTTTGGCGTGGACTTAGGAAGTTTGTACCAAGTTTGTTACTGTTTTGGCGTGGACTTAGGAAGTTTGTACCAAGTTTGTTACTGTTTTGGCGTGGACTTAGGAAGTTTGTACCAAGTTTGTTACTGTTTTGGCGTGGACTTAGAAAGTTTGTATCAAGTTTGGTGCTGTTTTGGCGTGGACTTAGAAAGTTTGTATCAAGTTTGGTGCTGTTTTGGCGTGGACTTAGGAAGTTTGTACCTAGTTTGTTTCTGTTTTGGCGTGGACTTAGGAAGTTTGTATCAAATTTGGTGCTGTTTTGGCGTGGACTTAGGAAGTTTGTACCAAGTTTGTTACTGTTTTGGCGTGGATTTAGGAAGTTTGTATCAAGTTTGGTGCTGTTTTGGCGCGGACTTAGAAAGTTTGTATCAAGTTTGGTGCTGTTTTGGCGTGGACTTAGGAAGTTTGTACCTAGTTTGTTTCTGTTTTGGCGTGGACTTAGGAAGTTTGTATCAAGTTTGGTGCTGTTTTGGCGTGGACTTAGGAAGTTTGTACCAAGTTTGTTACTGTTTTGGCGTGGACTTAGGAAGTTTGTATCAAGTTTGGTGCTGTTTTGGCGTGGACTTAGAAAGTTTGTATCAAGTTTGGTGCTGTTTTGGCGTGGACTTAGGAAGTTTGTACCAAGTTTGTTACTGTTTTGGCGTGGACTTAAGAACTTTGCACCAAGTTTGTTACTGTTTTGGCGTGGACTTAGGAAGTTTGTATCAAGTTTGGTGCTGTTTTGGCGTGGACTTAGGAAGTTTGTAACTAGTTTGTTTCTGTTTTGGCGTGGACTTAGGAAGTTTGTACCAAGTTTGTTTCTGTTTTGGCGCGGACTTAAGAAGTTTGTACCAAGTTTGGTGCTGTTTTGGCGTGGACTTAGGAAGTTTGTACCAAGTTTGTTACTGTTTTGGCGTGGACTTAGGAAGTTTGTATCAAGTTTGGTGCTGTTTTGGCGTGGACTTAGGAAGTTTGTTCCAAGTTTGTTACTGTTTTGGCGTGGACTTAGGAAGTTTGTACCAAGTTTGTTACTGTTTTGGCGTGGACTTAGGAAGTTTGTACCAAGTTTAATACTGTTTTGGCGTGGACTTAGGAAGTTTGTACCAAGTTTGTTACTGTTTTGGCGTGGACTTAGGAAGTTTGTACCAAGTTTGTTACTGTTTTGGCGTGGACTTAGGAAGTTTGTACCAAGTTTGTTACTGTTTTGGCGTGGACTTAGGAAGTTTGTATCAAGTTTGGTGCTGTTTTGGCGTGGACTTAGGACGTTTGTACCAAGTTTGTTACTGTTTTGGCGTGGACTTAGGAAGTTTGTATCAAGTTTGGTGCTGTTTTGGCGTGGACTTAGAAAGTTTGTATCAAGTTTGGTGCTGTTTTGGCGTGGACTTTGGAAGTTTGTACCTAGTTTGTTACTGTTTTGGCGTGGACTTAGGAAGTTTGTAACAAGTTTGTTACTGTTTTGGCGTGGAATTAGGAAGTTTGTACCAAGTTTGGTGCTGTTTTGGCGCGGACTTACGAAGTTTGTACCAAGTTTGGTGCTGTTTTGGCGTGGACTTAGGAAGTTTGTACCAAGTTTGTTACTGTTTTGGCGTGGACTTAGAAAGTTTGTATCAAGTTTGGTGCTGTTTTGGCGTGGACTTAGAAAGTTTGTATCAAGTTTGGTGCTGTTTTGGCGTGGACTTAGGAAGTTTGTACCTAGTTTGTTTCTGTTTTGGCGTGGACTTAGGAAGTTTGTATCAAGTTTGGTGCTGTTTTGGCGTGGACTTAGGAAGTTTGTACCAAGTTTGTTACTGTTTTGGCGTGGACTTAGGAAGTTTGTACCAAGTTTGGTGCTGTTTTGGCGTGGACTTAGGAAGTTTTGTACCTAGTTTGTTTCTGTTTTGGCGTGGACTTAGGAAGTTTGTATCAAGTTTGGTGCTGTTTTGGCGTGGACTTAGGAAGTTTGTACCAAGTTTGTTACTGTTTTGGCGTGGACTTAGGAAGTTTGTATCAAGTTTGGTGCTGTTTTGGCGTGGACTTAGAAAGTTTGTATCAAGTTTGGTGCTGTTTTGGCGTGGACTTAGGAAGTTTGTACCAAGTTTGTTACTGTTTTGGCGTGGACTTAAGAACTTTGCACCAAGTTTGTTACTGTTTTGGCGTGGACTTAGGAAGTTTGTATCAAGTTTGGTGCTGTTTTGGCGTGGACTTAGGAAGTTTGTAACTAGTTTGTTTCTGTTTTGGCGTGGACTTAGGAAGTTTGTACCAAGTTTGTTTCTGTTTTGGCGCGGACTTAAGAAGTTTGTACCAAGTTTGGTGCTGTTTTGGCGTGGACTTAGGAAGTTTGTACCAAGTTTGTTACTGTTTTGGCGTGGACTTAGGAAGTTTGTATCAAGTTTGGTGCTGTTTTGGCGTGGACTTAGGAAGTTTGTTCCAAGTTTGTTACTGTTTTGGCGTGGACTTAGGAAGTTTGTACCAAGTTTGTTACTGTTTTGGCGTGGACTTAGGAAGTTTGTACCAAGTTTAATACTGTTTTGGCGTGGACTTAGGAAGTTTGTACCAAGTTTGTTACTGTTTTGGCGTGGACTTAGGAAGTTTGTACCAAGTTTGTTACTGTTTTGGCGTGGACTTAGGAAGTTTGTACCAAGTTTGTTACTGTTTTGGCGTGGACTTAGGAAGTTTGTATCAAGTTTGGTGCTGTTTTGGCGTGGACTTAGGACGTTTGTACCAAGTTTGTTACTGTTTTGGCGTGGACTTAGGAAGTTTGTATCAAGTTTGGTGCTGTTTTGGCGCGGATTTAGGAAGTTTGTACCAAGTTTGGTGCTGTTTTGGCGTGGACTTAGGAAGTTTGTATCAAGTTTGGTGCTGTTATGGCGTGGACTTAGAAAGTTTGTATCAAGTTTGGTGCTGTTTTGGCGTGGACTTAGAAAGTTTGTATCAAGTTTGGTGCTGTTTTGGCGTGGACTTTGGAAGTTTGTACCTAGTTTGTTACTGTTTTGGCGTGGACTTAGGAAGTTTGTAACAAGTTTGTTACTGTTTTGGCGTGGAATTAGGAAGTTTGTACCAAGTTTGGTGCTGTTTTGGCGCGGACTTACGAAGTTTGTACCAAGTTTGGTGCTGTTTTGGCGTGGACTTAGGAAGTTTGTACCAAGTTTGTTACTGTTTTGGCGTGGACTTAGAAAGTTTGTATCAAGTTTGGTGCTGTTTTGGCGTGGACTTAGAAAGTTTGTATCAAGTTTGGTGCTGTTTTGGCGTGGACTTAGGAAGTTTGTACCTAGTTTGTTTCTGTTTTGGCGTGGACTTAGGAAGTTTGTATCAAGTTTGGTGCTGTTTTGGCGTGGACTTAGGAAGTTTGTACCAAGTTTGTTACTGTTTTGGCGTGGACTTAGGAAGTTTGTACCAAGTTTGGTGCTGTTTTGGCGTGGACTTAGGAAGTTTTGTACCTAGTTTGTTTCTGTTTTGGCGTGGACTTAGGAAGTTTGTATCAAGTTTGGTGCTGTTTTGGCGTGGACTTAGGAAGTTTGTACCAAGTTTGGTGCTGTTTTGGCGTGGACTTAGGAAGTTTGTACCAAGTTTGTTACTGTTTTGGCGTGGACTTAGGAACTTTGCACCAAGTTTTTTACTGTTTTGGCGTGGACTTAGGAAGTTTGTACCAAGTTTGGTGCTGTTTTGGCGTGGACTTAGGAAGTTTGTACCAAGTTTGTTACTGTTTTGGCGTGGACTTAGGAAGTTTGTACCAAGTTTGGTGCTGTTTTGGCGTGGACTTAGGAAGTTTGTATCAAGTTTGGTGCTGTTTTGGCGTGGACTTAGGAAGTTTGTACCAAGTTTGTTACTGTTTTGGCGTGGACTTAGGAAGTTTGCACCAAGTTTGTTACTGTTTTGGCGTGGACTTAGGAAGTTTGTACCAAGTTTGGTGCTGTTTTGGCGTGGACTTAGGAAGTTTGTACCAAGTTTGGTGCTGTTTTGGCGTGGACTTAGGAAGTTTGTACCAAGTTTGTTTCTGTTTTGGCGTGGACTTAGGAAGTTTGTACCAAGTTTGTTACTGTTTTGGCGTGGACTTAGGAAGTTTGTACCAAGTTTGGTGCTGTTTTGGCGTGGACTTAGGAAGTTTGTATCAAGTTTGGTGCTGTTTGGGCGTGGACTTAGGAAGTTTGTACCAAGTTTGTTACTGATTTGGCGTCGACTTAGGAAGTTTGTACCAAGTTTGTTACTGTTTTGGCGTGGACTTAGGAAGTTTGTACCAAGTTTGTTACTGTTTTGGCGTGGACTTAGGAACTTTGCACCAAGTTTGGTGATGTTTTGGCGTGGACTTAGGAAGTTTGTACCAAGTTTGTTACTGTTTTGGCGTGGACTTAGGAAGTTTGTACCAAGTTTGTTACTGTTTTGGCAAGGACTTAGGAAGTTTGTACCAAGTTTGTTACTGTTTTGGCGTGGACTTAGGAAGTTTGTACCAAGTTTGTTACTGTTTTGGCGTGGACTTAGGAAGTTTGTACCAAGTTTGTTACTGTTTTGGCGTGGACTTAGGAAGTTTGTACCAAGTTTGTTACTGTTTTGGCGTGGACTTAGGAAGTTTGTACCAAGTTTGTTACTGTTTTGGCGTGGACTTAGGAAGTTTGTACCAAGTTTGGTGCTGTTTTGGCGTGGACTTAGGAAGTTTGTACCAAGTTTGTTACTGTTTTGGCGTGGACTTAGGAAGTTTGTACCAAGTTTGTTACTGTTTTGGCGTGGACTTAGGAAGTTTGTACCAAGTTTGTTACTGTTTTGGCGTGGACTTAGGAAGTTTGTACCAAGTTTGGTGCTGTTTTGGCGTGGACTTAGGAAGTTTGTACCAAGTTTGTTACTGTTTTGGCGTGGACTTAGGAAGTTTGTACCAAGTTTGGTGCTGTTTTGGCGTGGACTTAGGAAGTTTGTACCAAGTTTGTTACTGTTTTGGCAAGGACTTAGGAAGTTTGTACCAAGTTTGTTACTGTTTTGGCGTGGACTTAGGAAGTTTGTACCAAGTTTGTTACTGTTTTGGCGTGGACTTAGGAAGTTTGTACCAAGTTTGTTACTGTTTTGGCGTGGACTTAGGAAGTTTGTACCAAGTTTGTTACTGTTTTGGCGTGGACTTAGGAAGTTTGTACCAAGTTTGTTACTGTTTTGGCGTGGACTTAGGAAGTTTGTACCAAGTTTGGTGCTGTTTTGGCGTGGACTTAGGAAGTTTGTACCAAGTTTGTTACTGTTTTGGCGTGGACTTAGGAAGTTTGTACCAAGTTTGTTACTGTTTTGGCGTGGACTTAGGAAGTTTGTACCAAGTTTGTTACTGTTTTGGCGTGGACTTAGGAAGTTTGTACCAAGTTTGGTGCTGTTTTGGCGTGGACTTAGGAAGTTTGTACCAAGTTTGTTACTGTTTTGGCGTGGACTTAGGAAGTTTGTACCAAGTTTGGTGCTGTTTTGGCGTGGACTTAGGAAGTTTGTATCAAGTTTGGTGCTGTTTTGGCGTGGACTTAGGAAGTTTGTACCAAGTTTGTTACTGTTTTGGCGTGGACTTAGGAAGTTTGCACCAAGTTTGTTACTGTTTTGGCGTGGACTTAGGAAGTTTGTACCAAGTTTGGTGCTGTTTTGGCGTGGACTTAGGAAGTTTGTACCAAGTTTGGTGCTGTTTTGGCGTGGACTTAGGAAGTTTGTACCAAGTTTGTTTCTGTTTTGGCGTGGACTTAGGAAGTTTGTACCAAGTTTGTTACTGTTTTGGCGTGGACTTAGGAAGTTTGTACCAAGTTTGGTGCTGTTTTGGCGTGGACTTAGGAAGTTTGTATCAAGTTTGGTGCTGTTTGGGCGTGGACTTAGGAAGTTTGTACCAAGTTTGTTACTGATTTGGCGTGGACTTAGGAAGTTTGTACCAAGTTTGTTACTGTTTTGGCGTGGACTTAGGAAGTTTGTACCAAGTTTGTTACTGTTTTGGCGTGGACTTAGGAACTTTGCACCAAGTTTGGTGATGTTTTGGCGTGGACTTAGGAAGTTTGTACCAAGTTTGTTACTGTTTTGGCGTGGACTTAGGAAGTTTGTACCAAGTTTGTTACTGTTTTGGCAAGGACTTAGGAAGTTTGTACCAAGTTTGTTACTGTTTTGGCGTGGACTTAGGAAGTTTGTATCAAGTTTGGTGCTGTTTTGGCGTGGACTTAGGAAGTTTGTACCAAGTTTGTTACTGTTTTGGCGTGGACTTAGGAAGTTTGTACCTAGTTTGTTTCTGTTTTGGCGTGGACTTAGGAAGTTTGTACCAAGTTTGTTATTGTTTTGGCGTGGACTTAGGAAGTTTGTACCAAGTTTGGTGCTGTTTTGGCGTGGACTTAGGAAGTTTGCACCAAGTTTGTTACTGTTTTGGCGTGGACTTAGGAAGTTTGTACCAAGTTTGGTGCTGTTTTGGCGTGGACTTAGGAAGTTTGTACCAAGTTTGGTGCTGTTTTGGCGCGGACTTACGAAGTTTGTACCAAGTTTGGTGCTGTTTTGGCGTGGACTTAGGAAGTTTGTACCAAGTGTGTTACTGTTTTGGCGTGGACTTAGGAAGTTTGTATCAAGTTTGGTGCTGTTTTGGCGTGGACTTAGGAAGTTTGTACCAAGTTTGTTACTGTTTTGGCGCGGACTTACGAAGTTTGTACCAAGTTTGGTGCTGTTTTGGCGTGGACTTAGGAAGTTTGTACCAAGTGTGTTACTGTTTTGGCGTGGACTTAGGAAGTTTGTACCAAGTTTGTTACTGTTTTGGCGTGGACTTAGGAACTTTGCACCAAGTTTGTTTCTGTTTTGGCGCGGACTTAGAAAGTTTGTATCAAGTTTGGTGCTGTTTTGGCGTGGACTTAGGAAGTTTGTTCCAAGTTTTTTACTGTTTTGGCGTGGACTTAGGAACTTTGCACCAAGTTTGTTACTGTTTTGGCGTGGACTTAGGAAGTTTGTATCAAGTTTGGTGCTGTTTTGGCGTGGACTTAAGAAGTTTGTACCTAGTTTGTTTCTGTTTTGGCGTGGACTTAGGAAGTTTGTACCAAGTTTGTTTCTGTTTTGGCGCGGACTTAAGAAGTTTGTACCAAGTTTGGTGCTGTTTTGGCGTGGACTTAGGAAGTTTGTACCAAGTTTGTTACTGTTTTGGCGTGGACTTAGGAAGTTTGTACCAAGTTTGTTACTGTTTTGGCGTGGACTTAGGAAGTTTGTACCAAGTTTGGTGCTGTTTTGGCGTGGACTTAGGAAGTTTGTACCAAGTTTGTTACTGTTTTGGCGTGGACTTAGGAAGTTTGTACCAAGTTTGTTACTGTTTTGGCGTGGACTTAGAAAGTTTGTATCAAGTTTGGTGCTGTTTTGGCGTGGACTTAGAAAGTTTGTATCAAGTTTGGTGCTGTTTTGGCGTGGACTTAGGAAGTTTGTACCTAGTTTGTTTCTGTTTTGGCGTGGACTTAGGAAGTTTGTATCAAATTTGGTGCTGTTTTGGCGTGGACTTAGGAAGTTTGTACCAAGTTTGTTACTGTTTTGGCGTGGATTTAGGAAGTTTGTATCAAGTTTGGTGCTGTTTTGGCGCGGACTTAGAAAGTTTGTATCAAGTTTGGTGCTGTTTTGGCGTGGACTTAGGAAGTTTGTACCTAGTTTGTTTCTGTTTTGGCGTGGACTTAGGAAGTTTGTATCAAGTTTGGTGCTGTTTTGGCGTGGACTTAGGAAGTTTGTACCAAGTTTGTTACTGTTTTGGCGTGGACTTAGGAAGTTTGTATCAAGTTTGGTGCTGTTTTGGCGTGGACTTAGAAAGTTTGTATCAAGTTTGGTGCTGTTTTGGCGTGGACTTAGGAAGTTTGTACCAAGTTTGTTACTGTTTTGGCGTGGACTTAAGAACTTTGCACCAAGTTTGTTACTGTTTTGGCGTGGACTTAGGAAGTTTGTATCAAGTTTGGTGCTGTTTTGGCGTGGACTTAGGAAGTTTGTAACTAGTTTGTTTCTGTTTTGGCGTGGACTTAGGAAGTTTGTACCAAGTTTGTTTCTGTTTTGGCGCGGACTTAAGAAGTTTGTACCAAGTTTGGTGCTGTTTTGGCGTGGACTTAGGAAGTTTGTACCAAGTTTGTTACTGTTTTGGCGTGGACTTAGGAAGTTTGTATCAAGTTTGGTGCTGTTTTGGCGTGGATTTAGGAAGTTTGTTCCAAGTTTGTTACTGTTTTGGCGTGGACTTAGGAAGTTTGTACCAAGTTTGTTACTGTTTTGGCGTGGACTTAGGAAGTTTGTACCAAGTTTGGTGCTGTTTTGGCGTGGACTTAGGAAGTTTGTACCAAGTTTGTTACTGTTTTGGCGTGGACTTAGGAAGTTTGTATCAAGTTTGGTGCTGTTTTGGCGTGGACTTAGAAAGTTTGTATCAAGTTTGGTGCTGTTTTGGCGTGGACTTAGGAAGTTTGTACCTAGTTTGTTTCTGTTTTGGCGTGGACTTAGGAAGTTTGTACCAAGTTTGTTACTGTTTTGGCGTGGACTTAGGAAGTTTGTACCAAGTTTGTTACTGTTTTGGCGTGGACTTAGGAAGTTTGTACCAAGTTTGGTGCTGTTTTGGCGTGGACTTAGGAAGTTTGTATCAAGTTTGGTGCTGTTATGGCGTGGACTTAGAAAGTTTGTATCAAGTTTGGTGCTGTTTTGGCGTGGACTTAGAAAGTTTGTATCAAGTTTGGTGCTGTTTTGGCGTGGACTTAGGAAGTTTGTACCAAGTTTGTTACTGTTTTGGCGTGGACTTAGAAAGTTTGTATCAAGTTTGGTGCTGTTTTGGCGTGGACTTAGAAAGTTTGTATCAAGTTTGGTGCTGTTTTGGCGTGGACTTAGGAAGTTTGTACCTAGTTTGTTTCTGTTTTGGCGTGGACTTAGGAAGTTTGTATCAAGTTTGGTGCTGTTTTGGCGTGGACTTAGGAAGTTTGTACCAAGTTTGTTACTGTTTTGGCGTGGACTTAGGAAGTTTGTACCAAGTTTGTTACTGTTTTGGCGTGGACTTAGCAAGTTTGTACCAAGTTTGTTACTGTTTTGGCGTGGACTTAGGAAGTTTGTACCAAGTTTGGTGCTGTTTTGGCGTGGACTTAGAAAGTTTGTATCAAGTTTGGTGCTGTTTTGGCGTGGACTTAGGAAGTTTGTACCAAGTTTGTTACTGTTTTGGCGTGGACTTAGGAAGTTTGTACCAAGTTTGGTGCTGTTTTGGCGTGGACTTAGGAAGTTTGTATCAAGTTTAGTGCTGTTTTGGCGTGGACTTAGGAAGTTTGTACCAAGTTTGTTACTGTTTTGGCGTGGACTTAGGAAGTTTGTACCAAGTTTGTTACTGTTTTGGCGTGGACTTAGGAAGTTTGTACCAAGTTTGTTACTGTTTTGGCGTGGACTTAGGAAGTTTGTACCAAGTTTGTTACTGTTTTGGCGTGGACTTAGGAAGTTTGTACCAAGTTTGTTACTGTTTTGGCGTGGACTTAGGAAGTTTGTACCAAGTTTGTTACTGTTTTGGCGTGGACTTAGGAAGTTTGTACCAAGTTTGGTGCTGTTTTGGCGTGGACTTAGGAAGTTTGTACCAAGTTTGTTACTGTTTTGGCGTGGACTTAGAAAGTTTGTACCAAGTTTGTTACTGTTTTGGCGTGGACTTAGGAAGTTTGTACCAAGTTTGTTACTGTTTTGGCGTGGACTCAGGAAGTTTGTACCAAGTTTGTTACTGTTTTGGCGTGGACTTAGGAAGTTTGTACCAAGTTTGGTGCTGTTTTGGCGTGGACCTAGGAAGTTTGTACCAAGTTTGGTGCTGTTTTGGCGTGGACTTAGGAAGTTTGTACCAAGTTTGTTACTGTTTTGGCGTGGACTTAGGAAGTTTGTACCAAGTTTGGTGCTGTTTTGGCGTGGACTTAGGAAGTTTGTACCAAGTTTGTTACTGTTTTGGCGTGGACTTAGGAAGTTTGTACCAAGTTTGGTGCTGTTTTGGCGTGGACCTAGGAAGTTTGTACCAAGTTTGGTGCTGTTTTGGCGTGGACTTAGGAAGTTTGTACCAAGTTTGTTACTGTTTTGGCGTGGACTTAGGAAGTTTGTACCAAGTTTGGTGCTGTTTTGGCGTGGACTTAGGAAGTTTGTACCAAGTTTGTTACTGTTTTGGCGTGGACTTAGGAAGTTTGTACCAAGTTTGTTACTGTTTTGGCGTGGACTTAGGAAGTTTGTACCAAGTTTGTTACTGTTTTGGCGTGGACTTAGCAAGTTTGTACCAAGTTTGGTGCTGTTTTGGCGTGGACTTAGAAAGTTTGTATCAAGTTTGGTGCTGTTTTGGCGTGGACTTAGGAAGTTTGTACCAAGTTTGTTACTGTTTTGGCGTGGACTTAGGAAGTTTGTATCAAGTTTGGTGCTGTTTTGGCGTGGACTTAGGAAATTTGTACCTAGTTTGTTTCTGTTTTGGCGTGGACTTAGGAAGTTTGTACCAAGTTTGTTACTGTTTTGGCGTGGACTTAGGAAGTTTGTACCAAGTTTGTTACTGTTTTGGCGTGGACTTAGGAAGTTTGTACCCAGTTTGTTACTGTTTTG
The DNA here is from genome assembly GCA_914969975.1 of Anopheles atroparvus. Classification (NCBI taxonomy): domain Eukaryota; kingdom Metazoa; phylum Arthropoda; class Insecta; order Diptera; family Culicidae; genus Anopheles; species Anopheles atroparvus. Next base: position 85,335 of record CAJZCY010000011.1, read on the forward strand.
GCGTGGACTTAGGAAGTTTGTACCAAGTTTGTTACTGTTTTGGCGTGGACTTAAGAACTTTGCACCAAGTTTGTTACTGTTTTGGCGTGGACTTAGAAAGTTTGTATCAAGTTTGGTGCTGTTTTGGCGTGGACTTAGGAAGTTTGTACCTAGTTTGTTTCTGTTTTGGCGTGGACTTAGGAAGTTTGTACCAAGTTTGTTACTGTTTTGGCGTGGACTTAGGAAGTTTGTACCAAGTTTGTTACTGTTTTGGCGTGGACTTAGGAAGTTTGTACCAAGTTTGGTGCTGTTTTGGCGTGGACTTAGGAAGTTTGTATCAAGTTTGGTGCTGTTATGGCGTGGACTTAGAAAGTTTGTATCAAGTTTGGTGCTGTTTTGGCGTGGACTTAGAAAGTTTGTATCAAGTTTGGTGCTGTTTTGGCGTGGACTTAGGAAGTTTGTACCAAGTTTGTTACTGTTTTGGCGTGGACTTAGGAAGTTTGTACCAAGTTTGTTACTGTTTTGGCGTGGACTTAGGAAGTTTGTACCAAGTTTGTTACTGTTTTGGCGTGGACTTAGGAAGTTTGTACCAAGTTTGTTACTGTTTTGGCGTGGACTTAGGAAGTTTGTACCAAGTTTGTTACTGTTTTGGCGTGGACTTAGGAAGTTTGTACCCAGTTTGTTACTGTTTTGGCGTGGACTTAGGAAGTTTGTACCAAGTTTGTTACTGTTTTGGCGTGGACTTAAGAACTTTGCACCAAGTTTGTTACTGTTTTGGCGTGGACTTAGAAAGTTTGTATCAAGTTTGGTGCTGTTTTGGCGTGGACTTAGGAAGTTTGTACCTAGTTTGTTTCTGTTTTGGCGTGGACTTAGGAAGTTTGTACCAAGTTTGTTACTGTTTTGGCGTGGACTTAGGAAGTTTGTACCAAGTTTGTTACTGTTTTGGCGTGGACTTAGGAAGTTTGTACCAAGTTTGGTGCTGTTTTGGCGTGGACTTAGGAAGTTTGTATCAAGTTTGGTGCTGTTATGGCGTGGACTTAGAAAGTTTGTATCAAGTTTGGTGCTGTTTTGGCGTGGACTTAGAAAGTTTGTATCAAGTTTGGTGCTGTTTTGGCGTGGACTTAGGAAGTTTGTACCAAGTTTGTTACTGTTTTGGCGTGGACTTAGGAAGTTTGTACCAAGTTTGTTACTGTTTTGGCGTGGACTTAGGAAGTTTGTACCAAGTTTGTTACTGTTTTGGCGTGGACTTAGGAAGTTTGTACCAAGTTTGTTACTGTTTTGGCGTGGACTTAGGAAGTTTGTACCAAGTTTGTTACTGTTTTGGCGTGGACTTAGCAAGTTTGTACCAAGTTTGGTGCTGTTTTGGCGTGGACTTAGAAAGTTTGTATCAAGTTTGGTGCTGTTTTGGCGTGGACTTAGGAAGTTTGTACCAAGTTTGTTACTGTTTTGGCGTGGACTTAGGAAGTTTGTATCAAGTTTGGTGCTGTTTTGGCGTGGACTTAGGAAATTTGTACCTAGTTTGTTTCTGTTTTGGCGTGGACTTAGGAAGTTTGTACCAAGTTTGTTACTGTTTTGGCGTGGACTTAGGAAGTTTGTACCAAGTTTGTTACTGTTTTGGCGTGGACTTAGGAAGTTTGTACCCAGTTTGTTACTGTTTTGGCGTGGACTTAGGAAGTTTGTACCAAGTTTGTTACTGTTTTGGCGTGGACTTAAGAACTTTGCACCAAGTTTGTTACTGTTTTGGCGTGGACTTAGAAAGTTTGTATCAAGTTTGGTGCTGTTTTGGCGTGGACTTAGGAAGTTTGTACCTAGTTTGTTTCTGTTTTGGCGTGGACTTAGGAAGTTTGTACCAAGTTTGTTACTGTTTTGGCGTGGACTTAGGAAGTTTGTACCAAGTTTGTTACTGTTTTGGCGTGGACTTAGGAAGTTTGTACCAAGTTTGGTGCTGTTTTGGCGTGGACTTAGGAAGTTTGTATCAAGTTTGGTGCTGTTATGGCGTGGACTTAGAAAGTTTGTATCAAGTTTGGTGCTGTTTTGGCGTGGACTTAGAAAGTTTGTATCAAGTTTGGTGCTGTTTTGGCGTGGACTTAGGAAGTTTGTACCAAGTTTGTTACTGTTTTGGCGTGGACTTAGGAAGTTTGTACCAAGTTTGTTACTGTTTTGGCGTGGACTTAGGAAGTTTGTACCAAGTTTGGTGCTGTTTTGGCGTGGACTTAGGAAGTTTGTACCAAGTTTGTTACTGTTTTGGCGTGGACTTAGGAAGTTTGTACCAAGTTTGGTGCTGTTTTGGCGTGGACTTAGGAAGTTTGTACCAAGTTTGTTACTGTTTTGGCAAGGACTTAGGAAGTTTGTACCAAGTTTGTTACTGTTTTGGCGTGGACTTAGGAAGTTTGTACCAAGTTTGTTACTGTTTTGGCGTGGACTTAGGAAGTTTGTACCAAGTTTGTTACTGTTTTGGCGTGGACTTAGGAAGTTTGTACCAAGTTTGTTACTGTTTTGGCGTGGACTTAGGAAGTTTGTACCAAGTTTGTTACTGTTTTGGCGTGGACTTAGGAAGTTTGTACCAAGTTTGGTGCTGTTTTGGCGTGGACTTAGGAAGTTTGTACCAAGTTTGTTACTGTTTTGGCGTGGACTTAGGAAGTTTGTACCAAGTTTGTTACTGTTTTGGCGTGGACTTAGGAAGTTTGTACCAAGTTTGTTACTGTTTTGGCGTGGACTTAGGAAGTTTGTACCAAGTTTGGTGCTGTTTTGGCGTGGACTTAGGAAGTTTGTACCAAGTTTGTTACTGTTTTGGCGTGGACTTAGGAAGTTTGTACCAAGTTTGGTGCTGTTTTGGCGTGGACTTAGGAAGTTTGTACCAAGTTTGTTACTGTTTTGGCAAGGACTTAGGAAGTTTGTACCAAGTTTGTTACTGTTTTGGCGTGGACTTAGGAAGTTTGTACCAAGTTTGTTACTGTTTTGGCGTGGACTTAGGAAGTTTGTACCAAGTTTGTTACTGTTTTGGCGTGGACTTAGGAAGTTTGTACCAAGTTTGTTACTGTTTTGGCGTGGACTTAGGAAGTTTGTACCAAGTTTGTTACTGTTTTGGCGTGGACTTAGGAAGTTTGTACCAAGTTTGGTGCTGTTTTGGCGTGGACTTAGGAAGTTTGTACCAAGTTTGTTACTGTTTTGGCGTGGACTTAGGAAGTTTGTACCAAGTTTGGTGCTGTTTTGGCGTGGACTTAGGAAGTTTGTACCAAGTTTGTTACTGTTTTGGCGTGGACTTAGGAAGTTTGTACCAAGTTTGTTACTGTTTTGGCGTGGACTTAGGAAGTTTGTACCAAGTTTGTTACTGTTTTGGCGTGGACTTAGCAAGTTTGTACCAAGTTTGGTGCTGTTTTGGCGTGGACTTAGAAAGTTTGTATCAAGTTTGGTGCTGTTTTGGCGTGGACTTAGGAAGTTTGTACCAAGTTTGTTACTGTTTTGGCGTGGACTTAGGAAGTTTGTATCAAGTTTGGTGCTGTTTTGGCGTGGACTTAGGAAATTTGTACCTAGTTTGTTTCTGTTTTGGCGTGGACTTAGGAAGTTTGTACCAAGTTTGTTACTGTTTTGGCGTGGACTTAGGAAGTTTGTACCAAGTTTGTTACTGTTTTGGCGTGGACTTAGGAAGTTTGTACCCAGTTTGTTACTGTTTTGGCGTGGACTTAGGAAGTTTGTACCAAGTTTGTTACTGTTTTGGCGTGGACTTAAGAACTTTGCACCAAGTTTGTTACTGTTTTGGCGTGGACTTAGAAAGTTTGTATCAAGTTTGGTGCTGTTTTGGCGTGGACTTAGGAAGTTTGTACCTAGTTTGTTTCTGTTTTGGCGTGGACTTAGGAAGTTTGTACCAAGTTTGTTACTGTTTTGGCGTGGACTTAGGAAGTTTGTACCAAGTTTGTTACTGTTTTGGCGTGGACTTAGGAAGTTTGTACCAAGTTTGGTGCTGTTTTGGCGTGGACTTAGGAAGTTTGTATCAAGTTTGGTGCTGTTATGGCGTGGACTTAGAAAGTTTGTATCAAGTTTGGTGCTGTTTTGGCGTGGACTTAGAAAGTTTGTATCAAGTTTGGTGCTGTTTTGGCGTGGACTTAGGAAGTTTGTACCAAGTTTGTTACTGTTTTGGCGTGGACTTAGGAAGTTTGTACCAAGTTTGTTACTGTTTTGGCGTGGACTTAGGAAGTTTGTACCAAGTTTGTTACTGTTTTGGCGTGGACTTAGGAAGTTTGTACCAAGTTTGTTACTGTTTTGGCGTGGACTTAGGAAGTTTGTACCAAGTTTGTTACTGTTTTGGCGTGGACTTAGGAAGTTTGTACCCAGTTTGTTACTGTTTTGGCGTGGACTTAGGAAGTTTGTACCAAGTTTGTTACTGTTTTGGCGTGGACTTAAGAACTTTGCACCAAGTTTGTTACTGTTTTGGCGTGGACTTAGAAAGTTTGTATCAAGTTTGGTGCTGTTTTGGCGTGGACTTAGGAAGTTTGTACCTAGTTTGTTTCTGTTTTGGCGTGGACTTAGGAAGTTTGTACCAAGTTTGTTACTGTTTTGGCGTGGACTTAGGAAGTTTGTACCAAGTTTGTTACTGTTTTGGCGTGGACTTAGGAAGTTTGTACCAAGTTTGGTGCTGTTTTGGCGTGGACTTAGGAAGTTTGTATCAAGTTTGGTGCTGTTATGGCGTGGACTTAGAAAGTTTGTATCAAGTTTGGTGCTGTTTTGGCGTGGACTTAGAAAGTTTGTATCAAGTTTGGTGCTGTTTTGGCGTGGACTTAGGAAGTTTGTACCAAGTTTGTTACTGTTTTGGCGTGGACTTAGGAAGTTTGTACCAAGTTTGTTACTGTTTTGGCGTGGACTTAGGAAGTTTGTACCAAGTTTGTTACTGTTTTGGCGTGGACTTAGGAAGTTTGTACCAAGTTTGTTACTGTTTTGGCGTGGACTTAGGAAGTTTGTACCAAGTTTGTTACTGTTTTGGCGTGGACTTAGCAAGTTTGTACCAAGTTTGGTGCTGTTTTGGCGTGGACTTAGAAAGTTTGTATCAAGTTTGGTGCTGTTTTGGCGTGGACTTAGGAAGTTTGTACCAAGTTTGTTACTGTTTTGGCGTGGACTTAGGAAGTTTGTATCAAGTTTGGTGCTGTTTTGGCGTGGACTTAGGAAATTTGTACCTAGTTTGTTTCTGTTTTGGCGTGGACTTAGGAAGTTTGTACCAAGTTTGTTACTGTTTTGGCGTGGACTTAGGAAGTTTGTACCAAGTTTGTTACTGTTTTGGCGTGGACTTAGGAAGTTTGTACCCAGTTTGTTACTGTTTTGGCGTGGACTTAGGAAGTTTGTACCAAGTTTGTTACTGTTTTGGCGTGGACTTAAGAACTTTGCACCAAGTTTGTTACTGTTTTGGCGTGGACTTAGAAAGTTTGTATCAAGTTTGGTGCTGTTTTGGCGTGGACTTAGGAAGTTTGTACCTAGTTTGTTTCTGTTTTGGCGTGGACTTAGGAAGTTTGTACCAAGTTTGTTACTGTTTTGGCGTGGACTTAGGAAGTTTGTACCAAGTTTGTTACTGTTTTGGCGTGGACTTAGGAAGTTTGTACCAAGTTTGGTGCTGTTTTGGCGTGGACTTAGGAAGTTTGTATCAAGTTTGGTGCTGTTATGGCGTGGACTTAGAAAGTTTGTATCAAGTTTGGTGCTGTTTTGGCGTGGACTTAGAAAGTTTGTATCAAGTTTGGTGCTGTTTTGGCGTGGACTTAGGAAGTTTGTACCAAGTTTGTTACTGTTTTGGCGTGGACTTAGGAAGTTTGTACCAAGTTTGTTACTGTTTTGGCGTGGACTTAGGAAGTTTGTACCAAGTTTGGTGCTGTTTTGGCGTGGACTTAGGAAGTTTGTACCAAGTTTGTTACTGTTTTGGCGTGGACTTAGGAAGTTTGTACCAAGTTTGGTGCTGTTTTGGCGTGGACTTAGGAAGTTTGTACCAAGTTTGTTACTGTTTTGGCAAGGACTTAGGAAGTTTGTACCAAGTTTGTTACTGTTTTGGCGTGGACTTAGGAAGTTTGTACCAAGTTTGTTACTGTTTTGGCGTGGACTTAGGAAGTTTGTACCAAGTTTGTTACTGTTTTGGCGTGGACTTAGGAAGTTTGTACCAAGTTTGTTACTGTTTTGGCGTGGACTTAGGAAGTTTGTACCAAGTTTGTTACTGTTTTGGCGTGGACTTAGGAAGTTTGTACCAAGTTTGGTGCTGTTTTGGCGTGGACTTAGGAAGTTTGTACCAAGTTTGTTACTGTTTTGGCGTGGACTTAGGAAGTTTGTACCAAGTTTGTTACTGTTTTGGCGTGGACTTAGGAAGTTTGTACCAAGTTTGTTACTGTTTTGGCGTGGACTTAGGAAGTTTGTACCAAGTTTGGTGCTGTTTTGGCGTGGACTTAGGAAGTTTGTACCAAGTTTGTTACTGTTTTGGCGTGGACTTAGGAAGTTTGTACCAAGTTTGGTGCTGTTTTGGCGTGGACTTAGGAAGTTTGTATCAAGTTTGGTGCTGTTTTGGCGTGGACTTAGGAAGTTTGTACCAAGTTTGTTACTGTTTTGGCGTGGACTTAGGAAGTTTGCACCAAGTTTGTTACTGTTTTGGCGTGGACTTAGGAAGTTTGTACCAAGTTTGGTGCTGTTTTGGCGTGGACTTAGGAAGTTTGTACCAAGTTTGGTGCTGTTTTGGCGTGGACTTAGGAAGTTTGTACCAAGTTTGTTTCTGTTTTGGCGTGGACTTAGGAAGTTTGTACCAAGTTTGTTACTGTTTTGGCGTGGACTTAGGAAGTTTGTACCAAGTTTGGTGCTGTTTTGGCGTGGACTTAGGAAGTTTGTATCAAGTTTGGTGCTGTTTGGGCGTGGACTTAGGAAGTTTGTACCAAGTTTGTTACTGATTTGGCGTGGACTTAGGAAGTTTGTACCAAGTTTGTTACTGTTTTGGCGTGGACTTAGGAAGTTTGTACCAAGTTTGGTGCTGTTTTGGCGTGGACTTAGGAAGTTTGTACCAAGTTTGTTACTGTTTTGGCGTGGACTTAGAAAGTTTGTACCAAGTTTGTTACTGTTTTGGCGTGGACTTAGGAAGTTTGTACCAAGTTTGTTACTGTTTTGGCGTGGACTCAGGAAGTTTGTACCAAGTTTGTTACTGTTTTGGCGTGGACTTAGGAAGTTTGTACCAAGTTTGGTGCTGTTTTGGCGTGGACCTAGGAAGTTTGTACCAAGTTTGGTGCTGTTTTGGCGTGGACTTAGGAAGTTTGTACCAAGTTTGTTACTGTTTTGGCGTGGACTTAGGAAGTTTGTACCAAGTTTGGTGCTGTTTTGGCGTGGACTTAGGAAGTTTGTACCAAGTTTGTTACTGTTTTGGCGTGGACTTAGGAAGTTTGTACCAAGTTTGGTGCTGTTTTGGCGTGGACCTAGGAAGTTTGTACCAAGTTTGGTGCTGTTTTGGCGTGGACTTAGGAAGTTTGTACCAAGTTTGTTACTGTTTTGGCGTGGACTTAGGAAGTTTGTACCAAGTTTGGTGCTGTTTTGGCGTGGACTTAGGAAGTTTGTACCAAGTTTGTTACTGTTTTGGCGTGGACTTAGGAAGTTTGTACCAAGTTTGTTACTGTTTTGGCGTGGACTTAGGAAGTTTGTACCAAGTTTGTTACTGTTTTGGCGTGGACTTAGCAAGTTTGTACCAAGTTTGGTGCTGTTTTGGCGTGGACTTAGAAAGTTTGTATCAAGTTTGGTGCTGTTTTGGCGTGGACTTAGGAAGTTTGTACCAAGTTTGTTACTGTTTTGGCGTGGACTTAGGAAGTTTGTATCAAGTTTGGTGCTGTTTTGGCGTGGACTTAGGAAATTTGTACCTAGTTTGTTTCTGTTTTGGCGTGGACTTAGGAAGTTTGTACCAAGTTTGTTACTGTTTTGGCGTGGACTTAGGAAGTTTGTACCAAGTTTGTTACTGTTTTGGCGTGGACTTAGGAAGTTTGTACCCAGTTTGTTACTGTTTTGGCGTGGACTTAGGAAGTTTGTACCAAGTTTGTTACTGTTTTGGCGTGGACTTAGGAAGTTTGTACCAAGTTTGGTGCTGTTTTGGCGTGGACTTAGGAAGTTTGTATCAAGTTTGGTGCTGTTATGGCGTGGACTTAGAAAGTTTGTATCAAGTTTGGTGCTGTTTTGGCGTGGACTTAGAAAGTTTGTATCAAGTTTGGTGCTGTTTTGGCGTGGACTTAGGAAGTTTGTACCAAGTTTGTTACTGTTTTGGCGTGGACTTAGGAAGTTTGTACCAAGTTTGTTACTGTTTTGGCGTGGACTTAGGAAGTTTGTACCAAGTTTGGTGCTGTTTTGGCGTGGACTTAGGAAGTTTGTACCAAGTTTGTTACTGTTTTGGCGTGGACTTAGGAAGTTTGTACCAAGTTTGGTGCTGTTTTGGCGTGGACTTAGGAAGTTTGTACCAAGTTTGTTACTGTTTTGGCAAGGACTTAGGAAGTTTGTACCAAGTTTGTTACTGTTTTGGCGTGGACTTAGGAAGTTTGTACCAAGTTTGTTACTGTTTTGGCGTGGACTTAGGAAGTTTGTACCAAGTTTGTTACTGTTTTGGCGTGGACTTAGGAAGTTTGTACCAAGTTTGTTACTGTTTTGGCGTGGACTTAGGAAGTTTGTACCAAGTTTGTTACTGTTTTGGCGTGGACTTAGGAAGTTTGTACCAAGTTTGGTGCTGTTTTGGCGTGGACTTAGGAAGTTTGTACCAAGTTTGTTACTGTTTTGGCGTGGACTTAGGAAGTTTGTACCAAGTTTGTTACTGTTTTGGCGTGGACTTAGGAAGTTTGTACCAAGTTTGTTACTGTTTTGGCGTGGACTTAGGAAGTTTGTACCAAGTTTGGTGCTGTTTTGGCGTGGACTTAGGAAGTTTGTACCAAGTTTGTTACTGTTTTGGCGTGGACTTAGGAAGTTTGTACCAAGTTTGGTGCTGTTTTGGCGTGGACTTAGGAAGTTTGTATCAAGTTTGGTGCTGTTTTGGCGTGGACTTAGGAAGTTTGTACCAAGTTTGTTACTGTTTTGGCGTGGACTTAGGAAGTTTGCACCAAGTTTGTTACTGTTTTGGCGTGGACTTAGGAAGTTTGTACCAAGTTTGGTGCTGTTTTGGCGTGGACTTAGGAAGTTTGTACCAAGTTTGGTGCTGTTTTGGCGTGGACTTAGGAAGTTTGTACCAAGTTTGTTTCTGTTTTGGCGTGGACTTAGGAAGTTTGTACCAAGTTTGTTACTGTTTTGGCGTGGACTTAGGAAGTTTGTACCAAGTTTGGTGCTGTTTTGGCGTGGACTTAGGAAGTTTGTATCAAGTTTGGTGCTGTTTGGGCGTGGACTTAGGAAGTTTGTACCAAGTTTGTTACTGATTTGGCGTGGACTTAGGAAGTTTGTACCAAGTTTGTTACTGTTTTGGCGTGGACTTAGGAAGTTTGTACCAAGTTTGGTGCTGTTTTGGCGTGGACTTAGGAAGTTTGTACCAAGTTTGTTACTGTTTTGGCGTGGACTTAGAAAGTTTGTACCAAGTTTGTTACTGTTTTGGCGTGGACTTAGGAAGTTTGTACCAAGTTTGTTACTGTTTTGGCGTGGACTCAGGAAGTTTGTACCAAGTTTGTTACTGTTTTGGCGTGGACTTAGGAAGTTTGTACCAAGTTTGGTGCTGTTTTGGCGTGGACCTAGGAAGTTTGTACCAAGTTTGGTGCTGTTTTGGCGTGGACTTAGGAAGTTTGTACCAAGTTTGTTACTGTTTTGGCGTGGACTTAGGAAGTTTGTACCAAGTTTGGTGCTGTTTTGGCGTGGACTTAGGAAGTTTGTACCAAGTTTGTTACTGTTTTGGCGTGGACTTAGGAAGTTTGTACCAAGTTTGGTGCTGTTTTGGCGTGGACCTAGGAAGTTTGTACCAAGTTTGGTGCTGTTTTGGCGTGGACTTAGGAAGTTTGTACCAAGTTTGTTACTGTTTTGGCGTGGACTTAGGAAGTTTGTACCAAGTTTGGTGCTGTTTTGGCGTGGACTTAGGAAGTTTGTACCAAGTTTGTTACTGTTTTGGCGTGGACTTAGGAAGTTTGTACCAAGTTTGTTACTGTTTTGGCGTGGACTTAGGAAGTTTGTACCAAGTTTGTTACTGTTTTGGCGTGGACTTAGCAAGTTTGTACCAAGTTTGGTGCTGTTTTGGCGTGGACTTAGAAAGTTTGTATCAAGTTTGGTGCTGTTTTGGCGTGGACTTAGGAAGTTTGTACCAAGTTTGTTACTGTTTTGGCGTGGACTTAGGAAGTTTGTATCAAGTTTGGTGCTGTTTTGGCGTGGACTTAGGAAATTTGTACCTAGTTTGTTTCTGTTTTGGCGTGGACTTAGGAAGTTTGTACCAAGTTTGTTACTGTTTTGGCGTGGACTTAGGAAGTTTGTACCAAGTTTGTTACTGTTTTGGCGTGGACTTAGGAAGTTTGTACCCAGTTTGTTACTGTTTTGGCGTGGACTTAGGAAGTTTGTACCAAGTTTGTTACTGTTTTGGCGTGGACTTAAGAACTTTGCACCAAGTTTGTTACTGTTTTGGCGTGGACTTAGAAAGTTTGTATCAAGTTTGGTGCTGTTTTGGCGTGGACTTAGGAAGTTTGTACCTAGTTTGTTTCTGTTTTGGCGTGGACTTAGGAAGTTTGTACCAAGTTTGTTACTGTTTTGGCGTGGACTTAGGAAGTTTGTACCAAGTTTGTTACTGTTTTGGCGTGGACTTAGGAAGTTTGTACCAAGTTTGGTGCTGTTTTGGCGTGGACTTAGGAAGTTTGTATCAAGTTTGGTGCTGTTATGGCGTGGACTTAGAAAGTTTGTATCAAGTTTGGTGCTGTTTTGGCGTGGACTTAGAAAGTTTGTATCAAGTTTGGTGCTGTTTTGGCGTGGACTTAGGAAGTTTGTACCAAGTTTGTTACTGTTTTGGCGTGGACTTAGGAAGTTTGTACCAAGTTTGTTACTGTTTTGGCGTGGACTTAGGAAGTTTGTACCAAGTTTGTTACTGTTTTGGCGTGGACTTAGGAAGTTTGTACCAAGTTTGTTACTGTTTTGGCGTGGACTTAGGAAGTTTGTACCAAGTTTGTTACTGTTTTGGCGTGGACTTAGGAAGTTTGTACCCAGTTTGTTACTGTTTTGGCGTGGACTTAGGAAGTTTGTACCAAGTTTGTTACTGTTTTGGCGTGGACTTAAGAACTTTGCACCAAGTTTGTTACTGTTTTGGCGTGGACTTAGAAAGTTTGTATCAAGTTTGGTGCTGTTTTGGCGTGGACTTAGGAAGTTTGTACCTAGTTTGTTTCTGTTTTGGCGTGGACTTAGGAAGTTTGTACCAAGTTTGTTACTGTTTTGGCGTGGACTTAGGAAGTTTGTACCAAGTTTGTTACTGTTTTGGCGTGGACTTAGGAAGTTTGTACCAAGTTTGGTGCTGTTTTGGCGTGGACTTAGGAAGTTTGTATCAAGTTTGGTGCTGTTATGGCGTGGACTTAGAAAGTTTGTATCAAGTTTGGTGCTGTTTTGGCGTGGACTTAGAAAGTTTGTATCAAGTTTGGTGCTGTTTTGGCGTGGACTTAGGAAGTTTGTACCAAGTTTGTTACTGTTTTGGCGTGGACTTAGGAAGTTTGTACCAAGTTTGTTACTGTTTTGGCGTGGACTTAGGAAGTTTGTACCAAGTTTGTTACTGTTTTGGCGTGGACTTAGGAAGTTTGTACCAAGTTTGTTACTGTTTTGGCGTGGACTTAGGAAGTTTGTACCAAGTTTGTTACTGTTTTGGCGTGGACTTAGCAAGTTTGTACCAAGTTTGGTGCTGTTTTGGCGTGGACTTAGAAAGTTTGTATCAAGTTTGGTGCTGTTTTGGCGTGGACTTAGGAAGTTTGTACCAAGTTTGTTACTGTTTTGGCGTGGACTTAGGAAGTTTGTATCAAGTTTGGTGCTGTTTTGGCGTGGACTTAGGAAATTTGTACCTAGTTTGTTTCTGTTTTGGCGTGGACTTAGGAAGTTTGTACCAAGTTTGTTACTGTTTTGGCGTGGACTTAGGAAGTTTGTACCAAGTTTGTTACTGTTTTGGCGTGGACTTAGGAAGTTTGTACCCAGTTTGTTACTGTTTTGGCGTGGACTTAGGAAGTTTGTACCAAGTTTGTTACTGTTTTGGCGTGGACTTAAGAACTTTGCACCAAGTTTGTTACTGTTTTGGCGTGGACTTAGAAAGTTTGTATCAAGTTTGGTGCTGTTTTGGCGTGGACTTAGGAAGTTTGTACCTAGTTTGTTTCTGTTTTGGCGTGGACTTAGGAAGTTTGTACCAAGTTTGTTACTGTTTTGGCGTGGACTTAGGAAGTTTGTACCAAGTTTGTTACTGTTTTGGCGTGGACTTAGGAAGTTTGTACCAAGTTTGGTGCTGTTTTGGCGTGGACTTAGGAAGTTTGTATCAAGTTTGGTGCTGTTTTGGCGTGGACTTAGGAAGTTTGTACCTAGTTTGTTACTGTTTTGGCGTGGACTTAGGAAGTTTGTACCAAGTTTGTTACTGTTTTGGCGTGGACTTAGGAAGTTTGTACCAAGTTTGTTACTGTTTTGGCGTGGACTTAGGAAGTTTGTACCAAGTTTGTTACTGTTTTGGCGTGGACTTAGCAAGTTTGTACCAAGTTTGGTGCTGTTTTGGCGTGGACTTAGAAAGTTTGTATCAAGTTTGGTGCTGTTTTGGCGTGGACTTAGGAAGTTTGTACCAAGTTTGTTACTGTTTTGGCGTGGACTTAGGAAGTTTGTATCAAGTTTGGTGCTGTTTTGGCGTGGACTTAGGAAATTTGTACCTAGTTTGTTTCTGTTTTGGCGTGGACTTAGGAAGTTTGTACCAAGTTTGTTACTGTTTTGGCGTGGACTTAGGAAGTTTGTACCAAGTTTGTTACTGTTTTGGCGTGGACTTAGGAAGTTTGTACCAAGTTTGTTACTGTTTTGGCGTGGACTTAGGAAGTTTGTACCAAGTTTGTTACTGTTTTGGCGTGGACTTAGCAAGTTTGTACCAAGTTTGGTGCTGTTTTGGCGTGGACTTAGAAAGTTTGTATCAAGTTTGGTGCTGTTTTGGCGTGGACTTAGGAAGTTTGTACCAAGTTTGTTACTGTTTTGGCGTGGACTTAGGAAGTTTGTATCAAGTTTGGTGCTGTTTTGGCGTGGACTTAGGAAATTTGTACCTAGTTTGTTTCTGTTTTGGCGTGGACTTAGGAAGTTTGTACCAAGTTTGTTACTGTTTTGGCGTGGACTTAGGAAGTTTGTACCAAGTTTGTTACTGTTTTGGCGTGGACTTAGGAAGTTTGTACCCAGTTTGTTACTGTTTTGGCGTGGACTTAGGAAGTTTGTACCAAGTTTGTTACTGTTTTGGCGTGGACTTAAGAACTTTGCACCAAGTTTGTTACTGTTTTGGCGTGGACTTAGAAAGTTTGTATCAAGTTTGGTGCTGTTTTGGCGTGGACTTAGGAAGTTTGTACCTAGTTTGTTTCTGTTTTGGCGTGGACTTAGGAAGTTTGTACCAAGTTTGTTACTGTTTTGGCGTGGACTTAGGAAGTTTGTACCAAGTTTGTTACTGTTTTGGCGTGGACTTAGGAAGTTTGTACCAAGTTTGGTGCTGTTTTGGCGTGGACTTAGGAAGTTTGTATCAAGTTTGGTGCTGTTTTGGCGTGGACTTAGGAAGTTTGTACCTAGTTTGTTACTGTTTTGGCGTGGACTTAGGAAGTTTGTACCAAGTTTGTTACTGTTTTGGCGTGGACTTAGGAAGTTTGTACCAAGTTTGTTACTGTTTTGGCGTGGACTTAGGAAGTTTGTACCAAGTTTGTTACTGTTTTGGCGTGGACTTAGCAAGTTTGTACCAAGTTTGGTGCTGTTTTGGCGTGGACTTAGAAAGTTTGTATCAAGTTTGGTGCTGTTTTGGCGTGGACTTAGGAAGTTTGTACCAAGTTTGTTACTGTTTTGGCGTGGACTTAGGAAGTTTGTATCAAGTTTGGTGCTGTTTTGGCGTGGACTTAGGAAATTTGTACCTAGTTTGTTTCTGTTTTGGCGTGGACTTAGGAAGTTTGTACCAAGTTTGTTACTGTTTTGGCGTGGACTTAGGAAGTTTGTACCAAGTTTGTTACTGTTTTGGCGTGGACTTAGGAAGTTTGTACCCAGTTTGTTACTGTTTTGGCGTGGACTTAGGAAGTTTGTACCAAGTTTGTTACTGTTTTGGCGTGGACTTAAGAACTTTGCACCAAGTTTGTTACTGTTTTGGCGTGGACTTAGAAAGTTTGTATCAAGTTTGGTGCTGTTTTGGCGTGGACTTAGGAAGTTTGTACCTAGTTTGTTTCTGTTTTGGCGTGGACTTAGGAAGTTTGTACCAAGTTTGTTACTGTTTTGGCGTGGACTTAGGAAGTTTGTACCAAGTTTGTTACTGTTTTGGCGTGGACTTAGGAAGTTTGTACCAAGTTTGGTGCTGTTTTGGCGTGGACTTAGGAAGTTTGTATCAAGTTTGGTGCTGTTATGGCGTGGACTTAGAAAGTTTGTATCAAGTTTGGTGCTGTTTTGGCGTGGACTTAGAAAGTTTGTATCAAGTTTGGTGCTGTTTTGGCGTGGACTTAGGAAGTTTGTACCAAGTTTGTTACTGTTTTGGCGTGGACTTAGGAAGTTTGTACCAAGTTTGTTACTGTTTTGGCGTGGACTTAGGAAGTTTGTACCAAGTTTGGTGCTGTTTTGGCGTGGACTTAGGAAGTTTGTACCAAGTTTGTTACTGTTTTGGCGTGGACTTAGGAAGTTTGTACCAAGTTTGGTGCTGTTTTGGCGTGGACTTAGGAAGTTTGTACCAAGTTTGTTACTGTTTTGGCAAGGACTTAGGAAGTTTGTACCAAGTTTGTTACTGTTTTGGCGTGGACTTAGGAAGTTTGTACCAAGTTTGTTACTGTTTTGGCGTGGACTTAGGAAGTTTGTACCAAGTTTGTTACTGTTTTGGCGTGGACTTAGGAATTTTGTACCAAGTTTGTTACTGTTTTGGCGTGGACTTAGGAAGTTTGTACCAAGTTTGTTACTGTTTTGGCGTGGACTTAGGAAGTTTGTACCAAGTTTGGTGCTGTTTTGGCGTGGACTTAGGAAGTTTGTACCAAGTTTGTTACTGTTTTGGCGTGGACTTAGGAAGTTTGTACCAAGTTTGTTACTGTTTTGGCGTGGACTTAGGAAGTTTGTACCAAGTTTGTTACTGTTTTGGCGTGGACTTAGGAAGTTTGTACCAAGTTTGGTGCTGTTTTGGCGTGGACTTAGGAAGTTTGTACCAAGTTTGTTACTGTTTTGGCGTGGACTTAGGAAGTTTGTACCAAGTTTGGTGCTGTTTTGGCGTGGACTTAGGAAGTTTGTATCAAGTTTGGTGCTGTTTTGGCGTGGACTTAGGAAGTTTGTACCAAGTTTGTTACTGTTTTGGCGTGGACTTAGGAAGTTTGCACCAAGTTTGTTACTGTTTTGGCGTGGACTTAGGAAGTTTGTACCAAGTTTGGTGCTGTTTTGGCGTGGACTTAGGAAGTTTGTACCAAGTTTGGTGCTGTTTTGGCGTGGACTTAGGAAGTTTGTACCAAGTTTGTTTCTGTTTTGGCGTGGACTTAGGAAGTTTGTACCAAGTTTGTTACTGTTTTGGCGTGGACTTAGGAAGTTTGTACCAAGTTTGGTGCTGTTTTGGCGTGGACTTAGGAAGTTTGTATCAAGTTTGGTGCTGTTTGGGCGTGGACTTAGGAAGTTTGTACCAAGTTTGTTACTGATTTGGCGTGGACTTAGGAAGTTTGTACCAAGTTTGTTACTGTTTTGGCGTGGACTTAGGAAGTTTGTACCAAGTTTGGTGCTGTTTTGGCGTGGACTTAGGAAGTTTGTACCAAGTTTGTTACTGTTTTGGCGTGGACTTAGAAAGTTTGTACCAAGTTTGTTACTGTTTTGGCGTGGACTTAGGAAGTTTGTACCAAGTTTGTTACTGTTTTGGCGTGGACTCAGGAAGTTTGTACCAAGTTTGTTACTGTTTTGGCGTGGACTTAGGAAGTTTGTACCAAGTTTGGTGCTGTTTTGGCGTGGACCTAGGAAGTTTGTACCAAGTTTGGTGCTGTTTTGGCGTGGACTTAGGAAGTTTGTACCAAGTTTGTTACTGTTTTGGCGTGGACTTAGGAAGTTTGTACCAAGTTTGGTGCTGTTTTGGCGTGGACTTAGGAAGTTTGTACCAAGTTTGTTACTGTTTTGGCGTGGACTTAGGAAGTTTGTACCAAGTTTGGTGCTGTTTTGGCGTGGACCTAGGAAGTTTGTACCAAGTTTGGTGCTGTTTTGGCGTGGACTTAGGAAGTTTGTACCAAGTTTGTTACTGTTTTGGCGTGGACTTAGGAAGTTTGTACCAAGTTTGGTGCTGTTTTGGCGTGGACTTAGGAAGTTTGTACCAAGTTTGTTACTGTTTTGGCGTGGACTTAGGAAGTTTGTACCAAGTTTGTTACTGTTTTGGCGTGGACTTAGGAAGTTTGTACCAAGTTTGTTACTGTTTTGGCGTGGACTTAGCAAGTTTGTACCAAGTTTGGTGCTGTTTTGGCGTGGACTTAGAAAGTTTGTATCAAGTTTGGTGCTGTTTTGGCGTGGACTTAGGAAGTTTGTACCAAGTTTGTTACTGTTTTGGCGTGGACTTAGGAAGTTTGTATCAAGTTTGGTGCTGTTTTGGCGTGGACTTAGGAAATTTGTACCTAGTTTGTTTCTGTTTTGGCGTGGACTTAGGAAGTTTGTACCAAGTTTGTTACTGTTTTGGCGTGGACTTAGGAAGTTTGTACCAAGTTTGTTACTGTTTTGGCGTGGACTTAGGAAGTTTGTACCCAGTTTGTTACTGTTTTGGCGTGGACTTAGGAAGTTTGTACCAAGTTTGTTACTGTTTTGGCGTGGACTTAGGAAGTTTGTACCAAGTTTGGTGCTGTTTTGGCGTGGACTTAGGAAGTTTGTATCAAGTTTGGTGCTGTTATGGCGTGGACTTAGAAAGTTTGTATCAAGTTTGGTGCTGTTTTGGCGTGGACTTAGAAAGTTTGTATCAAGTTTGGTGCTGTTTTGGCGTGGACTTAGGAAGTTTGTACCAAGTTTGTTACTGTTTTGGCGTGGACTTAGGAAGTTTGTACCAAGTTTGTTACTGTTTTGGCGTGGACTTAGGAAGTTTGTACCAAGTTTGGTGCTGTTTTGGCGTGGACTTAGGAAGTTTGTACCAAGTTTGTTACTGTTTTGGCGTGGACTTAGGAAGTTTGTACCAAGTTTGGTGCTGTTTTGGCGTGGACTTAGGAAGTTTGTACCAAGTTTGTTACTGTTTTGGCAAGGACTTAGGAAGTTTGTACCAAGTTTGTTACTGTTTTGGCGTGGACTTAGGAAGTTTGTACCAAGTTTGTTACTGTTTTGGCGTGGACTTAGGAAGTTTGTACCAAGTTTGTTACTGTTTTGGCGTGGACTTAGGAAGTTTGTACCAAGTTTGTTACTGTTTTGGCGTGGACTTAGGAAGTTTGTACCAAGTTTGTTACTGTTTTGGCGTGGACTTAGGAAGTTTGTACCAAGTTTGGTGCTGTTTTGGCGTGGACTTAGGAAGTTTGTACCAAGTTTGTTACTGTTTTGGCGTGGACTTAGGAAGTTTGTACCAAGTTTGTTACTGTTTTGGCGTGGACTTAGGAAGTTTGTACCAAGTTTGTTACTGTTTTGGCGTGGACTTAGGAAGTTTGTACCAAGTTTGGTGCTGTTTTGGCGTGGACTTAGGAAGTTTGTACCAAGTTTGTTACTGTTTTGGCGTGGACTTAGGAA
Organism: Anopheles atroparvus; assembly: GCA_914969975.1. NCBI lineage: Eukaryota > Metazoa > Arthropoda > Insecta > Diptera > Culicidae > Anopheles > Anopheles atroparvus. Next base: position 103,116 of record CAJZCY010000011.1, read on the forward strand.
GTTTGTACCAAGTTTGGTGCTGTTTTGGCGTGGACTTAGGAAGTTTGTATCAAGTTTGGTGCTGTTTTGGCGTGGACTTAGGAAGTTTGTACCAAGTTTGTTACTGTTTTGGCGTGGACTTAGGAAGTTTGCACCAAGTTTGTTACTGTTTTGGCGTGGACTTAGGAAGTTTGTACCAAGTTTGGTGCTGTTTTGGCGTGGACTTAGGAAGTTTGTACCAAGTTTGGTGCTGTTTTGGCGTGGACTTAGGAAGTTTGTACCAAGTTTGTTTCTGTTTTGGCGTGGACTTAGGAAGTTTGTACCAAGTTTGTTACTGTTTTGGCGTGGACTTAGGAAGTTTGTACCAAGTTTGGTGCTGTTTTGGCGTGGACTTAGGAAGTTTGTATCAAGTTTGGTGCTGTTTGGGCGTGGACTTAGGAAGTTTGTACCAAGTTTGTTACTGATTTGGCGTGGACTTAGGAAGTTTGTACCAAGTTTGTTACTGTTTTGGCGTGGACTTAGGAAGTTTGTACCAAGTTTGGTGCTGTTTTGGCGTGGACTTAGGAAGTTTGTACCAAGTTTGTTACTGTTTTGGCGTGGACTTAGAAAGTTTGTACCAAGTTTGTTACTGTTTTGGCGTGGACTTAGGAAGTTTGTACCAAGTTTGTTACTGTTTTGGCGTGGACTCAGGAAGTTTGTACCAAGTTTGTTACTGTTTTGGCGTGGACTTAGGAAGTTTGTACCAAGTTTGGTGCTGTTTTGGCGTGGACCTAGGAAGTTTGTACCAAGTTTGGTGCTGTTTTGGCGTGGACTTAGGAAGTTTGTACCAAGTTTGTTACTGTTTTGGCGTGGACTTAGGAAGTTTGTACCAAGTTTGGTGCTGTTTTGGCGTGGACTTAGGAAGTTTGTACCAAGTTTGTTACTGTTTTGGCGTGGACTTAGGAAGTTTGTACCAAGTTTGGTGCTGTTTTGGCGTGGACCTAGGAAGTTTGTACCAAGTTTGGTGCTGTTTTGGCGTGGACTTAGGAAGTTTGTACCAAGTTTGTTACTGTTTTGGCGTGGACTTAGGAAGTTTGTACCAAGTTTGGTGCTGTTTTGGCGTGGACTTAGGAAGTTTGTACCAAGTTTGTTACTGTTTTGGCGTGGACTTAGGAAGTTTGTACCAAGTTTGTTACTGTTTTGGCGTGGACTTAGGAAGTTTGTACCAAGTTTGTTACTGTTTTGGCGTGGACTTAGCAAGTTTGTACCAAGTTTGGTGCTGTTTTGGCGTGGACTTAGAAAGTTTGTATCAAGTTTGGTGCTGTTTTGGCGTGGACTTAGGAAGTTTGTACCAAGTTTGTTACTGTTTTGGCGTGGACTTAGGAAGTTTGTATCAAGTTTGGTGCTGTTTTGGCGTGGACTTAGGAAATTTGTACCTAGTTTGTTTCTGTTTTGGCGTGGACTTAGGAAGTTTGTACCAAGTTTGTTACTGTTTTGGCGTGGACTTAGGAAGTTTGTACCAAGTTTGTTACTGTTTTGGCGTGGACTTAGGAAGTTTGTACCCAGTTTGTTACTGTTTTGGCGTGGACTTAGGAAGTTTGTACCAAGTTTGTTACTGTTTTGGCGTGGACTTAAGAACTTTGCACCAAGTTTGTTACTGTTTTGGCGTGGACTTAGAAAGTTTGTATCAAGTTTGGTGCTGTTTTGGCGTGGACTTAGGAAGTTTGTACCTAGTTTGTTTCTGTTTTGGCGTGGACTTAGGAAGTTTGTACCAAGTTTGTTACTGTTTTGGCGTGGACTTAGGAAGTTTGTACCAAGTTTGTTACTGTTTTGGCGTGGACTTAGGAAGTTTGTACCAAGTTTGGTGCTGTTTTGGCGTGGACTTAGGAAGTTTGTATCAAGTTTGGTGCTGTTATGGCGTGGACTTAGAAAGTTTGTATCAAGTTTGGTGCTGTTTTGGCGTGGACTTAGAAAGTTTGTATCAAGTTTGGTGCTGTTTTGGCGTGGACTTAGGAAGTTTGTACCAAGTTTGTTACTGTTTTGGCGTGGACTTAGGAAGTTTGTACCAAGTTTGTTACTGTTTTGGCGTGGACTTAGGAAGTTTGTACCAAGTTTGTTACTGTTTTGGCGTGGACTTAGGAAGTTTGTACCAAGTTTGTTACTGTTTTGGCGTGGACTTAGGAAGTTTGTACCAAGTTTGTTACTGTTTTGGCGTGGACTTAGGAAGTTTGTACCCAGTTTGTTACTGTTTTGGCGTGGACTTAGGAAGTTTGTACCAAGTTTGTTACTGTTTTGGCGTGGACTTAAGAACTTTGCACCAAGTTTGTTACTGTTTTGGCGTGGACTTAGAAAGTTTGTATCAAGTTTGGTGCTGTTTTGGCGTGGACTTAGGAAGTTTGTACCTAGTTTGTTTCTGTTTTGGCGTGGACTTAGGAAGTTTGTACCAAGTTTGTTACTGTTTTGGCGTGGACTTAGGAAGTTTGTACCAAGTTTGTTACTGTTTTGGCGTGGACTTAGGAAGTTTGTACCAAGTTTGGTGCTGTTTTGGCGTGGACTTAGGAAGTTTGTATCAAGTTTGGTGCTGTTATGGCGTGGACTTAGAAAGTTTGTATCAAGTTTGGTGCTGTTTTGGCGTGGACTTAGAAAGTTTGTATCAAGTTTGGTGCTGTTTTGGCGTGGACTTAGGAAGTTTGTACCAAGTTTGTTACTGTTTTGGCGTGGACTTAGGAAGTTTGTACCAAGTTTGTTACTGTTTTGGCGTGGACTTAGGAAGTTTGTACCAAGTTTGTTACTGTTTTGGCGTGGACTTAGGAAGTTTGTACCAAGTTTGTTACTGTTTTGGCGTGGACTTAGGAAGTTTGTACCAAGTTTGTTACTGTTTTGGCGTGGACTTAGCAAGTTTGTACCAAGTTTGGTGCTGTTTTGGCGTGGACTTAGAAAGTTTGTATCAAGTTTGGTGCTGTTTTGGCGTGGACTTAGGAAGTTTGTACCAAGTTTGTTACTGTTTTGGCGTGGACTTAGGAAGTTTGTATCAAGTTTGGTGCTGTTTTGGCGTGGACTTAGGAAATTTGTACCTAGTTTGTTTCTGTTTTGGCGTGGACTTAGGAAGTTTGTACCAAGTTTGTTACTGTTTTGGCGTGGACTTAGGAAGTTTGTACCAAGTTTGTTACTGTTTTGGCGTGGACTTAGGAAGTTTGTACCCAGTTTGTTACTGTTTTGGCGTGGACTTAGGAAGTTTGTACCAAGTTTGTTACTGTTTTGGCGTGGACTTAAGAACTTTGCACCAAGTTTGTTACTGTTTTGGCGTGGACTTAGAAAGTTTGTATCAAGTTTGGTGCTGTTTTGGCGTGGACTTAGGAAGTTTGTACCTAGTTTGTTTCTGTTTTGGCGTGGACTTAGGAAGTTTGTACCAAGTTTGTTACTGTTTTGGCGTGGACTTAGGAAGTTTGTACCAAGTTTGTTACTGTTTTGGCGTGGACTTAGGAAGTTTGTACCAAGTTTGGTGCTGTTTTGGCGTGGACTTAGGAAGTTTGTATCAAGTTTGGTGCTGTTATGGCGTGGACTTAGAAAGTTTGTATCAAGTTTGGTGCTGTTTTGGCGTGGACTTAGAAAGTTTGTATCAAGTTTGGTGCTGTTTTGGCGTGGACTTAGGAAGTTTGTACCAAGTTTGTTACTGTTTTGGCGTGGACTTAGGAAGTTTGTACCAAGTTTGTTACTGTTTTGGCGTGGACTTAGGAAGTTTGTACCAAGTTTGGTGCTGTTTTGGCGTGGACTTAGGAAGTTTGTACCAAGTTTGTTACTGTTTTGGCGTGGACTTAGGAAGTTTGTACCAAGTTTGGTGCTGTTTTGGCGTGGACTTAGGAAGTTTGTACCAAGTTTGTTACTGTTTTGGCAAGGACTTAGGAAGTTTGTACCAAGTTTGTTACTGTTTTGGCGTGGACTTAGGAAGTTTGTACCAAGTTTGTTACTGTTTTGGCGTGGACTTAGGAAGTTTGTACCAAGTTTGTTACTGTTTTGGCGTGGACTTAGGAAGTTTGTACCAAGTTTGTTACTGTTTTGGCGTGGACTTAGGAAGTTTGTACCAAGTTTGTTACTGTTTTGGCGTGGACTTAGGAAGTTTGTACCAAGTTTGGTGCTGTTTTGGCGTGGACTTAGGAAGTTTGTACCAAGTTTGTTACTGTTTTGGCGTGGACTTAGGAAGTTTGTACCAAGTTTGTTACTGTTTTGGCGTGGACTTAGGAAGTTTGTACCAAGTTTGTTACTGTTTTGGCGTGGACTTAGGAAGTTTGTACCAAGTTTGGTGCTGTTTTGGCGTGGACTTAGGAAGTTTGTACCAAGTTTGTTACTGTTTTGGCGTGGACTTAGGAAGTTTGTACCAAGTTTGGTGCTGTTTTGGCGTGGACTTAGGAAGTTTGTACCAAGTTTGTTACTGTTTTGGCAAGGACTTAGGAAGTTTGTACCAAGTTTGTTACTGTTTTGGCGTGGACTTAGGAAGTTTGTACCAAGTTTGTTACTGTTTTGGCGTGGACTTAGGAAGTTTGTACCAAGTTTGTTACTGTTTTGGCGTGGACTTAGGAAGTTTGTACCAAGTTTGTTACTGTTTTGGCGTGGACTTAGGAAGTTTGTACCAAGTTTGTTACTGTTTTGGCGTGGACTTAGGAAGTTTGTACCAAGTTTGGTGCTGTTTTGGCGTGGACTTAGGAAGTTTGTACCAAGTTTGTTACTGTTTTGGCGTGGACTTAGGAAGTTTGTACCAAGTTTGGTGCTGTTTTGGCGTGGACTTAGGAAGTTTGTACCAAGTTTGTTACTGTTTTGGCGTGGACTTAGGAAGTTTGTACCAAGTTTGTTACTGTTTTGGCGTGGACTTAGGAAGTTTGTACCAAGTTTGTTACTGTTTTGGCGTGGACTTAGCAAGTTTGTACCAAGTTTGGTGCTGTTTTGGCGTGGACTTAGAAAGTTTGTATCAAGTTTGGTGCTGTTTTGGCGTGGACTTAGGAAGTTTGTACCAAGTTTGTTACTGTTTTGGCGTGGACTTAGGAAGTTTGTATCAAGTTTGGTGCTGTTTTGGCGTGGACTTAGGAAATTTGTACCTAGTTTGTTTCTGTTTTGGCGTGGACTTAGGAAGTTTGTACCAAGTTTGTTACTGTTTTGGCGTGGACTTAGGAAGTTTGTACCAAGTTTGTTACTGTTTTGGCGTGGACTTAGGAAGTTTGTACCCAGTTTGTTACTGTTTTGGCGTGGACTTAGGAAGTTTGTACCAAGTTTGTTACTGTTTTGGCGTGGACTTAAGAACTTTGCACCAAGTTTGTTACTGTTTTGGCGTGGACTTAGAAAGTTTGTATCAAGTTTGGTGCTGTTTTGGCGTGGACTTAGGAAGTTTGTACCTAGTTTGTTTCTGTTTTGGCGTGGACTTAGGAAGTTTGTACCAAGTTTGTTACTGTTTTGGCGTGGACTTAGGAAGTTTGTACCAAGTTTGTTACTGTTTTGGCGTGGACTTAGGAAGTTTGTACCAAGTTTGGTGCTGTTTTGGCGTGGACTTAGGAAGTTTGTATCAAGTTTGGTGCTGTTATGGCGTGGACTTAGAAAGTTTGTATCAAGTTTGGTGCTGTTTTGGCGTGGACTTAGAAAGTTTGTATCAAGTTTGGTGCTGTTTTGGCGTGGACTTAGGAAGTTTGTACCAAGTTTGTTACTGTTTTGGCGTGGACTTAGGAAGTTTGTACCAAGTTTGTTACTGTTTTGGCGTGGACTTAGGAAGTTTGTACCAAGTTTGTTACTGTTTTGGCGTGGACTTAGGAAGTTTGTACCAAGTTTGTTACTGTTTTGGCGTGGACTTAGGAAGTTTGTACCAAGTTTGTTACTGTTTTGGCGTGGACTTAGGAAGTTTGTACCCAGTTTGTTACTGTTTTGGCGTGGACTTAGGAAGTTTGTACCAAGTTTGTTACTGTTTTGGCGTGGACTTAAGAACTTTGCACCAAGTTTGTTACTGTTTTGGCGTGGACTTAGAAAGTTTGTATCAAGTTTGGTGCTGTTTTGGCGTGGACTTAGGAAGTTTGTACCTAGTTTGTTTCTGTTTTGGCGTGGACTTAGGAAGTTTGTACCAAGTTTGTTACTGTTTTGGCGTGGACTTAGGAAGTTTGTACCAAGTTTGTTACTGTTTTGGCGTGGACTTAGGAAGTTTGTACCAAGTTTGGTGCTGTTTTGGCGTGGACTTAGGAAGTTTGTATCAAGTTTGGTGCTGTTATGGCGTGGACTTAGAAAGTTTGTATCAAGTTTGGTGCTGTTTTGGCGTGGACTTAGAAAGTTTGTATCAAGTTTGGTGCTGTTTTGGCGTGGACTTAGGAAGTTTGTACCAAGTTTGTTACTGTTTTGGCGTGGACTTAGGAAGTTTGTACCAAGTTTGTTACTGTTTTGGCGTGGACTTAGGAAGTTTGTACCAAGTTTGTTACTGTTTTGGCGTGGACTTAGGAAGTTTGTACCAAGTTTGTTACTGTTTTGGCGTGGACTTAGGAAGTTTGTACCAAGTTTGTTACTGTTTTGGCGTGGACTTAGCAAGTTTGTACCAAGTTTGGTGCTGTTTTGGCGTGGACTTAGAAAGTTTGTATCAAGTTTGGTGCTGTTTTGGCGTGGACTTAGGAAGTTTGTACCAAGTTTGTTACTGTTTTGGCGTGGACTTAGGAAGTTTGTATCAAGTTTGGTGCTGTTTTGGCGTGGACTTAGGAAATTTGTACCTAGTTTGTTTCTGTTTTGGCGTGGACTTAGGAAGTTTGTACCAAGTTTGTTACTGTTTTGGCGTGGACTTAGGAAGTTTGTACCAAGTTTGTTACTGTTTTGGCGTGGACTTAGGAAGTTTGTACCCAGTTTGTTACTGTTTTGGCGTGGACTTAGGAAGTTTGTACCAAGTTTGTTACTGTTTTGGCGTGGACTTAAGAACTTTGCACCAAGTTTGTTACTGTTTTGGCGTGGACTTAGAAAGTTTGTATCAAGTTTGGTGCTGTTTTGGCGTGGACTTAGGAAGTTTGTACCTAGTTTGTTTCTGTTTTGGCGTGGACTTAGGAAGTTTGTACCAAGTTTGTTACTGTTTTGGCGTGGACTTAGGAAGTTTGTACCAAGTTTGTTACTGTTTTGGCGTGGACTTAGGAAGTTTGTACCAAGTTTGGTGCTGTTTTGGCGTGGACTTAGGAAGTTTGTATCAAGTTTGGTGCTGTTATGGCGTGGACTTAGAAAGTTTGTATCAAGTTTGGTGCTGTTTTGGCGTGGACTTAGAAAGTTTGTATCAAGTTTGGTGCTGTTTTGGCGTGGACTTAGGAAGTTTGTACCAAGTTTGTTACTGTTTTGGCGTGGACTTAGGAAGTTTGTACCAAGTTTGTTACTGTTTTGGCGTGGACTTAGGAAGTTTGTACCAAGTTTGGTGCTGTTTTGGCGTGGACTTAGGAAGTTTGTACCAAGTTTGTTACTGTTTTGGCGTGGACTTAGGAAGTTTGTACCAAGTTTGGTGCTGTTTTGGCGTGGACTTAGGAAGTTTGTACCAAGTTTGTTACTGTTTTGGCAAGGACTTAGGAAGTTTGTACCAAGTTTGTTACTGTTTTGGCGTGGACTTAGGAAGTTTGTACCAAGTTTGTTACTGTTTTGGCGTGGACTTAGGAAGTTTGTACCAAGTTTGTTACTGTTTTGGCGTGGACTTAGGAAGTTTGTACCAAGTTTGTTACTGTTTTGGCGTGGACTTAGGAAGTTTGTACCAAGTTTGTTACTGTTTTGGCGTGGACTTAGGAAGTTTGTACCAAGTTTGGTGCTGTTTTGGCGTGGACTTAGGAAGTTTGTACCAAGTTTGTTACTGTTTTGGCGTGGACTTAGGAAGTTTGTACCAAGTTTGGTGCTGTTTTGGCGTGGACTTAGGAAGTTTGTACCAAGTTTGTTACTGTTTTGGCGTGGACTTAGGAAGTTTGTATCAAGTTTGGTGCTGTTTTGGCGTGGACTTAGGAGGTTTGTACCTAGTTTGTTTCTGTTTTGGCGCGGACTTACGAAGTTTGTACCAAGTTTGGTGCTGTTTTGGCGTGGACTTAGGAGGTTTGTACCTAGTTTGTTTCTGTTTTGGCGCGGACTTACGAAGTTTGTACCAAGTTTGGTGCTGTTTTGGCGTGGACTTAGGAAGTTTGTACCAAGTTTGTTACTGTTTTGGCGTGGACTTAGGAAGTTTGTACCAAGTTTGTTACTGTTTTGGCGTGGACTTAGGAAGTTTGTACCAAGTTTGGTGCTGTTTTGGCGTGGACTTAGGAAGTTTGTACCAAGTTTGTAACTGTTTTGGCGTGGACTTAGGAAGTTTGTATCAAGTTTGGTGCTGTTTTGGCGTGGACTTAGGAAGTTTGTACCAAGTTTGTTACTGTTTTGGCGTGGACTTAGGAAGTTTGTATCAAGTTTGGTGCTGTTTTGGCGTGGACTTAGGAGGTTTGTACCAAGTTTGTTACTGTTTTGGCGTGGACTTAGGAAGTTTGTACCAAGTTTGTTACTGTTTTGGCGTGAACTTACGAAGTTTGTACCAAGTTTGGTGCTGTTTTGGCGTGGACTTAGGAAGTTTGTACCAAGTTTGGTGCTGTTTTGGCGTGGACTTAGGAAGTTTGTACCAAGTTTGTTACTGTTTTGGCGTGGACTTAGGAAGTTTGTACCAAGTTTGTTACTGTTTTGGCGTTGACTTAGGAAGTTTGTACCAAGTTTGTTTCTGTTTTGGCGTGGACTTACGAAGTTTGTACCAAGTTTGGTGCTGTTTTGGCGTGGACTTAGGAAGTTTGTGCCAAGTTTGGTGCTGTTTTGGCGTGGACTTAGGAAGTTTGTACCAAGTTTGTTACTGTTTTGGCGTGGACTTAGGAAGTTTGTACCAAGTTTGTTTCTGTTTTGGCGTGGACTTACGAAGTTTGTACCAAGTTTGGTGCTGTTTTGGCGTGGACTTAGGAAGTTTGTACCAAGTTTGTTACTGTTTTGGCGTGGACTTAGGAAGTTTGTATCAAGTTTGGTGCTGTTTTGGCGTGGACTTAGGAAGTTTGTACCAAGTTTGTTACTGTTTTGGCGTGGACTTAGGAAGTTTGTACCAAGTTTGTTTCTGTTTTGGCGTGGACTTACGAAGTTTGTACCAAGTTTGGTGCTGTTTTGGCGTGGACTTAGGAAGTTTGTGCCAAGTTTGGTGCTGTTTTGGCGTGGACTTAGGAAGTTTGTACCAAGTTTGTTACTGTTTTGGCGTGGACTTAGGAAGTTTGTACCAAGTTTGTTACTGTTTTGGCGTGGACTTAGGAAGTTTGTATCAAGTTTGGTGCTGTTTTGCCGTGGACTTAGGAAGTTTGTACCAAGTTTGTTACTGTTTTGGCGTGGACTTAGGAAGTTTGTACCAAGTTTGTTACTGTTTTGGCGTGGACTTAGGAAGTTTGTATCAAGTTTGGTGCTGTTTTGGCGTGGACTTAGGAAGTTTGTACCAAGTTTGTTACTGTTTTGGCGTGGACTTAGGAAGTTTGTACCAAGTTTGGTGCTGTTTTGGCGTGGACTTAGGAAGTTTGTACCAAGTTTGTTACTGTTTTGGCGTGGACTTAGGAAGTTTGTACCAAGTTTGTTACTGTTTTGGCGTGGACTTAGGAAGTTTGTATCAAGTTTGGTGCTGTTTTGGCGTGGACTTAGAAAGTTTGTATCAAGTTTGGTGCTGTTTTGGCGTGGACTTAGGAAGTTTGTACCAAGTTTGTTACTGTTTTGGCGTGGACTTAGGAAGTTTGTACCAAATTTGTTACTGTTTTGGCGTGGACTTAGGAAGTTTGTACCAAGTTTGGTGCTGTTTTGGCGTGGACTTAGGAAGTTTGTACCAAGTTTGTTACTGTTTTGGCGTGGACTTAGGAAGTTTGTATCAAGTTTGGTGCTGTTTTGGCGTGGACTTAGAAAGTTTGTATCAAGTTTGGTGCTGTTTTGGCGTGGACTTAGAAAGTTTGTATCAAGTTTGGTGCTGTTTTGGCGTGGACTTAGGAAGTTTGTACCTAGTTTGTTTCTGTTTTGGCGTGGACTTAGGAAGTTTGTACCAAGTTTGTTTCTGTTTTGGCGTGGACTTAGGAAGTTTGTGCCAAGTTTGGTGCTGTTTTGGCGTGGACTTAGGAAGTTTGTACCAAGTTTGTTACTGTTTTGGCGTGGACTTAGGAAGTTTGTACCAAGTTTGGTGCTGTTTTGGCGCGGACTTACGAAGTTTGTACCAAGTTTGGTGCTGTTTTGGCGTGGACTTAGGAAGTTTGTACCAAGTTTGTTACTGTTTTGGCGTGGACTTAGGAAGTTTGTATCAAGTTTGGTGCTGTTTTGGCGTGGACTTAGGAAGTTTGTACCAAGTTTGTTACTGTTTTGGCGTGGACTTAGGAAGTTTGTACCAAGTTTGGTGCTGTTTTGGCGTGGACTTAGGAAGTTTGTTCCAAGTTTGTTACTGTTTTGGCGTGGACTTAGGAAGTTTGTACCAAGTTTGTTACTGTTTTGGCGTGGACTTAGGAAGTTTGTACCAAGTTTGGTGCTGTTTTGGCGTGGACTTAGGAAGTTTGTACCAAGTTTGGTGCTGTTTTGGCGTGGACTTAGGAAGTTTGTACCAAGTTTGTTACTGTTTTGGCGTGGACTTAGGAAGTTTGTACCAAGTTTGTTACTGTTTTGGCGTGGACTTAGGAAGTTTGTACCAAGTTTGTTACTGTTTTGGCGTGGACTTAGAAAGTTTGTATCAAGTTTGGTGCTGTTTTGGCGTGGACTTAGAAAGTTTGTATCAAGTTTTGTGCTGTTTTGGCGTGGACTTAGGAAGTTTGTACCAAGTTTGTTACTGTTTTGGCGTGGACTTAGGAAGTTTGTACCAAGTTTGTTACTGTTTTGGCGTGGACTTAGGAAGTTTGTACCAAGTTTGGTGCTGTTTTGGCGTGGACTTAGGAAGTTTGTACCAAGTTTGTTACTGTTTTGGCGTGGACTTAGGAAGTTTGTACCAAGTTTGGTGCTGTTTTGGCGTGGACTTAGGAAGTTTGTTCCAAGTTTGTTACTGTTTTGGCGTGGACTTAGGAAGTTTGTACCAAGTTTGTTACTGTTTTGGCGTGGACTTAGGAAGTTTGTACCAAGTTTGGTGCTGTTTTGGCGTGGACTTAGGAAGTTTGTACCAAGTTTGTTACTGTTTTGGCGTGGACTTAGGAAGTTTGTATCAAGTTTGGTGCTGTTTTGGCGTGGACTTAGGAAGTTTGTACCTAGTTTGTTTCTGTTTTGGCGTGGACTTAGGAACTTTGCACCAAGTTTGTTACTGTTTTGGCGTGGACTTAGGAAGTTTGTATCAAGTTTGGTGCTGTTTTGCCGTGGACTTAGGAAGTTTGTACCAAGTTTGTTACTGTTTTGGCGTGGACTTAGGAAGTTTGTACCAAGTTTGGTGCTGTTTTGGCGTGGACTTAGGAAGTTTGTTCCAAGTTTGTTTCTGTTTTGGCGTGGACTTAGGAAGTTTGTACCAAGTTTGTTACTGTTTTGGCGTGGACTTAGGAAGTTTGTACCAAGTTTGTTACTGTTTTGGCGTGGACTTAGGAAGTTTGTACCAAGTTTGTTACTGTTTTGGCGTGGACTTAGGAAGTTTGTACCAAGTTTGGTGCTGTTTTGGCGTGGACTTAGGAAGTTTGTACCAAGTTTGTTTCTGTTTTGGCGTGGACTTAGGAAGTTTGTACCAAGTTTGTTTCTGTTTTGGCGTGGACTTAGGAAGTTTGTGCCAAGTTTGGTGCTGTTTTGGCGCGGACTTACGAAGTTTGTACCAAGTTTGGTGCTGTTTTGGCGTGGACTTAGGAAGTTTGTACCAAGTTTGTTACTGTTTTGGCGTGGACTTAGGAAGTTTGTACCAAGTTTGTTACTGTTTTGGCGTGGACTTAGGAAGTTTGTACCAAGTTTGTTACTGTTTTGGCGTGGACTTAGGAAGTTTGTACCAAGTTTGGTGCTGTTTTGGCGTGGACTTAGGAAGTTTGTACCAAGTTTGTTACTGTTTTGGCGTGGACTTAGGAAGTTTGTACCAAGTTTGGTGCTGTTTTGGCGTGGACTTAGGAAGTTTGTTCCAAGTTTGTTACTGTTTTGGCGTGGACTTAGGAAGTTTGTACCAAGTTTGTTACTGTTTTGGCGTGGACTTAGGAAGTTTGTACCAAGTTTGGTGCTGTTTTGGCGTGGACTTAGGAAGTTTGTACCAAGTTTGGTGCTGTTTTGGCGTGGACTTAGGAAGTTTGTACCAAGTTTGTTACTGTTTTGGCGTGGACTTAGGAAGTTTGTACCAAGTTTGTTACTGTTTTGGCGTGGACTTAGGAAGTTTGTACCAAGTTTGTTACTGTTTTGGCGTGGACTTAGAAAGTTTGTATCAAGTTTGGTGCTGTTTTGGCGTGGACTTAGAAAGTTTGTATCAAGTTTTGTGCTGTTTTGGCGTGGACTTAGGAAGTTTGTACCAAGTTTGTTACTGTTTTGGCGTGGACTTAGGAAGTTTGTACCAAGTTTGTTACTGTTTTGGCGTGGACTTAGGAAGTTTGTACCAAGTTTGGTGCTGTTTTGGCGTGGACTTAGGAAGTTTGTACCAAGTTTGTTACTGTTTTGGCGTGGACTTAGGAAGTTTGTACCAAGTTTGGTGCTGTTTTGGCGTGGACTTAGGAAGTTTGTTCCAAGTTTGTTACTGTTTTGGCGTGGACTTAGGAAGTTTGTACCAAGTTTGTTACTGTTTTGGCGTGGACTTAGGAAGTTTGTACCAAGTTTGGTGCTGTTTTGGCGTGGACTTAGGAAGTTTGTACCAAGTTTGTTACTGTTTTGGCGTGGACTTAGGAAGTTTGTATCAAGTTTGGTGCTGTTTTGGCGTGGACTTAGGAAGTTTGTACCTAGTTTGTTTCTGTTTTGGCGTGGACTTAGGAACTTTGCACCAAGTTTGTTACTGTTTTGGCGTGGACTTAGGAAGTTTGTATCAAGTTTGGTGCTGTTTTGCCGTGGACTTAGGAAGTTTGTACCAAGTTTGTTACTGTTTTGGCGTGGACTTAGGAAGTTTGTACCAAGTTTGGTGCTGTTTTGGCGTGGACTTAGGAAGTTTGTTCCAAGTTTGTTTCTGTTTTGGCGTGGACTTAGGAAGTTTGTACCAAGTTTGTTACTGTTTTGGCGTGGACTTAGGAAGTTTGTACCAAGTTTGTTACTGTTTTGGCGTGGACTTAGGAAGTTTGTATCAAGTTTGTTACTGTTTTGGCGTGGACTTAGGAAGTTTGTACCAAGTTTGTTACTGTTTTGGCGTGGACTTAGAAAGTTTGTATCAAGTTTGGTGCTGTTTTGGCGTGGACTTAGGAAGTTTGTACCAAGTTTGTTTCTGTTTTGGCGTGGACTAAGGAAGTTTGTACCAAGTTTGGTGCTGTTTTGGCGTGGACTTAGGAAGTTTGTACCTGGTTTGTTACTGTTTTGGCGTGGACTTAGGAAGTTTGTACCAAGTTTGGTGCTGTTTTGGCGTGGACTAAGGAAGTTTGTACCAAGTTTGTTACTGTTTTGGCGTGGACTTAGGAAGTTTGTACCAAGTTTGGTGCTGTTTTGGCGTGGACTTAGGAAGTTTGTACCAAGTTTGTTACTGTTTTGGCGTGGACTTAGGAAGTTTGTACCAAGTTTGTCACTGTTTTGGCGTGGACTTAGGAAGTTTGTACCAAGTTTGGTGCTGTTTTGGCGTGGACTTAGGAAGTTTGTACCAAGTTTGTTACTGTTTTGGCGCGGACTTACGAAGTTTGTACCAAGTTTGGTGCTGTTTTGGCGTGGACTTAGGAAGTTTGTACCTAGTTTGGTGCTGTTTTGGCGTGGACTTAGGAAGTTTGTACCTAGTTTGTTACTGTTTTGGCGTGGACTTAGGAAGTTTGTACCAAGTTTGTTACTGTTTTGGCGTGGACTTAGGAAGTTTGTATCAAGTTTGGTGCTGTTTTGGCGTGGACTTAGGAAGTTTGTACCAAGTTTGTTACTGTTTTGGCGTGGACTTAGGAAGTTTGTACCTAGTTTGTTTCTGTTTTGGCGTGGACTTAGGAAGTTTGTACCAAGTTTGGTGCTGTTTCGGCGTGGACTTAGGAAGTTTGTACCAAGTTTGTTACTGTTTTGGCGTGGACTTAGGAAGTTTGTACCAAGTTTGTTACTGTTTTGGCGTGGACTTAGGAAGTTTGTACCAAGTTTGGTGCTGTTTTGGCGTGGACTTAGGAAGTTTATACCAAGTTTGGTGCTGTTTTGGCGTGGACTAAGGAAGTTTGTACCTAGTTTGGTGCTGTTTTGGCGTGGACTTAGGAAGTTTGTACCAAGTTTGGTGCTGTTTTGGCGTGGTCTTAGGAAGTTTGTACCAAGTTTGTTACTGTTTTGGCGTGGACTTACGAAGTTTGTACCAAGTTTGTTACTGTTTTGGCGTGGACTTAGGAAGTTTGTATCAAGTTTGGTGCTGTTTTGGCGTGGACTAAGGAAGTTTGTACCTAGTTTGGTGCTGTTTTGGCGTGGACTTAGGAAGTTTGTACCAAGCTTGGTGCTGTTTTGGCGTGGTCTAAGGAAGTTTATACCAAGTTTGGTGCTGTTGTGGCGTGGACTTAGGAAGTTTGTTCCAAGTTTGTAACTGTTTTGGCGTGGACTTAGGAAGTTTGTACCAAGTTTGTTACTGTTTTGGCGTGGACTTAGGAAGTTTGTACCAAGTTTGTTACTGTTTTGGCGTGGACTTAGGAAGTTTGTACCAAGTTTGGTGCTGTTTTGGCGTGGACTTAGGAAGTTTGTACCAAGTTTGTTACTGTTTTGGCGCGGACTTACGAAGTTTGTACCAAGTTTGGTGCTGTTTTGGCGTGGACTTAGGAAGTTTGTACCAAGTTTGTTACTGTTTTGGCGCGGACTTACGAAGTTTGTACCAAGTTTGGTGCTGTTTTGGCGTGGACTTAGGAAGTTTGTACCAAGTTTGTTACTGTTTTGGCGTGGACTTAGGAAGTTTGTACCAAGTTTGGTGCTGTTTTGGCGTGGACTTAGGAAGTTTGTACCAAGTTTGGTGCTGTTTCGGCGTGGACTTAGGAAGTTTGTACCAAGTTTGTTACTGTTTTGGCGTGGACTTAGGAAGTTTGTACCAAGTTTGTTACTGTTTTGGCGTGGACTTAGGAAGTTTGTACCAAGTTTGTTACTGTTTTGGCGTGGACTTAGGAAGTTTGTACCAAGTTTGGTGCTGTTGTGGCGTGGACTTAGGAAGTTTGTTCCAAGTTTGGTGCTGTTTTGGCGTGGACTTAGGAAGTTTGTACCAAGTTTGTTACTGTTTTGGCGTGGACTTAGGAAGTTTGTACCAAGTTTGTTACTGTTTTGGCGTGGACTTAGGAAGTTTGTACCAAGTTTGTTACTGTTTTGGCGTGGACTTAGGAAGTTTGTACCAAATTTGTTACTGTTTTGGCGTGGACTTAGGAAGTTTGTACCAAGTTTGTTACTGTTTTGGCGTGGACTTAGGAAGTTTGTACCAAGTTTGGTGCTGTTGTGGCGTGGACTTAGGAAGTTTGTTCCAAGTTTGGTGCTGTTTTGGCGTGGACTTAGGAAGTTTGTACCAAGTTTGGTGCTGTTTCGGCGTGGACTTAGGAAGTTTGTACCAAGTTTGTTACTGTTTTGGCGTGGACTTAGGAAGTTTGTACCAAGTTTGTTACTGTTTTGGCGTGGACTTAGGAAGTTTGTACCAAGTTTGTTACTGTTTTGGCGTGGACTTAGGAAGTTTGTACCAAGTTTGGTGCTGTTGTGGCGTGGACTTAGGAAGTTTGTTCCAAGTTTGTAACTGTTTTGGCGTGGACTTAGGAAGTTTGTACCAAGTTTGTTACTGTTTTGGCGTGGACTTAGGAAGTTTGTACCAAGTTTGTTACTGTTTTGGCGTGGACTTAGGAAGTTTGTACCAAGTTTGGTGCTGTTTTGGCGTGGACTTAGGAAGTTTGTACCAAGTTTGGTGCTGTTTCGGCGTGGACTTAGGAAGTTTGTACCAAGTTTGTTACTGTTTTGGCGTGGACTTAGGAAGTTTGTACCAAGTTTGTTACTGTTTTGGCGTGGACTTAGGAAGTTTGTACCAAGTTTGTTACTGTTTTGGCGTGGACTTAGGAAGTTTGTACCAAGTTTGGTGCTGTTGTGGCGTGGACTTAGGAAGTTTGTTCCAAGTTTGGTGCTGTTTTGGCGTGGACTTAGGAAGTTTGTACCAAGTTTGTTACTGTTTTGGCGTGGACTTAGGAAGTTTGTACCAAGTTTGTTACTGTTTTGGCGTGGACTTAGGAAGTTTGTACCAAGTTTGGTGCTGTTTTGGCGTGGACTTAGGAAGTTTGTACCAAGTTTGTTACTGTTTTGGCGTGGACTTAGGAAGTTTGTACCAAGTTTGTTACTGTTTTGGCGTGGACTTAGGAAGTTTGTACCAAGTTTGGTGCTGTTGTGGCGTGGACTTAGGAAGTTTGTTCCAAGTTTGGTGCTGTTTTGGCGTGGACTTAGGAAGTTTGTACCAAGTTTGGTGCTGTTTCGGCGTGGACTTAGGAAGTTTGTACCAAGTTTGTTACTGTTTTGGCGTGGACTTAGGAAGTTTGTACCAAGTTTGTTACTGTTTTGGCGTGGACTTAGGAAGTTTGTACCAAGTTTGTTACTGTTTTGGCGTGGACTTAGGAAGTTTGTACCAAGTTTGGTGCTGTTGTGGCGTGGACTTAGGAAGTTTGTTCCAAGTTTGTAACTGTTTTGGCGTGGACTTAGGAAGTTTGTACCAAGTTTGTTACTGTTTTGGCGTGGACTTAGGAAGTTTGTACCAAGTTTGTTACTGTTTTGGCGTGGACTTAGGAAGTTTGTACCAAGTTTGGTGCTGTTTTGGCGTGGACTTAGGAAGTTTGTACCAAGTTTGTTACTGTTTTGGCGTGGACTTAGGAAGTTTGTACCAAGTTTGTTACTGTTTTGGCGTGGACTTAGGAAGTTTGTACCAAGTTTGTTACTGTTTTGGCGTGGACTTAGGAAGTTTGTACCAAGTTTGTTACTGTTTTGGCGTGGACTTAGGAAGTTTGTACCAAGTTTGGTGCTGTTTGGGCGTGGACTTAGGAAGTTTGTACCAAGTTTGTTACTGTTTTGGCGTGGACTTAGGAAGTTTGTATCAAGTTTGGTGCTGTTTTGGCGTGGACTTAGGAAGTTTGTAACAAGTTTGTTACTGTTTTGGCGTGGACTTAGGAAGTTTGTACCAAGTTTGGTGCTGTTTTGGCGTGGACTTAGGAAGTTTGTACCAAGTTTGTTACTGTTTTGGCGTGGACTTAGGAAGCTTGTACCAAGTTTGTTACTGTTTTGGCGTGGACTTAGGAAGTTTGTACCAAGTTTGTTACTGTTTTGGCGTGGACTTAGGAAGTTTGTACCAAGTTTGTTACTGTTTTGGCGTGGACTTAGGAAGTTTGTACCAAGTTTGTTACTGTTTTGGCGTGGACTTAGGAAGTTTGTACCAAATTTGTTACTGTTTTGGCGTGGACTTAGGAAGTTTGTACCAAGTTTGGTGCTGTTTTGGCGTGGACTTAGGAAGTTTGTACCAAGTTTGTTACTGTTTTGGCGTGGACTTAGGAAGTTTGTATCAAGTTTGGTGCTGTTTTGGCGTGGACTTAGAAAGTTTGTATCAAGTTTGGTGCTGTTTTGGCGTGGACTTAGAAAGTTTGTATCAAGTTTGGTGCTGTTTTGGCGTGGACTTAGGAAGTTTGTACCTAGTTTGTTTCTGTTTTGGCGTGGACTTAGGAAGTTTGTACCAAGTTTGTTTCTGTTTTGGCGTGGACTTAGGAAGTTTGTGCCAAGTTTGGTGCTGTTTTGGCGTGGACTTAGGAAGTTTGTACCAAGTTTGTTACTGTTTTGGCGTGGACTTAGGAAGTTTGTACCAAGTTTGGTGCTGTTTTGGCGCGGACTTACGAAGTTTGTACCAAGTTTGGTGCTGTTTTGGCGTGGACTTAGGAAGTTTGTACCAAGTTTGTTACTGTTTTGGCGTGGACTTAGGAAGTTTGTATCAAGTTTGGTGCTGTTTTGGCGTGGACTTAGGAAGTTTGTACCAAGTTTGTTACTGTTTTGGCGTGGACTTAGGAAGTTTGTACCAAGTTTGGTGCTGTTTTGGCGTGGACTTAGGAAGTTTGTACCAAGTTTGTTACTGTTTTGGCGTGGACTTAGGAAGTTTGTACCAAGTTTGTTACTGTTTTGGCGTGGACTTAGGAAGTTTGTATCAAGTTTGGTGCTGTTTTGGCGTGGACTTAGAAAGTTTGTATCAAGTTTGGTGCTGTTTTGGCGTGGACTTAGGAAGTTTGTACCAAGTTTGGTGCTGTTTTGGCGTGGACTTAGGAAGTTTGTACCAAGTTTGTTACTGTTTTGGCGTGGACTTAGGAAGTTTGTACCAAGTTTGTTACTGTTTTGGCGTGGACTTAGGAAGTTTGTATCAAGTTTGGTGCTGTTTTGCCGTGGACTTAGGAAGTTTGTACCAAGTTTGTTACTGTTTTGGCGTGGACTTAGGAAGTTTGTACCAAGTTTGTTACTGTTTTGGCGTGGACTTAGGAAGTTTGTATCAAGTTTGGTGCTGTTTTGGCGTGGACTTAGGAAGTTTGTACCAAGTTTGTTACTGTTTTGGCGTGGACTTAGGAAGTTTGTACCAAGTTTGGTGCTGTTTTGGCGTGGACTTAGGAAGTTTGTACCAAGTTTGTTACTGTTTTGGCGTGGACTTAGGAAGTTTGTACCAAGTTTGTTACTGTTTTGGCGTGGACTTAGGAAGTTTGTATCAAGTTTGGTGCTGTTTTGGCGTGGACTTAGAAAGTTTGTATCAAGTTTGGTGCTGTTTTGGCGTGGACTTAGGAAGTTTGTACCAAGTTTGTTACTGTTTTGGCGTGGACTTAGGAAGTTTGTACCAAATTTGTTACTGTTTTGGCGTGGACTTAGGAAGTTTGTACCAAGTTTGGTGCTGTTTTGGCGTGGACTTAGGAAGTTTGTACCAAGTTTGTTACTGTTTTGGCGTGGACTTAGGAAGTTTGTATCAAGTTTGGTGCTGTTTTGGCGTGGACTTAGAAAGTTTGTATCAAGTTTGGTGCTGTTTTGGCGTGGACTTAGAAAGTTTGTATCAAGTTTGGTGCTGTTTTGGCGTGGACTTAGGAAGTTTGTACCTAGTTTGTTTCTGTTTTGGCGTGGACTTAGGAAGTTTGTACCAAGTTTGTTTCTGTTTTGGCGTGGACTTAGGAAGTTTGTGCCAAGTTTGGTGCTGTTTTGGCGTGGACTTAGGAAGTTTGTACCAAGTTTGTTACTGTTTTGGCGTGGACTTAGGAAGTTTGTACCAAGTTTGGTGCTGTTTTGGCGCGGACTTACGAAGTTTGTACCAAGTTTGGTGCTGTTTTGGCGTGGACTTAGGAAGTTTGTACCAAGTTTGTTACTGTTTTGGCGTGGACTTAGGAAGTTTGTATCAAGTTTGGTGCTGTTTTGGCGTGGACTTAGGAAGTTTGTACCAAGTTTGTTACTGTTTTGGCGTGGACTTAGGAAGTTTGTACCAAGTTTGGTGCTGTTTTGGCGTGGACTTAGGAAGTTTGTACCAAGTTTGTTACTGTTTTGGCGTGGACTTAGGAAGTTTGTACCAAGTTTGTTACTGTTTTGGCGTGGACTTAGGAAGTTTGTATCAAGTTTGGTGCTGTTTTGGCGTGGACTTAGAAAGTTTGTATCAAGTTTGGTGCTGTTTTGGCGTGGACTTAGGAAGTTTGTACCAAGTTTGGTGCTGTTTTGGCGTGGACTTAGGAAGTTTGTACCAAGTTTGTTACTGTTTTGGCGTGGACTTAGGAAGTTTGTACCAAGTTTGTTACTGTTTTGGCGTGGACTTAGAAAGTTTGTATCAAGTTTGGTGCTGTTTTGGCGTGGACTTAGAAAGTTTGTATCAAGTTTTGTGCTGTTTTGGCGTGGACTTAGGAAGTTTGTACCAAGTTTGTTACTGTTTTGGCGTGGACTTAGGAAGTTTGTACCAAGTTTGTTACTGTTTTGGCGTGGACTTAGGAAGTTTGTACCAAGTTTGGTGCTGTTTTGGCGTGGACTTAGGAAGTTTGTACCAAGTTTGTTACTGTTTTGGCGTGGACTTAGGAAGTTTGTACCAAGTTTGGTGCTGTTTTGGCGTGGACTTAGGAAGTTTGTTCCAAGTTTGTTACTGTTTTGGCGTGGACTTAGGAAGTTTGTACCAAGTTTGTTACTGTTTTGGCGTGGACTTAGGAAGTTTGTACCAAGTTTGGTGCTGTTTTGGCGTGGACTTAGGAAGTTTGTAGCAAGTTTGGTGCTGTTTTGGCGTGGACTTAGGAAGTTTGTACCAAGTTTGTTACTGTTTTGGCGTGGACTTAGGAAGTTTGTACCAAGTTTGTTACTGTTTTGGCGTGGACTTAGGAAGTTTGTACCAAGTTTGTTACTGTTTTGGCGTGGACTTAGAAAGTTTGTATCAAGTTTGGTGCTGTTTTGGCGTGGACTTAGAAAGTTTGTATCAAGTTTTGTGCTGTTTTGGCGTGGACTTAGGAAGTTTGTACCAAGTTTGTTACTGTTTTGGCGTGGACTTAGGAAGTTTGTACCAAGTTTGTTACTGTTTTGGCGTGGACTTAGGAAGTTTGTACCAAGTTTGTTAGTGTTTTGGCGTGGACTTAGGAAGTTTGTACCAAGTTTGTTACTGTTTTGGCGTGGACTTAGGAAGTTTGTACCAAGTTTGGTGCTGTTTTGGCGTGGACTTAGGAAGTTTGTTCCAAGTTTGTTACTGTTTTGGCGTGGACTTAGGAAGTTTGTACCAAGTTTGTTACTGTTTTGGCGTGGACTTA
Organism: Anopheles atroparvus; assembly: GCA_914969975.1. Lineage (NCBI taxonomy): Eukaryota > Metazoa > Arthropoda > Insecta > Diptera > Culicidae > Anopheles > Anopheles atroparvus. Next base: position 123,860 of record CAJZCY010000011.1, read on the forward strand.
GGAAGTTTGTACCAAGTTTGGTGCTGTTTTGGCGTGGACTTAGGAAGTTTGTACCAAGTTTGTTACTGTTTTGGCGTGGACTTAGGAAGTTTGTATCAAGTTTGGTGCTGTTTTGGCGTGGACTTAGGAAGTTTGTACCTAGTTTGTTTCTGTTTTGGCGTGGACTTAGGAACTTTGCACCAAGTTTGTAACTGTTTTGGCGTGGACTTAGGAAGTTTGTATCAAGTTTGGTGCTGTTTTGGCGTGGACTTAGGAAGTTTGTACCAAGTTTGGTGCTGTTTTGGCGTGGACTTAGGAAGTTTGTATCAAGTTTGGTGCTGTTTTGGCGTGGACTTAGGAAGTTTGTACCTAGTTTGTTTCTGTTTTGGCGTGGACTTAGGAACTTTGCACCAAGTTTGTAACTGTTTTGGCGTGGACTTACGAAGTTTGTACCAAGTTTGGTGCTGTTTTGGCGTGGACTTAGGAAGTTTGTACCAAGTTTGTAACTGTTTTGGCGTGGACTTAGGAAGTTTGTATCAAGTTTGGTGCTGTTTTGGCGTGGACTTAGGAAGTTTGTACCAAGTTTGTTACTGTTTTGGCGTGGACTTAGGAAGTTTGTATCAAGTTTGGTGCTGTTTTGGCGTGGACTTAGGAGGTTTGTACCTAGTTTGTTTCTGTTTTGGCGTGGACTTAGGAAGTTTGTACCAAGTTTGGTGCTGTTTTGGCGTGGACTTAGGAAGTTTGCACCAAATTTGTTACTGTTTTGGCGTGGACTTAGGAAGTTTGTACCAAGTTTGGTGCTGTTTTGGCGCGGACTTACGAAGTTTGTACCAAGTTTGGTGCTGTTTTGGCGTGGACTTAGGAAGTTTGTACCAAGTTTGTTACTGTTTTGGCGTGGACTTAGGAAGTTTGTACCAAGTTTGTTACTGTTTTGGCGTGGACTTAGGAAGTTTGTACCAAGTTTGTTACTGTTTTGGCGTGGACTTAGGAAGTTTGTATCAAGTTTGGTGCTGTTTTGGCGTGGACTTAGGAAGTTTGTACCAAGTTTGTTACTGTTTTGGCGTGGACTTAGGAAGTTTGTACCAAGTTTGTTACTGTTTTGGCGTGGACTTAGGAAGTTAGTACCAAGTTTGTTACTGTTTTGGCGTGGACTTAGGAAGTTTGTACCAAGTTTGGTGCTGTTTTGGCGCGGACTTACGAAGTTTGTACCAAGTTTGGTGCTGTTTTGGCGTGGACTTAGGAAGTTTGTACCAAGTTTGTTACTGTTTTGGCGTGGACTTAGGAAGTTTGTACCAAGTTTGTTACTGTTTTGGCGTGGACTTAGGAAGTTTGTACCAAGTTTGTTACTGTTTTGGCGTGGACTTAGGAAGTTAGTACCAAGTTTGTTACTGTTTTGGCGTGGACTTAGGAAGTTTGTACCAAGTTTGTTACTGTTTTGGCGTGGACTTAGGAAGTTTGTACCAAGTTTGTTACTGTTTTGGCGTGGACTTAGGAAGTTAGTACCAAGTTTGTTACTGTTTTGGCGTGGACTTAGGAAGTTTGTACCAAGTTTGGTGCTGTTTTGGCGTGGACTTAGGAAGTTTGTACCAAGTTTGTTACTGTTTTGGCGTGGACTTAGGAAGTTTGTACCAAGTTTGTTACTGTTTTGGCGTGGACTTAGGAACTTTGCACCAAGTTTGTTACTGTTTTGGCGTGGACTTACGAAGTTTGTACCAAGTTTGTTACTGTTTTGGCGTGGACTTAGGAAGTTTGTACCAAGTTTGGTGCTGTTTTGGCGTGGACTTAGGAAGTTTGTACCAAGTTTGTTACTGTTTTGGCGTGGACTTAGGAAGTTTGTATCAAGTTTGGTGCTGTTTTGGCGTGGACTTAGAAAGTTTGTATCAAGTTTGGTGCTGTTTTGGCGTGGACTTAGAAAGTTTGTATCAAGTTTGGTGCTGTTTTGGCGTGGACTTAGGAGGTTTGTACCTAGTTTGTTTCTGTTTTGGCGCGGACTTACGAAGTTTGTACCAAGTTTGGTGCTGTTTTGGCGTGGACTTAGGAGGTTTGTACCTAGTTTGTTTCTGTTTTGGCGCGGACTTACGAAGTTTGTACCAAGTTTGGTGCTGTTTTGGCGTGGACTTAGGAAGTTTGTACCAAGTTTGTTACTGTTTTGGCGTGGACTTAGGAAGTTTGTACCAAGTTTGTTACTGTTTTGGCGTGGACTTAGGAAGTTTGTACCAAGTTTGGTGCTGTTTTGGCGTGGACTTAGGAAGTTTGTACCAAGTTTGTTACTGTTTTGGCGTGGACTTAGGAAGTTTGTACCAAGTTTGGTGCTGTTTGGGCGTGGACTTAGGAAGTTTGTACCAAGTTTGTTACTGTTTTGGCGTGGACTTAGGAAGTTTGTATCAAGTTTGGTGCTGTTTTGGCGTGGACTTAGGAAGTTTGTACCAAGTTTGTTACTGTTTTGGCGTGGACTTAGGAAGTTTGTACCAAGTTTGGTGCTGTTTTGGCGTGGACTTAGGAAGTTTGTACCAAGTTTGTTACTGTTTTGGCGTGGACTTAGGAAGTTTGTACCAAGTTTGTTACTGTTTTGGCGTGGACTTAGGAAGTTTGTACCAAGTTTGTTACTGTTTTGGCGTGGACTTAGGAAGTTTGTACCAAGTTTGTTACTGTTTTGGCGTGGACTTAGGAAGTTTGTACCAAGTTTGTTACTGTTTTGGCGTGGACTTAGGAAGTTTGTACCAAATTTGTTACTGTTTTGGCGTGGACTTAGGAAGTTTGTACCAAGTTTGGTGCTGTTTTGGCGTGGACTTAGGAAGTTTGTACCAAGTTTGTTACTGTTTTGGCGTGGACTTAGGAAGTTTGTATCAAGTTTGGTGCTGTTTTGGCGTGGACTTAGAAAGTTTGTATCAAGTTTGGTGCTGTTTTGGCGTGGACTTAGAAAGTTTGTATCAAGTTTGGTGCTGTTTTGGCGTGGACTTAGGAGGTTTGTACCTAGTTTGTTTCTGTTTTGGCGCGGACTTACGAAGTTTGTACCAAGTTTGGTGCTGTTTTGGCGTGGACTTAGGAGGTTTGTACCTAGTTTGTTTCTGTTTTGGCGCGGACTTACGAAGTTTGTACCAAGTTTGGTGCTGTTTTGGCGTGGACTTAGGAAGTTTGTACCAAGTTTGTTACTGTTTTGGCGTGGACTTAGGAAGTTTGTACCAAGTTTGGTGCTGTTTTGGCGTGGACTTAGGAAGTTTGTACCAAGTTTGTTACTGTTTTGGCGTGGACTTAGGAAGTTTGTACCAAGTTTGGTGCTGTTTTGGCGTGGACTTAGGAAGTTTGTACCAAGTTTGTTACTGTTTTGGCGTGGACTTAGGATGTTTGTACCAAGTTTGTAACTGTTTTGGCGTGGACTTAGGAGGTTTGTACCTAGTTTGTTACTGTTTTGGCGTGGACTTAGGAAGTTTGTACCAAGTTTGTTTCTGTTTTGGCGTGGACTTACGAAGTTTGTACCAAGTTTGGTGCTGTTTTGGCGTGGACTTAGGAAGTTTGTACCAAGTTTGTTTCTGTTTTGGCGCGGACTTAGGAAGTTTATACCAAGTTTGGTGCTGTTTTGGCGTGGACTTAGAAAGTTTGTATCAAGTTTGGTGCTGTTTTGGCGTGGACTTAGAAAGTTTGTACCAAGTTTGGTGCTGTTTTGGCGTGGACTTACGAAGTTTGTACCAAGTTTGGTGCTGTTTTGGCGTGGACTTAGGAGGTTTGTACCTAGTTTGTTTCTGTTTTGGCGTGGACTTAGGAAGTTTGTACCAAGTTTGTAACTGTTTTGGCGTGGACTTAGGAAGTTTGTATCAAGTTTGGTGCTGTTTTGGCGTGGACTTAGGAAGTTTGTACCAAGTTTGTTACTGTTTTGGCGTGGACTTAGGAAGTTTGTACCAAGTTTGGTGCTGTTTTGGCGTGGACTTAGGAAGTTTGTACCAAGTTTGTTACTGTTTTGGCGTGGACTTAGGAAGTTTGTACCAAGTTTGGTGCTGTTTTGGCGTGGACTTACGAAGTTTGTACCAAGTTTGGTGCTGTTTTGGCGTGGACTTAGGAAGTTTGTACCAAGTTTGTTACTGTTTTGGCGTGGACTTAGGAAGTTTGTACCAAGTTTGTTACTGTTTTGGCGTGGACTTAGGAAGTTTGTACCAAGTTTGGTGCTGTTTTGGCGTGGACTTAGGAAGTTTGTACCAAGTTTGTTACTGTTTTGGCGTGGACTTAGGAAGTTTGTACCAAGTTTGTTACTGTTTTGGCGTGGACTTAGGAAGTTTGTACCAAGTTTGTTACTGTTTTGGCGTGGACTTAGGAAGTTTGTACCAAGTTTGTAACTGTTTTGGCGTGGACTTAGGAAGTTTGTATCAAGTTTGGTGCTGTTTTGGCGTGGACTTAGGAAGTTTGTACCAAGTTTGGTGCTGTTTCGGCGTGGACTTAGGAAGTTTGTACCAAGTTTGTTACTGTTTTGGCGTGGACTTAGGAAGTTTGTACCAAGTTTGTTACTGTTTTGGCGTGGACTTAGGAAGTTTGTACCAAGTTTGTTACTGTTTTGGCGTGGACTTAGGAAGTTTGTACCAAGTTTGTTACTGTTTTGGCGTGGACTTAGGAAGTTTGTACCAAGTTTGGTGCTGTTGTGGCGTGGACTTAGGAAGTTTGTACCAAGTTTGTTACTGTTTTGGCGTGGACTTAGGAAGTTTGTATCAAGTTTGGTGCTGTTTTGGCGTGGACTTAGGAAGTTTGTACCTAGTTTGTTTCTGTTTTGGCGTGGACTTAGGAAGTTTGTACCAAGTTTGTTACTGTTTTGGCGTGGACTTAGGAAGTTTGTACCAAGTTTGGTGCTGTTTTGGCGTGGACTTAGGAAGTTTGTATCAAGTTTGGTGCTGTTTTGGCGTGGACTTAGGAAGTTTGTACAAAGTTTGTTACTGTTTTGGCGTGGACTTAGGAAGTTTGTACCAAGTTTGGTGCTGTTTTGGCGTGGACTTAGGAAGTTTGTATCAAGTTTGGTGCTGTTTTGGCGTGGACTTAGGAAGTTTGTACCAAGTTTGTTACTGTTTTGGCGTGGACTTAGGAAGTTTGTACCAAGTTTGTTACTGTTTTGGCGTGGACTTAGGAAGTTTGTATCAAGTTTGGTGCTGTTTTGGCGTGGACTGAGGAAGTTTGTACCTAGTTTGTTTCTGTTTTGGCGTGGACTTAGGAAGCTTGTACCAAGTTTGTTACTGTTTTGGCGTGGACTTAGGAAGTTTGTACCAAGTTTGTTACTGTTTTGGCGTGGACTTAGGAAGTTTGTACCAAGTTTGGTGCTGTTTTGGCGTGGACTTAGGAAGTTTGTACCAAGTTTGTTACTGTTTTGGCGTGGACTTAGGAAGTTTGTATCAAGTTTGGTGCTGTTTTGGCGTGGACTTAGAAAGTTTGTATCAAGTTTGGTGCTGTTTTGGCGTGGACTTAGAAAGTTTGTATCAAGTTTGGTGCTGTTTTGGCGTGGACTTAGGAAGTTTGTACAAAGTTTGTTACTGTTTTGGCGTGGACTTAGGAAGTTTGTACCAAGTTTGGTGCTGTTTTGGCGTGGACTTAGGAAGTTTGTATCAAGTTTGGTGCTGTTTTGGCGTGGACTTAGGAAGTTTGTACCAAGTTTGTTACTGTTTTGGCGTGGACTTAGGAAGTTTGTACCAAGTTTGTTACTGTTTTGGCGTGGACTTAGGAAGTTTGTATCAAGTTTGGTGCTGTTTTGGCGTGGACTGAGGAAGTTTGTACCTAGTTTGTTTCTGTTTTGGCGTGGACTTAGGAAGCTTGTACCAAGTTTGTTACTGTTTTGGCGTGGACTTAGGAAGTTTGTACCAAGTTTGTTACTGTTTTGGCGTGGACTTAGGAAGTTTGTACCAAGTTTGTTACTGTTTTGGCGTGGACTTAGGAAGTTTGTACCAAGTTTGTTACTGTTTTGGTGTGGACTTAGGAAGTTTGTACCAAGTTTGTTACTGTTTTGGCGTGGACTTAGGAAGTTTGTACCAAGTTTGGTGCTGTTTTGGCGTGGACTTAGGAAGTTTGTACCAAGTTTGTTACTGTTTTGGCGTGGACTTAGGAAGTTTGTACCAAGTTTGTTACTGTTTTGGCGTGGACTTAGGAAGTTTGTACCAAGTTTGTTACTGTTTTGGCGTGGACTTAGGAAGTTTGTACCAAGTTTGTTACTGTTTTGGCGTGGACTTAGGAAGTTTGTACCAAGTTTGGTGCTGTTTGGGCGTGGACTTAGGAAGTTTGTACCAAGTTTGTTACTGTTTTGGCGTGGACTTAGGAAGTTGGTATCAAGTTTGGTGCTGTTTTGGCGTGGACTTAGGAAGTTTGTACCAAGTTTGTTACTGTTTTGGCGTGGACTTAGGAAGTTTGTACCAAGTTTGGTGCTGTTTTGGCGTGGACTTAGGAAGTTTGTACCAAGTTTGTTACTGTTTTGGCGTGGACTTAGGAAGTTTGTACCAAGTTTGTTACTGTTTTGGCGTGGACTTAGGAAGTTTGTACCAAGTTTGTTACTGTTTTGGCGTGGACTTAGGAAGTTTGTACCAAGTTTGTTACTGTTTTGGCGTGGACTTAGGAAGTTTGTACCAAGTTTGTTACTGTTTTGGCGTGGACTTAGGAAGTTTGTACCAAGTTTGTTACTGTTTTGGCGTGGACTTAGGAAGTTTGTACCAAGTTTGTTACTGTTTTGGCGTGGACTTAGGAAGTTTGTACCAAGTTTGTTACTGTTTTGGCGTGGACTTAGGAAGTTTGTACCAAGTTTGGTGCTGTTTGGGCGTGGACTTAGGAAGTTTGTACCAAGTTTGTTACTGTTTTGGCGTGGACTTAGGAAGTTTGTATCAAGTTTGGTGCTGTTTTGGCGTGGACTTAGGAAGTTTGTACCAAGTTTGTTACTGTTTTGGCGTGGACTTAGGAAGTTTGTACCAAGTTTGGTGCTGTTTTGGCGTGGACTTAGGAAGTTTGTACCAAGTTTGTTACTGTTTTGGCGTGGACTTAGGAAGTTTGTACCAAGTTTGTTACTGTTTTGGCGTGGACTTAGGAAGTTTGTACCAAGTTTGTTACTGTTTTGGCGTGGACTTAGGAAGTTTGTACCAAGTTTGTTACTGTTTTGGCGTGGACTTAGGAAGTTTGTACCAAGTTTGTTACTGTTTTGGCGTGGACTTAGGAAGTTTGTACCAAGTTTGTTACTGTTTTGGCGTGGACTTAGGAAGTTTGTACCAAGTTTGTTACTGTTTTGGCGTGGACTTAGGAAGTTTGTTCCAAGTTTGTTACTGTTTTGGCGTGGACTTAGGAAGTTTGTACCAAGTTTGTTACTGTTTTGGCGTGGACTTAGGAAGTTTGTACCAAGTTTGTTACTGTTTTGGCGTGGACTTAGGAAGTTTGTATCAAGTTTGGTGCTGTTTTGGCGTGGACTTAGGAAGTTTGTACCTAGTTTGTTTCTGTTTTGGCGTGGACTTAGGAAGTTTGTACCAAGTTTGTTACTGTTTTGGCGTGGACTTAGGAAGTTTGTACCAAGTTTGGTGCTGTTTTGGCGTGGACTTAGGAAGTTTGTACCAAGTTTGTTACTGTTTTGGCGTGGACTTAGGAAGTTTGTACCAAGTTTGTTACTGTTTTGGCGTGGACTTAGGAAGTTTGTACCAAGTTTGTTACTGTTTTGGCGTGGACTTAGGAAGTTTGTACCAAGTTTGTTACTGTTTTGGCGTGGACTTAGGAAGTTTGTACCAAGTTTGGTGCTGTTTGGGCGTGGACTTAGGAAGTTTGTACCAAGTTTGTTACTGTTTTGGCGTGGACTTAGGAAGTTTGTATCAAGTTTGGTGCTGTTTTGGCGTGGACTTAGGAAGTTTGTACCAAGTTTGTTACTGTTTTGGCGTGGACTTAGGAAGTTTGTACCAAGTTTGGTGCTGTTTTGGCGTGGACTTAGGAAGTTTGTACCAAGTTTGTTACTGTTTTGGCGTGGACTTAGGAAGTTTGTACCAAGTTTGTTACTGTTTTGGCGTGGACTTAGGAAGTTTGTACCAAGTTTGTTACTGTTTTGGCGTGGACTTAGGAAGTTTGTACCAAGTTTGTTACTGTTTTGGCGTGGACTTAGGAAGTTTGTACCAAGTTTGTTACTGTTTTGGCGTGGACTTAGGAAGTTTGTACCAAATTTGTTACTGTTTTGGCGTGGACTTAGGAAGTTTGTACCAAGTTTGGTGCTGTTTTGGCGTGGACTTAGGAAGTTTGTACCAAGTTTGTTACTGTTTTGGCGTGGACTTAGGAAGTTTGTATCAAGTTTGGTGCTGTTTTGGCGTGGACTTAGAAAGTTTGTATCAAGTTTGGTGCTGTTTTGGCGTGGACTTAGAAAGTTTGTATCAAGTTTGGTGCTGTTTTGGCGTGGACTTAGGAAGTTTGTACCTAGTTTGTTTCTGTTTTGGCGTGGACTTAGGAAGTTTGTACCAAGTTTGTTTCTGTTTTGGCGTGGACTTAGGAAGTTTGTGCCAAGTTTGGTGCTGTTTTGGCGTGGACTTAGGAAGTTTGTACCAAGTTTGTTACTGTTTTGGCGTGGACTTAGGAAGTTTGTACCAAGTTTGGTGCTGTTTTGGCGCGGACTTACGAAGTTTGTACCAAGTTTGGTGCTGTTTTGGCGTGGACTTAGGAAGTTTGTACCAAGTTTGTAACTGTTTTGGCGTGGACTTAGGAACTTTGCACCAAGTTTGTAACTGTTTTGGCGTGGACTTAGGAAGTTTGTATCAAGTTTGGTGCTGTTTTGGCGTGGACTTAGGAAGTTTGTACCAAGTTTGTTACTGTTTTGGCGTGGACTTAGGAAGTTTGTACCAAGTTTGTTACTGTTTTGGCGTGGACTTAGGAAGTTTGTACCAAGTTTGTTACTGTTTTGGCGTGGACTTAGAAAGTTTGTATCAAGTTTGGTGCTGTTTTGGCGTGGACTTAGAAAGTTTGTACCAAGTTTGGTGCTGTTTTGGCGTGGACTTAGGAAGTTTGTACCAAGTTTGTTACTGTTTTGGCGTGGACTTAGGAAGTTTGTACCAAGTTTGGTGCTGTTTTGGCGTGGACTTAGGAAGTTTGTACCAAGTTTGGTGCTGTTTTGGCGTGGACTTAGGAAGTTTGTACCAAGTTTGTTACTGTTTTGGCGTGGACTTAGGAAGTTTGTACCAAGTTTGTTACTGTTTTGGCGTGGACTTAGGAAGTTTGTACCAAGTTTGTTACTGTTTTGGCGTGGACTTAGAAAGTTTGTATCAAGTTTGGTGCTGTTTTGGCGTGGACTTAGAAAGTTTGTATCAAGTTTTGTGCTGTTTTGGCGTGGACTTAGGAAGTTTGTACCAAGTTTGTTACTGTTTTGGCGTGGACTTAGGAAGTTTGTACCAAGTTTGTTACTGTTTTGGCGTGGACTTAGGAAGTTTGTACCAAGTTTGGTGCTGTTTTGGCGTGGACTTAGGAAGTTTGTACCAAGTTTGTTACTGTTTTGGCGTGGACTTAGGAAGTTTGTACCAAGTTTGGTGCTGTTTTGGCGTGGACTTAGGAAGTTTGTTCCAAGTTTGTTACTGTTTTGGCGTGGACTTAGGAAGTTTGTACCAAGTTTGTTACTGTTTTGGCGTGGACTTAGGAAGTTTGTACCAAGTTTGGTGCTGTTTTGGCGTGGACTTAGGAAGTTTGTACCAAGTTTGTTACTGTTTTGGCGTGGACTTAGGAAGTTTGTATCAAGTTTGGTGCTGTTTTGGCGTGGACTTAGGAAGTTTGTACCTAGTTTGTTTCTGTTTTGGCGTGGACTTAGGAACTTTGCACCAAGTTTGTTACTGTTTTGGCGTGGACTTAGGAAGTTTGTATCAAGTTTGGTGCTGTTTTGCCGTGGACTTAGGAAGTTTGTACCAAGTTTGTTACTGTTTTGGCGTGGACTTAGGAAGTTTGTACCAAGTTTGGTGCTGTTTTGGCGTGGACTTAGGAAGTTTGTTCCAAGTTTGTTTCTGTTTTGGCGTGGACTTAGGAAGTTTGTACCAAGTTTGTTACTGTTTTGGCGTGGACTTAGGAAGTTTGTACCAAGTTTGTTACTGTTTTGGCGTGGACTTAGGAAGTTTGTATCAAGTTTGTTACTGTTTTGGCGTGGACTTAGGAAGTTTGTACCAAGTTTGTTACTGTTTTGGCGTGGACTTAGGAAGTTTATACCAAGTTTGGTGCTGTTTTGGCGTGGACTTAGGAAGTTTGTACCAAGTTTGTTACTGTTTTGGCGTGGACTTAGGAAGTTTGTACCAAATTTGTTACTGTTTTGGCGTGGACTTAGGAAGTTTGTACCAAGTTTGGTGCTGTTTTGGCGTGGACTTAGGAAGTTTGTACCAAGTTTGTTACTGTTTTGGCGTGGACTTAGGAAGTTTGTATCAAGTTTGGTGCTGTTTTGGCGTGGACTTAGAAAGTTTGTATCAAGTTTGGTGCTGTTTTGGCGTGGACTTAGGAAGTTTGTATCAAGTTTTGTGCTGTTTTGGCGTGGACTTAGGAAGTTTGTACCAAGTTTGTTACTGTTTTGGCGTGGACTTAGGAAGTTTGTATCAAGTTTGGTGCTGTTTTGGCGTGGACTTAGGAAGTTTGTACCTAGTTTGTTTCTGTTTTGGCGTGGACTTAGGAACTTTGCACCAAGTTTGTTACTGTTTTGGCGTGGACTTAGGAAGTTTGTATCAAGTTTGGTGCTGTTTTGCCGTGGACTTAGGAAGTTTGTACCAAGTTTGTTACTGTTTTGGCGTGGACTTAGGAAGTTTGTACCAAGTTTGGTGCTGTTTTGGCGTGGACTTAGGAAGTTTGTTCCAAGTTTGTTTCTGTTTTGGCGTGGACTTAGGAAGTTTGTACCAAGTTTGTTACTGTTTTGGCGTGGACTTAGGAAGTTTGTACCAAGTTTGTTACTGTTTTGGCGTGGACTTAGGAAGTTTGTACCAAGTTTGTTACTGTTTTGGCGTGGACTTAGGAAGTTTGTACCAAGTTTGGTGCTGTTTTGGCGTGGACTTAGGAAGTTTGTACCAAGTTTGTAACTGTTTTGGCGTGGACTTAGGAACTTTGCACCAAGTTTGTAACTGTTTTGGCGTGGACTTAGGAAGTTTGTACCAAGTTTGTTACTGTTTTGGCGTGGACTTACGAAGTTTGTACCAAGTTTGGTGCTGTTTTGGCGTGGACTTAGGAAGTTTGCACCAAGTTTGTAACTGTTTTGGCGTGGACTTAGGAAGTTTGTACCAAGTTTGTTACTGTTTTGGCGTGGACTTAGGAAGTTTGTATCAAGTTTGGTGCTGTTTTGGCGTGGACTTAGGAGGTTTGTACCTAGTTTGTTTCTGTTTTGGCGTGGACTTAGGAAGTTTGTACCAAGTTTGTTACTGTTTTGGCGTGGACTTAGGAAGTTTGTACCAAGTTTGGTGCTGTTTTGGCGTGGACTTAGGAAGTTTGTACCAAGTTTGTTACTGTTTTGGCGTGGACTTAGGAAGTTTGTATCAAGTTTGGTGCTGTTTTGGCGTGGACTTAGGAGGTTTGTACCTAGTTTGTTTCTGTTTTGGCGCGGACTTACGAAGTTTGTACCAAGTTTGGTGCTGTTTTGGCGTGGACTTAGAAAGTTTGTATCAAGTTTGTTTCTGTTTTGGCGTGGACTTAGGAAGTTTGTACCAAGTTTGTAACTGTTTTGGCGTGGACTTAGGAAGTTTGTACCAAGTTTGTTACTGTTTTGGCGTGGACTTAGGAAGTTTGTACCAAGTTTGTTACTGTTTTGGCGTGGACTTAGGAAGTTTGTACCAAGTTTGGTGCTGTTTTGGCGTGGACTTAGGAAGTTTGTACCAAGTTTGTTACTGTTTTGGCGTGGACTTACGAAGTTTGTACCAAGTTTGGTGCTGTTTTGGCGTGGACTTAGGAAGTTTGTACCAAGTTTGTTACTGTTTTGGCGTGGACTTAGGAAGTTTGTACCAAGTTTGTTACTGTTTTGGCGTGGACTTAGGAAGTTTGTACCAAGTTTGGTGCTGTTTTGGCGTGGACTTAGGAAGTTTGTACCAAGTTTGTTACTGTTTTGGCGTGGACTTAGGAAGTTTGTACCAAGTTTGTAACTGTTTTGGCGTGGACTTAGGAAGTTTGTATCAAGTTTGGTGCTGTTTTGGCGTGGACTTAGGAAGTTTGTACCAAGTTTGTTACTGTTTTGGCGTGGACTTAGGAAGTTTGTACCAAGTTTGGTGCTGTTTGGGCGTGGACTTAGGAAGTTTGTACCAAGTTTGTTACTGTTTTGGCGTGGACTTAGGAAGTTTGTATCAAGTTTGGTGCTGTTTTGGCGTGGACTTAGGAAGTTTGTACCAAGTTTGTTACTGTTTTGGCGTGGACTTAGGAAGTTTGTACCAAGTTTGGTGCTGTTTTGGCGTGGACTTAGGAAGTTTGTACCAAGTTTGTTACTGTTTTGGCGTGGACTTAGGAAGTTTGTACCAAGTTTGTTACTGTTTTGGCGTGGACTTAGGAAGTTTGTACCAAGTTTGTTACTGTTTTGGCGTGGACTTAGAAAGTTTGTATCAAGTTTGTTTCTGTTTTGGCGTGGACTTAGGAACTTTGCACCAAGTTTGTTACTGTTTTGGCGTGGACTTTGGAAGTTTGTACCAAGTTTGGTGCTGTTTTGGCGTGGACTTAGGAAGTTTGTACCAAGTTTGTTACTGTTTTGGCGTGGACTTAGGAAGTTTGTACCAAGTTTGGTGCTGTTTTGGCGTGGACTTAGGAAGTTTGTACCAAGTTTGTTACTGTTTTGGCGTGGACTTAGGAAGTTTGTACCAAGTTTGTTACTGTTTTGGCGTGGACTTAGGAAGTTTGTATCAAGTTTGGTGCTGTTTTGGCGTGGACTTAGAAAGTTTGTATCAAGTTTGGTGCTGTTTTGGCGTGGACTTAGGAAGTTTGTACCAAGTTTGGTGCTGTTTTGGCGTGGACTTAGGAAGTTTGTACCAAGTTTGTTACTGTTTTGGCGTGGACTTAGGAAGTTTGTACCAAGTTTGTTACTGTTTTGGCGTGGACTTAGAAAGTTTGTATCAAGTTTGTTTCTGTTTTGGCGTGGACTTAGGAACTTTGCACCAAGTTTGTTACTGTTTTGGCGTGGACTTAGGAAGTTTGTATCAAGTTTGGTGCTGTTTTGCCGTGGACTTAGGAAGTTTGTACCAAGTTTGTTACTGTTTTGGCGTGGACTTAGGAAGTTTGTACCAAGTTTGGTGCTGTTTTGGCGTGGACTTAGGAAGTTTGTTCCAAGTTTGTTTCTGTTTTGGCGTGGACTTAGGAAGTTTGTACCAAGTTTGTTACTGTTTTGGCGTGGACTTAGGAAGTTTGTACCAAGTTTGGTGCTGTTTTGGCGTGGACTTAGGAAGTTTGCACCAAGTTTGTTACTGTTTTGGCGTGGACTTAGGAAGTTTGTATCAAGTTTGGTGCTGTTTTGCCGTGGACTTAGGAAGTTTGTACCAAGTTTGTTACTGTTTTGGCGTGGACTTAGAAAGTTTGTATCAAGTTTGGTGCTGTTTTGGCGTGGACTTAGGAGGTTTGTACCTAGTTTGTTTCTGTTTTGGCGTGGACTTAGGAAGTTTGTACCAAGTTTGTAACTGTTTTGGCGTGGACTTAGGAACTTTGCACCAAGTTTGTAACTGTTTTGGCGTGGACTTAGGAAGTTTGTACCAAGTTTGTTACTGTTTTGGCGTGGACTTACGAAGTTTGTACCAAGTTTGGTGCTGTTTTGGCGTGGACTTAGGAAGTTTGCACCAAGTTTGTAACTGTTTTGGCGTGGACTTAGGAAGTTTGTACCAAGTTTGTTACTGTTTTGGCGTGGACTTAGGAAGTTTGTATCAAGTTTGGTGCTGTTTTGGCGTGGACTTAGGAGGTTTGTACCTAGTTTGTTTCTGTTTTGGCGTGGACTTAGGAAGTTTGTACCAAGTTTGTTTCTGTTTTGGCGTGGACTTACGAAGTTTGTACCAAGTTTGGTGCTGTTTTGGCGTGGACTTAGGAAGTTTGTACCAAGTTTGTTTCTGTTTTGGCGCGGACTTAGGAAGTTTGTATCAAGTTTGGTGCTGTTTTGGCGTGGACTTAGGAAGTTTGTACCTAGTTTGTTACTGTTTTGGCGTGGACTTAGGAAGTTTGTACCTAGTTTGTTACTGTTTTGGCGTGGACTTAGGAAGTTTGTACCAAGTTTGTTTCTGTTTTGGCGCGGACTTACGAAGTTTGTACCAAGTTTGGTGCTGTTTTGGCGTGGACTTAGGAAGTTTGTACCTAGTTTGTTTCTGTTTTGGCGTGGACTTAGGAACTTTGCACCAAGTTTGTTACTGTTTTGGCGTGGACTTAGGAAGTTTGTATCAAGTTTGGTGCTGTTTTGCCGTGGACTTAGGAAGTTTGTACCAAGTTTGTTACTGTTTTGGTGTGGACTTAGGAAGTTTATACCAAGTTTGGTGCTGTTTTGGCGTGGACTTAGGAAGTTTGTACCAAGTTTGTTTCTGTTTTGGCGTGGACTTACGAAGTTTGTACCAAGTTTGGTGCTGTTTTGGCGTGGACTTAGGAAGTTTGTACCAAGTTTGTTTCTGTTTTGGCGCGGACTTAGGAAGTTTATACCAAGTTTGGTGCTGTTTTGGCGTGGACTTAGAAAGTTTGTATCAAGTTTGGTGCTGTTTTGGCGTGGACTTAGGAAGTTTGTACCAAGTTTGGTGCTGTTTTGGCGCGGACTTACGAAGTTTGTACCAAGTTTGTTACTGTTTTGGCGGGGACTTAGGAAGTTTGTACCAAGTTTGTTACTGTTTTGGCGCGGACTTACGAAGTTTGTACCAAGTTTGGTGCTGTTTTGGCGTGGACTTAGGAAGTTTGTACCAAGTGTGTTACTGTTTTGGCGTGGACTTAGGAAGTTTGTATCAAGTTTGGTGCTGTTTTGGCGTGGACTTAGGAAGTTTGTACCTAGTTTGTTACTGTTTTGGCGTGGACTTAGGAAGTTTGTACCTAGTTTGTTACTGTTTTGGCGTGGACTTAGGAAGTTTGTACCAAGTTTGTTTCTGTTTTGGCGCGGACTTACGAAGTTTGTACCAAGTTTGGTGCTGTTTTGGCGTGGACTTAGGAAGTTTGTACCTAGTTTGTTTCTGTTTTGGCGTGGACTTAGGAACTTTGCACCAAGTTTGTTACTGTTTTGGCGTGGACTTAGGAAGTTTGTATCAAGTTTGGTGCTGTTTTGCCGTGGACTTAGGAAGTTTGTACCAAGTTTGTTACTGTTTTGGCGTGGACTTAGGAAGTTTATACCAAGTTTGGTGCTGTTTTGGCGTGGACTTAGGAAGTTTGTACCAAGTTTGTTTCTGTTTTGGCGTGGACTTACGAAGTTTGTACCAAGTTTGGTGCTGTTTTGGCGTGGACTTAGGAAGTTTGTACCAAGTTTGTTTCTGTTTTGGCGCGGACTTAGGAAGTTTATACCAAGTTTGGTGCTGTTTTGGCGTGGACTTAGAAAGTTTGTATCAAGTTTGGTGCTGTTTTGGCGTGGACTTAGAAAGTTTGTATCAAGTTTGGTGCTGTTTTGGCGTGGACTTAGGAAGTTTGTACCAAGTTTGGTGCTGTTTTGGCGTGGACTTAGGAAGTTTGTACCTAGTTTGTTTCTGTTTTGGCGTGGACTTAGGAACTTTGCACCAAGTTTGTTTCTGTTTTGGCGTGGACTTAGGAAGTTTGTTTCAAGTTTGGTGCTGTTTTGGCGTGGACTTAGAAAGTTTGTATCAAGTTTGGTGCTGTTTTGGCGTGGACTTAGAAAGTTTGTGTCAAGTTTGGTGCTGTTTTGGCGTGGACTTAGGAAGTTTGTACCAAGTTTGTTACTGTTTTGGCGTGGACTTAGGAAGTTTGTACCAAGTTTGTTACTGTTTTGGCGTGGACTTAGGAAGTTTGTACCAAGTTTGTTACTGTTTTGGCGTGGACTTAGGAAGTTTGTATCAAGTTTGGTGCTGTTTTGCCGTGGACTTAGGAAGTTTGTACCAAGTTTGTTACTGTTTTGGCGTGGACTTAGGAAGTTTGTACCAAGTTTGGTGCTGTTTTGGCGTGGACTTAGGAAGTTTGTTCCAAGTTTGGTGCTGTTTTGGCGTGGACTTAGGAAGTTTGTATCAAGTTTGGTGCTGTTTTGGCGTGGACTTAGAAAGTTTGTATCAAGTTTGGTGCTGTTTTGGCGTGGACTTAGAAAGTTTGTATCAAGTTTGGTGCTGTTTTGGCGTGGACTTAGGAACTTTGCACCAAGTTTGTTACTGTTTTGGCGTGGACTTAGGAAGTTTGTTTCAAGTTTGGTGCTGTTTTGGCGTGGACTTAGAAAGTTTGTATCAAGTTTGGTGCTGTT
This sequence comes from Anopheles atroparvus, assembly GCA_914969975.1. NCBI lineage: Eukaryota > Metazoa > Arthropoda > Insecta > Diptera > Culicidae > Anopheles > Anopheles atroparvus. The sequence continues at coordinate 140,142 of CAJZCY010000011.1, forward strand.
TTGGCGTGGACTTAGAAAGTTTGTACCAAGTTTGTTACTGTTTTGGCGTGGACTTAGGAAGTTTGTACCAAGTTTGGTGCTGTTTTGGCGTGGACTTAGAAAGTTTGTACCAAGTTTGTTACTGTTTTGGCGTGGACTTAGGAAGTTTGTACCAAGTTTGGTGCTGTTTTGGCGTGGACTTAGGAAGTTTGTACCAAGTTTGGTGCTGTTTTGGCGTGGACTTAGGAAGTTTGTATCAAGTTTGGTGCTGTTTTGGCGTGGACTTAGGAAGTTTGTAACAAGTTTGTTACTGTTTTGGCGTGGACTTAGAAAGTTTGTATCAAGTTTGGTGCTGTTTCGGCGTGGACTTAGAAAGTTTGTATCAAGTTTGGTGCTGTTTTGGCGTGGACTTAGGAAGTTTGTACCAAGTTTGGTGCTGTTTTGGCGCGGACTTACGAAGTTTGTACCAAGTTTGTTACTGTTTTGGCGGGGACTTAGGAAGTTTGTACCAAGTTTGTTACTGTTTTGGCGTGGACTTAGGAAGTTTGTATCAAGTTTGGTGCTGTTTTGGCGTGGACTTAGGAAGTTTGTATCAAGTTTGGTGCTGTTTTGGCGTGGACTTAGGAAGTTTGTACCAAGTTTGTTTCTGTTTTGGCGCGGACTTACGAAGTTTGTACCAAGTTTGTTACTGTTTTGGCGTGGACTTAGGAAGTTTGTATCAAGTTTGGTGCTGTTTTGGCGTGGACTTAGGAAGTTTGTACCTAGTTTGTTTCTGTTTTGGCGTGGACTTAGGAAGTTTGTACCAAGTTTGTTTCTGTTTTGGCGCGGACTTACGAAGTTTGTACCAAGTTTGGTGCTGTTTTGGCGTGGACTTAGGAAGTTTGTACCAAGTTTGTTACTGTTTTGGCGTGGACTTAGGAAGTTTTTACCAAATTTGTTACTGTTTTGGCGTGGACTTAGGAAGTTTGTACCAAGTTTGGTGCTGTTTTGGCGCGGACTTACGAAGTTTGTACCAAGTTTGGTGCTGTTTTGGCGTGGACTTAGGAAGTTTGTACCAAGTTTGTTACTGTTTTGGCGTGGACTTAGGAAGTTTGTATCAAGTTTGGTGCTGTTTTGGCGTGGACTTACGAAGTTTGTACCAAGTTTGTTACTGTTTTGGCGTGGACTTAGGAAGTTTGTACCAAGTTTGGTGCTGTTTTGGCGTGGACTTAGGAAGTTTGTACCAAGTTTGTTACTGTTTTGGCGTGGACTTAGGAACTTTGCACCAAGTTTGTTACTGTTTTGGCGTGGACTTAGGAAGTTTGTACCAAGTTTGTTACTGTTTTGGCGTGGACTTAGGAAGTTTGTATCAAGTTTGGTGCTGTTTTGGCGTGGACTTAGGAAGTTTGTACCAAGTTTGTTACTGTTTTGGCGTGGACTTAGGAAGTTTGTACCAAGTTTGTTACTGTTTTGGCGTGGACTTAGGAAGTTTGTACCAAATTTGTTACTGTTTTGGCGTGGACTTAGGAAGTTTGTACCAAGTTTGGTGCTGTTTTGGCGCGGACTTACGAAGTTTGTACCAAGTTTGGTGCTGTTTTGGCGTGGACTTAGGAAGTTTGTACCAAGTTTGTTACTGTTTTGGCGTGGACTTAGGAAGTTTGTACCAAGTTTGTTACTGTTTTGGCGTGGACTTAGGAAGTTTGTACCAAGTTTGTTACTGTTTTGGCGTGGACTTAGGAAGTTTGTATCAAGTTTGGTGCTGTTTTGGCGTGGACTTAGGAAGTTTGTACCAAGTTTGTTACTGTTTTGGCGTGGACTTAGGAAGTTTGTACCAAGTTTGTTACTGTTTTGGCGTGGACTTAGGAAGTTAGTACCAAGTTTGTTACTGTTTTGGCGTGGACTTAGGAAGTTTGTACCAAGTTTGTTACTGTTTTGGCGTGGACTTAGAAAGTTTGTATCAAGTTTGGTGCTGTTTTGGCGTGGACTTAGGAAGTTTGTACCAAGTTTGTTACTGTTTTGGCGTGGACTTAGGAAGTTTGTACCAAGTTTGTTTCTGTTTTGGCGTGGACTTAGGAAGTTTGTACCAAGTTTGTTACTGTTTTGGCGTGGACTTAGGAAGTTTGTATCAAGTTTGGTGCTGTTTTGGCGTGGACTTAGAAAGTTTGTATCAAGTTTGGTGCTGTTTTGGCGTGGACTTAGGAAGTTTGTATCAAGTTTGGTGCTGTTTTGGCGTGGACTTAGAAAGTTTGTATCAAGTTTGGTGCTGTTTTGGCGTGGACTTAGAAAGTTTGTATCAAGTTTGGTGCTGTTTTGGCGTGGACTTAGGAAGTTTGTACCTAGTTTGTTTCTGTTTTGGCGTGGACTTAGGAAGTTTGTACCAAGTTTGTTTCTGTTTTGGCGCGGACTTACGAAGTTTGTACCAAGTTTGGTGCTGTTTTGGCGTGGACTTAGGAAGTTTGTACCAAGTTTGTTACTGTTTTGGCGTGGACTTAGGAAGTTTGTACCAAATTTGTTACTGTTTTGGCGTGGACTTAGGAAGTTTGTACCAAGTTTGGTGCTGTTTTGGCGTGGACTTAGGAAGTTTGTACCAAGTTTGTTACTGTTTTGGCGTGGACTTAGGAAGTTTGTATCAAGTTTGGTGCTGTTTTGGCGTGGACTTAGAAAGTTTGTATCAAGTTTGGTGCTGTTTTGGCGTGGACTTAGAAAGTTTGTATCAAGTTTGGTGCTGTTTTGGCGTGGACTTAGGAAGTTTGTACCTAGTTTGTTTCTGTTTTGGCGTGGACTTAGGAAGTTTGTACCAAGTTTGTTTCTGTTTTGGCGTGGACTTAGGAAGTTTGTGCCAAGTTTGGTGCTGTTTTGGCGTGGACTTAGGAAGTTTGTACCAAGTTTGTTACTGTTTTGGCGTGGACTTAGGAAGTTTGTACCAAGTTTGGTGCTGTTTTGGCGCGGACTTACGAAGTTTGTACCAAGTTTGGTGCTGTTTTGGCGTGGACTTAGGAAGTTTGTACCAAGTTTGTTACTGTTTTGGCGTGGACTTAGGAAGTTTGTATCAAGTTTGGTGCTGTTTTGGCGTGGACTTAGGAAGTTTGTACCAAGTTTGTTACTGTTTTGGCGTGGACTTAGGAAGTTTGTACCAAGTTTGGTGCTGTTTTGGCGTGGACTTAGGAAGTTTGTACCAAGTTTGTTACTGTTTTGGCGTGGACTTAGGAAGTTTGTACCAAGTTTGGTGCTGTTTTGGCGTGGACTTAGGAAGTTTGTACCAAGTTTGGTGCTGTTTTGGCGTGGACTTAGGAAGTTTGTACCAAGTTTGTTACTGTTTTGGCGTGGACTTAGGAAGTTTGTACCAAATTTGTTACTGTTTTGGCGTGGACTTAGGAAGTTTGTACCAAGTTTGGTGCTGTTTTGGCGTGGACTTAGGAAGTTTGTACCAAGTTTGTTACTGTTTTGGCGTGGACTTAGGAAGTTTGTATCAAGTTTGGTGCTGTTTTGGCGTGGACTTAGAAAGTTTGTATCAAGTTTGGTGCTGTTTTGGCGTGGACTTAGAAAGTTTGTATCAAGTTTGGTGCTGTTTTGGCGTGGACTTAGGAAGTTTGTACCTAGTTTGTTTCTGTTTTGGCGTGGACTTAGGAAGTTTGTACCAAGTTTGTTTCTGTTTTGGCGTGGACTTAGGAAGTTTGTGCCAAGTTTGGTGCTGTTTTGGCGTGGACTTAGGAAGTTTGTACCAAGTTTGTTACTGTTTTGGCGTGGACTTAGGAAGTTTGTACCAAGTTTGGTGCTGTTTTGGCGCGGACTTACGAAGTTTGTACCAAGTTTGGTGCTGTTTTGGCGTGGACTTAGGAAGTTTGTACCAAGTTTGTTACTGTTTTGGCGTGGACTTAGGAAGTTTGTATCAAGTTTGGTGCTGTTTTGGCGTGGACTTAGGAAGTTTGTACCAAGTTTGTTACTGTTTTGGCGTGGACTTAGGAAGTTTGTACCAAGTTTGGTGCTGTTTTGGCGTGGACTTAGGAAGTTTGTACCAAGTTTGTTACTGTTTTGGCGTGGACTTAGGAAGTTTGTACCAAGTTTGTTACTGTTTTGGCGTGGACTTAGGAAGTTTGTATCAAGTTTGGTGCTGTTTTGGCGTGGACTTAGAAAGTTTGTATCAAGTTTGGTGCTGTTTTGGCGTGGACTTAGGAAGTTTGTACCAAGTTTGGTGCTGTTTTGGCGTGGACTTAGGAAGTTTGTACCAAGTTTGTTACTGTTTTGGCGTGGACTTAGGAAGTTTGTACCAAGTTTGTTACTGTTTTGGCGTGGACTTAGAAAGTTTGTATCAAGTTTGGTGCTGTTTTGGCGTGGACTTAGAAAGTTTGTATCAAGTTTTGTGCTGTTTTGGCGTGGACTTAGGAAGTTTGTACCAAGTTTGTTACTGTTTTGGCGTGGACTTAGGAAGTTTGTACCAAGTTTGTTACTGTTTTGGCGTGGACTTAGGAAGTTTGTACCAAGTTTGGTGCTGTTTTGGCGTGGACTTAGGAAGTTTGTACCAAGTTTGTTACTGTTTTGGCGTGGACTTAGGAAGTTTGTACCAAGTTTGGTGCTGTTTTGGCGTGGACTTAGGAAGTTTGTTCCAAGTTTGTTACTGTTTTGGCGTGGACTTAGGAAGTTTGTACCAAGTTTGTTACTGTTTTGGCGTGGACTTAGGAAGTTTGTACCAAGTTTGGTGCTGTTTTGGCGTGGACTTAGGAAGTTTGTACCAAGTTTGGTGCTGTTTTGGCGTGGACTTAGGAAGTTTGTACCAAGTTTGTTACTGTTTTGGCGTGGACTTAGGAAGTTTGTACCAAGTTTGTTACTGTTTTGGCGTGGACTTAGGAAGTTTGTACCAAGTTTGTTACTGTTTTGGCGTGGACTTAGAAAGTTTGTATCAAGTTTGGTGCTGTTTTGGCGTGGACTTAGAAAGTTTGTATCAAGTTTTGTGCTGTTTTGGCGTGGACTTAGGAAGTTTGTACCAAGTTTGTTACTGTTTTGGCGTGGACTTAGGAAGTTTGTACCAAGTTTGTTACTGTTTTGGCGTGGACTTAGGAAGTTTGTACCAAGTTTGGTGCTGTTTTGGCGTGGACTTAGGAAGTTTGTACCAAGTTTGTTACTGTTTTGGCGTGGACTTAGGAAGTTTGTACCAAGTTTGGTGCTGTTTTGGCGTGGACTTAGGAAGTTTGTTCCAAGTTTGTTACTGTTTTGGCGTGGACTTAGGAAGTTTGTACCAAGTTTGTTACTGTTTTGGCGTGGACTTAGGAAGTTTGTACCAAGTTTGGTGCTGTTTTGGCGTGGACTTAGGAAGTTTGTACCAAGTTTGTTACTGTTTTGGCGTGGACTTAGGAAGTTTGTATCAAGTTTGGTGCTGTTTTGGCGTGGACTTAGGAAGTTTGTACCTAGTTTGTTTCTGTTTTGGCGTGGACTTAGGAACTTTGCACCAAGTTTGTAACTGTTTTGGCGTGGACTTAGGAAGTTTGTATCAAGTTTGGTGCTGTTTTGGCGTGGACTTAGGAAGTTTGTACCAAGTTTGGTGCTGTTTTGGCGTGGACTTAGGAAGTTTGTATCAAGTTTGGTGCTGTTTTGGCGTGGACTTAGGAAGTTTGTACCTAGTTTGTTTCTGTTTTGGCGTGGACTTAGGAACTTTGCACCAAGTTTGTAACTGTTTTGGCGTGGACTTACGAAGTTTGTACCAAGTTTGGTGCTGTTTTGGCGTGGACTTAGGAAGTTTGTACCAAGTTTGTAACTGTTTTGGCGTGGACTTAGGAAGTTTGTATCAAGTTTGGTGCTGTTTTGGCGTGGACTTAGGAAGTTTGTACCAAGTTTGTTACTGTTTTGGCGTGGACTTAGGAAGTTTGTATCAAGTTTGGTGCTGTTTTGGCGTGGACTTAGGAGGTTTGTACCTAGTTTGTTTCTGTTTTGGCGTGGACTTAGGAAGTTTGTACCAAGTTTGGTGCTGTTTTGGCGTGGACTTAGGAAGTTTGTACCAAGTTTGTTACTGTTTTGGCGTGGACTTAGGAAGTTTGTACCAAGTTTGTTACTGTTTTGGCGTGGACTTAGGAAGTTTGTACCAAGTTTGTTACTGTTTTGGCGTGGACTTACGAAGTTTGTACCAAGTTTGTAACTGTTTTGGCGTGGACTTAGGAAGTTTGTATCAAGTTTGGTGCTGTTTTGGCGTGGACTTAGGAAGTTTGTACCGAGTTTGTTTCTGTTTTGGCGTGGACTTAGGAACTTTGCACCAAGTTTGTTACTGTTTTGGCGTGGACTTAGGAAGTTTGTATCAAGTTTGGTGCTGTTTTGGCGTGGACTTAGGAGGTTTGTACCTAGTTTGTTTCTGTTTTGGCGTGGACTTAGGAAGTTTGTACCAAGTTTGTAACTGTTTTGGCGTGGACTTAGGAAGTTTGTATCAAGTTTGTTACTGTTTTGGCGTGGACTTAGGAAGTTTGTACCAAGTTTGTTACTGTTTTGGCGTGGACTTACGAAGTTTGTACCAAGTTTGGTGCTGTTTTGGCGTGGACTTAGAAAGTTTGTATCAAGTTTGGTGCTGTTTTGGCGTGGACTTAGGAAGTTTGTACCTAGTTTGGTGCTGTTTTGGCGTGGACTTAGGAAGTTTGTACCAAGTTTGTTTCTGTTTTGGCGTGGACTTAGGAAGTTTGTGCCAAGTTTGGTGCTGTTTTGGCGTGGACTTAGGAAGTTTGTACCAAGTTTGTTACTGTTTTGGCGTGGACTTAGGAAGTTTGTACCAAGTTTGTTACTGTTTTGGCGTGGACTTAGGAAGTTTGTACCTAGTTTGGTGCTGTTTTGGCGTGGACTTAGGAAGTTTGTACCAAGTTTGTTTCTGTTTTGGCGTGGACTTAGGAAGTTTGCACCAAGTTTGTTACTGTTTTGGCGTGGACTTAGGAAGTTTGTACCAAGTTTGTTACTGTTTTGGCGTGGACTTAGGAAGTTTGTACCAAGTTTGTTACTGTTTTGGCGTGGACTTAGGAAGTTTGTACCAAGTTTGTTACTGTTTTGGCGTGGACTTAGGAAGTTTGTATCAAGTTTGGTGCTGTTTTGGCGTGGACTTAGGAAGTTTGTACCTAGTTTGTTTCTGTTTTGGCGTGGACTTAGGAAGTTTGTACCAAGTTTGTTACTGTTTTGGCGTGGACTTAGGAAGTTTGTACCAAGTTTGGTGCTGTTTTGGCGTGGACTTAGGAAGTTTGTATCAAGTTTGGTGCTGTTTTGGCGTGGACTTAGGAAGTTTGTACCAAGTTTGTTACTGTTTTGGCGTGGACTTAGGAAGTTTGTACCAAGTTTGTTACTGTTTTGGCGTGGACTTAGGAAGTTTGTATCAAGTTTGGTGCTGTTTTGGCGTGGACTGAGGAAGTTTGTACCTAGTTTGTTTCTGTTTTGGCGTGGACTTAGGAAGCTTGTACCAAGTTTGTTACTGTTTTGGCGTGGACTTAGGAAGTTTGTACCAAGTTTGTTACTGTTTTGGCGTGGACTTAGGAAGTTTGTACCAAGTTTGTTACTGTTTTGGCGTGGACTTAGGAAGTTTGTACCAAGTTTGTTACTGTTTTGGTGTGGACTTAGGAAGTTTGTACCAAGTTTGGTGCTGTTTTGGCGTGGACTTAGGAAGTTTGTACCAAGTTTGTTACTGTTTTGGCGTGGACTTAGGAAGTTTGTATCAAGTTTGGTGCTGTTTTGGCGTGGACTTAGGAAGTTTGTACCAAGTTTGTTACTGTTTTGGCGTGGACTTAGGAAGTTTGTATCAAGTTTGGTGCTGTTTTGGCGTGGACTTAGGAAGTTTGTACCTAGTTTGTTTCTGTTTTGGCGTGGACTTAGGAAGTTTGTACCAAGTTTGTTACTGTTTTGGCGTGGACTTAGGAAGTTTGTACCAAGTTTGGTGCTGTTTTGGCGTGGACTTAGGAAGTTTGTATCAAGTTTGGTGCTGTTTTGGCGTGGACTTAGGAAGTTTGTACCAAGTTTGTTACTGTTTTGGCGTGGACTTAGGAAGTTTGTACCAAGTTTGTTACTGTTTTGGCGTGGACTTAGGAAGTTTGTTCCAAGTTTGTTACTGTTTTGGCGTGGACTTAGGAAGTTTGTACCAAGTTTGTTACTGTTTTGGCGTGGACTTAGGAAGTTTGTTCCAAGTTTGTTACTGTTTTGGCGTGGACTTAGGAAGTTTGTACCAAGTTTGTTACTGTTTTGGCGTGGACTTAGGAAGTTTGTACCAAGTTTGCAAGTGTTTTTGGGTAGTTTTAAGAAGTTTCTACAAAGTTTGTATTTGACACTCTGTTGCAACTCTGTTGGAATTCGGGTAGTTGTAGGAAGTTTGTACCAAGTTTGTTACTGTTTTGGCGTGGTCTTAGGAAGTTTGTACCAAGTTTGGTGCTGTTTTGGCGTGGACTTAGGAAGTTTGTACCAAGTTTGCAAGTGTTTTTGGGTAGTTTTAAGAAGTTTCTACAAAGTTTGTATTTGACACTCTGTTGCAACTCTGTTGGAATTCGGGTAGTTGTAGGAAGTTTGTACCAAGTTTGTTACTGTTTTGGCGTGGACTTAGGAAGTTTGTACCAAGTTTGGTGCTGTTTTGGCGTGGACTTAGGAAGCTTGTACCAAGTTTGCAAGTGTTTTTGGGTAGTTTTAAGAAGTTTCTACAAAGTTTGTATTTGACACTCTGTTGCAACTCTGTTGGAATTCGGGTAGTTGTAGGAAGTTTGTACCAAGTTTGTTACTGTTTTGGCGTGGACTTAGGAAGTTTGTACCAAGTTTGTTACTGGTTTGGCGTGGACTAAGGAAGTTTGTACCAAGTTTGTTACTGTTTTGGCGTGGACTTAGGAAGTTTGTACCAAGTTTGTTACTGTTTTGGCGTGGACTTAGGAAGTTTGTACCAAGTTTGGTGCTGTTTTGGCGTGGACTTAGGAAGTTTGTACCAAGTTTGCAAGTGTTTTTGGGTAGTTTTAAGAAGTTTCTACAAAGTTTGTATTTGACACTCTGTTGCAACTCTGTTGGAATTCGGGTAGTTGTAGGAAGTTTGTACCAAGTTTGTTACTGTTTTGGCGTGGTCTTAGGAAGTTTGTACCAAGTTTGGTGCTGTTTTGGCGTGGACTTAGGAAGTTTGTACCAAGTTTGCAAGTGTTTTTGGGTAGTTTTAAGAAGTTTCTACAAAGTTTGTATTTGACACTCTGTTGCAACTCTGTTGGAATTCGGGTAGTTGTAGGAAGTTTGTACCAAGTTTGTTACTGTTTTGGCGTGGACTTAGGAAGTTTGTACCAAGTTTGGTGCTGTTTTGGCGTGGACTTAGGAAGTTTGTACCAAGTTTGCAAGTGTTTTTGGGTAGTTTTAAGAAGTTTCTACAAAGTTTGTATTTGAAACTCTGTTGCAACTCTGTTGGAATTCGGGTAGTTGTAGGAAGTTTGTACCAAGTTTGTTACTGTTTTGGCGTGGTCTTAGGAAGTTTGTACCAAGTTTGGTGCTGTTTTGGCGTGGACTTAGGAAGTTTGTACCAAGTTTGTTACTGTTTTGGCGTGGACTTAGGAAGTTTGTACCAAGTTTGTTACTGTTTTGGCGTGGACTTAGGAAGTTTGTACCAAGTTTGCAAGTGTTTTTGGGTAGTTTTAAGAAGTTTCTACAAAGTTTGTATTTGACACTCTGTTGCAACTCTGTTGGAATTCGGGTAGTTGTAGGAAGTTTGTACCAAGTTTGTTACTGTTTTGGCGTGGTCTTAGGAAGTTTGTACCAAGTTTGGTGCTGTTTTGGCGTGGACTTAGGAAGTTTGTACCAAGTTTGTTACTGTTTTGGCGTGGACTTAGGAAGTTTGTACCAAGTTTGTTTCTGTTTTGGCGCGGACTTACGAAGTTTGTACCAAGTTTGGTGCTGTTTTGGCGTGGACTTAGGAAGTTTGTACCAAGTTTGTTACTGTTTTGGCGTGGACTTAGAAAGTTTGTATCAAGTTTGGTGCTGTTTTGGCGTGGACTTAGGAAGTTTGTACCAAGTTTGGTGCTGTTTTGGCGTGGACTTAGGAAGTTTGTACCAAGTTTGGTGCTGTTTTGGCGCGGACTTACGAAGTTTGTACCAAGTTTGGTGCTGTTTTGGCGTGGACTTAGGAAGTTTGTACCAAGTTTGTTACTGTTTTGGCGTGGACTTAGGAAGTTTGTATCAAGTTTGGTGCTGTTTTGGCGTGGACTTAGAAAGTTTGTATCAAGTTTGGTGCTGTTTTGGCGTGGACTTAGGAAGTTTGTATCAAGTTTGGTGCTGTTTTGGCGTGGACTTAGGAAGTTTGTACCTAGTTTGTTACTGTTTTGGCGTGGACTTAGGAAGTTTGTACCAAGTTTGGTGCTGTTTTGGCGTGGACTTATGAAGTTTGTACCAAGTTTGTTACTGTTTTGGCGTGGACTTAGGAAGTTTGTACCAAGTTTGTTACTGTTTTGGCGTGGACTTAGGAAGTTTGTACCAAGTTTGTTACTGTTTTGGCGTGGACTTAGGAAGTTTGTACCAAGTTTGTTACTGTTTTGGCGTGGACTTAGGAAGTTTGTACCAAGTTTGTTACTGTTTTGGCGTGGACTTAGGAAGTTTGTACCAAGTTTGTTACTGTTTTGGCGTGGACTTAGGAAGTTTGTACCAAGTTTGTTACTGTTTTGGCGCGGACTTACGAAGTTTGTACCAAGTTTGGTGCTGTTTTGGCGTGGACTTAGGAAGTTTGTATCAAGTTTGGTGCTGTTTTGGCGTGGACTTAGGAAGTTTGTACCTAGTTTGTTTCTGTTTTGGCGTGGACTTAGGATCTTTGCACCAAGTTTGTTACTGTTTTGGCGTGGACTTAGGAAGTTTGTATCAAGTTTGTTACTGTTTTGGCGTGGACTTAGGAAGTTTGTACCAAGTTTGGTGCTGTTTTGGCGTGGACTTAGGAAGTTTGTACCAAGTTTGTTACTGTTTTGGCGTGGACTTAGGAAGTTTGTACCAAGTTTGTTACTGTTTTGGCGTGGACTTAGGAAGTTTGTACCAAGTTTGTTACTGTTTTGGCGTGGACTTAGGAAGTTTGTACCAAGTTTGTTACTGTTTTGGCGTGGACTTAGGAAGTTTGTACCTAGTTTGTTACTGTTTTGGCGTGGACTTAGGAAGTTTGTACCAAGTTTGGTGCTGTTTTGGCGTGGACTTAGGAAGTTTGTACCAAGTTTGTTACTGTTTTGGCGTGGACTTAGGAAGTTTGTACCTAGTTTGTTTCTGTTTTGGCGTGGACTTAGGAACTTTGCACCAAGTTTGTTACTGTTTTGGCGTGGACCTAGGAAGTTTGTATCAAGTTTGGTGCTGTTTTGGCGTGGACTTAGGAAGTTTGTACCAAGTTTGTTACTGTTTTGGCGTGGACTTAGGAAGTTTGTACCAAGTTTGTTACTGTTTTGGCGTGGACTTAGGAAGTTTGTACCAAGTTTGTTACTGTTTTGGCGTGGACTTAGGAAGTTTGTACCAAGTTTGTTACTGTTTTGGCGTGGACTTAGGAAGTTTGTACCAAGTTTGGTGCTGTTTTGGCGTGGACTTAGGAAGTTTGTACCAAGTTTGTTACTGTTTTGGCGTGGACTTAGGAAGTTTGTATCAAGTTTGGTGCTGTTTTGGCGTGGACTTAGAAAGTTTGTATCAAGTTTGGTGCTGTTTTGGCGTGGACTTAGAAAGTTTGTATCAAGTTTGGTGCTGTTTTGGCGTGGACTTAGGAAGTTTGTTCCAAGTTTGTTACTGTTTTGGCGTGGACTTAGGAAGTTTGTACCAAGTTTGTTACTGTTTTGGCGTGGACTTAGAAAGTTTGTATCAAGTTTGGTGCTGTTTTGGCGTGGACTTAGGAAGTTTGTACCTAGTTTGGTGCTGTTTTGGCGTGGACTTAGGAAGTTTGTACCAAGTTTGTTACTGTTTTGGCGTGGACTTAGGAAGTTTGTACCAAGTTTGGTGCTGTTTTGGCGTGGACTTAGGAAGTTTGTACCAAGTTTGTTACTGTTTTGGCGTGGACTTAGAAAGTTTGTATCAAGTTTGGTGCTGTTTTGGCGTGGACTTAGGAAGTTTGTACCAAGTTTGGTGCTGTTTTGGCGTGGACTTAGGAAGTTTGTATCAAGTTTGGTGCTGTTTTGGCGTGGACTTAGGAAGTTTGTACCTAGTTTGTTACTGTTTTGGCGTGGACTTAGGAAGTTTGTACCAAGTTTGGTGCTGTTTTGGCGTGGACTTAGGAAGTTTGTACCAAGTTTGTTACTGTTTTGGCGTGGACTTAGGAAGTTTGTACCAAGTTTGTTACTGTTTTGGCGTGGACTTAGGAAGTTTGTACCAAGTTTGTTACTGTTTAGGCGTGGACTTAGGAAGTTTGTACCAAGTTTGTTACTGTTTTGGCGTGGACTTAGGAAGTTTGTACCAAGTTTGTTACTGTTTTGGCGTGGACTTAGGAAGTTTGTACCAAGTTTGTTACTGTTTTGGCGTGGTCTTAGGAAGTTTGTACCAAGTTTGTTACTGTTTTGGCATGGACTTAGGAAGTTTGTACCAAGTTTGTTACTGTTTTGGCGTGGACTTAGGAAGTTTGTACCAAGTTTGGTGCTGTTTTGGCGTGGACTTAGGAAGTTTGTACCAAGTTTGTTACTGTTTTGGCGTGGACTTAGGAAGTTTGTACCAAGTTTGTTTCTGTTTTGGCGTGGACTTAGGAAGTTTGTATCAAGTTTGGTGCTGTTTTGGCGTGGACTTAGGAAGTTTGTACCTAGTTTGTTTCTGTTTTGGCGTGGACTAAGGAAGTTTGTACCAAGTTTGTTTCTGTTTTGGCGCGGACTTACGAAGTTTATATCAAGTTTGGTGCTGTTTTGGCGTGGACTTAGGAAGTTTGTACCAAGTTTGTTACTGTTTTGGCGTGGACTTAGGAAGTTTGTACCAAGTTTGTTACTGTTTTGGCGTGGACTTAGGAAGTTTGTACCAAGTTTGTTACTGTTTTGGCGTGGACTTAGGAAGTTTGTACCAAGTTTTGTGCTGTTTTGGCGCGGACTTACGAAGTTTGTACCTAGTTTGTTTCTGTTTTGGCGTGGACTTAGGAAGTTTGTACCAAGTTAGTTACTGTTTTGGCGTGGACTTAGGAAGTTTGTACCAAGTTTGTTACTGTTTTGGCGTGGACTTAGGAAGTTTGTACCAAGTTTGGTGCTGTTTTGGCGTGGACTTAGGAAGTTTATATCAAGTTTGGTGCTGTTTTGGCGTGGACTTAGGAAGTTTGTACCAAGTTTGTTACTGTTTTGGCGTGGACTTAGGAAGTTTGTACCAAGTTTGTTACTGTTTTGGCGTGGACTTAGGAAGTTTGTACCAAGTTTGTTACTGTTTTGGCGTGGACTTAGGAAGTTTGTACCAAGTTTTGTGCTGTTTTGGCGCGGACTTACGAAGTTTGTACCAAGTTTGTTTCTGTTTTGGCGTGGACTTAGGAACTTTGCACCAAGTTTGTTACTGTTTTGGCGTGGACTTAGGAAGTTTGTATCAAGTTTGGTGCTGTTTTGGCGTGGACTTAGGAAGTTTGTACCTAGTTTGTTTCTGTTTTGGCGTGGACTTAGGAAGTTTGTACCAAGTTTGTTACTGTTTTGGCGTGGACTTAGGAAGTTTGTACCAAGTTTGGTGCTGTTTTGGCGTGGACTTAGGAAGTTTGTACCAAGTTTGTTACTGTTTTGGCGTGGACTTAGGAAGTTTGTACCAAGTTTGGTGCTGTTTTGGCGTGGACTTAGGAAGTTTGTACCAAGTTTGGTGCTGTTTTGGCGTGGACTTAGGAAGTTTGTATCAAGTTTGGTGCTGTTTTGGCGTGGACTTAGGAAGTTTGTACCTAGTTTGTTTCTGTTTTGGCGTGGACTTAGGAAGTTTGTACCAAGTTTGTTACTGTTTTGGCGTGGACTTAGGAAGTTTGTTTCAAGTTTGGTGCTGTTTTGGCGTGGACTTAGGAAGTTTGTACCAAGTTTGTTACTGTTTTGGCGTGGACTTAGGAAGTTTGTATCAAGTTTGGTGCTGTTTTGGCGCGGACTTAGGAAGTTTGTAGCAAGTTTGTTACTGTTTTGGCGTGGACTTAGGAAGTTTGTACCAAGTTTGTTACTGTTTTGGCGTGGACTTAGGAAGTTTGTACCAAGTTTGTTACTGTTTTGGCGTGGACTTAGGAAGTTTGTACCAAGTTTGTTTCTGTTTTGGCGTGGACTTAGGAAGTTTGTACCAAGTTTGTTACTGTTTTGGCGCGGACTTAGGAAGTTTGTACCAAGTTTGTTACTGTTTTGGCGTGGACTTAGGAAGTTTGTATCAAGTTTGGTGCTGTTTTGGCGTGGACTTAGGAAGTTTGTACCTAGTTTGTTTCTGTTTTGGCGTGGACTTAGGAACTTTGCACCAAGTTTGTTACTGTTTTGGCGTGGACTTAGGAAGTTTGTATCAAGTTTGGTGCTGTTTTGGCGTGGACTTAGAAAGTTTGTACCAAGTTTGTTACTGTTTTGGCGTGGACTTAGGAAGTTTGTACCAAGTTTGTTACTGTTTTGGCGTGGACTTAGGAAGTTTGTACCAAGTTTGTTACTGTTTTGGCGTGGACTTAGGAAGTTTGTACCAAGTTTGTTACCTTTTTTTGCGTGGACTTAGGAAGTTTGTACCAAGTTTGTTACTGTTTTGGCGCGGACTTAGGAAGTTTGTACCAAGTTTGTTACTGTTTTGGCGTGGACTTAGGAAGTTTGTATCAAGTTTGGTGCTGTTTTGGCGTGGACTTAGGAAGTTTGTACCTAGTTTGTTTCTGTTTTGGCGTGGACTTAGGAACTTTGCACCAAGTTTGTTACTGTTTTGGCGTGGACTAAGGAAGTTTGTATCAAGTTTGGTGCTGTTTTGGCGTGGACTTAGAAAGTTTGTACCAAGTTTGTTACTGTTTTGGCGTGGACTTAGGAAGTTTGTACCAAGTTTGTTACTGTTTTGGCGTGGACTTAGGAAGTTTGTACCAAGTTTGTTACTGTTTTGGCGTGGACTTAGGAAGTTTGTACCAAGTTTGTTACTGTTTTGGCGTGGACTTAGGAAGTTTGTACCAAGTTTGTTACTGTTTTGGCGTGGACTTAGGAAGTTTGTACCAAGTTTGTTACTGTTTTGGCGTGGACTTAGGAAGTTTGTACCAAGTTTGTTACTGTTTTGGCGTGGACTTAGGAAGTTTGTACCAAGTTTGTTACTGTTTTGGCGTGGACTTAGGAAGTTTGTACCAAGTTTGTTTCTGTTTTGGCGTGGACTTAGGAAGTTTGTACCAAGTTTGGTGCTGTTTTGGCGTGGACTTAGGAAGTTTGTACCAAGTTTGGTGCTGTTTTGGCGTGGACTTAGGAAGTTTGTACCAAGTTTGTTACTGTTTTGGCGTGGACTTAGGAAGTTTGTACCAAGTTTGTTACTGTTTTGGCGTGGACTTAGGAAGTTTGTACCAAGTTTGGTGCTGTTTTGGCGTGGACTTAGGAAGTTTGTACCAAGTTTGTTACTGTTTTGGCGTGGACTGAGGAAGTTTGTATCAAGTTTGGTGCTGTTTTGGCGTGGACTTAGAAAGTTTGTATCAAGTTTGGTGCTGTTTTGGCGTGGACTTAGAAAGTTTGTACCAAGTTTGTTACTGTTTTGGCGTGGACTTAGGAAGTTTGTACCAAGTTTGTTACTGTTTTGGCGTGGACTTAGGAAGTTTGTACCAAGTTTGTTACTGTTTTGGCGTGGACTTAGGAAGTTTGTACCAAGTTTGCAAGTGTTTTTGGGTAGTTTTAAGAAGTTTCTACAAAGTTTGTATTTGACACTCTGTTGCAACTCTGTTGGAATTCGGGTAGTTGTAGGAAGTTTGTACCAAGTTTGTTACTGTTTTGGCGTGGACTTAGGAAGTTTGTACCAAGTTTGGTGCTGTTTTGGCGTGGACTTAGGAAGTTTGTTCCAAGTTTGTTACTGTTTTGGCGTGGACTTAGGAAGTTTGTACCAAGTTTGTTACTGTTTTGGCGCGGACTTACGAAGTTTGTACCAAGTTTGTTACTGTTTTGGCGTGGACTTAGGAAGTTTGTACCAAGTTTGTTACTGTTTTGGCGCGGACTTAGGAAGTTTGTACCAAGTTTGTTACTGTTTTGGCGTGGACTTAGGAAGTTTGTACCAAGTTTGGTGCTGTTTTGGCGTGGACTTAGGAAGTTTGTACCTAGTTTGTTTCTGTTTTGGCGTGGACTTAGGAACTTTGCACCAAGTTTGTTACTGTTTTGGCGTGGACTTAGGAAGTTTGTATCAAGTTTGGTGCTGTTTTGGCGTGGACTTAGAAAGTTTGTACCAAGTTTGTTACTGTTTTGGCGTGGACTTAGGAAGTTTGTACCAAGTTTGTTTCTGTTTTGGCGTGGACTTAGGAAGTTTGTACCAAGTTTGTTACTGTTTTGGCGCGGACTTAGGAAGTTTGTACCAAGTTTGTTACTGTTTTGGCGTGGACTTAGGAAGTTTGTACCAAGTTTGTTACTGTTTTGGCGTGGACTTAGGAAGTTTGTACCAAGTTTGGTGCTGTTTTGGCGTGGACTTAGGAAGTTTGTACCAAGTTTGTTACTGTTTTGGCGTGGACTTAGGAAGTTTGTATCAAGTTTGGTGCTGTTTTGGGGTGGACTTAGGAAGTTTGTACCTAGTTTGTTTCTGTTTTGGCGTGGACTTAGGAACTTTGCACCAAGTTTGTTACTGTTTTGGCGTGGACTTAGGAAGTTTGTACCAATTTTGTTACTGTTTTGGCGTGGACTTAGGAAGTTTGTACCAAGTTTGTTACTGTTTTGGCGTGGACTTAGGAAGTTTGTACCAAGTTTGTTACTGTTTTGGCGTGGACTTAGGAAGTTTGTACCAAGTTTGTTACTGTTTTGGCGTGGACTTAGGAAGTTTGTACCAAGTTTGTTACTGTTTTGGCGTGGACTTAGGAAGTTTGTACCAAGTTTGTTACTGTTTTGGCGTGGACTTAGGAAGTTTGTACCAAGTTTGTTACTGTTTTGGCGTGGACTTAGGAAGTTTGTACCAAGTTTGTTTCTGTTTTGGCGTGGACTTAGGAAGTTTGTACCAAGTTTGTTACTGTTTTGGCGCGGACTTAGGAAGTTTGTACCAAGTTTGTTACTGTTTTGGCGTGGACTTAGGAAGTTTGTATCAAGTTTGGTGCTGTTTTGGCGTGGACTTAGGAAGTTTGTACCTAGTTTGTTTCTGTTTTGGCGTGGACTTAGGAACTTTGCACCAAGTTTGTTACTGTTTTGGCGTGGACTTAGGAAGTTTGTATCAAGTTTGGTGCTGTTTTGGCGTGGACTTAGAAAGTTTGTATCAAGTTTGGTGCTGTTTTGGCGTGGACTTAGAAAGTTTGTACCAAGTTTGTTACTGTTTTGGCGTGGACTTAGGAAGTTTGTACCAAGTTTGTTACTGTTTTGGCGTGGACTTAGGAAGTTTGTACCAAGTTTGTTACTGTTTTGGCGTGGACTTAGGAAGTTTGTACCAAGTTTGTTACTGTTTTGGCGTGGACTTAGGAAGTTTGTACCAAGTTTGTTACTGTTTTGGCGCGGACTTACGAAGTTTGTACCAAGTTTGTTACTGTTTTGGCGTGGACTTAGGAAGTTTGTACCAAGTTTGTTACTGTTTTGGCGCGGACTTAGGAAGTTTGTACCAAGTTTGTTACTGTTTTGGCGTGGACTTAGGAAGTTTGTACCAAGTTTGTTACTGTTTTGGCGTGGACTTAGGAAGTTTGTATCAAGTTTGTTACTGTTTTGGCGTGGACTTAGGAAGTTTGTACCAAGTTTGTTACTGTTTTGGCGTGGACTTAGGAAGTTTGTACCAAGTTTGTTACTGTTTTGGCGTGGACTTAGGAAGTTTGTACCAAGTTTGTTACTGTTTTGGCGTGGACTTAGGAAGTTTGTACCAAGTTTGTTACTGTTTTGGCGTGGACTTAGGAAGTTTGTACCAAGTTTGTTACTGTTTTGGCGTGGACTTAGGAAGTTTGTACCAAGTTTGTTACTGTTTTGGCGCGGACTTACGAAGTTTGTACCAAGTTTGGTGCTGTTTTGGCGTGGACTTAGGAAGTTTGTATCAAGTTTGGTGCTGTTTTGGCGTGGACTTAGGAAGTTTGTACCTAGTTTGTTTCTGTTTTGGCGTGGACTTAGGATCTTTGCACCAAGTTTGTTACTGTTTTGGCGTGGACTTAGGAAGTTTGTATCAAGTTTGTTACTGTTTTGGCGTGGACTTAGGAAGTTTGTACCAAGTTTGGTGCTGTTTTGGCGTGGACTTAGGAAGTTTGTACCAAGTTTGTTACTGTTTTGGCGTGGACTTAGGAAGTTTGTACCAAGTTTGTTACTGTTTTGGCGTGGACTTAGGAAGTTTGTACCAAGTTTGTTACTGTTTTGGCGTGGACTTAGGAAGTTTGTACCAAGTTTGGTGCTGTTTTGGCGTGGACTTAGGAAGTTTGTATCAAGTTTGGTGCTGTTTTGGCGTGGACTTAGGAAGTTTGTACCTAGTTTGTTACTGTTTTGGCGTGGACTTAGGAAGTTTGTACCAAGTTTGGTGCTGTTTTGGCGTGGACTTATGAAGTTTGTACCAAGTTTGTTACTGTTTTGGCGTGGACTTAGGAAGTTTGTACCAAGTTTGTTACTGTTTTGGCGTGGACTTAGGAAGTTTGTACCAAGTTTGTTACTGTTTTGGCGTGGACTTAGGAAGTTTGTACCAAGTTTGTTACTGTTTTGGCGTGGACTTAGGAAGTTTGTACCAAGTTTGTTACTGTTTTGGCGTGGACTTAGGAAGTTTGTACCAAGTTTGTTACTGTTTTGGCGTGGACTTAGGAAGTTTGTACCAAGTTTGTTACTGTTTTGGCGCGGACTTACGAAGTTTGTACCAAGTTTGGTGCTGTTTTGGCGTGGACTTAGGAAGTTTGTATCAAGTTTGGTGCTGTTTTGGCGTGGACTTAGGAAGTTTGTACCAAGTTTGTTACTGTTTTGGCGTGGACTTAGGATCTTTGCACCAAGTTTGTTACTGTTTTGGCGTGGACTTAGGAAGTTTGTATCAAGTTTGTTACTGTTTTGGCGTGGACTTAGGAAGTTTGTACCAAGTTTGGTGCTGTTTTGGCGTGGACTTAGGAAGTTTGTACCAAGTTTGTTACTGTTTTGGCGTGGACTTAGGAAGTTTGTACCAAGTTTGTTACTGTTTTGGCGTGGACTTAGGAAGTTTGTACCAAGTTTGTTACTGTTTTGGCGTGGACTTAGGAAGTTTGTACCAAGTTTGTTACTGTTTTGGCGTGGACTTAGGAAGTTTGTACCTAGTTTGTTACTGTTTTGGCGTGGACTTAGGAAGTTTGTACCAAGTTTGGTGCTGTTTTGGCGTGGACTTAGGAAGTTTGTACCAAGTTTGTTACTGTTTTGGCGTGGACTTAGGAAGTTTGTACCTAGTTTGTTTCTGTTTTGGCGTGGACTTAGGAACTTTGCACCAAGTTTGTTACTGTTTTGGCGTGGACCTAGGAAGTTTGTATCAAGTTTGGTGCTGTTTTGGCGTGGACTTAGGAAGTTTGTACCAAGTTTGTTACTGTTTTGGCGTGGACTTAGGAAGTTTGTACCAAGTTTGTTACTGTTTTGGCGTGGACTTAGGAAGTTTGTACCAAGTTTGTTACTGTTTTGGCGTGGACTTAGGAAGTTTGTACCAAGTTTGGTGCTGTTTTGGCGTGGACTTAGGAAGTTTGTACCAAGTTTGTTACTGTTTTGGCGTGGACTTAGGAAGTTTGTACCAAGTTTGTTACTGTTTTGGCGTGGACTTAGGAAGTTTGTACCAAGTTTGTTACTGTTTTGGCGTGGACTTAGGAAGTTTGTACCAAGTTTGGTGCTGTTTTGGCGTGGACTTAGGAAGTTTGTATCAAGTTTGGTGCTGTTTTGGCGTGGACTTAGGAAGTTTGTACCTAGTTTGTTACTGTTTTGGCGTGGACTTAGGAAGTTTGTACCAAGTTTGGTGCTGTTTTGGCGTGGACTTATGAAGTTTGTACCAAGTTTGTTACTGTTTTGGCGTGGACTTAGGAAGTTTGTACCAAGTTTGTTACTGTTTTGGCGTGGACTTAGGAAGTTTGTACCAAGTTTGTTACTGTTTTGGCGTGGACTTAGGAAGTTTGTACCAAGTTTGTTACTGTTTTGGCGTGGACTTAGGAAGTTTGTACCAAGTTTGTTACTGTTTTGGCGTGGACTTAGGAAGTTTGTACCAAGTTTGTTACTGTTTTGGCGTGGACTTAGGAAGTTTGTACCAAGTTTGTTACTGTTTTGGCGCGGACTTACGAAGTTTGTACCAAGTTTGGTGCTGTTTTGGCGTGGACTTAGGAAGTTTGTATCAAGTTTGGTGCTGTTTTGGCGTGGACTTAGGAAGTTTGTACCTAGTTTGTTTCTGTTTTGGCGTGGACTTAGGATCTTTGCACCAAGTTTGTTACTGTTTTGGCGTGGACTTAGGAAGTTTGTATCAAGTTTGTTACTGTTTTGGCGTGGACTTAGGAAGTTTGTACCAAGTTTGGTGCTGTTTTGGCGTGGACTTAGGAAGTTTGTACCAAGTTTGTTACTGTTTTGGCGTGGACTTAGGAAGTTTGTACCAAGTTTGTTACTGTTTTGGCGTGGACTTAGGAAGTTTGTACCAAGTTTGTTACTGTTTTGGCGTGGACTTAGGAAGTTTGTACCAAGTTTGTTACTGTTTTGGCGTGGACTTAGGAAGTTTGTACCTAGTTTGTTACTGTTTTGGCGTGGACTTAGGAAGTTTGTACCAAGTTTGGTGCTGTTTTGGCGTGGACTTAGGAAGTTTGTACCAAGTTTGTTACTGTTTTGGCGTGGACTTAGGAAGTTTGTACCTAGTTTGTTTCTGTTTTGGCGTGGACTTAGGAACTTTGCACCAAGTTTGTTACTGTTTTGGCGTGGACCTAGGAAGTTTGTATCAAGTTTGGTGCTGTTTTGGCGTGGACTTAGGAAGTTTGTACCAAGTTTGTTACTGTTTTGGCGTGGACTTAGGAAGTTTGTACCAAGTTTGTTACTGTTTTGGCGTGGACTTAGGAAGTTTGTACCAAGTTTGTTACTGTTTTGGCGTGGACTTAGGAAGTTTTTACCAAGTTTGTTACTGTTTTGGCGTGGACTTAGGAAGTTTGTACCAAGTTTGGTGCTGTTTTGGCGTGGACTTAGGAAGTTTGTACCAAGTTTGTTACTGTTTTGGCGTGGACTTAGGAAGTTTGTATCAAGTTTGGTGCTGTTTTGGCGTGGACTTAGAAAGTTTGTATCAAGTTTGGTGCTGTTTTGGCGTGGACTTAGAAAGTTTGTATCAAGTTTGGTGCTGTTTTGGCGTGGACTTAGGAAGTTTGTTCCAAGTTTGTTACTGTTTTGGCGTGGACTTAGGAAGTTTGTACCAAGTTTGTTACTGTTTTGGCGTGGACTTAGAAAGTTTGTATCAAGTTTGGTGCTGTTTTGGCGTGGACTTAGGAAGTTTGTACCTAGTTTGGTGCTGTTTTGGCGTGGACTTAGGAAGTTTGTACCAAGTTTGTTACTGTTTTGGCGTGGACTTAGGAAGTTTGTACCAAGTTTGGTGCTGTTTTGGCGTGGACTTAGGAAGTTTGTACCAAGTTTGTTACTGTTTTGGCGTGGACTTAGAAAGTTTGTATCAAGTTTGGTGCTGTTTTGGCGTGGACTTAGGAAGTTTGTACCTAGTTTGGTGCTGTTTTGGCGTGGACTTAGGAAGTTTGTACCAAGTTTGGTGCTGTTTTGGCGTGGACTTAGGAAGTTTGTATCAAGTTTGGTGCTGTTTTGGCGTGGACTTAGGAAGTTTGTACCTAGTTTGTTACTGTTTTGGCGTGGACTTAGGAAGTTTGTACCAAGTTTGGTGCTGTTTTGGCGTGGACTTAGGAAGTTTGTACCAAGTTTGTTACTGTTTTGGCGTGGACTTAGGAAGTTTGTACCAAGTTTGTTACTGTTTTGGCGTGGACTTAGGAAGTTTGTACCAAGTTTGTTACTGTTTTGGCGTGGACTTAGGAAGTTTGTACCAAGTTTGTTACTGTTTTGGCGTGGACTTAGGAAGTTTGTACCAAGTTTGTTACTGTTTTGGCGTGGACTTAGGAAGTTTGTACCAAGTTTGTTACTGTTTTGGCGTGGTCTTAGGAAGTTTGTACCAAGTTTGTTACTGTTTTGGCATGGACTTAGGAAGTTTGTACCAAGTTTGTTACTGTTTTGGCGTGGACTTAGGAAGTTTGTACCAAGTTTGGTGCTGTTTTGGCGTGGACTTAGGAAGTTTGTACCAAGTTTGTTACTGTTTTGGCGTGGACTTAGGAAGTTTGTACCAAGTTTGTTTCTGTTTTGGCGTGGACTTAGGAAGTTTGTATCAAGTTTGGTGCTGTTTTGGCGTGGACTTAGGAAGTTTGTACCTAGTTTGTTTCTGTTTTGGCGTGGACTAAGGAAGTTTGTACCAAGTTTGTTTCTGTTTTGGCGCGGACTTACGAAGTTTATATCAAGTTTGGTGCTGTTTTGGCGTGGACTTAGGAAGTTTGTACCAAGTTTGTTACTGTTTTGGCGTGGACTTAGGAAGTTTGTACCAAGTTTGTTACTGTTTTGGCGTGGACTTAGGAAGTTTGTACCAAGTTTGTTACTGTTTTGGCGTGGACTTAGGAAGTTTGTACCAAGTTTTGTGCTGTTTTGGCGCGGACTTACGAAGTTTGTACCTAGTTTGTTTCTGTTTTGGCGTGGACTTAGGAAGTTTGTACCAAGTTAGTTACTGTTTTGGCGTGGACTTAGGAAGTTTGTACCAAGTTTGTTACTGTTTTGGCGTGGACTTAGGAAGTTTGTACCAAGTTTGGTGCTGTTTTGGCGTGGACTTAGGAAGTTTATATCAAGTTTGGTGCTGTTTTGGCGTGGACTTAGGAAGTTTGTACCAAGTTTGTTACTGTTTTGGCGTGGACTTAGGAAGTTTGTACCAAGTTTGTTACTGTTTTGGCGTGGACTTAGGAAGTTTGTACCAAGTTTGTTACTGTTTTGGCGTGGACTTAGGAAGTTTGTACCAAGTTTTGTGCTGTTTTGGCGCGGACTTACGAAGTTTGTACCAAGTTTGTTTCTGTTTTGGCGTGGACTTAGGAACTTTGCACCAAGTTTGTTACTGTTTTGGCGTGGACTTAGGAAGTTTGTATCAAGTTTGGTGCTGTTTTGGCGTGGACTTAGGAAGTTTGTACCTAGTTTGTTTCTGTTTTGGCGTGGACTTAGGAAGTTTGTACCAAGTTTGTTACTGTTTTGGCGTGGACTTAGGAAGTTTGTACCAAGTTTGGTGCTGTTTTGGCGTGGACTTAGGAAGTTTGTACCAAGTTTGTTACTGTTTTGGCGTGGACTTAGGAAGTTTGTACCAAGTTTGGTGCTGTTTTGGCGTGGACTTAGGAAGTTTGTACCTAGTTTGTTTCTGTTTTGGCGTGGACTTAGGAAGTTTGTACCAAGTTTGTTACTGTTTTGGCGTGGACTTAGGAAGTTTGTTTCAAGTTTGGTGCTGTTTTGGCGTGGACTTAGGAAGTTTGTACCAAGTTTGTTACTGTTTTGGCGTGGACTTAGGAAGTTTGTATCAAGTTTGGTGCTGTTTTGGCGCGGACTTAGGAAGTTTGTACCAAGTTTGGTGCTGTTTTGGCGTGGACTTAGGAAGTTTGTATCAAGTTTGGTGCTGTTTTGGCGTGGACTTAGGAAGTTTGTACCAAGTTTGTTTCTGTTTTGGCGCGGACTTACGAAGTTTGTACCAAGTTTGTTACTGTTTTGGCGTGGACTTAGGAAGTTTGTACCAAGTTTGGTGCTGTTTTGGCGTGGACTTAGGAAGTTTGTACCAAGTTTGTTTCTGTTTTGGCGTGGTCTTATGAAGTTTGTACCAAGTTTGGTGCTGTTTTGGCGTGGACTTAGGAAGTTTGTACCAAGTTTGTTACTGTTTTGGCGTGGACTTAGGAAGTTTGTACCAAGTTTGTTACTGTTTTGGCGTGGACTTAGGAAGTTTGTACCAAGTTTGGTGCTGTTTTGGCGTGGACTTAGGAAGTTTGTACCAAGTTTGGTGCTGTTTTGGCGTGGACTTAGGAAGTTTGTACCAAGTTTGTTACTGTTTTGGCGTGGACTTAGGAAGTTTATACCAAGTTTGGTGCTGTTTTGGCGTGGACTTAGGAACTTTGCACCAAGTTTGTTACTGTTTTGGCGTGGACTTAGGAAGTTTGTACCAAGTTTGTTACTGTTTTGGCGTGGACTTAGGAAGTTTGTACCAAGTTTGTTACTGTTTTGGCGTGGACTTAGGAAGTTTGTACCAAGTTTGGTGCTGTTTTGGCGCGGACTTACGAAGTTTGTACCAAGTTTGGTGCTGTTTTGGCGCGGACTTACGAAGTTTGTACCAAGTTTGGTGCTGTTTTGGCGTGGACTTAGGAAGTTTGTACCAAGTTTGTTACTGTTTTGGCGTGGACTTAGGAAGTTTGTACCAAGTTTGGTGCTGTTTTGGCGCGGACTTACGAAGTTTGTACTAAGTTTGGTGCTGTTTTGGCGCGGACTTACGAAGTTTGTACCAAGTTTGTTACTGTTTTGGCGTGGACTTAGGAAGTTTGTACCAAGTTTGTTACTGTTTTGGCGTGGACTTAGGAAGTTTGTACCAAGTTTGGTGCTGTTTTGGCGTGGACTTAGGAAGTTTGTACCAAGTTTGTTACTGTTTTGGCGTGGACTTAGAAAGTTTGTATCAAGTTTGGTGCTGTTTTGGCGTGGACTTAGGAAGTTTGTACCTAGTTTGTTTCTGTTTTGGCGTGGACTTAGGAAGTTTGTATCAAGTTTGGTGCTGTTTTGGCGTGGACTTAGGAAGTTTGTACCAAGTTTGTTACTGTTTTGGCGTGGACTTAGGAAGTTTGTATCAAGTTTGGTGCTGTTTTGGCGCGGACTTAGGAAGTTTGTACCAAGTTTGGTGCTGTTTTGGCGTGGACATAGGAAGTTTGTATCAAGTTTGGTGCTGTTTTGGCGTGGACTTAGGAAGTTTGTACCAAGTTTGTTTCTGTTTTGGCGCGGACTTACGAAGTTTGTACCAAGTTTGTTACTGTTTTGGCGTGGACTTAGGAAGTTTGTACCAAGTTTGGTGCTGTTTTGGCGTGGACTTAGGAAGTTTGTACCAAGTTTGTTACTGTTTTGGCGTGGACTTAGGAAGTTTGTATCAAGTTTGGTGCTGTTTTGGCGTGGACTTAGGAAGTTTGTACCAAGTTTGTTACTGTTTTGGCGTGGACTTAGGAAGTTTGTACCAAGTTTGGTGCTGTTTTGGCGTGGACTTAGGAAGTTTGTACCAAGTTTGTTACTGTTTTGGCGTGGACTTAGGAAGTTTGTACCAAGTTTGTTACTGTTTTGGCGTGGACTTAGGAAGTTTGTACCAAGTTTGGTGCTGTTTTGGCGTGGACTTAGGAAGTTTGTACCAAGTTTGTTTCTGTTTTGGCGTGGACTTAGGAAGTTTGTACCAAGTTTGGTGCTGTTTTGGCGTGGACTTAGGAAGTTTGTACCAAGTTTGTTTCTGTTTTGGCGCGGACTTACGAAGTTTGTACCAAGTTTGTTACTGTTTTGGCGTGGACTTAGGAAGTTTGTACCAAGTTTGGTGCTGTTTTGGCGTGGACTTAGGAAGTTTGTACCAAGTTTGTTTCTGTTTTGGCGTGGTCTTATGAAGTTTGTACCAAGTTTGGTGCTGTTTTGGCGTGGACTTAGGAAGTTTGTACCAAGTTTGTTACTGTTTTGGCGTGGACTTAGGAAGTTTGTACCAAGTTTGTTACTGTTTTGGCGTGGACTTAGGAAGTTTGTTCCAAGTTTGTTACTGTTTTGGCGTGGACTTAGGAAGTTTGTACCAAGTTTGGTGCTGTTTTGGCGTGGACTTAGGAAGTTTGTACCAAGTTTGTTACTGTTTTGGCGCGGACTTACGAAGTTTGTACCATGTTTGGTGCTGTTTTGGCGTGGACTTAGGAAGTTTGTATCAAGTTTGGTGCTGTTTTGGCGTGGACTTAGGAAGTTTGTACCAAGTTTGTTACTGTTTTGGCGTGGACTTAGGAAGTTTGTACCAAGTTTGTTACTGTTTTGGCGTGGACTTAGGAAGTTTGTACCAAGTTTGGTGCTGTTTTGGCGTGGACTTAGGAAGTTTGTACCAAGTTTGTTACTGTTTTGGCGCGGACTTAGCAAGTTTGTACCAAGTTTGTTACTGTTTTGGCGTGGACTTAGGAAGTTTGTATCAAGTTTGGTGCTGTTTTGGCGTGGACTTAGGAAGTTTGTACCAAGTTTGTTACTGTTTTGGCGTGGACTTAGGAAGTTTGTACCAAGTTTGTTACTGTTTTGGCGTGGACTTAGGAAGTTTGTACCAAGTTTGTTTCTGTTTTGGCGCGGACTTACGAAGTTTGTACCAAGTTTGGTGCTGTTTTGGCGTGGACTTAGGAAGTTTGTACCAAGTTTGTTACTGTTTTGGCGTGGACTTAGGAAGTTTGTACCAAGTTTGGTGCTGTTTTGGCGTGGACTTAGGAAGTTTGTACCAAGTTTGGTGCTGTTTTGGCGTGGACTTAGGAAGTTTGTATCAAGTTTGGTGCTGTTTTGGCGTGGACTTAGGAAGTTTGTACCAAGTTTGTTACTGTTTTGGCGTGGACTTAGGAAGTTTGTATCAAGTTTGGTGCTGTTTTGGCGTGGCCTTAGGAAGTTTGTACCAAGTTTGTTACTGTTTTGGCGTGGACTTAGGAAGTTTGTACCAAGTTTGGTGCTGTTTTGGCGTGGACTTAGGAAGTTTGTACCAAGTTTGTTACTGTTTTGGCGTGGACTTAGGAAGTTTGTACCAAGTTTGTTACTGTTTTGGCGTGGACTTAGGAAGTTTGTACCAAGTTTGGTGCTGTTTTGGCGTGGACTTAGGAAGTTTGTACCAAGTTTGTTTCTGTTTTGGCGTGGACTTAGGAAGTTTGTACCAAGTTTGGTGCTGTTTTGGCGTGGACTTAGGAAGTTTGTTCCAAGTTTGTTACTGTTTTGGCGTGGACTTAGGAAGTTTGTACCAAGTTTGTTACTGTTTTGGCGTGGACTTAGGAAGTTTGTACCAAGTTTGGTGCTGTTTTGGCGCGGACTTACGAAGTTTGTACCAAGTATGGTGCTGTTTTGGCGTGGACTTAGGAAGTTTGTACCAAGTTTGTTACTGTTTTGGCGTGGACTTAGGAAGTTTGTTCCAAGTTTGGTAGTGTTTTGGCGTGGACTTAGGAAGTTTGTACCATGTTTGGTGCTGATTTGGCGTGGACTTAGGAAGTTTGTTCCATGTTTGTTACTGTTTTGGCGTGGACTTAGGAAGTTTGTAACAAGTTTGTTACTGTTTTGGCGTGGTCTTATGAAGTTTGTACCAAGTTTGGTGCTGTTTTGGCGTGGACTTAGGAAGTTTGTACCAAGTTTGTTACTGTTTTGGCGTGGACTTAGGAAGTTTGTTCCAAGTTTGTTACTGTTTTGGCGTGGACTTAGGAAGTTTGTACCAAGTTTGTTACTGTTTTGGCGTGGACTTAGGAAGTTTGTACCAAGTTTGTTACTGTTTTGGCGTGGACTTAGGAAGTTTGTACCAAGTTTGTTACTGTTTTGGCGTGGACTTAGGAAGTTTGTACCAAGTTTGTTACTGTTTTGGCGTGGACTTAGGAAGTTTGTACCAAGTTTGTTACTGTTTTGGCGTGGACTTAGGAAGTTTGTACCAAGTTTGGTGCTGTTTTGGCGTGGACTTAGGAAGTTTGTACCAAGTTTGTTACTGTTTTGGCGTGGACTAAGGAAGTTTGTACCAAGTTTGTTACTGTTTTGGCGTGGACTTAGGAAGTTTGTACCAAGTTTGTTACTGTTTTGGCGTGGACTTAGGAAGTTTGTACCTAGTTTGTTTCTGTTTTGGCGTGGACTTAGGAACTTTGCACCAAGTTTGTTACTGTTTTGGCGTGGACTTAGGAAGTTTGTATCAAGTTTGTTACTGTTTTGGCGTGGACTTAGGAAGTTTGTACCAAGTTTGGTGCTGTTTTGGCGTGGACTTAGGAAGTTTGTACCAAGTTTGTTACTGTTTTGGCGTGGACTTAGGAAGTTTGTACCAAGTTTGTTACTGTTTTGGCGTGGACTTAGGAAGTTTATATCAAGTTTGTTACTGTTTTGGCGTGGACTTAGGAAGTTTGTACCAAGTTTGTTACTGTTTTGGCGTGGACTTAGGAAGTTTGTACCAAGTTTGGTGCTGTTTTGGCGTGGACTTAGGAAGTTTGTACCAAGTTTGTTACTGTTTTGGCGTGGACTTAGGAAGTTTGTACCAAGTTTGTTACTGTTTTGGCGTGGACTTAGGAAGTTTGTACCAAGTTTGTTACTGTTTTGGCGTGGACTTAGGAAGTTTGTACCAAGTTTGTTACTGTTTTGGCGTGGACTTAGGAAGTTTGTACCAAGTTTGGTGCTGTTTTGGCGTGGACTTAGGAAGTTTGTACCAAGTTTGTTACTGTTTTGGCGTGGACTTAGGAATTTTGTACCAAGTTTGTTACTGTTTTGGCGTGGACTTAGGAAGTTTGTACCAAGTTTGTTACTGTTTTGGCGTGGACTTAGGAAGTTTGTACCAAGTTTGTTACTGTTTTGGCGTGGACTTAGGAAGTTTGTACCAAGTTTGTTACTGTTTTGGCGTGGACTTAGGAAGTTTGTACCAAGTTTGTTACTGTTTTGGCGTGGACTTAGGAAGTTTGTACCAAGTTTGGTGCTGTTTTGGCGTGGACTTAGGAAGTTTGTACCAAGTTTGTTACTGTTTTGGCGTGGACTTAGGAAGTTTGTACCAAGTTTGTTACTGTTTTGGCGTGGACTTAGGAAGTTTGTACCAAGTTTGGTGCTGTTTTGGCGTGGACTTAGGAAGTTTGTACCAAGTTTGTTACTGTTTTGGCGTGGACTTAGGAAGTTTGTACCAAGTTTGTTACTGTTTTGGCATGGACTTAGGAAGTTTGTACCAAGTTTGTTACTGTTTTGGCGTGGACTTAGGAAGTTTGTACCAAGTTTGTTACTGTTTTGGCGTGGACTTAGGAAGTTTGTACCAAGTTTGTTACTGTTTTGGCGTGGACTTAGGAAGTTTGTACCAAGTTTGTTTCTGTTTTGGCGCGGACTTACGAAGTTTGTACCAAGTTTGGTGATGTTTTGGCGTGGACTTAGAAAGTTTGTATCAAGTTTGGTGCTGTTTTGGCGTGGACTTAGGAAGTTTGTACCTAGTTTGTTTCTGTTTTGGCGTGGACTTAGGAACTTTGCACCAAGTTTGTTACTGTTTTGGCGTGGACTTAGGAAGTTTGTACCAAGTTTGTTACTGTTTTGGCGTGGACTTAGGAAGTTTGTACCAAGTTTGGTGCTGTTTTGGCGTGGACTTAGGAAGTTTGTACCAAGTTTGTTTCTGTTTTGGCGTGGACTTAGGAAGTTTGTACCAAGTTTGTTACTGTTTTGGCGTGGACTTAGGAAGTTTGTACCAAGTTTGGTGCGGTTTTGGCGTGGACTTAGGAAGTTTGTACCAAGTTTGTTACTGTTTTGGCGTGGACTTAGGAAGTTTGTACCAAGTTTGTAACTGTTTTGGCGTGGACTTAGGAAGTTTGTACCAAGTTTGTTTCTGTTTTGGCGCGGACTTACGAAGTTTGTACCAAGTTTGGTGCTGTTTCGGCGTGGACTTAGGAAGTTTGTACCAAGTTTGTTACTGTTTTGGCGTGGACTTAGGAAGTTTGTACCAAGTTTGTTACTGTTTTGGCGTGGACTTAGGAAGTTTGTACCAAGTTTGGTGCTGTTTTGGCGTGGACTTAGGAAGTTTGTACCAAGTTTGGTGCTGTTTTGGCGTGGACTTAGGAAGTTTGTATCAAGTTTGGTGCTGTTTTGGCGTGGACTTAGGAAGTTTGTATCAAGTTTGGTGCTGTTTTGGCGTGGACTTAGGAAGTTTGTACCAAGTTTGTTACTGTTTTGGCGTGGACTTAGGAAGTTTGTACCAAGTTTGTTACTGTTTTGGCGTGGACTTAGGAAGTTTGTACCAAGTTTGGTGCTGTTTTGGCGTGGACTTAGGAAGTTTGTACCAAGTTTGTTACTGTTTTGGCGTGGACTTAGGAAGTTTGTACCAAGTTTGTTACTGTTTTGGCGTGGACTTAGGAAGTTTGTACCAAGTTTGTTACTGTTTTGGCGTGGACTTAGGAAGTTTGTACCAAGTTTGGTGCTGTTTTGGCGTGGACTTAGGAAGTTTGTACCAAGTTTGGTGCTGTTTTGGCGTGGACTTAGGAAGTTTGTATCAAGTTTGGTGCTGTTTTGGCGTGGACTTAGGAAGTTTGTATCAAGTTTGGTGCTGTTTTGGCGTGGACTTAGGAAGTTTGTACCAAGTTTGTTACTGTTTTGGCGTGGACTTAGGAAGTTTGTTCCAAGTTTGTTTCTGTTTTGGCGCGGACTTACGAAGTTTGTTCCAAGTTTGGTGCTGTTTTGGCGTGGACTTAGGAAGTTTGTATCAAGTTTGGTGCTGTTTTGGCGTGGACTTAGGAAGTTTGTACCAAGTTTGTTACTGTTTTGGCGTGGACTTAGGAAGTTTGTACCAAGTTTGGTGCTGTTTTGGCGTGGACTTAGGAAGTTTGTACCAAGTTTGTTACTGTTTTGGCGTGGACTTAGGAAGTTTGTACCAAGTTTGGTGCTGTTTTGGCGTGGACTTAGGAAGTTTGTACCAAGTTTTTTACTGTTTTGGCGTGGACTTAGGAAGTTTGTACCAAGTTTGTTACTGTTTTGGCGTGGACTTAGGAAGTTTGTACCAAGTTTGTTACTGTTTTGGCGTGGACTTAGGAAGTTTGTACCAAGTTTGGTACTGTTTTGGCGTGGACTTAGGAAGTTTGTACCAAGTTTGTTACTGTTTTGGCGTGGACTTAGGAAGTTTGTACCAAGTTTGTTACTGTTTTGGCGTGGACTTAGGAAGTTTGTACCAAGTTTGTTACTGTTTTGGCGTGGACTTAGGAAGTTTGTACCAAGTTTGGTGCTGTTTTGGCGTGGACTTAGGAAGTTTGTACCAAGTTTGTTACTGTTTTGGCGTGGACTTAGGAAGTTTGTATCAAGTTTGGTGCTGTTTTGGCGTGGACTTAGGAAGTTTGTACCTAGTTTGTTTCTGTTTTGGCGTGGACTTAGGAAGTTTTTACCAAGTTTGTTACTGTTTTGGCGTGGACTTAGGAAGTTTGTACCAAGTTTGTTACTGTTTTGGCGTGGACTTAGGAAGTTTGTACCAAGTTTGGTGCTGTTTTGGCGTGGACTTAGGAAGTTTGTACCAAGTTTGTTACTGTTTTGGCGTGGACTTAGGAAGTTTGTACCAAGTTTGGTGCTGTTTTGGCGTGGACTTAGGAAGTTTGTATCAAGTTTGGTGCTGTTTTGGCGTGGACTTAGGAAGTTTGTACCTAGTTTGTTTCTGTTTTGGCGTGGACTTAGGAAGTTTGTACCAAGTTTGTTACTGTTTTGGCGTGGACTTAGGAAGTTTGTACCAAGTTTGTTACTGTTTTGGCGTGGACTTAGGAAGTTTGTACCAAGTTTGGTGCTGTTTTGGCGTGGACTTAGGAAGTTTGTATCAAGTTTGGTGCTGTTTTGGCGTGGACTTAGGAAGTTTGTACCAAGTTTGTTACTGTTTTGGCGTGGACTTAGGAAGTTTGTACCAAGTTTGTTACTGTTTTGGCGTGGACTTAGGAAGTTTGTACCAAGTTTGTTACTGTTTTGGCGTGGACTTAGGAAGTTTGTACCAAGTTTGGTGCTGTTTTAGCGCGGACTTACGAAGTTTGTACCAAGTTTGTTACTGTTTTGGCGTGGACTTAGGAAGTTTGTATCAAGTTTGGTGCTGTTTTGGCGTGGACTTAGGAAGTTTGTACCTAGTTTGTTTCTGTTTTGGCGTGGACTTAGGAAGTTTTTACCAAGTTTGTTACTGTTTTGGCGTGGACTTAGGAAGTTTGTACCAAGTTTGTTACTGTTTTGGCGTGGACTTAGGAAGTTTGTACCAAGTTTGGTGCTGTTTTGGCGTGGACTTAGGAAGGTTGTACCAAGTTTGTTACTGTTTTGGCGTGGACTTAGGAAGTTTGTACCAAGTTTGGTGCTGTTTTGGCGTGGACTTAGGAAGTTTGTACCAAGTTTGTTACTGTTTTGGCGTGGACTTAGGAAGTTTGTATCAAGTTTGGTGCTGTTTTGGCGTGGACTTAGGAAGTTTGTACCTAGTTTGTTTCTGTTTTGGCGTGGACTTAGGAAGTTTTTACCAAGTTTGTTACTGTTTTGGCGTGGACTTAGGAAGTTTGTACCTAGTTTGTTTCTGTTTTGGCGTGGACTTAGGAAGTTTGTACCAAGTTTGTTACTGTTTTGGCGTGGACTTAGGAAGTTTGTACCAAGTTTGTTACTGTTTTGGCGTGGACTTAGGAAGTTTGTACCAAGTTTGGTGCTGTTTTGGCGTGGACTTAGGAAGTTTGCACCAAGTTTGTTACTGTTTTGGCGTGGACTTAGGAAGTTTGTACCAAGTTTGGTGCTGTTTTGGCGTGGACTTACGAAGTTTGTACCAAGTTTGGTGCTGTTTTGGCGTGGACTTAGGAAGTTTGTACCAAGTTTGGTGCTGTTTTGGCGTGGACTTAGGAAGTTTGTACCAAGTTTGTTACTGTTTTGGCGTGGACTTAGGAAGTTTGTACCAAGTTTGTTACTGTTTTGGCGTGGACCTAGGAAGTTTGTACCAAGTTTGTTACTGTTTTGGCGTGGACTTAGGAAATTTGTACCAAGTTTGGTGCTGTTTTGGCGCGGACTTACGAAGTTTGTACCAAGTTTGTTACTGTTTTGGCGTGGACTTAGGAAGTTTGTACCAAGTTTGTTACTGTTTTGGCGTGGACTTAGGAAGTTTGTACCAAGTTTGGTGCTGTTTTGGCGTGGACTTAGGAAGTTTGTACCAAGTTTGTTACTGTTTTGGCGTGGACTTAGGAAGTTTGTACCAAGTTTGTTACTGTTTTGGCGTGGACTTAGGAAGTTTGTATCAAGTTTGGTGCTGTTTTGGCGTGGACTTAGAAAATTTGTATCAAGTTTGGTGCTGTTTTGGCGTGGACTTAGGAAGTTTGTACCTAGTTTGGTGCTGTTTTGGCGTGGACTTAGGAAGTTTGTACCAAGTTTGTTACTGTTTTGGCGTGGACTTAGGAAGTTTGTACCAAGTTTGTTACTATTTGGCGTGGACTTAGGAAGTTTGTACCAAGTTTGTTGCTGTTTTGGCGTGGACTTAGGAAGTTTGTACCAAGTTTGGTGCTGTTTTGGCGTGGACTTAGGAAGTTTGTACCAAGTTTGTTACTGTTTTGGCGTGGACTTAGGAAGTTTGTACCAAGTTTGTTACTGTTTTGGCGTGGACTTAGGAAGTTTGTACCAAGTTTGGTGCTGTTTTGGCGTGGACTTAGGAAGTTTGTACCAAGTTTGTTACTGTTTTGGCGTGGACTTAGGAAGTTTGTACCAAGTTTGTTTCTGTTTTGGCGCGGACTTACGAAGTTTGTACCAAGTTTGGTGCTGTTTTGGCGTGGACTTAGAAAGTTTGTATCAAGTTTGGTGCTGTTTTGGCGTGGACTTAGGAAGTTTGTACCTAGTTTGTTTCTGTTTTGGCGTGGACTTAGGAACTTTGCACCAAGTTTGTTACTGTTTTGGCGTGGACTTAGGAAGTTTGTATCAAGTTTGTTACTGTTTTGGCGTGGACTTAGGAAGTTTGTATCAAGTTTGGTGCTGTTTTGGCGTGGACTTACGAAGTTTGTATCAAGTTTGGTGCTGTTTTGGCGTGGACTTAGGAAGTTTGTACCAAGTTTGTTACTGTTTTGGCGTGGACTTAGGAAGTTTGTACCAAGTTTGTTACTGTTTTGGCGTGGACTTAGGAAGTTTGTACCAAGTTTGTTACTGTTTTGGCGTGGACTTAGGAAGTTTGTACCAAGTTTGGTGCTGTTTTGGCGTAGACTTAGGAAGTTTGTACCAAGTTTGTGACTGTTTTGGCGTGGACTTAGGAAGTTTGTACCAAGTTTGTTACTGTTTTGGCGTGGACTTAGGAAGTTTGTACCAAGTTTGGTGCTGTTTTGGCGTGGACTTAGGAAGTTTGTACCAAGTTTGTTACTGTTTTGGCGTGGACTTAGGAAGTTTGTACCAAGTTTGTTTCTGTTTTGGCGCGGACTTACGAAGTTTGTACCAAGTTTGGTGCTGTTTTGGCGTGGACTTAGAAAGTTTGTATCAAGTTTGGTGCTGTTTTGGCGTGGACATAGGAAGTTTGTACCTAGTTTGTTTCTGTTTTGGCGTGGACTTAGGAACTTTGCACCAAGTTTGTTACTGTTTTGGCGTGGACTTAGGAAGTTTGTATCAAGTTTGGTGCTGTTTTGGCGTGGACTTAGGAAGTTTGTATCAAGTTTGGTGCTGTTTTGGCGTGGACTTAGGAAGTTTGTACCAAGTTTGTTACTGTTTTGGCGTGGACTTAGGAAGTTTGTACCAAGTTTGTTACTGTTTTGGCGTGGACTTAGGAAGTTTGTACCAAGTTTGGTGCTGTTTTGGCGTAGACTTAGGAAGTTTGTACCAAGTTTGTGACTGTTTTGGCGTGGACTTAGGAAGTTTGTACCAAGTTTGTTACTGTTTTGGCGTGGACTTAGGAAGTTTGTACCAAGTTTGTTACTGTTTTGGCGTGGACTTAGGAAGTTTGTACCAAGTTTGGTGATGTTTTGGCGTGGACTTAGGAAGTTTGTATCAAGTTTGGTGCTGTTTTGGCGTGGTCTTACGAAGTTTGTACCAAGTTTGGTGATGTTTTGGCGTGGACTTAGGAAGTTTGTACCAAGTTTGGTGCTGTTTTGGCGTGGACTTAGGAAGTTTGTACCAAGTTTGTTACTGTTTTGGCATGGACTTAGGAAGTTTGTACCAAGTTTGTTACTGTTTTTGCGTGGACTTAGGAAGTTTGTACCAAGTTTGTTACTGTTTTGGCGTGGACTTAGGAAGTTTGTACCAAGTTTGTTACTGTTTTGGCGTAGACTTAGGAAGTTTGTACCAAGTTTGGTGCTGTTTTGGCGTGGACTTAGGAAGTTTGTACCAAGTTTGTTACTGTTTTGGCGTGGACTTAGGAAGTTTGTACCAAGTTTGTTACTGTTTTGGCGTGGACTTAGGAAGTTTGTACCAAGTTTGGTGCTGTTTTGGCGTGGACTTAGGAAGTTTGTACCAAGTTTGTTACTGTTTTGGCGTGGACTTAGGAAGTTTGTACCAAGTTTGTTTCTGTTTTGGCGCGGACTTACGAAGTTTGTACCAAGTTTGGTGCTGTTTTGGCGTGGACATAGAAAGTTTGTATCAAGTTTGGTGCTGTTTTGGCGTGGACTTAGGAAGTTTGTACCTAGTTTGTTTCTGTTTTGGCGTGGACTTAGGAACTTTGCACCAAGTTTGTTACTGTTTTGGCGTGGACTTAGGAAGTTTGTACCAAGTTTGTTACTGTTTTGGCGTGGACTAAGGAAGTTTGTACCAAGTTTGTTACTGTTTTGGCGTGGACTTAGAAAGTTTGTATCAAGTTTGGTGCTGTTTTGGCGTGGACTTAGGAAGCTTGTACCAAGTTTGTTACTGTTTTGGCGTGGACTTAGGAAGTTTGTACCAAGTTTGGTGCTGTTTTGGCGTGGACTTAGGAAGTTTGTATCAAGTTTGGTGCTGTTTTGGCGTGGACTTAGGAAGTTTGTACCTAGTTTGTTTCTGTTTTGGCGTGGACTTAGGAAGTTTGTTCCAAGTTTGTTACTGTTTTGGCGTGGACTTAGGAAGTTTGTACCAAGTTTGTTACTGTTTTGGCGTGGACTTAGGAAGTTTGTACCAAGTTTGGTGCTGTTTTGGCGTGGACTTAGGAAGTTTGTATCAAGTTTGGTGCTGTTTTGGCGTGGACTTAGGAAGTTTGTATCAAGTTTGTTACTGTTTTGGCGTGGACTTAGGAAGTTTGTACCAAGTTTGGTGCTGTTTTGGCGTGGACTTAGGAAGTTTGTACCAAGTTTGTTACTGTTTTGGCGTGGACTTAGGAAGTTTGTACCAAGTTTGTTACTGTTTTGGCGTGGACTTAGGAAGTTTGTACCTAGTTTGTTTCTGTTTTGGCGTGGACTTAGGAAGTTTGTACCAAGTTTGGTGCTGTTTTGGCGTGGACTTAGGAAGTTTGTATCAAGTTTGTTACTGTTTTGGCGTGGACTTAGGAAGTTTGTACCAAGTTTGGTGCTGTTTTGGCGTGGACTTAGGAAGTTTGTACCAAGTTTGTTACTGTTTTGGCGTGGACTTAGGAAGTTTGTACCAAGTTTGTTACTGTTTTGGCGTGGACTTAGGAAGTTTGTACCTAGTTTGTTTCTGTTTTGGCGTGGACTTAGGAAGTTTGTACCAAGTTTGGTGCTGTTTTGGCGTGGACTTAGGAAGTTTGTATCAAGTTTGTTACTGTTTTGGCGTGGACTTAGGAAGTTTGTACCAAGTTTGGTGCTGTTTTGGCGTGGACTTAGGAAGTTTGTACCAAGTTTGTTACTGTTTTGGCGTGGACTTAGGAAGTTTGTACCAAGTTTGTTACTGTTTTGGCGTGGACTTAGGAAGTTTGTACCTAGTTTGTTTCTGTTTTGGCGTGGACTTAGGAAGTTTGTACCAAGTTTGGTGCTGTTTTGGCGTGGACTCAGGAAGGTTGTACCAAGTTTGTTACTGTTTTGGCGTGGACTTAGGAAGTTTGTACCAAGTTTGGTGCTGTTTTGGCGTGGACTTAGGAAGTTTGTACCAAGTTTGTTACTGTTTTGGCGTGGACTTAGGAAGTTTGTACCAAGTTTGTTACTGTTTTGGCGTGGACTTAGGAAGTTTGTACCAAGTTTGGTGCTGTTTTGGCGTGGACTTAGGAAGTTTGTATCAAGTTTGGTGCTGTTTTGGCGTGGACTTAGGAAGTTTGTACCTATTTTGTTTCTGTTTTGGCGTGGACTTAGGCAGTTTGTACCAAGTTTGTTACTGTTTTGGCGTGGACTTAGGAAGTTTGTACCAAGTTTGGTGCTGTTTTGGCGTGGACTTAGGAAGTTTGTATCAAGTTTGGTGCTGTTTTGGCGTGGACTTAGGCAGTTTGTACCAAGTTTGTTACTGTTTTGGCGTGGACTTAGGAAGTTTGTACCAAGTTTGTTACTGTTTTGGCGTGGACTTAGGAAGTTTGTACCAAGTTTGTTACTGTTTTGGCGTGGACTTAGGAAGTTTGTACCAAGTTTGGTGCTGTTTTGGCGCGGACTTACGAAGTTTGTACCAAGTTTGTTACTGTTTTGGCGTGGACTTAGGAAGTTTGTACCAAGTTTGTTACTGTTTTGGCGTGGACTTAGGAAGTTTGTACCAAGTTTGTTACTGTTTTGGCGTGGACTTAGGAAGTTTGTACCAAGTTTGGTGCTGTTTTGGCGTGGACTTAGGAAGTTTGTATCAAGTTTGGTGCTGTTTTGGCGTGGACTTAGGAAGTTTGTACCTAGTTTGTTTCTGTTTTGGCGTGGACTTAGGCAGTTTGTACCAAGTTTGTCACTGTTTTGGCGTGGACTTAGGAAGTTTGTACCAAGTTTGGTGCTGTTTTGGCGTGGACTTAGGAAGTTTGTATCAAGTTTGGTGCTGTTTTGGCGTGGACTTAGGCAGTTTGTACCAAGTTTGTTACTGTTTTGGCGTGGACTTAGGAAGTTTGTACCAAGTTTGTTACTGTTTTGGCGTGGACTTAGGAAGTTTGTACCAAGTTTGTTACTGTTTTGGCGTGGACTTAGGAAGTTTGTACCAAGTTTGGTGCTGTTTTGGCGCGGACTTACGAAGTTTGTACCAAGTTTGTTACTGTTTTGGCGTGGACTTAGGAAGTTTGTACCAAGTTTGTTACTGTTTTGGCGTGGACTTAGGAAGTTTGTACCAAGTTTGGTGCTGTTTTGGCGTGGACTTAGGAAGTTTGTACCAAGTTTGTTACTGTTTTGGCGTGGACTTAGGAAGTTTGTACCAAGTTTGGTGCTGTTTTGGCGTGGACTTAGGAAGTTTGTATCAAGTTTGGTGCTGTTTTGGCGTGGACTTAGGAAGTTTGTACCAAGTTTGTTACTGTTTTGGCGTGGACTTAGGAAGTTTGTACCAAGTTTGTTACTGTTTTGGCGTGGACCTAGGAAGTTTGTACCAAGTTTGTTACTGTTTTGGCGTGGACTTAGGAAATTTGTACCAAGTTTGGTGCTGTTTTGGCGCGGACTTACGAAGTTTGTACCAAGTTTGTTACTGTTTTGGCGTGGACTTAGGAAGTTTGTACCAAGTTTGTTACTGTTTTGGCGTGGACTTAGGAAGTTTGTACCAAGTTTGTTACTGTTTTGGCGTGGACTTAGGAAGTTTGTACCAAGTTTGTTACTGTTTTGGCGTGGACTTAGGAAGTTTGTACCAAGTTTGTTACTGTTTTGGCGTGGACTTAGGAAGTTTGTACCAAGTTTGGTGCTGTTTTGGCGTGGACTTAGGAAGTTTGTACCAAGTTTGGTGCTGTTTTGGCGTGGACTTAGGAAGTTTGTACCAAGTTTGTTACTGTTTTGGCGTGGACTTAGGAAGTTTGTACCAAGTTTGGTGCTGTTTTGGCGTGGACTTAGGAAGTTTGTACCAAGTTTGTTACTGTTTTGGCGTGGACTTAGGAAGTTTGTACCAAGTTTGTTACTGTTTTGGCGTGGACTTAGGAAGTTTGTATCAAGTTTGGTGCTGTTTTGGCGTGGACTTAGAAAGTTTGTATAAAGTTTGGTGCTGTTTTGGCGTGGACTTAGGAAGTTTGTACCTAGTTTGGTGCTGTTTTGGCGTGGCCTTAGGAAGTTTGTACCAAGTTTGTTACTGTTTTGGCGTGGACTTAGGAAGTTTGTACCAAGTTTGTTACTGTTTTGGCGTGGACTTAGGAAGTTTGTACCAAGTTTGTTACTGTTTTGGCGTGGACTTAGGAAGTTTGTACCAAGTTTGGTGCTGTTTTGGCGTGGACTTACGAAGTTTGTACCAAGTTTGTTACTGTTTTGGCGTGGACTTAGGAAGTTTGTACCAAGTTTGTTACTGTTTTGGCGTGGACTTAGGAAGTTTGTACCTAGTTTGGTGCTGTTTTGGCGTGGACTTAGGAAGTTTGTACCAAGTTTGTTACTGTTTTGGCGTGGACTTTGGAAGTTTGTACCAAGTTTGTTTCTGTTTTGGCGCGGACTTACGAAGTTTGTACCAAGTTTGGTGCTGTTTTGGCGTGGACTTAGAAAGTTTGTATCAAGTTTGGTGCTGTTTTGGCGTGGACTTAGGAAGTTTGTACCTAGTTTGTTTCTGTTTTGGCGTGGACTTAGGAACTTTGCACCAAGTTTGTTACTGTTTTGGCGTGGACTTAGGAAGTTTGTATCAAGTTTGGTGCTGTTTTGGCGTGGACTTAGGAAGTTTGTACCTAGTTTGTTTCTGTTTTGGCGTGGACTTAGGAAGTTTGTACCAAGTTTGTTTCTGTTTTGGCGTGGACTTAGGAAGTTTGTACCAAGTTTGGTGCTATTTTGGCGTGGACTTAGGAAGTTTGTACCAAGTATGGTGCGGTTTTGGCGTGGACTTAGGAAGTTTGTACCAAGTTTGTTACTGTTTTGGCGTGGACTTAGGAAGTTTGTACCAAGTTTGGTGCTGTTTTGGCGTGGACTTAGGAAGTTTGTATCAAGTTTGGTGCTGTTTTGGCGTGGACTTAGGAAGTTTGTACCTAGTTTGTTTCTGTTTTGGCGTGGACTTAGGAAGTTTGTACCAAGTTTGTTACTGTTTTGGCGTGGACTTAGGAAGTTTGTACCAAGTTTGTTACTGTTTTGGCGTGGACTTAGGAAGTTTGTACCAAGTTTGTTTCTGTTTTGGCGCGGACTTACGAAGTTTGTACCAAGTTTGGTGCTGTTTTGGCGTGGACTTAGAAAGTTTGTATCAAGTTTGGTGCTGTTTTGGCGTGGACTTAGGAAGTTTGTACCTAGTTTGTTTCTGTTTTGGCGTGGACTTAGGAACTTTGCACCAAGTTTGTTACTGTTTTGGCGTGGACTTAGGAAGTTTGTACCAAGTTTGTTTCTGTTTTGGCGTGGACTTAGGAACTTTGCACCAAGTTTGTTACTGTTTTGGCGTGGACTTAGGAAGTTTGTACCAAGTTTGGTGCTGTTTTGGCGTGGACTTAGGAAGTTTGTACCTAGTTTGTTTCTGTTTTGGCGTGGACTTAGGAAGTTTGTACCAAGTTTGTTACTGTTTTGGCGTGGACTTAGGAAGTTTGTACCAAGTATGGTGCGGTTTTGGCGTGGACTTAGGAAGTTTGTACCAAGTTTGTTACTGTTTTGGCGTGGACTTAGGAAGTTTGTACCAAGTTTGGTGCTGTTTTGGCGTGGACTTAGGAAGTTTGTACCAAGTTTGTTACTGTTTTGGCGTGGACTTAGGAAGTTTGTACCAAGTTTGGTGCTGTTTTGGCGTGGACTTAGGAAGTTTGTACCAAGTTTGCAAGTGTTTTTGGGTAGTTTTAAGAAGTTTCTACAAAGTTTGTATTTGACACTCTGTTGCAACTCTGTTGGAATTCGGGTAGTTGTAGGAAGTTTGTACCAAGTTTGGTGCTGTTTTGGCGTGGACTTAGGAAGTTTGTACCAAGTTTGTTACTGTTTTGGCGTGGACCTAGGAAGTTTGTACCAAGTTTGTTACTGTTTTGGCGTGGACTTAGGAAATTTGTACCAAGTTTGGTGCTGTTTTGGCGCGGACTTACGAAGTTTGTACCAAGTTTGGTGCTGTTTTGGCGTGGACTTAGGAAGTTTGTACCAAGTTTGTTACTGTTTTGGCGTGGACTTAGGAAGTTTGTATCAAGTTTGGTGCTGTTTTGGCGCGGACTTACGAAGTTTGTACCAAGTTTGGTGCTGTTTTGGCGTGGACTTAGGAAGTTTGTATCAAGTTTGGTGCTGTTTTGGCGTGGACTTAGAAAGTTTGTATCAAGTTTGGTGCTGTTTTGGCGTGGACTTAGGAAGTTTGTACCAAGTTTGTTACTGTTTTGGCGTGGACTTAGGAAGTTTGTATCAAGTTTGGTGCTGTTTTGGCGTGGACTTAGAAAATTTGTACCAAGTTTGTTTCTGTTTTGGCGCGGACTTACGAAGTTTGTACCAAGTTTGGTGCTGTTTCGGCGTGGACTTAGGAAGTTTGTACCAAGTTTGTTACTGTTTTGGCGTGGACTTAGGAAGTTTGTACCAAGTTTGTTACTGTTTTGGCGTGGACTTAGGAAGTTTGTACCAAGTTTGTTACTGTTTTGGCGTGGACTTAGGAAGTTTGTACCAAGTTTGTTACTGTTTTGGCGTGGACTTAGGAAGTTTGTACCAAGTTTGGTGCTGTTTTGGCGCGGACTTACGAAGTTTGTACCAAGTTTGTTACTGTTTTGGCGTGGTCTTAGGAAGTTTGTACCAAGTTTGGTGCTGTTTTGGCGTGGACTTAGGAAGTTTGTACCAAGTTTGCAAGTGTTTTTGGGTAGTTTTAAGAAGTTTCTACAAAGTTTGTATTTGACACTCTGTTGCAACTCTGTTGGAATTCGGGTAGTTGTAGGAAGTTTGTACCAAGTTTGTTACTGTTTTGGCGTGGACTTAGGAAGTTTGTACCAAGTTTGTTACTGTTTTGGCGTCGTCTTAGGAAGTTTGTACCAAGTTTGCAAGTGTTTTTGGGTAGTTTTAAAAAGTTTCTACAAAGTTTGTATTTGACACTCTGTTGCAACTCTGTTGGAATTCGGGTAGTTGTAGGAAGTTTGTACCAAGTTTGTTACTGTTTTGGCGTGGTCTTAGGAAGTTTGTACCAAGTTTGTTACTGTTTTGGCGTCGTCTTAGGAAGTTTGTACCAAGTTTGCAAGTGTTTTTGGGTAGTTTTAAAAAGTTTCTACAAAGTTTGTATTTGACACTCTGTTGCAACTCTGTTGGAATTCGGGTAGTTGTAGGAAGTTTGTACCAAGTTTGTTACTGTTTTGGCGTGGTCTTAGGAAGTTTGTACCAAGTTTGTTACTGTTTTGGCGTGGTCTTAGGAAGTTTGTACCA
Source organism: Anopheles atroparvus (assembly GCA_914969975.1). NCBI lineage: Eukaryota > Metazoa > Arthropoda > Insecta > Diptera > Culicidae > Anopheles > Anopheles atroparvus. The sequence continues at coordinate 182,026 of CAJZCY010000011.1, forward strand.
AGTTTGGTGCTGTTTTGGCGTGGACTTAGGAAGTTTGTACCAAGTTTGCAAGTGTTTTTGGGTAGTTTTAAGAAGTTTCTACAAAGTTTGTATTTGACACTCTGTTGCAACTCTGTTGGAATTCGGGTAGTTGTAGGAAGTTTGTACCAAGTTTGTTACTGTTTTGGCGTGGACTTAGGAAGTTTGTACCAAGTTTGTTACTGTTTTGGCGTCGTCTTAGGAAGTTTGTACCAAGTTTGCAAGTGTTTTTGGGTAGTTTTAAAAAGTTTCTACAAAGTTTGTATTTGACACTCTGTTGCAACTCTGTTGGAATTCGGGTAGTTGTAGGAAGTTTGTACCAAGTTTGTTACTGTTTTGGCGTGGTCTTAGGAAGTTTGTACCAAGTTTGTTGCTGTTTTGGCGTCGTCTTAGGAAGTTTGTACCAAGTTTGCAAGTGTTTTTGGGTAGTTTTAAAAAGTTTCTACAAAGTTTGTATTTGACACTCTGTTGCAACTCTGTTGGAATTCGGGTAGTTGTAGGAAGTTTGTACCAAGTTTGTTACTGTTTTGGTGTCGTCTTAGGAAGTTTGTACCAAGTTTGTTACTGTTTTGGCGTGGACTTAGGAAGTTTGTACCAAGTTTGCAAGTGTTTTTGGGTAGTTTTAAGAAGTTTCTACAAAGTTTGTATTTGACACTCTGTTGCAACTCTGTTGGAATTCGGGTAGTTGTAGGAAGTTTGTACCAAGTTTGTTACTGTTTTGGCGTGGACTTAGGAAGTTTGTACCAAGTTTGTTACTGTTTTGGCGTCGTCTTAGGAAGTTTGTACCAAGTTTGCAAGTGTTTTTGGGTAGTTTTAAAAAGTTTCTACAAAGTTTGTATTTGACACTCTGTTGCAACTCTGTTGGAATTCGGGTAGTTGTAGGAAGTTTGTACCAAGTTTGTTACTGTTTTGGCGTGGTCTTAGGAAGTTTGTACCAAGTTTGTTGCTGTTTTGGCGTCGTCTTAGGAAGTTTGTACCAAGTTTGCAAGTGTTTTTGGGTAGTTTTAAAAAGTTTCTACAAAGTTTGTATTTGACACTCTGTTGCAACTCTGTTGGAATTCGGGTAGTTGTAGGAAGTTTGTACCAAGTTTGTTACTGTTTTGGCGTGGACTTAGGAAGTTTGTACCAAGTTTGTTACTGTTTTGGCGTGGACTTAGGAAGTTTGTACCAAGTTTGTTACTGTTTTGGCGTGGACTTAGGAAGTTTGTACCAAGTTTGTTACTGTTTTGGCGTGGATTTAGGAAGTTTGTTCCAAGTTTGTTACTGTTTTGGCGTCGTCTTAGGAAGTTTGTACCAAGTTTGTTTCTGTTTTGGCGCGGACTTACGAAGTTTGTACCAAGTTTGGTGCTGTTTTGGCGTGGACTTAGGAAGTTTGTACCAAGTTTGTTACTGTTTTGGCGTGGACTTAGGTAGTTTGTACCAAGTTTGTTGCTGTTTTGGCGTCGTCTTAGGAAGTTTGTACCAAGTTTGCAAGTGTTTTTGGGTAGTTTAAAGAAGTTTCTACAAAGTTTGTATTTGACACTCTGTTGCAACTCTGTTGGAATTCGGGTAGTTGTAGGAAGTTTGTTCCAAGTTTGTTACTGTTTTGGCGTGGACTTAGGAAGTTTGTACCAAGTTTGCAAGTGTTTTTGGGTAGTTTTAAGAAGTTTCTACAAAGTTTGTATTTGACACTCTGTTGCAACTCTGTTGGAATTCGGGTAGTTGTAGGAAGTTTGTACCAAGTTTGGTGCTGTTTTGGCGTGGACTTAGGAAGTTTGTACCAAGTTTGGTGCTGTTTTGTCGTGGATTTAGGAAGTTTGTTCCAAGTTTGTTACTGTTTTGGCGTCGTCTTAGGAAGTTTGTACCAAGTTTGTTACTGTTTTGGCGTCGTCTTAGGGAGTTTGTACCAAGTTTGCAAGTGTTTTTGGGTAGTTTTAAGAAGTTTCTACAAAGTTTGTATTTGACACTCTGTTGCAACTCTGTTGGATTTCGGGTAGTTGTAGGAAGTTTGTACCAAGTTTGGTGCTGTTTTGGCGTGGACTTAGGAAGTTTGTACCAAGTTTGTTACTGTTTTGGCGTGGATTTAGGAAGTTTGTTCCAAGTTTGTTACTGTTTTGGCGTCGTCTTAGGAAGCTTGTACCAAGTTTGGTGCTGTTTTGGCGTGGACTTAGGAAGTTTGTACCAAGTTTGTTACTGTTTTGGCGTGGACTTAGGTAGTTTGTACCAAGTTTGTTGCTGTTTTGGCGTCGTCTTAGGAAGTTTGTACCAAGTTTGCAAGTGTTTTTGGGTAGTTTTAAGAAGTTTCTACAAAGTTTGTATTTGACACTCTGTTGCAACTCTGTTGGAATTCGGGTAGTTGTAGGAAGTTTGTTCCAAGTTTGTTACTGTTTTGGCGTGGACTTAGGAAGTTTGTACCAAGTTTGCAAGTGTTTTTGGGTAGTTTTAAGAAGTTTCTACAAAGTTTGTATTTGACACTCTGTTGCAACTCTGTTGGAATTCGGGTAGTTGTAGGAAGTTTGTACCAAGTTTGTTACTGTTTTGGCGTGAACTTAGGAAGTTTGTACCAAGTTTGTTACTGTTTTGGCGTGGATTTAGGAAGTTTGTTCCAAGTTTGTTACTGTTTTGGCGTCGTCTTAGGAAGCTTGTATCAAGTTTGGTGCTGTTTTGGCGTGGACTTAGGAAGTTTGTACCAAGTTTGCAAGTGTTTTTTGGTAGTTTTAAGAAGTTTCTACAAAGTTTGTATTTGACACTCTGTTGCAACTCTGTTGGAATTCGGGTAGTTGTAGGAAGTTTGTTCCAAGTTTGTTACTGTTTTGGCGTGGACTTAGGAAGTTTGTACCAAGTTTGCAAGTGTTTTTGGGTAGTTTTAAGAAGTTTCTACAAAGTTTGTATTTGACACTCTGTTGCAACTCTGTTGAAATTCGGGTAGTTGTAGGAAGTTTGTTCCAAGTTTGTTACTGTTTTGGCGTGGACTTAGGAAGTTTGTACCAAGTTTGCAAGTGTTTTTGGGTAGTTTTAAGAAGTTTCTACAAAGTTTGTATTTGACACTCTGTTGCAACTCTGTTGGAATTCGGGTAGTTGTAGGAAGTTTGTACCAAGTTTGGTGCTGTTTTGGCGTGGACTTAGGAAGTTTGTACCAAGTTTGGTGCTGTTTTGTCGTGGATTTAGGAAGTTTGTTCCAAGTTTGTTACTGTTTTGGCGTCGTCTTAGGAAGTTTGTACCAAGTTTGTTACTGTTTTGGCGTCGTCTTAGGGAGTTTGTACCAAGTTTGCAAGTGTTTTTGGGTAGTTTTAAGAAGTTTCTACAAAGTTTGTATTTGACACTCTGTTGCAACTCTGTTGGAATTCGGGTAGTTGTAGGAAGTTTGTACCAAGTTTGGTGCTGTTTTGGCGTGGACTTAGGAAGTTTGTACCAAGTTTGTTACTGTTTTGGCGTGGACTTAGGAAGTTTGTACCAAGTTTGTTACTGTTTTGGCGTGGACTTAGGAAGTTTGTATCAAGTTTGGTGCTGTTTTGGCGTCGTCTTAGGAAGTTTGTACCTAGTTTGCAAGTGTTTTTGGGTAGTTTTAAGAAGTTTCTACAAAGTTTGTATTTGACACTCTGTTGCAACTCTGTTGGAATTCGGGTAGTTGTAGGAAGTTTGTACCAAGTTTGTTACTGTTTTGGCGTGGACTTAGGAAGTTTGTACCAAGTTTGTTACTGTTTTGGCGTGGACTTTGGAAGTTTGTGCCAAGTTTGGTGCTGTTTTGGCGTGGGCTTAGGAGGTTTGTACCAAATTTGTTACTGTTTTGGCGTGGACTTAGGAAGTTTGTACCAAGTTTGTTACTGTTTTGGCGTGGACTTAGGAAGTTTGTACCTAGTTTGTTTCTGTTTTGGCGTGGACTTAGGAAGTTTGTATCAAGTTTGGTGCTGTTTTGGCGTGGACTTAGGAAGTTTGTACCAAGTTTGTTTCTGTTTTGGCGTGGACTTAGGAACTTTGCACCAAGTTTGTTACTGTTTTGGCGTGGACTTAGGAAGTTTGTACCAAGTTTGTTACTGTTTTGGCGTGGACTTTGGAAGTTTGTGCCAAGTTTGGTGCTGTTTTGGCGTGGGCTTAGGAGGTTTGTACCAAATTTGTTACTGTTTTGGCGTGGACTTAGGAAGTTTGTACCAAGTTTGTTACTGTTTTGGCGTGGACTTAGGAAGTTTGTACCTAGTTTGTTTCTGTTTTGGCGTGGACTTAGGAAGTTTGTATCAAGTTTGGTGCTGTTTTGGCGTGGACTTAGGAAGTTTGTACCAAGTTTGTTACTGTTTTGGCGTGGATTTAGGAAGTTTGTTCCAAGTTTGTTACTGTTTTGGCGTCGTCTTAGGAAGTTTGTACCAAGTTTGTTTCTGTTTTTGCGCGGACTTACGAAGTTTGTACCAAGTTTGGTGCTGTTTTGGCGTGGACTTAGGAAGTTTGTACCAAGTTTGTTACTGTTTTGGCGTGGACTTAGGTAGTTTGTACCAAGTTTGTTGCTGTTTTGGCGTCGTCTTAGGAAGTTTGTACCAAGTTTGCAAGTGTTTTTGGGTAGTTTTAAGAAGTTTCTACAAAGTTTGTATTTGACACTCTGTTGCAACTCTGTTGGAATTCGGGTAGTTGTAGGAAGTTTGTTCCAAGTTTGTTACTGTTTTGGCGTGGACTTAGGAAGTTTGTACCAAGTTTGCAAGTGTTTTTGGGTAGTTTTAAGAAGTTTCTACAAAGTTTGTATTTGACACTCTGTTGCAACTCTGTTGGAATTCGGGTAGTTGTAGGAAGTTTGTTCCAAGTTTGTTACTGTTTTGGCGTGGACTTAGGAAGTTTGTACCAAGTTTGCAAGTGTTTTTGGGTAGTTTTAAGAAGTTTCTACAAAGTTTGTATTTGACACTCTGTTGCAACTCTGTTGGAATTCGGGTAGTTGTAGGAAGTTTGTACCAAGTTTGTTACTGTTTTGGCGTGAACTTAGGAAGTTTGTACCAAGTTTGTTACTGTTTTGGCGTGGATTTAGGAAGTTTGTTCCAAGTTTGTTACTGTTTTGGCGTCGTCTTAGGAGGTTTGTACCAAATTTTTTACTGTTTTGGCGTGGACTTAGGAAGTTTGTACCAAGTTTGTTACTGTTTTGGCGTGGACTTAGGAAGTTTGTACCTAGTTTGTTTCTGTTTTGGCGTGGACTTAGGAAGTTTGTATCAAGTTTGGTGCTGTTTTGGCGTGGACTTAGGAAGTTTGTACCAAGTTTGTTACTGTTTTGGCGTGGATTTAGGAAGTTTGTTCCAAGTTTGTTACTGTTTTGGCGTCGTCTTAGGAAGTTTGTACCAAGTTTGTTTCTGTTTTGGCGCGGACTTACGAAGTTTGTACCAAGTTTGGTGCTGTTTTGGCGTGGACTTAGGAAGTTTGTACCAAGTTTGTTACTGTTTTGGCGTGGACTTAGGTAGTTTGTACCAAGTTTGTTGCTGTTTTGGCGTCGTCTTAGGAAGTTTGTACCAAGTTTGCAAGTGTTTTTGGGTAGTTTTAAGAAGTTTCTACAAAGTTTGTATTTGACACTCTGTTGCAACTCTGTTGGAATTCGGGTAGTTGTAGGAAGTTTGTTCCAAGTTTGTTACTGTTTTGGCGTGGACTTAGGAAGTTTGTACCAAGTTTGCAAGTGTTTTTGGGTAGTTTTAAGAAGTTTCTACAAAGTTTGTATTTGACACTCTGTTGCAACTCTGTTGGAATTCGGGTAGTTGTAGGAAGTTTGTACCAAGTTTGTTACTGTTTTGGCGTGGACTAAGGAAGTTTGTACCAAGTTTGTTACTGTTTTGGCGTGGACTTAGGAAGTTTGTACCAAGTTTGGTGCTGTTTTGGCGTGGACTTAGGAAGTTTGTACCTAGTTTGTTTCTGTTTTGGCGTGGACTTAGGAACTTTGCACCAAGTTTGTTACTGTTTTGGCGTGGACTTAGGAAGTTTGTACCAAGTTTGTTACTGTTTTGGCGTGGACTTTGGAAGTTTGTGCCAAGTTTGGTGCTGTTTTGGCGTGGGCTTAGGAGGTTTGTACCAAATTTGTTACTGTTTTGGCGTGGACTTAGGAAGTTTGTACCAAGTTTGTTACTGTTTTGGCGTGGACTTAGGAAGTTTGTACCTAGTTTGTTTCTGTTTTGGCGTGGACTTAGGAAGTTTGTATCAAGTTTGGTGCTGTTTTGGCGTGGACTTAGGAAGTTTGTACCAAGTTTGTTTCTGTTTTGGCGTGGACTTAGGAACTTTGCACCAAGTTTGTTACTGGTTTGGCGTGGACTTAGGAAGTTTGTACCAAGTTTGTTACTGTTTTGGCGTGGACTTTGGAAGTTTGTGCCAAGTTTGGTGCTGTTTTGGCGTGGGCTTAGGAGGTTTGTACCAAATTTGTTACTGTTTTGGCGTGGACTTAGGAAGTTTGTACCAAGTTTGTTACTGTTTTGGCGTGGACTTAGGAAGTTTGTACCTAGTTTGTTTCTGTTTTGGCGTGGACTTAGGAAGTTTGTATCAAGTTTGGTGCTGTTTTGGCGTGGACTTAGGAAGTTTGTACCAAGTTTGTTACTGTTTTGGCGTGGATTTAGGAAGTTTGTTCCAAGTTTGTTACTGTTTTGGCGTCGTCTTAGGAAGTTTGTACCAAGCTTGTTTCTGTTTTGGCGCGGACTTACGAAGTTTGTACCAAGTTTGGTGCTGTTTTGGCGTGGACTTAGGAAGTTTGTACCAAGTTTGTTACTGTTTTGGCGTGGACTTAGGTAGTTTGTACCAAGTTTGTTGCTGTTTTGGCGTCGTCTTAGGAAGTTTGTACCAAGTTTGCAAGTGTTTTTGGGTAGTTTTAAGAAGTTTCTACAAAGTTTGTATTTGACACTCTGTTGCAACTCTGTTGGAATTCGGGTAGTTGAAGGAAGTTTGTTCCAAGTTTGTTACTGTTTTGGCGTGGACTTAGGAAGTTTGTACCAAGTTTGCAAGTGTTTTTGGGTAGTTTTAAGAAGTTTCTACAAAGTTTGTATTTGACACTCTGTTGCAACTATGTTGGAATTCGGGTAGTTGAAGGAAGTTTGTTCCAAGTTTGTTACTGTTTTGGCGTGGACTTAGGAAGTTTGTACCAAGTTTGCAAGTGTTTTTGGGTAGTTTTAAGAAGTTTCTACAAAGTTTGTATTTGACACTCTGTTGCAACTCTGTTGGAATTCGGGTAGTTGTAGGAAGTTTGTACCAAGTTTGTTACTGTTTTGGCGTGAACTTAGGAAGTTTGTACCAAGTTTGTTACTGTTTTGGCGTGGATTTAGGAAGTTTGTTCCAAGTTTGTTACTGTTTTGGCGTCGTCTTAGGAAGCTTGTACCAAGTTTGGTGCTGTTTTGGCGTGGACTTAGGAAGTTTGTACCAAGTTTGCAAGTGTTTTTGGGTAGTTTTAAGAAGTTTCTACAAAGTTTGTATTTGACACTCTGTTGCAACTCTGTTGGAATTCGGGTAGTTGTAGGAAGTTTGTTCCAAGTTTGTTACTGTTTTGGCGTGGACTTAGGATGTTTGTACCAAGTTTGCAAGTGTTTTTGGGTAGTTTTAAGAAGTTTCTACAAAGTTTGTATTTGACACTCTGTTGCAACTCTGTTGGAATTCGGGTAGTTGTAGGAAGTTTGTTCCAAGTTTGTTACTGTTTTGGCGTGGACTTAGGAAGTTTGTACCAAGTTTGCAAGTGTTTTTGGGTAGTTTTAAGAAGTTTCTACAAAGTTTGTATTTGACACTCTGTTGCAACTCTGTTGGAATTCGGGTAGTTGTAGGAAGTTTGTACCAAGTTTGGTGCTGTTTTGGCGTGGACTTAGGAAGTTTGTACCAAGTTTGGTGCTGTTTTGTCGTGGATTTAGGAAGTTTGTTCCAAGTTTGTTACTGTTTTGGCGTCGTCTTAGGAAGTTTGTACCAAGTTTGTTACTGTTTTGGCGTCGTCTTAGGGAGTTTGTACCAAGTTTGCAAGTGTTTTTGGGTAGTTTTAAGAAGTTTCTACAAAGTTTGTATTTGACACTCTGTTGCAACTCTGTTGGAATTCGGGTAGTTGTAGGAAGTTTGTACCAAGTTTGGTGCTGTTTTGGCGTGGACTTAGGAAGTTTGTACCAAGTTTGTTACTGTTTTGGCGTGGACTTAGGAAGTTTGTACCAAGTTTGTTACTGTTTTGGCGTGGACTTAGGAAGTTTGTATCAAGTTTGGTGCTGTTTTGGCGTCGTCTTAGGAAGTTTGTACCTAGTTTGCAAGTGTTTTTGGGTAGTTTTAAGAAGTTTCTACAAAGTTTGTATTTGACACTCTGTTGCAACTCTGTTGGAATTCGGGTAGTTGTAGGAAGTTTGTACCAAGTTTGTTACTGTTTTGGCGTGGACTTAGGAAGTTTGTACCAAGTTTGTTACTGTTTTGGCGTGGACTTAGGAAGTTTGTACCAAGTTTGTTACTGTTTTGGCGTGGACTTAGGAAGTTTGTACCAAGTTTGTTACTGTTTTGGCGTGGACTTAGGAAGTTTGTACCAAGTTTGGTGCTGTTTTGGCGTGGACTTAGGAAGTTTGTACCAAGTTTGTTGCTGTTTTGGCGTCGTCTTAGGAAGTTTGTACCAAGTTTGCAAGTGTTTTTGGGTAGTTTTAAGAAGTTTCTACAAAGTTTGTATTTGACACTCTGTTGCAACTCTGTTGGAATTCGGGTAGTTGTAGGAAGTTTGTACCAAGTTTGTTACTGTTTTGGCGTGGACTTAGGAAGTTTGTACCAAGTTTGCAAGTGTTTTTGGGTAGTTTTAAGAAGTTTCTACAAAGTTTGTATTTGACACTCTGTTGCAACTCTGTTGGAATTCGGGTAGTTGTAGGAAGTTTGTACCAAGTTTGTTACTGTTTTGGCGTGGACTTAGGAAGTTTGTACCAAGTTTGTTACTGTTTTGGCGTGGACTTAGGAAGTTTGTACCAAGTTTGCAAGTGTTTTTGGGTAGTTTTAAGAAGTTTCTACAAAGTTTGTATTTGACACTCTGTTGCAACTCTGTTGGAATTCGGGTAGTTGTAGGAAGTTTGTACCAAGTTTGTTACTGTTTTGGCGTCGTCTTAGGAAGTTTGTACCAAGTTTGGTGCTGTTTTGGCGTGGACTTAGGAAGTTTGTACCAAGTTTGCAAGTGTTTTTGGGTAGTTTTAAGAAGTTTCTACAAAGTTTGTATTTGACACTCTGTTGCAACTCTGTTGGAATTCGGGTAGTTGTAGGAAGTTTGTACCAAGTTTGTTACTGTTTTGGCGTGGACTTAGGAAGTTTGTACCAAGTTTGGTGCTGTTTTGGCGTCGTCTTAGGAAGTTTGTACCAAGTTTGCAAGTGTTTTTGGGTAGTTTTAAGAAGTTTCTACAAAGTTTGTATTTGACACTCTGTTGCAACTCTGTTGGAATTCGGGTAGTTGTAGGAAGTTTGTACCAAGTTTGGTGCTGTTTTGGCGTGGACTTAGGAAGTTTGTACCAAGTTTGTTACTGTTTTGGCGTGAATTTAGGAAGTTTGTTCCAAGTTTGCAAGTGTTTTTGGGTAGTTTTAAGAAGTTTCTACAAAGTTTGTATCTGACACTCTGTTGCAACTCTGTTGGAATTCGGGTAGTTGTAGGAAGTTTGTACCAAGTTTGATGCTGTTTTGGCGTGGTCTTAGGAAGTTTGTACCAAGTTTGTTACTGTTTTGGCGTGGACTTAGGAAGTTTGTACCAAGTTTGTTACTGTTTTGGCGTCGTCTTAGGAAGTTTGTACCAAGTTTGCAAGTGTTTTTGGGTAGTTTTAAGAAGTTTCTACAAAGTTTGTATTTGACACTCTGTTGCAACTCTGTTGGAATTCGGGTAGTTGTAGGAAGTTTGTACCAAGTTTGGTGCTGTTTTGGCGTGGACTTAGGAAGTTTGTACCAAGTTTGTTACTGTTTTGGCGTGAACTTAGGAAGTTTGTTCCAAGTTTGCAAGTGTTTTTGGGTAGTTTTAAGAAGTTTCTACAAAGTTTGTATCTGACACTCTGTTGCAACTCTGTTGGAATTCGGGTAGTTGTAGGAAGTTTGTACCAAGTTTGGTGCTGTTTTGGCGTGGTCTTAGGAAGTTTGTACCAAGTTTGTTACTGTTTTGGCGTGGACTTAGGAAGTTTGTACCAAGTTTGTTACTGTTTTGGCGTCGTCTTAGGAAGTTTGTACCAAGTTTGCAAGTGTTTTTGGGTAGTTTTAAGAAGTTTCTACAAAGTTTGTATCTGACACTCTGTTGCAACTCTGTTGGAATTCGGGTAGTTGTAGGAAGTTTGTACCAAGTTTGGTGCTGTTTTGGCGTGGTCTTAGGAAGTTTGTACCAAGTTTGTTACTGTTTTGGCGTGGACTTAGGAAGTTTGTACCAAGTTTGTTACTGTTTTGGCGTCGTCTTAGGAAGTTTGTACCAAGTTTGCAAGTGTTTTTGGGTAGTTTTAAGAAGTTTCTACAAAGTTTGTATTTGACACTCTGTTGCAACTCTGTTGGAATTCGGGTAGTTGTAGGAAGTTTGTACCAAGTTTGGTGCTGTTTTGGCGTGGTCTTAGGAAGTTTGTACCAAGTTTGTTACTGTTTTGGCGTGGACTTAGGAAGTTTGTACCAAGTTTGTTACTGTTTTGGCGTCGTCTTAGGAAGTTTGTACCAAGTTTGCAAGTGTTTTTGGGTAGTTTTAAGAAGTTTCTACAAAGTTTGTATTTGACACTCTGTTGCAACTCTGTTGGAATTCGGGTAGTTGTAGGAAGTTTGTACCAAGTTTGGTGCTGTTTTGGCGTGGACTTAGGAAGTTTGTACCAAGTTTGGTGCTGTTTTGGCGTGGACTTAGGAAGTTTGTACCAAGTTTGCAAGTGTTTTTGGGTAGTTTTAAGAAGTTTCTACAAAGTTTGTATTTGACACTCTGTTGCAACTCTGTTGGAATTCGGGTAGTTGTAGGAAGTTTGTACCAAGTTTGTTACTGTTTTGGCGTGGACTTAGGAAGTTTGTACCAAGTTTGCAAGTGTTTTTGGGTAGTTTTAAGAAGTTTCTACAAAGTTTGTATTTGACACTCTGTTGCAACTCTGTTGGAATTCGGGTAGTTGTAGGAAGTTTGTACCAAGTTTGTTACTGTTTTGGCGTGGACTTAGGAAGTTTGTACCAAGTTTGGTGCTGTTTTGGCGTGGACTTAGGAAGTTTGTACCAAGTTTGCAAGTGTTTTTGGGTAGTTTTAAGAAGTTTCTACAAAGTTTGTATTTGACACTCTGTTGCAACTCTGTTGGAATTCGGGTAGTTGTAGGAAGTTTGTACCAAGTTTGTTACTGTTTTGGCGTGGACTTAGGAAGTTTGTACCAAGTTTGCAAGTGTTTTTGGGTAGTTTTAAGAAGTTTCTACAAAGTTTGTATTTGACACTCTGTTGCAACTCTGTTGGAATTCGGGTAGTTGTAGGAAGTTTGTACCAAGTTTGTTACTGTTTTGGCGTGGACTTAGGAAGTTTGTACCAAGTTTGCAAGTGTTTTTGGGTAGTTTTAAGAAGTTTCTACAAAGTTTGTATTTGACACTCTGTTGCAACTCTGTTGGAATTCGGGTAGTTGTAGGAAGTTTGTACCAAGTTTGTTACTGTTTTGGCGTGGACTTAGGAAGTTTGTACCAAGTTTGCAAGTGTTTTTGGGTAGTTTTAAGAAGTTTCTACAAAGTTTGTATTTGACACTCTGTTGCAACTCTGTTGGAATTCGGGTAGTTGTAGGAAGTTTGTACCAAGTTTGTTACTGTTTTGGCGTGGACTTAGGAAGTTTGTACCAAGTTTGCAAGTGTTTTTGGGTAGTTTTAAGAAGTTTCTACAAAGTTTGTATTTGACACTCTGTTGCAACTCTGTTGGAATTCGGGTAGTTGTAGGAAGTTTGTACCAAGTTTGTTACTGTTTTGGCGTGGACTTAGGAAGTTTGTACCAAGTTTGCAAGTGTTTTTGGGTAGTTTTAAGAAGTTTCTACAAAGTTTGTATTTGACACTCTGTTGCAACTCTGTTGGAATTCGGGTAGTTGTAGGAAGTTTGTACCAAGTTTGTTACTGTTTTGGCGTGGACTTAGGAAGTTTGTACCAAGTTTGGTGCTGTTTTGGCGTGGACTTAGGAAGTTTGTACCAAGTTTGCAAGTGTTTTTGGGTAGTTTTAAGAAGTTTCTACAAAGTTTGTATTTGACACTCTGTTGCAACTCTGTTGGAATTCGGGTAGTTGTAGGAAGTTTGTACCAAGTTTGTTACTGTTTTGGCGTGGACTTAGGAAGTTTGTACCAAGTTTGGAAGTGTTTTTGGGTAGTTTTAAGAAGTTTCTACAAAGTTTGTATTTGACACTCTGTTGCAACTCTGTTGGAATTCGGGTAGTTGTAGGAAGTTTGTACCAAGTTTGTTACTGTTTTGGCGTGGACTTAGGAAGTTTGTACCAAGTTTGCAAGTGTTTTTGGGTAGTTTTAAGAAGTTTCTACAAAGTTTGTATTTGACACTCTGTTGCAACTCTGTTGGAATTCGGGTAGTTGTAGGAAGTTTGTACCAAGTTTGTTACTGTTTTGGCGTGGACTTAGGAAGTTTGTACCAAGTTTGCAAGTGTTTTTGGGTAGTTTTAAGAAGTTTCTACAAAGTTTGCATTTGACACTCTGTTGCAACTCTGTTGGAATTCGGGTAGTTGTAGGAAGTTTGTACCAAGTTTGTTGATGTTTTGGCGTGGACTTAGGAAGTTTGTACCAAGTTTGTTACTGTTTTGGCGTGGACTTAGGAAGTTTGTACCAAGTTTGCAAGTGTTTTTGGGTAGTTTTAAGAAGTTTCTACAAAGTTTGTATTTGACACTCTGTTGCAACTCTGTTGGAATTCGGGTAGTTGTAGGAAGTTTGTACCAAGTTTGTTACTGTTTTGGCGTGGACTTAGGAAGTTTGTACCAAGTTTGCAAGTGTTTTTGGGTAGTTTTAAGAAGTTTCTACAAAGTTTGTATTTGACACTCTGTTGCAACTCTGTTGGAATTCGGGTAGTTGTAGGAAGTTTGTACCAAGTTTGTTACTGTTTTTGCGTGGACTTAGGAAGTTTGTACCAAGTTTGTTACTGTTTTGGCGTGGACTTAGGAAGTTTGTACCAAGTTTGCAAGTGTTTTTGGGTAGTTTTAAGAAGTTTCTACAAAGTTTGTATTTGACACTCTGTTGCAACTCTGTTGGAATTCGGGTAGTTGTAGGAAGTTTGTACCAAGTTTGTTACTGTTTTGGCGTGGACTTAGGAAGTTTGTACCAAGTTTGTTACTGTTTTGGCGTGGACTTAGGAAGTTTGTACCAAGTTTGCAAGTGTTTTTGGGTAGTTTTAAGAAGTTTCTACAAAGTTTGTATTTGACACTCTGTTGCAACTCTGTTGGAATTCGGGTAGTTGTAGGAAGTTTGTACCAAGTTTGTTACTGTTTTGGCGTGGACTTAGGAAGTTTGTACCAAGTTTGGTGCTGTTTTGGCGTGGACTTAGGAAGTTTGTACCAAGTTTGCAAGTGTTTTTGGGTAGTTTTAAGAAGTTTCTACAAAGTTTGTATTTGACACTCTGTTGCAACTCTGTTGGAATTCGGGTAGTTGTAGGAAGTTTGTACCAAGTTTGTTACTGTTTTGGCGTGGACTTAGGAAGTTTGTACCAAGTTTGGTGCTGTTTTGGCGTGGACTTAGGAAGTTTGTACCAAGTTTGCAAGTGTTTTTGGGTAGTTTTAAGAAGTTTCTACAAAGTTTGTATTTGACACTCTGTTGCAACTCTGTTGGAATTCGGGTAGTTGTAGGAAGTTTGTACCAAGTTTGTTACTGTTTTGGCGTGGACTTAGGAAGTTTGTACCAAGTTTGCAAGTGTTTTTGGGTAGTTTTAAGAAGTTTCTACAAAGTTTGTATTTGACACTCTGTTGCAACTCTGTTGGAATTCGGGTAGTTGTAGGAAGTTTGTACCAAGTTTGTTACTGTTTTGGCGTGGACTTAGGAAGTTTGTACCAAGTTTGGTGCTGTTTTGGCGTGGACTTAGGAAGTTTGTACCAAGTTTGCAAGTGTTTTTGGGTAGTTTTAAGAAGTTTCTACAAAGTTTGTATTTGACACTCTGTTGCAACTCTGTTGGAATTCGGGTAGTTGTAGGAAGTTTGTACCAAGTTTGTTACTGTTTTGGCGTGGACTTAGGAAGTTTGTACCAAGTTTGCAAGTGTTTTTGGGTAGTTTTAAGAAGTTTCTACAAAGTTTGTATTTGACACTCTGTTGCAACTCTGTTGGAATTCGGGTAGTTGTAGGAAGTTTGTACCAAGTTTGTTACTGTTTTGGCGTGGACTTAGGAAGTTTGTACCAAGTTTGTTACTGTTTTGGCGTGGACTTAGGAAGTTTGTACCAAGTTTGCAAGTGTTTTTGGGTAGTTTTAAGAAGTTTCTACAAAGTTTGTATTTGACACTCTGTTGCAACTCTGTTGGAATTCGGGTAGTTGTAGGAAGTTTGTACCAAGTTTGTTACTGTTTTGGCGTGGACTTAGGAAGTTTGTACCAAGTTTGCAAGTGTTTTTGGGTAGTTTTAAGAAGTTTCTACAAAGTTTGTATTTGACACTCTGTTGCAACTCTGTTGGAATTCGGGTAGTTGTAGGAAGTTTGTACCAAGTTTGTTGATGTTTTGGCGTGGACTTAGGAAGTTTGTACCAAGTTTGGTGCTGTTTTGGCGTGGACTTAGGAAGTTTGTACCAAGTTTGCAAGTGTTTTTGGGTAGTTTTAAGAAGTTTCTACAAAGTTTGTATTTGACACTCTGTTGCAACTCTGTTGGAATTCGGGTAGTTGTAGGAAGTTTGTACCAAGTTTGTTACTGTTTTGGCGTGGACTTAGGAAGTTTGTACCAAGTTTGGTGCTGTTTTGGCGCGGACTTACGAAGTTTGTACCAAGTTTGGTGATGTTTTGGCGTGGACTTAGGAAATTTGTATCAAGTTTGGTGCTGTTTTGGCGTGGACTTAGGAAGTTTGTATCAAGTTTGGTGCTGTTTTGGCGTGGACTTAGGAAGTTTGTACCAAGTTTGTTACTGTTTTGGCGTGGACTTAGAAAGTTTGTATCAAGTTTGGTGCTGTTTTGGCGTGGACTTAGGAAGTTTGTACCAAGTTCGTTACTGTTTTGGCGTGGACTTAGGAAGTTTGTACCAAGTTTGGTGCTGTTTTGGCGTGGACTTAGGAAGTTTGTACCAAGTTTGTTACTGTTTTGGCGTGGACTTAGGAAGTTTGTACCAAGTTTGTTACTGTTTTGGCGTGGACTTAGGAAGTTTGTACCAAGTTTGGTGCTGTTTTGGCGTGGACTTAGGAAGTTTGTACCAAGTTTGCAAGTGTTTTTGGGTAGTTTTAAGAAGTTTCTACAAAGTTTGTATTTGACACTCTGTTGCAACTCTGTTGGAATTCGGGTAGTTGTAGGAAGTTTGTACCAAGTTTGTTACTGTTTTGGCGTGGACTTAGGAAGTTTGTACCAAGTTTGGTGCTGTTTTGGCGTGGACTTAGGAAGTTTGTACCAAGTTTGCAAGTGTTTTTGGGTAGTTTTAAGAAGTTTCTACAAAGTTTGTATTTGACACTCTGTTGCAACTCTGTTGGAATTCGGGTAGTTGTAGGAAGTTTGTACCAAGTTTGTTACTGTTTTGGCGTGGACTTAGGAAGTTTGTACCAAGTTTGCAAGTGTTTTTGGGTAGTTTTAAGAAGTTTCTACAAAGTTTGTATTTGACACTCTGTTGCAACTCTGTTGGAATTCGGGTAGTTGTAGGAAGTTTGTACCAAGTTTGTTACTGTTTTGGCGTGGACTTAGGAAGTTTGTACCAAGTTTGGTGCTGTTTTGGCGTGGACTTAGGAAGTTTGTACCAAGTTTGCAAGTGTTTTTGGGTAGTTTTAAGAAGTTTCTACAAAGTTTGTATTTGACACTCTGTTGCAACTCTGTTGGAATTCGGGTAGTTGTAGGAAGTTTGTACCAAGTTTGTTACTGTTTTGGCGTGGACTTAGGAAGTTTGTACCAAGTTTGCAAGTGTTTTTGGGTAGTTTTAAGAAGTTTCTACAAAGTTTGTATTTGACACTCTGTTGCAACTCTGTTGGAATTCGGGTAGTTGTAGGAAGTTTGTACCAAGTTTGTTGATGTTTTGGCGTGGACTTAGGAAGTTTGTACCAAGTTTGGTGCTGTTTTGGCGTGGACTTAGGAAGTTTGTACCAAGTTTGCAAGTGTTTTTGGGTAGTTTTAAGAAGTTTCTACAAAGTTTGTATTTGACACTCTGTTGCAACTCTGTTGGAATTCGGGTAGTTGTAGGAAGTTTGTACCAAGTTTGTTACTGTTTTGGCGTGGACTTAGGAAGTTTGTACCAAGTTTGGTGCTGTTTTGGCGCGGACTTACGAAGTTTGTACCAAGTTTGGTGATGTTTTGGCGTGGACTTAGGAAATTTGTATCAAGTTTGGTGCTGTTTTGGCGTGGACTTAGGAAGTTTGTATCAAGTTTGGTGCTGTTTTGGCGTGGACTTAGGAAGTTTGTACCAAGTTTGTTACTGTTTTGGCGTGGACTTAGAAAGTTTGTATCAAGTTTGGTGCTGTTTTGGCGTGGACTTAGGAAGTTTGTACCAAGTTCGTTACTGTTTTGGCGTGGACTTAGGAAGTTTGTACCAAGTTTGGTGCTGTTTTGGCGTGGACTTAGGAAGTTTGTACCAAGTTTGTTACTGTTTTGGCGTGGACTTAGGAAGTTTGTACCAAGTTTGTTACTGTTTTGGCGTGGACTTAGGAAGTTTGTACCAAGTTTGGTGCTGTTTTGGCGTGGACTTAGGAAGTTTGTACCAAGTTTGGTGCTGTTTTGGCGTGATCTTAGGAAGTTTGTACCAAGTTTGGTGCTGTTTTGGCGTGGACTTAGGAAGTTTGTACCAAGTTTGTTACTGTTTTGGCGTGGACTTAGGAAGTTTGTACCAAGTTTGTTACTGTTTTGGCGTGGACTTAGGAAGTTTGTACCAAGTTTGGTGCTGTTTTGGCGCGGACTTACGAAGTTTGTACCAAGTTTGGTGATGTTTTGGCGTGGACTTAGGAAGTTTGTACTAAGTTTGGTGCTGTTTTGGCGTGGACTTAGGAAGTTTGTACCTAGTTTGTTTCTGTTTTGGCGTGGACTAAGGAAGTTTGTACCAAGTTTGTTACTGTTTTGGCGTGGACTTAGGAAGTTTGTACCAAGTTTGTTACTGTTTTGGCGTGGACTTAGGAAGTTTGTACCAAGTTTGTTACTGTTTTGGCGTCGTCTTAGGAAGTTTGTACCAAGTTTGCAAGTGTTTTTGGGTAGTTTTAAGAAGATTCTACAAAGTTTGTGTTTGACACTCTGTTGCAACTCTGTTGGAATTCGGGTAGTTGTAGGAAGTTTGTACCAAGTTTGTTACTGTTTTGGCGTGGACTTAGGAAGTTTGTACCAAGTTTGGTGCTGTTTTGGCGTGGACTTAGGAAGTTTGTACCAAGTTTGCAAGTGTTTTTGGGTAGTTTTAAGAAGTTTCTACAAAGTTTGTATTTGACACTCTGTTGCAACTCTGTTGGAATTCGGGTAGTTGTAGGAAGTTTGTACCAAGTTTGTTACTGTTTTGGCGTGGACTTAGGAAGTTTGTACCAAGTTATGTGCTGTTTTGGCGTGGACTTAGGAAGTTTGTACCAAGTTTGCAAGTGTTTTTGGGTAGTTTTAAGAAGTTTCTACAAAGTTTGTATTTGACACTCTGTTGCAACTCTGTTGGAATTCGGGTAGTTGTAGGAAGTTTGTACCAAGTTTGTTACTGTTTTGGCGTGGTCTTAGGAAGTTTGTACCAAGTTTGGTGCTGTTTTGGCGTGGACTTAGGAAGTTTGTACCAAGTTTGCAAGTGTTTTTGGGTAGTTTTAAGAAGTTTCTACAAAGTTTGTGTTTGACACTCTGTTGCAACTCTGTTGGAATTCGGGTAGTTGTAGGAAGTTTGTACCAAGTTTGTTACTGTTTTGGCGTGGACTTAGGAAGTTTGTACCAAGTTTGGTGCTGTTTTGGCGTGGACTTAGGAAGTTTGTACCAAGTTTGCAAGTGTTTTTGGGTAGTTTTAAGAAGTTTCTACAAAGTTTGTATTTGACACTCTGTTGCAACTCTGTTGGAATTCGGGTAGTTGTAGGAAGTTTGTACCAAGTTTGGTGCTGTTTTGGCGTGGTCTTAGGAAGTTTGTACCAAGTTTGGTGCTGTTTTGGCGTGGACTTAGGAAGTTTGTACCAAGTTTGCAAGTGTTTTTGGGTAGTTTTAAGAAGTTTCTACAAAGTTTGTATTTGACACTCTGTTGCAACTCTGTTGGAATTCGGGTAGTTGTAGGAAGTTTGTACCAAGTTTGTTACTGTTTTGGCGTGGACTTAGGAAGTTTGTACCAAGTTTGGTGCTGTTTTGGCGTGGACTTAGGAAGTTTGTACCAAGTTTGCAAGTGTTTTTGGGTAGTTTTAAGAAGTTTCTACAAAGTTTGTATTTCACACTCTGTTGCAACTCTGTTGGAATTCGGGTAGTTGTAGGAAGTTTGTACCAAGTTTGTTACTGTTTTGGCGTGGACTTAGGAAGTTTGTACCAAGTTTGGTGCTGTTTTGGCGTGGACTTAGGAAGTTTGTACCAAGTTTGCAAGTGTTTTTGGGTAGTTTTAAGAAGTTTCTACAAAGTTTGTATTTGACACTCTGTTGCAACTCTGTTGGAATTCGGGTAGTTGTAGGAAGTTTGTACCAAGTTTGTTACTGTTTTGGCGTGGACTTAGGAAGTTTGTACCAAGTTTGGTGCTGTTTTGGCGTGGATTTAGGAAGTTTGTTCCAAGTTTGTTACTGTTTTGGCGTCGTCTTAGGAAGTTTGTACCAAGTTTGCAAGTGTTTTTGGGTAGTTTTAAGAAGTTTCTACAAAGTTTGTATTTGACACTCTGTTGCAACTCTGTTGGAATTCGGGTAGTTGTAGGAAGTTTGTACCAAGTTTGGTGCTGTTTTGGCGTGGTCTTAGGAAGTTTGTACCAAGTTTGGTGCTGTTTTGGCGTGGACTTAGGAAGTTTGTACCAAGTTTGCAAGTGTTTTTGGGTAGTTTTAAGAAGTTTCTACAAAGTTTGTATTTGACACTCTGTTGCAACTCTGTTGGAATTCGGGTAGTTGTAGGAAGTTTGTACCAAGTTTGTTACTGTTTTGGCGTGGACTTAGGAAGTTTGTACCAAGTTTGGTGCTGTTTTGGCGTGGACTTAGGAAGTTTGTACCAAGTTTGCAAGTGTTTTTGGGTAGTTTTAAGAAGTTTCTACAAAGTTTGTATTTGACACTCTGTTGCAACTCTGTTGGAATTCGGGTAGTTGTAGGAAGTTTGTACCAAGTTTGTTACTGTTTTGGCGTGGACTTAGGAAGTTTGTACCAAGTTTGGTGCTGTTTTGGCGAGGACTTAGGAAGTTTGTACCAAGTTTGCAAGTGTTTTTGGGTAGTTTTAAGAAGTTTCTACAAAGTTTGTATTTGACACTCTGTTGCAACTCTGTTGGAATTCGGGGAGTTGTAGGAAGTTTGTACCAAGTTTGTTACTGTTTTGGCGTGGACTTAGGAAGTTTGTACCAAGTTTGGTGCTGTTTTGGCGTGGATTTAGGAAGTTTGTTCCAAGTTTGTTACTGTTTTGGCGTCGTCTTAGGAAGTTTGTACCAAGTTTGCAAGTGTTTTTGGGTAGTTTTAAGAAGTTTCTACAAAGTTTGTATTTGACACTCTGTTGCAACTCTGTTGGAATTCGGGTAGTTGTAGGAAGTTTGTACCAAGTTTGGTGCTGTTTTGGCGTGGTCTTAGGAAGTTTGTACCAAGTTTGGTGCTGTTTTGGCGTGGACTTAGGAAGTTTGTACCAAGTTTGCAAGTGTTTTTGGGTAGTTTTAAGAAGTTTCTACAAAGTTTGTATTTGACACTCTGTTGCAACTCTGTTGGAATTCGGGTAGTTGTAGGAAGTTTGTACCAAGTTTGTTACTGTTTTGGCGTGGACTTAGGAAGTTTGTACCAAGTTTGGTGCTGTTTTGGCGTGGACTTAGGAAGTTTGTACCAAGTTTGCAAGTGTTTTTGGGTAGTTTTAAGAAGTTTCTACAAAGTTTGTATTTGACACTCTGTTGCAACTCTGTTGGAATTCGGGTAGTTGTAGGAAGTTTGTACCAAGTTTGTTACTGTTTTGGCGTGGACTTAGGAAGTTTGTACCAAGTTTGGTGCTGTTTTGGCGTGGACTTAGGAAGTTTGTACCAAGTTTGCAAGTGTTTTTGGGTAGTTTTAAGAAGTTTCTACAAAGTTTGTATTTGACACTCTGTTGCAACTCTGTTGGAATTCGGGTAGTTGTAGGAAGTTTGTACCAAGTTTGGTGCTGTTTTGGCGTGGACTTAGGAAGTTTGTACCAAGTTTGTTACTGTTTTGGCGTGGACTTAGGAAGTTTGTACCAAGTTTGTTACTGTTTTGGCGTCGTCTGAGGAAGTTTGTACCAAGTTTGCAAGTGTTTTTGGGTCGTTTTAAGAAGTTTCTACAAAGTTTGTATTTGACACTCTGTTGCAACTCTGTTGGAATTCGGGTAGTTGTAGGAAGTTTGTACCAAGTTTGTTACTGTTTTGGCGTGGACTTAGGAAGTTTGTACCAAGTTTGTTACTGTTTTGGCGTGGACTTAGGAAGTTTGTACCAAGTTTGGTGCTGTTTTGGCGTGGACTTAGGAAGTTTGTACCAAGTTTGTTACTGTTTTGGCGTGGACTTAGGAAGTTTGTACCAAGTTTGTTACTGTTTTGGCGTGGACTTAGGAAGTTTGTACCAAGTTTGTTACTGTTTTGGCGTGGACTTAGGAAGTTTGTACCAAGTTTGGTGCTGTTTTGGCGTGGACTTAGGAAGTTTGTACCAAGTTTGTTACTGTTTTGGCGTGGACTAAGGAAGTTTGTATCAAGTTTGGTGCTGTTTTGGCGTGGACTTAGAAAGTTTGTATCAAGTTTGGTGCTGTTTTGGCATGGACTTAGGAAGTTTGTACCAAGTTTGTTACTGTTTTGGCGTGGACTTAGGAAGTTTGTACCAAGTTTGTTTCTGTTTTGGCGCGGACTTACGAAGTTTGTACCAAGTTTGGTGCTGTTTTGGCGTGGACTTAGGAAGTTTGTACCAAGTTTGTTACTGTTTTGGCGTGGACTTAGGAAGTTTGTATCAAGTTTGGTGCTGTTTTGGCGTGGACTTAGAAAGTTTGTATCAAGTTTGGTGCTGTTTTGGCGTGGACTTAGGAAGTTTGTACCAAGTTTGTTTCTGTTTTGGCGTGGACTTAGGAAGTTTGTACCAAGTTTGTTACTGTTTTGGCGTGGACTTAGGAAGTTTGTACCAAGTTTGTTACTGTTTTGGCGTGGACTTAGGAAGTTTGTACCAAGTTTGTTACTGTTTTGGCGTGGACTTAGGAAGTTTGTACCAAGTTTGTTACTGTTTTGGCGTGGACTTAGGAAGTTTGTATCAAGTTTGGTGCTGTTTTGGCGTGGACTTAGAAAGTTTGTATCAAGTTTGGTGCTGTTTTGGCGTGGACTTAGGAAGTTTGTATCAAGTTTGTTACTGTTTTGGCGTGGACTTAGGAAGTTTGTACCAAGTTTGTTACTGTTTTGGCGTGGACTTAGGAAATTTGTACCAAGTTTGGTGCTGTTTTGGCGTGGACTTAGAAAGTTTGTATCAAGTTTGGTGCTGTTTTGGCGTGGACTTAGGAAGTTTGTACCAAGTTTGTTACTGTTTTGGCGTGGACTTAGGAAGTTTATACCAAGTTTGGTGCTGTTTTGGCGTGGACTTAGAAAGTTTGTATCAAGTTTGGTGCTGTTTTGGCGTGGACTTAGGAAGTTTGTACCAAGTTTGTTACTGTTTTGGCGTGGACTTAGGAAGTTTGTACCAAGTTTGTTACTGTTTTGGCGTGGACTTAGGAAGTTTGTACCAAGTTTGTTACTGTTTTGGCGTGGACTTAGGAAGTTTGTACCAAGTTTGTTACTGTTTTGGCGTGGACTTAGGAAGTTTGTATCAAGTTTGGTGCTGTTTTGGCGTGGACTTAGAAAGTTTGTATCAAGTTTGGTGCTGTTTTGGCGTGGACTTAGGAAGTTTGTACCAAGTTTGTTACTGTTTTGGCGTGGACTTAGGAAGTTTGTACCAAGTTTGGTGCTGTTTTGGCGTGGACTTAGGAAGTTTGTACCAAGTTTGTTACTGTTTTGGCGTGGACTTAGGAAGTTTGTACCAAGTTTGGTGCTGTTTTGGCGTGGACTTAGAAAGTTTGTATCAAGTTTGGTGCTGTTTTGGCGTGGACTTAGGAAGTTTGTACCAAGTTTGTTACTGTTTTGGCGTGGACTTAGGAAGTTTGTACCAAGTTTGTTACTGTTTTGGCGTGGACTTAGGAAGTTTGTACCAAGTTTGTTACTGTTTTGGCGTGGACTTAGGAAGTTTGTACCAAGTTTGGTGCTGTTTTGGCGTGGACTTAGGAAGTTTGTACCAAGTTTGGTGCTGTTTTGGCGTGGACTTAGGAAGTTTGTACCAAGTTTGTTACTGTTTTGGCGTGGACTTAGGAAGTTTGTACCAAGTTTGGTGCTGTTTTGGCGTGGACTTAGGAAGTTTGTACCAAGTTTGTTACTGTTTTGGCGTGGACTTAGGAAGTTTGTACCAAGTTTGGTGCTGTTTTGGCGTGGACTTAGAAAGTTTGTATCAAGTTTGGTGCTGTTTTGGCGTGGACTTAGGAAGTTTGTACCAAGTTTGTTACTGTTTTGGCGTGGACTTAGGAAGTTTGTACCAAGTTTGTTACTGTTTTGGCGTGGACTTAGGAAGTTTGTACCAAGTTTGTTACTGTTTTGGCGTGGACTTAGGAAGTTTGTACCAAGTTTGTTTCTGTTTTGGCGTGGACTTAGGAAGTTTGTACCAAGTTTGTTACTGTTTTGGCGTGGACTTAGAAAGTTTGTATCAAGTTTGGTGCTGTTTTGGCGTGGACTTAGAAAGTTTGTATCAAGTTTGGTGCTGTTTTGGCGTGGACTTAGGAAGTTTGTACCAAGTTTGTTACTGTTTTGGCGTGGACTTAGGAAGTTTGTACCAAGTTTGTTACTGTTTTGGCGTGGACTTAGGAAGTTTGTACCAAGTTTGTTTCTGTTTTGGCGCGGACTTACGAAGTTTGTACCAAGTTTGGTGCTGTTTTGGCGTGGACTTAGGAAGTTTGTACCAAGTTTGGTGCTGTTTTGGCGTGGACTTAGAAAGTTTGTATCAAGTTTGGTGCTGTTTTGGCGCGGACTTACGAAGTTTGTACCAAGTTTGGTGCTGTTTTGGCGTGGACTTAGGAAGTTTGTACCAAGTTTGCAAGTGTTTTTGGGTAGTTTTAAGAAGTTTCTACAAAGTTTGTATTTGACACTCTGTTGCAACTCTGTTGGAATTCGGGTAGTTGTAGGAAGTTTGTACCAAGTTTGTTACTGTTTTGGCGTGGACTTAGGAAGTTTGTACCAAGTTTGGTGCTGTTTTGGCGTGGACTTAGGAAGTTTGTACCAAGTTTGCAAGTGTTTTTGGGTAGTTTTAAGAAGTTTCTACAAAGTTTGTATTTGACACTCTGTTGCAACTCTGTTGGAATTCGGGGAGTTGTAGGAAGTTTGTACCAAGTTTGTTACTGTTTTGGCGTGGTCTTAGGAAGTTTGTACCAAGTTTGGTGCGGTTTTGGCGTGGACTTAGGAAGTTTTTACCAAGTTTGCAAGTGTTTTTGGGTATTTTTAAGAAGTTTCTACAAAGTTTGTATTTGACACTCTGTTGCAACTCTGTTGGAATTCGGGTAGTTGTAGGAAGTTTGTACCAAGTTTGTTACTGTTTTGGCGTGGACTTAGGAAGTTTGTACCAAGTTTGGTGCTGTTTTGGCGTGGACTTAGGAAGTTTGTACCAAGTTTGCAAGTGTTTTTGGGTAGTTTTAAGAAGTTTCTACAAAGTTTGTATTTGACACTCTGTTGCAACTCTGTTGGAATTCGGGTAGTTGTAGGAAGTTTGTACCAAGTTTGTTACTGTTTTGGCGTGGACTTAGGAAGTTTAAACCAAGTTTGGTGCTGTTTTGGCGTGGACTTAGGAAGTTTGTACCAAGTTTGTTACTGTTTTGGCGTGGACTTAGGAAGTTTGTACCAAGTTTGTTACTGTTTTGGCGTGGACTTAGGAAGTTTGTACCAAGTTTGTTACTGTTTTGGCGTGGACTTAGGAAGTTTGTACCAAGTTTGTTACTGTTTTGGCGTGGACTTAGGAATTTTGTACCAAGTTTGGTGCTGTTTTGGCGTGGACTTAGGAAGTTTGTACCAAGTTTGCAAGTGTTTTTGGGTAGTTTTAAGAAGTTTCTACAAAGTTTGTATTTGACACTCTGTTGCAACTCTGTTGGAATTCGGGTAGTTGTAGGAAGTTTGTACCAAGTTTGTTACTGTTTTGGCGTGGACTTAGGAATTTTGTACCAAGTTTGGTGCTGTTTTGGCGTGGACTTAGGAAGTTTGTACCAAGTTTGCAAGTGTTTTTGGGTAGTTTTAAGAAGTTTCTACAAAGTTTGTATTTGACACTCTGTTGCAACTCTGTTGGAATTCGGGTAGTTGTAGGAAGTTTGTACCAAGTTTGTTACTGTTTTGGCGTGGACTTAGGAATTTTGTACCAAGTTTGGTGCTGTTTTGGCGTGGACTTAGGAAGTTTGTACCAAGTTTGGTGCTGTTTTGGCGTGGACTTAGGAAGTTTGTACCAAGTATGCAAGTGTTTTTGGGTAGTTTTAAGAAGTTTCTACAAAGTTTGTATTTGACACTCTGTTGCAACTCTGTTGGAATTCGGGTAGTTGTAGGAAGTTTGTACCAAGTTTGTTACTGTTTTGGCGTGGACTTAGGAAGTTTGTACCAAGTTTGGTGCTGTTTTGGCGTGGACTTAGGAAGTTTGTACCAAGTTTGTTACTGTTTTGGCGTGGACTTAGGAAGTTTGTACCAAGTTTGTTACTGTTTTGGCGTGGACTTAGGAAGTTTGTACCAAGTTTGTTACTGTTTTGGCGTGGACTTAGGAATTTTGTACCAAGTTTGGTGCTGTTTTGGCGTGGACTTAGGAAGTTTGTACCAAGTTTGCAAGTGTTTTTGGGTAGTTTTAAGAAGTTTCTACAAAGTTTGTATTTGACACTCTGTTGCAACTCTGTTGGAATTCGGGTAGTTGTAGGAAGTTTGTACCAAGTTTGGTGCTGTTTTGGCGTGGTCTTAGGAAGTTTGTACCAAGTTTGGTGCTGTTTTGGCGTGGACTTAGGAAGTTTGTACCAAGTTTGCAAGTGTTTTTGGGTAGTTTTAAGAAGTTTCTACAAAGTTTGTATTTGACACTCTGTTGCAACTCTGTTGGAATTCGGGTAGTTGTAGGAAGTTTGTACCAAGTTTGTTACTGTTTTGGCGTGGACTTAGGAAGTTTGTACCAAGTTTGGTGCTGTTTTGGCGTGGACTTAGGAAGTTTGTCTCAAGTTTGCAAGTGTTTTTGGGTAGTTTTAAGAAGTTTCTACAAAGTTTGTATTTGACACTCTGTTGCAACTCTGTTGGAATTCGGGTAGTTGTAGGAAGTTTGTACCAAGTTTGTTACTGTTTTGGCGTGGACTTAGGAAGTTTGTACCAAGTTTGGTGCTGTTTTGGCGTGGACTTAGGAAGTTTGTACCAAGTTTGTTACTGTTTTGGCGTGGACTTAGGAAGTTTGTACCAAGTCTGTTACTGTTTTGGCGTGGACTTAGGAAGTTTGTACCAAGTTTGTTACTGTTTTGGCGTGGACTTAGGAAGTTTGTACCAAGTTTGGTGCTGTTTTGGCGTGGACTTAGGAAGTTTGTCTCAAGTTTGCAAGTGTTTTTGCGTAGTTTTAAGAAGTTTCTACAAAGTTTGTATTTGACACTCTGTTGCAACTCTGTTGGAATTCGGGTAGTTGTAGGAAGTTTGTACCAAGTTTGGTGCTGTTTTGGCGTGGTCTTAGGAAGTTTGTACCAAGTTTGGTGCTGTTTTGGCGTGGACTTAGGAAGTTTGTACCAAGTTTGCAAGTGTTTTTGGGTAGTTTTAAGAAGTTTCTACAAAGTTTGTATTTGACACTCTGTTGCAACTCTGTTGGAATTCGGGTAGTTGTAGGAAGTTTGTACCAAGTTTGGTGCTGTTTTGGCGTGGTCTTAGGAAGTTTGTACCAAGTTTGGTGCTGTTTTGGCGTGGACTTAGGAAGTTTGTACCAAGTTTGCAAGTGTTTTTGGGTAGTTTTAAGAAGTTTCTACAAAGTTTGTATTTGACACTCTGTTGCAACTCTGTTGGAATTCGGGTAGTTGTAGGAAGTTTGTACCAAGTTTGTTACTGTTTTGGCGTGGACTTAGGAAGTTTGTACCAAGTTTGGTGCTGTTTTGGCGTGGACTTAGGAAGTTTGTCTCAAGTTTGCAAGTGTTTTTGGGTAGTTTTAAGAAGTTTCTACAAAGTTTGTATTTGACACTCTGTTGCAACTCTGTTGGAATTCGGGTAGTTGTAGGAAGTTTGTACCAAGTTTGTTACTGTTTTGGCGTGGACTTAGGAAGTTTGTACCAAGTTTGTTACTGTTTTGGCGTGGACTTAGGAAGTTTGTACCAAGTTTGCAAGTGTTTTTGGGTAGTTTTAAGAAGTTTCTACAAAGTTTGTATTTGACACTCTGTTGCAACTCTGTTGGAATTCGGGTAGTTGTAGGAAGTTTGTACCAAGTTTGTTACTGTTTTGGCGTGGACTTAGGAAGTTTGTACCAAGTTTGTTACTGTTTTGGCGTGGACTTAGGAAGTTTGTACCATGTTTGTAACTGTTTTGGCGTGGACTTAGGAAGTTTGTCCAAGTTTGGTGCTGTTTTGGCGTGGACTTAGGAAGTTTGTACCAAGTTTGTTACTGTTTTGGCGTGGACTTAGGAAGTTTGTACCAAGTTTGCAAGTGTTTTTGGGTAGTTTTAAGAAGTTTCTACAAAGTTTGTATTTGACACTCTGTTGCAACTCTGTTGGAATTCGGGTAGTTGTAGGAAGTTTGTACCAAGTTTGTTACTGTTTTGGCGTGGACTTAGGAAGTTTGTACCAAGTTTGTTACTGTTTTGGCGTGGACTTAGGAAGTTTGTACCAAGTTTGCAAGTGTTTTTGGGTAGTTTTAAGAAGTTTCTACAAAGTTTGTATTTGACACTCTGTTGCAACTCTGTTGGAATTCGGGTAGTTGTAGGAAGTTTGTACCAAGTTTGTTACTGTTTTGGCGTGGACTTAGGAAGTTTGTACCAAGTTTGTTACTGTTTTGGCGTGGACTTAGGAAGTTTGTACCAAGTTTGGTGCTGTTTTGGCGTGGACTTAGGAAGTTTGTACCAAGTTTGCAAGTGTTTTTGGGTAGTTTTAAGAAGTTTCTACAAAGTTTGTATTTGACACTCTGTTGCAACTCTGTTGGAATTCGGGTAGTTGTAGGAAGTTTGTACCAAGTTTGTTACTGTTTTGGCGTGGACTTAGGAAGTTTGTACCAAGTTTGGTGCTGTTTTGGCGTGGACTTAGGAAGTTTGTACCAAGTTTGCAAGTGTTTTTGGGTAGTTTTAGGAAGTTTCTACAAAGTTTGTATTTGACACTCTGTTGCAACTCTGTTGGAATTCGGGTAGTTGTAGGAAGTTTGTACCAAGTTTGTTACTGTTTTGGCGTGGACTTAGGAAGTTTGTACCAAGTTTGTTACTGTTTTGGCGTGGACTTAGGAAGTTTGTACCAAGTTTGTTACTGTTTTGGCGTGGACTTAGGAAGTTTGTACCAAGTTTGGTGCTGTTTTGGCGTGGACTTAGGAAGTTTGTACCAAGTTTGGTGCTGTTTTGGCGTGGACTTAGAAAGTTTGTATCAAGTTTGGTGCTGTTTTGGCGTGGACTTAGGAAGTTTGTACCAAGTTTGTTACTGTTTTGGCGTGGACTTAGGAAGTTTGTACCAAGTTTGTTTCTGTTTTGGCGCGGACTTACGAAGTTTGTACCAAGTTTGGTGCTGTTTTGGCGTGGACTTAGGAAGTTTGTACCAAGTTTGTTACTGTTTTGGCGTGGACTTAGGAAGTTTGTATCAAGTTTGGTGCTGTTTTGGCGTGGACTTAGGAAGTTTGTACCTAGTTTGTTTCTGTTTTGGCGTGGACTTAGGAAGTTTGTACCAAGTTTGGTGCGGTTTTGGCGTGGACTTAGGAAGTTTGTACCAAGTTTGTTACTGTTTTGGCGTGGACTTAGGAAGTTTGTACCAAGTTTGTTACTGTTTTGGCGTGGACTTAGGAAGTTTGTACCAAGTTTGGTGCTGTTTTGGCGTGGACTTAGGAAGTTTGTACCAAGTTTGTTACTGTTTTGGCGTGGACTTAGGAAGTTTGTACCAAGTTTGTTACTGTTTTGGCGTGGACTTAGGAAGTTTGTACCAAGTTTGTTACTGTTTTGGCGTGGACTTAGGAAGTTTGTACCAAGTTTGTTACTGTTTTGGCGTGGACTTAGGAAGTTTGTACCAAGTTTGGTGCTGTTTTGGCGTGGACTTAGGAAGTTTGTACCAAGTTTGTTTCTGTTTTGGCGTGGACTTAGGAAGTTTGTACCAAGTTTGTTACTGTTTTGGCGTGGACTTAGAAAGTTTGTAAAAGTTTGGTGCTGTTTTGGCGTGGACTTAGAAAGTTTGTATCAAGTTTGGTGCTGTTTTGGCGTGGACTTAGGAAGTTTGTACCAAGTTTGTTACTGTTTTGGCGTGGACTTAGGAAGTTTGTACCAAGTTTGTTACTGTTTTGGCGTGGACTTAGGAAGTTTGTTCCAAGTTTGTTTCTGTTTTGGCGCGGACTTACGAAGTTTGTACCAAGTTTGGTGCTGTTTTGGCGTGGACTTAGGAAGTTTGTACCAAGTTTGGTGCTGTTTTGGCGTGGACTTAGAAAGTTTGTATCAAGTTTGGTGCTGTTTTGGCGTGGACTTAGGAAGTTTGTACCAAGTTTGTTACTGTTTTGGCGTGGACTTAGGAAGTTTGTACCAAGTTTGTTTCTGTTTTGGCGCGGACTTACGAAGTTTGTACCAAGTTTGGTGCTGTTTTGGCGTGGACTTAGGAAGTTTGTACCAAGTTTGTTACTGTTTTGGCGTGGACTTAGGAAGTTTGTATCAAGTTTGGTGCTGTTTTGGCGTGGACTTAGGAAGTTTGTACCTAGTTTGTTTCTGTTTTGGCGTGGACTTAGGAAGTTTGTACCAAGTTTGTTACTGTTTTGGCGTGGACTTAGGAAGTTTGTACCAAGTTTGGTGCGGTTTTGGCGTGGACTTAGGAAGTTTGTACCAAGTTTGTTACTGTTTTGGCGTGGACTTAGGAAGTTTGTACCAAGTTTGTTACTGTTTTGGCGTGGACTTAGGAAGTTTGTACCAAGTTTGGTGCTGTTTTGGCGTGGACTTAGGAAGTTTGTACCTAGTTTGTTACTGTTTTGGCGTGGACTTAGGAAGTTTGTACCAAGTTTGTTACTGTTTTGGCGTGGACTTAGGAAGTTTGTACCAAGTTTGTTACTGTTTTGGCGTGGACTTAGGAAGTTTGTACCAAGTTTGTTACTGTTTTGGCGTGGACTTAGGAAGTTTGTACCAAGTTTGGTGCTGTTTTGGCGTGGACTTAGGAAGTTTGTACCAAGTTTGTTTCTGTTTTGGCGTGGACTTAGGAAGTTTGTACCAAGTTTGTTACTGTTTTGGCGTGGACTTAGAAAGTTTGTAAAAGTTTGGTGCTGTTTTGGCGTGGACTTAGAAAGTTTGTATCAAGTTTGGTGCTGTTTTGGCGTGGACTTAGGAAGTTTGTACCAAGTTTGCAAGTGTTTTTGGGTAGTTTTAAGAAGTTTCTACAAAGTTTGTATTTGACACTCTGTTGCAACTCTGTTGGAATTCGGGTAGTTGTAGGAAGTTTGTACCAAGTTTGTTACTGTTTTGGCGTGGACTTAGGAAGTTTGTACCAAGTTTGGTGCTGTTTTGGCGTGGACTTAGGAAGTTTGTACCAAGTTTGTTACTGTTTTGGCGTGGACTTAGAAAGTTTGTATCAAGTTTGGTGCTGTTTTGGCGTGGACTTAGAAAGTTTGTATCAAGTTTGGTGCTGTTTTGGCGTGGACTTAGGAAGTTTGTACCAAGTTTGTTTCTGTTTTGGCGTGGACTTAGGAAGTTTGTACCAAGTTTGGTGCTGTTTTGGCGTGGACTTAGGAAGTTTGTACCTAGTTTGTTACTGTTTTGGCGTGGACTTAGGAAGTTTGTACCAAGTTTGGTGCTGTTTTGGCGTGGACTTAGGAAGTTTGTACCAAGTTTGTTACTGTTTTGGCGTGGACTTAGGAAGTTTGTACCAAGTTTGTTACTGTTTTGGCGTGGACTTAGGAAGTTTGTACCAAGTTTGGTGCTGTTTTGGCGTGGACTTAGGAAGTTTGTACCAAGTTTGTTACTGTTTTGGCGTGGACTTAGGAAGTTTGTACCAAGTTTGTTACTGTTTTGGCGTGGACTTAGGAAGTTTGTACCAAGTTTGTTACTGTTTTGGCGTGGACTTAGGAAGTTTGTACCAAGTTTGGTGCTGTTTTGGCATGGACTTAGGAAGTTTGTACCAAGTTTGTTACTGTTTTGGCGTGGACTTAGGAAGTTTGTACCAAGTTTGTTTCTGTTTTGGCGCGGACTTACGAAGTTTGTACCAAGTTTGGTGCTGTTTTGGCGTGGACTTAGGAAGTTTGTACCAAGTTTGTTACTGTTTTGGCGTGGACTTAGGAAGTTTGTACCAAGTTTGGTGCTGTTTTGGCGTGGACTTAGGAAGTTTGTACCAAGTTTGTTACTGTTTTGGCGTGGACTTAGGAAGTTTGTACCAAGTTTGTTACTGTTTTGGCGTGGACTTAGGAAGTTTGTACCAAGTTTGGTGCTGTTTTGGCGTGGACTTAGGAAGTTTGTACCAAGTTTGTTACTGTTTTGGCGTGGACTTAGGAAGTTTGTACCAAGTTTGTTACTGTTTTGGCGTGGACTAAGGAAGTTTGTATCAAGTTTGGTGCTGTTTTGGCGTGGACTTAGAAAGTTTGTATCAAGTTTGGTGCTGTTTTGGCATGGACTTAGGAAGTTTGTACCAAGTTTGTTACTGTTTTGGCGTGGACTTAGGAAGTTTGTACCAAGTTTGTTTCTGTTTTGGCGCGGACTTACGAAGTTTGTACCAAGTTTGGTGCTGTTTTGGCGTGGACTTAGGAAGTTTGTACCAAGTTTGTTACTGTTTTGGCGTGGACTTAGGAAGTTTGTATCAAGTTTGGTGCTGTTTTGGCGTGGACTTAGAAAGTTTGTATCAAGTTTGGTGCTGTTTTGGCGTGGACTTAGGAAGTTTGTACCAAGTTTGTTACTGTTTTGGCGTGGACTTAGGAAGTTTGTACCAAGTTTGTTACTGTTTTGGCGTGGACTTAGGAAGTTTGTACCAAGTTTGGTGCTGTTTTGGCGTGGACTTAGAAAGTTTGTATCAAGTTTGGTGCTGTTTTGGCGTGGACTTAGGAAGTTTGTACCAAGTTTGTTACTGTTTTGGCGTGGACTTAGGAAGTTTATACCAAGTTTGGTGCTGTTTTGGCGTGGACTTAGAAAGTTTGTATCAAGTTTGGTGCTGTTTTGGCGTGGACTTAGGAAGTTTGTACCAAGTTTGTTACTGTTTTGGCGTGGACTTAGGAAGTTTGTACCAAGTTTGTTACTGTTTTGGCGTGGACTTAGGAAGTTTGTACCAAGTTTGTTACTGTTTTGGCGTGGACTTAGGAAGTTTGTACCAAGTTTGTTACTGTTTTGGCGTGGACTTAGGAAGTTTGTATCAAGTTTGGTGCTGTTTTGGCGTGGACTTAGAAAGTTTGTATCAAGTTTGGTGCTGTTTTGGCGTGGACTTAGGAAGTTTGTACCAAGTTTGTTACTGTTTTGGCGTGGACTTAGGAAGTTTGTACCAAGTTTGGTGCTGTTTTGGCGTGGACTTAGGAAGTTTGTACCAAGTTTGTTACTGTTTTGGCGTGGACTTAGGAAGTTTGTACCAAGTTTGGTGCTGTTTTGGCGTGGACTTAGAAAGTTTGTATCAAGTTTGGTGCTGTTTTGGCGTGGACTTAGGAAGTTTGTACCAAGTTTGTTACTGTTTTGGCGTGGACTTAGGAAGTTTGTACCAAGTTTGTTACTGTTTTGGCGTGGACTTAGGAAGTTTGTACCAAGTTTGTTACTGTTTTGGCGTGGACTTAGGAAGTTTGTACCAAGTTTGGTGCTGTTTTGGCGTGGACTTAGGAAGTTTGTACCAAGTTTGGTGCTGTTTTGGCGTGGACTTAGGAAGTTTGTACCAAGTTTGTTACTGTTTTGGCGTGGACTTAGGAAGTTTGTACCAAGTTTGGTGCTGTTTTGGCGTGGACTTAGGAAGTTTGTACCAAGTTTGTTACTGTTTTGGCGTGGACTTAGGAAGTTTGTACCAAGTTTGGTGCTGTTTTGGCGTGGACTTAGAAAGTTTGTATCAAGTTTGGTGCTGTTTTGGCGTGGACTTAGGAAGTTTGTACCAAGTTTGTTACTGTTTTGGCGTGGACTTAGGAAGTTTGTACCATGTTTGTTACTGTTTTGGCGTGGACTTAGGAAGTTTGTACCAAGTTTGGTGCTGTTTTGGCGTGGACTTAGGAAGTTTGTACCAAGTTTGTTTCTGTTTTGGCGTGGACTTAGGAAGTTTGTACCAAGTTTGTTACTGTTTTGGCGTGGACTTAGAAAGTTTGTATCAAGTTTGGTGCTGTTTTGGCGTGGACTTAGAAAGTTTGTATCAAGTTTGGTGCTGTTTTGGCGTGGACTTAGGAAGTTTGTACCAAGTTTGTTACTGTTTTGGCGTGGACTTAGGAAGTTTGTACCAAGTTTGTTACTGTTTTGGCGTGGACTTAGGAAGTTTGTACCAAGTTTGTTTCTGTTTTGGCGCGGACTTACGAAGTTTGTACCAAGTTTGGTGCTGTTTTGGCGTGGACTTAGGAAGTTTGTACCAAGTTTGGTGCTGTTTTGGCGTGGACTTAGAAAGTTTGTATCAAGTTTGGTGCTGTTTTGGCGCGGACTTACGAAGTTTGTACCAAGTTTGGTGCTGTTTTGGCGTGGACTTAGGAAGTTTGTACCAAGTTTGCAAGTGTTTTTGGGTAGTTTTAAGAAGTTTCTACAAAGTTTGTATTTGACACTCTGTTGCAACTCTGTTGGAATTCGGGTAGTTGTAGGAAGTTTGTACCAAGTTTGTTACTGTTTTGGCGTGGACTTAGGAAGTTTGTACCAAGTTTGGTGCTGTTTTGGCGTGGACTTAGGAAGTTTGTACCAAGTTTGCAAGTGTTTTTGGGTAGTTTTAAGAAGTTTCTACAAAGTTTGTATTTGACACTCTGTTGCAACTCTGTTGGAATTCGGGTAGTTGTAGGAAGTTTGTACCAAGTTTGTTACTGTTTTGGCGTGGTCTTAGGAAGTTTGTACCAAGTTTGGTGCTGTTTTGGCGTGGACTTAGGAAGTTTGTACCAAGTTTGCAAGTGTTTTTGGGTAGTTTTAAGAAGTTTCTACAAAGTTTGTATTTGACACTCTGTTGCAACTCTGTTGGAATTCGGGTAGTTGTAGGAAGTTTGTACCAAGTTTGTTACTGTTTTGGCGTGGACTTAGGAAGTTTGTACCAAGTTTGTTACTGTTTTGGCGTGGACTTAGGAAGTTTGTACCAAGTTTGCAAGTGTTTTTGGGTAGTTTTAAGAAGTTTCTACAAAGTTTGTATTTGACACTCTGTTGCAACTCTGTTGGAATTCGGGTAGTTGTAGGAAGTTTGTACCAAGTTTGTTACTGTTTTGGCGTGGACTTAGGAAGTTTGTACCAAGTTTGGTGCTGTTTTGGCGTGGACTTAGGAAGTTTGTACCAAGTTTGCAAGTGTTTTTGGGTAGTTTTAAGAAGTTTCTACAAAGTTTGTATTTGACACTCTGTTGCAACTCTGTTGGAATTCGGGTAGTTGTAGG
Source organism: Anopheles atroparvus (assembly GCA_914969975.1). NCBI lineage: Eukaryota > Metazoa > Arthropoda > Insecta > Diptera > Culicidae > Anopheles > Anopheles atroparvus. The sequence continues at coordinate 215,835 of CAJZCY010000011.1, forward strand.
AAGTTTGTACCAAGTTTGTTACTGTTTTGGCGTGGACTTAGGAAGTTTGTACCAAGTTTGGTGCTGTTTTGGCGTGGACTTAGGAAGTTTGTACCAAGTTTGCAAGTGTTTTTGGGTAGTTTTAGGAAGTTTCTACAAAGTTTGTATTTTACACTCTGTTGCAACTCTGTTGGAATTCGGGTAGTTGTAGGAAGTTTGTACCAAGTTTGTTACTGTTTTGGCGTGGACTTAGGAAGTTTGTACCAAGTTTGTTACTGTTTTGGCGTGGACTTAGGAAGTTTGTACCAAGTTTGTTACTGTTTTGGCGTGGACTTAGGAAGTTTGTACCAAGTTTGGTGCTGTTTTGGCGTGGACTTAGGAAGTTTGTACCAAGTTTGGTGCTGTTTTGGCGTGGACTTAGAAAGTTTGTATCAAGTTTGGTGCTGTTTTGGCGTGGACTTAGGAAGTTTGTACCAAGTTTGTTACTGTTTTGGCGTGGACTTAGGAAGTTTGTACCAAGTTTGTTACTGTTTTGGCGTGGACTTAGGAAGTTTGTACCAAGTTTGTTACTGTTTTGGCGTGGACTTAGGAAGTTTGTACCAAGTTTGGTGCTGTTTTGGCGTGGACTTAGGAAGTTTGTACCAAGTTTGGTGCTGTTTTGGCGTGGACTTAGAAAGTTTGTATCAAGTTTGGTGCTGTTTTGGCGTGGACTTAGGAAGTTTGTACCAAGTTTGTTACTGTTTTGGCGTGGACTTAGGAAGTTTGTACCAAGTTTGTTACTGTTTTGGCGTGGACTTAGGAAGTTTGTACCAAGTTTGTTACTGTTTTGGCGTGGACTTAGGAAGTTTGTACCAAGTTTGGTGCTGTTTTGGCGTGGACTTAGGAAGTTTGTACCAAGTTTGTTACTGTTTTGGCGCGGACTTACGAAGTTTGTACCAAGTTTGGTGCTGTTTTGGCGTGGACTTAGGAAGTTTGTACCAAGTGTGTTACTGTTTTGGCGTGGACTTAGGAAGTTTGTACCAAGTTTGTTACTGTTTTGGCGTGGACTTAGGAAGTTTGTACCAAGTTTGGTGCTGTTTTGGCGTGGACTTAGGAAGTTTGTACCAAGTTTGTTACTGTTTTGGCGTGGACTTAGGAAGTTTGTACCAAGTTTGGTGCTGTTTTGGCGTGGACTTAGAAAGTTTGTATCAAGTTTGGTGCTGTTTTGGCGTGGACTTAGGAAGTTTGTACCAAGTTTGTTACTGTTTTGGCGTGGACTTAGGAAGTTTGTACCATGTTTGTTACTGTTTTGGCGTGGACTTAGGAAGTTTGTACCAAGTTTGGTGCTGTTTTGGCGTGGACTTAGGAAGTTTGTACCAAGTTTGTTTCTGTTTTGGCGTGGACTTAGGAAGTTTGTACCAAGTTTGTTACTGTTTTGGCGTGGACTTAGAAAGTTTGTATCAAGTTTGGTGCTGTTTTGGCGTGGACTTAGAAAGTTTGTATCAAGTTTGGTGCTGTTTTGGCGTGGACTTAGGAAGTTTGTACCAAGTTTGTTACTGTTTTGGCGTGGACTTAGGAAGTTTGTACCAAGTTTGTTACTGTTTTGGCGTGGACTTAGGAAGTTTGTACCAAGTTTGTTTCTGTTTTGGCGCGGACTTACGAAGTTTGTACCAAGTTTGGTGCTGTTTTGGCGTGGACTTAGGAAGTTTGTACCAAGTTTGGTGCTGTTTTGGCGTGGACTTAGAAAGTTTGTATCAAGTTTGGTGCTGTTTTGGCGCGGACTTACGAAGTTTGTACCAAGTTTGGTGCTGTTTTGGCGTGGACTTAGGAAGTTTGTACCAAGTTTGCAAGTGTTTTTGGGTAGTTTTAAGAAGTTTCTACAAAGTTTGTATTTGACACTCTGTTGCAACTCTGTTGGAATTCGGGTAGTTGTAGGAAGTTTGTACCAAGTTTGTTACTGTTTTGGCGTGGACTTAGGAAGTTTGTACCAAGTTTGGTGCTGTTTTGGCGTGGACTTAGGAAGTTTGTACCAAGTTTGCAAGTGTTTTTGGGTAGTTTTAAGAAGTTTCTACAAAGTTTGTATTTGACACTCTGTTGCAACTCTGTTGGAATTCGGGTAGTTGTAGGAAGTTTGTACCAAGTTTGTTACTGTTTTGGCGTGGTCTTAGGAAGTTTGTACCAAGTTTGGTGCTGTTTTGGCGTGGACTTAGGAAGTTTGTACCAAGTTTGCAAGTGTTTTTGGGTAGTTTTAAGAAGTTTCTACAAAGTTTGTATTTGACACTCTGTTGCAACTCTGTTGGAATTCGGGTAGTTGTAGGAAGTTTGTACCAAGTTTGTTACTGTTTTGGCGTGGACTTAGGAAGTTTGTACCAAGTTTGTTACTGTTTTGGCGTGGACTTAGGAAGTTTGTACCAAGTTTGCAAGTGTTTTTGGGTAGTTTTAAGAAGTTTCTACAAAGTTTGTATTTGACACTCTGTTGCAACTCTGTTGGAATTCGGGTAGTTGTAGGAAGTTTGTACCAAGTTTGTTACTGTTTTGGCGTGGACTTAGGAAGTTTGTACCAAGTTTGGTGCTGTTTTGGCGTGGACTTAGGAAGTTTGTACCAAGTTTGCAAGTGTTTTTGGGTAGTTTTAAGAAGTTTCTACAAAGTTTGTATTTGACACTCTGTTGCAACTCTGTTGGAATTCGGGTAGTTGTAGGAAGTTTGTACCAAGTTTGTTACTGTTTTGGCGTGGACTTAGGAAGTTTGTACCAAGTTTGTTACTGTTTTGGCGTGGACTTAGGAAGTTTGTACCAAGTTTGTTACTGTTTTGGCGTGGACTTAGGAAGTTTGTACCAAGTTTGCAAGTGTTTTTGGGTAGTTTTAAGAAGTTTCTACAAAGTTTGTATTTGACACTCTGTTGCAACTCTGTTGGAATTCGGGTAGTTGTAGGAAGTTTGTACCAAGTTTGTTACTGTTTTGGCGTGGACTTAGGAAGTTTGTATCAAGTTTGGTGCTGTTTTGGCGTGGACTTAGGAAGTTTGTACCAAGTTTGTTACTGTTTTGGCGTGGACTTAGGAAGTTTGTACCAAGTTTGGTGCTGTTTTGGCGTGGACTTAGGAAGTTTGTACCAAGTTTGGTGCTGTTTTGGCGTGGACTTAGAAAGTTTGTATCAAGTTTGGTGCTGTTTTGGCGTGGACTTAGGAAGTTTGTACCAAGTTTGTTACTGTTTTGGCGTGGACTTAGGAAGTTTGTACCAAGTTTGTTACTGTTTTGGCGTGGACTTAGGAAGTTTGTACCAAGTTTGGTGCTGTTTTGGCGTGGACTTAGGAAGTTTGTACCAAGTTTGTTACTGTTTTGGCGTGGACTTAGGAAGTTTGTACCAAGTTTGGTGCTGTTTTGGCGTGGACTTAGAAAGTTTGTATCAAGTTTGGTGCTGTTTTGGCGTGGACTTAGGAAGTTTGTACCAAGTTTGTTACTGTTTTGGCGTGGACTTAGGAAGTTTGTACCAAGTTTGTTACTGTTTTGGCGTGGACTTAGGAAGTTTGTACCAAGTTTGTTACTGTTTTGGCGTGGACTTAGGGAGTTTGTACCAAGTTTGGTGCTGTTTTGGCGTGGACTTAGGAAGTTTGTACCAAGTTTGGTGCTGTTTTGGCGTGGACTTAGGAAGTTTGTACCAAGTTTGTTACTGTTTTGGCGTGGACTTAGGAAGTTTGTACCAAGTTTGGTGCTGTTTTGGCGTGGACTTAGGAAGTTTGTACCAAGTTTGTTACTGTTTTGGCGTGGACTTAGGAAGTTTGTACCAAGTTTGGTGCTGTTTTGGCGTGGACTTAGAAAGTTTGTATCAAGTTTGGTGCTGTTTTGGCGTGGACTTAGGAAGTTTGTACCAAGTTTGTTACTGTTTTGGCGTGGACTTAGGAAGTTTGTACCATGTTTGTTACTGTTTTGGCGTGGACTTAGGAAGTTTGTACCAAGTTTGGTGCTGTTTTGGCGTGGACTTAGGAAGTTTGTACCAAGTTTGTTTCTGTTTTGGCGTGGACTTAGGAAGTTTGTACCAAGTTTGTTACTGTTTTGGCGTGGACTTAGGAAGTTTGTACCAAGTTTGGTGCTGTTTTGGCGTGGACTTAGAAAGTTTGTATCAAGTTTGGTGCTGTTTTGGCGTGGACTTAGGAAGTTTGTACCAAGTTTGTTACTGTTTTGGCGTGGACTTAGGAAGTTTGTACCATGTTTGTTACTGTTTTGGCGTGGACTTAGGAAGTTTGTACCAAGTTTGTTACTGTTTTGGCGTGGACTTAGGAAGTTTGTACCAAGTTTGTTACTGTTTTGGCGTGGACTTAGGAAGTTTGTACCAAGTTTGCAAGTGTTTTTGGGTAGTTTTAAGAAGTTTCTACAAAGTTTGTATTTGACACTCTGTTGCAACTCTGTTGGAATTCGGGTAGTTGTAGGAAGTTTGTACCAAGTTTGTTACTGTTTTGGCGTGGACTTAGGAAGTTTGTATCAAGTTTGGTGCTGTTTTGGCGTGGACTTAGGAAGTTTGTACCAAGTTTGTTACTGTTTTGGCGTGGACTTAGGAAGTTTGTACCAAGTTTGGTGCTGTTTTGGCGTGGACTTAGGAAGTTTGTACCAAGTTTGTTACTGTTTTGGCGTGGACTTAGGAAGTTTGTACCAAGTTTGGTGCTGTTTTGGCGTGGACTTAGAAAGTTTGTATCAAGTTTGGTGCTGTTTTGGCGTGGACTTAGGAAGTTTGTACCAAGTTTGTTACTGTTTTGGCGTGGACTTAGGAAGTTTGTACCATGTTTGTTACTGTTTTGGCGTGGACTTAGGAAGTTTGTACCAAGTTTGTTACTGTTTTGGCGTGGACTTAGGAAGTTTGTACCAAGTTTGTTACTGTTTTGGCGTGGACTTAGGAAGTTTGTATCAAGTTTGGTGCTGTTTTGGCGTGGACTTAGAAAGTTTGTATCAAGTTTGGTGCTGTTTTGGCGTGGACTTAGGAAGTTTGTACCAAGTTTGTTACTGTTTTGGCGTGGACTTAGGAAGTTTGTACCAAGTTTGGTGCTGTTTTGGCGTGGACTTAGGAAGTTTGTACCAAGTTTGTTACTGTTTTGGCGTGGACTTAGGAAGTTTGTACCAAGTTTGGTGCTGTTTTGGCGTGGACTTAGAAAGTTTGTATCAAGTTTGGTGCTGTTTTGGCGTGGACTTAGGAAGTTTGTACCAAGTTTGTTACTGTTTTGGCGTGGACTTAGGAAGTTTGTACCAAGTTTGTTACTGTTTTGGCGTGGACTTAGGAAGTTTGTACCAAGTTTGTTACTGTTTTGGCGTGGACTTAGGAAGTTTGTACCAAGTTTGGTGCTGTTTTGGCGTGGACTTAGGAAGTTTGTGCCAAGTTTGGTGCTGTTTTGGCGTGGACTTAGGAAGTTTGTACCAAGTTTGTTACTGTTTTGGCGTGGACTTAGGAAGTTTGTACCAAGTTTGGTGCTGTTTTGGCGTGGACTTAGGAAGTTTGTACCAAGTTTGTTACTGTTTTGGCGTGGACTTAGGAAGTTTGTACCAAGTTTGGTGCTGTTTTGGCGTGGACTTAGAAAGTTTGTATCAAGTTTGGTGCTGTTTTGGCGTGGACTTAGGAAGTTTGTACCAAGTTTGTTACTGTTTTGGCGTGGACTTAGGAAGTTTGTACCAAGTTTGTTACTGTTTTGGCGTGGACTTAGGAAGTTTGTACCAAGTTTGTTACTGTTTTGGCGTGGACTTAGGAAGTTTGTACCAAGTTTGTTTCTGTTTTGGCGTGGACTTAGGAAGTTTGTACCAAGTTTGTTACTGTTTTGGCGTGGACTTAGAAAGTTTGTATCAAGTTTGGTGCTGTTTTGGCGTGGACTTAGAAAGTTTGTATCAAGTTTGGTGCTGTTTTGGCGTGGACTTAGGAAGTTTGTACCAAGTTTGTTACTGTTTTGGCGTGGACTTAGGAAGTTTGTACCAAGTTTGTTACTGTTTTGGCGTGGACTTAGGAAGTTTGTACCAAGTTTGTTTCTGTTTTGGCGCGGACTTACGAAGTTTGTACCAAGTTTGGTGCTGTTTTGGCGTGGACTTAGGAAGTTTGTACCAAGTTTGGTGCTGTTTTGGCGTGGACTTAGAAAGTTTGTATCAAGTTTGGTGCTGTTTTGGCGCGGACTTACGAAGTTTGTACCAAGTTTGGTGCTGTTTTGGCGTGGACTTAGGAAGTTTGTACCAAGTTTGCAAGTGTTTTTGGGTAGTTTTAAGAAGTTTCTACAAAGTTTGTATTTGACACTCTGTTGCAACTCTGTTGGAATTCGGGTAGTTGTAGGAAGTTTGTACCAAGTTTGTTACTGTTTTGGCGTGGACTTAGGAAGTTTGTACCAAGTTTGGTGCTGTTTTGGCGTGGACTTAGGAAGTTTGTACCAAGTTTGCAAGTGTTTTTGGGTAGTTTTAAGAAGTTTCTACAAAGTTTGTATTTGACACTCTGTTGCAACTCTGTTGGAATTCGGGGAGTTGTAGGAAGTTTGTACCAAGTTTGTTACTGTTTTGGCGTGGTCTTAGGAAGTTTGTACCAAGTTTGGTGCGGTTTTGGCGTGGACTTAGGAAGTTTTTACCAAGTTTGCAAGTGTTTTTGGGTATTTTTAAGAAGTTTCTACAAAGTTTGTATTTGACACTCTGTTGCAACTCTGTTGGAATTCGGGTAGTTGTAGGAAGTTTGTACCAAGTTTGTTACTGTTTTGGCGTGGACTTAGGAAGTTTGTACCAAGTTTGGTGCTGTTTTGGCGTGGACTTAGGAAGTTTGTACCAAGTTTGCAAGTGTTTTTGGGTAGTTTTAAGAAGTTTCTACAAAGTTTGTATTTGACACTCTGTTGCAACTCTGTTGGAATTCGGGTAGTTGTAGGAAGTTTGTACCAAGTTTGTTACTGTTTTGGCGTGGACTTAGGAAGTTTAAACCAAGTTTGGTGCTGTTTTGGCGTGGACTTAGGAAGTTTGTACCAAGTTTGTTACTGTTTTGGCGTGGACTTAGGAAGTTTGTACCAAGTTTGTTACTGTTTTGGCGTGGACTTAGGAAGTTTGTACCAAGTTTGTTACTGTTTTGGCGTGGACTTAGGAAGTTTGTACCAAGTTTGTTACTGTTTTGGCGTGGACTTAGGAATTTTGTACCAAGTTTGGTGCTGTTTTGGCGTGGACTTAGGAAGTTTGTACCAAGTTTGCAAGTGTTTTTGGGTAGTTTTAAGAAGTTTCTACAAAGTTTGTATTTGACACTCTGTTGCAACTCTGTTGGAATTCGGGTAGTTGTAGGAAGTTTGTACCAAGTTTGTTACTGTTTTGGCGTGGACTTAGGAATTTTGTACCAAGTTTGGTGCTGTTTTGGCGTGGACTTAGGAAGTTTGTACCAAGTTTGCAAGTGTTTTTGGGTAGTTTTAAGAAGTTTCTACAAAGTTTGTATTTGACACTCTGTTGCAACTCTGTTGGAATTCGGGTAGTTGTAGGAAGTTTGTACCAAGTTTGTTACTGTTTTGGCGTGGACTTAGGAATTTTGTACCAAGTTTGGTGCTGTTTTGGCGTGGACTTAGGAAGTTTGTACCAAGTTTGGTGCTGTTTTGGCGTGGACTTAGGAAGTTTGTACCAAGTATGCAAGTGTTTTTGGGTAGTTTTAAGAAGTTTCTACAAAGTTTGTATTTGACACTCTGTTGCAACTCTGTTGGAATTCGGGTAGTTGTAGGAAGTTTGTACCAAGTTTGTTACTGTTTTGGCGTGGACTTAGGAAGTTTGTACCAAGTTTGGTGCTGTTTTGGCGTGGACTTAGGAAGTTTGTACCAAGTTTGTTACTGTTTTGGCGTGGACTTAGGAAGTTTGTACCAAGTTTGTTACTGTTTTGGCGTGGACTTAGGAAGTTTGTACCAAGTTTGTTACTGTTTTGGCGTGGACTTAGGAATTTTGTACCAAGTTTGGTGCTGTTTTGGCGTGGACTTAGGAAGTTTGTACCAAGTTTGCAAGTGTTTTTGGGTAGTTTTAAGAAGTTTCTACAAAGTTTGTATTTGACACTCTGTTGCAACTCTGTTGGAATTCGGGTAGTTGTAGGAAGTTTGTACCAAGTTTGGTGCTGTTTTGGCGTGGTCTTAGGAAGTTTGTACCAAGTTTGGTGCTGTTTTGGCGTGGACTTAGGAAGTTTGTACCAAGTTTGCAAGTGTTTTTGGGTAGTTTTAAGAAGTTTCTACAAAGTTTGTATTTGACACTCTGTTGCAACTCTGTTGGAATTCGGGTAGTTGTAGGAAGTTTGTACCAAGTTTGTTACTGTTTTGGCGTGGACTTAGGAAGTTTGTACCAAGTTTGGTGCTGTTTTGGCGTGGACTTAGGAAGTTTGTACCAAGTTTGCAAGTGTTTTTGGGTAGTTTTAAGAAGTTTCTACAAAGTTTGTATTTGACACTCTGTTGCAACTCTGTTGGAATTCGGGTAGTTGTAGGAAGTTTGTACCAAGTTTGTTACTGTTTCGGCGTGGACTTAGGAAGTTTGTACCAAGTTTGTTACTGTTTTGGCGTGGACTTAGGAAGTTTGTACCAAGTTTGCAAGTGTTTTTGGGTAGTTTTAAGAAGTTTCTACAAAGTTTGTATTTGACACTCTGTTGCAACTCTGTTGGAATTCGGGTAGTTGTAGGAAGTTTGTACCAAGTTTGTTACTGTTTTGGCGTGGACTTAGGAAGTTTGTACCAAGTTTGGTGCTGTTTTGGCGTGGACTTAGGAAGTTTGTCTCAAGTTTGCAAGTGTTTTTGGGTAGTTTTAAGAAGTTTCTACAAAGTTTGTATTTGACACTCTGTTGCAACTCTGTTGGAATTCGGGTAGTTGTAGGAAGTTTGTACCAAGTTTGTTACTGTTTTGGCGTGGACTTAGGAAGTTTGTACCAAGTTTGGTGCTGTTTTGGCGTGGACTTAGGAAGTTTGTACCAAGTTTGTTACTGTTTTGGCGTGGACTTAGGAAGTTTGTACCAAGTCTGTTACTGTTTTGGCGTGGACTTAGGAAGTTTGTACCAAGTTTGTTACTGTTTTGGCGTGGACTTAGGAAGTTTGTACCAAGTTTGTTACTGTTTTGGCGTGGACTTAGGAAGTTTGTACCAAGTTTGGTACTGTTTTGGCGTGGACTTAGGAAGTTTGTACCAAGTTTGCAAGTGTTTTTGGGTAGTTTTAAGAAGTTTCTACAAAGTTTGTATTTGACACTCTGTTGCAACTCTGTTGGAATTCGGGTAGTTGTAGGAAGTTTGTACCAAGTTTGTTACTGTTTTGGCGTGGACTTAGGAAGTTTGTACCAAGTTTGGTGCTGTTTTGGCGTGGACTTAGGAAGTTTGTACCAAGTTTGTTACTGTTTTGGCGTGGACTTAGGAAGTTTGTACCAAGTTTGTTACTGTTTTGGCGTGGACTTAGGAAGTTTGTACCAAGTTTGGTGCTGTTTTGGCGTGGACTTAGGAAGTTTGTACCAAGTTTGGTGCTGTTTTGGCGTGGACTTAGGAAGTTTGTACCAAGTTTGGTACTGTTTTGGCGTGGACTTAGGAAGTTTGTACCAAGTTTGGTGCTGTTTTGGCGTGGACTTAGGAAGTTTGTACCAAGTTTGTTACTGTTTTGGCGTGGACTTAGGAAGTTTGTACCAAGTTTGTTACTGTTTTGGCGTGGACTTAGGAAGTTTGTATCAAGTTTGGTGCTGTTTTGGCGTGGACTTAGGAAGTTTGTACCAAGTTTGGTGCTGTTTTGGCGTGGACTTAGGAAGTTTGTACCAAGTTTGTTACTGTTTTGGCGTGGACTTAGGAAGTTTGTACCAAGTTTGGTGCTGTTTTGGCGTGGACTTAGGAAGTTTGTACCAAGTTTGTTACTGTTTTGGCGTGGACTTAGGAAGTTTGTACCAGGTTTGTTACTGTTTTGGCGTGGACTTAGGAAGTTTGTACCAAGTTTGTTACTGTTTTGGCGTGGACTTAGGAAGTTTGTACCAAGTTTGCAAGTGTTTTTGGGTAGTTTTAAGAAGTTTCTACAAAGTTTGTATTTGACACTCTGTTGCAACTCTGTTGGAATTCGGGTAGTTGTAGGAAGTTTGTACCAAGTTTGTTACTGTTTTGGCGTGGACTTAGGAAGTTTGTACCAGGTTTGTTACTGTTTTGGCGTGGACTTAGGAAGTTTGTACCAAGTTTGTTACTGTTTTGGCGTGGACTTAGGAAGTTTGTATCAAGTTTGGTGCTGTTTTGGCGTGGACTTAGGAAGTTTGTACCAAGTTTGGTGCTGTTTTGGCGTGGACTTAGGAAGTTTGTACCAAGTTTGTTACTGTTTTGGCGTGGACTTAGGAAGTTTGTACCAAGTTTGGTGCTGTTTTGGCGTGGACTTAGGAAGTTTGTACCAAGTTTGTTACTGTTTTGGCGTGGACTTAGGAAGTTTGTACCAAGTTTGTTACTGTTTTGGCGTGGACTTAGGAAGTTTTTACCAAGTTTGCAAGTGTTTTTGGGTAGTTTTAAGAAGTTTCTACAAAGTTTGTATTTGACACTCTGTTGCAACTCTGTTGGAATTCGGGTAGTTGTAGGAAGTTTGTACCAAGTTTGTTACTGTTTTGGCGTGGACTTAGGAAGTTTGTACCAAGTTTGGTGCTGTTTTGGCGTGGACTTAGGAAGTTTGTACCAAGTTTGCAAGTGTTTTTGGGTAGTTTTAAGAAGTTTCTACAAAGTTTGTATTTGACACTCTGTTGCAACTCTGTTGGAATTCGGGTAGTTGTAGGAAGTTTGTACCAAGTTTGTTACTGTTTTGGCGTGGACTTAGGAAGTTTGTACCAGGTTTGTTACTGTTTTGGCGTGGACTTAGGAAGTTTGTACCAAGTTTGTTACTGTTTTGGCGTGGACTTAGGAAGTTTGTACCAAGCTTGGTGCTGTTTTGGCGTGGACTTAGGAAGTTTGTACCAAGTTTGTTACTGTTTTGGCGTGGATTTAGGAAGTTTGTACCAAGTTTGGTGCTGTTTTGGCGTGGACTTAGGAAGTTTGTACCAAGTTTGGTGCTGTTTTGGCGTGGACTTAGGAAGTTTGTACCAAGTTTGCAAGTGTTTTTGGGTAGTTTTAAGAAGTTTCTACAAAGTTTGTATTTGACACTCTGTTGCAACTCTGTTGGAATTCGGGTGGTTGTAGGAAGTTTGTACCAAGTTTGTTACTGTTTTGGCGTGGACTTAGGAAGTTTGTACCAAGTTTGTTACTGTTTTGGCGTGGACTTAGGAAGCTTGTACCAAGTTTGTTATTGTTTTGGCGTGGACTTAGGAAGTTTGTACCAAGTTTGGTGCTGTTTTGGCGTGGATTTAGAAAGTTTGTTCCAAGTTTGTTACTGTTTTGGCGTCGTCTTAGGAAGTTTGTACCAAGTTTGCAAGTGTTTTTGGGTAGTTTTAAGAAGTTTCTACAAAGTTTGTATTTGACACTCTGTTGCAACTCTGTTGGAATTCGGGTAGTTGTAGGAAGTTTGTACCAAGTTTGGTAGTGTTTTGGCGTGGACTTAGGAAGTTTGTTCCATGTTTGTTACTGTTTTTGCGTGGACTTAGGAAGTTTGTACCAAGTTTGGTGCTGTTTTGGCGTGGACTTAGGAAGTTTGTACCAAGTTTGTTACTGTTTTTGCGTTGACTTAGGAAGTTTGTACCAAGTTTGTTACTGTTTTGGCGTGGATTTAGGAAGTTTGTTCCAAGTTTGTTACTGTTTTGGCGTCGTCTTAGGAAGTTTGTACCAAGTTTGCAAGTGTTTTTGGGTAGTTTTAAGAAGTTTCTACAAAGTTTGTATTTGACACTCTGTTGCAACTCTGTTGGAATTCGGGTAGTTGTAGGAAGTTTGTACCAAGTTTGTTACTGTTTTGGCGTGGACTTAGGAAGTTTGTACCAAGTTTGGTGCTGTTTTGGCGTGGACTTAGGAAGTTTGTACCAAGTTTGCAAGTGTTTTTGGGTAGTTTTAAGAAGTTTCTACAAAGTTTGTATTTGACACTCTGTTGCAACTCTGTTGGAATTCGGGTAGTTGTAGGAAGTTTGTACCAAGTTTGGTAGTGTTTTGGCGTGGACTTAGGAAGTTTGTTCCATGTTTGTTACTGTTTTGGCGTGGACTTAGGAAGTTTGTACCAAGTTTGGTGCTGTTTTGGCGTGGACTTAGGAAGTTTGTACCAAGTTTGTTACTGTTTTTGCGTTGACTTAGGAAGTTTGTACCAAGTTTGTTACTGTTTTGGCGTGGATTTAGGAAGTTTGTTCCAAGTTTGTTACTGTTTTGGCGTCGTCTTAGGAAGTTTGTACCAAGTTTGCAAGTATTTTTGGGTAGTTTTAAGAAGTTTCTACAAAGTTTGTATTTGACACTCTGTTGCAACTCTGTTGGAATTCGGGTAGTTGTAGGAAGTTTGTACCAAGTTTGGTAGTGTTTTGGCGTGGACTTAGGAAGTTTGTACCAAGTTTGGTGCTGTTTTGGCGTGGACTTAGGAAGTTTGTTCCAAGTTTGTTACTGTTTTGGCGTGGACTTAGGAAGTTTGTACCAAGTTTGGTGCTGTTTTTGGGTGGACTTAAGAAGTTTGTTCCAAGTTTGTTACTGTTTTGGCGTGGACTTAGGAAGTTTGTACCAAGTTTGGTGCTGTTTTGGCGTGGATTTAGTAAGTTTGTACCAAGTTTGTTACTGTTTTGGCGTGGACTTAGGAAGTTTGTATCAAGTTTGGTGCTGTTTTGGGGTGGTCTTAGGAAGTTTGTACCAAGTTTGTTACTGTTTTGGCGTGGACTTAGGAAGTTTGTACCAAGTTTGGTGCTGTTTTGGCGTGGACTTAGGAAGTTTGTACCAAGTTTGTTACTGTTTTGGTCTGGTCTTAGGAAGTTTGTACCAAGTTTAATACTGTTTTTGCGTGGACTTAGGAGTTTGTACCAAGTTTGTTACTGTTTTGGCATGGACTTAGGAAGTTTATACCAAGTTTGGTGCTGTTTTGGCGTGGTCTTAGGAAGTTTGTTCCAAGTTTGGTAGTGTTTTGGCGTGGACTTAGGAAGTTTGTACCAAGTTTGGTGCTGTTTTGGCGTGGACTTAGGAAGCTTGTACCAAGTTTGTTACTGTTTTGGCGTGGACTTAGGAAGTTTGTACCAAGTTTGGTGCTGTTTTGGCGTGGATTTAGGAAGTTTGTTCCAAGTTTGTTATTGTTTTGGCGTGGACTTAGGAAGTTTGTTCCAAGTTTGGTAGTGTTTTGGCGTGGACTTAGGAAGTTTGTTCCAAGTTTGGTAGTGTTTTGGCGTGGACTTAGGAAGTTTGTACCAAGTTTGGTGCTGTTTTGGCGTGGACTTAGGAAGCTTGTACCAAGTTTGTTACTGTTTTGGCGTGGACTTAGGAAGTTTGTACCAAGTTTGGTGCTGTTTTGGCGTGGATTTAGTAAGTTTGTACCAAGTTTGTTATTGTTTTGGCGTGGACTTAGGAAGTTTGTTCCAAGTTTGGTAGTGTTTTGGCGTGGACTAAGGAAGTTTGTTCCAAGTTTGGTAGTGTTTTGGCGTGGACTTAGGAAGTTTGTACCAAGTTTGGTGCTGTTTTGGCGTGGACTTAGGAAGCTTGTACCAAGTTTGTTACTGTTTTGGCGTGGACTTAGGAAGTTTGTACCAAGTTTGGTGCTGTTTTGGCGTGGATTTAGTAAGTTTGTACCAAGTTTGTTATTGTTTTGGCGTGGACTTAGGAAGTTTGTTCCAAGTTTGGTAGTGTTTTGGCGTGGACTTAGGAAGTTTGTACCATGTTTGGTGCTGATTTGGCGTGGACTTAGGAAGTTTGTTCCATGTTTGTTACTGTTTTGGCGTGGACTTAGGAAGTTTGTACCAACTTTGTTACTGTTTTGGCGTGGACTTAGGAAGTTTGTACCAAGTTTGTTACTGTTTTGGCGTGGACTTAGGAAGTTTGTATCAAGTTTGGTGCTGTTTTGGGGTGGTCTTAGGAAGTTTGTACCAAGTTTGTTACTGTTTTGGCGTGGACTTAGGAAGTTTGTACCAAGTTTGGTGCTGTTTTGGCGTGGACTTAGGAAGTTTGTACCAAGTTTGTTACTGTTTTGGTCTGGTCTTAGGAAGTTTGTACCAAGTTTAATACTGTTTTTGCGTGGACTTAGGAGTTTGTACCAAGTTTGTTACTGTTTTGGCATGGACTTAGGAAGTTTATACCAAGTTTGGTGCTGTTTTGGCGTGGTCTTAGGAAGTTTGTACCAAGTTTGTTACTGTTTCGGCATGGACTTAGGAAGTTTATACCAAGTTTGGTGCTGTTTTTGCGTTGACTTAGGAAGTTTGTACCAAGTTTGTTACTGTTTTTGCGTTGACTTAGGAAGTTTGTACCAAGTTTGTTACTGTTTTGGCGTGGATTTAGGAAGTTTGTTCCAAGTTTGTTACTGTTTTGGCGTCGTCTTAGGAAGTTTGTACCAAGTTTGCAAGTGTTTTTGGGTAGTTTTAAGAAGTTTCTACAAAGTTTGTATTTGACACTCTGTTGCAACTCTGTTGGAATTCGGGTAGTTGTAGGAAGTTTGTACCAAGCTTGGTGCTGTTTTGGCGTGGACTTAGGAAGTTTGTACCAAGTTTGGTGCTGTTTTGGCGTGGACTTAGGAAGTTTGTTCCAAGTTTGCAAGTGTTTTTGGGTAGTTTTAAGAAGTTTGTACAAAGTTTGTATTTGACACTCTGTTGCAACTCTGTTGGAATTCGGGTAGTTGTAGGAAGTTTGTACCAAGTTTGTTACTGTTTTGGCGTGGACTCAGGAAGTTTGTACCAAGCTTGGTGCTGTTTTGGCGTGGACTTAGGAAGTTTGTACCAAGTTTGTTACTGTTTTGGCGTGGATTTAGGAAGTTTGTACCAAGTTTGGTGCTGTTTTGGCGTGGACTTAGGAAGTTTGTACCAAGTTTGGTGCTGTTTTGGCGTGGACTTAGGAAGTTTGTACCAAGTTTGCAAGTGTTTTTGGGTAGTTTTAAGAAGTTTCTACAAAGTTTGTATTTGACACTCTGTTGCAACTCTGTTGGAATTCGGGTGGTTGTAGGAAGTTTGTACCAAGTTTGTTACTGTTTTGGCGTGGACTTAGGAAGTTTGTACCAAGTTTGTTACTGTTTTGGCGTGGACTTAGGAAGCTTGTACCAAGTTTGTTATTGTTTTGGCGTGGACTTAGGAAGTTTGTACCAAGTTTGGTGCTGTTTTGGCGTGGATTTAGAAAGTTTGTTCCAAGTTTGTTACTGTTTTGGCGTCGTCTTAGGAAGTTTGTACCAAGTTTGCAAGTGTTTTTGGGTAGTTTTAAGAAGTTTCTACAAAGTTTGTATTTGACACTCTGTTGCAACTCTGTTGGAATTCGGGTAGTTGTAGGAAGTTTGTACCAAGTTTGGTAGTGTTTTGGCGTGGACTTAGGAAGTTTGTACCAAGTTTGGTGCTGTTTTGGCGTGGACTTAGAAAGTTTGTATCAAGTTTGGTGCTGTTTTGGCGTGGACTTAGGAAGTTTGTACCAAGTTTGTTACTGTTTTGGCGTGGACTTAGGAAGTTTGTACCAAGTTTGTTACTGTTTTGGCGTGGACTTAGGAAGTTTGTACCAAGTTTGTTACTGTTTTGGCGTGGACTTAGGGAGTTTGTACCAAGTTTGGTGCTGTTTTGGCGTGGACTTAGGAAGTTTGTACCAAGTTTGGTGCTGTTTTGGCGTGGACTTAGGAAGTTTGTACCAAGTTTGTTACTGTTTTGGCGTGGACTTAGGAAGTTTGTACCAAGTTTGGTGCTGTTTTGGCGTGGACTTAGGAAGTTTGTACCAAGTTTGTTACTGTTTTGGCGTGGACTTAGGAAGTTTGTACCAAGTTTGGTGCTGTTTTGGCGTGGACTTAGAAAGTTTGTATCAAGTTTGGTGCTGTTTTGGCGTGGACTTAGGAAGTTTGTACCAAGTTTGTTACTGTTTTGGCGTGGACTTAGGAAGTTTGTACCATGTTTGTTACTGTTTTGGCGTGGACTTAGGAAGTTTGTACCAAGTTTGGTGCTGTTTTGGCGTGGACTTAGGAAGTTTGTACCAAGTTTGTTTCTGTTTTGGCGTGGACTTAGGAAGTTTGTACCAAGTTTGTTACTGTTTTGGCGTGGACTTAGGAAGTTTGTACCAAGTTTGGTGCTGTTTTGGCGTGGACTTAGAAAGTTTGTATCAAGTTTGGTGCTGTTTTGGCGTGGACTTAGGAAGTTTGTACCAAGTTTGTTACTGTTTTGGCGTGGACTTAGGAAGTTTGTACCATGTTTGTTACTGTTTTGGCGTGGACTTAGGAAGTTTGTACCAAGTTTGTTACTGTTTTGGCGTGGACTTAGGAAGTTTGTACCAAGTTTGTTACTGTTTTGGCGTGGACTTAGGAAGTTTGTACCAAGTTTGCAAGTGTTTTTGGGTAGTTTTAAGAAGTTTCTACAAAGTTTGTATTTGACACTCTGTTGCAACTCTGTTGGAATTCGGGTAGTTGTAGGAAGTTTGTACCAAGTTTGTTACTGTTTTGGCGTGGACTTAGGAAGTTTGTATCAAGTTTGGTGCTGTTTTGGCGTGGACTTAGGAAGTTTGTACCAAGTTTGTTACTGTTTTGGCGTGGACTTAGGAAGTTTGTACCAAGTTTGGTGCTGTTTTGGCGTGGACTTAGGAAGTTTGTACCAAGTTTGTTACTGTTTTGGCGTGGACTTAGGAAGTTTGTACCAAGTTTGGTGCTGTTTTGGCGTGGACTTAGAAAGTTTGTATCAAGTTTGGTGCTGTTTTGGCGTGGACTTAGGAAGTTTGTACCAAGTTTGTTACTGTTTTGGCGTGGACTTAGGAAGTTTGTACCATGTTTGTTACTGTTTTGGCGTGGACTTAGGAAGTTTGTACCAAGTTTGTTACTGTTTTGGCGTGGACTTAGGAAGTTTGTACCAAGTTTGTTACTGTTTTGGCGTGGACTTAGGAAGTTTGTATCAAGTTTGGTGCTGTTTTGGCGTGGACTTAGAAAGTTTGTATCAAGTTTGGTGCTGTTTTGGCGTGGACTTAGGAAGTTTGTACCAAGTTTGTTACTGTTTTGGCGTGGACTTAGGAAGTTTGTACCAAGTTTGGTGCTGTTTTGGCGTGGACTTAGGAAGTTTGTACCAAGTTTGTTACTGTTTTGGCGTGGACTTAGGAAGTTTGTACCAAGTTTGGTGCTGTTTTGGCGTGGACTTAGAAAGTTTGTATCAAGTTTGGTGCTGTTTTGGCGTGGACTTAGGAAGTTTGTACCAAGTTTGTTACTGTTTTGGCGTGGACTTAGGAAGTTTGTACCAAGTTTGTTACTGTTTTGGCGTGGACTTAGGAAGTTTGTACCAAGTTTGTTACTGTTTTGGCGTGGACTTAGGAAGTTTGTACCAAGTTTGGTGCTGTTTTGGCGTGGACTTAGGAAGTTTGTGCCAAGTTTGGTGCTGTTTTGGCGTGGACTTAGGAAGTTTGTACCAAGTTTGTTACTGTTTTGGCGTGGACTTAGGAAGTTTGTACCAAGTTTGGTGCTGTTTTGGCGTGGACTTAGGAAGTTTGTACCAAGTTTGTTACTGTTTTGGCGTGGACTTAGGAAGTTTGTACCAAGTTTGGTGCTGTTTTGGCGTGGACTTAGAAAGTTTGTATCAAGTTTGGTGCTGTTTTGGCGTGGACTTAGGAAGTTTGTACCAAGTTTGTTACTGTTTTGGCGTGGACTTAGGAAGTTTGTACCAAGTTTGTTACTGTTTTGGCGTGGACTTAGGAAGTTTGTACCAAGTTTGTTACTGTTTTGGCGTGGACTTAGGAAGTTTGTACCAAGTTTGTTTCTGTTTTGGCGTGGACTTAGGAAGTTTGTACCAAGTTTGTTACTGTTTTGGCGTGGACTTAGAAAGTTTGTATCAAGTTTGGTGCTGTTTTGGCGTGGACTTAGAAAGTTTGTATCAAGTTTGGTGCTGTTTTGGCGTGGACTTAGGAAGTTTGTACCAAGTTTGTTACTGTTTTGGCGTGGACTTAGGAAGTTTGTACCAAGTTTGTTACTGTTTTGGCGTGGACTTAGGAAGTTTGTACCAAGTTTGTTTCTGTTTTGGCGCGGACTTACGAAGTTTGTACCAAGTTTGGTGCTGTTTTGGCGTGGACTTAGGAAGTTTGTACCAAGTTTGGTGCTGTTTTGGCGTGGACTTAGAAAGTTTGTATCAAGTTTGGTGCTGTTTTGGCGCGGACTTACGAAGTTTGTACCAAGTTTGGTGCTGTTTTGGCGTGGACTTAGGAAGTTTGTACCAAGTTTGCAAGTGTTTTTGGGTAGTTTTAAGAAGTTTCTACAAAGTTTGTATTTGACACTCTGTTGCAACTCTGTTGGAATTCGGGTAGTTGTAGGAAGTTTGTACCAAGTTTGTTACTGTTTTGGCGTGGACTTAGGAAGTTTGTACCAAGTTTGGTGCTGTTTTGGCGTGGACTTAGGAAGTTTGTACCAAGTTTGCAAGTGTTTTTGGGTAGTTTTAAGAAGTTTCTACAAAGTTTGTATTTGACACTCTGTTGCAACTCTGTTGGAATTCGGGGAGTTGTAGGAAGTTTGTACCAAGTTTGTTACTGTTTTGGCGTGGTCTTAGGAAGTTTGTACCAAGTTTGGTGCGGTTTTGGCGTGGACTTAGGAAGTTTTTACCAAGTTTGCAAGTGTTTTTGGGTATTTTTAAGAAGTTTCTACAAAGTTTGTATTTGACACTCTGTTGCAACTCTGTTGGAATTCGGGTAGTTGTAGGAAGTTTGTACCAAGTTTGTTACTGTTTTGGCGTGGACTTAGGAAGTTTGTACCAAGTTTGGTGCTGTTTTGGCGTGGACTTAGGAAGTTTGTACCAAGTTTGCAAGTGTTTTTGGGTAGTTTTAAGAAGTTTCTACAAAGTTTGTATTTGACACTCTGTTGCAACTCTGTTGGAATTCGGGTAGTTGTAGGAAGTTTGTACCAAGTTTGTTACTGTTTTGGCGTGGACTTAGGAAGTTTAAACCAAGTTTGGTGCTGTTTTGGCGTGGACTTAGGAAGTTTGTACCAAGTTTGTTACTGTTTTGGCGTGGACTTAGGAAGTTTGTACCAAGTTTGTTACTGTTTTGGCGTGGACTTAGGAAGTTTGTACCAAGTTTGTTACTGTTTTGGCGTGGACTTAGGAAGTTTGTACCAAGTTTGTTACTGTTTTGGCGTGGACTTAGGAATTTTGTACCAAGTTTGGTGCTGTTTTGGCGTGGACTTAGGAAGTTTGTACCAAGTTTGCAAGTGTTTTTGGGTAGTTTTAAGAAGTTTCTACAAAGTTTGTATTTGACACTCTGTTGCAACTCTGTTGGAATTCGGGTAGTTGTAGGAAGTTTGTACCAAGTTTGTTACTGTTTTGGCGTGGACTTAGGAATTTTGTACCAAGTTTGGTGCTGTTTTGGCGTGGACTTAGGAAGTTTGTACCAAGTTTGCAAGTGTTTTTGGGTAGTTTTAAGAAGTTTCTACAAAGTTTGTATTTGACACTCTGTTGCAACTCTGTTGGAATTCGGGTAGTTGTAGGAAGTTTGTACCAAGTTTGTTACTGTTTTGGCGTGGACTTAGGAATTTTGTACCAAGTTTGGTGCTGTTTTGGCGTGGACTTAGGAAGTTTGTACCAAGTTTGGTGCTGTTTTGGCGTGGACTTAGGAAGTTTGTACCAAGTATGCAAGTGTTTTTGGGTAGTTTTAAGAAGTTTCTACAAAGTTTGTATTTGACACTCTGTTGCAACTCTGTTGGAATTCGGGTAGTTGTAGGAAGTTTGTACCAAGTTTGTTACTGTTTTGGCGTGGACTTAGGAAGTTTGTACCAAGTTTGGTGCTGTTTTGGCGTGGACTTAGGAAGTTTGTACCAAGTTTGTTACTGTTTTGGCGTGGACTTAGGAAGTTTGTACCAAGTTTGTTACTGTTTTGGCGTGGACTTAGGAAGTTTGTACCAAGTTTGTTACTGTTTTGGCGTGGACTTAGGAATTTTGTACCAAGTTTGGTGCTGTTTTGGCGTGGACTTAGGAAGTTTGTACCAAGTTTGCAAGTGTTTTTGGGTAGTTTTAAGAAGTTTCTACAAAGTTTGTATTTGACACTCTGTTGCAACTCTGTTGGAATTCGGGTAGTTGTAGGAAGTTTGTACCAAGTTTGGTGCTGTTTTGGCGTGGTCTTAGGAAGTTTGTACCAAGTTTGGTGCTGTTTTGGCGTGGACTTAGGAAGTTTGTACCAAGTTTGCAAGTGTTTTTGGGTAGTTTTAAGAAGTTTCTACAAAGTTTGTATTTGACACTCTGTTGCAACTCTGTTGGAATTCGGGTAGTTGTAGGAAGTTTGTACCAAGTTTGTTACTGTTTTGGCGTGGACTTAGGAAGTTTGTACCAAGTTTGGTGCTGTTTTGGCGTGGACTTAGGAAGTTTGTACCAAGTTTGCAAGTGTTTTTGGGTAGTTTTAAGAAGTTTCTACAAAGTTTGTATTTGACACTCTGTTGCAACTCTGTTGGAATTCGGGTAGTTGTAGGAAGTTTGTACCAAGTTTGTTACTGTTTCGGCGTGGACTTAGGAAGTTTGTACCAAGTTTGTTACTGTTTTGGCGTGGACTTAGGAAGTTTGTACCAAGTTTGCAAGTGTTTTTGGGTAGTTTTAAGAAGTTTCTACAAAGTTTGTATTTGACACTCTGTTGCAACTCTGTTGGAATTCGGGTAGTTGTAGGAAGTTTGTACCAAGTTTGTTACTGTTTTGGCGTGGACTTAGGAAGTTTGTACCAAGTTTGGTGCTGTTTTGGCGTGGACTTAGGAAGTTTGTCTCAAGTTTGCAAGTGTTTTTGGGTAGTTTTAAGAAGTTTCTACAAAGTTTGTATTTGACACTCTGTTGCAACTCTGTTGGAATTCGGGTAGTTGTAGGAAGTTTGTACCAAGTTTGTTACTGTTTTGGCGTGGACTTAGGAAGTTTGTACCAAGTTTGGTGCTGTTTTGGCGTGGACTTAGGAAGTTTGTACCAAGTTTGTTACTGTTTTGGCGTGGACTTAGGAAGTTTGTACCAAGTCTGTTACTGTTTTGGCGTGGACTTAGGAAGTTTGTACCAAGTTTGTTACTGTTTTGGCGTGGACTTAGGAAGTTTGTACCAAGTTTGTTACTGTTTTGGCGTGGACTTAGGAAGTTTGTACCAAGTTTGGTACTGTTTTGGCGTGGACTTAGGAAGTTTGTACCAAGTTTGCAAGTGTTTTTGGGTAGTTTTAAGAAGTTTCTACAAAGTTTGTATTTGACACTCTGTTGCAACTCTGTTGGAATTCGGGTAGTTGTAGGAAGTTTGTACCAAGTTTGTTACTGTTTTGGCGTGGACTTAGGAAGTTTGTACCAAGTTTGGTGCTGTTTTGGCGTGGACTTAGGAAGTTTGTACCAAGTTTGTTACTGTTTTGGCGTGGACTTAGGAAGTTTGTACCAAGTTTGTTACTGTTTTGGCGTGGACTTAGGAAGTTTGTACCAAGTTTGGTGCTGTTTTGGCGTGGACTTAGGAAGTTTGTACCAAGTTTGGTGCTGTTTTGGCGTGGACTTAGGAAGTTTGTACCAAGTTTGGTACTGTTTTGGCGTGGACTTAGGAAGTTTGTACCAAGTTTGGTGCTGTTTTGGCGTGGACTTAGGAAGTTTGTACCAAGTTTGTTACTGTTTTGGCGTGGACTTAGGAAGTTTGTACCAAGTTTGTTACTGTTTTGGCGTGGACTTAGGAAGTTTGTATCAAGTTTGGTGCTGTTTTGGCGTGGACTTAGGAAGTTTGTACCAAGTTTGGTGCTGTTTTGGCGTGGACTTAGGAAGTTTGTACCAAGTTTGTTACTGTTTTGGCGTGGACTTAGGAAGTTTGTACCAAGTTTGGTGCTGTTTTGGCGTGGACTTAGGAAGTTTGTACCAAGTTTGTTACTGTTTTGGCGTGGACTTAGGAAGTTTGTACCAGGTTTGTTACTGTTTTGGCGTGGACTTAGGAAGTTTGTACCAAGTTTGTTACTGTTTTGGCGTGGACTTAGGAAGTTTGTACCAAGTTTGCAAGTGTTTTTGGGTAGTTTTAAGAAGTTTCTACAAAGTTTGTATTTGACACTCTGTTGCAACTCTGTTGGAATTCGGGTAGTTGTAGGAAGTTTGTACCAAGTTTGTTACTGTTTTGGCGTGGACTTAGGAAGTTTGTACCAGGTTTGTTACTGTTTTGGCGTGGACTTAGGAAGTTTGTACCAAGTTTGTTACTGTTTTGGCGTGGACTTAGGAAGTTTGTATCAAGTTTGGTGCTGTTTTGGCGTGGACTTAGGAAGTTTGTACCAAGTTTGGTGCTGTTTTGGCGTGGACTTAGGAAGTTTGTACCAAGTTTGTTACTGTTTTGGCGTGGACTTAGGAAGTTTGTACCAAGTTTGGTGCTGTTTTGGCGTGGACTTAGGAAGTTTGTACCAAGTTTGTTACTGTTTTGGCGTGGACTTAGGAAGTTTGTACCAAGTTTGTTACTGTTTTGGCGTGGACTTAGGAAGTTTTTACCAAGTTTGCAAGTGTTTTTGGGTAGTTTTAAGAAGTTTCTACAAAGTTTGTATTTGACACTCTGTTGCAACTCTGTTGGAATTCGGGTAGTTGTAGGAAGTTTGTACCAAGTTTGTTACTGTTTTGGCGTGGACTTAGGAAGTTTGTACCAAGTTTGGTGCTGTTTTGGCGTGGACTTAGGAAGTTTGTACCAAGTTTGCAAGTGTTTTTGGGTAGTTTTAAGAAGTTTCTACAAAGTTTGTATTTGACACTCTGTTGCAACTCTGTTGGAATTCGGGTAGTTGTAGGAAGTTTGTACCAAGTTTGTTACTGTTTTGGCGTGGACTTAGGAAGTTTGTACCAGGTTTGTTACTGTTTTGGCGTGGACTTAGGAAGTTTGTACCAAGTTTGTTACTGTTTTGGCGTGGACTTAGGAAGTTTGTACCAAGCTTGGTGCTGTTTTGGCGTGGACTTAGGAAGTTTGTACCAAGTTTGTTACTGTTTTGGCGTGGATTTAGGAAGTTTGTACCAAGTTTGGTGCTGTTTTGGCGTGGACTTAGGAAGTTTGTACCAAGTTTGGTGCTGTTTTGGCGTGGACTTAGGAAGTTTGTACCAAGTTTGCAAGTGTTTTTGGGTAGTTTTAAGAAGTTTCTACAAAGTTTGTATTTGACACTCTGTTGCAACTCTGTTGGAATTCGGGTGGTTGTAGGAAGTTTGTACCAAGTTTGTTACTGTTTTGGCGTGGACTTAGGAAGTTTGTACCAAGTTTGTTACTGTTTTGGCGTGGACTTAGGAAGCTTGTACCAAGTTTGTTATTGTTTTGGCGTGGACTTAGGAAGTTTGTACCAAGTTTGGTGCTGTTTTGGCGTGGATTTAGAAAGTTTGTTCCAAGTTTGTTACTGTTTTGGCGTCGTCTTAGGAAGTTTGTACCAAGTTTGCAAGTGTTTTTGGGTAGTTTTAAGAAGTTTCTACAAAGTTTGTATTTGACACTCTGTTGCAACTCTGTTGGAATTCGGGTAGTTGTAGGAAGTTTGTACCAAGTTTGGTAGTGTTTTGGCGTGGACTTAGGAAGTTTGTTCCATGTTTGTTACTGTTTTTGCGTGGACTTAGGAAGTTTGTACCAAGTTTGGTGCTGTTTTGGCGTGGACTTAGGAAGTTTGTACCAAGTTTGTTACTGTTTTTGCGTTGACTTAGGAAGTTTGTACCAAGTTTGTTACTGTTTTGGCGTGGATTTAGGAAGTTTGTTCCAAGTTTGTTACTGTTTTGGCGTCGTCTTAGGAAGTTTGTACCAAGTTTGCAAGTGTTTTTGGGTAGTTTTAAGAAGTTTCTACAAAGTTTGTATTTGACACTCTGTTGCAACTCTGTTGGAATTCGGGTAGTTGTAGGAAGTTTGTACCAAGTTTGTTACTGTTTTGGCGTGGACTTAGGAAGTTTGTACCAAGTTTGGTGCTGTTTTGGCGTGGACTTAGGAAGTTTGTACCAAGTTTGCAAGTGTTTTTGGGTAGTTTTAAGAAGTTTCTACAAAGTTTGTATTTGACACTCTGTTGCAACTCTGTTGGAATTCGGGTAGTTGTAGGAAGTTTGTACCAAGTTTGGTAGTGTTTTGGCGTGGACTTAGGAAGTTTGTTCCATGTTTGTTACTGTTTTGGCGTGGACTTAGGAAGTTTGTACCAAGTTTGGTGCTGTTTTGGCGTGGACTTAGGAAGTTTGTACCAAGTTTGTTACTGTTTTTGCGTTGACTTAGGAAGTTTGTACCAAGTTTGTTACTGTTTTGGCGTGGATTTAGGAAGTTTGTTCCAAGTTTGTTACTGTTTTGGCGTCGTCTTAGGAAGTTTGTACCAAGTTTGCAAGTATTTTTGGGTAGTTTTAAGAAGTTTCTACAAAGTTTGTATTTGACACTCTGTTGCAACTCTGTTGGAATTCGGGTAGTTGTAGGAAGTTTGTACCAAGTTTGGTAGTGTTTTGGCGTGGACTTAGGAAGTTTGTACCAAGTTTGGTGCTGTTTTGGCGTGGACTTAGGAAGTTTGTTCCAAGTTTGTTACTGTTTTGGCGTGGACTTAGGAAGTTTGTACCAAGTTTGGTGCTGTTTTTGGGTGGACTTAAGAAGTTTGTTCCAAGTTTGTTACTGTTTTGGCGTGGACTTAGGAAGTTTGTACCAAGTTTGGTGCTGTTTTGGCGTGGATTTAGTAAGTTTGTACCAAGTTTGTTACTGTTTTGGCGTGGACTTAGGAAGTTTGTATCAAGTTTGGTGCTGTTTTGGGGTGGTCTTAGGAAGTTTGTACCAAGTTTGTTACTGTTTTGGCGTGGACTTAGGAAGTTTGTACCAAGTTTGGTGCTGTTTTGGCGTGGACTTAGGAAGTTTGTACCAAGTTTGTTACTGTTTTGGTCTGGTCTTAGGAAGTTTGTACCAAGTTTAATACTGTTTTTGCGTGGACTTAGGAGTTTGTACCAAGTTTGTTACTGTTTTGGCATGGACTTAGGAAGTTTATACCAAGTTTGGTGCTGTTTTGGCGTGGTCTTAGGAAGTTTGTTCCAAGTTTGGTAGTGTTTTGGCGTGGACTTAGGAAGTTTGTACCAAGTTTGGTGCTGTTTTGGCGTGGACTTAGGAAGCTTGTACCAAGTTTGTTACTGTTTTGGCGTGGACTTAGGAAGTTTGTACCAAGTTTGGTGCTGTTTTGGCGTGGATTTAGGAAGTTTGTTCCAAGTTTGTTATTGTTTTGGCGTGGACTTAGGAAGTTTGTTCCAAGTTTGGTAGTGTTTTGGCGTGGACTTAGGAAGTTTGTTCCAAGTTTGGTAGTGTTTTGGCGTGGACTTAGGAAGTTTGTACCAAGTTTGGTGCTGTTTTGGCGTGGACTTAGGAAGCTTGTACCAAGTTTGTTACTGTTTTGGCGTGGACTTAGGAAGTTTGTACCAAGTTTGGTGCTGTTTTGGCGTGGATTTAGTAAGTTTGTACCAAGTTTGTTATTGTTTTGGCGTGGACTTAGGAAGTTTGTTCCAAGTTTGGTAGTGTTTTGGCGTGGACTAAGGAAGTTTGTTCCAAGTTTGGTAGTGTTTTGGCGTGGACTTAGGAAGTTTGTACCAAGTTTGGTGCTGTTTTGGCGTGGACTTAGGAAGCTTGTACCAAGTTTGTTACTGTTTTGGCGTGGACTTAGGAAGTTTGTACCAAGTTTGGTGCTGTTTTGGCGTGGATTTAGTAAGTTTGTACCAAGTTTGTTATTGTTTTGGCGTGGACTTAGGAAGTTTGTTCCAAGTTTGGTAGTGTTTTGGCGTGGACTTAGGAAGTTTGTACCATGTTTGGTGCTGATTTGGCGTGGACTTAGGAAGTTTGTTCCATGTTTGTTACTGTTTTGGCGTGGACTTAGGAAGTTTGTACCAACTTTGTTACTGTTTTGGCGTGGACTTAGGAAGTTTGTACCAAGTTTGTTACTGTTTTGGCGTGGACTTAGGAAGTTTGTATCAAGTTTGGTGCTGTTTTGGGGTGGTCTTAGGAAGTTTGTACCAAGTTTGTTACTGTTTTGGCGTGGACTTAGGAAGTTTGTACCAAGTTTGGTGCTGTTTTGGCGTGGACTTAGGAAGTTTGTACCAAGTTTGTTACTGTTTTGGTCTGGTCTTAGGAAGTTTGTACCAAGTTTAATACTGTTTTTGCGTGGACTTAGGAGTTTGTACCAAGTTTGTTACTGTTTTGGCATGGACTTAGGAAGTTTATACCAAGTTTGGTGCTGTTTTGGCGTGGTCTTAGGAAGTTTGTACCAAGTTTGTTACTGTTTCGGCATGGACTTAGGAAGTTTATACCAAGTTTGGTGCTGTTTTTGCGTTGACTTAGGAAGTTTGTACCAAGTTTGTTACTGTTTTTGCGTTGACTTAGGAAGTTTGTACCAAGTTTGTTACTGTTTTGGCGTGGATTTAGGAAGTTTGTTCCAAGTTTGTTACTGTTTTGGCGTCGTCTTAGGAAGTTTGTACCAAGTTTGCAAGTGTTTTTGGGTAGTTTTAAGAAGTTTCTACAAAGTTTGTATTTGACACTCTGTTGCAACTCTGTTGGAATTCGGGTAGTTGTAGGAAGTTTGTACCAAGCTTGGTGCTGTTTTGGCGTGGACTTAGGAAGTTTGTACCAAGTTTGGTGCTGTTTTGGCGTGGACTTAGGAAGTTTGTTCCAAGTTTGCAAGTGTTTTTGGGTAGTTTTAAGAAGTTTGTACAAAGTTTGTATTTGACACTCTGTTGCAACTCTGTTGGAATTCGGGTAGTTGTAGGAAGTTTGTACCAAGTTTGTTACTGTTTTGGCGTGGACTCAGGAAGTTTGTACCAAGCTTGGTGCTGTTTTGGCGTGGACTTAGGAAGTTTGTACCAAGTTTGTTACTGTTTTGGCGTGGATTTAGGAAGTTTGTACCAAGTTTGGTGCTGTTTTGGCGTGGACTTAGGAAGTTTGTACCAAGTTTGGTGCTGTTTTGGCGTGGACTTAGGAAGTTTGTACCAAGTTTGCAAGTGTTTTTGGGTAGTTTTAAGAAGTTTCTACAAAGTTTGTATTTGACACTCTGTTGCAACTCTGTTGGAATTCGGGTGGTTGTAGGAAGTTTGTACCAAGTTTGTTACTGTTTTGGCGTGGACTTAGGAAGTTTGTACCAAGTTTGTTACTGTTTTGGCGTGGACTTAGGAAGCTTGTACCAAGTTTGTTATTGTTTTGGCGTGGACTTAGGAAGTTTGTACCAAGTTTGGTGCTGTTTTGGCGTGGATTTAGAAAGTTTGTTCCAAGTTTGTTACTGTTTTGGCGTCGTCTTAGGAAGTTTGTACCAAGTTTGCAAGTGTTTTTGGGTAGTTTTAAGAAGTTTCTACAAAGTTTGTATTTGACACTCTGTTGCAACTCTGTTGGAATTCGGGTAGTTGTAGGAAGTTTGTACCAAGTTTGGTAGTGTTTTGGCGTGGACTTAGGAAGTTTGTTCCATGTTTGTTACTGTTTTGGCGTGGACTTAGGAAGTTTGTACCAAGTTTGGTGCTGTTTTGGCGTGGACTTAGGAAGTTTGTACCAAGTTTGTTACTGTTTTTGCGTTGACTTAGGAAGTTTGTACCAAGTTTGTTACTGTTTTGGCGTGGATTTAGGAAGTTTGTTCCAAGTTTGTTACTGTTTTGGCGTCGTCTTAGGAAGTTTGTACCAAGTTTGCAAGTGTTTTTGGGTAGTTTTAAGAAGTTTCTACAAAGTTTGTATTTGACACTCTGTTGCAACTCTGTTGGAATTCGGGTAGTTGTAGGAAGTTTGTACCAAGTTTGGTAGTGTTTTGGCGTGGACTTAGGAAGTTTGTTCCATGTTTGTTACTGTTTTGGCGTGGACTTAGGAAGTTTGTACCAAGTTTGGTGCTGTTTTGGCGTGGACTTAGGAAGTTTGTACCAAGTTTGTTACTGTTTTTGCGTTGACTTAGGAAGTTTGTACCAAGTTTGTTACTGTTTTGGCGTGGATTTAGGAAGTTTGTTCCAAGTTTGTTACTGTTTTGGCGTCGTCTTAGGAAGTTTGTACCAAGTTTGCAAGTATTTTTGGGTAGTTTTAAGAAGTTTCTACAAAGTTTGTATTTGACACTCTGTTGCAACTCTGTTGGAATTCGGGTAGTTGTAGGAAGTTTGTACCAAGTTTGGTAGTGTTTTGGCGTGGACTTAGGAAGTTTGTACCAAGTTTGGTGCTGTTTTGGCGTGGATTTAGGAAGTTTGTTCCAAGTTTGTTACTGTTTTGGCGTGGACTTAGGAAGTTTGTACCAAGTTTGGTGCTGTTTTTGGGTGGACTTAAGAAGTTTGTTCCAAGTTTGTTACTGTTTTGGCGTGGACTTAGGAAGCTTGTACCAAGTTTGTTATTGTTTTGGCGTGGACTTAGGAAGTTTGTACCAAGTTTGGTGCTGTTTTGGCGTGGATTTAGTAAGTTTGTTCCAAGTTTGTTACTGTTTTGGCGTCGTCTTAGGAAGTTTGTACCAAGTTTGCAAGTGTTTTTGGGTAGTTTTAAGAAGTTTCTACAAAGTTTGTATTTGACACTCTGTTGCAACTCTGTTGGAATTCGGGTAGTTGTAGGAAGTTTGTACCAAGTTTGGTAGTGTTTTGGCGTGGACTTACGAAGTTTGTACCAAGTTTGGTGCTGTTTTGGCGTGGACTTAGGAAGTTTGTACCAAGTTTGTTTCTGTTTTGGCGCGGACTTACGAAGTTTGTACCAAGTTTGGTGCTGTTTTGGCGTGGACTTAGGAAGTTTGTACCAAGTTTGGTGCTGTTTTGGCGTGGACTTAGGAAGTTTGTACCAAGTTTGTTTCTGTTTTGGCGCGGACTTACGAAGTTTGTACCAAGTTTGGTGCTGTTTTGGCGTGGACTTAGGAAGTTTGTACCAAGTTTGTTACTGTTTTGGCGTGGACTTAGGAAGTTTGTACCAAGTTTGGTGCTGTTTTGGCTTGGATTTAGTAAGTTTGTTCCAAGTTTGTTATTGTTTTGGCGTGGACTTAGGAAGTTTGTACCAAGTTTGGTGCTGTTTTGGCGTGGACTTAGGAAGCTTGTACCAAGTTTGTTACTGTTTTGGCGTGGACTTAGGAAGTTTGTACCAAGTTTGGTGCTGTTTTGGCGTGGATTTAGTAAGTTTGTACCAAGTTTGTTATTGTTTTGGCGTGGACTTAGGAAGTTTGTTCCAAGTTTGGTAGTGTTTTGGCGTGGACTTAGGAAGTTTGTTCCAAGTTTGGTAGTGTTTTGGCGTGGACTTAGGAAGTTTGTACCAAGTTTGGTGCTGTTTTGGCGTGGACTTAGGAAGCTTGTACCAAGTTTGTTACTGTTTTGGCGTGGACTTAGGAAGTTTGTACCAAGTTTGGTGCTGTTTTGGCGTGGATTTAGTAAGTTTGTACCAAGTTTGTTATTGTTTTGGCGTGGACTTAGGAAGTTTGTTCCAAGTTTGGTAGTGTTTTGGCGTGGACTTAGGAAGTTTGTACCATGTTTGGTGCTGATTTGGCGTGGACTTAGGAAGTTTGTTCCATGTTTGTTACTGTTTTGGCGTGGACTTAGGAAGTTTGTACCAACTTTGTTACTGTTTTGGCGTGGACTTAGGAAGTTTGTACCAAGTTTGTTACTGTTTTGGCGTGGACTTAGGAAGTTTGTATCAAGTTTGGTGCTGTTTTGGCGTGGACTTAGGAAGTTTGTACCAAGTTTGTTACTGTTTTGGCGTGGACTTAGGAAGTTTGTACCAAGTTTGGTGCTGTTTTGGCGTGGACTTAGGAAGTTTGTACCAAGTTTGTTACTGTTTTGGTCTGGTCTTAGGAAGTTTGTACCAAGTTTAATACTGTTTTTGCGTGGACTTAGGAGTTTGTACCAAGTTTGTTACTGTTTTGGCATGGACTTAGGAAGTTTATACCAAGTTTGGTGCTGTTTTGGCGTGGTCTTAGGAAGTTTGTACCAAGTTTGTTACTGTTTCGGCATGGACTTAGGAAGTTTATACCAAGTTTGGTGCTGTTTTTGCGTTGACTTAGGAAGTTTGTACCAAGTTTGTTACTGTTTTGGCGTGGATTTAGGAAGTTTGTTCCAAGTTTGTTACTGTTTTGGCGTCGTCTTAGGAAGTTTGTACCAAGTTTGCAAGTGTTTTTGGGTAGTTTTAAGAACTTTCTACAAAGTTTGTATTTGACACTCTGTTGCAACTCTGTTGGAATTCGGGTAGTTGTAGGAAGTTTGTACCAAGTTTGTTACTGTTTTGGCGTGGACTTAGGAAGTTTGTACCAAGTTTGGTGCTGTTTTGGCGTGGACTTAGGAAGTTTGTACCAAGTTTGTTACTGTTTTGGCGTGGACTTAGGAAGTTTGTACCAAGTTTGTTGCTGTTTTGGCGTGGACTTAGGAAGCTTGTGCCAAGTTTGTTACTGTTTTGGCGTGGACTTAGGAAGTTTGTACCAAGTTTGGTGCTGTTTTGGCGTGGATTTAGTAAGTTTGTACCAAGTTTGTTA
This sequence comes from Anopheles atroparvus, assembly GCA_914969975.1. Lineage (NCBI taxonomy): Eukaryota > Metazoa > Arthropoda > Insecta > Diptera > Culicidae > Anopheles > Anopheles atroparvus. The sequence continues at coordinate 246,112 of CAJZCY010000011.1, forward strand.
TTGTTTTGGCGTGGACTTAGGAAGTTTGTTCCAAGTTTGGTAGTGTTTTGGCGTGGACTTAGAAAGCTTGTACCATGTTTGGTGCTGATTTGGCGTGGACTTAGGAAGTTTGTTCCATGTTTGTTACTGTTTTGGCGTAGACTTAGGAAGTTTGTACCAAGTTTGGTGCTGTTTTGGCGTGGACTTAGGAAGCTTGTACCAAGTTTGTTACTGTTTTGGCGTGGACTTAGGAAGTTTGTACCAAGTTTGTTACTGTTTTGGCGTGGACTTAGGAAGTTTGTACCAAGTTTGGAAGTGTTTTGGCGTGGACTTAGAAAGTTTGTACCAAGTTTGTTACTGTTTTGGCGTGGTCTTAGGAAGTTTGTACCAAGTTTGTTACTGTTTTGGCGTGGACTTAGGAAGTTTGTACCAAGTTTGTTACTGTTTTGGCGTGGACTTAGGAAGTTTGTACCAAGTTTGGTGCTGTTTTGGCTTGGACTTAGGAAGTTTGTTCCAAGTTTGGAAGTGTTTTGGCGTGGACTTAGGAAGTTTGAACCAAGTTTGGTGCTGTTTTGGCGTGGTCTAAGGAAGTTTGTACCAAGTTTGTTACTGTTTTGGCGTGGACTTAGGAAGTTTGTACCAAGTTTGTTACTGTTTTTGCGTGGACTTAGGAAGTTTGTACCAAGTTTGTTACTGTTTTGGCGTGGATTTAGTAAGTTTGTACCAAGTTTGTTACTGTTTTGGCGTCGTCTTAGGAAGTTTGTACCAAGTTTGCAAGTGTTTTTGGGTAGTTTTAAGAAGTTTCTACAAAGTTTGTATTTGACACTCTGTTGCAACTCTGTTGGAATTCGGGTAGTTGTAGGAAGTTTGAACCAAGTTTGTTACTGTTTTGGCGTGGACTTAGGAAGTTTGTACCAAGTTTGGTGCTGTTTTGGCGTGGACTTAGGAAGCTTGTACCAAGTTTGTTACTGTTTTGGCGTGGACTTTGGAAGTTCGTACCAAGTTTGGTGCTGTTTTGGCGTGGATTTAGTAAGTTTGTACCAAGTTTGTTATTGTTTTGGCGTGGACTTAGGAAGTTTGTTCAAAGTTTGGTAGTGTTTTGGCGTGGACTTAGGAAGTTTGTTCCAAGTTTGGTAGTGTTTTGGCGTGGACTTAGGAAGTTTGTACCAAGTTTGGTGCTGTTTTGGCGTGGACTTAGGAAGTTTGTACCAAGTTTGTTACTGTTTTGGCGTGGACTTAGGAAGTTTGTACCAAGCTGGCAAGTGTTTTTGGGTAGTTTTAAGAAGTTTCTACAAAGTTTGTATTTGACACTCTGTTGCAACTCTGTTGGAATTCGGGTAGTTGTAGGAAGTTTTTACCAAGTTTGGTGCTGTTTTGGCGTGGACTTAGGAAGTTTGTTCCAAGTTTGGTGCTGTTTTGGCGTGGACTTAGGAAGCTTGTACCAAGTTTGTTACTGTTTTGGCGTGGACTTAGGAAGTTTGTAACAAGTTTGGTGCTGTTTTGGCGTGGATTTAGTAAGTTTGTACCAAGTTTGTTATTGTTTTGGCGTGGACTTAGGAAGTTTGTTCCAAGTTTGGTAGTGTTTTGGCGTGGACTTAGGAAGTTTGTACCATGTTTGGTGCTGATTTGGCGTGGATTTAGGAAGTTTGTTCCATGTTTGTTACTGTTTTGGCGTGGACTTAGGAAGTTTGTACCAACTTTGTTACTGTTTTGGCGTGGACTTAGGAAGTTTGTACCAAGTTTGTTACTGTTTTGGCGTGGACTTAGGAAGTTTGTATCAAGTTTGGTGCTGTTTTGGCGTGGTCTTAGGAAGTTTGTACCAAGTTTGTTACTGTTTTGGCGTGGACTTAGGAAGTTTGTACCAAGTTTGGTGCTGTTTTGGCGTGGACTTAGGAAGTTTGTACCAAGTTTGTTACTGTTTTGGCGTGGACTTAGGAAGTTTGTACCAAGTTTGGTGCTGTTTTGGCGTGGACTTAGGAAGTTTGTACCAAGTTTGTTACTGTTTTGGTCTGGTCTTAGGAAGTTTGTACCAAGTTTAATACTGTTTTTGCGTGGACTTAGGAGTTTGTACCAAGTTTGTTACTGTTTTGGCATGGACTTAGGAAGTTTATACCAAGTTTGGTGCTGTTTTGGCGTGGTCTTAGGAAGTTTGTACCAAGTTTGTTACTGTTTCGGCATGGACTTAGGAAGTTTATACCAAGTTTGGTGCTGTTTTTGCGTTGACTTAGGAAGTTTGTACCAAGTTTGTTACTGTTTTGGCGTGGATTTAGGAAGTTTGTTCCAAGTTTGGAGTTTGCAAGTGTTTTTGGGTAGTTTTAAGAAGTTTCTACAAAGTTTGTATTTGACACTCTGTTGCAACTCTGTTGGAATTCGGGTGGTTGTAGGAAGTTTGTACCAAGTTTGTTACTGTTTTGGCGTGGACTTAGGAAGTTTGTACCAAGTTTGTTACTGTTTTGGCGTGGACTTAGGAAGCTTGTACCAAGTTTGTTATTGTTTTGGCGTGGACTTAGGAAGTTTGTACCAAGTTTGGTGCTGTTTTGGCGTGGATTTAGAAAGTTTGTTCCAAGTTTGTTACTGTTTTGGCGTCGTCTTAGGAAGTTTGTACCAAGTTTGCAAGTGTTTTTGGGTAGTTTTAAGAAGTTTCTACAAAGTTTGTATTTGACACTCTGTTGCAACTCTGTTGGAATTCGGGTAGTTGTAGGAAGTTTGTACCAAGTTTGGTAGTGTTTTGGCGTGGACTTAGGAAGTTTGTTCCATGTTTGTTACTGTTTTGGCGTGGACTTAGGAAGTTTGTACCAAGTTTGGTGCTGTTTTGGCGTGGACTTAGGAAGTTTGTACCAAGTTTGTTACTGTTTTTGCGTTGACTTAGGAAGTTTGTACCAAGTTTGTTACTGTTTTGGCGTGGATTTAGGAAGTTTGTTCCAAGTTTGTTACTGTTTTGGCGTCGTCTTAGGAAGTTTGTACCAAGTTTGCAAGTGTTTTTGGGTAGTTTTAAGAAGTTTCTACAAAGTTTGTATTTGACACTCTGTTGCAACTCTGTTGGAATTCGGGTAGTTGTAGGAAGTTTGTACCAAGTTTGGTAGTGTTTTGGCGTGGACTTAGGAAGTTTGTTCCATGTTTGTTACTGTTTTGGCGTGGACTTAGGAAGTTTGTACCAAGTTTGGTGCTGTTTTGGCGTGGACTTAGGAAGTTTGTACCAAGTTTGTTACTGTTTTTGCGTTGACTTAGGAAGTTTGTACCAAGTTTGTTACTGTTTTGGCGTGGATTTAGGAAGTTTGTTCCAAGTTTGTTACTGTTTTGGCGTCGTCTTAGGAAGTTTGTACCAAGTTTGCAAGTATTTTTGGGTAGTTTTAAGAAGTTTCTACAAAGTTTGTATTTGACACTCTGTTGCAACTCTGTTGGAATTCGGGTAGTTGTAGGAAGTTTGTACCAAGTTTGGTAGTGTTTTGGCGTGGACTTAGGAAGTTTGTACCAAGTTTGGTGCTGTTTTGGCGTGGATTTAGGAAGTTTGTTCCAAGTTTGTTACTGTTTTGGCGTGGACTTAGGAAGTTTGTACCAAGTTTGGTGCTGTTTTTGGGTGGACTTAAGAAGTTTGTTCCAAGTTTGTTACTGTTTTGGCGTGGACTTAGGAAGCTTGTACCAAGTTTGTTATTGTTTTGGCGTGGACTTAGGAAGTTTGTACCAAGTTTGGTGCTGTTTTGGCGTGGATTTAGTAAGTTTGTTCCAAGTTTGTTACTGTTTTGGCGTCGTCTTAGGAAGTTTGTACCAAGTTTGCAAGTGTTTTTGGGTAGTTTTAAGAAGTTTCTACAAAGTTTGTATTTGACACTCTGTTGCAACTCTGTTGGAATTCGGGTAGTTGTAGGAAGTTTGTACCAAGTTTGGTAGTGTTTTGGCGTGGACTTACGAAGTTTGTACCAAGTTTGGTGCTGTTTTGGCGTGGACTTAGGAAGTTTGTACCAAGTTTGGTGCTGTTTTGGCGTGGACTTAGGAAGTTTGTACCAAGTTTGTTTCTGTTTTGGCGCGGACTTACGAAGTTTGTACCAAGTTTGGTGCTGTTTTGGCGTGGACTTAGGAAGTTTGTACCAAGTTTGTTACTGTTTTGGCGTGGACTTAGGAAGTTTGTACCAAGTTTTGTGCTGTTTTGGCTTGGATTTAGTAAGTTTGTTCCAAGTTTGTTATTGTTTTGGCGTGGACTTAGGAAGTTTGTACCAAGTTTGGTGCTGTTTTGGCGTGGACTTAGGAAGCTTGTACCAAGTTTGTTACTGTTTTGGCGTGGACTTAGGAAGTTTGTACCAAGTTTGGTGCTGTTTTGGCGTGGATTTAGTAAGTTTGTACCAAGTTTGTTATTGTTTTGGCGTGGACTTAGGAAGTTTGTTCCAAGTTTGGTAGTGTTTTGGCGTGGACTTAGGAAGTTTGTTCCAAGTTTGGTAGTGTTTTGGCGTGGACTTAGGAAGTTTGTACCAAGTTTGGTGCTGTTTTGGCGTGGACTTAGGAAGCTTGTACCAAGTTTGTTACTGTTTTGGCGTGGACTTAGGAAGTTTGTACCAAGTTTGGTGCTGTTTTGGCGTGGATTTAGTAAGTTTGTACCAAGTTTGTTATTGTTTTGGCGTGGACTTAGGAAGTTTGTTCCAAGTTTGGTAGTGTTTTGGCGTGGACTTAGGAAGTTTGTACCAAGTTTGTTACTGTTTTGGCGTGGACTTAGGAAGTTTGTATCAAGTTTGGTGCTGTTTTGGCGTGGACTTAGGAAGTTTGTACCAAGTTTGGTGCTGTTTTGGCGTGGACTTAGGAAGTTTGTACCAAGTTTGTTACTGTTTTGGCGTGGACTTAGGAAGTTTGTACCAAGTTTGGTGCTGTTTTGGCGTGGACTTAGGAAGTTTGTACCAAGTTTGTTACTGTTTTGGCGTGGACTTAGGAAGTTTGTACCAAGTTTGTTACTGTTTTGGCGTGGACTTAGGAAGTTTTTACCAAGTTTGCAAGTGTTTTTGGGTAGTTTTAAGAAGTTTCTACAAAGTTTGTATTTGACACTCTGTTGCAACTCTGTTGGAATTCGGGTAGTTGTAGGAAGTTTGTACCAAGTTTGTTACTGTTTTGGCGTGGACTTAGGAAGTTTGTACCAAGTTTGGTGCTGTTTTGGCGTGGACTTAGGAAGTTTGTACCAAGTTTGCAAGTGTTTTTGGGTAGTTTTAAGAAGTTTCTACAAAGTTTGTATTTGACACTCTGTTGCAACTCTGTTGGAATTCGGGTAGTTGTAGGAAGTTTGTACCAAGTTTGTTACTGTTTTGGCGTGGACTTAGGAAGTTTGTACCAGGTTTGTTACTGTTTTGGCGTGGACTTAGGAAGTTTGTACCAAGTTTGTTACTGTTTTGGCGTGGACTTAGGAAGTTTGTATCAAGTTTGGTGCTGTTTTGGCGTGGACTTAGGAAGTTTGTACCAAGTTTGTTACTGTTTTGGCGTGGACTAAGGAAGTTTGTACCAAGTTTGGTGCTGTTTTGGCGTGGACTTAGGAAGTTTGTACCAAGTTTGTTACTGTTTTGGCGTGGACTTAGGAAGTTTGTACCAAGTTTGGTGCTGTTTTGGCGTGGACTTAGGAAGTTTTTACCAAGTTTGCAAGTGTTTTTGGGTAGTTTTAAGAAGTTTCTACAAAGTTTGTATTTGACACTCTGTTGCAACTCTGTTGGAATTCGGGTAGTTGTAGGAAGTTTGTACCAAGTTTGTTACTGTTTTGGCGTGGACTTAGGAAGTTTGTACCAAGTTTGGTGCTGTTTTGGCGTGGACTTAGGAAGTTTGTACCAAGTTTGCAAGTGTTTTTGGGTAGTTTTAAGAAGTTTCTACAAAGTTTGTATTTGACACTCTGTTGCAACTCTGTTGGAATTCGGGTAGTTGTAGGAAGTTTGTACCAAGTTTGTTACTGTTTTGGCGTGGACTTAGGAAGTTTGTACCAAGTTTGGTGCTGTTTTGGCGTGGACTTAGGAAGTTTTTACCAAGTTTGCAAGTGTTTTTGGGTAGTTTTAAGAAGTTTCTACAAAGTTTGTATGTGACACTCTGTTGCAACTCTGTTGGAATTCGGGTAGTTGTAGGAAGTTTGTACCAAGTTTGTTACTGTTTTGGCGTGGACTTAGGAAGTTTGTACCAAGTTTGTTACTGTTTTGGCGTGGACTTAGGAAGTTTGTACCAAGTTTGGTGCTGTTTTGGCGTGGACTTAGGAAGTTTGTACCAAGTTTGTTACTGTTTTGGCGTGGACTTAGGAAGTTTGTACCAAGTTTGTTACTGTTTTGGCGTGGACTTAGGAAGTTTGTACCAAGTTTGTTACTGTTTTGGCGTGGACTTAGGAAGTTTATATCAAGTTTGGTGCTGTTTTGGCGTGGACTTAGGAAGTTTGTACCTAGTTTGGTGCTGTTTTGGCGTGGACTTAGGAAGTTTGTACCAAGTTTGTTACTGTTTTGGCGTGGACTTAGGAAGTTTGTACCAAGTTTGTTACTGTTTTGGCGTGGACTTAGGAAGTTTGTACCAAGTTTGTTACTGTTTTGGCGTGGACTTAGGAAGTTTGTACCAAGTTTGTTACTGTTTTGGCGTGGACTTAGGAAGTTTGTACCAAGTTTGGTGCTGTTTTGGCGTGGACTTAGGAAGTTTGTACCAAGTTTGTTACTGTTTTGGCGTGGACTTAGGAAGTTTGTATCAAGTTTGGTGCTGTTTTGGCGTGGACTTAGGAAGTTTGTACCTAGTTTGGTGCTGTTTTGGCGTGGACTTAGGAAGTTTGTACCAAGTTTGTTACTGTTTTGGCGTGGACTTAGGAAGTTTGTACCAAGTTTGGTGCTGTTTTGGCGTGGACTTAGGAAGTTTGTACCAAGTTTGCAAGTGTTTTTGGGTAGTTTTAAGAAGTTTCTACAAAGTTTGTATTTGACACTCTGTTGCAACTCTGTTGGAATTCGGGTAGTTGTAGGAAGTTTGTACCAAGTTTGTTACTGTTTTGGCGTGGACTTAGGAAGTTTGTACCAAGTTTGGTGCTGTTTTGGCGTCGTCTTAGGAAGTTTGTACCAAGTTTGCAAGTGTTTTTGGGTAGTTTTAAGAAGTTTCTACAAAGTTTGTATTTGACACTCTGTTGCAACTCTGTTGGAATTCGGGTAGTTGTAGGAAGTTTGTACCAAGTTTGGTGCTGTTTTGGCGTGGACTTAGGAAGTTTGTACCAAGTTTGGTGCTATTTTGGCGTGGTCTTAGGAAGTTTGTACCAAGTTTGGTGCTGTTTTGGCGTGGTCTTAGGAAGTTTGTACCAAGTTTGGTGCTGTTTTGGCGTGGACTTAGGAAGTTTGTACCAAGTTTGCAAGTGTTTTTGGGTAGTTTTAAGAAGTTTCTACAAAGTTTGTATTTGACACTCTGTTGCAACTCTGTTGGAATTCGGGTAGTTGTAGGAAGTTTGTACCAAGTTTGTTACTGTTTTGGCGTGGACTTAGGAAGTTTGTACCAAGTTTGTTACTGTTTTGGCGTGGACTTAGGAAGTTTGTACCAAGTTTGCAAGTGTTTTTGGGTAGTTTTAAGAAGTTTCTACAAAGTTTGTATTTGACACTCTGTTGCAACTCTGTTGGAATTCGGGTAGTTGTAGGAAGTTTGTACCAAGTTTGGTGCTGTTTTGGCGTGGACTTAGGAAGTTTGTACCAAGTTTGGTGCTATTTTGGCGTGGTCTTAGGAAGTTTGTACCAAGTTTGGTGCTGTTTTGGCGTGGTCTTAGGAAGTTTGTACCAAGTTTGGTGCTGTTTTGGCGTGGACTTAGGAAGTTTGTACCAAGTTTGCAAGTGTTTTTGGGTAGTTTTAAGAAGTTTCTACAAAGTTTGTATTTGACACTCTGTTGCAACTCTGTTGGAATTCGGGTAGTTGTAGGAAGTTTGTACCAAGTTTGTTACTGTTTTGGCGTGGACTTAGGAAGTTTGTACCAAGTTTGTTACTGTTTTGGCGTGGACTTAGGAAGTTTGTACCAAGTTTGCAAGTGTTTTTGGGTAGTTTTAAGAAGTTTCTACAAAGTTTGTATTTGACACTCTGTTGCAACTCTGTTGGAATTCGGGTAGTTGTAGGAAGTTTGTACCAAGTTTGTTACTGTTTTGGCGTGGACTTAGGAAGTTTGTACCAAGTTTGGTGCTGTTTTGGCGTGGACTTAGGAAGTTTGTACCAAGTTTGCAAGTGTTTTTGGGTAGTTTTAAGAAGTTTCTACAAAGTTTGTATTTGACACTTTGTTGCAACTCTGTTGGAATTCGGGTAGTTGTAGGAAGTTTGTACCAAGTTTGTTACTGTTTTGGCGTGGACTTAGGAAGTTTGTACCAAGTTTGTTACTGTTTTGGCGTGGACTTAGGAAGTTTGTACCAAGTTTGGTGCTGTTTTGGCGTGGACTTAGGAAGTTTGTACCAAGTTTGGTGCTGTTTTGGCGTGGACTTAGGAAGTTTGTACCAAGTTTGGTGCTGTTTTGGCGAGGACTTAGGAAGTTTGTACCAAGTTTGCAAGTGTTTTTGGGTAGTTTTAAGAAGTTTCTACAAAGTTTGTATTTGACACTTTGTTGCAACTCTGTTGGAATTCGGGTAGTTGTAGGAAGTTTGTACCAAGTTTGTTACTGTTTTGGCGTGGACTTAGGAAGTTTGTACCAAGTTTGGTGCTGTTTTGGCGTGGACTTAGGAAGTTTGTACCAAGTTTGCAAGTGTTTTTGGGTAGTTTTAAGAAGTTTCTACAAAGTTTGTATTTGACACTCTATTGCAACTCTGTTGGAATTCGGGTAGTTGTAGGAAGTTTGTACCAAGTTTGTTATTGTTTTGGCGTGGACTTAGGAAGTTTGTACCAAGTTTGCAAGTGTTTTTGGGTAGTTTTAAGAAGTTTCTACAAAGTTTGTATTTGACACTCTGTTGCAACTCTGTTGGAATTCGGGTAGTTGTAGGAAGTTTGTACCAAGTTTGTTACTGTTTTGGCGTGGACTTAGGAAGTTTGTACCAAGTTTGGTGCTGTTTTGGCGTGGACTTAGGAAGTTTGCACCAAGTTTGCAAGTGTTTTTGGGTAGTTTTAAGAAGTTTCTACAAAGTTTGTATTTGACACTCTGTTGCAACTCTGTTGGAATTCGGGTAGTTGTAGGAAGTTTGTACCAAGTTTGTTACTGTTTTGGCGTGGACTTAGGAAGTTTGTACCAAGTTTGCAAGTGTTTTTGGGTAGTTTTAAGAAGTTTCTACAAAGTTTGTATTTGACACTCTGTTGCAACTCTGTTGGAATTCGGGTAGTTGTAGGAAGTTTGTACCAAGTTTGGTGCTGTTTTGGCGTGGACTTAGGAAGTTTGTACCAAGTTTGGTGGTATTTTGGCGTGGTCTTAGGAAGTTTGTACCAAGTTTGGTGCTGTTTTGGCGTGGTCTTAGGAAGTTTGTACCAAGTTTGGTGCTGTTTTGGCGTGGACTTAGGAAGTTTGTACCAAGTTTGCAAGTGTTTTTGGGTAGTTTTAAGAAGTTTCTACAAAGTTTGTATTTGACACTCTGTTGCAACTCTGTTGGAATTCGGGTAGTTGTAGGAAGTTTGTACCAAGTTTGTTACTGTTTTGGCGTGGACTTAGGAAGTTTGTACCAAGTTTGTTACTGTTTTGGCGTGGACTTAGGAAGTTTGTACCAAGTTTGCAAGTGTTTTTGGGTAGTTTTAAGAAGTTTCTACAAAGTTTGTATTTGACACTCTGTTGCAACTCTGTTGGAATTCGGGTAGTTGTAGGAAGTTTGTACCAAGTTTGTTACTGTTTTGGCGTGGACTTAGGAAGTTTGTACCAAGTTTGTTACTGTTTTGGCGTGGAGTTAGGAAGCTTGTACCAAGTTTGCTACTGTTTTTGGGTAGTTTTAAGAAGTTTCTACAAAGTTTGTATTTGACACTCTGTTGCAACTCTGTTGGAATTCGGGTAGTTGTAGGAAGTTTGTACCAAGTTTGTTACTGTTTTGGCGTGGACTTAGGAAGTTTGTACCAAGTTTGGTGCTGTTTTGGCGTGGACTTAGGAAGTTTGTACCAAGTTTGCAAGTGTTTTTGGGTAGTTTCAAGAAGTTTCTACAAAGTTTGTATTTGACACTTTGTTGCAACTCTGTTGGAATTCGGGTAGTTGTAGGAAGTTTGTACCAAGTTTGTTACTGTTTTGGCGTGGACTTAGGAAGTTTGTACCAAGTTTGTTACTGTTTTGGCGTGGACTTAGGAAGTTTGTACCAAGTTTGGTGCTGTTTTGGCGTGGACTTAGGAAGTTTGTACCAAGTTTGTTACTGTTTTGGCGTGGACTTAGGAAGTTTGTATCAAGTTTGGTGCTGTTTTGGCGTGGACTTAGGAAGTTTGTTCCTAGTTTGGTGCTGTTTTGGCGTGGACTTTGGAAGTTTGTACCAAGTTTGTTACTGTTTTGGCGTGGACTTAGGAAGTTTGTACCAAGTTTGTTACTGTTTTGGCGTGGACTCAGGAAGTTTGTATCAAGTTTGGTGCTGTTTTGGCGTGGACTTAGGAAGTTTGTACCAAGTTTGTTACTGTTTTGGCGTGGACTTAGGAAGTTTGTACCAAGTTTGTTACTGTTTTGGCGTGGACTTAGGAAGTTTGTACCAAGTTTGTTACTGTTTTGGCGTGGACTTAGGAAGTTTGTACCAAGTTTGTTACTGTTTTGGCGTGGACTTAGGAAGTTTGTACCAAGTTTGTTACTGTTTTGGCGTGGACTTAGAAAGTTTGTATCAAGTTTGGTGCTGTTTTGGCGTGGACTTAGGAAGTTTGTACCAAGTTTGGTGCTGTTTTGGCGTGGACTTTGGAAGTTTGTACCAAGTTTGTTACTGTTTTGGCGTGGACTTAGGAAGTTTGTACCAAGTTTGGTGCTGTTTTGGCGTGGACTTAGGAAGTTTGTACCAAGTTTGGTGCTGTTTTGGCGTGGACTTAGGAAGTTTGTACCAAGTTTGTTACTGTTTTGGCGTGGACTTAGGAAGTTTGTACCAAGTTTGTTACTGTTTTGGCGTGGACTTAGGAAGTTTGTACCAAGTTTGTTACTGTTTTGGCGTGGACTTAGGAAGTTTGTACCAAGTTTGTTACTGTTTTGGCGTGGACTTAGGAAGTTTGTACCAAGTTTGTTACTGTTTTGGCGTGGACTTAGGAAGTTTGTATCAAGTTTGTTACTGTTTTGGCGTGGACTTAGGAAGTTTGTATCAAGTTTGGTGCTGTTTTGGCGTGGTCTTACGAAGTTTGTACCAAGTTTGGTGATGTTTTGGCGTGGACTTAGGAAGTTTGTACCAAGTTTGTTACTGTTTTGGCATGGACTTAGGAAGTTTGTACCAAGTTTGTTACTGTTTTGGCGTGGACTTAGGAAGTTTGTACCATGTTTGTTACTGTTTTGGCGTGGACTTAGGAAGTTTGTACCAAGTTTGGTGCTGTTTTGGCGTGGACTTATGAAGTTTGTACCAAGTTTGTTACTGTTTTGGCGTGGACTTAAGAAGTTTGTATCAAGTTTGTTACTGTTTTGGCGTGGACTTAGGAAGTTTGTATCAAGTTTGGTGCTGTTTTGGCGTGGACTTAGGAAGTTTGTACCAAGTTTGGTGCTGTTTTTGCGTGGACTTAGGAAGTTTGTACCAAGTTTGTTACTGTTTTGGCATGGACTTAGGAAGTTTGTACCAAGTTTGTTACTGTTTTGGCGTGGACTTAGGAAGTTTGTACCATGTTTGTTACTGTTTTGGCGTGGACTTAGGAAGTTTGTACCAAGTTTGGTGCTGTTTTGGCGTGGACTTATGAAGTTTGTACCAAGTTTGTTACTGTTTTGGCGTGGACTTAAGAAGTTTGTACCAAGTTTGGTGCTGTTTTGGCGTGGACTTAGGAAGTTTGTACCAAGTTTGTTACTGTTTTGGCTTGGACTTAGGAAGTTTGTACCAAGTTTGTTACTGTTTTGGCGTGGACTTAGGAAGTTTGTATCAAGTTTGTTACTGTTTTGGCGTGGACTTAGGAAGTTTGTACCAAGTTTGGTGCTGTTTTGGCGTGGACTTAGGAAGTTTGTATCAGGTTTGGTGCTGTTTTGGCGTGGACTTAGGAAGTTTGTACCTAGTTTGTTTCTGTTTTGGCGTGGACTTAGGAAGTTTGTATCAAGTTTGTTACTGTTTTGGCGTGGACTTAGGAAGTTTGTACCAAGTTTGGTGCTGTTTTGGCGTGGACTTAGGAAGTTTGTACCAAGTTTGTTACTGTTTTGGCGAGGACTTAGGAAGTTTGTACCAAGTTTGTTACTGTTTTGGCGTGGACTTAGGAAGTTTGTACCAAGTTTGTTACTGTTTTGGCGTGGACTTAGGAAGTTTGTACCAAGTTTGTTACTGTTTTGGCGTGGACTTAGGAAGTTTGTACCAAGTTTGTTACTGTTTTGGCGTGGACTTAGGAAGTTTGTACCAAGTTTGTTACTGTTTTGGCGTGGACTTAGGAAGTTTGTACCAAGTTTGGTGCTGTTTTGGCGCGGACTTACGAAGTTTGTACCAAGTTTGGTGCTGTTTTGGCGTGGACTTAGGAAGTTTGTACCAAGTTTGTTACTGTTTTGGCGTGGACTTAGGAAGTTTGTATCAAGTTTGTTACTGTTTTTGCGCGGACTTACGAAGTTTGTACCAAGTTTGGTGATGTTTTGGCGTGGACTTAGGAAGTTTGTACCAAGTTTGTTACTGTTTTGGCGTGGACTTAGGAAGTTTGTACCAAGTTTGTTACTGTTTTGGCGTGGACTTAGGAAGTTTGTACCAAGTTTGTTTCTGTTTTGGCGTGGACTTAGGAAGTTTGTACCAAGTTTGTTACTGTTTTGGCGTGGACTTAGGAAGTTTGTACCAAGTTTGTTACTGTTTTGGCGTGGACTTAGGAAGTTTGTACCATGTTTGGTGCTGTTTTGGCGTGGACTTAGGAAGTTTGTATCAAGTTTGGTGCTGTTTTGGCGTGGACTTAGGAAGTTTGTACCAAGTTTGTTACTGTTTTGGCGTGGACTTAGGAAAATTGTATCAAGTTTGGTGCTGTTTTGGCGTGGACTTAGAAAGTTTGTATCAAGTTTGGTGCTGTTTTGGCGTGGACTTAGGAAGTTTGTACCAAGTTTGTTACTGTTTTGGCGTGGACTTAGGAAGTTTGTATCAAGTTTGGTGCTGTTTTGGCGTGGACTTAGAAAGTTTGTTTCAAGTTTGGTGCTGTTTTGGCGTGGACTTAGGAAGTTTGTACCAAGTTTGTTACTGTTTTGGCGTGGACTTAGGAAGTTTGTACCAAGTTTGTTTCTGTTTTGGCGTGGACTTAGGAAGTTTGTACCAAGTTTGTTACTGTTTTGGCGTGGACTTAGGAAGTTTGTACCAAGTTTGTTACTGTTTTGGCGTGGACTTAGGAAGTTTGTACCAAGTTTGGTGCTGTTTTGGCGTGGACTTAGGAAGTTTGTATCAAGTTTGGTGCTGTTTTGGCGTGGACTTAGGAAGTTTGTACCAAGTTTGTTACTGTTTTGGCGTGGACTTAGGAAGTTTGTATCAAGTTTGGTGCTGTTTTGGCGTGGACTTAGAAAGTTTGTATCAAGTTTGGTGCTGTTTTGGCGTGGACTTAGGAAGTTTGTACCAAGTTTGGTGCTGTTTTGGCGTGGACTTAGGAAGTTTGTATCAAGTTTGGTGCTGTTTTGGCGTGGACTTAGGAAGTTTGTATCAAGTTTGGTGCTGGTTTGGCGTGGACTTAGAAAGTTTGTATCAAGTTTGGTGCTGTTTTGGCGTTGACTTAGAAAGTTTGTATCAAGTTTGGTGCTGTTTTGGCGTGGACTTAGGAAGTTTGTACCTAGTTTGTTTCTGTTTTGGCGTGGACTTAGGAAGTTTGTACCTAGTTTGTTACTGTTTTGGCGTGGACTTAGGAAGTTTGTACCAAGTTTGTTACTGTTTTGGCGTGGACTTAGGAAGTTTGTACCAAGTTTGTTACTGTTTTGGCGTGGACTTAGGAAGTTTGTACCAAGTTTGGTGCTGTTTTGGCGTGGACTTAGGAAGTTTGTACCAAGTTTGTTACTGTTTTGGCGTGGACTTAGGAAGTTTGTATCAAGTTTGGTGCTGTTTTGGCGTGGACTTAGAAAGTTTGTATCAAGTTAAGTGCTGTTTTGGCGTGGACTTAGGAAGTTTGTACCAAGTTTGTTACTGTTTTGGCGTGGACTTAGGAAGTTTGTATCAAGTTTGTTACTGTTTTGGCGTGGACTTAGGAAGTTTGTATCAAGTTTGTTACTGTTTTGGCGTGGACTTAGGAAGTTTGTACCAAGTTTGTTACTGTTTTGGCGTGGACTTAGGAAGTTTGTCCCAAGTTTGGTGCTGTTTTGGCGTGGACTTAGGAAGTTTGTACCAAGTTTGTTACTGTTTTGGCGTGGACTTAGGAAGTTTGTACCAAGTTTGTTTCTGTTTTGGCGTGGACTTAGGAAGTTTGTATCAAGTTTGGTGCTGTTTTGGCGTGGACTTAGGAAGTTTGTACCAAGTTTGGTGCTCTTTTGGCGTGGACTTAGGAAGTTTGTACCAAGTTTGTTACTGTTTTGGTGTGGACTTAGGAAGTTTGTATCAAGTTTGGTGCTGTTTTGGCGTGGACTTAGGAAGTTTGTACCTAGTTTGTTTCTGTTTTGGCGTGGACTTAGGAAGTTTGTACCAAGTTTGTTACTGTTTTGGCGTGGACTTAGGAAGTTTGTACCAAGTTTGTTACTGTTTTGGCGTGGACTTAGGAAGTTTGTACCAAGTTTGGTGCTGTTTTGGCGTGGACTTAGGAAGTTTGTATCAAGTTTGGTGCTGTTTTGGCGTGGACTTAGGAAGTTTGTACCAAGTTTGTGACTGTTTTGGCGTGGACTTAGGAAGTTTGTATCAAGTTTGGTGCTGTTTTGGCGTGGACTTAGGAAGTTTGTACCAAGTTTGTTACTGTTTTGGCGTGGACTTAGAAAGTTTGTATCAAGTTTGGTGCTGTTTTGGCGTGGACTTAGGAAGTTTGTACCAAGTTTGTTACTGTTTTGGCGTGGACTTAGGAAGTTTGTACCAAGTTTGTTACTGTTTTGGCGTGGACTTAGGAAGCTTGTACCAAGTTTGTTACTGTTTTGGCGTGGACTTAGGAAGTTTGTACCAAGTTTGGTGCTGTTTTGGCGTGGACTTAGGAAGTTTGTACCAAGTTTGTTACTGTTTTGGCGTGGACTTAGGAAGTTTGTACCAAGTTTGTTACTGTTTTGGCGTGGACTTAGGAAGTTTGTACCTAGTTTGTTTCTGTTTTGGCGTGGACTTAGGAAGTTTGTATCAAGTTTGGTGCTGTTTTGGCGTGGACTTAGGAAGTTTGTACCAAGTTTGGTGCTGTTTTGGCGTGGACTTAGGAAGTTTGTACCAAGTGTGTTACTGTTTTGGCGTGGACTTAGGAAGTTTGTACCAAGTTTGTTACTGTTTTGGCGTGGACTTAGGAAGTTTGTACCAAGTTTGTTACTGTTTTGGCGTGGACTTAGGAAGTTTGTACCAAGTTTGTTACTGTTTTGGCGTGGACTTAGGAAGTTTGTACCAAGATTGATACTGTTTTGGCGTGGACTTAGCAAGTTTGTACCAAGTTTGTTACTGTTTTGGCGTGGACTTAGGAAGTTTGTACCAAGTTTGTTACTTTTTTTGGCGTGGAATAAGGAAGTTTGTACCAAGTTTGGTGCTGTTTTGGAGTTGACTTAGGAAGTTTGTATCAAGTTTGTTACTGTTTTGGCGTGGACTTAGGAAGTTTGTTCCAAGTTTGTTACTGTTTTGGCGTGGACTTAGGAAGTTTGTACCAAGTTTGTTACTGTTTTGACGTGGACTTAGGAACTTTGTATCAAGTTTGTTACTGTTTTGGCGTGGATTTAGGAAGTTTGTACCGAGTTTGTTACTATTTTAGCGTGGACTTAGGAGTTTGTACCTAGTTTGTTACTGTTTTGGCGTGGACTTAGGAAGTTTGTACCAAGTTTGTTACTGTTTTGGCGTGGACTTAGGAAGTTTGAACCAAGTTTGTTACTGTTTTGGCGTGGACTCAGGAAGTTTGTATCAAGTTTGTTTCTGTTTTGGCGTGCACTTAGGGAGTTTGTACCAAGTTTGTTACTGTTTTGGCGTGGACTAAGGAAGTTTGTACCAAGTTTGGTGCTGTTTTGGCGTGTTCTTAGGAAGTTTGTACCAAGTTTGTTACTGTTTTGGCGTGGACTTAGGAAGTTTGTACCAATTTTGTTACTGTTTTGGCGTGGACTCAGGAAGTTTGTATCAAGTTTGTTACTGTTTTGGCGAGGACTAAGTAAGTTTGTACCAAGTTTGTTACTGTTTTGGAGTGGACTTAGGAAGCTTGTGTCAAGTTTGGTGCTGTTTTGGCGTGGACTTAGGAAGTTTGTTCCAAGTTTGCTACTGTTTTGGCGTGGAATTAGGAAGTTGTTACAAGTTTACTACTGTTTTGGCGTGTTCTTAGGAAGTTTGTAACAAGTTTGCTACTGTTTTGGCGTGGACTTAGGAAGTTTGTACCAAGTTGGATACTGTTTTGGCGTGGACTTAGGAAGTTTGTTTCAAGTTTGTTACTGTTTTGGCGTGCACTTAGGGAGTTTGTACCAAGTTTGTTACTGTTTTGGCGTGGACTAAGGAAGTTTGTACCAAGTTTGGTGCTGTTTTGGCGTGGTCTTAGGAAGTTTGTACCAAGTTTGTTACTGTTTTGGCGTGGACTTAGGATGTTTGAACCAAGTTTGTTACTGTTTTGGCGTGGACTTAGGAAGTTTGTACCAAGTTTGTTACTGTTTTGGCGTGGACTTAGGAAGTTTGAACCAAGTTTGTTACTGTTTTGGCGTGGACTCAGGAAGTTTGTATCAAGTTTGTTACTGTTTTGGCGTGCACTTAGGGAGTTTGTACCAAGTTTGTTACTGTTTTGGCGTGTTCTTAGGAAGTTTGTAACAAGTTTGCTACTGTTTTGGCGTGGACTTAGGAAGTTTGTACCAAGATTGATACTGTTTTGGCGTGGACTTAGGAAGTTTGTTCCAAGTTTGTTACTGTTTTGGCGTGGACTTAGGAAGTTTGTACCAAGTTTGTTACTGTTTTGGCGTGGTCTTAGGAAGTATGTACCAAGTTTGTTACTGTTTTGGCGTGGACTTAGGAAGTTTGTACCAAGTTTGATACTGTTTTGGCGTGGACTTAGGAAGTTTGTACCAAGTTTGTTACTGTTTTGGCGTGAACTTAGGAAGTTTTTTCCAAGTTTGCTTCTGTTTTGGCGTGGACTTAGGAAGCTTGTATTAAGTTTGGTGCTGTTTTGGCGTGGACTTAGGAAGTTTGTTCCAAGTTTGCTACTGTTTTGGCGTGGACTTAGGAAGTTTGTTACAAGTTTACTACTGTTTTGGCGTGTTCTTAGGAAGTTTGTAACAAGTTTGCTACTGTTTTGGCGTGGACTTAGGAAGTTTGTACCACGTTTGTTACTGTTTTGGCGTGGACTCAAGAAGTTTGTATCAAGTTTGTTACTGTTTTGGCGTGCACTTAGGGAGTTTGTACCAAGTTTGTTACTGTTTTGGCGTGGACTAAGGAAGTTTGTACCAAGTTTGGTGCTGTTTAGGCGTGGTCTTAGGAAGTTTGTACCAAGTTTGTTACTGTTTTGGCGTGGACTTAGGAAGTTTGTACCAAGTTTGGTGCTGTTTTGGCGTGGACTTAGGAAGTTTGTACCAAGTTTGTTACTGTTTTGGCGTGGACTTAGGAAGTTTGTACCAAGTTTGTTACTGTTTTGGCGTGGACTTAGGAAGTTTGTACCAAGTTGGGTGCTGTTTTGACGTGGACTTAGGAAGTTTGTACCAAGTTTGGTGCTGTTTTGGCGCGGACTTACGAAGTTTGTACCAAGTTTGTTACTGTTTTGGCGTGGACTTAGGAAGTTTGTACCAAGTTTGGTGCTGTTTTGGCGTGGACTTAGGAAGTTTGTATCAAGTTTGGTGCTGTTTTGGCGTGGACTTAGAAAGTTTGTATCAAGTTTGGTGCTGTTTTGGCGTGGACTTAGAAAGTTTGTATCAAGTTTGGTGCTGTTTTGGCGTGGACTTAGGAAGTTTGTACCAAGTTTGGTGCTGTTTTGGCGTGGACTTAGGAAGTTTGTTCCAAGTTTGTTACTGTTTTGGCGTGGTCTTATGAAGTTTGTACCAAGTTGGGTGCTGTTTTGACGTGGACTTAGGAAGTTTGTACCAAGTTTGGTGCTGTTTTGGCGCGGACTTACGAAGTTTGTACCAAGTTTGTTACTGTTTTGGCGTGGACTTAGGAAGTTTGTATCAAGTTTGGTGCTGTTTTGGCGTGGACTTAGAAAGTTTGTATCAAGTTTGGTGCTGTTTTGGCGTGGACTTAGGAAGTTTGTATCAAGTTTGGTGCTGTTTTGGCGTGGACTTAGGAAGTTTGTACCAAGTTTGTTACTGTTTTGGCGTGGACTTAGGAAGTTTGTATCAAGTTTGGTGCTGTTTTGGCGTGGACTTAGGAAGTTTGTACCAAGTTTGTTTCTGTTTTGGCGTGGACTTAGGAAGTTTGTACCAAGTTTGTTACTGTTTTGGCGTGGACTTAGGAAGTTTGTACCAAGTTTGTTACTGTTTTGGCGTGGACTTAGGAAGTTTGTACCAAGTTTGTTACTGTTTTGGCGTGGACTTAGGAAGTTTGTACCAAGTTTGTTACTGTTTTGGCGTGGACTTAGGAAGTTTGTACCAAGTTTGTTACTGTTTTGGCGTGGACTTAGGAAGTTTGTACCAAGTTTGGTGCTGTTTTGGCGTGGACTTAGGAAGTTTGTACCAAGTTTGTTACTGTTTTGGCGTGGACTTAGGAAGTTTGTACCAAGTTTGTTACTGTTTTGGCGTGGACTTAGGAAGTTTGTACCAAGTTTGTTACTGTTTTGGCGTGGACTTAGGAAGTTTGTACCAAGTTTGTTACTGTTTTGGCGTGGACTTAGGAAGTTTGTACCAAGTTTGGTGCTGTTTTGGCGTGGACTTAGGAAGTTTGTACCAAGTTTGTTACTGTTTTGGCGTGGTCTTATGAAGTTTGTACCAAGTTGGGTGCTGTTTTGGCGTGGTCTTATGAAGTTTGTACCAAGTTTGGTGCTGTTTTGGCGCGGACTTACGAAGTTTGTACCAAGTTTGGTGCTGTTTTGGCGTGGACTTAGGAAGTTTGTACCAAGTTTGTTACTGTTTTGGCGTGGACTTAGGAAGTTTGTACCAAGTTTGTTACTGTTTTGGCGTGGACTTAGGAAGTTTGTACCAAGTTTGGTGCTGTTTTGGCGCGGACTTACGAAGTTTGTACCAAGTTTGGTGCTGTTTTGGCGTGGACTTAGGAAGTTTGTACCAAGTTTGTTACTGTTTTGGCGTGGACTTAGGAAGTTTGTATCAAGTTTGTTACTGTTTTGGCGTGGACTTAGGAAGTTTGTATCAAGTTTGGTGCTGTTTTGGCGTGGACTTAGGAAGTTTGTACCAAGTTTGTTACTGTTTTGGCGTGGACTTAGGAAGTTTGTATCAAGTTTGGTGCTGTTTTGGCGTGGACTTAGGAAGTTTGTACCAAGTTTGTTACTGTTTTGGCGTGGACTTAGGAAGTTTGTATCAAGTTTGGTGCTGTTTTGGCGTGGACTTAGGAAGTTTGTATCAAGTTTGGTGCTGTTTTGGCGTGGCCTTAGAAAGTTTGTATCAAGTTTGGTGCTGTTTTGGCGTGGACTTAGGAAGTTTGTACCAAGTTTGTTACTGTTTTGGCGTGGACTTAGGAAGTTTGTATCAAGTTTGGTGCTGTTTTGGCGTGGACTTAGGAAGTTTGTACCAAGTTTGTTACTGTTTTGGCGTGGACTTAGGAAGTTTGTACCAAGTTTGTTACTGTTTTGGCGTGGACTTAGGAAGTTTGTACCAAGTTTGTTACTGTTTTGGCGTGGACTTAGGAAGTTTGTACCAAGTTTGTTACTGTTTTGGCGTGGACTTAGGAAGTTTGTACCAAGTTTGTTACTGTTTTGGCGTGGCCTTAGAAAGTTTGTATCAAGTTTGGTGCTGTTTTGGCGTGGACTTAGGAAGTTTGTACCAAGTTTGGTGCTGTTTTGGCGTGGACTTAGGAAGTTTGTACCAAGTTTGTTACTGTTTTGGCGTGGACTTAGGAAGTTTGTACCAAGTTTGGTACTGTTTTGGCGTGGACTTAGGAAGTTTGTATCAAGTTTGGTGCTGTTTTGGCGTGGCCTTAGAAAGTTTGTATCAAGTTTGGTGCTGTTTTGGCGTGGACTTAGGAAGTTTGTACCAAGTTTGGTGCTGTTTTGGCGTGGACTTAGGAAGTTTGTATCAAGTTTGTTACTGTTTTGGCGTGGACTTAGGAAGTTTGTATCAAGTTTGGTGCTGTTTTGGCGTGGACTTAGAAAGTTTGTATCAAGTTTGGTGCTGTTTTGGCGTGGACTTAGAAAGTTTGTATCAAGTTTGGTGCTGTTTTGGCGTGGACTTAGGAAGTTTGTACCAAGTTTGTTACTGTTTTGGCGTGGACTTAGGAAGTTTGTATCAAGTTTGGTGCTGTTTTGGCGTGGACTTAGGAAGTTTGTACCAAGTTTGTTACTGTTTTGGCGTGGACTTAGGAAGTTTGTATCAAGTTTGTTACTGTTTTGGCGTGGACTTAGGAAGTTTGTATCAAGTTTGGTGCTGTTTTGGCGTGGACTTAGGAAGTTTGTACCAAGTTTGTTACTGTTTTGGCGTGGACTTAGGAAGTTTGTATCAAGTTTGGTGCTGTTTTGGCGTGGACTTAGGAAGTTTGTACCAAGTTTGTTACTGTTTTGGCGTGGACTTAGGAAGTTTGTATCAAGTTTGGTGCTGTTTTGGCGTGGACTTAGGAAGTTTGTATCAAGTTTGGTGCTGTTTTGGCGTGGCCTTAGAAAGTTTGTATCAAGTTTGGTGCTGTTTTGGCGTGGACTTAGGAAGTTTGTACCAAGTTTGTTACTGTTTTGGCGTGGACTTAGGAAGTTTGTTCCAAGTTTGTTACTGTTTTGGCGTGGACTTAGGAAGTTTGTACCAAGTTTGTTACTGTTTTGGCGTGGTCTTAGGAAGTATGTACCAAGTTTGTTACTGTTTTGGCGTGGACTTAGGAAGTTTGTACCAAGTTTGATACTGTTTTGGCGTGGACTTAGGAAGTTTGTACCAAGTTTGTTACTGTTTTGGCGTGAACTTAGGAAGTTTTTTCCAAGTTTGCTTCTGTTTTGGCGTGGACTTAGGAAGCTTGTATTAAGTTTGGTGCTGTTTTGGCGTGGACTTAGGAAGTTTGTTCCAAGTTTGCTACTGTTTTGGCGTGGACTTAGGAAGTTTGTTACAAGTTTACTACTGTTTTGGCGTGTTCTTAGGAAGTTTGTAACAAGTTTGCTACTGTTTTGGCGTGGACTTAGGAAGTTTGTACCACGTTTGTTACTGTTTTGGCGTGGACTCAAGAAGTTTGTATCAAGTTTGTTACTGTTTTGGCGTGCACTTAGGGAGTTTGTACCAAGTTTGTTACTGTTTTGGCGTGGACTAAGGAAGTTTGTACCAAGTTTGGTGCTGTTTAGGCGTGGTCTTAGGAAGTTTGTACCAAGTTTGTTACTGTTTTGGCGTGGACTTAGGAAGTTTGTACCAAGTTTGGTGCTGTTTTGGCGTGGACTTAGGAAGTTTGTACCAAGTTTGTTACTGTTTTGGCGTGGACTTAGGAAGTTTGTACCAAGTTTGTTACTGTTTTGGCGTGGACTTAGGAAGTTTGTACCAAGTTGGGTGCTGTTTTGACGTGGACTTAGGAAGTTTGTACCAAGTTTGGTGCTGTTTTGGCGCGGACTTACGAAGTTTGTACCAAGTTTGTTACTGTTTTGGCGTGGACTTAGGAAGTTTGTACCAAGTTTGGTGCTGTTTTGGCGTGGACTTAGGAAGTTTGTATCAAGTTTGGTGCTGTTTTGGCGTGGACTTAGAAAGTTTGTATCAAGTTTGGTGCTGTTTTGGCGTGGACTTAGAAAGTTTGTATCAAGTTTGGTGCTGTTTTGGCGTGGACTTAGGAAGTTTGTACCAAGTTTGGTGCTGTTTTGGCGTGGACTTAGGAAGTTTGTTCCAAGTTTGTTACTGTTTTGGCGTGGTCTTATGAAGTTTGTACCAAGTTGGGTGCTGTTTTGACGTGGACTTAGGAAGTTTGTACCAAGTTTGGTGCTGTTTTGGCGCGGACTTACGAAGTTTGTACCAAGTTTGTTACTGTTTTGGCGTGGACTTAGGAAGTTTGTATCAAGTTTGGTGCTGTTTTGGCGTGGACTTAGAAAGTTTGTATCAAGTTTGGTGCTGTTTTGGCGTGGACTTAGGAAGTTTGTATCAAGTTTGGTGCTGTTTTGGCGTGGACTTAGGAAGTTTGTACCAAGTTTGTTACTGTTTTGGCGTGGACTTAGGAAGTTTGTATCAAGTTTGGTGCTGTTTTGGCGTGGACTTAGGAAGTTTGTACCAAGTTTGTTTCTGTTTTGGCGTGGACTTAGGAAGTTTGTACCAAGTTTGTTACTGTTTTGGCGTGGACTTAGGAAGTTTGTACCAAGTTTGTTACTGTTTTGGCGTGGACTTAGGAAGTTTGTACCAAGTTTGTTACTGTTTTGGCGTGGACTTAGGAAGTTTGTACCAAGTTTGTTACTGTTTTGGCGTGGACTTAGGAAGTTTGTACCAAGTTTGTTACTGTTTTGGCGTGGACTTAGGAAGTTTGTACCAAGTTTGGTGCTGTTTTGGCGTGGACTTAGGAAGTTTGTACCAAGTTTGTTACTGTTTTGGCGTGGACTTAGGAAGTTTGTACCAAGTTTGTTACTGTTTTGGCGTGGACTTAGGAAGTTTGTACCAAGTTTGTTACTGTTTTGGCGTGGACTTAGGAAGTTTGTACCAAGTTTGTTACTGTTTTGGCGTGGACTTAGGAAGTTTGTACCAAGTTTGGTGCTGTTTTGGCGTGGACTTAGGAAGTTTGTACCAAGTTTGTTACTGTTTTGGCGTGGTCTTATGAAGTTTGTACCAAGTTGGGTGCTGTTTTGGCGTGGTCTTATGAAGTTTGTACCAAGTTTGGTGCTGTTTTGGCGCGGACTTACGAAGTTTGTACCAAGTTTGGTGCTGTTTTGGCGTGGACTTAGGAAGTTTGTACCAAGTTTGTTACTGTTTTGGCGTGGACTTAGGAAGTTTGTACCAAGTTTGTTACTGTTTTGGCGTGGACTTAGGAAGTTTGTACCAAGTTTGGTGCTGTTTTGGCGCGGACTTACGAAGTTTGTACCAAGTTTGGTGCTGTTTTGGCGTGGACTTAGGAAGTTTGTACCAAGTTTGTTACTGTTTTGGCGTGGACTTAGGAAGTTTGTATCAAGTTTGTTACTGTTTTGGCGTGGACTTAGGAAGTTTGTATCAAGTTTGGTGCTGTTTTGGCGTGGACTTAGGAAGTTTGTACCAAGTTTGTTACTGTTTTGGCGTGGACTTAGGAAGTTTGTATCAAGTTTGGTGCTGTTTTGGCGTGGACTTAGGAAGTTTGTACCAAGTTTGTTACTGTTTTGGCGTGGACTTAGGAAGTTTGTATCAAGTTTGGTGCTGTTTTGGCGTGGACTTAGGAAGTTTGTATCAAGTTTGGTGCTGTTTTGGCGTGGCCTTAGAAAGTTTGTATCAAGTTTGGTGCTGTTTTGGCGTGGACTTAGGAAGTTTGTACCAAGTTTGTTACTGTTTTGGCGTGGACTTAGGAAGTTTGTATCAAGTTTGGTGCTGTTTTGGCGTGGACTTAGGAAGTTTGTACCAAGTTTGTTACTGTTTTGGCGTGGACTTAGGAAGTTTGTACCAAGTTTGTTACTGTTTTGGCGTGGACTTAGGAAGTTTGTACCAAGTTTGTTACTGTTTTGGCGTGGACTTAGGAAGTTTGTACCAAGTTTGTTACTGTTTTGGCGTGGACTTAGGAAGTTTGTACCAAGTTTGTTACTGTTTTGGCGTGGCCTTAGAAAGTTTGTATCAAGTTTGGTGCTGTTTTGGCGTGGACTTAGGAAGTTTGTACCAAGTTTGGTGCTGTTTTGGCGTGGACTTAGGAAGTTTGTACCAAGTTTGTTACTGTTTTGGCGTGGACTTAGGAAGTTTGTACCAAGTTTGGTACTGTTTTGGCGTGGACTTAGGAAGTTTGTATCAAGTTTGGTGCTGTTTTGGCGTGGCCTTAGAAAGTTTGTATCAAGTTTGGTGCTGTTTTGGCGTGGACTTAGGAAGTTTGTACCAAGTTTGGTGCTGTTTTGGCGTGGACTTAGGAAGTTTGTATCAAGTTTGTTACTGTTTTGGCGTGGACTTAGGAAGTTTGTATCAAGTTTGGTGCTGTTTTGGCGTGGACTTAGAAAGTTTGTATCAAGTTTGGTGCTGTTTTGGCGTGGACTTAGAAAGTTTGTATCAAGTTTGGTGCTGTTTTGGCGTGGACTTAGGAAGTTTGTACCAAGTTTGTTACTGTTTTGGCGTGGACTTAGGAAGTTTGTATCAAGTTTGGTGCTGTTTTGGCGTGGACTTAGGAAGTTTGTACCAAGTTTGTTACTGTTTTGGCGTGGACTTAGGAAGTTTGTACCAAGTTTGGTGCTGTTTTGGCGTGGACTTAGGAAGTTTGTACCAAGTTTGTTACTGTTTTGGCGTGGACTTAGGAAGTTTGTACCAAGTTTGGTGATGTTTTGGCGTGGACTTAGGAAGTTTGTATCAAGTTTGGTGCTGTTTTGGCGTGGACTTAGGAAGTTTGTACCATGTTTGTTACTGTTTTGGCGTGGACTTAGGAAGTTTGTACCAAGTTTGTTACTGTTTTGGCGTGGACTTAGGAAGTTTGTACCAAGTTTGTTACTGTTTTGGCGTGGACTTAGGAAGTTTGTACCAAGTTTGGTGCTGTTTTGGCGCGGACTTACGAAGTTTGTACCAAGTTTGGTGCTGTTTTGGCGCGGACTTACGAAGTTTGTACCAAGTTTGGTGCTGTTTTGGCGTGGACTTAGGAAGTTTGTACCAAGTTTGTTACTGTTTTGGCGTGGACTTAGGAAGTTTGTACCAAGTTTGTTACTGTTTTGGCGTGGACTTAGGAAGTTTGTACCAAGTTTGGTGCTGTTTTGGCGCGGACTTACGAAGTTTGTACCAAGTTTGGTGCTGTTTTGGCGTGGACTTAGGAAGTTTGTACCAAGTTTGTTACTGTTTTGGCGTGGACTTAGGAAGTTTGTATCAAGTTTGTTACTGTTTTGGCGTGGACTTAGGAAGTTTGTATCAAGTTTGGTGCTGTTTTGGCGTGGACTTAGGAAGTTTGTACCAAGTTTGTTACTGTTTTGGCGTGGACTTAGGAAGTTTGTATCAAGTTTGGTGCTGTTTTGGCGTGGACTTAGGAAGTTTGTACCAAGTTTGTTACTGTTTTGGCGTGGACTTAGGAAGTTTGTATCAAGTTTGGTGCTGTTTTGGCGTGGACTTAGGAAGTTTGTATCAAGTTTGGTGCTGTTTTGGCGTGGCCTTAGAAAGTTTGTATCAAGTTTGGTGCTGTTTTGGCGTGGACTTAGGAAGTTTGTACCAAGTTTGTTACTGTTTTGGCGTGGACTTAGGAAGTTTGTATCAAGTTTGGTGCTGTTTTGGCGTGGACTTAGGAAGTTTGTACCAAGTTTGTTACTGTTTTGGCGTGGACTTAGGAAGTTTGTACCAAGTTTGTTACTGTTTTGGCGTGGACTTAGGAAGTTTGTACCAAGTTTGTTACTGTTTTGGCGTGGACTTAGGAAGTTTGTACCAAGTTTGTTACTGTTTTGGCGTGGACTTAGGAAGTTTGTACCAAGTTTGTTACTGTTTTGGCGTGGCCTTAGAAAGTTTGTATCAAGTTTGGTGCTGTTTTGGCGTGGACTTAGGAAGTTTGTACCAAGTTTGGTGCTGTTTTGGCGTGGACTTAGGAAGTTTGTACCAAGTTTGTTACTGTTTTGGCGTGGACTTAGGAAGTTTGTACCAAGTTTGGTACTGTTTTGGCGTGGACTTAGGAAGTTTGTATCAAGTTTGGTGCTGTTTTGGCGTGGCCTTAGAAAGTTTGTATCAAGTTTGGTGCTGTTTTGGCGTGGACTTAGGAAGTTTGTACCAAGTTTGGTGCTGTTTTGGCGTGGACTTAGGAAGTTTGTATCAAGTTTGTTACTGTTTTGGCGTGGACTTAGGAAGTTTGTATCAAGTTTGGTGCTGTTTTGGCGTGGACTTAGAAAGTTTGTATCAAGTTTGGTGCTGTTTTGGCGTGGACTTAGAAAGTTTGTATCAAGTTTGGTGCTGTTTTGGCGTGGACTTAGGAAGTTTGTACCAAGTTTGTTACTGTTTTGGCGTGGACTTAGGAAGTTTGTATCAAGTTTGGTGCTGTTTTGGCGTGGACTTAGGAAGTTTGTACCAAGTTTGTTACTGTTTTGGCGTGGACTTAGGAAGTTTGTACCAAGTTTGGTGCTGTTTTGGCGTGGACTTAGGAAGTTTGTACCAAGTTTGTTACTGTTTTGGCGTGGACTTAGGAAGTTTGTACCAAGTTTGGTGATGTTTTGGCGTGGACTTAGGAAGTTTGTATCAAGTTTGGTGCTGTTTTGGCGTGGACTTAGGAAGTTTGTACCATGTTTGTTACTGTTTTGGCGTGGACTTAGGAAGTTTGTACCAAGTTTGTTACTGTTTTGGCGTGGACTTAGGAAGTTTGTACCAAGTTTGTTACTGTTTTGGCGTGGACTTAGGAAGTTTGTACCAAGTTTGTTACTGTTTTGGCGTGGACTTAGGAAGTTTGTATCAAGTTTGGTGCTGTTTTGGCGTGGACTTAGAAAGTTTGTATCAAGTTTGGTGCTGTTTTGGCGTGGACTTAGAAAGTTTGTATCAAGTTTGGTGCTGTTTTGGCGTGGACTTAGGAAGTTTGTACCAAGTTTGTTTCTGTTTTGGCGCGGACTTACGAAGTTTGTACCAAGTTTGGTGCTGTTTTGGCGTGGACTTAGGAAGTTTGTACCAAGTTTGTTACTGTTTTGGCGTGGACTTAGGAAGTTTGTACCAAGTTTGTTACTGTTTTGGCGTGGACTTAGGAAGTTTGTACCAAGTTTGGTGCTGTTTTGGCGTGGACTTAGGAAGTTTGTACCAAGTTTGTTACTGTTTTGGCGTGGACTTAGGAAGTTTGTACCAAGTTTGTTACTGTTTTGGCGTGGACTTAGGAACTTTGCACCAAGTTTGTTACTGTTTTGGCGTGGACTTAGGAAGTTTGTACCAAGTTTGGTGATGTTTTGGCGTGGACTTAGGAAGTTTGTATCAAGTTTGGTGCTGTTTTGGCGTGGTCTTAGGAAGTTTGTACCAAGTTTGTTACTGTTTTGGCGTGGACTTAGGAAGTTTGTACCAAGTTTGGTGCTGTTTTGGCGTGGACTTAGGAAGTTTGTACCAAGTTTGTTACTGTTTTGGCGTGGACTTAGGAAGTTTGTACCAAGTTTGGTGCTGTTTTGGCGTGGACTTAGGAAGTTTGTACCAAGTTTGTTACTGTTTTGGCGTGGACTTAGGAAGTTTGTACCAAGTTTGGTGCTGTTTTGGCGTGGACTTAGGAAGTTTGTACCAAGTTTGTTACTGTTTTGGCGTGGACTTAGGAAGTTTGTACCAAGTTTGTTACTGTTTTGGCGTGGACTTAGGAAGTTTGACCAAGTTTGTTACTGTTTTGGCGTGGACTTAGGAAGTTTGTATCAAGTTTGGTGCTGTTTTGGCGTGGACTTAGAAAGTTTGTATCAAGTTTGGTGCTGTTTTGGCGTGGACTTAGAAAGTTTGTATCAAGTTTGGTGCTGTTTTGGCGTGGACTTAGGAAGTTTGTACCTAGTTTGTTTCTGTTTTGGCGTGGACTTAGGAAGTTTGTATCAAGTTTGGTGCTGTTTTGGCGTGGACTTAGGAAGTTTGTACCTAGTTTGTTACTGTTTTGGCGTGGACTTAGGAAGTTTGTTCCAAGTTTGTTACTGTTTTGGCGTGGACTTAGGAAGTTTGTACCAAGTTTGTTACTGTTTTGGCGTGGACTTAGGAAGTTTGTACCTAGTTTGTTTCTGTTTTGGCGTGGACTTAGGAAGTTTGTACCAAGTTTGTTACTGTTTTGGCGTGGACTTAGGAAGTTTGTACCAAGTTTGTTACTGTTTTGGCGTGGACTTAGGAAGTTTGTACCAAGTTTGTTACTGTTTTGGCGTGGACTTAGGAAGTTTGTACCAAGTTTGGTGCTGTTTTGGCGTGGACTTAGGAAGTTTGTACCAAATTTGTTACTGTTTTGGCGTGGACTTAGGAAGTTTGTACCAAGTTTGTTTCTGTTTTGGCGTGGACTTAGGAAGTTTGTACCAAGTTTGTTACTGTTGTGGCGTGGACTTAGGAAGTTTGTACCAAGTTTGTTACTGTTTTGGCGTGGACTTAGCAAGTTTGTACCAAGTTTGTTACTGTTTTGGCGTGGACTTAGGAAGTTTGTACCAAGTTTGTTACTGTTTTGGCGTGGACTTAGGAAGTTTGTACCAAGTTTGGTGCTGTTTTGGCGCGGACTTATGAAGTTTGTACCAAGTTTGGTGATGTTTTGGCGTGGACTTAGGAAGTTTGTATCAAGTTTGGTGCTGTTTTGGCGTGGTCTTAGGAAGTTTGTACCAAGTTTGTTACTGTTTTGGCGTGGACTTAGGAAGTTTGTACCAAGTTTGTTACTGTTTTGGCGTGGACTTAGGAAGTTTGTACCAAGTTTGTTACTGTTTTGGCGTGGACTTAGGAAGTTTGTACCAAGTTTGGTGATGTTTTGGCGTGGACTTACGAAGTTTGTACCAAGTTTGGTGATGTTTTGGCGTGGACTTAGGAAGTTTGTATCAAGTTTGGTGCTGTTTTGGCGTGGACTTAGGAAGTTTGTACCAAGTTTGGTGATGTTTTGGCGTGGACTTACGAAGTTTGTACCAAGTTTGGTGCTGTTTTGGCGTGGACTTAGGAAGTTTGTACCAAGTTTGTTACTGTTTTGGCGTGGACTTAGGAAGTTTGTATCAAGTTTGGTGCTGTTTTGGCGTGGACTTAGGAAGTTTGTACCAAGTTTGGTGCTGTTTTGGCGTGGACTTAGGAAGTTTGTACCAAGTTTGGTGCTGTTTTGGCGTGGACTTAGGAAGTTTGTACCAAGTTTGTTACTGTTTTGGCGTGGACTTAGGAAGTTTGTACCAAGTTTGTTTCTGTTTTGGCGCGGACTTACGAAGTTTGTACCAAGTTTGGTGCTGTTTTGGCGTGGACTTAGGAAGTTTGTACCAAGTTTGTTACTGTTTTGGCGTGGACTTAGGAAGTTTGTACCAAGTTTGTTACTGTTTTGGCGTGGACTTAGGAAGTTTGTACCAAGTTTGGTGCTGTTTTGGCGTGGACTTAGGAAGTTTGTACCAAGTTTGGTGCTGTTTTGGCGTGGACTTAGGAAGTTTGTACCAAGTTTGTTACTGTTTTGGCGTGGACTTAGGAACTTTGCACCAAGTTTGTTACTGTTTTGGCGTGGACTTAGGAAGTTTGTACCAAGTTTGGTGCTGTTTTGGCGTGGACTTAGGAAGTTTGTACCAAGTTTGTTTCTGTTTTGGCGCGGACTTACGAAGTTTGTACCAAGTTTGGTGCTGTTTTGGCGTGGACTTAGGAAGTTTGTACCAAGTTTGGTGCTGTTTTGGCGTGGACTTAGGAAGTTTGTACCAAGTTTGTTACTGTTTTGGCGTGGACTTAGGAACTTTGCACCAAGTTTGTTACTGTTTTGGCGTGGGCTTAGGAAGTTTGTACCAAGTTTGGTGCTGTTTTGGCGTGGACTTAGGAAGTTTGTACCAAGTTTGTTACTGTTTTGGCGTGGACTTAGGAAGTTTGTACCAAGTTTGGTGCTGTTTTGGCGTGGACTTAGGAAGTTTGTACCAAGTTTGTTGATGTTTTGGCGTGGACTTAGGAACTTTGCACCAAGTTTGTTACTGTTTTGGCGTGGACTTAGGAAGTTTGTACCAAGTTTGTTTCTGTTTTGGCGTGGACTTAGGAAGTTTGTATCAAGTTTGGTGCTGTTTTGGCGTGGACTTAGGAAGTTTGTACCTAGTTTGTTTCTGTTTTGGCGTGGACTTAGGAAGTTTGTACCAAGTTTGTTTCTGTTTTGGCTCGGACTTACGAAGTTTGTACCAAGTTTGGTGCTGTTTTGGCGTGGACTTAGGAAGTTTGTACCAAGTTTGTTACTGTTTTGGCGTGGACTTAGGAAGTTTGTACCAAGTTTGTTACTGTTTTGGCGTGGACTTAGGAAGTTTGTACCTAGTTTGTTTCTGTTTTGGCGTGGACTTAGGAAGTTTGTACCAAGTTTGTTACTGTTTTGGCGTGGACTTAGGAAGTTTGTACCAAGTTTGTTACTGTTTTGGCGTGGACTTAGGAAGTTTGTACCAAGTTTGTTACTGTTTTGGCGTGGACTTAGGAAGTTTGTACCAAGTTTGGTGCTGTTTTGGCGTGGACTTCGGAAGTTTGTACCAAATTTGTTACTGTTTTGGCGTGGACTTAGGAAGTTTGTACCAAGTTTGTTTCTGTTTTGGCGTGGACTTAGGAAGTTTGTACCAAGTTTGTTACTGTTGTGGCGTGGACTTAGGAAGTTTGTACCAAGTTTGTTACTGTTTTGGCGTGGACTTAGCAAGTTTGTACCAAGTTTGTTACTGTTTTGGCGTGGACTTAGGAAGTTTGTACCAAGTTTGTTACTGTTTTGGCGTGGACTTAGGAAGTTTGTACCAAGTTTGGTGCTGTTTTGGCGCGGACTTATGAAGTTTGTACCAAGTTTGGTGATGTTTTGGCGTGGACTTAGGAAGTTTGTATCAAGTTTGGTGCTGTTTTGGCGTGGTCTTAGGAAGTTTGTACCAAGTTTGTTACTGTTTTGGCGTGGACTTAGGAAGTTTGTACCAAGTTTGTTACTGTTTTGGCGTGGACTTAGGAAGTTTGTACCAAGTTTGTTTCTGTTTTGGCGTGGACTTAGGAAGTTTGTACCAAGTTTGGTGATGTTTTGGCGTGGACTTACGAAGTTTGTACCAAGTTTGGTGATGTTTTGGCGTGGACTTAGGAAGTTTGTATCAAGTTTGGTGCTGTTTTGGCGTGGACTTAGGAAGTTTGTACCAAGTTTGGTGATGTTTTGGCGTGGACTTACGAAGTTTGTACCAAGTTTGGTGCTGTTTTGGCGTGGACTTAGGAAGTTTGTACCAAGTTTGTTACTGTTTTGGCGTGGACTTAGGAAGTTTGTATCAAGTTTGGTGCTGTTTTGGCGTGGACTTAGGAAGTTTGTACCTAGTTTGTTTCTGTTTTGGCGTGGACTTAGGAAGTTTGTACCAAGTTTGTTTCTGTTTTGGCGCGGACTTACGAAGTTTGTACCAAGTTTGGTGCTGTTTTGGCGTGGACTTAGGAAGTTTGTACCAAGTTTGTTACTGTTTTGGCGTGGACTTAGGAAGTTTGTACCAAGTTTGTTACTGTTTTGGCGTGGACTTAGGAAGTTTGTACCAAGTTTGGTGCTGTTTTGGCGTGGACTTAGGAAGTTTGTACCAAGTTTGGTGCTGTTTTGGCGTGGACTTAGGAAGTTTGTACCAAGTTTGTTACTGTTTTGGCGTGGACTTAGGAACTATGCACCAAGTTTGTTACTGTTTTGGCGTGGACTTAGGAAGTTTGTACCAAGTTTGGTGCTGTTTTGGCGTGGACTTAGGAAGTTTGTACCAAGTTTGTTGATGTTTTGGCGTGGACTTAGGAACTTTGCACCAAGTTTGGTGCTGTTTTGGCGTGGACTTAGGAAGTTTGTACCAAGTTTGTTACTGTTTTGGCGTGGACTTAGGAAGTTTGTACCAAGTTTGTTACTGTTTTGGCGTGGACTTAGGAAGTTTGTACCAAGTTTGGTGCTGTTTTGGCGTGGACTTAGGAAGTTTGTACCAAGTTTGTTTCTGTTTTGGCGTGGACTTACGAAGTTTGTACCAAGTTTGGTGCTGTTTTGGCGTGGACTTAGGAAGTTTGTACCAAGTTTGTTACTGTTTTGGCGTGGACTTAGGAAGTTTGTACCAAGTTTGTTACTGTTTTGGCGTGGACTTAGGAAGTTTGTACCAAGTTTGGTGCTGTTTTGGCGTGGACTTAGGAAGTTTGTACCAAGTTTGTTTCTGTTTTGGCGCGGACTTACGAAGTTTGTACCAAGTTTGGTGCTGTTTTGGCGTGGACTTAGGAAGTTTGTACCAAGTTTGGTGCTGTTTTGGCGTGGACTTAGGAAGTTTGTACCAAGTTTGTTACTGTTTTGGCGTGGACTTAGGAACTTTGCACCAAGTTTGTTACTGTTTTGGCGTGGGCTTAGGAAGTTTGTACCAAGTTTGGTGCTGTTTTGGCGTGGACTTAGGAAGTTTGTACCAAGTTTGTTACTGTTTTGGCGTGGACTTAGGAAGTTTGTACCAAGTTTGGTGCTGTTTTGGCGTGGACTTAGGAAGTTTGTACCAAGTTTGTTGATGTTTTGGCGTGGACTTAGGAACTTTGCACCAAGTTTGTTACTGTTTTGGCGTGGACTTAGGAAGTTTGTACCAAGTTTGTTTCTGTTTTGGCGTGGACTTAGGAAGTTTGTATCAAGTTTGGTGCTGTTTTGGCGTGGACTTAGGAAGTTTGTACCTAGTTTGTTTCTGTTTTGGCGTGGACTTAGGAAGTTTGTACCAAGTTTGTTTCTGTTTTGGCTCGGACTTACGAAGTTTGTACCAAGTTTGGTGCTGTTTTGGCGTGGACTTAGGAAGTTTGTACCAAGTTTGTTACTGTTTTGGCGTGGACTTAGGAAGTTTGTACCAAGTTTGGTGCTGTTTTGGCGTGGACTTAGGAAGTTTGTACCAAGTTTGTTTCTGTTTTGGCGCGGACTTACGAAGTTTGTACCAAGTTTGGTGCTGTTTTGGCGTGGTCTTAGGAAGTTTGTATCAAGTTTGGTGCTGTTTTGGCGTGGACTTAGGAAGTTTGTACCAAGTTTGGTGCTGTTTTGGCGTGGACTTAGGAAGTTTGTACCAAGTTTGTTACTGTTTTGGCGTGGACTTAGGAACTTTGCACCAAGTTTGTTACTGTTTTGGCGTGGGCTTAGGAAGTTTGTACCAAGTTTGGTGCTGTTTTGGCGTGGACTTAGGAAGTTTGTACCAAGTTTGTTTCTGTTTTGGCGCGGACTTACGAAGTTTGTAC
Organism: Anopheles atroparvus; assembly: GCA_914969975.1. Lineage (NCBI taxonomy): Eukaryota > Metazoa > Arthropoda > Insecta > Diptera > Culicidae > Anopheles > Anopheles atroparvus. The sequence goes on from CAJZCY010000011.1 coordinate 279,131, forward strand.
CAAGTTTGGTGCTGTTTTGGCGTGGACTTAGGAAGTTTGTACCAAGTTTGGTGCTGTTTTGGCGTGGTCTTAGGACGTTTGTACCAAGTTTGTTACTGTTTTGGCGTGGACTTAGGAAGTTTGTACCAAGTTTGGTGCTGTTTTGGCGTGGTCTTAGGTAGTTTTTTCCAATTTTGTTACTGTTTTGGCGTGGGCTTAGGAAGTTTGTTCCAAGTTTGTTACTGTTTTGGCGTGGACTTAGGAAGTTTGTACCAAGTTTGTTACTGTTTTGGCGTGGACTAAGGAAGTTTGTACCAAGTTTGTTACTGTTTTGGCGTGGAGTTAGGAAGTTTGTACCAAGTTTGGTGCTGTTTTGGCGTGGTCTTAGGAAGTGTGTACCAAGTTTGTTAATGTTTTGGCGTGGACTTAGGAAGTTTGTACCAAGTTTGGTGCTGTTTTGGCGTGGACTTAGGAAGTTTTTTCCAATTTTGTTACTGTTTTGGAGTGGGCTTAGGAAGTTTGTTCCAAGTTTGTTACTGTTTTGGCGTGGACTTAGGAAGTTTGTACCAAGTTTGTTACTGTTTTGGCGTGGACTTAGGAAGTTTGTACCAAGTTTGTTACTGTTTTGGCGTGGTCTTAGGAAGCTTGTTCCAAGTTTGTTACTGTTTTGGCGTGGACTTAGGAAGTTTGTACCAAGTTTTGTGCTGTTTTGGCGTGGACTTAGGAAGTTTGTACCAAGTTTGGTGCTGTTTTGGCGTGGTCTTAGGAAGTTTGTGCCAAGTTTGTTACTGTTTTGGCGTGGACTTAGGAAGTTTGTACCAAGTTTGTTACTGTTTTGGCGTGGACTTTGGAAGATTGTACCAAGTTTGTTACTGTTTAGGCGTGGTCTAAGGAAGTTTGTGCCAAGTTTGTTACTGTTTTGGCGTGGACTTTGGAAGTTTGTACCAAGTTTGTTACTGTTTTGGCGTGGTCTTAGGAAGTTTGTTCCAAGTTTGTTACTGTTTTAACGTGGACTTAGGAAGTTTGTACCAAGTTTTGTGCTGATTTGGCGTGGACTTAGGAAGTTTGTACCAAGTTTGGTGCTGTTTTGGCGTGGTCTTAGGAAGTTTGTACCACGTTTGTTACTGTTTTGGCGTGGACTTAGGAAGTTTGTTCCAAGTTTGGTGCTGTTTTGGCGTGGTCTTTGGAAGTATGTATCAAGTTTGGTGCTGTTTTGGCTAGGTCTTAGGAAGTTTGTACCACGTTTGTTACTGTTTTGGCGTGGACTTAGGAAGTTTGTACCATGTTTGGTGCTGTTTTGGCGTGGACTTAGGAAGTTTGTACCATGTTTGGTGCTGTTTTGGCGTGGTCTTAGGAAGTTTGTACCAAGTTTGTTACTGTTTTGGCGTGGTCTTAGGAAGTTTGTACCAAGTTTGGTGCTATTTTGGCGTGGACTTAGGAAGTTTCTACCAAGTTTGGTGCTGTTTTGTCGTGGTCTTAGGAATTTGTACCTAGTTTGGTGCTGTTTTGGCGTGGACTTAGGAAGTTTGTACCAAGTTTGGTGCTGTTTTGGCGTGGTCTTAGGAAGTTTGTACCAAGTTTGGTGCTATTTTGGCGTGGACTTAGGAAGTTTCTACCAAGTTTGGTGCTGTTTTGTCGTGGTCTTAGGAATTTGTACCTAGTTTGGTGCTGTTTTGGCGTGGTCTTAGGAAGTTTGTACCAAGTTTGTTACTGTTATGGCGTGGACTTTGGAAGTTTGTACCAAGTTTGGTGCTGTTTTGGCGTGGACTTAGGAAGTTTGTACCAACTTTGTTACTGTTTTGGCGTGGACTTAGGAAGTTTGTACCAAGTTTGTTACTGTTTTGGCGTGGACTTTGGAAGTTTGTATCAAGTTTGTTACTGTTTTGGCGTGGTCTTAGGAAGTTTGTTCCAAGTTTGTTACTGTTTTGGCGTGGACTTAGGAAGTTTGTACCAAGTTTTGTGCTGTTTTGGCGTGGACTTAGGAAGTTTGTACCAAGTTTGTTACTGTTTTGGCGTGGACTTTGGAAGATTGTACCAAGTTTGTTACTGTTTTGGCGTGGTCTTAGGAAGTTTGTACCAAGTTTGGTGCTATTTTGGCGTGGACTTAGGAAGTTTCTACCAAGTTTGGTGCTGTTTTGGCGTGGTCTAGGAAATTGTACCTAGTTTGGTGCTGTTTTGGCGTGGACTTAGGAAGTTTGTACCAAGTTTGGTGCTGTTTTGGCGTGGTCTTAGGAAGTATGTATCAAGTTCTGTGCTGTTTTGGCGTGGACTTAGGAAGTTTGTTCCAAGTTTGGTGCTGTTTTGGCGTGGACTTAGGAAGTTTGTTCCAAGTTTGGTGCTGTTTTGGCGAGGTCTTTGGAAGTATGTATCAAGTTTGGTGCTGTTTTGGCTAGGTCTTAGGAAGTTTGTACCACGTTTGTAACTGTTTTGGCGTGGACTTAGGTAGTTTGTACCATGTTTGGTGCTGTTTTGGCGTGGACTTAGGAAGTTTGTACCATGTTTGGTGCTGTTTTGGCGTGGTCTTAGGAAGTTTGTACCAAGTTTGTTACTGTTTTGGCGTGGTCTTAGGAAGTTTGTACCAAGTTTGGTGCTATTTTGGCGTGGACTTAGGAAGTTTCTACCAAGTTTGGTGCTGTTTTGGCGTGGACTTAGGAAGTTTTTACCAAGTTTGTTACTTTTTTGGCGTGGACTTAGGATGTTTGTACCAAGTTTGTTACTATTTTGGCGTGGACTTAGGAAGTTTGTACCAAATTTTTTACTGTTTTGGCGTGGTCGTAGGAAGTTTGTACCAAGTTTGTTACTGTTTTGGCGTGGACTTGGGAAGTTTGTACCAAGTTTGGTGCTATTTTGGCGTGGACTTAGGAAGTTTCTTCCAAGTTTGGTGCTGTTTTGGTGTGGTCTTAGGAAGTTTTTTCCAATTTTGTTACTGTTTTGGCGCGGACTTACGAAGTTTGTATCAAGTTTGGTGCTGTTTTGGCGTGGACTTAGGAAGTTTGTACCTAGTTTGTTACTGTTTTGGCGTGGACTTAGGAAGTTTGTACCAAGTTTGTTACTGTTTTGGCGTGGACTTAGGAAGTTTGTATCAAGTTTGGTGCTGTTTTGGCGTGGACTTAGGAAGTTTGTACCAAGTTTGTTTCTGTTTTGGCGTGGACTTAGGAAGTTTGTACCAAGTTTGGTGCTGTTTTGGCGTGGACTTAGGAAGTTTGTACCAAGTTTGTTACTGTTTTGGCGTGGACTTAGGAAGTTTGTACCAAGTTTGTTACTGTTTTGGCGTGGACTTAGGAAGTTTGTATCAAGTTTGGTGCTGTTTTGGCGTGGACTTAGGAAGTTTGTACCAAGTTTGTTACTGTTTTGGCGTGGACTTAGGAAGTTTGTACCAAGTTTGTTACTGTGTTGGCGTGGACTTAGGAAGTTTGTACCAAGTTTGGTGCTGTTTTGGCGTGGACTTAGGAAGTTTGTACCAAGTTTGTTACTGTTTTGGCGTGGACTTAGGAAGTTTGTACCAAGTTTGTTACTGTTTTGGCGTGGACTTAGGAAGTTTGTATCAAGTTTGGTGCTGTTTTGGCGTGGACTTAGGAAGTTTGTACCTAGTTTGGTGCTGTTTTGGCGTGGACTTAGGAAGTTTGTACCAAGTTTGTTACTGTTTTGGCGTGGACTTAGGAAGTTTGTACCTAGTTTGGTGCTGTTTTGGCGTGGACTTAGGAAGTTTGTACCAAGTTTGTTACTGTTTTGGCGTGGACTTAGGAAGTTTGTACCAAGTTTGGTGCTGTTTTGGCGTGGACTTAGAAAGTTTGTATCAAGTTTGGTGCTGTTTTGGCGTGGACTTAGGAAGTTTGTACCAAGTTTGTTACTGTTTTGGCGTGGACTTAGGAAGTTTGTACCAAGTTTGGTGCTGTTTTGGCGTGGACTTAGGAAGTTTGTACCAAGTTTTTTAATGTTTTGGCGTGGACTTAGGAAGTTTGTACCAAGTTTGTTACTGTTTTGGCGTGGACTTAGGAAGTTTGTATCAAGTTTGGTGCTGTTTTGGCGTGGACTTAGGAAGTTTGTACCTAGTTTGGTGCTGTTTTGGCGTGGACTTAGGAAGTTTGTACCAAGTTTGGTGCTGTTTTGGCGTGGACTTAGGAAGTTTGTATCAAGTTTGGTGCTGTTTTGGCGTGGACTTAGGAAGTTTGTATCAAGTTTGGTGCTGTTTTGGCGTGGACTTAGGAAGTTTGTACCTAGTTTGGTGCTGTTTTGGCGTGGACTTAGGAAGTTTGTACCAAGTTTGGTGCTGTTTTGGCGTGGACTTAGGAAGTTTGTACCAAGTTTGTTACTGTTTTGGCATGGACTTAGGAAGTTTGTACCAAGTTTGTTACTGTTTTGGCGTGGACTTAGGAAGTTTGTATCAAGTTTGGTGCTGTTTTGGCGTGGACTTAGGAAGTTTGTACCTAGTTTGGTGCTGTTTTGGCGTGGACTTAGGAAGTTTGTACCAAGTTTGTTACTGTTTTGGCGTGGACTTAGGAAGTTTGTACCAAGTTTGGTGCTGTTTTGGCGTGGACTTAGGAAGTTTGTACCAAGTTTGTTACTGTTTTGGCGTGGACTTAGGAAGTTTGTATCAAGTTTGGTGCTGTTTTGGCGTGGACTTAGGAAGTTTGTACCTAGTTTGGTGCTGTTTTGGCGTGGACTTAGGAAGTTTGTACCAAGTTTGTTACTGTTTTGGCGTGGACTTAGGAAGTTTGTATCAAGTTTGGTGCTGTTTTGGCGTGGACTTAGGAAGTTTGTACCTAGTTTGGTGCTGTTTTGGCGTGGACTTAGGAAGTTTGTACCAAGTTTGTTACTGTTTTGGCGTGGACTTAGGAAGTTTGTACCAAGTTTGGTGCTGTTTTGGCGTGGACTTAGGAAGTTTGTACCAAGTTTGTTACTGTTTTGGCATGGACTTAGGAAGTTTGTACCAAGTTTGTTACTGTTTTGGCGTGGACTTAGGAAGTTTGTATCAAGTTTGGTGCTGTTTTGGCGTGGACTTAGGAAGTTTGTACCTAGTTTGGTGCTGTTTTGGCGTGGACTTAGGAAGTTTGTACCAAGTTTGTTACTGTTTTGGCGTGGACTTAGGAAGTTTGTACCAAGTTTGGTGCTGTTTTGGCGTGGACTTAGGAAGTTTGTACCAAGTTTGTTACTGTTTTGGCGTGGACTTAGGAAGTTTGTATCAAGTTTGGTGCTGTTTTGGCGTGGACTTAGGAAGTTTGTACCTAGTTTGGTGCTGTTTTGGCGTGGACTTAGGAAGTTTGTACCAAGTTTGTTACTGTTTTGGCGTGGACTTAGGAAGTTTGTATCAAGTTTGGTGCTGTTTTGGCGTGGACTTAGGAAGTTTGTACCTAGTTTGGTGCTGTTTTGGCGTGGACTTAGGAAGTTTGTACCAAGTTTGTTACTGTTTTGGCGTGGACTTAGCAAGTTTGTACCAAGTTTGGTGCTGTTTTGGCGTGGACTTAGGAAGTTTGTACCAAGTTTGTTACTGTTTTGTCGTGGACTTAGGAAGTTTATACCAAGTTTGGTGCTGTTTTGGCGCGGACTTACGAAGTTTGTACCAAGTTTGGTGCTGTTTTGGCGTGGACTTAGGAAGTTTGTACCAAGTTTGTTACTGTTTTGGCGTGGACTTAGGAATTTTGTACCAAGTTTGTTACTGTTTTGGCGTGGACTTAGGAAGTTTGTACCAAGTTTGTTACTGTTTTGGCGTGGACTTAGGAAGTTTGTACCAAGTTTGTTACTGTTTTGGCGTGGACTTAGGAAGTTTGTACCAAGTTTGTTACTGTTTTGGCGTGGACTTAGGAAGTTTGTACCAAGTTTGTTACTGTTTTGGCGTGGACTTAGAAAGTTTGTATCAAGTTTGGTGCTGTTTTGGCGTGGACTTAGAAAGTTTGTATCAAGTTTGGTGCTGTTTTGGCGTGGACTTAGGAAGTTTGTACCAAGTTTGGTGCTGTTTTGGCGTGGACTTAGGAAGTTTATACCAAGTTTGGTGCTGTTTTGGCGCGGACTTACGAAGTTTGTACCAAGTTTGGTGCTGTTTTGGCGTGGACTTAGGAAGTTTGTACCACGTTTGTTACTGTTTTGGCGTGGACTTAGGAATTTTGTACCAAGTTTGTTACTGTTTTGGCGTGGACTTAGGAAGTTTGTACCAAGTTTGTTACTGTTTTGGCGTGGACTTAGGAAGTTTGTACCAAGTTTGTTACTGTTTTGGCGTGGACTTAGGAAGTTTGTACCAAGTTTGTTACTGTTTTGGCGTGGACTTAGGAAGTTTGTACCAAGTTTGGTGCTGTTTTGGCGTGGACTTAGAAAGTTTGTATCAAGTTTGGTGCTGTTTTGGCGTGGACTTAGGAAGTTTGTATCAAGTTTGGTGCTGTTTTGGCGTGGACTTAGAAAGTTTGTATCAAGTTTGGTGCTGTTTTGGCGTGGACTTAGGAAGTTTGTACCAAGTTTGTTACTGTTTTGGCGTGGACTTAGGAAGTTTGTACCAAGTTTGTTACTGTTTTGGCGTGGACTTAGGAAGTTTGTACCAAGTTTGTTACTGTTTTGGCGTGGACTTAGGAAGTTTGTACCAAGTTTGGTGCTGTTTTGGCGTGGACTTAGGAAGTTTGTTCCAAGTTTGTAACTGTTTTGGCGTGGACTTAGGAAGTTTGTATCAAGTTTGGTGCTGTTTTGGCGTGGACTTAGGAAGTTTGTATCAAGTTTGGTGCTGTTTTGGCGTGGACTTAGGAAGTTTGTACCTAGTTTGTTTCTGTTTTGGCGTGGACTTAGGAAGTTTGTACCAAGTTTGTTACTGTTTTGGCGTGGACTTAGAAAGTTTGTATCAAGTTTGGTGCTGTTTTGGCGTGGACTTAGAAAGTTTGTATCAAGTTTGGTGCTGTTTTGGCGTGGACTTAGGAAGTTTGTACCAAGTTTGTTACTGTTTTGGCGTGGACTTAGGAAGTTTGTACCAAGTTTGTTACTGTTTTGGCGTGGACTTAGGAAGTTTGTACCAAGTTTGGTGCTGTTTTGGCGTGGACTTAGGAAGTTTGTACCAAGTTTGTTACTGTTTTGGCGCGGACTTACGAAGTTTGTATCAAGTTTGGTGCTGTTTTGGCGTGGACTTAGGAAGTTTGTACCAAGTTTGTTACTGTTTTGGCGTGGACTTAGGAAGTTTGTACCAAGTTTGTTACTGTTTTGGCGTGGACTTAGGAAGTTTGTACCAAGTTTGTTACTGTTTTGGCGTGGACTTAGAAAGTTTGTATCAAGTTTGGTGCTGTTTTGGCGTGGACTTAGAAAGTTTGTATCAAGTTTGGTGCTGTTTTGGCGTGGACTTAGGAAGTTTGTACCAAGTTTGTAACTGTTTTGGCGTGGTCTTAGGAAGTTTGTACCAAGTTTGTTACTGTTTTGGCGTGGACTTAGGAAGTTTGTACCAAGTTTGTTACTGTTTTGGCGTGGACTTAGGAAGTTTGTATCAAGTTTGGTGCTGTTTTGGCGTGGACTTAGGAAGTTTGTACCTAGTTTGTTTCTGTTTTGGCGTGGACTTAGGAAGTTTGTACCAAGTTTGTTACTGTTTTGGCGTGGACTTAGGAAGTTTGTACCAAGTTTGTTACTGTTTTGGCGTGGACTTAGGAAGTTTGTACCAAGTTTGTTACTGTTTTGGCGTGGACTTAGGAAGTTTGTACCAAGTTTGTTACTGTTTTGGCGTGGACTTAGGAAGTTTGTACCAAGTTTGGTGCTGTTTTGGCGTGGACTTAGGAAGTTTGTACCAAGTTTGTTACTGTTTTGGCGTGGACTTAGGAAGTTTGTACCAAGTTTGTTACTGTTTTGGCGTGGACTTAGGAAGTTTGTACCAAGTTTGTTACTGTTTTGGCGTGGACTTAGGAAGTTTGTACCAAGTTTGTTACTGTTTTGGCGTGGACTTAGGAAGTTTGTACCAAGTTTGTTACTGTTTTGGCGTGGACTTAGGAAGTTTGTACCAAGTTTGTTACTGTTTTGGCGTGGACTTAGGAAGTTTGTACCAAGTTTGGTGCTGTTTTGGCGTGGACTTAGGAAGTTTGTACCAAGTTTGTTACTGTTTTGGCGTGGACTTAGGAAGTTTGTATCAAGTTTGGTGCTGTTTTGGCGTGGACTTAGAAAGTTTGTATCAAGTTTGGTGCTGTTTTGGCGTGGACTTAGAAAGTTTGTATCAAGTTTGGTGCTGTTTTGGCGTGGACTTAGGAAGTTTGTACCAAGTTTGTTACTGTTTTGGCGTGGACTTAGGAAGTTTGTACCAAGTTTGGTTCTGTTTTCGCGTGCTGTTAGGTAGCTTGTACCAAGTTTGTTACTGTTTTGGCGTGGACTTAGGAAGCTTGTACCAAGTTTGTTACTGTTTTGGCGTGGACTTAGGAAGTTTGTACCAAGTTTGTTACTGTTTTGGCGCGGACTTACGAAGTTTGTACCAAGTTTGGTGCTGTTTTGGCGTGGACTTAGGAAGTTTGTACCAAGTGTGTTACTGTTTTGGCGTGGACTTAGGAAGTTTGTATCAAGTTTGGTGCTGTTTTGGCGTGGACTTAGGAAGTTTGTACCTAGTTTGTTACTGTTTTGGCGTGGACTTAGGAAGTTTGTACCAAGTTTGTTACTGTTTTGGCGTGGACTTAGGAAGTTTGTACCTAGTTTGTTTCTGTTTTGGCGTGGACTTAGGAAGTTTGTACCAAGTTTGTTACTGTTTTGGCGTGGACTTAGGAAGTTTGAACCAAGTTTGGTGCTGTTTTGGCGTGGACTTAGGAAGTTTGTACCAAGTTTGGTGCTGTTTTGGCGTGGACTTAGGAAGTTTGTACCAAGTTTGTTACTGTTTTGGCGTGGACTTAGGAACTTTGCACCAAGTTTGTTACTGTTTTGGCGTGGACTTAGGAAGTTTGTACCAAGTTTGTTACTGTTTTGGCGTGGACTTAGAAAGTTTGTATCAAGTTTGGTGCTGTTTTGGCGTGGACTTAGGAAGTTTGTACCAAGTTTGTTACTGTTTTGGCGTGGACTTAGGAAGTTTGTACCAAGTTTGGTGCTGTTTTGGCGTGGACTTAGGAAGTTTGTACCAAGTTTGTTACTGTTTTGGCGTGGACTTAGGAAGTTTGTACCAAGTTTGTTACTGTTTTGGCGTTGACTTAGGAAGTTTGTACCAAGTTTGGTGCTGTTTTGGCGTGGTCTTAGGAAGTTTGTACCAAGTTTGTTACTGTTTTGGCGTGGACTTAGGAAGTTTGTACCAAGTTTGTTATTGTTTTGGCGTGGACTTAGGAAGTTTGTACCAAGTTTGGTGCTGTTTTGGCGTGGTCTTAGGAAGTTTGTACCAAGTTTGTTACTGTTTTGGCGTGGACTTAGGAAGTTTGTACCAAGTTTGTTATTGTTTTGGCGTGGACTTAGGAAGTTTGTACCAAGCTTGGTGCTGTTTTGGCGTGGTCTTAGGAAGTTTGTACCAAGTTTGTTACTGTTTTGGCGTGGACTTAGGAAGTTTGTACCAAGTTTGTTACTGTTTTGGCGTGGACTTAGGAAGTTTGTACCAAGTTTGGTGCTGTTTTGGCTTGGACTTAGGAAGTTTGTACCAAGTTTGTTACTGTTTTGGCGTGGACTTAGGAAGTTTGTACCAAGTTTGTTACTGTTTTGGCGTTGACTTAGGAAGTTTGTACCAAGTTTGGTGCTGTTTTGGCGTGGTCTTAGGAAGTTTGTACCAAGTTTGTTACTGTTTTGGCGTGGACTTAGGAAGTTTGTACCAAGTTTGTTATTGTTTTGGCGTGGACTTAGGAAGTTTGTACCAAGCTTGGTGCTGTTTTGGCGTGGTCTTAGGAAGTTTGTACCAAGTTTGTTACTGTTTTGGCGTGGACTTAGGAAGTTTGTACCAAGTTTGTTACTGTTTTGGCGTGGACTTAGGAAGTTTGTACCAAGCTTGGTGCTGTTTTGGCGTGGACTTAGGAAGTTTGTACCAAGTTTGGTGCTGTTTTGGCGTGGGCTTAGGAAGTTTGTACCAAGTTTGTTACTGTTTTGGCGTGGACTTAGGAAGTTTGTACCAAGTTTGTTACTGTTTTGGCGTGGACTTAGGAACTTTGCACCAAGTTTGTTACTGTTTTGGCGTGGACTTAGGAAGTTTGTACCAAGTTTGTTACTGTTTTGGCGAGGACTTAGGAAGTTTGTTCCAAGTTTGTTACTGTTTTGGCGTGGACTTAGGAAGTTTGTACCAAGTTTGTTACTGTTTTGGCGTGGACTTAGGAAGTTTGTACCAAGTTTGTTACTGTTTTGGCGTGGACTTAGGAAGTTTGTACCAAGTTTGTAACTGTTTTGGCGTGGACTTAGGAAGTTTGTACCAAGTTTGTTACTGTTTTGGCGTGGACTTAGGAAGTTTGTACCAAGTTTGTTACTGTTTTGGCGTGGACTTAGGAAGTTTGTACCAAGTTTGGTGCTGTTTTGGCGTGGACTTAGGAAGTTTGTACCAAGTTTGTTACTGTTTTGGCGTGGACTTAGGAAGTTTGTACCAAGTTTGTTACTGTTTTGGAGTGGACTTAGGAAGTTTGTACCAAGTTTGTTACTGTTTTGGCGTGGACTTAGGAAGTTTGTACCAAGTTTGGTGCTGTTTTGGCGTGGACTTAGGAAGTTTGTACCAAGTTTGTTACTGTTTTGGCGCGGACTTACGAAGTTTGTATCAAGTTTGGTGCTGTTTTGGCGTGGACTTAGGAAGTTTGTACCTAGTTTGTTACTGTTTTGGCGTGGACTTAGGAAGTTTGTACCAAGTTTGTTACTGTTTTGGCGTGGACTTAGGAAGTTTGTACCAAGTTTGGTGCTGTTTTGGCGTGGACTTAGAAAGTTTGTATCAAGTTTGGTGCTGTTTTGGCGTGGACTTAGGAAGTTTGTACCAAGTTTGTTTCTGTTTTGGCGTGGACTTAGGAAGTTTGTACCAAGTTTGGTGCTGTTTTGGCGTGGACTTAGGAAGTTTGTACCTAGTTTGTTACTGTTTTGGCGTGGACTTAGGAAGTTTGTACCAAGTTTGGTGCTGTTTTGGCGTGGACTTAGGAAGTTTGTACCAAGTTTGTTACTGTTTTGGCGTGGACTTAGGAAGTTTGTACCAAGTTTGTTACTGTTTTGGCGTGGACTTAGGAAGTTTGTACCAAGTTTGTTACTGTTTTGGCGTGGACTTAGGAAGTTTGTACCAAGTTTGTTACTGTTTTGGCGTGGACTTAGGAAGTTTGTACCAAGTTTGTTACTGTTTTGGCGTGGACTTAGGAAGTTTGTACCAAGTTTGTTACTGTTTTGGCGTGGACTTAGGAAGTTTGTACCAAGTTTGTTACTGTTTTGGCGTGGACTTAGGAAGTTTGTACCAAGTTTGGTGCTGTTTTGGCGTGGACTTAGGAAGTATGTACCAAGTTTGTTACTGTATTGGCGTGGACTTAGGAAGTTTGTACCAAGTTTGTTACTGTTTTGGCGTGGACTTAGGAAGTTTGTACCAAGTTTGGTGCTGTTTTGGCGTGGACTTAGGAAGTTTGTACCAAGTTTGTTACTGTTTTGGCGCGGACTTACGAAGTTTGTATCAAGTTTGGTGCTGTTTTGGCGTGGACTTAGGAAGTTTGTACCTAGTTTGTTACTGTTTTGGCGTGGACTTAGGAAGTTTGTACCAAGTTTGTTACTGTTTTGGCGTGGACTTAGGAAGTTTGTACCAAGTTTGTTACTGTTTTGGCGTGGACTTAGGAAGTTTGTACCAAGTTTGGTGCTGTTTTGGCGTGGACTTAGGAAGTTTGTACCAAGTTTGTTACTGTTTTGGCGCGGACTTACGAAGTTTGTATCAAGTTTGGTGCTGTTTTGGCGTGGACTTAGGAAGTTTGTACCAAGTTTGTTACTGTTTTGGCGTGGACTTAGGAAGTTTGTACCAAGTTTGTTACTGTTTTGGCGTGGACTTAGGAAGTTTGTACCAAGTTTGTTACTGTTTTGGCGTGGACTTAGGAAGTTTGTACCAAGTTTGTTACTGTTTTGGCGTGGACTTAGGAAGTTTGTACCAAGTTTGGTGCTGTTTTGGCGTGGACTTAGGAAGTATGTACCAAGTTTGTTACTGTATTGGCGTGGACTTAGGAAGTTTGTACCAAGTTTGTTACTGTTTTGGCGTGGACTTAGGAAGTTTGTACCAAGTTTGGTGCTGTTTTGGCGTGGACTTAGGAAGTTTGTACCAAGTTTGTTACTGTTTTGGCGCGGACTTACGAAGTTTGTATCAAGTTTGGTGCTGTTTTGGCGTGGACTTAGGAAGTTTGTACCTAGTTTGTTACTGTTTTGGCGTGGACTTAGGAAGTTTGTACCAAGTTTGTTACTGTTTTGGCGTGGACTTAGGAAGTTTGTACCAAGTTTGCTGCTGTTTTGGCGTGGACTTAGAAAGTTTGTATCAAGTTTGGTGCTGTTTTGGCGTGGACTTAGGAAGTTTGTACCAAGTTTGTTTCTGTTTTGGCGTGGACTTAGGAAGTTTCTACCAAGTTTGGTGCTGTTTTGGCGTGGACTTAGGAAGTTTGTACCTAGTTTGTTACTGTTTTGGCGTGGACTTAGGAAGTTTGTACCAAGTTTGGTGCTGTTTTGGCGTGGACTTAGGAAGTTTGTACCAAGTTTGTTTCTGTTTTGGCGTGGACTTAGGAAGTTTGTACCAAGTTTGGTGCTGTTTTGGCGTGGACTTAGGAAGTTTGTACCTAGTTTGTTACTGTTTTGGCGTGGACTTAGGAAGTTTGTACCAAGTTTGGTGCTGTTTTGGCGTGGACTTAGGAAGTTTGTACCAAGTTTGATACTGTTTTGGCGTGGACTTAGGAAGTTTGTACCAAGTTTGGTTCTGTTTTTGGGTGGACTTAAGAAGTTTGTTCCAAGTTTGTTACTGTTTTGGCGTGGACTTATGAAGCTTGTACCAAGTTTGTTATTGTTTTGGCGTGGACTTAGGAAGTTTGTACCAAGTTTGTTACTGTTTTGGCGTGGACTTAGGAAGTTTGTACCAAGTTTGGTGCTGTTTTGGCGTGGACTTAGGAAGTTTGTACCAAGTTTGTTACTGTTTTGGCGTGGACTTAGGAAGTTTGTACCAAGTTTGGTGCTGTTTTGGCGTGGACTTAGGAAGTTTGTACCAAGTTTGTTACTGTTTTGGCGTGGACTTAGGAAGTTTGTACCAAGTTTGTTACTGTTTTGGCGTGGACTTAGGAAGTTTGTACCAAGTTTGTTACTGTTTTGGCGTGGACTTAGGAAGTTTGTACCAAGTTTGGTGCTGTTTTGGCGTGGACTTAGGAAGTTTGTACCAAGTTTGTTACTGTTTTGGCGCGGACTTACGAAGTTTGTATCAAGTTTGGTGCTGTTTTGGCGTGGACTTAGGAAGTTTGTACCAAGTTTGTTACTGTTTTGGCGTGGACTTAGGAAGTTTGTACCAAGTTTGGTGCTGTTTTGGCGTGGACTTAGGAAGCTTGTACCAAGTTTGTTATTGTTTTGGCGTGGACTTAGGAAGTTTGTATCAAGTTTGGTGCTGTTTTGGCGTGGACTTAGGAAGTTTGTTCCAAGTTTGTTACTGTTTTGGCGTGGACTTAGGAAGCTTGTACCAAGTTTGTTATTGTTTTGGCGTGGACTAAGGAAGTTTGTACCAAGTTTGTTACTGTTTTGGCGTGGACTTAGGAAGTTTGTACCAAGTTTGGTGCTGTTTTGGCGTGGACTTAGGAAGTTTGTACCAAGTTTGTTACTGTTTTGGCGTGGACTTAGGAAGTTTGTTCCAAGTTTGTTACTGTTTTGGCGTTGACTTAGGAAGTTTGTACCAAGTTTGTTACTGTTTTGGCGTGGACTTAGGAAGTTTGTACCAAGTTTGTTACTGTTTTGGCGCGGACTTACGAAGTTTGTACCAAGTTTGGTGCTGTTTTGGCGTGGACTTAGGAAGTTTGTACCAAGTTTGTTACTGTTTTGGCGTGGACTTAGGAAGTTTGTTCCAAGTTTGTTACTGTTTTGGCGTGGACTTAGGAAGTTTGTACCAAGTTTGTTACTGTTTTGGCGTGGACTTAGGAAGTTTGTATCAAGTTTGGTGCTGTTTTGGCGTGGACTTAGGAAGTTTGTACCTAGTTTGGTGCTGTTTTGGCGTGGACTTAGGAAGTTTGTTCCAAGTTTGTTACTGTTTTGGCGTGGACTTAGGAAGTTTGTACCAAGTTTGTTACTGTTTTGGCGTGGACTTAGGAAGTTTGTATCAAGTTTGGTGCTGTTTTGGCGTGGACTTAGGAAGTTTGTACCTAGTTTGGTGCTGTTTTGGCGTGGACTTAGGAAGTTTGTACCAAGTTTGGTGCTGTTTTGGCGTGGACTTAGGAAGTTTGTACCAAGTTTGTTACTGTTTTGGCGTGGACTTAGGAAGTTTGTTCCAAGTTTGTTACTGTTTTGGCGTGGACTTAGGAAGTTTGTACCAAGTTTGTTACTGTTTTGGCGTGGACTTAGGAAGTTTGTATCAAGTTTGGTGCTGTTTTGGCGTGGACTTAGGAAGTTTGTACCTAGTTTGGTGCTGTTTTGGCGTGGACTTAGGAAGTTTGTACCAAGTTTGGTGCTGTTTTGGCGTGGACTTAGGAAGTTTGTACCAAGTTTGGTGCTGTTTTGGCGTGGACTTAGGAAGTTTGTACCAAGTTTGTTACTGTTTTGGCGTGGACTTAGGAACTTTGCACCAAGTTTGTTACTGTTTTGGCGTGGACTTAGAAAGTTTGCACCAAGTTTGTTACTGTTTTGGCGTGGACTTAGGAAGTTTGTACCAAGTTTGTTACTGTTTTGGCGTGGACTTAGGAAGTTTGTACCAAGTTTGGTGCTGTTTTGGCGTGGACTTAGGAAGTTTGTTCCAAGTTTGTTACTGTTTTGGCGTGGACTTAGGAAGTTTGTATAAAGTTTGGTGCTGTTTTGGCGTAGACTTAGGAAGTTTGTATCAAGTTTGGTGCTGTTTTGGCGTGGACTTAGGAAGTTTGTACCTAGTTTGTTTCTGTTTTGGCGTGGACTTAGGAAGTTTGTACCAAGTTTGTTACTGTTTTGGCGTGGACTTAGAAAGTTTGTATCAAGTTTGGTGCTGTTTTGGCGTGGACTTAGAAAGTTTGTATCAAGTTTGGTGCTGTTTTGGCGTGGACTTAGGAAGTTTGTACCAAGTTTGTTACTGTTTTGGCGTGGACTTAGGAAGTTTGTACCAAGTTTGTTACTGTTTTGGCGTGGACTTAGGAAGTTTGTACCAAGTTTGGTGCTGTTTTGGCGTGGACTTAGGAAGTTTGTACCAAGTTTGTTACTGTTTTGGCGCGGACTTACGAAGTTTGTATCAAGTTTGGTGCTGTTTTGGCGTGGACTTAGGAAGTTTGTACCAAGTTTGTTACTGTTTTGGCGTGGACTTAGGAAGTTTGTACCAAGTTTGTTACTGTTTTGGCGTGGACTTAGGAAGTTTGTACCAAGTTTGTTACTGTTTTGGCGTGGACTTAGAAAGTTTGTATCAAGTTTGGTGCTGTTTTGGCGTGGACTTAGAAAGTTTGTATCAAGTTTGGTGCTGTTTTGGCGTGGACTTAGGAAGTTTGTACCAAGTTTGTTACTGTTTTGGCGTGGACTTAGGAAGTTTGTACCAAGTTTGTTACTGTTTTGGCGTGGACTTAGAAAGTTTGTATCAAGTTTGGTGCTGTTTTGGCGTGGACTAAGGAAGTTTGTACCAAGTTTGTTACTGTTTTGGCGTGGACTTAGGAAGTTTGTACCAAGTTTGGTGCTGTTTTGGCGTGGACTTAGGAAGTTTGTACCAAGTTTGTTACTGTTTTGGCGTGGACTTAGGAAGTTTGTACCAAGTTTGGTGCTGTTTTGGCGTGGACTTAGGAAGTTTGTACCAAGTTTGTTACTGTTTTGGCGTGGACTTAGGAAGTTTGTACCAAGTTTGGTGCTGTTTTGGCGTGGACTTAGGAAGTTTGTACCAAGTTTGTTACTGTTTTGGCGTGGACTTAGGAAGTTTGTACCAAGTTCGTTACTGTTTTGGCGTGGACTTAGGAAGTTTGTATCAAGTTTGGTGCTGTTTTGGCGTGGACTTAGGAAGTTTGTACCAAGTTTGTTACTGTTTTGGCGTGGACTTAGGAAGTTTGTACCAAGTTTGTTACTGTTTTGGCGTGGACTTAGGAAGTTTGTACCAAGTTTGGTGCTGTTTTGGCGTGGACTTAGGAAGTTTGTACCAAGTGTGTTACTGTTTTGGCGTGGACTTAGGAAGTTTGTACCAAGTTTGTTACTGTTTTGGCGTGGACTTAGGAAGTTTGTACCAAGTTTGTTACTGTTTTGGCGTGGACTTAGGAAGTTTGTACCAAGTTTGTTACTGTTTTGGCGTGGACTTAGGAAGTTTGTACCAAGTTTGTTACTGTTTTGGCGTGGACTTAGGAAGTTTGTACCAAGTTTGTTACTGTTTTGGCGTGGACTTAGGAAGTTTGTACCAAGTTTGTAACTGTTTTGGCGTGGACTTAGGAAGTTTGTACCAAGTTTGTTACTGTTTTGGCGTGGACTTAGGAAGTTTGTACCAAGTTTGTTACTGTTTTGGCGTGGACTTAGGAAGTTTGTACCAAGTTTGGTGCTGTTTTGGCGTGGACTTAGGAAGTTTGTACCAAGTTTGTTACTGTTTTGGCGTGGACTTAGGAAGTTTGTACCAAGTTTGTTACTGTTTTGGCGTGGACTTAGGAAGTTTGTACCAAGTTTGTTACTGTTTTGGCGTGGACTTAGGAAGTTTGTACCAAGTTTGGTGCTGTTTTGGCGTGGACTTAGGAAGTTTGTACCAAGTTTGTTACTGTTTTGGCGCGGACTTACGAAGTTTGTATCAAGTTTGGTGCTGTTTTGGCGTGGACTTAGGAAGTTTGTACCTAGTTTGTTACTGTTTTGGCGTGGACTTAGGAAGTTTGTACCAAGTTTGTTACTGTTTTGGCGTGGACTTAGGAAGTTTGTACCAAGTTTGGTGCTGTTTTGGCGTGGACTTAGAAAGTTTGTATCAAGTTTGGTGCTGTTTTGGCGTGGACTTAGGAAGTTTGTACCAAGTTTGTTTCTGTTTTGGCGTGGACTTAGGAAGTTTGTACCAAGTTTGGTGCTGTTTTGGCGTGGACTTAGGAAGTTTGTACCTAGTTTGTTACTGTTTTGGCGTGGACTTAGGAAGTTTGTACCAAGTTTGGTGCTGTTTTGGCGTGGACTTAGGAAGTTTGTACCAAGTTTGTTACTGTTTTGGCGTGGACTTAGGAAGTTTGTACCAAGTTTGTTACTGTTTTGGCGTGGACTTAGGAAGTTTGTACCAAGTTTGTTACTGTTTTGGCGTGGACTTAGGAAGTTTGTACCAAGTTTGTTACTGTTTTGGCGTGGACTTAGGAAGTTTGTACCAAGTTTGTTACTGTTTTGGCGTGGACTTAGGAAGTTTGTACCAAGTTTGTTACTGTTTTGGCGTGGACTTAGGAAGTTTGTACCAAGTTTGTTACTGTTTTGGCGTGGACTTAGGAAGTTTGTACCAAGTTTGGTGCTGTTTTGGCGTGGACTTAGGAAGTTTGTACCAAGTTTGTTACTGTTTTGGCGTGGACTTAGGAAGTTTGTACCAAGTTTGGTGCTGTTTTGGCGTGGACTTAGGAAGTTTGTACCAAGTTTGTTACTGTTTTGGCGCGGACTTACGAAGTTTGTATCAAGTTTGGTGCTGTTTTGGCGTGGACTTAGGAAGTTTGTACCTAGTTTGTTACTGTTTTGGCGTGGACTTAGGAAGTTTGTACCAAGTTTGTTACTGTTTTGGCGTGGACTTAGGAAGTTTGTACCAAGTTTGGTGCTGTTTTGGCGTGGACTTAGAAAGTTTGTATCAAGTTTGGTGCTGTTTTGGCGTGGACTTAGGAAGTTTGTACCAAGTTTGGTGCTGTTTTGGCGTGGACTTAGGAAGTTTGTACCAAGTTTGTTACTGTTTTGGCGTGGACTTAGGAAGTTTGTACCAAGTTTGTTACTGTTTTGGCGTGGACTTAGGAAGTTTGTACCAAGTTTGTTTCTGTTTTGGCGTGGACTTAGGAAGTTTGTACCAAGTTTGGTGCTGTTTTGGCGTGGACTTAGGAAGTTTGTACCAAGTTTGTTACTGTTTTGGCGCGGACTTACGAAGTTTGTATCAAGTTTGGTGCTGTTTTGGCGTGGACTTAGGAAGTTTGTACCTAGTTTGTTACTGTTTTGGCGTGGACTTAGGAAGTTTGTACCAAGTTTGTTACTGTTTTGGCGTGGACTTAGGAAGTTTGTACCAAGTTTGGTGCTGTTTTGGCGTGGACTTAGGAAGTTTGTACCAAGTTTGTTACTGTTTTGGCGTGGACTTAGGAAGTTTGTACCAAGTTTGTTACTGTTTTGGCGTGGACTTAGGAAGTTTGTACCAAGTTTGTTACTGTTTTGGCGTGGACTTAGGAAGTTTGTACCAAGTTTGGTGCTGTTTTGGCGTGGACTTAGGAAGTTTGTACCAAGTTTGTTACTGTTTTGGCGCGGACTTACGAAGTTTGTATCAAGTTTGGTGCTGTTTTGGCGTGGACTTAGGAAGTTTGTACCTAGTTTGTTACTGTTTTGGCGTGGACTTAGGAAGTTTGTACCAAGTTTGTTACTGTTTTGGCGTGGACTTAGGAAGTTTGTACCAAGTTTGGTGCTGTTTTGGCGTGGACTTAGAAAGTTTGTATCAAGTTTGGTGCTGTTTTGGCGTGGACTTAGGAAGTTTGTACCAAGTTTGTTTCTGTTTTGGCGTGGACTTAGGAAGTTTGTACCAAGTTTGGTGCTGCTTTGGCGTGGACTTAGGAAGTTTGTACCTAGTTTGTTACTGTTTTGGCGTGGACTTAGGAAGTTTGTACCAAGTTTGGTGCTGTTTTGGCGTGGACTTAGGAAGTTTGTACCAAGTTTGTTACTGTTTTGGCGTGGACTTAGGAAGTTTGTACCAAGTTTGTTACTGTTTTGGCGTGGACTTAGGAAGTTTGTACCAAGTTTGTTACTGTTTTGGCGTGGACTTAGGAAGTTTGTACCAAGTTTGTTACTGTTTTGGCGTGGACTTAGGAAGTTTGTACCAAGTTTGTTACTGTTTTGGCGTGGACTTAGGAAGTTTGTACCAAGTTTGTTACTGTTTTGGCGTGGACTAAGGAAGTTTGTACCAAGTTTGTTACTGTTTTGGCGTGGACTTAGGAAGTTTGTACCAAGTTTGTTACTGTTTTGGCGTGGACTTAGGAAGTTTGTACCAAGTTTGGTGCTGTTTTGGCGTGGACTTAGGAAGTTTGTTCCTAGTTTGTTACTGTTTTGGCGTGGACTTAGGAAGTTTGTACCAAGTTTGGTGCTGTTTTGGCGTGGACTTAGGAAGTTTGTACCAAGTTTGTTACTGTTTTGGCGTGGACTTAGGAAGTCTGTATCAAGTTTGGTGCTGTTTTGGCGTGGACTTAGAAAGTTTGTATCAAGTTTGGTGCTGTTTTGGCGTGGACTTAGGAAGTTCGTACCAAGTTTGTTTCTGTTTTGGCGTGGACTTAGGAAGTTTGTACCAAGTTTGTTACTGTTTTGGCGTGGACTTAGGAAGTTTGTACCAAGTTTGTTACTGTTTTGGCGTGGACTTAGGAAGTTTGTACCAAGTTTGTTACTGTTTTGGCGTGGACTTAGGAAGTTTGTACCAAGTTTGGTGCTGTTTTGGCGTGGACTTAGGAAGTTTGTTCCTAGTTTGTTACTGTTTTGGCGTGGACTTAGGAAGTTTGTACCAAGTTTGGTGCTGTTTTGGCGTGGACTTAGGAAGTTTGTACCAAGTTTGTTACTGTTTTGGCGTGGACTTAGGAAGTCTGTATCAAGTTTGGTGCTGTTTTGGCGTGGACTTAGAAAGTTTGTATCAAGTTTGGTGCTGTTTTGGCGTGGACTTAGGAAGTTCGTACCAAGTTTGTTTCTGTTTTGGCGTGGACTTAGAAAGTTTGTATCAAGTTTGGTGCTGTTTTGGCGTGGACTTAGGAAGTTTGTACCAAGTTTGGTGCTGTTTTGGCGTGGACTTAGGAAGTTTGTACCAAGTTTGTTACTGTTTTGGCGTGGACTTAGGAAGTTTGTACCAAGTTTGGTGCTGTTTTGGCGTGGACTTAGGAAGTTTGTACCAAGTTTGTTACTGTTTTGGCGCGGACTTACGAAGTTTGTATCAAGTTTGGTGCTGTTTTGGCGTGGACTTAGGAAGTTTGTACCTAGTTTGTTACTGTTTTGGCGTGGACTTAGGAAGTTTGTACCAAGTTTGTTACTGTTTTGGCGTGGACTTAGGAAGTTTGTACCAAGTTTGGTGCTGTTTTGGCGTGGACTTAGAAAGTTTGTATCAAGTTTGGTGCTGTTTTGGCGTGGACTTAGGAAGTTTGTACCAAGTTTGTTTCTGTTTTGGCGTGGACTTAGGAAGTTTCTACCAAGTTTGGTGCTGTTTTGGCGTGGACTTAGGAAGTTTGTACCTAGTTTGTTACTGTTTTGGCGTGGACTTAGGAAGTTTGTACCAAGTTTGTTACTGTTTTGGCGTGGACTTAGGAAGTTTGTACCAAGTTTGGTGCTGTTTTGGCGTGGACTTAGGAAGTTTGTACCAAGTTTGTTACTGTTTTGGCGTGGACTTAGGAAGTTTGTACCAAGTTTGTTACTGTTTTGGCGTGGACTTAGGAAGTTTGTACCAAGTTTGTTACTGTTTTGGCGTGGACTTAGGAAGTTTGTACCAAGTTTGGTGCTGTTTTGGCGTGGACTTAGGAAGTTTGTACCAAGTTTGTTACTGTTTTGGCGCGGACTTACGAAGTTTGTATCAAGTTTGGTGCTGTTTTGGCGTGGACTTAGGAAGTTTGTACCTAGTTTGTTACTGTTTTGGCGTGGACTTAGGAAGTTTGTACCAAGTTTGTTACTGTTTTGGCGTGGACTTAGGAAGTTTGTACCAAGTTTGGTGCTGTTTTGGCGTGGACTTAGAAAGTTTGTATCAAGTTTGGTGCTGTTTTGGCGTGGACTTAGGAAGTTTGTACCAAGTTTGTTTCTGTTTTGGCGTGGACTTAGGAAGTTTGTACCAAGTTTGGTGCTGTTTTGGCGTGGACTTAGGAAGTTTGTACCTAGTTTGTTACTGTTTTGGCGTGGACTTAGGAAGTTTGTACCAAGTTTGGTGCTGTTTTGGCGTGGACTTAGGAAGTTTGTACCAAGTTTGTTACTGTTTTGGCGTGGACTTAGGAAGTTTGTACCAAGTTTGTTACTGTTTTGGCGTGGACTTAGGAAGTTTGTACCAAGTTTGTTACTGTTTTGGCGTGGACTTAGGAAGTTTGTACCAAGTTTGTTACTGTTTTGGCGTGGACTTAGGAAGTTTGTACCAAGTTTGTTACTGTTTTGGCGTGGACTTAGGAAGTTTGTACCAAGTTTGTTACTGTTTTGGCGTGGACTTAGGAAGTTTGTACCAAGTTTGTTACTGTTTTGGCGTGGACTTAGGAAGTTTGTACCAAGTTTGGTGCTGTTTTGGCGTGGACTTAGGAAGTTTGTACCAAGTTTGTTACTGTTTTGGCGTGGACTTAGGAAGTTTGTACCAAGTTTGGTGCTGTTTTGGCGTGGACTTAGGAAGTTTGTACCAAGTTTGTTACTGTTTTGGCGCGGACTTACGAAGTTTGTATCAAGTTTGGTGCTGTTTTGGCGTGGACTTAGGAAGTTTGTACCTAGTTTGTTACTGTTTTGGCGTGGACTTAGGAAGTTTGTACCAAGTTTGTTACTGTTTTGGCGTGGACTTAGGAAGTTTGTACCAAGTTTGGTGCTGTTTTGGCGTGGACTTAGAAAGTTTGTATCAAGTTTGGTGCTGTTTTGGCGTGGACTTAGGAAGTTTGTACCAAGTTTGTTTCTGTTTTGGCGTGGACTTAGGAAGTTTCTACCAAGTTTGGTGCTGTTTTGGCGTGGACTTAGGAAGTTTGTACCTAGTTTGTTACTGTTTTGGCGTGGACTTAGGAAGTTTGTACCAAGTTTGGTGCTGTTTTGGCGTGGACTTAGGAAGTTTGTACCAAGTTTGTTTCTGTTTTGGCGTGGACTTAGGAAGTTTGTACCAAGTTTGGTGCTGTTTTGGCGTGGACTTAGGAAGTTTGTACCTAGTTTGTTACTGTTTTGGCGTGGACTTAGGAAGTTTGTACCAAGTTTGGTGCTGTTTTGGCGTGGACTTAGGAAGTTTGTACCAAGTGTCGCTGACGGAAAGAATCCAAAATAAACGCTAGTAAGCAAAACGCATGTACGCAGCAAAACCAAGCAATGCTTGGCACGCCGACAACGGCGCATACAAATGTAGGAAATATGCACATGCTGGTAAAAAGTCGCCGACAGCGGTGACCAACACGGACACATACATGTAAGCAATTATGTCGACTAAGGAAAATTTGTCAATCAGAATTACTATATAAGAATCGAAAATTGAACCAATAAACCAGTAGTTGATGAAAACCCAAATAGTTGACTACTCTTGGAATTCTCCAACATTGCCCTCAAGTCGGTGTTCAATACGCCTGTCTCGAGGAGTGCTCCGAGGTGAATCTTCGTGTGCACAACAAATGGTGGCTCCAGAGAGGACTGAACCCCTCACAACGGAGAATTCCTATACATTGCGCCCCGCTCCGAGGTTAATCTTCGTGTGCGTCGCACCAGAACTCCGAGGTGAATCCTCGTGTGTTTGCAACACGGCAAGTACCGCTCCGAGGTGAATCCTCGTGTGCACCACAAGCCGCATCGAGAAAGAACGCAAGAACTCCGAGGTAAATCTTCGTGTGTTCACAACACGGCTAACCGCTCCGAGGTTAACCCTCGTGTGCACCACCAGCCCAGCGTTCCATCGAACAACGGTTGAGGAGCGACGGACGGTCGCAGGTAACGGACGGTTGCCCAGCCGATATCGGAAACGCCCAACGCACACCAGCTCAAGGGTTGGCGCAAGACGTCAGCTCCCGGCGGTGAGAAGCGAGGAAAGCAGAGCCGGAGCGCGCAAGCTCCCGGCGTGATATTGGAGATAGACGCACACCAGCTCAAGGGCCGGCGCAAGACGCCAGCTCCCGGCGGTGGAAGGCGAGGAAGGCAAGGTCGGAGCGCGCAAGCTCGGCCTGATCAACTCTGCAAGGCAAGCAGAACGGAAGTTTGGAAGCCGCGGACGATCACCCCAGCCTGACCCTTTCGGATCGACGGACGATCGCGACAGCCGAAGCAGGTGGTAGGTGGTAACTCCGCGCACCAGCCAAAATATAGTGCAACGCTCCACAAGTGCATCAGTTAGAAGTGCGTAAAAGAGACGGAATTTTAGTGCGACAAAGTGAGCGCGAACGGTAAAAAACAGTGGTCAGAAACGGCGTCTGACAAAAATACACGGCGACATAACGCAAAACGTGTAAAAAACATTCCGCCGAAACATTAACAGTGAAGCCAACGAGTAGCCAGAAATCAGTGCCAGATCAGCAAGTTTACCAGCAGTGTGTGCGACGAGGTGCGTGCCCAGCAACTCCAGGACAGCGAGTGAGGAAGCAGGTAGCAGCGTCAGCAGCGAGGAAGAGAGCGCGCAAGCTGACGGCATCGGAATCGACGGACGGTCGAAACTCATCAGCTCAAGGGCCGGCGCGAGACGTCAGCTCCCGGCGGTGGTCAACGAAGAGCAGCGAGTGACGTCATCAAGGCAAGGTCACCATTTCTAGCAGTGTAACGAATCGTAAGTAATATGGAGTTCGTTTTTAAGCACAATCCCAACGGGAATTGTAAGATATGCACGCAGGCTGATAGCACAGGGAAAATGGTTCACTGCATAGAATGCGATAGATTTCTCCATCAAGCGTGCCTAAGCTTGAGAGTAATTCCTAAGAACTATGTTTGCCCTAAGTGTAAATTGATAGAAACTGAGAAAAATGAAAGCAGGGAAGCGCTTCAGCAAACGCAGAAGTTGCTTCAAGATAGGTCAGAAAAAGAGAAAAAAGAAAGGGAGCAGAAACTTAAAATAGAAGAAGAGCTAGGGAAGCTCCAAGACGAAATTAAGAGACAACAAGAACAGGCCAATATGAGCCTTCTAAATGAATCGGAGAGATATTGTCAAATGCCATCTGCAACCGAGGACGTAAAGCTTTTAACGGAGAGTATTAAACAAATGATAGATTCATGGTCGCTAAAGAACGACAAAACGACCCTTTCCGAGCTTCCAGAGTTTAACGGTAATTACAACATGTGGCCTCGATTTAAAAGCATTTACGAGAAAACCACACGCGAAGGTAACTTTTCGGATTTGGAGAACTTGAACAGGCTCCAAAAATACTTAAAGGGGGATGCGCTACGCTCAGTCAGCGGACTGATGCTAAACCCAGATAATGTAGGGAAAATTATTGAACGCCTTGAAAGATTATACGGA
Source organism: Anopheles atroparvus (assembly GCA_914969975.1). Taxonomy (NCBI): domain Eukaryota; kingdom Metazoa; phylum Arthropoda; class Insecta; order Diptera; family Culicidae; genus Anopheles; species Anopheles atroparvus. The sequence continues at coordinate 303,414 of CAJZCY010000011.1, forward strand.
AACACGGACAACATTTATACTTCGTTGTTAAACGAACTACTGGCCGTGAAAAATCCGTCCCTAGAAAACCCGGCATCATTTATTAGATTTTCAAATGCCCTCCACGATCTGATAGATAACATGACGATGCTCAATCAGGGAGAGTATCTCAACGATCAGAGACTCTTGAAAGATCTTGTTGCTAGGCTGCCGGTCGAATTGAGGAACAAATGGTTATCCGATTCCCTTCTGGAAGAGGCAAAACCAAAGACACTTATAAAATTCGCGGAGTGGTTAAAACCAACAGAAGATTTAGCAACGCTATTGGTAGCGAACGAAGGAGGGTTCAAAAGTAGTACCCATCACGTGAATCCGCATCACACACAGGGCAGAATCAACCAACGAGGAAAAAAATGCATGCTATGCGGTCTTCCCCATGACACGCTGCATTGCAAATATTTAAATGGCAAGACAGTCGGTGAGAAATTGCGCACACTGTCACAAAACAACATTTGTATTAATTGCTGTGCACTTAAAAATCACAACGCACAAAATTGTCGGCTACCCCCACAATGCAGGGTATACGGGTGTGGGAAAAAACATAACACCGCCCTGCACAGGAATGAAACCGCCGAGTGGCAAGCGCGAGAGGCTCCGCGCAGAGTGAATCACCACCACGGCAAGCATCAGCTGTTCTATCAAATTATCCCTGTAAGCCTACGAGGCAACGGTAAAACAGAGCACACATACGCTTTCATCGATCCCGGTTCTTCTACCAGTCTAATTTTAGATAGCGTAAGGGAAAAATTGAATATCACCGGGCCAAAAAAACCACTAACTTTGTCGTGGACTAACGGAAACGTTCAGGAAGAATCAAATAGCCAAACGATTCACCTGAAGCTTGAGGGCACAAATAAACGCGTTTTCGATGTAAAGGGTCTACGAAGCGTGAAGGAACTTGATCTTCCGCTGCAAACAGTTGACAGTAAGGAACTTAAAAAGAAGTACAAGCACTTACGCGGGCTGAACTTTGCGGGATATAAAAATGCAATCCCCACAGTTTTACTTGGATTGCCGCATTCTCACCTTGCGCATGGATTTGACTTCCGCGAGGGTGAAGAATATGAGCCGATTGCTCAAGAAACCCGAATTGGGTGGGTAATATTTGGAGGAAGTGACGCAAAAAGGGATGACTGTAACTTATTTACAATCATGGAAAAAAAGGAAGAAGAAGAAAAAGCAATGAAGCAAGTTATGTGCGGTTACTTTTCGACCGAGGATTTTGAGGTTAAACCTGCTCCCAATAAAGTGCCAAAACAGCTCGAAAGAGCGTCACAAAGAATGGCAAAAAATGAAGTAAAATTTGAGGAAATAAGACCAGTGCACACAGTAAAGACGCTAGAAAAAAAAGACTGGAGCGTCATTAACGTCGACTGGTGCTCCGACTGGAACAAGCTCAAACGAGCATTAGCAATAGGTATGAAATATATTGAATGGCTAAGAGCGAAAGCAACAGGATCGAACTTTAGTGCAACGATCACTACCGATGACCTAAACAATGCAGAAGTTCTTCTTCTGAAGAAAACCCAGTGGGAACATTATACCACGGAAATGACACAGCTTTCATTACAAACCCCGATTAGCAACAATAGCTCGATTCGCGGTCTTTGCCCAATACTGGGAGACGAAGGAATAATGAGATCAAAGGGTAGATTAGAAAACGTAGCCTTCTTGAGGTACGATACAAAAAATCCCATCATCCTCCCTAAAGGGCACCACGTAACTAACTTAATTTTGGCCAGATACCATCAAAGATATATCCATCAAAAGACAGAATCTGTATTAGCAGCTCTACGTCAAAAATACTGGATAATCGATATACGAGCAGCTTTGAAACATGTCGTAATGAAATGCCAGTTTTGTAAAATAAAAAGAGCTAAACCGACACCACCAATGATGGCAGACTTGCCAGAGTGTAGAACCGCTGTGTATCAGAAACCATTCACTCATACAGGAGTTGATTATTTTGGTCCTTTATTAGTGACAATTGGAAGACGATCAGAGAAAAGGTGGGGCGTGGTATTTACGTGTCTTACGACCAGAGCCATCCACATCGAAATTGCGTCTGATCTTAGTTCCGACGCATTCATACGCTGCCTTAAAAATATGCAGCATAGAAGAGGAAAAGTGTCCTCGCTATATAGCGATAACGGCACCAATTTCGTAGGTGCTGATAATGAAATTCGACGACTTCAAGAAAGATGCGCCTCCGAGAGCATCAATTGGATATTCAATCCTCCAGGCGCACCCCACTTTGGTGGCTCGTGGGAAAGAATGGTAGCCGAAATAAAAAGTCTTCTTCCAATCGCCGACAGCTACAGGGAGGACGTGCTTAGAGCCGTCTTGACAGAGATAGAATTTCTGACTAATAACAGGCCTCTAACGCATATCCCATTGAATAGAGAAGATGACGAGCCTTTAACACCTGCTCATTTCTTGCTAGGCTGTTCCGGGGAAGCTGAACCAAACATTTCAGACATCACGAAAGCTGAAGCAACCAGATCTGACTGGAAAAAGGCGCAAGCAATTGTGCAGGAATATTGGAAACGGTGGATAACAGAGTATCTTCCGAAACTCTCCAAACGGGAAAAGTGGAGAGACCCCGCCAAGCCATTGGCCATAGGTGACGTTGTTACCTTCCCAGACGAACAACGAAAGGGAAGGTGGATCAAAGGCATAATTTGCGAGGTATTCAAGGGAAAAGATGGACAAACGCGCTCAGCGCGCATTAAAGTAGGAAAGAGTGAGATTACCAAGCCCACCGTGAAGCTAGCGGTACTCGAGGTTCGAGGCGATAAGACCTCTCTACCCGTAGAAAAACATATTACCGTTGAAGGAGCTAACTTCACCAAGACTGTCGATCGCACAGTGAAAAAGAAAACCGAAATTCCTCACAACCCACACTGGGGGAAGAAGCGAAGCCTTGATATAAAGGCAATCCAAAGCAGGGCCGCTGATCTTACAGCCAATAATAAAAACAAAAGGCAAAAAATATCAATTCGACCCGTAACATGGAAGCTTGGAAAGTAGTATTCGTTCTTGCTTTGATAAATAGGATTTACTGTTTATCCATCTCACCCATAGCAGAGCCAGGGTTATTTTTCGATCATTTGGGAACACTTTTACTTAAAAAAGGAACATGGGACACAACCCTACATACAAACACATTCCCAGACAATGACACACAGACGATACTGAAAATAGAAGAGAATTTGGATACAGCATTTAGTCTAATGAACGAAACCGACGCGAGACTACTTCAATTAAGAACAACTTTAAAAAGAGAATGCGACTATGTCCTACAATTGATACGCGATACGAAACACGTGAGAGTTAAGAGATCAGGTGGAGTCTTCGGATTTCTAAAGGACTTTCTTTTTGGTGGAAATGAATTTGACGAATCACTAGCACTACTCCGAGCAGACGAGGATCAGAAAATTGTACACGTAGCTGAGAACCTTGCAAAGGTAAATATAAGACATAACACGCTGACAAACGAACTGTCCGCTAAAATAAGTAGAGTCAACGACGGCGTTAATCAACTTCAAGAGCGATTTAGTGAGAATAAAAGGAACACATTATCAAAGTTCATGCAGGAAACCATAATATTAGCAAACGCCTTAGTACAGGAAATGAACAGTAAATACAAGGCGATAAAATATGATCCGATCGACACCGACGAAAATTCAAGAATCGCAGCGAAAATAAATAAGAAGTTGATAGAAGGGAGCGTTATTCAAGATCGACCCAGAGTTATAGGAAAAACCATTCTCAATGGAGAGCTAGTTCTTAACGTAGAAAATTCTATCGTATCAAATATCAAGTTCGAAATCTTCGATGTTTTTCCAATACCTAATTTTAAGGAATCCACAATAATCGGCATAGATAAAACAACTATTGCCATCAACGATGATAACTTCTTGTACCCAAGGGACATGGCGAAAGTAAACTCTACGCACTATATCTCAGCAGAAACGACAATACTAAGAAAACGAGATCGCGTAGCATCTATATTTTTTCACTCACAGAACAATCAGTCTTGTCCTACATGGGAATTCAAAGGAAATACCACTGAATTCTTCAAGCTTAAACAATCAAATAGTATTCTGTACTACACATCGCTACCAAGTGAAATCCTTATAAAGTGTAACAAAACTTTAACAAACCCCACTCACAAAGCAGGAATCATAAATCTGTCCCAGGGCTGCAAAATTCAAACAAAAACACTTGAAATACTCCCAACATTCAAGGGAAAGTTTGAAACGTTCAGAACGTATTTCAAACCATCACGTGAAGATCTATCCGACAAAGCAAAAGAAGAGAGAAAAGAAGTGGAAAAAGGAGATAATGTAACGCTTAAGATAATTATAACATGCATTATTGGCACAATTTGTGTTGCAATTATAGCGGCATATGTAGCAATCAGGATGAAAGAAAGAGCGAGCCATACGTTAGACCCACCACCGTTTAGGCCCACTGAAGAACACGAATTGTAACCCCTCTGCGAGGAATTACGGGGGCGGGGATGTCGCTGACGGAAAGAATCCAAAATAAACGCTAGTAAGCAAAACGCATGTACGCAGCAAAACCAAGCAATGCTTGGCACGCCGACAACGGCGCATACAAATGTAGGAAATATGCACATGCTGGTAAAAAGTCGCCGACAGCGGTGACCAACACGGACACATACATGTAAGCAATTATGTCGACTAAGGAAAATTTGTCAATCAGAATTACTATATAAGAATCGAAAATTGAACCAATAAACCAGTAGTTGATGAAAACCCAAATAGTTGACTACTCTTGGAATTCTCCAACATTGCCCTCAAGTCGGTGTTCAATACGCCTGTCTCGAGGAGTGCTCCGAGGTGAATCTTCGTGTGCACAACACCAAGTTTGATACTGTTTTGGCGTGGACTTAGGAAGTTTGTACCAAGTTTGGTTCTGTTTTTGGGTGGACTTAAGAAGTTTGTTCCAAGTTTGTTACTGTTTTGGCGTGGACTTAGGAAGCTTGTACCAAGTTTGTTATTGTTTTGGCGTGGACTTAGGAAGTTTGTACCAAGTTTGTTACTGTTTTGGCGTGGACTTAGGAAGTTTGTACCAAGTTTGGTGCTGTTTTGGCGTGGACTTAGGAAGTTTGTACCAAGTTTGGTGCTGTTTTGGCGTGGACTTAGGAAGTTTGTACCAAGTTTGTTACTGTTTTGGCGTGGACTTAGGAAGTTTGTTCCAAGTTTGTTACTGTTTTGGCGTGGACTTAGGAAGTTTGTACCAAGTTTGTTACTGTTTTGCCGTGGACTTAGGAAGTTTGTACCAAGTTTGTTACTGTTTTGGCGCGGACTTACGAAGTTTGTACCAAGTTTGGTGCTGTTTTGGCGTGGACTTAGGAAGTTTGTACCAAGTTTGTTACTGTTTTGGCGTGGACTTAGGAAGTTTGTTCCAAGTTTGTTACTGTTTTGGCGTGGACTTAGGAAGTTTGTACCAAGTTTGTTACTGTTTTGGCGTGGACTTAGGAAGTTTGTACCAAGTTTGTTACTGTTTTGGCGTGGACTTAGGAAGTTTGTACCAAGTTTGTTACTGTTTTGGCGTGGACTTAGGAAGTTTGTTCCAAGTTTGTTACTGTTTTGGCGTGGACTTAGGAAGTTTGTACCAAGTTTGTTACTGTTTTGGCGTGGACTTAGGAAGTTTGTATCAAGTTTGGTGCTGTTTTGGCGTGGACTTAGGAAGTTTGTACCAAGTTTGTTACTGTTTTGGCGTGGACTTAGGAAGTTTGTACCAAGTTTGGTGCTGTTTTGGCGTGGACTTAGGAAGTTTGTACCAAGTTTGTTACTGTTTTGGCGTGGACTTAGGAAGTTTGTACCAAGTTTGTTACTGTTTTGGCGTGGACTTAGGAAGTTTGTTCCAAGTTTGTTACTGTTTTGGCGTGGACTTAGGAAGTTTGTACCAAGTTTGTTACTGTTTTGGCGTGGACTTAGGAAGTTTGTATCAAGTTTGGTGCTGTTTTGGCGTGGACTTAGGAAGTTTGTACCAAGTTTGGTGCTGTTTTGGCGTGGACTTAGGAAGTTTGTACCAAGTTTGGTGCTGTTTTGGCGTGGACTAAGGAAGTTTGTACCAAGTTTGTTACTGTTTTGGCGTGGACTTAGGAAGTTTGTACCAAGTTTGGTGCTGTTTTGGCGTGGACTTAGGAAGTTTGTACCAAGTTTGGTGCTGTTTTGGCGTGGACTTAGGAAGTTTGTACCAAGTTTGTTACTGTTTTGGCGTGGACTTAGGAAGTTTGTTCCAAGTTTGTTACTGTTTTGGCGTGGACTTAGGAAGTTTGTACCAAGTTTGTTACTGTTTTGGCGTGGACTTAGGAAGTTTGTACCAAGTTTGTTACTGTTTTGGCGTGGACTTAGGAAGTTTGTATCAAGTTTGGTGCTGTTTTGGCGTGGACTTAGGAAGTTTGTTTCAAGTTTGGTGCTGTTTTGGCGTGGACTTAGGAAGTTTGTACCTAGTTTGGTGCTGTTTTGGCGTGGACTTAGGAAGTTTGTTCCAAGTTTGTTACTGTTTTGGCGTGGACTTAGGAAGTTTGTACCTAGTTTGGTGCTGTTTTGGCGTGGACTTAGGAAGTTTGTACCAAGTTTGGTGCTGTTTTGGCGTGGACTTAGGAAGTTTGTACCAAGTTTGGTGCTGTTTTGGCGCGGACTTACGAAGTTTGTTCCAAGTTTGTTACTGTTTTGGCGTGGACTTAGGAAGTTTGTACCAAGTTTGTTACTGTTTTGGCGTGGACTTAGGAAGTTTGTATCAAGTTTGTTTCTGTTTTGGCGTGGACTTAGGAAGTTTGTACCAAGTTTGTTACTGTTTTGGCGTGGACTTAGGAAGTTTGTTCCAAGTTTGTTACTGTTTTGGCGTGGACTTAGGAAGTTTGTACCAAGTTTGGTACTGTTTTGGCGTGGACTTAGGAAGTTTGTACCAAGTTTGTTACTGTTTTGGCGCGGACTTAGGAAGTTTGTATCAAGTTTGTTTCTGTTTTGGCGTGGACTTAGGAAGTTTGTACCAAGTTTGTTACTGTTTTGGCGTGGACTTAGGAAGTTTGTTCCAAGTTTGTTACTGTTTTGGCGTGGACTTAGGAAGTTTGTACCAAGTTTGCTACTGTTTTGGCGTGGACTTAGGAAGTTTGTACCAAGTTTGTTACTGTTTTGGCGTGGACTTAGGAAGTTTGTATCAAGTTTGTTACTGTTTTGGCGTGGACTTAGGAAGTTTGTACCAAGTTTGTTACTGTTTTGGCGTGGACTTAGGAAGTTTGTACCAAGTTTGTTACTGTTTTTGCGTGGACTTAGGAAGTTTGTACCAAGTTTGTTACTGTTTTGGCGTGGACTTAGGAAGTTTATATCAAGTTTGGTGCTGTTTTGGCGTGGACTTAGGAAGTTTGTACCTTGTTTGTTTCTGTTTTGGCGTGGACTTAGGAAGTTTGTACCAAGTTTGGTGCTGTTTTGGCGTGGACTTAGGAAGTTTGTATCAAGTTTGGTGCTGTTTTGGCGTGGAATTAGGAAGTTTGTACCAAGTTTGTTACTGTTTCGGCGTGGACTTAGGAAGTTTGTACCAAGTTTGGTGCTGTTTTGGCGTGGACTTACGAAGTTTGTACCAAGTTTGGTGCTGTTTTGGCGTGGACTTAGGAAGTTTGTACCAAGTTTGTTACTGTTTTGGCGTGGACTTAGGAAGTTTGTACCAAGTTTGTTACTGTTTTGGCGTGGACTTAGGAAGTTTGTACCAAGTTTGTTACTGTTTTGGCGTGGACTTAGAAAGTTTGTATCAAGTTTGGTGCTGTTTTGGCGTGGACTTAGGAAGTTTGTACCAAGTTTGTTACTGTTTTGGCGTGGACTTAGGAAGTTTGTACCAAGTTTGTTACTGTTTTGGCGTGGACTTAGGATGTTTGTACCAAGTTTCTTACTGTTTTGGCGTGGACTTAGGAAGTTTGTATCAAGTTTGGTGCTGTTTTGGCGTGGACTTAGGAAGTTTGTACCAAGTTTGTTACTGTTTTGGCGTGGACTTAGGAAGTTTGTACCAAGTTTGTTACTGTTTTGGCGTGGACTTAGGAAGTTTGTACCAAGTTTGTTACTGTTTTGGCGTGGACTTAGAAAGTTTGTATCAAGTTTGGTGCTGTTTTGGCGTGGACTTAGGAAGTTTGTATCAAGTTTGGTGCTGTTTTGGCGTGGACTTAGGAAGTTTGTACCAAGTTTGTTACTGTTTTGGCGTGGACTTAGGAAGTTTGTACCAAGTTTGTTACTGTTTTGGCGTGGACTTAGGAAGTTTGTACCAAGTTTGTTACTGTTTTGGCGTGGACTTAGGAAGTTTGTATCAAGTTTGGTGCTGTTTTGGCGTGGACTTAGGAAGTTTGTACCAAGTTTGGTGCTGTTTTGGCGTGGACTTAGGAAGTTTGTACCAAGTTTGTTACTGTTTTGGCGTGGACTTAGGAAGTTTGTACCAAGTTTGTTACTGTTTTGGCGTGGACTTAGAAAGTTTGTATCAAGTTTGGTGCTGTTTTGGCGTGGACTTAGGAAGTTTGTACCAAGTTTGTTACTGTTTTGGCGTGGACTTAGGAAGTTTGTACCAAGTTTGTTACTGTTTTGGCGTGGACTTAGGATGTTTGTACCAAGTTTCTTACTGTTTTGGCGTGGACTTAGGAAGTTTGTATCAAGTTTGGTGCTGTTTTGGCGTGGACTTAGGAAGTTTGTACCAAGTTTGTTACTGTTTTGGCGTGGACTTAGGAAGTTTGTACCAAGTTTGTTACTGTTTTGGCGTGGACTTAGGAAGTTTGTACCAAGTTTGTTACTGTTTTGGCGTGGACTTAGAAAGTTTGTATCAAGTTTGGTGCTGTTTTGGCGTGGACTTAGGAAGTTTGTATCAAGTTTGGTGCTGTTTTGGCGTGGACTTAGGAAGTTTGTACCAAGTTTGTTACTGTTTTGGCGTGGACTTAGGAAGTTTGTACCAAGTTTGTTACTGTTTTGGCGTGGACTTAGGAAGTTTGTACCAAGTTTGTTACTGTTTTGGCGTGGACTTAGGAAGTTTGTATCAAGTTTGGTGCTGTTTTGGCGTGGACTTAGGAAGTTTGTACCAAGTTTGGTGCTGTTTTGGCGTGGACTTAGGAAGTTTGTACCAAGTTTGTTACTGTTTTGGCGTGGACTTAGGAAGTTTGTACCAAGTTTGTTACTGTTTTGGCGTGGACTTAGGAAGTTTGTACCAAGTTTGTTACTGTTTTGGCGTGGACTTAGGAAGTTTGTACCAAGTTTGTTACTGTTTTGGCGTGGACTTAGGAAGTTTGTACCAAGTTTGGTGCTGTTTTGGCGTGGACTTAGGAAGTTTGTACCAAGTTTGTTACTGTTTTGGCGTGGACTTAGGAAGTTTGTACCAAGTTTGTTACTGTTTTGGCGTGGACTTAGGAAGTTTGTATCAAGTTTGGTGCTGTTTTGGCGTGGACTTAGGAAGTTTGTATCAAGTTTGTTACTGTTTTGGCGTGGACTTAGGAAGTTTGTACCAAGTTTGTTACTGTTTTGGCGTGGACTTAGGAAGTTTGTACCAAGTTTGTTACTGTTTTGGCGTGGACTTAGGAAGTTTGTACCAAGTTTGGTGCTGTTTTGGCGTGGACTTAGGAAGTTTGTACCAAGTTTGTTACTGTTTTGGCGTGGACTTAGGAAGTTTGTATCAAGTTTGGTGCTGTTTTGGCGTGGACTTAGGAAGTTTGTACCAAGTTTGGTGCTGTTTTGGCGTGGACTTAGGAAGTTTGTACCAAGTTTGTTACTGTTTTGGCGTGGACTTAGGAAGTTTGTACAAGTTTGGTGCTGTTTTGGCGTGGACTTAGGAAGTTTGTACCAAGTTTGTTACTGTTTTGGCGTGGACTTAGGAAGTTTGTACCAAGTTTGTTACTGTTTTGGCGTGGACTTAGAAAGTTTGTATCAAGTTTGGTGCTGTTTTGGCGTGGACTTAGGAAGTTTGTACCAAGTTTGGTGCTGTTTTGGCGTGGACTTAGGAAGTTTGTACCAAGTTTGTTACTGTTTTGGCGTGGACTTAGGAAGTTTGTACCAAGTTTGTTACTGTTTTGGCGTGGACTTAGGAAGTTTGTACCAAGTTTGTTACTGTTTTGGCGTGGACTTAGGAAGTTTGTACCAAGTTTGTTACTGTTTTGGCGTGGACTTAGGAAGTTTGTACCAAGTTTGTTACTGTTTTGGCGTGGACTTAGGAAGTTTGTACCAAGTTTGTTACTGTTTTGGCGTGGACTTAGGAAGTTTGTACCAAGTTTGTTACTGTTTTGGCGTGGACTTAGGAAGTTTGTACCAAGTTTGTTCTGTTTTGGCGTGGACTTAGGAAGTTTGTACCAAGTTTGTTACTGTTTTGGCGTGGACTTAGGAAGTTTGTACCAAGTTTGTTACTGTTTTGGCGTGGACTTAGAAAGTTTGTATCAAGTTTGGTGCTGTTTTGGCGTGGACTTAGGAAGTTTGTACCAAGTTTGGTGCTGTTTTGGCGTGGACTTAGGAAGTTTGTACCAAGTTTGGTGCTGTTTTGGCGTGGACTTAGGAAGTTTGTACCAAGTTTGTTACTGTTTTGGCGTGGACTTAGGAAGTTTGTACCAAGTTTGTTACTGTTTTGGCGTGGACTTAGGAAGTTTGTACCAAGTTTGTTACTGTTTTGGCGTGGACTTAGGAAGTTTGTACCAAGTTTGTTACTGTTTTGGCGTGGACTTAGGAAGTTTGTACCAAGTTTGTTACTGTTTTGGCGTGGACTTAGGAAGTTTGTACCAAGTTTGTTACTGTTTTGGCGTGGACTTAGGAAGTTTGTACCAAGTTTGTTACTGTTTTGGCGTGGACTTAGGAAGTTTGTACCAAGTTTGTTACTGTTTTGGCGTGGACTTAGGAAGTTTGTACCAAGTTTGTTACTGTTTTGGCGTGGACTTAGGAAGTTTGTACCAAGTTTGTTACTGTTTTGGCGTGGACTTAGGAAGTTTGTACCAAGTTTGTTACTGTTTTGGCGTGGACTTAGGAAGTTTGTACCAAGTTTGTTACTGTTTTGGCGTGGACTTAGGAAGTTTGTACCAAGTTTGTTACTGTTTTGGCGTGGACTTAGGAAGTTTGTACCAAGTTTGTTACTGTTTTGGCGTGGACTTAGGAAGTTTGTACCTAGTTTGTTACTGTTTTGGCGTGGACTTAGGAAGTTTGTACCAAGTTTGGTGCTGTTTTGGCGTGGACTTAGGAAGTTTGTACCAAGTTTGTTACTGTTTTGGCGTGGACTTAGGAAGTTTGTACCAAGTTTGTTACTGTTTTGGCGTGGACTTAGGAAGTTTGTACCAAGTTTGTTACTGTTTTGGCGTGGACTTAGGAAGTTTGTACCAAGTTTGTTACTGTTTTGGCGTGGACTTAGGAAGTTTGTACCAAGTTTGGTGCTGTTTTGGCGTGGACTTAGGAAGTTTGTATCAAGTTTGGTGCTGTTTTGGCGTGGACTTAGGAAGTTTGTACCTAGTTTGTTTCTGTTTTGGCGTGGACTTAGGAAGTTTGTACCAAGTTTGTTACTGTTTTGGCGTGGACTTAGGAAGTTTGTACCAAGTTTGTTACTGTTTTGGCGTGGACTTAGGAAGTTTGTACCAAGTTTGTTACTGTTTTGGCGTGGACTTAGGAAGTTTGTACCAAGTTTGTTACTGTTTTGGCGTGGACTTAGGAAGTTTGTACCAAGTTTGGTGCTGTTTTGGCGTGGACTTAGGAAGTTTGTACCTAGTTTGTTACTGTTTTGGCGTGGACTTAGGAAGTTTGTACCAAGTTTGGTGCTGTTTTGGCGTGGACTTAGGAAGTTTGTACCAAGTTTGTTACTGTTTTGGCGTGGACTTAGGAAGTTTGTACCAAGTTTGTTACTGTTTTGGCGTGGACTTAGGAAGTTTGTACCAAGTTTGGTGCTGTTTTGGCGTGGACTTAGGAAGTTTGTACCTAGTTTGTTACTGTTTTGGCGTGGACTTAGGAAGTTTGTATCAACTTTGGTGCTGTTTTGGCGTGGACTTAGAAGGTTTGTATCAAGTTTGGTGCTGTTTTGGCGTGGACTTAGGAAGTTTGTACCAAGTTTGTTACTGTTTTGGCGTGGACTTAGGAAGTTTGTACCAAGTTTGTTACTGTTTTGGCGTGGACTTAGGAAGTTTGTACCAAGTTTGTTACTGTTTTGGCGTGGACTTAGGAAGTTTGTACCAAGTTTGTTACTGTTTTGGCGTGGACTTAGGAAGTTTGTACCAAGTTTGTTACTGTTTTGGCGTGGACTTAGGAAGTTTGTACCAAGTTTGGTGCTGTTTTGGCGTGGACTTAGGAAGTTTGTACCAAGTTTGGTGCTGTTTTGGCGTGGACTTAGGAAGTTTGTACCAAGTTTGTTACTGTTTTGGCGTGGACTTAGGAAGTTTGTACCAAGTTTGTTACTGTTTTGGCGTGGACTTAGGAAGTTTGTACCAAGTTTGTTACTGTTTTGGCGTGGACTTAGGAAGTTTGTACCAAGTTTGGTGCTGTTTTGGCGTGGACTTAGGAAGTTTGTACCTAGTTTGTTACTGTTTTGGCGTGGACTTAGGAAGTTTGTATCAACTTTGGTGCTGTTTTGGCGTGGACTTAGAAAGTTTGTATCAAGTTTGGTGCTGTTTTGGCGTGGACTTAGGAAGTTTGTACCAAGTTTGTTACTGTTTTGGCGTGGACTTAGAAAGTTTGTATCAAGTTTGGTGCTGTTTTGGCGTGGACTTAGGAAGTTTGTACCAAGTTTGTTACTGTTTTGGCGTGGACTTAGGAAGTTTGTACCAAGTTTGTTACTGTTTTGGCGTGGACTTAGGAAGTTTGTACCATGTTTGTTACTGTTTTGGCGTGGACTTAGGAAGTTTGTACCAAGTTTGGTGCTGTTTTGGCGTGGACTTAGGAAGTTTGTATCAAGTTTGGTGCTGTTTTGGCGTGGACTTAGGAAGTTTGTACCAAGTTTGTTACTGTTTTGGCGTGGACTTAGAAAGTTTGTATCAAGTTTGGTGCTGTTTTGGCGTGGACTTAGGAAGTTTGTACCAAGTTTGTTACTGTTTTGGCGTGGACTTAGGAAGTTTGTACCAAGTTTGTTACTGTTTTGGCGTGGACTTAGGAAGTTTGTACCAAGTTTGTTACTGTTTTGGCGTGGACTTAGGAAGTTTGTACCAAGTTTGTTACTGTTTTGGCGTGGACTTAGGAAGTTTGTACCAAGTTTGGTGCTGTTTTGGCGTGGACTTAGGAAGTTTGTACCAAGTTTGGTGCTGTTTTGGCGTGGACTTAGGAAGTTTGTACCAAGTTTGTTACTGTTTTGGCGTGGACTTAGGAAGTTTGTACAAGTTTGGTGCTGTTTTGGCGTGGACTTAGGAAGTTTGTACCAAGTTTGTTACTGTTTTGGCGTGGACTTAGGAAGTTTGTACCAAGTTTGTTACTGTTTTGGCGTGGACTTAGGAAGTTTGTACCAAGTTTGTTACTGTTTTGGCGTGGACTTAGAAAGTTTGTATCAAGTTTGGTGCTGTTTTGGCGTGGACTTAGGAAGTTTGTACCAAGTTTGGTGCTGTTTTGGCGTGGACTTAGGAAGTTTGTACCAAGTTTGTTACTGTTTTGGCGTGGACTTAGGAAGTTTGTACCAAGTTTGTTACTGTTTTGGCGTGGACTTAGGAAGTTTGTACCAAGTTTGTTACTGTTTTGGCGTGGACTTAGGAAGTTTGTACCAAGTTTGTTACTGTTTTGGCGTGGACTTAGGAAGTTTGTACCAAGTTTGTTACTGTTTTGGCGTGGACTTAGGAAGTTTGTACCAAGTTTGGTGCTGTTTTGGCGTGGACTTAGGAAGTTTGTACCTAGTTTGTTACTGTTTTGGCGTGGACTTAGGAAGTTTGTACCAAGTTTGGTGCTGTTTTGGCGTGGACTTAGGAAGTTTGTACCAAGTTTGTTACTGTTTTGGCGTGGACTTAGGAAGTTTGTACCAAGTTTGTTACTGTTTTGGCGTGGACTTAGGAAGTTTGTACCAAGTTTGGTGCTGTTTTGGCGTGGACTTAGGAAGTTTGTACCTAGTTTGTTACTGTTTTGGCGTGGACTTAGGAAGTTTGTATCAACTTTGGTGCTGTTTTGGCGTGGACTTAGAAAGTTTGTATCAAGTTTGGTGCTGTTTTGGCGTGGACTTAGGAAGTTTGTACCAAGTTTGTTACTGTTTTGGCGTGGACTTAGGAAGTTTGTACCAAGTTTGTTACTGTTTTGGCGTGGACTTAGGAAGTTTGTACCAAGTTTGTTACTGTTTTGGCGTGGACTTAGGAAGTTTGTACCAAGTTTGTTACTGTTTTGGCGTGGACTTAGGAAGTTTGTACCAAGTTTGTTACTGTTTTGGCGTGGACTTAGGAAGTTTGTACCAAGTTTGGTGCTGTTTTGGCGTGGACTTAGGAAGTTTGTACCTAGTTTGTTACTGTTTTGGCGTGGACTTAGGAAGTTTGTATCAACTTTGGTGCTGTTTTGGCGTGGAATTAGAAAGTTTGTATCAAGTTTGGTGCTGTTTTGGCGTGGACTTAGGAAGTTTGTACCAAGTTTGTTACTGTTTTGGCGTGGACTTAGGAAGTTTGTACCAAGTTTGTTACTGTTTTGGCGTGGACTTAGGAAGTTTGTACCAAGTTTGTTACTGTTTTGGCGTGGACTTAGGAAGTTTGTACCAAGTTTGTTACTGTTTTGGCGTGGACTTAGGAAGTTTGTACCAAGTTTGTTACTGTTTTGGCGTGGACTTAGGAAGTTTGTACCAAGTTTGGTGCTGTTTTGGCGTGGACTTAGGAAGTTTGTACCAAGTTTGGTGCTGTTTTGGCGTGGACTTAGGAAGTTTGTACCAAGTTTGTTACTGTTTTGGCGTGGACTTAGGAAGTTTGTACCAAGTTTGTTACTGTTTTGGCGTGGACTTAGGAAGTTTGTACCAAGTTTGTTACTGTTTTGGCGTGGACTTAGGAAGTTTGTATCAACTTTGGTGCTGTTTTGGCGTGGACTTAGAAAGTTTGTATCAAGTTTGGTGCTGTTTTGGCGTGGACTTAGGAAGTTTGTACCAAGTTTGTTACTGTTTTGGCGTGGACTTAGGAAGTTTGTACCAAGTTTGTTACTGTTTTGGCGTGGACTTAGGAAGTTTGTACCAAGTTTGTTACTGTTTTGGCGTGGACTTAGGAAGTTTGTACCAAGTTTGTTACTGTTTTGGCGTGGACTTAGGAAGTTTGTACCAAGTTTGTTACTGTTTTGGCGTGGACTTAGGAAGTTTGTACCAAGTTTGGTGCTGTTTTGGCGTGGACTTAGGAAGTTTGTACCAAGTTTGGTGCTGTTTTGGCGTGGACTTAGGAAGTTTGTACCAAGTTTGTTACTGTTTTGGCGTGGACTTAGGAAGTTTGTACCAAGTTTGTTACTGTTTTGGCGTGGACTTAGGAAGTTTGTACCAAGTTTGTTACTGTTTTGGCGTGGACTTAGGAAGTTTGTACCAAGTTTGGTGCTGTTTTGGCGTGGACTTAGGAAGTTTGTATCAAGTTTGGTGCTGTTTTGGCGTGGACTTAGGAAGTTTGTACCTAGTTTGTTTCTGTTTTGGCGTGGACTTAGGAAGTTTGTACCAAGTTTGTTACTGTTTTGGCGTGGACTTAGGAAGTTTGTACCAAGTTTGTTACTGTTTTGGCGTGGACTTAGGAAGTTTGTACCAAGTTTGTTACTGTTTTGGCGTGGACTTAGGAAGTTTGTACCAAGTTTGGTGCTGTTTTGGCGTGGACTTAGGAAGTTTGTATCAAGTTTGGTGCTGTTTTGGCGTGGACTTAGGAAGTTTGTACCTAGTTTGTTTCTGTTTTGGCGTGGACTTAGGAAGTTTGTACCAAGTTTGTTACTGTTTTGGCGTGGACTTAGGAAGTTTGTACCAAGTTTGTTACTGTTTTGGCGTGGACTTAGGAAGTTTGTACCAAGTTTGGTGCTGTTTTGGCGTGGACTTAGGAAGTTTGTACCTAGTTTGTTACTGTTTTGGCGTGGACTTAGGAAGTTTGTACCAAGTTTGGTGCTGTTTTGGCGTGGACTTAGGAAGTTTGTACCAAGTTTGTTACTGTTTTGGCGTGGACTTAGGAAGTTTGTACCAAGTTTGTTACTGTTTTGGCGTGGACTTAGGAAGTTTGTACCAAGTTTGGTGCTGTTTTGGCGTGGACTTAGGAAGTTTGTACCTAGTTTGTTACTGTTTTGGCGTGGACTTAGGAAGTTTGTATCAACTTTGGTGCTGTTTTGGCGTGGACTTAGAAAGTTTGTATCAAGTTTGGTGCTGTTTTGGCGTGGACTTAGGAAGTTTGTACCAAGTTTGTTACTGTTTTGGCGTGGACTTAGGAAGTTTGTACCAAGTTTGTTACTGTTTTGGCGTGGACTTAGGAAGTTTGTACCAAGTTTGTTACTGTTTTGGCGTGGACTTAGGAAGTTTGTACCAAGTTTGTTACTGTTTTGGCGTGGACTTAGGAAGTTTGTACCAAGTTTGTTACTGTTTTGGCGTGGACTTAGGAAGTTTGTACCAAGTTTGGTGCTGTTTTGGCGTGGACTTAGGAAGTTTGTACCAAGTTTGGTGCTGTTTTGGCGTGGACTTAGGAAGTTTGTACCAAGTTTGTTACTGTTTTGGCGTGGACTTAGGAAGTTTGTATCAAGTTTGGTGCTGTTTTGGCGTGGTCTTAGGAAGTTTGTACCAAGTTTGTTACTGTTTTGGCGTGGACTTAGGAAGTTTGTACCAAGTTTGTTACTGTTTTGGCGTGGACTTAGGAAGTTTGTACCAAGTTTGGTGCTGTTTTGGCGTGGATTTAGGAAGTTTGTTCCAAGTTTGTTACTGTTTTGGCGTCGTCTTAGGAAGTTTGTACCAAGTTTGGTGCTGTTTTGGCGTGGACTTAGGAAGTTTGTACCTAGTTTGTTACTGTTTTGGCGTGGACTTAGGAAGTTTGTATCAACTTTGGTGCTGTTTTGGCGTGGACTTAGAAAGTTTGTATCAAGTTTGGTGCTGTTTTGGCGTGGACTTAGGAAGTTTGTATCAAGTTTGGTGCTGTTTTGGCGTGGACTTAGGAAGTTTGTACCTAGTTTGTTTCTGTTTTGGCGTGGACTTAGGAAGTTTGTACCAAGTTTGTTACTGTTTTGGCGTGGACTTAGGAAGTTTGTACCAAGTTTGTTACTGTTTTGGCGTGGACTTAGGAAGTTTGTACCAAGTTTGGTGCTGTTTTGGCGTGGACTTAGGAAGTTTGTACCTAGTTTGTTACTGTTTTGGCGTGGACTTAGGAAGTTTGTATCAACTTTGGTGCTGTTTTGGCGTGGACTTAGAAAGTTTGTATCAAGTTTGGTGCTGTTTTGGCGTGGACTTAGGAAGTTTGTATCAAGTTTGGTGCTGTTTTGGCGTGGACTTAGGAAGTTTGTACCTAGTTTGTTTCTGTTTTGGCGTGGACTTAGGAAGTTTGTACCAAGTTTGTTACTGTTTTGGCGTGGACTTAGGAAGTTTGTACCAAGTTTGTTACTGTTTTAGCGTGGACTTAGGAAGTTTGTATCAAGTTTGGTGCTGTTTTGGCGTGGACTTAGAAAGTTTGTATCAAGTTTGGTGCTGTTTTGGCGTGGACTTAGGAAGTTTGTACCAAGTTTGTTTCTGTTTTGGCGTGGACTTAGGAAGTTTGTACCAAGTTTGTTACTGTTTTGGCGTGGACTTAGGAAGTTTGTACCAAGTTTGTTACTGTTTTGGCGTGGACTTAGGAAGTTTGTACCAAGTTTGGTGCTGTTTTGGCGTGGACTTAGGAAGTTTGTACCAAGTTTGGTGCTGTTTTGGCGTGGACTTAGGAAGTTTGTATCAAGTTTGGTGCTGTTTTGGCGTGGACTTAGGAAGTTTGTACCAAGTTTGGTGCTGTTTTGGCGTGGACTTAGGAAGTTTGTACCAAGTTTGTTACTGTTTTGGCGTGGACTTAGGAAGTTTGTACCAAGTTTGTTACTGTTTTGGCGTGGACTTAGGAAGTTTGTTCCAAGTTTGTTACTGTTTTGGCGTGGACTTAGGAAGTTTGTACCAAGTTTGTTACTGTTTTGGCGTGGACTTAGGAAGTTTGTACCAAGTTTGGTGCTGTTTTGGCGTGGACTTAGGAAGTTTGTATCAAGTTTGGTGCTGTTTTGGCGTGGACTTAGGAAGTTTGTACCTAGTTTGTTTCTGTTTTGGCGTGGACTTAGGAAGTTTGTACCAAGTTTGTTACTGTTTTGGCATGGACTTAGGAAGTTTGTACCAAGTTTGGTGCTGTTTTGGCGTGGACTTAGGAAGTTTGTACCAAGTTTGTTACTGTTTTGGCGTGGACTTAGGAAGTTTGTATCAAGTTTGGTGCTGTTTTGGCGTGGACTTAGAAAGTTTGTATCAAGTTTGGTGCTGTTTTGGCGTGGACTTAGGAAGTTTGTACCAAGTTTGTTTCTGTTTTGGCGTGGACTTAGGAAGTTTGTACCAAGTTTGTTACTGTTTTGGCGTGGACTTAGGAAGTTTGTACCAAGTTTGTTACTGTTTTGGCGTGGACTTAGGAAGTTTGTACCAAGTTTGGTGCTGTTTTGGCGTGGACTTAGGAAGATTGTACCAAGTTTGGTGCTGTTTTGGCGTGGACTTAGGAAGTTTGTATCAAGTTTGGTGCTGTTTTGGCGTGGACTTAGGAAGTTTGTACCTAGTTTGTTTCTGTTTTGGCGTGGACTTAGGAAGTTTGTACCAAGTTTGTTACTGTTTTGGCGTGGACTTAGGAAGTTTGTACCAAGTTTGTTACTGTTTTGGCGTGGACTTAGGAAGTTTGTACCAAGTTTGTTACTGTTTTGGCGTGGACTTAGGAAGTTTGTACCAAGTTTGTTACTGTTTTGGCGTGGACTTAGGAAGTTTGTACCAAGTTTGGTGCTGTTTTGGCGTGGACTTAGGAAGTTTGTATCAAGTTTGGTGCTGTTTTGGCGTGGACTTAGGAAGTTTGTACCTAGTTTGTTTCTGTTTTGGCGTGGACTTAGGAAGTTTGTACCAAGTTTGTTACTGTTTTGGCGTGGACTTAGGAAGTTTGTACCAAGTTTGGTGCTGTTTTGGCGTGGACTTAGGAAGTTTGTACCAAGTTTGTTACTGTTTTGGCGTGGACTTAGGAAGTTTGTACCAAGTTTGTTACTGTTTTGGCGTGGACTTAGGAAGTTTGTACCAAGTTTGGTGCTGTTTTGGCGTGGACTTAGGAAGTTTGTACCAAGTTTGTTACTGTTTTGGCGTGGACTTAGGAAGTTTGTACCAAGTTTGTTACTGTTTTGGCGTGGACTTAGGAAGTTTGTACCAAGTTTGGTGCTGTTTTGGCGTGGACCTAGGAAGTTTGTACCAAGTTTGTTTCTGTTTTGGCGTGGACTTAGGAAGTTTGTACCAAGTTTGTTACTGTTTTGGCGTGGACTTAGGAAGTTTGTACCAAGTTTGGTGCTGTTTTGGCGTGGACTTAGAAAGTTTGTATCAAGTTTGGTGCTGTTTTGGCGTGGACTTAGGAAGTTTGTACCAAGTTTGTTACTGTTTTGGCGTGGACTTAGGAAGTTTGTACCAAGTTTGTTTCTGTTTTGGCGCGGACTTACGAAGTTTGTACCAAGTTTGGTGCTGTTTTGGCGTGGACTTAGGAAGTTTGTACCAAGTTTGTTACTGTTTTGGCGTGGACTTAGGAAGTTTGTATCAAGTTTGGTGCTGTTTTGGCGTGGACTTAGGAAGTTTGTACCTAGTTTGTTTCTGTTTTGGCGTGGACTTAGGAAGTTTGTACCAAGTTTGTTACTGTTTTGGCGTGGACTTAGGAAGTTTGTATCAAGTTTGGTGCTGTTTTGGCGTTTGTACCAAGTTTGTTACTGTTTTGGCGTGGACTTAGGAAGTTTGTATCAAGTTTGGTGCTGTTTTGGCGTGGACTTAGGAAGTTTGTACCTAGTTTGTTTCTGTTTTGGCGTGGACTTAGGAAGTTTGTACCAAGTTTGTAACTGTTTTGGCGTGGACTTAGGAAGTTTGTACCAAGTTTGTTACTGTTTTGGCGTGGACTTAGGAAGTTTGTACCAAGTTTGTTACTGTTTTGGCGTGGACTTAGGAAGTTTGTACCAAGTTTGGTGCTGTTTTGGCGTGGACTTAGGAAGTTTGTACCTAGTTTTTTACTGTTTTGGCGTGGACTTAGGAAGTTTGTACCAAGTTTGGTGCTGTTTTGGCGTGGACTTAGGATGTTTGTACCAAGTTTGTTACTGTTTTGGCGTGGACTTAGGAAGTTTGTACCAAGTTTGTTACTGTTTTGGCGTGGACTTAGGAAGTTTGTACCAAGTTTGGTGCTGTTTTGGCGTGGACTTAGGAAGTTTGTACCTAGTTTGTTACTGTTTTGGCGTGGACTTAGGAAGTTTGTACCAAGTTTGGTGCTGTTTTGGCGCGGACTTACGAAGTTTGTACCAAGTTTGGTGCTGTTTTGGCGTGGACTTAGGAAGTTTGTACCTAGTTTGTTACTGTTTTGGCGTGGAGTTAGGAAGTTTGTACCAAGTTTGTTACTGTTTTGGCGTGGACTTAGGAAGTTTGTACCAAGTTTGGTGCTGTTTTGGCGGGGACTTAGGAAATTTGTACCAAGTTTGTTACTGTTTTGGCGTGGACTTAGGAAGTTTGTACCAAGTTTGTTACTGTTTTGGCGTGGACTTAGGAAGTTTGTACCAAGTTTGTTACTGTTTTGGCGTGGACTTAGGAAGTTTGTACCAAGTTTGTTACTGTTTTGGCGTGGACTTAGGAAGTTTGTACCAAGTTTGTTACTGTTTTGGCGTGGACTTAGGAAGTTTGTACCAAGTTTGGTGCTGTTTTGGCGTGGACTTAGGAAGTTTGTACCAAGTTTGTTACTGTTTTGGCGTGGACTTAGGAAGTTTGTACCAAGTTTGTTACTGTTTTGGCGTGGACTTAGGAAGTTTGTACCAAGTTTGTTACTGTTTTGGCGTGGACTTAGGAAGTTTGTACCAAGTTTGTTACTGTTTTGGCGTGGACTTAGGAAGTTTGTACCAAGTTTGGTGCTGTTTTGGCGTGGACTTAGGAAGTTTGTACCAAGTTTGTTACTGTTTTGGCGTGGACTTAAGAAGTTTGTACCAAGTTTGTTACTGTTTTGGCGTGGACTTAGGAAGTTTGTACCAAGTTTGTTACTGTTTTGGCGTGGACTTAGGAAGTTTGTACCAAGTTTGTTACTGTTTTGGCGTGGACTAAGGAAGTTTGTACCAAGTTTGTTACTGTTTTGGCGTGGACTTAGGAAGTTTGTACCAAGTTTGGTGCTGTTTTGGCGTGGACTTAGGAAGTTTGTACCAAGTTTGTTACTGTTTTGGCGTGGACTTAGGAAGTTTGTACCAAGTTTGTTACTGTTTTGGCGTGGACTTAGGAAGTTTGTACCAAGTTTGGTGCTGTTTTGGCGTGGACTTAGGAAGTTTGTACCAAGTTTGTTACTGTTTTGGCGTGGACTTAGGAAGTTTGTACCAAGTTTGTTACTGTTTTGGCGTGGACTTAGGAAGTTTGTACCAAGTTTGGTGCTGTTTTGGCGTGGACCTAGGAAGTTTGTACCAAGTTTGTTTCTGTTTTGGCGTGGACTTAGGAAGTTTGTACCAAGTTTGTTACTGTTTTGGCGTGGACTTAGGAAGTTTGTACCAAGTTTGGTGATGTTTTGGCGTGGACTTAGGAAGTTTGTACCAAGTTTGGTGCTGTTTTGGCGTGGACTTAGGAAGTTTGTACCAAGTTTGTTACTGTTTTGGCGTGGACTTAGGAAGTTTGTACCAAGTTTGTTACTGTTTTGGCGTGGACTTAGGAAGTTTGTATCAAGTTTGGTGCTGTTTTGGCGTGGACTTAGGAAGTTTGTACCAAGTTTGTTACTGTTTTGGCGTGGACTTAGGAAGTTTGTACCAAGTTTGTTACTGTTTTGGCGTGGACTTAGGAAGTTTGTACCAAGTTTGTTACTGTTTTGGCGTGGACTTAGGAAGTTTGTACCAAGTTTGTTTCTGTTTTGGCGCGGACTTACGAAGTTTGTACCAAGTTTGGTGCTGTTTTGGCGTGGACTTAGGAAGTTTGTACCAAGTTTGTTACTGTTTCGGCGTGGACTTAGGAAGTTTGTACCAAGTTTGTTACTGTTTTGGCGTGGACTTAGGAAGTTTGTACCAAGTTTGTTTCTGTTTTGGCGCGGACTTAGGAAGTTTGTACCTAGTTTGTTTCTGTTTTGGCGTGGACTTAGGAAGTTTGTACCAAGTTTGTTACTGTTTTGGCGTGGACTTAGGAAGTTTGTACCAAGTTTGGTGCTGTTTTGGCGTGGACTTAGGAAGTTTGTACCAAGTTTGTTACTGTTTTGGCGTGGACTTAGGAAGTTTGTACCAAGTTTGTTACTGTTTTGGCGTGGACTTAGGAAGTTTGTACCAAGTTTGGTGCTGTTTTGGCGTGGACTTAGGAAGTTTGTACCAAGTTTGTTACTGTTTTGGCGTGGACCTAGGAAGTTTGTACCAAGTTTGGTGCTGTTTTGACGTGGACTTAGGAAGTTTGTACCAAGTTTGTTACTGTTTTGGCGTGGACTTAGGAAGTTTGTACCAAGTTTGGTGCTGTTTTGGCGTGGACTTAGAAAGTTTGTATCAAGTTTGGTGCTGTTTTGGCGTGGACTTAGGAAGTTTGTACCAAGTTTGTTACTGTTTTGGCGTGGACTTAGGAAGTTTGTACCAAGTTTGTTTCTGTTTTGGCGCGGACTTACGAAGTTTGTACCAAGTTTGGTGCTGTTTTGGCGTGGACTTAGGAAGTTTGTACCAAGTTTGTTACTGTTTTGGCGTGGACTTAGGAAGTTTGTATCAAGTTTGGTGCTGTTTTGGCGTGGACTTAGGAAGTTTGTACCTAGTTTGTTTCTGTTTTGGCGTGGACTTAGGAAGTTTGTACCAAGTTTGTTACTGTTTTGGCGTGGACTTAGGAAGTTTGTATCAAGTTTGGTGCTGTTTTGGCGTTTGTACCAAGTTTGTTACTGTTTTGGCGTGGACTTAGGAAGTTTGTATCAAGTTTGGTGCTGTTTTGGCGTGGACTTAGGAAGTTTGTACCTAGTTTGTTTCTGTTTTGGCGTGGACTTAGGAAGTTTGTACCAAGTTTGTTACTGTTTTGGCGTGGACTTAGGAAGTTTGTACCAAGTTTGTTACTGTTTTGGCGTGGACTTAGGAAGTTTGTACCAAGTTTGGTGCTGTTTTGGCGTGGACTTAGGAAGTTTGTATCAAGTTTGGTGCTGTTTTGGCGTGGACTTAGGAAGTTTGTACCTAGTTTGTTTCTGTTTTGGCGTGGACTTAGGAAGTTTGTACCAAGTTTGTTACTGTTTTGGCATGGACTTAGGAAGTTTGTACCAAGTTTGGTGCTGTTTTGGCGTGGACTTAGGAAGTTTGTACCAAGTTTGTTACTGTTTTGGCGTGGACTTAGGAAGTTTGTATCAAGTTTGGTGCTGTTTTGGCGTGGACTTAGAAAGTTTGTATCAAGTTTGGTGCTGTTTTGGCGTGGACTTAGGAAGTTTGTACCAAGTTTGTTTCTGTTTTGGCGTGGACTTAGGAAGTTTGTACCAAGTTTGTTACTGTTTTGGCGTGGACTTAGGAAGTTTGTACCAAGTTTGTTACTGTTTTGGCGTGGACTTAGGAAGTTTGTACCAAGTTTGGTGCTGTTTTGGCGTGGACTTAGGAAGATTGTACCAAGTTTGGTGCTGTTTTGGCGTGGACTTAGGAAGTTTGTATCAAGTTTGGTGCTGTTTTGGCGTGGACTTAGGAAGTTTGTACCTAGTTTGTTTCTGTTTTGGCGTGGACTTAGGAAGTTTGTACCAAGTTTGTTACTGTTTTGGCGTGGACTTAGGAAGTTTGTACCAAGTTTGTTACTGTTTTGGCGTGGACTTAGGAAGTTTGTACCAAGTTTGTTACTGTTTTGGCGTGGACTTAGGAAGTTTGTACCAAGTTTGTTACTGTTTTGGCGTGGACTTAGGAAGTTTGTACCAAGTTTGGTGCTGTTTTGGCGTGGACTTAGGAAGTTTGTATCAAGTTTGGTGCTGTTTTGACGTGGACTTAGGAAGTTTGTACCTAGTTTGTTTCTGTTTTGGCGTGGACTTAGGAAGTTTGTACCAAGTTTGTTACTGTTTTGGCGTGGACTTAGGAAGTTTGTACCAAGTTTGGTGCTGTTTTGGCGTGGACTTAGGAAGTTTGTACCAAGTTTGTTACTGTTTTGGCGTGGACTTAGGAAGTTTGTACCAAGTTTGTTACTGTTTTGGCGTGGACTTAGGAAGTTTGTACCAAGTTTGGTGCTGTTTTGGCGTGGACTTAGGAAGTTTGTACCAAGTTTGTTACTGTTTTGGCGTGGACTTAGGAAGTTTGTACCAAGTTTGTTACTGTTTTGGCGTGGACTTAGGAAGTTTGTACCAAGTTTGGTGCTGTTTTGGCGTGGACCTAGGAAGTTTGTACCAAGTTTGTTTCTGTTTTGGCGTGGACTTAGGAAGTTTGTACCAAGTTTGTTACTGTTTTGGCGTGGACTTAGGAAGTTTGTACCAAGTTTGGTGCTGTTTTGGCGTGGACTTAGAAAGTTTGTATCAAGTTTGGTGCTGTTTTGGCGTGGACTTAGGAAGTTTGTACCAAGTTTGTTACTGTTTTGGCGTGGACTTAGGAAGTTTGTACCAAGTTTGTTTCTGTTTTGGCGCGGACTTACGAAGTTTGTACCAAGTTTGGTGCTGTTTTGGCGTGGACTTAGGAAGTTTGTACCAAGTTTGTTACTGTTTTGGCGTGGACTTAGGAAGTTTGTATCAAGTTTGGTGCTGTTTTGGCGTGGACTTAGGAAGTTTGTACCTAGTTTGTTTCTGTTTTGGCGTGGACTTAGGAAGTTTGTACCAAGTTTGTTACTGTTTTGGCGTGGACTTAGGAAGTTTGTATCAAGTTTGGTGCTGTTTTGGCGTTTGTACCAAGTTTGTTACTGTTTTGGCGTGGACTTAGGAAGTTTGTATCAAGTTTGGTGCTGTTTTGGCGTGGACTTAGGAAGTTTGTACCTAGTTTGTTTCTGTTTTGGCGTGGACTTAGGAAGTTTGTACCAAGTTTGTTACTGTTTTGGCGTGGACTTAGGAAGTTTGTACCAAGTTTGTTACTGTTTTGGCGTGGACTTAGGAAGTTTGTACCAAGTTTGTTACTGTTTTGGCGTGGACTTAGGAAGTTTGTACCAAGTTTGGTGCTGTTTTGGCGTGGACTTAGGAAGTTTGTACCTAGTTTTTTACTGTTTTGGCGTGGACTTAGGAAGTTTGTACCAAGTTTGGTGCTGTTTTGGCGTGGACTTAGGATGTTTGTACCAAGTTTGTTACTGTTTTGGCGTGGACTTAGGAAGTTTGTACCAAGTTTGTTACTGTTTTGGCGTGGACTTAGGAAGTTTGTACCAAGTTTGGTGCTGTTTTGGCGTGGACTTAGGAAGTTTGTACCTAGTTTGTTACTGTTTTGGCGTGGACTTAGGAAGTTTGTACCAAGTTTGGTGCTGTTTTGGCGCGGACTTACGAAGTTTGTACCAAGTTTGGTGCTGTTTTGGCGTGGACTTAGGAAGTTTGTACCTAGTTTGTTACTGTTTTGGCGTGGAGTTAGGAAGTTTGTACCAAGTTTGTTACTGTTTTGGCGTGGACTTAGGAAGTTTGTACCAAGTTTGGTGCTGTTTTGGCGGGGACTTAGGAAATTTGTACCAAGTTTGTTACTGTTTTGGCGTGGACTTAGGAAGTTTGTACCAAGTTTGTTACTGTTTTGGCGTGGACTTAGGAAGTTTGTACCAAGTTTGTTACTGTTTTGGCGTGGACTTAGGAAGTTTGTACCAAGTTTGTTACTGTTTTGGCGTGGACTTAGGAAGTTTGTACCAAGTTTGTTACTGTTTTGGCGTGGACTTAGGAAGTTTGTACCAAGTTTGGTGCTGTTTTGGCGTGGACTTAGGAAGTTTGTACCAAGTTTGTTACTGTTTTGGCGTGGACTTAGGAAGTTTGTACCAAGTTTGTTACTGTTTTGGCGTGGACTTAGGAAGTTTGTACCAAGTTTGTTACTGTTTTGGCGTGGACTTAGGAAGTTTGTACCAAGTTTGTTACTGTTTTGGCGTGGACTTAGGAAGTTTGTACCAAGTTTGGTGCTGTTTTGGCGTGGACTTAGGAAGTTTGTACCAAGTTTGTTACTGTTTTGGCGTGGACTTAAGAAGTTTGTACCAAGTTTGTTACTGTTTTGGCGTGGACTTAGGAAGTTTGTACCAAGTTTGTTACTGTTTTGGCGTGGACTTAGGAAGTTTGTACCAAGTTTGTTACTGTTTTGGCGTGGACTAAGGAAGTTTGTACCAAGTTTGTTACTGTTTTGGCGTGGACTTAGGAAGTTTGTACCAAGTTTGGTGCTGTTTTGGCGTGGACTTAGGAAGTTTGTACCAAGTTTGTTACTGTTTTGGCGTGGACTTAGGAAGTTTGTACCAAGTTTGTTACTGTTTTGGCGTGGACTTAGGAAGTTTGTACCAAGTTTGGTGCTGTTTTGGCGTGGACTTAGGAAGTTTGTACCAAGTTTGTTACTGTTTTGGCGTGGACTTAGGAAGTTTGTACCAAGTTTGTTACTGTTTTGGCGTGGACTTAGGAAGTTTGTACCAAGTTTGGTGCTGTTTTGGCGTGGACCTAGGAAGTTTGTACCAAGTTTGTTTCTGTTTTGGCGTGGACTTAGGAAGTTTGTACCAAGTTTGTTACTGTTTTGGCGTGGACTTAGGAAGTTTGTACCAAGTTTGGTGATGTTTTGGCGTGGACTTAGGAAGTTTGTACCAAGTTTGGTGCTGTTTTGGCGTGGACTTAGGAAGTTTGTACCAAGTTTGTTACTGTTTTGGCGTGGACTTAGGAAGTTTGTACCAAGTTTGTTACTGTTTTGGCGTGGACTTAGGAAGTTTGTATCAAGTTTGGTGCTGTTTTGGCGTGGACTTAGGAAGTTTGTACCAAGTTTGTTACTGTTTTGGCGTGGACTTAGGAAGTTTGTACCAAGTTTGTTACTGTTTTGGCGTGGACTTAGGAAGTTTGTACCAAGTTTGTTACTGTTTTGGCGTGGACTTAGGAAGTTTGTACCAAGTTTGTTTCTGTTTTGGCGCGGACTTACGAAGTTTGTACCAAGTTTGGTGCTGTTTTGGCGTGGACTTAGGAAGTTTGTACCAAGTTTGTTACTGTTTCGGCGTGGACTTAGGAAGTTTGTACCAAGTTTGTTACTGTTTTGGCGTGGACTTAGGAAGTTTGTACCAAGTTTGTTTCTGTTTTGGCGCGGACTTAGGAAGTTTGTACCTAGTTTGTTTCTGTTTTGGCGTGGACTTAGGAAGTTTGTACCAAGTTTGTTACTGTTTTGGCGTGGACTTAGGAAGTTTGTACCAAGTTTGGTGCTGTTTTGGCGTGGACTTAGGAAGTTTGTACCAAGTTTGTTACTGTTTTGGCGTGGACCTAGGAAGTTTGTACCAAGTTTGGTGCTGTTTTGACGTGGACTTAGGAAGTTTGTACCAAGTTTGTTACTGTTTTGGCGTGGACTTAGGAAGTTTGTACCAAGTTTGGTGCTGTTTTGGCGTGGACTTAGAAAGTTTGTATCAAGTTTGGTGCTGTTTTGGCGTGGACTTAGGAAGTTTGTACCAAGTTTGTTACTGTTTTGGCGTGGACTTAGGAAGTTTGTACCAAGTTTGTTTCTGTTTTGGCGCGGACTTACGAAGTTTGTACCAAGTTTGGTGCTGTTTTGGCGTGGACTTAGGAAGTTTGTACCAAGTTTGTTACTGTTTTGGCGTGGACTTAGGAAGTTTGTACCAAGTTTGGTGCTGTTTTGGCGTGGACTTAGGAAGTTTGTACCTAGTTTTTTACTGTTTTGGCGTGGACTTAGGAAGTTTGTACCAAGTTTGGTGCTGTTTTGGCGTGGACTTAGGATGTTTGTACCAAGTTTGTTACTGTTTTGGCGTGGACTTAGGAAGTTTGTACCAAGTTTGTTACTGTTTTGGCGTGGACTTAGGAAGTTTGTACCAAGTTTGGTGCTGTTTTGGCGTGGACTTAGGAAGTTTGTACCTAGTTTGTTACTGTTTTGGCGTGGACTTAGGAAGTTTGTACCAAGTTTGGTGCTGTTTTGGCGCGGACTTACGAAGTTTGTACCAAGTTTGGTGCTGTTTTGGCGTGGACTTAGGAAGTTTGTACCTAGTTTGTTACTGTTTTGGCGTGGAGTTAGGAAGTTTGTACCAAGTTTGTTACTGTTTTGGCGTGGACTTAGGAAGTTTGTACCAAGTTTGGTGCTGTTTTGGCGGGGACTTAGGAAGTTTGTACCAAGTTTGTTACTGTTTTGGCGTGGACTTAGGAAGTTTGTACCAAGTTTGTTACTGTTTTGGCGTGGACTTAGGAAGTTTGTACCAAGTTTGTTACTGTTTTGGCGTGGACTTAGGAAGTTTGTACCAAGTTTGTTACTGTTTTGGCGTGGACTTAGGAAGTTTGTACCAAGTTTGTTACTGTTTTGGCGTGGACTTAGGAAGTTTGTACCAAGTTTGGTGCTGTTTTGGCGTGGACTTAGGAAGTTTGTACCAAGTTTGTTACTGTTTTGGCGTGGACTTAGGAAGTTTGTACCAAGTTTGTTACTGTTTTGGCGTGGACTTAGGAAGTTTGTACCAAGTTTGTTACTGTTTTGGCGTGGACTTAGGAAGTTTGTACCAAGTTTGTTACTGTTTTGGCGTGGACTTAGGAAGTTTGTACCAAGTTTGGTGCTGTTTTGGCGTGGACTTAGGAAGTTTGTACCAAGTTTGTTACTGTTTTGGCGTGGACTTAGGAAGTTTGTACCAAGTTTGTTACTGTTTTGGCGTGGACTTAGGAAGTTTGTACCAAGTTTGTTACTGTTTTGGCGTGGACTTAGGAAGTTTGTACCAAGTTTGGTGCTGTTTTGGCGTGGACTTAGAAAGTTTGTATCAAGTTTGGTGCTGTTTTGGCGTGGACTTAGGAAGTTTGTACCAAGTTTGTTACTGTTTTGGCGTGGACTTAGGAAGTTTGTACCAAGTTTGTTTCTGTTTTGGCGCGGACTTACGAAGTTTGTACCAAGTTTGTTACTGTTTTGGCGTGGACTTAGGAAGTTTGTACCAAGTTTGTTACTGTTTTGGCGTGGACTTAGGAAGTTTGTACCAAGTTTGTTACTGTTTTGGCGTGGACTTAGGAAGTTTGTACCTAGTTTGTTTCTGTTTTGGCGTGGACTTAGGAAGTTTGTACCAAGTTTGTTACTGTTTTGGCGTGGACTTAGGAAGTTTGTACCAAGTTTGGTGCTGTTTTGGCGTGGACTTAGGAAGTTTGTACCAAGTTTGGTGCTGTTTTGGCGTGGACTTAGGAAGTTTGTACCAAGTTTGTTACTGTTTTGGCGTGGACTTAGGAAGTTTGTACCAAGTTTGTTACTGTTTTGGCGTGGACTTAGGAAGTTTGTACCAAGTTTGTTACTGTTTTGGCGTGGACTTAGGAAGTTTGTACCAAGTTTGTTACTGTTTTGGCGTGGACTTAGGAAGTTTGTACCAAGTTTGTTACTGTTTTGGCGTGGACTAAGGAAGTTTGTACCAAGTTTGTTACTGTTTTGGCGTGGACTTAGGAAGTTTGTACCAAGTTTGGTGCTGTTTTGGCGTGGACTTAGGAAGTTTGTACCAAGTTTGGTGCTGTTTTGGCGTGGACTTAGGAAGTTTGTACCAAGTTTGGTGCTGTTTTGGCGTGGACTTAGGAATTTTGTACCAAGTTTGTTACTGTTTTGGCGTGGTCTTAGGAAGTTTGTACCAAGTTTGTTACTGTTTTGGCGTGGACTTAGGAAGTTTGTTCCAAGTTTGGTGATGTTTTGGCGTGGACTTAGGAAGTTTGTATCAAGTTTGGTGCTGTTTTGGCGTGGTCTTAGGATGTTTGTACCAAGTTTGTTACTGTTTTGGCGTGGACTTAGGAAGTTTGTACCAAGTTTGTTACTGTTTTGGCGTGGACTTAGGAAGTTTGTACCAAGTTTGGTGCTGTTTTGGCGTGGACTTAGGAAGTTTGTACCAAGTTTGGTGATGTTTTGGCGTGGACTTAGGAAGTTTGTACCAAGTTTGGTGCTGTTTTGGCGTGGACTTAGGAAGTTTGTACCAAGTTTGTTACTGTTTTGGCGTGGACTTAGGAAGTTTGTACCAAGTTTGTTACTGTTTTGGCGTGGACTTAGGAAGTTTGTATCAAGTTTGGTGCTGTTTTGGCGTGGACTTAGGAAGTTTGTACCAAGTTTGTTACTGTTTTGGCGTGGACTTAGGAAGTTTGTACCAAGTTTGTTACTGTTTTGGCGTGGACTTAGGAAGTTTGTACCAAGTTTGTTACTGTTTTGGCGTGGACTTAGGAAGTTTGTACCAAGTTTGTTTCTGTTTTGGCGCGGAATTACGAAGTTTGTACCAAGTTTGGTGCTGTTTTGGCGTGGACTTAGGAAGTTTGTACCAAGTTTGTTACTGTTTCGGCGTGGACTTAGGAAGTTTGTACCAAGTTTGTTACTGTTTTGGCGTGGACTTAGGAAGTTTGTACCAAGTTTGTTTCTGTTTTGGCGCGGACTTAGGAAGTTTGTACCTAGTTTGTTTCTGTTTTGGCGTGGACTTAGGAAGTTTGTACCAAGTTTGTTACTGTTTTGGCGTGGACTTAGGAAGTTTGTACCAAGTTTGGTGCTGTTTTGGCGTGGACTTAGGAAGTTTGTACCAAGTTTGTTACTGTTTTGGCGTGGACTTAGGAAGTTTGTACCAAGTTTGTTACTGTTTTGGCGTGGACTTAGGAAGTTTGTACCAAGTTTGGTGCTGTTTTGGCGTGGACTTAGGAAGTTTGTACCAAGTTTGTTACTGTTTTGGCGTGGACCTAGGAAGTTTGTACCAAGTTTGGTGCTGTTTTGACGTGGACTTAGGAAGTTTGTACCAAGTTTGTTACTGTTTTGGCGTGGACTTAGGAAGTTTGTACCAAGTTTGGTGCTGTTTTGGCGTGGACTTAGAAAGTTTGTATCAAGTTTGGTGCTGTTTTGGCGTGGACTTAGGAAGTTTGTACCAAGTTTGTTACTGTTTTGGCGTGGACTTAGGAAGTTTGTACCAAGTTTGTTTCTGTTTTGGCGCGGACTTACGAAGTTTGTACCAAGTTTGGTGCTGTTTTGGCGTGGACTTAGGAAGTTTGTACCAAGTTTGTTACTGTTTTGGCGTGGACTTAGGAAGTTTGTATCAAGTTTGGTGCTGTTTTGGCGTGGACTTAGGAAGTTTGTACCTAGTTTGTTTCTGTTTTGGCGTGGACTTAGGAAGTTTGTACCAAGTTTGTTACTGTTTTGGCGTGGACTTAGGAAGTTTGTACCAAGTTTGTTACTGTTTTGGCGTGGACTTAGGAAGTTTGTACCAAGTTTGTTACTGTTTTGGCGTGGACTTAGGAAGTTTGTACCAAGTTTGTTTCTGTTTTGGCGCGGACTTACGAAGTTTGTACCAAGTTTGGTGCTGTTTTGGCGTGGACTTAGGAAGTTTGTACCAAGTTTGTTACTGTTTTGGCGTGGACTTAGGAAGTTTGTATCAAGTTTGGTGCTGTTTTGGCGTGGACTTAGGAAGTTTGTACCTAGTTTGTTTCTGTTTTGGCGTGGACTTAGGAAGTTTGTACCAAGTTTGTTACTGTTTTGGCGTGGACTTAGGAAGTTTGTACCAAGTTTGTTACTGTTTTGGCGTGGACTTAGGAAGTTTGTACCAAGTTTGTTACTGTTTTGGCGTGGACTTAGGAAGTTTGTACCAAGTTTGGTGCTGTTTTGGCGTGGACTTAGGAAGTTTGTACCTAGTTTTTTACTGTTTTGGCGTGGACTTAGGAAGTTTGTACCAAGTTTGGTGCTGTTTTGGCGTGGACTTAGGATGTTTGTACCAAGTTTGTTACTGTTTTGGCGTGGACTTAGGAAGTTTGTACCAAGTTTGTTACTGTTTTGGCGTGGACTTAGGAAGTTTGTACCAAGTTTGGTGCTGTTTTGGCGTGGACTTAGGAAGTTTGTACCTAGTTTGTTACTGTTTTGGCGTGGACTTAGGAAGTTTGTACCAAGTTTGTTACTGTTTTGGCGTGGACTTAGGAAGTTTGTACCAAGTTTGTTACTGTTTTGGCGTGGACTTAGGAAGTTTGTACCAAGTTTGGTGCTGTTTTGGCGTGGACTTAGGAAGTTTGTACCAAGTTTGTTACTGTTTTGGCGTGGACTTAGGAAGTTTGTACCAAGTTTGTTACTGTTTTGGCGGGGACTTAGGAAGTTTGTACCAAGTTTGTTACTGTTTTGGCGTGGACTTAGGAAGTTTGTACCAAGTTTGTTACTGTTTTGGCGTGGACTTAGGAAGTTTGTACCAAGTTTGTTACTGTTTTGGCGTGGACTTAGGAAGTTTGTACCAAGTTTGTTACTGTTTTGGCGTGGACTTAGGAAGTTTGTACCAAGTTTGTTACTGTTTTGGCGTGGACTTAGGAAGTTTGTACCAAGTTTGGTGCTGTTTTGGCGTGGACTTAGGAAGTTTGTACCAAGTTTGTTACTGTTTTGGCGTGGACTTAGGAAGTTTGTACCAAGTTTGTTACTGTTTTGGCGTGGACTTAGGAAGTTTGTACCAAGTTTGTTACTGTTTTGGCGTGGACTAAGGAAGTTTGTACCAAGTTTGTTACTGTTTTGGCGTGGACTTAGGAAGTTTGTACCAAGTTTGGTGCTGTTTTGGCGTGGACTTAGGAAGTTTGTACCAAGTTTGTTACTGTTTTGGCGTGGACTTAGGAAGTTTGTACCAAGTTTGTTACTGTTTTGGCGTGGACTTAGGAAGTTTGTACCAAGTTTGTTACTGTTTTGGCGTGGACTTAGGAAGTTTGTACCAAGTTTGTTACTGTTTTGGCGTGGACTAAGGAAGTTTGTACCAAGTTTGTTACTGTTTTGGCGTGGACTTAGGAAGTTTGTACCAAGTTTGGTGCTGTTTTGGCGTGGACTTAGGAAGTTTGTACCAAGTTTGGTGCTGTTTTGGCGTGGACTTAGGAAGTTTGTACCAAGTTTGGTGCTGTTTTGGCGTGGACTTAGGAAGTTTGTACCAAGTTTGTTACTGTTTTGGCGTGGTCTTAGGAAGTTTGTACCAAGTTTGTTACTGTTTTGGCGTGGACTTAGGAAGTTTGTTCCAAGTTTGGTGATGTTTTGGCGTGGACTTAGGAAGTTTGTATCAAGTTTGGTGCTGTTTTGGCGTGGTCTTAGGATGTTTGTACCAAGTTTGTTACTGTTTTGGCGTGGACTTAGGAAGTTTGTACCAAGTTTGTTACTGTTTTGGCGTGGACTTAGGAAGTTTGTACCAAGTTTGGTGCTGTTTTGGCGTGGACTTAGGAAGTTTGTACCAAGTTTGTTACTGTTTTGGCGTGGACTTAGGAAGTTTGTACCAAGTTTGTTACTGTTTTGGCGTGGACTTAGGAAGTTTGTACCAAGTTTGTTACTTTTTTGGCGTGGACTTAGGAAGTTTGTACCAAGTTTGGTGCTGTTTTGGCGTGGACTTAGGAAGTTTGTACCAAGTTTGTTACTGTTTTGGCGTGGACTCAGGAAGTTTGTATCAAGTTTGGTGCTGTTTTGGCGTGGACTTAGAAAGTTTGTATCAAGTTTGGTGCTGTTTTGGCGTGGACTTAGGAAGTTTGTACCAAGTTTGTTACTGTTTTGGCGTGGACTTAGGAAGTTTGTACCAAGTTTGTTACTGTTTTGGCGTGGACTTAGGAAGTTTGTACCAAGTTTGGTGCTGTTTTGGCGTGGACTTAGGAAGTTTGTACCAAGTTTGTTACTGTTTTGGCGTGGACTTAGGAAGCTTTTACCAAGTTTGTTACTGTTTTGGCGTGGACTTAGGAAGTTTGTACCAAGTTTGTTACTGTTTTGGCGTGGACTTAGGAAGTTTGTACCTAGTTTGTTTCTGTTTTGGCGTGGACTTAGGAAGTTTGTATCAAGTTTGGTGCTGTTTTGGCGTGGACTTAGGAAGTTTGTACCTAGTTTGTTTCTGTTTTGGCGTGGACTTAGGAAGTTTGTATCAAGTTTGGTGCTGTTTTGGCGTGGACTTAGGAAGTTTGTACCAAGTTTGTTACTGTTTTGGCGTGGACTTAGGAAGTTTGTACCAAGTTTGGTGCTGTTTTGGCGTGGACTTAGGAAGTTTGTACCAAGTTTGTTACTGTTTTGGCGTGGACTTAGGAAGTTTGTATCAAGTTTGTTGCTGTTTTGGCGTGGACTTAGAAAGTTTGTATCAAGTTTGGTGCTGTTTTGGCGTGGACTTAGAAAGTTTTTACCAAGTTTGTTACTGTTTTGGCGTGGACTTAGGAAGTTTGTACCAAGTTTGGTGCTGTTTTGGCGTGGACTTAGGAAGTTTGTACCAAGTTTGGTGCTGTTTTGGCGTGGACTTAGGAAGTTTGTACCTAGTTTGTTTCTGTTTTGGCGTGGACTTAGGAAGTTTGTATCAAGTTTGGTGCTGTTTTGGCGTGGACTTAGGAAGTTTGTACCAAGTTTGTTACTGTTTTGGCGTGGACTTAGGAAGTTTGTACCAAGTTTGTTACTGTTTTGGCGTGGACTTAGGAAGTTTGTACCAAGTTTGTTACTGTTTTGGCGTGGACTTAGGAAGTTTGTACCAAGTTTGGTGCTGTTTTGGCGCGGACTTACGACGTTTGTACCAAGTTTGGTGCTGTTTTGGCGTGGACTTAGGAAGTTTGTACCAAGTTTGTTACTGTTTTGGCGTGGACTTAGGAAGTTTGTATCAAGTTTGGTGCTGTTTTGGCGTGGACTTAGAAAGTTTGTATCAAGTTTGGTGCTGTTTTGGCGTGGACTTAGGAAGTTTGTATCAAGTTTGGTGCTGTTTTGGCGTGGACTTAGAAAGTTTGTATCAAGTTTGGTGCTGTTTTGGCGTGGACTTAGAAAGTTTGTATCAAGTTTGGTGCTGTTTTGGCGTGGACTTAGAAAATTTTTATCAAGTTTGGTGCTGTTTTGGCGTGGATTTAGGAAGTTTGTTCCTAGTTTGGTGCTGTTTTGGCGTGGACTTAGGAAGTTTGTACCAAGTTGGTTACTGTTTTGGTGTGGACTTAGGAAGTTTGTACCAAGTTTGTTACTGTTTTGGCGTGGACTTAGGAAGTTTGTACCAAGTTTGTTACTGTTTTGGCGTGGACTTAGAAAGTTTGTATCAAGTTTGGTGCTGTTTTGGCGTGGACTTAGGAAGTTTGTACCAAGTTTGTTACTGTTTTGGCGTGGACTTAGGAAGTTTGTACCAAGTTTGTTACTGTTTTGGCGTGGACTTAGGATGTTTGTACCAAGTTTCTTACTGTTTTGGCGTGGACTTAGGAAGTTTGTATCAAGTTTGGTGCTGTTTTGGCGTGGACTTAGGAAGTTTGTACCAAGTTTGTTACTGTTTTGGCGTGGACTTAGGAAGTTTGTACCAAGTTTGTTACTGTTTTGGCGTGGACTTAGGAAGTTTGTACCAAGTTTGTTACTGTTTTGGCGTGGACTTAGAAAGTTTGTATCAAGTTTGGTGCAGTTTTGGCGTGGACTTAGGAAGTTTGTATCAAGTTTGGTGCTGTTTTGGCGTGGACTTAGGAAGTTTGTATCAAGTTTGTT
Source organism: Anopheles atroparvus (assembly GCA_914969975.1). Lineage (NCBI taxonomy): Eukaryota > Metazoa > Arthropoda > Insecta > Diptera > Culicidae > Anopheles > Anopheles atroparvus. The sequence continues at coordinate 339,014 of CAJZCY010000011.1, forward strand.
ACTGTTTTGGCGTGGACTTGGGAAGTTTGTACCAAGTTTGTTACTGTTTTGGCGTGGACTTAGGAAGTTTGTACCAAGTTTGTTACTGTTTTGGCGTGGACTTAGGAAGTTTGTACCAAGTTTGGTGCTGTTTTGGCGTGGACTTAGGAAGTTTGTATCAAGTTTGTTACTGTTTTGGCGTGGACTTAGGAAGTTTGTACCAAGTTTGTTACTGTTTTGGCGTGGACTTAGGAAGTTTGTACCAAGTTTGTTACTGTTTTGGCGTGGACTTAGGAAGTTTGTACCAAGTTTGTTACTGTTTTGGCGTGGACTTAGGAAGTTTGTACCAAGTTTGTTACTGTTTTGGCGTGGACTTAGGAAGTTTGTATCAAGTTTGGTGCTGTTTTGGCGTGGACTTAGGAAGTTTGTACCAAGTTTGTTACTGTTTTGGCGTGGACTTAGGAAGTTTGTACCAAGTTTGTTACTGTTTTGGCGTGGACTTAGGAAGTTTGTACCAAGTTTGTTACTGTTTTGGCGTGGACTTAGGAAGTTTGTACCAAGTTTGGTGCTGTTTTGGCGTGGACTTAGGAAGTTTGTACCAAGTTTGTTACTGTTTTGGCGTGGACTTAGGAAGTTTGTATCAAGTTTGGTGCTGTTTTGGCGTGGACTTAGGAAGTTTGTACCAAGTTTGGTGCTGTTTTGGCGTGGACTTAGGAAGTTTGTACCAAGTTTGTTACTGTTTTGGCGTGGACTTAGGAAGTTTGTACAAGTTTGGTGCTGTTTTGGCGTGGACTTAGGAAGTTTGTACCAAGTTTGTTACTGTTTTGGCGTGGACTTAGGAAGTTTGTACCAAGTTTGTTACTGTTTTGGCGTGGACTTAGGAAGTTTGTACCAAGTTTGTTACTGTTTTGGCGTGGACTTAGAAAGTTTGTATCAAGTTTGGTGCTGTTTTGGCGTGGACTTAGGAAGTTTGTACCAAGTTTGGTGCTGTTTTGGCGTGGACTTAGGAAGTTTGTACCAAGTTTGTTACTGTTTTGGCGTGGACTTAGGAAGTTTGTACCAAGTTTGTTACTGTTTTGGCGTGGACTTAGGAAGTTTGTACCAAGTTTGTTACTGTTTTGGCGTGGACTTAGGAAGTTTTTCACCAAGTTTGTTACTGTTTTGGCGTGGACTTAGGAAGTTTGTACCAAGTTTGTTACTGTTTTGGCGTGGACTTAGGAAGTTTGTACCAAGTTTGTTACTGTTTTGGCGTGGACTTAGGAAGTTTGTACCAAGTTTGTTACTGTTTTGGCGTGGACTTAGGAAGTTTGTACCAAGTTTGTTCTGTTTTGGCGTGGACTTAGGAAGTTTGTACCAAGTTTGTCACTGTTTTGGCGTGGACTTAGGAAGTTTGTACCAAGTTTGTTACTGTTTTGGCGTGGACTTAGAAAGTTTGTATCAAGTTTGGTGCTGTTTTGGCGTGGACTTAGGAAGTTTGTACCAAGTTTGGTGCTGTTTTGGCGTGGACTTAGGAAGTTTGTACCAAGTTTGTTACTGTTTTGGCGTGGACTTAGGAAGTTTGTACCAAGTTTGTTACTGTTTTGGCGTGGACTTAGGAAGTTTGTACCAAGTTTGTTACTGTTTTGGCGTGGACTTAGGAAGTTTGTACCAAGTTTGTTACTGTTTTGGCGTGGACTTAGGAAGTTTGTACCAAGTTTGTTACTGTTTTGGCGTGGACTTAGGAAGTTTGTACCAAGTTTGGTGCTGTTTTGGCGTGGACTTAGGAAGTTTGTACAAAGTTTGTTACTGTTTTGGCGTGGACTTAGGAAGTTTGTACCAAGTTTGTTACTGTTTTGGCGTGGACTTAGAAAGTTTGTATCAAGTTTGGTGCTGTTTTGGCGTGGACTTAGGAAGTTTGTACCAAGTTTGTTACTGTTTTGGCGTGGACTTAGGAAGTTTGTACCAAGTTTGTTACTGTTTTGGCGTGGACTTAGGAAGTTTGTACCAAGTTTGTTACTGTTTTGGCGTGGACTTAGGAAGTTTGTATTAAGTTTGGTGCTGTTTTGGCGTGGACTTAGGAAGTTTGTACCAAGTTTGTTACTGTTTTGGCGTGGACTTAGGAAGTTTGTACCAAGTTTGTTACTGTTTTGGCGTGGACTTAGGAAGTTTGTACCAAGTTTGTTACTGTTTTGGCGTGGACTTAGAAAGTTTGTATCAAGTTTGGTGCTGTTTTGGCGTGGACTTAGGAAGTTTGTACCAAGTTTGGTGCTGTTTTGGCGTGGACTTAGGAAGTTTGTACCAAGTGTGTAACTGTTTTGGCGTGGACTTAGGAAGTTTGTACCAAGTGTGTAACTGTTTTGGCGTGGACTTAGGAAGTTTGTACCAAGTTTGGTGCTGTTTTGGCGTGGACTTAGGAAGTTTGTACCAAGTTTGGTGCTGTTTTGGCGTGGACTTAGGAAGTTTGTACCAAGTTTGGTGCTGTTTTGGCGTGGACTTAGGAAGTTTGTACCAAGTTTATTACTGTTTTGGCGTGGACTTAGGAAGTTTGTACCAAGTTTGTTACTGTTTTGGCGTGGACTTAGGAAGTTTGTACCAAGTTTGTTACTGTTTTGGCGTGGACTTAGAAACTTTGCACCAAGTTTGTTACTGTTTTGGCGTGGACTTAGGAAGTTTGTACCAAGTTTGGTGCTGTTTTGGCGTGGACTTAGGAAGTTTGTACCAAGTTTGGTGCTGTTTTGGCGTGGACTTACGAAGTTTGTACCAAGTTTGGTGCTGTTTTGGCGTGGACTTAGGAAGTTTGTATCAAGTTTGGTGCTGTTTTGGCGTGGACTTAGGAAGTTTGTACCTAGTTTGTTTCTGTTTTGGCGTGGACTTAGGAAGTTTGTACCAAGTTTGTTTCTGTTTTGGCGCGGACTTACGAAGTTTGTACCAAGTTTGGTGCTGTTTTGGCGTGGACTTAGGAAGTTTGTACCAAGTTTGTTACTGTTTTGGCGTGGACTTAGGAAGTTTGTACCAAGTTTGTTACTGTTTTGGCGTGGACTTAGGAAGTTTGTTCCAAGTTTGTTACTGTTTTGGCGTGGACTTAGGAAGTTTGTACCAAGTTTGTTACTGTTTTGGCGTGGACTTAGGAAGTTTGTACCAAGTTTGTTACTGTTTTGGCGTGGACTTAGGAACTTTGCACCAAGTTTGTTACTGTTTTGGCGTGGACTTAGGAAGTTTGTATCAAGTTTGGTGCTGTTTTGGCGTGGACTTAGGAAGTTTGTACCTAGTTTGTTTCTGTTTTGGCGTGGACTTAGGAAGTTTGTACCAAGTTTGTTTCTGTTTTGGCGCGGACTTACGAAGTTTGTACCAAGTTTGGTGCTGTTTTGGCGTGGACTTAGGAAGTTTGTACCAAGTTTGTTACTGTTTTGGCGTGGACTTAGGAAGTTTGTACCAAGTTTGGTGATGTTTTGGCGTGGACTTACGAAGTTTGTACCAAGTTTGGTGCTGTTTTGGCGTGAACTTAGGAAGTTTGTACCAAGTTTGTTACTGTTTTGGCGTGGACTTAGGAAGTTTGTACCAAGTTTGTTACTGTTTTGGCGTGGACTTAGGAAGTTTGTACCAAGTTTGGTACTGTTTTGGCATGGACTTAGGAAGTTTGTACCAAGTTTGGTGCTGTTTTGGCGTGGACTTAGGAAGTTTGTACCAAGTTTGTTACTGTTTTGGCGTGGTCTTATGAAGTTTGTACCAAGTTTGGTGCTGCTTTGGGGTGGACTTAGGAAGTTTGTACCAAGTTTGTTACTGTTTTGGCGTGGACTTAGGAAGTTTGTACCAAGTTTGGTGCTGTTTTGGCGCGGACTTACGAAGTTTGTACCAAGTTTGGTGATGTTTTGGCGTGGACTTAGGAAGTTTGTATCAAGTTTGGTGCTGTTTTGGCGTGGACTTAGGAAGTTTGTACCAAGTTTGTTACTGTTTTGGCGTGGACTTAAGAAGTTTGTACCAAGTTTGTTACTGTTTTGGCGTGGACTAAGGAAGTTTGTACCAAGTTTTGTGCTGTTTTTGCGTGGACTTAGGAAGTTTGTACCAAGTTTGTTACTGTTTTGGCGTGGACTTAGGAAGTTTGTACCAAGTTTGGTACTGTTTTGGCGTGGACTTAGGAAGTTTGTACCAAGTTTGGTGCTGTTTTGGCGTGGACTTAGGAAGTTTGTACCAAGTTTGTTACTGTTTTGGCGTGGTCTTATGAAGTTTGTACCAAGTTTGGTGCTGCTTTGGCGTGGACTTAGGAAGTTTGTACCAAGTTTGTTACTGTTTTGGCGTGGACTTAGGAAGTTTGTACCAAGTTTGGTGCTGTTTTGGCGCGGACTTACGAAGTTTGTACCAAGTTTGGTGATGTTTTGGCGTGGACTTAGGAAGTTTGTATCAAGTTTGGTGCTGTTTTGGCGTGGACTTAGGAAGTTTGTACCTAGTTTGTTTCTGTTTTGGCGTGGACTTAGGAAGTTTGTACCAAGTTTGTTTCTGTTTTGGCGCGGACTTACGAAGTTTGTACCAAGTTTGGTGCTGTTTTGGCGTGGACTTAGGAAGTTTGTACCAAGTTTGTTACTGTTTTGGCGTGGACTTAGGAAGTTTGTACCAAGTTTGTTACTGTTTTGGCGTGGACTTAGGAAGTTTGTACCAAGTTTGGTGCTGTTTTGGCGTGGACTTAGGAAGTTTGTATCAAGTTTGGTGCTGTTTTGGCGTGGACTTAGGAAGTTTGTACCAAGTTTGTTACTGTTTTGGCGTGGACTTAGGAAGTTTGTACCAAGTTTGTTACTGTTTTGGCGTGGACTTAGGAAGTTTGTACCAAGTTTGTTACTGTTTTGGCGTGGACTTAGGAAGTTTGTACTAAGTTTGTTACTGTTTTGGCGTGGACTTAGGAAGTTTGTACCAAGTGTGTAACTGTTTTGGCGTGGACTTAGGAAGTTTGTATCAAGTTTGGTGCTGTTTTGGCGTGGACTTAGGAAGTTTGTACCAAGTTTGGTGCTGTTTTGGCGTGGACTTAGGAAGTTTGTACCAAGTTTGGTGCTGTTTTGGCGTGGACTTAGAAAGTTTGTATCAAGTTTGGTGCTGTTTTGGCGTGGACTTAGGAAGTTTGTACCAAGTTTGTTACTGTTTTGGCGTGGACTTAGGAAGTTTGTACCAAGTTTGTTACTGTTTTGGCGTGGACTTAGGAAGTTTGTATCAAGTTTGGTGCTGTTTTGGCGTGGACTTAGAAAGTTTGTATCAAGTTTGGTGCTGTTTTGGCGTGGACTTAGGAAGTTTGTACCAAGTTTGGTGCTGTTTTGGCGTGGACTTAGGAAGTTTGTACCAAGTTTGTTACTGTTTTGGCGTGGACTTAGGTAGTTTGTACCAAGTTTGTTACTGTTTTGGCGTGGACTTAGGAAGTTTGTACCAAGTTTGTTACTGTTTTGGCGTGGACTTAGGAAGTTTGTACCAAGTTTGTTACTGTTTTGGCGTGGACTTAGGAAGTTTGTACCAAGTTTGTTACTGTTTTGGTGTGGACTTAGGAAGTTTGTACCAAGTTTGTTACTGTTTTGGCGTGGACTTAGGAAGTTTGTACCAAGTTTGTTACTGTTTTGGCGTGGACTTAGGAAGTTTGTACCAAGTTTGGTGCTGTTTTGGCGTGGACTTAGGAAGTTTGTACCAAGTTTGTTACTGTTTTGGCGTGGACTTAGGAAGTTTGTACCAAGTTTGTCGCTGTTTTGGCGTGGACTTAGGAAGTTTGTACCAAGTTTGTTACTGTTTTGGCGTGGACTTAGGAAGTTTGTACCAAGTTTGTTACTGTTTTGGCGTGGACTTAGGAAGTTTGTACCAAGTTTGTTACTGTTTTGGCGTGGACTTAGGAAGTTTGTACCAAGTTTGTTACTGTTTTGGCGTGGACTTAGGAAGTTTGTACCAAGTTTGTTACTGTTTTGGCGTGGACTTAGGAAGTTTGTACCAAGTTTGGTGATGTTTTGGCGTGGACTTACGAAGTTTGTACCAAGTTTGGTGCTGTTTTGGCGTGGACTTAGGAAGTTTGTACCAAGTTTGTTACTGTTTTGGCGTGGACTTAGGAAGTTTGTACCAAGTTTGTTACTGTTTTGGCGTGGACTTAGAAACTTTGCACCAAGTTTGTTACTGTTTTGGCGTGGACTTAGGAAGTTTGTACCAAGTTTGGTGCTGTTTTGGCGTGGACTTAGGAAGTTTGTACCAAGTTTGGTGCTGTTTTGGCGTGGACTTACGAAGTTTGTACCAAGTTTGGTGCTGTTTTGGCGTGGACTTAGGAAGTTTGTACCAAGTTTGTTACTGTTTTGGCGTGGACTTAGAAACTTTGCACCAAGTTTGTTACTGTTTTGGCGTGGACTTAGGAAGTTTGTATCAAGTTTGGTGCTGTTTTGGCGTGGACTTAGGAAGTTTGTACCTAGTTTGTTTCTGTTTTGGCGTGGACTTAGGAAGTTTGTACCAAGTTTTTTTCTGTTTTGGCGCGGACTTACGAAGTTTGTACCAAGTTTGGTGCTGTTTTGGCGTGGACTTAGGAAGTTTGTACCAAGTTTGTTACTGTTTTGGCGTGGACTTAGGAAGTTTGTACCAAGTTTGTTACTGTTTTGGCGTGGACTTAGGAAGTTTGTACCAAGTTTGGTGATGTTTTGGCGTGGACTTACGAAGTTTGTACCAAGTTTGGTGCTGTTTTGGCGTGGACTTAGGAAGTTTGTACCAAGTTTGTTACTGTTTTGGCGTGGACTTAGGAAGTTTGTACCAAGTTTGTTACTGTTTTGGCGTGGACTTAGGAAGTTTGTACCAAGTTTGTTACTGTTTTGGCGTGGACTTAGGAAGTTTGTACCAAGTTTGTTACTGTTTTGGCGTGGACTTAGGAAGTTTGTACCAAGTGTGTAACTGTTTTGGCGTGGACTTAGGAAGTTTGTACCAAGTTTGGTGCTGTTTTGGCGTGGACTTAGGAAGTTTGTACCAAGTTTGTTACTGTTTTGGCGTGGACTTAGGAAGTTTGTACCAAGTTTGTTACTGTTTTGGCGTGGACTTAGGAAGTTTGTACCAAGTTTGTTTCTGTTTTGGCGCGGACTTACGAAGTTTGTACCAAGTTTGGTGCTGTTTTGGCGTGGACTTAGGAAGTTTGTACCAAGTTTGGTGCTGTTTTGGCGTGGACTTAGGAAGTTTGTATCAAGTTTGGTGCTGTTTTGGCGTGGACTTAGGAAGTTTGTACCAAGTTTGTTACTGTTTTGGCGTGGACTTAGGAAGTTTGTACCAAGTTTGTTACTGTTTTGGCGTGGACTTAGGAAGTTTGTACCAAGTTTGTTACTGTTTTGGCGTGGACTTAGGAAGTTTGTACTAAGTTTGTTACTGTTTTGGCGTGGACTTAGGAAGTTTGTACCAAGTGTGTAACTGTTTTGGCGTGGACTTAGGAAGTTTGTATCAAGTTTGGTGCTGTTTTGGCGTGGACTTAGGAAGTTTGTACCAAGTTTGGTGCTGTTTTGGCGTGGACTTAGGAAGTTTGTACCAAGTTTGGTGCTGTTTTGGCGTGGACTTAGAAAGTTTGTATCAAGTTTGGTGCTGTTTTGGCGTGGACTTAGGAAGTTTGTACCAAGTTTGTTACTGTTTTGGCGTGGACTTAGGAAGTTTGTACCAAGTTTGTTACTGTTTTGGCGTGGACTTAGGAAGTTTGTATCAAGTTTGGTGCTGTTTTGGCGTGGACTTAGAAAGTTTGTATCAAGTTTGGTGCTGTTTTGGCGTGGACTTAGGAAGTTTGTACCAAGTTTGGTGCTGTTTTGGCGTGGACTTAGGAAGTTTGTACCAAGTTTGTTACTGTTTTGGCGTGGACTTAGGTAGTTTGTACCAAGTTTGTTACTGTTTTGGCGTGGACTTAGGAAGTTTGTACCAAGTTTGTTACTGTTTTGGCGTGGACTTAGGAAGTTTGTACCAAGTTTGTTACTGTTTTGGCGTGGACTTAGGAAGTTTGTACCAAGTTTGTTACTGTTTTGGTGTGGACTTAGGAAGTTTGTACCAAGTTTGTTACTGTTTTGGCGTGGACTTAGGAAGTTTGTACCAAGTTTGTTACTGTTTTGGCGTGGACTTAGGAAGTTTGTACCAAGTTTGGTGCTGTTTTGGCGTGGACTTAGGAAGTTTGTACCAAGTTTGTTACTGTTTTGGCGTGGACTTAGGAAGTTTGTACCAAGTTTGTCGCTGTTTTGGCGTGGACTTAGGAAGTTTGTACCAAGTTTGTTACTGTTTTGGCGTGGACTTAGGAAGTTTGTACCAAGTTTGTTACTGTTTTGGCGTGGACTTAGGAAGTTTGTACCAAGTTTGTTACTGTTTTGGCGTGGACTTAGGAAGTTTGTACCAAGTTTGTTACTGTTTTGGCGTGGACTTAGGAAGTTTGTACCAAGTTTGTTACTGTTTTGGCGTGGACTTAGGAAGTTTGTACCAAGTTTGGTGATGTTTTGGCGTGGACTTACGAAGTTTGTACCAAGTTTGGTGCTGTTTTGGCGTGGACTTAGGAAGTTTGTACCAAGTTTGTTACTGTTTTGGCGTGGACTTAGGAAGTTTGTACCAAGTTTGTTACTGTTTTGGCGTGGACTTAGAAACTTTGCACCAAGTTTGTTACTGTTTTGGCGTGGACTTAGGAAGTTTGTACCAAGTTTGGTGCTGTTTTGGCGTGGACTTAGGAAGTTTGTACCAAGTTTGGTGCTGTTTTGGCGTGGACTTACGAAGTTTGTACCAAGTTTGGTGCTGTTTTGGCGTGGACTTAGGAAGTTTGTACCAAGTTTGTTACTGTTTTGGCGTGGACTTAGAAACTTTGCACCAAGTTTGTTACTGTTTTGGCGTGGACTTAGGAAGTTTGTATCAAGTTTGGTGCTGTTTTGGCGTGGACTTAGGAAGTTTGTACCTAGTTTGTTTCTGTTTTGGCGTGGACTTAGGAAGTTTGTACCAAGTTTTTTTCTGTTTTGGCGCGGACTTACGAAGTTTGTACCAAGTTTGGTGCTGTTTTGGCGTGGACTTAGGAAGTTTGTACCAAGTTTGTTACTGTTTTGGCGTGGACTTAGGAAGTTTGTACCAAGTTTGTTACTGTTTTGGCGTGGACTTAGGAAGTTTGTACCAAGTTTGGTGATGTTTTGGCGTGGACTTACGAAGTTTGTACCAAGTTTGGTGCTGTTTTGGCGTGGACTTAGGAAGTTTGTACCAAGTTTGTTACTGTTTTGGCGTGGACTTAGGAAGTTTGTACCAAGTTTGTTACTGTTTTGGCGTGGACTTAGGAAGTTTGTACCAAGTTTGTTACTGTTTTGGCGTGGACTTAGGAAGTTTGTACCAAGTTTGTTACTGTTTTGGCGTGGACTTAGGAAGTTTGTACCAAGTGTGTAACTGTTTTGGCGTGGACTTAGGAAGTTTGTACCAAGTTTGGTGCTGTTTTGGCGTGGACTTAGGAAGTTTGTACCAAGTTTGTTACTGTTTTGGCGTGGACTTAGGAAGTTTGTACCAAGTTTGTTACTGTTTTGGCGTGGACTTAGGAAGTTTGTACCAAGTTTGTTACTGTTTTGGCGTGGACTTAGAAACTTTGCACCAAGTTTGTTACTGTTTTGGCGTGGACTTAGGAAGTTTGTACCAAGTTTGGTGCTGTTTTGGCGTGGACTTAGGAAGTTTGTACCAAGTTTGTTTCTGTTTTGGCGCGGACTTACGAAGTTTGTACCAAGTTTGGTGCTGTTTTGGCGTGGACTTAGGAAGTTTGTACCAAGTTTGTTACTGTTTTGGCGTGGACTTAGGAAGTTTGTACCAAGTTTGTTACTGTTTTGGCGTGGACTTAGGAAGTTTGTACCAAGTTTGTTACTGTTTTGGCGTGGACTTAGGAAGTTTGTACCAAGTTTGGTGCTGTTTTGGCGTGGACTTAGGAAGTTTGTACCTAGTTTGTTTCTGTTTTGGCGTGGACTTAGGAAGTTTGTACCAAGTTTGTTTCTGTTTTGGCGCGGACTTACGAAGTTTGTACCAAGTTTGGTGCTGTTTTGGCGTGGACTTAGGAAGTTTGTACCAAGTTTGTTACTGTTTTGGCGTGGACTTAGGAAGTTTGTACCAAGTTTGTTACTGTTTTGGCGTGGACTTAGGAAGTTTGTACCAAGTTTGGTGCTGTTTTGGCGTGGACTTAGGAAGTTTGTACCAAGTTTGGTGCTGTTTTGGCGTGGACTTAGGAAGTTTGTACCAAGTTTGTTACTGTTTTGGCGTGGACTTAGGAAGTTTGTACCTAGTTTGTTTCTGTTTTGGCGTGGACTTAGGAAGTTTGTACCGAGTTTGGTGCTGTTTTGGCGTTGACTTAGGAAGTTTGTACCAAGTTTGTTACTGTTTTGGCGTGGACTTAGGAAGTTTGTACCAAGTTTGGTGCTGTTTTGGCGTGGACTTAGGAAGTTTGTACCAAGTTTGTTACTGTTTTGGCGTGGACTTAGGAAGTTTGTACCAAGTTTGTTACTGTTTTGGCGTGGACTTAGGAAGTTTGTACCAAGTTTGGTGCTGTTTTGGCGTGGACTTAGGAAGTTTGTACCAGGTTTGTTACTGTTTTGGCGTGGACTTAGGAAGTTTGTACCAAGTTTGGTGCTGTTTTGGCGTGGACTTAGGAAGTTTGTACCAAGTTTGTTACTGTTTTGGCGTGGACTTGGGAAGTTTGTATCAAGTTTGGTGCTGTTTTGGCGTGGACTTAGGAAGTTTGTACCAAGTTTGTTACTGTTTTGGCGTGGACTTAGGAAGTTTGTACCAAGTTTGTTACTGTTTTGGCGTGGACTTAGGAAGTTTGTACCAAGTTTGGTGCTGTTTTGGCGTGGACTTAGGAAGTTTGTACCAAGTTTGTTACTGTTTTGGCGTGGACTTAGGAAGTTTGTACCAAGTTTGGTGCTGTTTTGGCGTGGACTTAGGAAGTTTGTACCAAGTTTGTTACTGTTTTGGCGTGGACTTAGGAACTTTGCACCAAGTTTGTTACTGTTTTGGCGTGGACTTAGGAAGTTTGTACCAAGTTTGTTTCTGTTTTGGCGCGGACTTAGGAAGTTTGTACCAAGTTTGGTGCTGTTTTGGCGTGGACTTTGAAAGTTTGTATCAAGTTTGGTGCTGTTTTGGCGTGGACTTAGGAAGTTTGTACCAAGTTTGTTACTGTTTTGGCGTGGACTTAGGAAGTTTGTACCAAGTTTGGTGCTGTTTTGGCGTGGACTTAGGAAGTTTGTACCAAGTTTGGTGCTGTTTTGGCGTGGACTTAGGAAGTTTGTACCAAGTTTGTTACTGTTTTGGCGTGGACTTAGGAAGTTTGTACCAAGTTTGTTACTGTTTTGGCGTGGACTTAGGAAGTTTGTACCAAGTTTGGTGCTGTTTTGGCGTGGACTTAGGAAGTTTGTACCAAGTTTGTTACTGTTTTGGCGTGGACTTAGGAAGTTTGTTCCAAGTTTGGATGTGTTTTGGCGTGGACTTAGGAAGTTTGTACCAAGTTTGTTACTGTTTTGGCGTGGACTTAGGAACTTTGCACCAAGTTTGTTACTGTTTTGGCGTGGATTTAGGAAGTTTGTACCAAGTTTGTTTCTGTTTTGGCGCGGACTTAGGAAGTTTGTACCAAGTTTGGTGCTGTTTTGGCGTGGACTTAGAAAGTTTGTATCAAGTTTGGTGCTGTTTTGGCGTGGACTTAGGAAGTTTGTACCAAGTTTGTTACTGTTTTGGCGTGGACTTAGGAAGTTTGTACCAAGTTTGGTGCTGTTTTGGCGTGGACTTAGGAAGTTTGTACCAAGTTTGGTGCTGTTTTGGCGTGGACTTAGGAAGTTTGTACCAAGTTTGTTACTGTTTTGGCGTGGACTTAGGAACTTTGCACCAAGTTTGTTACTGTTTTGGCGTGGACTTAGGAAGTTTGTACCAAGTTTGGTGATGTTTTGGCGTGGACTTAGGAAGTTTGTATCAAGTTTGGTGCTGTTTTGGCGTGGTCTTAGGAAGTTTGTACCAAGTTTGTTACTGTTTTGGCGTGGACTTAGGAAGTTTGTACCAAGTTTGGTGCTGTTTTGGCGCGGACTTAGGAAGTTTGTACCAAGTTTGGTGCTGTTTTGGCGTGGACTTGGGAAGTTTGTACCAATTTTGTTTCTGTTTTGGCGTGGTCTTATGAAGTTTGTACCAAGTTTGTTACTGTTTTGGCGTGGACTTACGAAGTTTGTACCAAGTTTGTTACTGTTTTGGCGTGGACTTAGGAAGTTTGTATCAAGTTTGGTGCTGTTTTGGCGTGGACTTAGGAAGTTTGTACCAAGTTTGTTACTGTTTTGGCGTGGACTTAGGAAGTTTGTACCAAGTTTGTTACTGTTTTGGCGTGGACTTAGGAAGTTTGTACCAAGTTTGTTACTGTTTTGGCGTGGACTTAGGAAGTTTGTATCAAGTTTGGTGCTGTTTTGGCGTGGACTTAGAAAGTTTGTATCAAGTTTGGTGCTGTTTTGGCGTGGACTTAGAAAGTTTGTATCAAGTTTGGTGCTGTTTTGGCGTGGACTTAGGAAGTTTGTACCTAGTTTGTTTCTGTTTTGGCGTGGACTTAGGAAGTTTGTACCAAGTTTGTTTCTGTTTTGGCGTGGACTTAGGAAGTTTGTACCAAGTTTGGTGCTGTTTTGGCGTGGACTTAGGAAGTTTATACCAAGTTTGTTACTGTTTTGGCGTGGACTTAGGAAGTTTGTACCAAGTTTGGTGCTGTTTTGGCGTGGACTTAGGAAGTTTGTACCAAGTTTGTTACTGTTTTGGCGTGGACTTAGGAAGTTTGTACCAAGTTTGTTACTGTTTTGGCGTGGACTTAGGAAGTTTGTACCAAGTTTGGTGTTGTTTTGGCGTGGACTTAGGAAGTTTGTACCAAGTTTGTTACTGTTTTGGCGTGGACTTAGGAAGTTTGTATCAAGTTTGGTGCTGTTTTGGCGTGGACTTAGGAAGTTTGTACCTAGTTTGTTTCTTTTTTGGCGTGGACTTAGGAAGTTTGTACCAAGTTTGTTTCTGTTTTGGCGCGGACTTACGAAGTTTGTACCAAGTTTGGTGCTGTTTTGGCGTGGACTTAGGAAGTTTGTACCAAGTTTGTTACTGTTTTGGCGTGGACTTAGGAAGTTTGTACCAAGTTTGTTACTGTTTTGGCGTGGACTTAGGAAGTTTGTACCAAGTTTGGTGCTGTTTTGGCGTGGACTTAGGAAGTTTGTACCAAGTTTGGTGCTGTTTTGGCGTGGACTTAGGAAGTTTGTACCAAGTTTGTTACTGTTTTGGCGTGCACTTAGGAACTTTGCACCAAGTTTGTTACTGTTTTGGCGTGGACTTAGGAAGTTTGTACCAAGTTTGGTGATGTTTTGCCGTGGACTTAGGAAGTTTGTATCAAGTTTGGTGCTGTTTTGGCGTGGTCTTAGGAAGTTTGTACCAAGTTTGTTACTGTTTTGGCGTGGACTTAGGAAGTTTGTACCAAGTTTGGTGCTGTTTTGGCGTGGACTTAGGAAGTTTGTACCAAGTTTGTTACTGTTTTGGCGTGGACTTAGGAAGTTTGTACCAAGTTTGGTGCTGTTTTGGCGTGGACTTAGGAAGTTTGTACCAAGTTTGTTACTGTTTTGGCGTGGACTTAGGAAGTTTGTACCAAGTTTGGTGCTGTTTTGGCGTGGACTTAGGAAGTTTGTACCAAGTATGTTACTGTTTTGGCGTGGACTTAGGAAGTTTGTACCAAGTTTGTTACTGTTTTGGCGTGGACTTAGGAAGTTTGTACCAAGTTTGTTACTGTTTTGGCGTGGACTTAGGAAGTTTGTATCAAGTTTGGTGCTGTTTTGGCGTGGACTTAGAAAGTTTGTATCAAGTTTGGTGCTGTTTTGGCGTGGACTTAGGAAGTTTGTACCAAGTTTGTTACTGTTTTGGCGTGGACTTAGGAAGTTTGTACCAAGTTTGGTGCTGTTTTGGCGTGGACTGAGGAAGTTTGTACCAAGTTTGTTACTGTTTTGGCGTGGACTTAGGAAGTTTGTACCAAGTTTGGTGCTGTTTTGGCGTGGACTTAGGAAGTTTGTACCAAGTTTGTTACTGTTTTGGCGTGGACTTAGGAAGTTTGTATCAAGTTTGGTGCTGTTTTGGCGTGGACTTAGGAAGTTTGTACCTAGTTTGTTTCTGTTTTGGCGTGGACTTAGGAAGTTTGTACCAAGTTTGTTACTGTTTTGGCGTGGACTTAGGAAGTTTGTACCAAGTTTGGTGCTGTTTTGGCGTGGACTTAGGAAGTTTGTACCAAGTTTGGTACTGTTTTGGCGTGGACTTAGGAAGTTTGTACCAAGTTTGTTACTGTTTTGGCGTGGACTTAGGAAGTTTGTACCAAGTTTGGTGCTGTTTTGGCGTGGACTTAGGAAGTTTGTATTAAGTTTGTTACTGTTTTGGCGTGGACTTAGGAAGTTTGTACCAAGTTTGGTGCTGTTTTGGCGTGGACTTAGGAAGTTTGTATCAAGTTTGTTACTGTTTTGGCGTGGACTTAGGAAGTTTGTACCAAGTTTGGTGCTGTTTTGGCGTGGACTTAGGAAGTTTGTACCAAGTTTGTTACTGTTTTGGCGTGGACTTAGGAAGTTTGTATCAAGTTTGGTGCTGTTTTGGCGTGGACTTAGAAAGTTTGTATCAAGTTTGGTGCTGTTTTGGCGTGGACTTAGAAAGTTTGTTTCAAGTTTGTTACTGTTTTGGCGTGGACTTAGGAACTTTGCACCAAGTTTGTTACTGTTTTGGCGTGGACTTACGAAGTTTGTACCAAGTTTGGTGATGTTTTGGCGTGGACTTAGGAAGTTTGTATCAAGTTTGGTGCTGTTTTGGCGTGGACTTAGGAAGTTTGTACCAAGTTTGGTGATGTTTTGGCGTGGACTTACGAAGTTTGTACCAAGTTTGGTGCTGTTTTGGCGTGGACTTAGGAAGTTTGTACCAAGTTTGGTGCTGTTTTGGCGTGGACTTAGAAAGTTTGTATCAAGTTTGGTGCTGTTTTGGCGTGGACTTAGGAAGTTTGTACCTAGTTTGTTTCTGTTTTGGCGTGGACTTAGGAAGTTTGTATCAAGTTTGGTGCTGTTTTGGCGTGGACTTAGGAAGTTTGTACCAAGTTTGGTGCTGTTTTGGCGTGGACTTAGGAAGTTTGTACCAAGTTTGTTACCGTTTTGGCGTGGACTTAGGAACTTTGCACCAAGTTTGTTACTGTTTTGGCGTGGACTTAGGAAGTTTGTATCAAGTTTGGTGCTGTTTTGGCGTGGACTTAGGAAGTTTGTATCAAGTTTGGTGCTGTTTTGGCGTGGACTTAGAAAGTTTGTATCAAGTTTGGTGCTGTTTTGGCGTGGACTTAGAAAGTTTGTATCAAGTTTGTTACTGTTTTGGCGTGGACTTAGGAACTTTGCACCAAGTTTGTTACTGTTTTGGCGTGGACTTAGGAAGTTTGTACCAAGTTTGGTGCTGTTTTGGCGTGGACTTAGGAAGTTTGTACCAAGTTTGTTACTGTTTTGGCGTGGACTAAGGAAGTTTGTATCAAGTTTGGTGCTATTTTGGCGTGGACTTAGGAAGTTTGTACCAAGTTTGGTGCTGTTTTGGCGTGGACTTAGGAAGTTTGTATCAAGTTTGGTGCTGTTTTGGCGTGGACTTAGGAAGTTTGTATCAAGTTTGGTGCTGTTTTGGCGTGGACTTAGAAAGTTTGTATCAAGTTTGGTGCTGTTTTGGCGTGGACTTAGGAAGTTTGTACCAAGTTTGTTACTGTTTTGGCGTGGACTTAGGAAGTTTGTATCAAGTTTGTTACTGTTTTGGCGTGGACTTAGGAAGTTTGTACCAAGTTTGTTACTGTTTTGGCGTGGACTTAGGAAGTTTGTACCAAGTTTGTTACTGTTTTGGCGTGGACTTTGAAAGTTTGTATCAAGTTTGGTGCTGTTTTGGCGTGGACTTAGGAAGTTTGTACCAAGTTTGTTACTGTTTTGGCGTGGACTTAGGAAGTTTGTACCAAGTTTGTTACTGTTTTGGCGTGGACTTAGGAAGTTTGTATCAAGTTTGTTTCTGTTTTGGCGTGGACTTAGGAAGTTTGTATCAAGTTTGGTGCTGTTTTGGCGTGGACTTAGGAAGTTTGTACCAAGTTTGGTGCTGTTTTGGCGTGGACTTAGGAAGTTTGTACCAAGTTTGTTACCGTTTTGGCGTGGACTTAGGAACTTTGCACCAAGTTTGTTACTGTTTTGGCGTGGACTTAGGAAGTTTGTATCAAGTTTGGTGCTGTTTTGGCGTGGACTTAGGAAGTTTGTATCAAGTTTGGTGCTGTTTTGGCGTGGACTTAGAAAGTTTGTATCAAGTTTGGTGCTGTTTTGGCGTGGACTTAGAAAGTTTGTATCAAGTTTGTTACTGTTTTGGCGTGGACTTAGGAACTTTGCACCAAGTTTGTTACTGTTTTGGCGTGGACTTAGGAAGTTTGTACCAAGTTTGGTGCTGTTTTGGCGTGGACTTAGGAAGTTTGTACCAAGTTTGTTACTGTTTTGGCGTGGACTAAGGAAGTTTGTATCAAGTTTGGTGCTATTTTGGCGTGGACTTAGGAAGTTTGTACCAAGTTTGGTGCTGTTTTGGCGTGGACTTAGGAAGTTTGTATCAAGTTTGGTGCTGTTTTGGCGTGGACTTAGGAAGTTTGTACCAAGTTTGTTACTGTTTTGGCGTGGACTTAGGAAGTTTGTACCAAGTTTGGTGCTGTTTTGGCGTGGACTTAGGAAGTTTGTACCTAGTTTGTTTCTGTTTTGGCGTGGACTTAGGAACTTTGCACCAAGTTTGTTACTGTTTTGGCGTGGACTTAGGAAGTTTGTACCAAGTTTGGTGCTGTTTTGGCGTGGACTTAGGAAGTTTGTATCAAGTTTGGTGCTGTTTTGGCGTGGACTTAGGAAGTTTGTACCTAGTTTGTTTCTGTTTTGGCGTGGACTTAGGAACTTTGCACCAAGTTTGTTACTGTTTTGGCGTGGACTTAGGAAGTTTGTATCAAGTTTGTTACTGTTTTGGCGTGGACTTAGGAAGTTTGTACCAAGTTTGGTGCTGTTTTGGCGTGGACTTAGGAAGTTTGTATCAAGTTTGGTGCTGTTTTGGCGTGGACTTAGGAAGTTTGTACCTAGTTTGTTTCTGTTTTGGCGTGGACTTAGGAACTTTGCACCAAGTTTGTTACTGTTTTGGCGTGGACTTAGGAAGTTTGTACCAAGTTTGGTGCTGTTTTGGCGTGGACTTAGGAAGTTTGTACCAAGTTTGGTGCTGTTTTGGCGTGGACTTAGGAAGTTTGTATTAAGTTTGTTACTGTTTTGGCGTGGACTTAGGAAGTTTGTACCAAGTTTGTTACTGTTTTGGCGTGGACTTAGGAAGTTTGTACCAAGTTTGTTTCTGTTTTGGCGCGGACTTACGAAGTTTGTACCAAGTTTGTTACTGTTTTGGCGTGGACTTAGGAAGTTTGTACCAAGTTTGGTGCTGTTTTGGCGTGGACTTAGGAAGTTTGTATCAAGTTTGGTGCTGTTTTGGCGTGGACTTAGGAAGTTTGTACCTAGTTTGTTTCTGTTTTGGCGTGGACTTAGGAACTTTGCACCAAGTTTGTTACTGTTTTGGCGTGGACTTAGGAAGTTTGTACCAAGTTTGTTACTGTTTTGGCGTGGACTTAGGAAGTTTGTACCAAGTTTGGTGCTGTTTTGGCGTGGACTTAGGAAGTTTGTATTAAGTTTGTTACTGTTTTGGCGTGGACTTAGGAAGTTTGTACCAAGTTTGTTACTGTTTTGGCGTGGACTTAGGAAGTTTGTACCAAGTTTGTTTCTGTTTTGGCGCGGACTTACGAAGTTTGTACCAAGTTTGTTACTGTTTTGGCGTGGACTTAGGAAGTTTGTACCAAGTTTGGTGCTGTTTTGGCGTGGACTTAGGAAGTTTGTATCAAGTTTGGTGCTGTTTTGGCGTGGACTTAGGAAGTTTGTACCAAGTTTGTTTCTGTTTTGGCGTGGACTTAGGAAGTTTGTACCAAGTTTGTTACTGTTTTGGCGTGGACTTAGAAAGTTTGTATCAAGTTTGGTGCTGTTTTGGCGTGGACTTAGGAAGTTTGTACCAAGTTTGTTACTGTTTTGGCGTGGACTTAGGAAGTTTGTACCAAGTTTGGTGCTGTTTTGGCGTGGACTTAGGAAGTTTGTACCAAGTTTGTTACTGTTTTGGCGTGGACTTAGAAAGTTTGTATCAAGTTTGGTGCTGTTTTGGCGTGGACTTAGGAAGTTTGTACCTAGTTTGTTTCTGTTTTGGCGTGGACTTAGGAAGTTTGTACCAAGTTTGTTACTGTTTTGGCGTGGACTTAGGAAGTTTGTACCAAGTTTGTTTCTGTTTTGGCGTGGACTTAGGAAGTTTGTACCAAGTTTGTTACTGTTTTGGCGTGGACTTAGGAAGTTTGTACCAAGTTTGTTTCTGTTTTGGCGCGGACTTACGAAGTTTGTACCAAGTTTGTTACTGTTTTGGCGTGGACTTAGGAAGTTTGTACCAAGTTTGGTGCTGTTTTGGCGTGGACTTAGGAAGTTTGTATCAAGTTTGGTGCTGTTTTGGCGTGGACTTAGGAAGTTTGTACCTAGTTTGTTTCTGTTTTGGCGTGGACTTAGGAACTTTGCACCAAGTTTGTTACTGTTTTGGCGTGGACTTAGGAAGTTTGTACCAAGTTTGGTGCTGTTTTGGCGTGGACTTAGGAAGTTTGTATCAAGTTTGGTGCTGTTTTGGCGTGGACTTAGGAAGTTTGTACCTAGTTTGTTTCTGTTTTGGCGTGGACTTAGGAACTTTGCACCAAGTTTGTAACTGTTTTGTCGTGGACTTAGGAAGTTTGTATCAAGTTTGTTACTGTTTTGGCGTGGACTTAGGAAGTTTGTACCAAGTTTGGTGCTGTATTGGCGTGGACTTAGGAAGTTTGTACCAAGTTTGTTACTGTTTTGGCGTGGACTTAGGAAGTTTGTACCAAGTTTGGTGCTGTTTTGGCGTGGACTTAGGAAGTTTGTACCAAGTTTGGTGCTGTTTTGGCGTGGACTTAGGAAGTTTGTACCAAGTTTGTTACTGTTTTGGCGTGGACTTAGGAAGTTTGTACCAAGTTTGTTACTGTTTTGGCGTGGACTTAGGAAATTTGTACCAAGTTTGTTACTGTTTTGGCGTGGACTTACGAAGTTTGTACCAAGTTTGGTGCTGTTTTGGCGTGGACTTAGGAAGTTTGTATCAAGTTTGGTGCTGTTTTGGCGTGGACTTAGGAAGTTTGTACCAAGTTTGTTACTGTTTTGGCGTGGACTTAGGAAGTTTGTACCAAGTTTGTTACTGTTTTGGCGTGGACTTTGAAAGTTTGTATCAAGTTTGGTGCTGTTTTGGCGTGGACTTAGGAAGTTTGTACCAAGTTTGTTACTGTTTTGGCGTGGACTTAGGAAGTTTGTACCAAGTTTGGTGCTGTTTTGGCGTGGACTTAGGAAGTTTGTATCAAGTTTGGTGCTGTTTTGGCGTGGACTTAGGAAGTTTGTACCTAGTTTGTTTCTGTTTTGGCGTGGACTTAGGAACTTTGCACCAAGTTTGTTACTGTTTTGGCGTGGACTTAGGAAGTTTGTATCAAGTTTGTTACTGTTTTGGCGTGGACTTAGGAAGTTTGTACCAAGTTTGTTACTGTTTTGGCGTGGACTTAGGAAGTTTGTACCAAGTTTGTTACTGTTTTGGCGTGGACTTTGAAAGTTTGTATCAAGTTTGGTGCTGTTTTGGCGTGGACTTAGGAAGTTTGTACCAAGTTTGTTACTGTTTTGGCGTGGACTTAGGAAGTTTGTACCAAGTTTGTTACTGTTTTGGCGTGGACTTAGGAAGTTTGTATCAAGTTTGTTACTGTTTTGGCGTGGACTTAGGAAGTTTGTACCAAGTTTGGTGCTGTTTTGGCGTGGACTTAGGAAGTTTGTATCAAGTTTGGTGCTGTTTTGGCGTGGACTTAGGTAGTTTGTACCTAGTTTGTTTCTGTTTTGGCGTGGACTTAGGAAGTTTGTATCAAGTTTGTTACTGTTTTGGCGTGGACTTAGGAAGTTTGTACCAAGTTTGGTGCTGTTTTGGCGTGGACTAAGGAAGTTTGTATCAAGTTTGGTGCTGTTTCGGCGTGGACTTAGGAAGTTTGTACCTAGTTTGTTTCTGTTTTGGCGTGGACTTAGGAACTTTGCACCAAGTTTGTTACTGTTTTGGCGTGGACTTAGGAAGTTTGTACCAAGTTTGGTGCTGTTTTGGCGTGGACTTTGGAAGTTTGTATCAAGTTTGGTGCTGTTTTGGCGTGGACTTAGGAAGTTTGTACCTAGTTTGTTTCTGTTTTGGCGTGGACTTAGGAACTTTGCACCAAGTTTGTTACTGTTTTGGCGTGGACTTAGGAAGTTTGTATCAAGTTTGTTACTGTTTTGGCGTGGACTTAGGAAGTTTGTACCAAGTTTGGTGCTGTTTTGGCGTGGACTTAGGAAGTTTGTACCAAGTTTGTTACTGTTTTGGCGTGGACTTAGGAAGTTTGTACCAAGTTTGGTGCTGTTTTGGCGTGGACTTAGGAAGTTTGTACCAAGTTTGTTTCTGTTTTGGCGCGGACTTACGAAGTTTGTACCAAGTTTGGTGCTGTTTTGGCGTGGACTTAGGAAGTTTGTACCAAGTTTGTTACTGTTTTGGCGTGGACTTAGAAAGTTTGTATCAAGTTTGGTGCTGTTTTGGCGTGGACTTAGGAAGTTTGTACCAAGTTTGTTACTGTTTTGGCGTGGACTTAGGAAGTTTGTACCAAGTTTGTTACTGTTTTGGCGTGGACTTAGGAAGTTTGTACCAAGTTTGGTGCTGTTTTGGCGCGGACTTACGAAGTTTGTACCAAGTTTGGTGCTGTTTTGGCGTGGACTTAGGAAGTTTGTACCAAGTTTGGTGATGTTTTGGCGTGGACTTACGAAGTTTGTTCCAAGTTTGGTGCTGTTTTGGCGTGGACTTAGGAAGTTTGTACCAAGTTTGTTACTGTTTTGGCGTGGACTTAGGAAGTTTGTATCAAGTTTGGTGCTGTTTTGGCGTGGATTTAGGAAGTTTGTACCAAGTTTGTTACTGTTTTGGCGTGGACTTAGGAAGTTTGTTCCAAGTTTGGTGATGTTTTGGCGTGGACTTACGAAGTTTGTACCAAGTTTGGTGATGTTTTGGCGTGGACTTAGGAAGTTTGTATCAAGTTTGGTGCTGTTTTGGCGTGGACTTAGGAAGTTTGTACCAAGTTTGGTGATGTTTTGGCGTGGACTTACGAAGTTTGTACCAAGTTTGGTGCTGTTTTGGCGTGGACTTAGGAAGTTTGTACCAAGTTTGTTACTGTTTTGGCGTGGACTTAGGAAGTTTGTACCAAGTTTGTTACTGTTTTGGCGTGGACTTAGGAAGTTTGTACCAAGTTTGTTACTGTTTTGGCGTGGACTTACGAAGTTTGTACTAAGTTTGGTGCTGTTTTGGCGTGGACTTAGGAAGTTTGTATCAAGTTTGGTGCTGTTTTGGCGTGGACTTAGGAAGTTTGTACCTAGTTTGTTTCTGTTTTGGCGTGGACTTAGGAACTTTGCCCCAAGTTTGTTACTGTTTTGGCGTGGACTTAGGAAGTTTGTACCAAGTTTGGTGCTGTTTTGGCGTGGACTTAGGAAGTTTGTATCAAGTTTGTTACTGTTTTGGCGTGGACTTAGGAAGTTTGTACCAAGTTTGGTGCTGTTTTGGCGTGGACTTAAGAAGTTTGTACCAAGTTTGTTACTGTTTTGGCGTGGACTTAGGAAGTTTGTATCAAGTTTGGTGCTGTTTTGGCGTGGACTTAGAAAGTTTGTATCAAGTTTGGTGCTGTTTTGGCGTGGACTTAGAAAGTTTGTATCAAGTTTGTTACTGTTTTGGCGTGGACTTAGGAACTTTGCACCAAGTTTGTTACTGTTTTGGCGTGGACTTACGAAGTTTGTACCAAGTTTGGTGATGTTTTGGCGTGGACTTACGAAGTTTGTACCAAGTTTGGTGCTGTTTTGGCGTGGACTTACGAAGTTTGTACCAAGTTTGGTGATGTTTTGGCGTGGACTTAGGAAGTTTGTATCAAGTTTGGTGCTGTTTTGGCGTGGACTTAGGAAGTTTGTACCAAGTTTGGTGATGTTTTGGCGTGGACTTACGAAGTTTGTACCAAGTTTGGTGCTGTTTTGGCGTGGACTTAGGAAGTTTGTACCAAGTTTGGTGCTGTTTTGGCGTGGACTTAGAAAGTTTGTATCAAGTTTGGTGCTGTTTTGGCGTGGACTTAGGAAGTTTGTACCTAGTTTGTTTCTGTTTTGGCGTGAACTTAGGAAGTTTGTATCAAGTTTGGTGCTGTTTTGGCGTGGACTTAGGAAGTTTGTACCAAGTTTGGTGCTGTTTTGGCGTGGACTTAGGAAGTTTGTACCAAGTTTGTTACCGTTTTGGCGTGGACTTAGGAACTTTGCACCAAGTTTGTTACTGTTTTGGCGTGGACTTAGGAAGTTTGTATCAAGTTTGGTGCTGTTTTGGCGTGGACTTAGGAAGTTTGTTCCAAGTTTGGTGCTGTTTTGGCGTGGACTTAGAAAGTTTGTATCAAGTTTGGTGCTGTTTTGGCGTGGACTTAGAAAGTTTGTATCAAGTTTGTTACTGTTTTGGCGTGGACTTAGGAACTTTGCACCAAGTTTGTTACTGTTTTGGCGTGGACTTAGGAAGTTTGTACCAAGTTTGGTGCTGTTTTGGCGTGGACTTAGGAAGTTTGTACCAAGTTTGTTAATGTTTTGGCGTGGACTAAGGAAGTTTGTATCAAGTTTGGTGCTGTTTTGGCGTGGACTTAGGAAGTTTGTACCAAGTTTGGTGCTGTTTTGGCGTGGACTTAGGAAGTTTGTATCAAGTTTGGTGCTGTTTTGGCGTGGACTTAGGAAGTTTGTATCAAGTTTGGTGCTGTTTTGGCGTGGACTTAGAAAGTTTGTATCAAGTTTGGTGCTGTTTTGGCGTGGACTTAGGAAGTTTGTACCAAGTTTGTTACTGTTTTGGCGTGGACTTAGGAAGTTTGTATCAAGTTTGTTACTGTTTTGGCGTGGACTTAGGAAGTTTGTACCAAGTTTGTTACTGTTTTGGCGTGGACTTAGGAAGTTTGTACCAAGTTTGTTACTGTTTTGGCGTGGACTTTGAAAGTTTGTATCAAGTTTGGTGCTGTTTTGGCGTGGACTTAGGAAGTTTGTACCAAGTTTGTTACTGTTTTGGCGTGGACTTAGGAAGTTTGTACCAAGTTTGTTACTGTTTTGGCGTGGACTTAGGAAGTTTGTATCAAGTTTGTTACTGTTTTGGCGTGGACTTAGGAAGTTTGTACCAAGTTTGGTGCTGTTTTGGCGTGGACTTAGGAAGTTTGTATCAAGTTTGGTGCTGTTTTGGCGTGGACTTAGGAAGTTTGTACCTAGTTTGTTTCTGTTTTGGCGTGGACTTAGGAAGTTTGGATCAAGTTTGTTACTGTTTTGGCGTGGACTTAGGAAGTTTGTACCAAGTTTGGTGCTGTTTTGGCGTGGACTAAGGAAGTTTGTATCAAGTTTGGTGCTGTTTTGGCGTGGACTTAGGAAGTTTGTATCAAGTTTGTTACTGTTTCGGCGTGGACTTTGGAAGTTTGTACCAAGTTTGTTTCTGTTTTGGCGTGGACTTAGGAACTTTGCACCAAGTTTGTTACTGTTTTGGCGTGGACTTAGGAAGTTTGTACCAAGTTTGGTGCTGTTTTGGCGTGGACTTAGGAAGTTTGTATCAAGTTTGTTACTGTTTTGGCGTGGACTTAGGAAGTTTGTACCAAGTTTGGTGCTGTTTTGGCGTGGACTTAGGAAGTTTGTATCAAGTTTGGTGCTGTTTTGGCGTGGACTTAGGAAGTTTGTACCTAGTTTGTTTCTGTTTTGGCGTGGACTTAGGAAGTTTGGATCAAGTTTGTTACTGTTTTGGCGTGGACTTAGGAAGTTTGTACCAAGTTTGGTGCTGTTTTGGCGTGGACTAAGGAAGTTTGTATCAAGTTTGGTGCTGTTTTGGCGTGGACTTAGGAAGTTTGTACCAAGTTTGTTACTGTTTTGGCGTGGACTTAGGAAGTTTGTACCAAGTTTGTTACTGTTTTGGCGTGGACTTTGAAAGTTTGTATCAAGTTTGGTGCTGTTTTGGCGTGGACTTAGGAAGTTTGTACCAAGTTTGTTACTGTTTTGGCGTGGACTTTGAAAGTTTGTATCAAGTTTGGTGCTGTTTTGGCGTGGACTTAGGAAGTTTGTACCAAGTTTGTTACTGTTTTGGCGTGGACTTAGGAAGTTTGTACCAAGTTTGTTACTGTTTTGGCGTGGACTTAGGAAGTTTGTATCAAGTTTGTTACTGTTTTGGCGTGGACTTAGGAAGTTTGTACCAAGTTTGGTGCTGTTTTGGCGTGGACTTAGGAAGTTTGTATCAAGTTTGGTGCTGTTTTGGCGTGGACTTAGGAAGTTTGTACCTAGTTTGTTTCTGTTTTGGCGTGGACTTAGGAAGTTTGGATCAAGTTTGTTACTGTTTTGGCGTGGACTTAGGAAGTTTGTACCAAGTTTGGTGCTGTTTTGGCGTGGACTAAGGAAGTTTGTACCAAGTTTGGTGCTGTTTTGGCGTGGACTTAGGAAGTTTGTATCAAGTTTGGTGCTGTTTTGGCGTGGACTTAGGAAGTTTGTACCTAGTTTGTTTCTGTTTTGGCGTGGACTTAGGAACTTTGCACCAAGTTTGTTACTGTTTTGGCGTGGACTTAGGAAGTTTGTACCAAGTTTGGTGCTGTTTTGGCGTGGACTTAGGAAGTTTGTATCAAGTTTGGTGCTGTTTTGGCGTGGACTTAGGAAGTTTGTACCTAGTTTGTTTCTGTTTTGGCGTGGACTTAGGAAGTTTGGATCAAGTTTGTTACTGTTTTGGCGTGGACTTAGGAAGTTTGTACCAAGTTTGTTACTGTTTTGGCGTGGACTTAGGAAGTTTGTACCAAGTTTGTTACTGTTTTGGCGTGGACTTAGGAAGTTTGTATCAAGTTTGTTACTGTTTTGGCGTGGACTTAGGAAGTTTGTACCAAGTTTGGTGCTGTTTTGGCGTGGACTTAGGAAGTTTGTATCAAGTTTGGTGCTGTTTTGGCGTGGACTTAGGAAGTTTGTACCTAGTTTGTTTCTGTTTTGGCGTGGACTTAGGAAGTTTGGATCAAGTTTGTTACTGTTTTGGCGTGGACTTAGGAAGTTTGTACCATGTTTGGTGCTGTTTTGGCGTGGACTAAGGAAGTTTGTATCAAGTTTGGTGCTGTTTTGGCGTGGACTTAGGAAGTTTGTATCAAGTTTGTTACTGTTTCGGCGTGGACTTAGGAAGTTTGTACCAAGTTTGTTTCTGTTTTGGCGTGGACTTAGGAACTTTGCACCAAGTTTGTTACTGTTTTGGCGTGGACTTAGGAAGTTTGTACCAAGTTTGGTGCTGTTTTGGCGTGGACTTAGGAAGTTTGTATCAAGTTTGTTACTGTTTTGGCGTGGACTTAGGAAGTTTGTACCAAGTTTGGTGCTGTTTTGGCGTGGACTTAGGAAGTTTGTATCAAGTTTGGTGCTGTTTTGGCGTGGACTTAGGAACTTTGCACCAAGTTTGTTACTGTTTTGGCGTGGACTTAGGAAGTTTGTATCAAGTTTGGTGCTGTTTTGGCGTGGACTTAGGAAGTTTGTACCTAGTTTGTTTCTGTTTTGGCGTGGACTTAGGAAGTTTGGATCAAGTTTGTTACTGTTTTGGCGTGGACTTAGGAAGTTTGTACCAAGTTTGGTGCTGTTTTGGCGTGGACTAAGGAAGTTTGTATCAAGTTTGGTGCTGTTTTGGCGTGGACTTAGGAAGTTTGTATCAAGTTTGTTACTGTTTCGGCGTGGACTTAGGAAGTTTGTACCTAGTTTGTTTCTGTTTTGGCGTGGACTTAGGAAGTTTGTATCAAGTTTGTTACTGTTTTGGCGTGGACTTAGGAAGTTTGTATCAAGTTTGTTACTGTTTTGGCGTGGACTTAGGAAGTTTGTACCAAGTTTGGTGCTGTTTTGGCGTGGACTTAGGAAGTTTGTATCAAGTTTGGTGCTGTTTTGGCGTGGACTTAGGAAGTTTGTATCAAGTTTGTTACTGTTTCGGCGTGGACTTAGGAAGTTTGTACCAAGTTTGTTACTGTTTTGGCGTGGACTTAGGAAGTTTGTATCAAGTTTGTTACTGTTTTGGCGTGGACTTAGGAAGTTTGTACCAAGTTTGGTGCTGTTTTGGCGTGGACTTAGGAAGTTTGTACCAAGTTTGTTACTGTTTTGGCGTGGACTTAGGAAGTTTGTACCAAGTTTGGTGCTGTTTTGGCGTGGACTTAGGAAGTTTGTACCAAGTTTGTTTCTGTTTTGGCGCGGACTTACGAAGTTTGTACCAAGTTTGGTGCTGTTTTGGCGTGGACTTAGGAAGTTTGTACCAAGTTTGTTACTGTTTTGGCGTGGACTTAGAAAGTTTGTATCAAGTTTGGTGCTGTTTTGGCGTGGACTTAGGAAGTTTGTACCAAGTTTGTTACTGTTTTGGCGTGGACTTAGGAAGTTTGTTCCAAGTTTGTTACTGTTTTGGCGTGGACTTAGGAAGTTTGTATCAAGTTTGTTACTGTTTTGGCGTGGACTTAGGAAGTTTGTACCAAGTTTGGTGCTGTTTTGGCGTGGACTTAGGAAGTTTGTATCAAGTTTGGTGCTGTTTTGGCGTGGACTTAGGAAGTTTGTACCTAGTTTGTTTCTGTTTTGGCGTGGACTTAGGAACTTTGCACCAAGTTTGTTACTGTTTTGGCGTGGACTTAGGAAGTTTGTACCAAGTTTGGTGCTGTTTTGGCGTGGACTTAGGAAGTTTGTATCAAGTTTGGTGCTGTTTTGGCGTGGACTTAGGAAGTTTGTACCTAGTTTGTTTCTGTTTTGGCGTGGACTTAGGAACTTTGCACCAAGTTTGTTACTGTTTTGGCGTGGACTTAGGAAGTTTGTATCAAGTTTGTTACTGTTTTGGCGTGGACTTAGGAAGTTTGTACCAAGTTTGGTGCTGTTTTGGCGTGGACTTAGGAAGTTTGTACCAAGTTTGTTACTGTTTTGGCGTGGACTTAGGAAGTTTGTACCAAGTTTGGTGCTGTTTTGGCGTGGACTTAGGAAGTTTGTATCAAGTTTGGTGCTGTTTTGGCGTGGACTTAGGAAGTTTGTACCTAGTTTGTTTCTGTTTTGGCGTGGACTTAGGAACTTTGCACCAAGTTTGTTACTGTTTTGGCGTGGACTTACGAAGTTTGTACCAAGTTTGGTGCTGTTTTGGCGTGGACTTAGGAAGTTTGTATCAAGTTTGGTGCTGTTTTGGCGTGGACTTAGGAAGTTTGTACCTAGTTTGTTTCTGTTTTGGCGTGGACTTAGGAACTTTGCACCAAGTTTGTTACTGTTTTGGCGTGGACTTAGGAAGTTTGTATTAAGTTTGTTACTGTTTTGGCGTGGACTTAGGAAGTTTGTACCAAGTTTGTTACTGTTTTGGCGTGGACTTAGGAAGTTTGTACCAAGTTTGGTGCTGTTTTGGCGTGGACTTAGAAAGTTTGTATCAAGTTTGGTGCTGTTTTGGCGTGGACTTAGGAAGTTTGTACAAAGTTTGTTACTGTTTTGGCGTGGACTTAGGAAGTTTGTACCAAGTTTGTTAATGTTTTGGCGTGGATTTAGGAAGTTTGTATCAAGTTTGGTGCTGTTTTGGCGTGGACTTAGAAAGTTTGTATCAAGTTTGGTGCTGTTTTGGCGTGGACTTAGGAAGTTTGTACCAAGTTTGTTACTGTTTTGGCGTGGACTTAGGAAGTTTGTACCAAGTTTGGTGCTGTTTTGGCGTGGACTTAGGAAGTTTGTACCAAGTTTGTTACTGTTTTGGCGTGGACTTAGGAAGTTTGTACCAAGTTTGTTACTGTTTTGGCGTGGACTTAGGAAGTTTGTACCAAGTTTGTTACTGTTTTGGCGTGGACTTAGGAAGTTTGTACCAAGTTTGGTGCTGTTTTGGCGTGGACTTAGGAAGTTTGTACCAAGTTTGTTACTGTTTTGGCGTGGACTTAGGAAGTTTGTACCAAGTTTGTTACTGTTTTGGCGTGGACTTAGGAAGTTTGTACCAAGTTTGGTGCTGTTTTGGCGTGGACTTAGGAAGTTTGTACCAAGTTTGGTGCTGTTTTGGCGTGGACTTAGGAAGTTTGTACCAAGTTTGTTAATGTTTTGGCGTGGATTTAGGAAGTTTGTATCAAGTTTGGTGCTGTTTTGGCGTGGACTTAGAAAGTTTGTATCAAGTTTGGTGCTGTTTTGGCGTGGACTTAGGAAGTTTGTACCAAGTTTGTTACTGTTTTGGCGTGGACTTAGGAAGTTTGTACCAAGTTTGGTGCTGTTTTGGCGTGGACTTAGGAAGTTTGTACCAAGTTTGTTACTGTTTTGGCGTGGACTTAGGAAGTTTGTATCAAGTTTGGTGCTGTTTTGGCGTGGACTTAGGAAGTTTGTACCAAGTTTGGTGCTGTTTTGGCGTGGACTTAGGAAGTTTGTACCAAGTTTGTTAATGTTTTGGCGTGGATTTAGGAAGTTTGTATCAAGTTTGGTGCTGTTTTGGCGTGGACTTAGAAAGTTTGTATCAAGTTTGGTGCTGTTTTCGCGTGGACTTAGGAAGTTTGTACCAAGTTTGTTACTGTTTTGGCGTGGACTTAGGAAGTTTGTACCAAGTTTGGTGCTGTTTTGGCGTGGACTTAGGAAGTTTGTACCAAGTTTGTTACTGTTTTGGCGTGGACTTAGGAAGTTTGTACCAAGTTTGTTACTGTTTTGGCGTGGACTTAGGAAGTTTGTACCAAGTTTGTTACTGTTTTGGCGTGGACTTAGGAAGTTTGTACCAAGTTTGGTGCTGTTTTGGCGTGGACTTAGGAAGTTTGTACCAAGTTTGTTACTGTTTTGGCGTGGACTTAGGAAGTTTGTACCAAGTTTGTTACTGTTTTGGCGTGGACTTAGGAAGTTTGTACCAAGTTTGGTGCTGTTTTGGCGTGGACTTAGGAAGTTTGTACCAAGTTTGGTGCTGTTTTGGCGTGGACTTAGGAAGTTTGTACCAAGTTTGTTAATGTTTTGGCGTGGATTTAGGAAGTTTGTATCAAGTTTGGTGCTGTTTTGGCGTGGACTTAGAAAGTTTGTATCAAGTTTGGTGCTGTTTTGGCGTGGACTTAGGAAGTTTGTACCAAGTTTGTTACTGTTTTGGCGTGGACTTAGGAAGTTTGTACCAAGTTTGGTGCTGTTTTGGCGTGGACTTAGGAAGTTTGTACCAAGTTTGTTACTGTTTTGGCGTGGACTTAGGAAGTTTGTATCAAGTTTGGTGCTGTTTTGGCGTGGACTTAGAAAGTTTGTATCAAGTTTGGTGCTGTTTTGGCGTGGACTTAGGAAGTTTGTACCAAGTTTGTTACTGTTTTGGCGTGGACTTAGGAAGTTTGTACCAAGTTTGTTACTGTTTTGGCGTGGACTTAGGAAGTTTGTACCAAGTTTGGTGCTGTTTTGGCGTGGACTTAGGAAGTTTGTACCAAGTTTGTTACTGTTTTGGCGTGGACTTAGGAAGTTTGTACCAAGTTTGGTGCTGTTTTGGCGTGGACTTAGGAAGTTTGTACCAAGTTTGTTACTGTTTTGGCGTGGACTTAGGAAGTTTGTACCAAGTTTGTTACTGTTTTGGCGTGGACTTAGGAAGTTTGTACCAAGTTTGTTACTGTTTTGGCGTGGACTTAGGAAGTTTGTATCAAGTTTGGTGCTGTTTTGGCGTGGACTTAGAAAGTTTGTATCAAGTTTGGTGCTGTTTTGGCGTGGACTTAGGAAGTTTGTACCAAGTTTGTTACTGTTTTGGCGCGGACTTACGAAGTTTGTACCAAGTTTGGTGCTGTTTTGGCGTGGACTTAGGAAGTTTGTGCCAAGTGTGTTACTGTTTTGGCGTGGACTTAGGAAGTTTGTATCAAGTTTGGTGCTGTTTTGGCGTGGACTTAGGAAGTTTGTACCTAGTTTGTTACTGTTTTGGCGTGGACTTAGGAAGTTTGTACCAAGTTTGTTACTGTTTTGGCGTGGACTTAGGAAGTTTGTACCTAGTTTGTTTCTGTTTTGGCGTGGACTTAGGAAGTTTGTACCAAGTTTGTTACTGTTTTGGCGTGGACTTAGGAAGTTTGTACCAAGTTTGGTGCTGTTTTGGCGTGGACTTAGGAAGTTTGTACCAAGTTTGCAAGTGTTTTTGGGTAGTTTTAAGAAGTTTCTACAAAGTTTGTATTTGACACTCTGTTGCAACTCTGTTGGAATTCGGGTAGTTGTAGGAAGTTTGTACCAAGTTTGTTACTGTTTTGGCGTGGACTTAGGAAGTTTGTACCAAGTTTGTTACTGTTTTGGCGTGGATTTAGGAAGTTTGTTCCAAGTTTGTTACTGTTTTGGCGTCGTCTTAGGAAGTTTGTACCAAGTTTGCAAGTGTTTTTGGGTAGTTTTAAGAAGTGTCTACAAAGTTTGTATTTGACACTCTGTTGCAACTCTGTTGGAATTCGGGTAGTTGTAGGAAGTTTGTACCAAGTTTGTTACTGTTTTGGCGTGGACTTAGGAAGTTTGTACCAAGTTTGGTGCTGTTTTGGCGTGGACTTAGGAAGTTTGTTCCAAATTTGCAAGTGTTTTTGGGTAGTTTTAAGAAGTTTCTACAAAGTTTGTATTTGACACTCTGTTGCAACTCTTTTGGAATTCGGGTCGTTGTAGGAAGTTTGTACCAAGTTTGGTGCTGTTTTGGCGTGGATTTAGGAAGTTTGTACCAAGTTTGGTGCTGTTTTGGCGTGGACTTAGGAAGTTTGTACCAAGTTTGCAAGTGTTTTTGGGTAGTTTTAAGAAGTTTCTGCAAAGTTTGTATTTGACACTCTGTTGCAACTCTGTTGGAATTCGGGTAGTTGTAGGAAGTTTGTACCAAGTTTGTTACTGTTTTAGCGTGGACTTAGGAAGTTTGTTCCAAGTTTGTTACTGTTTTGGCGTCGTCTTAGGAAGTTTGTACCAAGTTTGCAAGTGTTTTTGGGTAGTTTTAAGAAGTTTCTACAAAGTTTGTATTTGACACTCTGTTGCAACTCTGTTGGAATTCGGGTAGTTGTAGGAAGTTTGTACCAAGTTTGTTACTGTTTTGGCGTGGACTTAGGAAGTTTGTACCAAGTTTGGTGCTGTTTTGGCGTGGACTTAGGAAGTTTGTTCCAAGTTTGCAAGTGTTTTTGGGTAGTTTTAAGAAGTTTCTACAAAGTTTGTATTTGACACTCTGTTGCAACTCTGTTGGAATTCGGGTAGTTGTAGGAAGTTTGTACCAAGTTTGTTACTGTTTTGGCGTGGACTTAATAAGTTTGTACCAAGTTTGGTGCTGTTTTGGCGTGGACTTAGGAAGTTTGTACCAAGTTTGGTGCTGTTTTGGCGTGGACTTAGGAAGTTTGTACCAAGTTTGCAAGTGTTTTTGGGTAGTTTTAAGAAGTTTCTACAAAGTTTGTATTTGACACTCTGTTGCAACTCTGTTGGAATTCGGGTAGTTGTAGGAAGTTTGTACCAAGTTTGTTACTGTTTTGGCGTGGACTTAGGAAGTTTGTACCAAGTTTGTTACTGTTTTGGCGTGGATTTAGGAAGTTTGTTCCAAGTTTATTACTGTTTTGGCGTCGTCTTAGGAAGTTTGTACCAAGTTTGCAAGTGTTTTTGGGTAGTTTTAAGAAGTTTCTACAAAGTTTGTATTTGACACTCTGTTGCAACTCTGTTGGAATTCGGGTAGTTGTAGGAAGTTTGTACCAAGTTTGTTACTGTTTTGGCGTGGACTTAATAAGTTTGTACCAAGTTTGGTGCTGTTTTGGCGTGGACTTAGGAAGTTTGTACCAAGTTTGGTGCTGTTTTGGCGTGGACTTAGGAAGTTTGTACCAAGGTTGTTACTGTTTTGGCGTGGATTTAGGAAGTTTGTTCCAAGTTTGTTACTGTTTTTGCGTCGTCTTAGGAAGTTTGTACCAAGTTTGCAAGTGTTTTTGGGTAGTTTTAAGAAGTTTCTACAAAGTTTGTATTTGACACTCTGTTGCAACTCTGTTGGAATTCGGGTAGTTGTAGGAAGTTTGTACCAAGTTTGTTACTGTTTTGGCGTGGACTTAGGAAGTTTGTACCAAGTTTGTTACTGTTTTGGCGTGGATTTAGGAAGTTTGTTCCAAGTTTGTTACTGTTTTGGCGTCGTCTTAGGAAGTTTGTACCAAGTTTGCAAGTGTTTTTGGGTAGTTTTAAGAAGTTTCTACAAAGTTTGTATTTGACACTCTGTTGCAACTCTGTTGGAATTCGGGTAGTTGTAGGAAGTTTGTAGCAAGTTTGTTACTGTTTTGGCGTGGACTTAGGAAGTTTGTACCAAGTTTGGTGCTGTTTTGGCGTGGACTTAGGAAGTTTGTACCAAGGTTGTAACTGTTTTGGCGTGGATTTAGGAAGTTTGTTCCAAGTTTGTTACTGTTTTTGCGTCGTCTTAGGAAGTTTGTACCAAGTTTGCAAGTGTTTTTGGGTAGTTTTAAGAAGTTTCTACAAAGTTTGTATTTGACACTCTGTTGCAACTCTGTTGGAATTCGGGTAGTTGTAGGAAGTTTGTACCAAGTTTGTTACTGTTTTGGCGTGGACTTAGGAAGTTTGTACCAAGTTTGGTGCTGTTTTGGCGTGGACTTAGGAAGTTTGTACCAAGTTTGTTACTGTTTTGGCGTGGTCTTAGGAAGTTTGTACCAAGTTTGCAAGTGTTTTTGGGTAGTTTTAAGAAGTTTCTACAAAGTTTGTATTTGACACTCTGTTGCAACTCTGTTGGAATTCGGGTAGTTGTAGGAAGTTTGTACCAAGTTTGTTACTGTTTTGGCGTGGACTTAGGAAGTTTGTACCAAGTTTGTTACTGTTTTGGCGTGGATTTAGGAAGTTTGTTCCAAGTTTGTTACTGTTTTGGCGTCGTCTTAGGAAGTTTGTACCAAGTTTGCAAGTGTTTTTGGGTAGTTTTAAGAAGTTTCTACAAAGTTTGTTTTTGACACTCTGTTGCAACTCTGTTGGAATTCGGGTAGTTGTAGGAAGTTTGTACCAAGTTTGTTACTGTTTTGGCGTGGACTTAGGAAG
This sequence comes from Anopheles atroparvus, assembly GCA_914969975.1. NCBI lineage: Eukaryota > Metazoa > Arthropoda > Insecta > Diptera > Culicidae > Anopheles > Anopheles atroparvus. The sequence goes on from CAJZCY010000011.1 coordinate 372,055, forward strand.
TTTGTACCAAGTTTGGTGCTGTTTTGGCGTGGACTTAGGAAGTTTGTACCAAGTTTGCAAGTGTTTTTGGGTAGTTTTAAGAAGTTTCTACAAAGTTTGTATTTGACACTCTGTTGCAACTCTGTTGGAATTCGGGTAGTTGTAGGAAGTTTATTCCAAGTTTGTTACTGTTTTGGCGTGGACTGAGGAAGTTTGTACCAAGTTTGGTGCTGTTTTGGCGTGGACTTAGGAAGTTTGTACCAAGTTTGCAAGTGTTTTTGGGTAGTTTTAAGAAGTTTCTACAAAGTTTGTATTTGACACTCTGTTGCAACTCTGTTGGAATTCGGGTAGTTGTAGGAAGTTTGTACCAAGTTTGTTACTGTTTTGGCGTGGACTTAGGAAGTTTGTTCCAAGTTTGGTGCTGTTTTGATAAGACTTAGGAAGTTTGAACCAAGTTTGTTACTGTTTTGGCGTGGACTTAGGAAGTTTGTACCAAGTTTGTTACTGTTTTGGCGTGGATTTAGGAAGTTTGTTCCAAGTTTGTTACTGTTTTGGCGTCGTCTTAGGAAGTTTGTTCCAAGTTTGCAAGTGTTTTTGGGTAGTTTTAAGAAGTTTCTACAAAGTTTGTATTTGACACTCTGTTGCAACTCTGTTGGAATTCGGGTAGTTGTAGGAAGTTTGTACCAAGTTTGGTGCTGTTTTGGCGTGGATTTAGGAAGTTTGTTCCAAGTTTGTTACTGTTTTGGCGTCGTCCTAGGAAGTTTGTACCAAGTTTGCAAGTGTTTTTGGGTAGTTTTAAGAAGTTTCTACAAAGTTTGTATTTGACACTCTGTTGCAACTCTGTTGGAATTCGGGTAGTTGTAGGAAGTTTGTACCAAGTTTGTTACTGTTTTGGCGTGGACTTAGGAAGTTTGTACCAAGTTTGGTGCTGTTTTGGCGTGGACTTAGGAAGTTTGTTCCAAGTTTGCAAGTGTTTTTGGGTAGTTTTAAGAAGTTTCTACAAAGTTTGTATATGACACTCTGTTGCAACTCTGTTGGAATTCGGGTAGTTGTAGGAAGTTTGTACCAAGTTTGTTACTGTTTTGGCGTGGACTTAGGAAGTTTGTTCCAAGTTTGTTACTGTTTTGGCGTGGACTTAGGAAGTTTGTACCAAGTTTGCAAGTGTTTTTGGGTAGTTTGAAGAAGTTTCTACAAAGTTTGTATTTGACACTCTGTTGCAACTCTGTTGGAATTCGGGTAGTTGTAGGAAGTTTGTACCAAGTTTGTTACTGTTTTGGCGTGGACTTAGGAAGTTTGTACCAAGTTTGGTGCTGTTTTGGCGTGGACTTAGGAAGTTTGTTCCAAGTTTGCAAGTGTTTTTGGGTAGTTTTAAGAAGTTTCTACAAAGTTTGTATATGACACTCTGTTGCAACTCTGTTGGAATTCGGGTAGTTGTAGGAAGTTTGTACCAAGTTTGTTACTGTTTTGGCGTGGACTTAGGAAGTTTGTACCAAGTTTGTTACTGTTTTGGCGTGGACTTAGGAAGTTTGTACCAAGTTTGGTGCTGTTTTGGCGTGGACTTAGGAAGTTTGTACCAAGTTTGGTGCTGTTTTGGCGTGGACTTAGGAAGTTTGTACCAAGTTTGCAAGTGTTTTTGGGTAGTTTTAAGAAGTTTCTACAAAGTTTGTATTTGACACTCTGTTGCAACTCTGTTGGAATTCGGGTAGTTGTAGGAAGTTTGTACCAAGTTTGTTACTGTTTTGGCGTGGACTTAGGAAGTTTGTACCAAGTTTGGTGCTGTTTTGGCGTGGACTTAGGAAGTTTGTACCAAGTTTGCAAGTGTTTTTGGGTAGTTTGAAGAAGTTTCTACAAAGTTTGTATTTGACACTCTGTTGCAACTCTGTTGGAATTCGGGTAGTTGTAGGAAGTTTGTACCAAGTTTGTTACTGTTTTGGCGTGGACTTAGGAAGTTTGTACCAAGTTTGGTGCTGTTTTGGCGTGGACTTAGGAAGTTTGTACCAAGTTTGCAAGTGTTTTTGGGTAGTTTTAAGAAGTTTCTACAAAGTTTGTATTTGACACTCTGTTGCAACTCTGTTGGAATTCGGGTAGTTGTAGGAAGTTTGTACCAAGTTTGGTGCTGTTTTGGCGTGGATTTAGGAAGTTTGTTCCAAGTTTGTTACTGTTTTGGCGTCGTCCTAGGAAGTTTGTACCAAGTTTGCAAGTGTTTTTGGGTAGTTTTAAGAAGTTTCTACAAAGTTTGTATTTGACACTCTGTTGCAACTCTGTTGGAATTCGGGTAGTTGTAGGAAGTTTGTACCAAGTTTGTTACTGTTTTGGCGTGGACTTAGGAAGTTTGTACCAAGTTTGGTGCTGTTTTGGCGTGGACTTAGGAAGTTTGTACCAAGTTTGTTACTGTTTTGCCGTGGACAAAGGAAGTTTGTACCAAGTTTGTTACTGTTTTGGCGTGGACTTAGGAAGTTTGTACCAAGTTTGTTACTGTTTTGGCGTGGACTTAGGAAGTTTGTACCAAGTTTGGTGCTGTTTTGGCGTGGACTTAGGAAGTTTGTACCAAGTTTGGTGCTGTTTTGGCGTGGACTTAGGAAGTTTGTACCAAGTTTGCAAGTGTTTTTGGGTAGTTTTAAGAAGTTTCTACAAAGTTTGTATTTGACACTCTGTTGCAACTCTGTTGGAATTCGGGTAGTTGTAGGAAGTTTGTACCAAGTTTGTTACTGTTTTGGCGTGGACTTAGGAAGTTTGTACCAAGTTTGGTGCTGTTTTGGCGTGGACTTAGGAAGTTTGTACCAAGTTTGCAAGTGTTTTTGGGTAGTTTGAAGAAGTTTCTACAAAGTTTGTATTTGACACTCTGTTGCAACTCTGTTGGAATTCGGGTAGTTGTAGGAAGTTTGTACCAAGTTTGTTACTGTTTTGGCGTGGACTTAGGAAGTTTGTACCAAGTTTGTAACTGTTTTGGCGTGGACTTAGGAAGTTTGTACCAACTTTGTTACTGTTTTGGCGTGGTCTTAGGAAGTTTGTACCAAGTTTGGTGCTGTTTTGGCGTGGACTTAGGAAGTTTGTACCAAGTTTGCAAGTGTTTTTGGGTAGTTTTAAGAAGTTTCTACAAAGTTTGTATTTGACACTCTGTTGCAACTCTGTTGGAATTCGGGTAGTTGTAGGAATTTTGTACCAAGTTTGTTACTGTTTTGGCGTGGACTTAGGAAGTTTGTACCAAGTTTGGTGCTGTTTTGGCGTGGACTTAGGAAGTTTGTACCAAGTTTGCAAGTGTTTTTGGGTAGTTTTAAGAAGTTTCTACAAAGTTTGTATTTGACACTCTGTTGCAACTCTGTTGGAATTCGGGTAGTTGTAGGAAGTTTGTACCAAGTTTGTTACTGTTTTGGCGTGGATTTAGGAAGTTTGTTCCAAGTTTGTTACTGTTTTGGCGTCGTCTTAGGAAGTTTGTTCCAAGTTTGCAAGTGTTTTTGGGTAGTTTTAAGAAGTTTCTACAAAGTTTGTATTTGACACTCTGTTGCAACTCTGTTGGAATTCGGGTAGTTGTAGGAAGTTTGTACCAAGTTTGGTGCTGTTTTGGCGTGGATTTAGGAAGTTTGTTCCAAGTTTGTTACTGTTTTGGCGTCGTCCTAGGAAGTTTGTACCAAGTTTGCAAGTGTTTTTGGGTAGTTTTAAGAAGTTTCTACAAAGTTTGTATTTGACACTCTGTTGCAACTCTGTTGGAATTCGGGTAGTTGTAGGAAGTTTGTACCAAGTTTGTTACTGTTTTGGCGTGGACTTAGGAAGTTTGTACCAAGTTTGGTGCTGTTTTGGCGTGGACTTAGGAAGTTTGTTCCAAGTTTGCAAGTGTTTTTGGGTAGTTTTAAGAAGTTTCTACAAAGTTTGTATATGACACTCTGTTGCAACTCTGTTGGAATTCGGGTAGTTGTAGGAAGTTTGTACCAAGTTTGTTACTGTTTTGGCGTGGACTTAGGAAGTTTGTACCAAGTTTGTTACTGTTTTGGCGTGGACTTAGGAAGTTTGTACCAAGTTTGGTGCTGTTTTGGCGTGGACTTAGGAAGTTTGTACCAAGTTTGGTGCTGTTTTGGCGTGGACTTAGGAAGTTTGTACCAAGTTTGCAAGTGTTTTTGGGTAGTTTTAAGAAGTTTCTACAAAGTTTGTATTTGACACTCTGTTGCAACTCTGTTGGAATTCGGGTAGTTGTAGGAAGTTTGTACCAAGTTTGTTACTGTTTTGGCGTGGACTTAGGAAGTTTGTACCAAGTTTGGTGCTGTTTTGGCGTGGACTTAGGAAGTTTGTACCAAGTTTGCAAGTGTTTTTGGGTAGTTTGAAGAAGTTTCTACAAAGTTTGTATTTGACACTCTGTTGCAACTCTGTTGGAATTCGGGTAGTTGTAGGAAGTTTGTACCAAGTTTGTTACTGTTTTGGCGTGGACTTAGGAAGTTTGTACCAAGTTTGGTGCTGTTTTGGCGTGGACTTAGGAAGTTTGTTCCAAGTTTGCAAGTGTTTTTGGGTAGTTTTAAGAAGTTTCTACAAAGTTTGTATATGACACTCTGTTGCAACTCTGTTGGAATTCGGGTAGTTGTAGGAAGTTTGTACCAAGTTTGTTACTGTTTTGGCGTGGACTTAGGAAGTTTGTACCAAGTTTGTTACTGTTTTGGCGTGGACTTAGGAAGTTTGTACCAAGTTTGGTGCTGTTTTGGCGTGGACTTAGGAAGTTTGTACCAAGTTTGGTGCTGTTTTGGCGTGGACTTAGGAAGTTTGTACCAAGTTTGCAAGTGTTTTTGGGTAGTTTTAAGAAGTTTCTACAAAGTTTGTATTTGACACTCTGTTGCAACTCTGTTGGAATTCGGGTAGTTGTAGGAAGTTTGTACCAAGTTTGTTACTGTTTTGGCGTGGACTTAGGAAGTTTGTACCAAGTTTGGTGCTGTTTTGGCGTGGACTTAGGAAGTTTGTACCAAGTTTGCAAGTGTTTTTGGGTAGTTTGAAGAAGTTTCTACAAAGTTTGTATTTGACACTCTGTTGCAACTCTGTTGGAATTCGGGTAGTTGTAGGAAGTTTGTACCAAGTTTGTTACTGTTTTGGCGTGGACTTAGGAAGTTTGTACCAAGTTTGGTGCTGTTTTGGCGTGGACTTAGGAAGTTTGTACCAAGTTTGCAAGTGTTTTTGGGTAGTTTTAAGAAGTTTCTACAAAGTTTGTATTTGACACTCTGTTGCAACTCTGTTGGAATTCGGGTAGCTGTAGGAAGTTTGTACCAAGTTTGTTACTGTTTTGGCGTGGATTTAGGAAGTTTGTTCCAAGTTTGTTACTGTTTTGGCGTCGTCTTAGGAAGTTTGTTCCAAGTTTGCAAGTGTTTTTGGGTAGTTTTAAGAAGTTTCTACAAAGTTTGTATTTGACACTCTGTTGCAACTCTGTTGGAATTCGGGTAGTTGTAGGAAGTTTGTACCAAGTTTGGTGCTGTTTTGGCGTGGATTTAGGAAGTTTGTTCCAAGTTTGTTACTGTTTTGGCGTCGTCCTAGGAAGTTTGTACCAAGGTTGCAAGTGTTTTTGGGTAGTTTTAAGAAGTTTCTACAAAGTTTGTATTTGACACTCTGTTGCAACTCTGTTGGAATTCGGGTAGTTGTAGGAAGTTTGTACCAAGTTTGTTACTGTTTTGGCGTGGACTTAGGAAGTTTGTACCAAGTTTGGTGCTGTTTTGGCGTGGACTTAGGAAGTTTGTTCCAAGTTTGCAAGTGTTTTTGGGTAGTTTTAAGAAGTTTCTACAAAGTTTGTATATGACACTCTGTTGCAACTCTGTTGGAATTCGGGTAGTTGTAGGAAGTTTGTACCAAGTTTGTTACTGTTTTGGCGTGGACTTAGGAAGTTTGTACCAAGTTTGTTACTGTTTTGGCGTGGACTTAGGAAGTTTGTACCAAGTTTGGTGCTGTTTTGGCGTGGACTTAGGAAGTTTGTACCAAGTTTGGTGCTGTTTTGGCGTGGACTTAGGAAGTTTGTACCAAGTTTGCAAGTGTTTTTGGGTAGTTTTAAGAAGTTTCTACAAAGTTTGTATTTGACACTCTGTTGCAACTCTGTTGGAATTCGGGTAGTTGTAGGAAGTTTGTACCAAGTTTGTTACTGTTTTGGCGTGGACTTAGGAAGTTTGTACCAAGTTTGGTGCTGTTTTGGCGTGGACTTAGGAAGTTTGTACCAAGTTTGCAAGTGTTTTTGGGTAGTTTGAAGAAGTTTCTACAAAGTTTGTATTTGACACTCTGTTGCAACTCTGTTGGAATTCGGGTAGTTGTAGGAAGTTTGTACCAAGTTTGTTACTGTTTTGGCGTGGACTTAGGAAGTTTGTACCAAGTTTGGTGCTGTTTTGGCGTGGACTTAGGAAGTTTGTACCAAGTTTGCAAGTGTTTTTGGGTAGTTTTAAGAAGTTTCTACAAAGTTTGTATTTGACACTCTGTTGCAACTCTGTTGGAATTCGGGTAGTTGTAGGAAGTTTGTACCAAGTTTGTTACTGTTTTGGCGTGGACTTAGGAAGTTTGTACCAAGTTTGCAAGTGTTTTTGGGTAGTTTAAAGAAGTTTCTACAAAGTTTGTATTTGACACTCTGTTGCAACTCTGTTGGAATTCGGGTAGTTGTAGGAAGTTTGTACCAAGTTTGTTACTGTTTTGGCGTGGTCTTAGGAAGTTTGTACCAAGTTTGGTGCTGTTTTGGCGTGGACTTAGGAAGTTTGTACCAAGTTTGCAAGTGTTTTTGGGTAGTTTTAAGAAGTTTCTACAAAGTTTGTATTTGACACTCTGTTGCAACTCTGTTGGAATTCGGGTAGTTGTAGGAAGTTTGTACCAAGTTTGTTACTGTTTTGGCGTGGACTTAGGAAGTTTGTACCAAGTTTGGTGCTGTTTTGGCGTGGACTTAGGAAGTTTGTACCAAGTTTGCAAGTGTTTTTGGGTAGTTTTAAGAAGTTTCTACAAAGTTTGTATTTGACACTCTGTTGCAACTCTGTTGGAATTCGGGTAGTTGTAGGAAGTTTGTACCAAGTTTGTTACTGTTTTGGCGTGGACTTAGGAAGTTTGTACCAAGTTTGGTGCTGTTTTGGCGTGGACTTAGGAAGTTTGTACCAAGTTTGCAAGTGTTTTTGGGTAGTTTTAAGAAGTTTCTACAAAGTTTGTATTTGACACTCTGTTGCAACTCTGTTGGAATTCGGGTAGTTGTACGAAGTTTGTACCAAGTTTGGTGCTGTTTTGGCGTGGACTTAGGAAGTTTGTACCAAGTTTGCAAGTGTTTTTGGGTAGTTTTAAGAAGTTTCTACAAAGTTTGTATTTGACACTCTGTTGCAACTCTGTTGGAATTCGGGTAGTTGTAGGAAGTTTGTACCAAGTTTGGTGCTGTTTTGGCGTGGACTTAGGAAGTTTGTACCAAGTTTGTTACTGTTTTGGCGTGGACCTAGGAAGTTTGTACCAAGTTTGGTGCTGTTTTGGCGTGGATTTAGTAAGTTTGTATCAAGTTTGGTGCTGTTTTGGCGTGGACTTAGGAAGTTTGTACCAAGTTTGGTGCTGTTTTGGCGTGGACTTAGGAAGTTTGTACCAAGTTTGTTACTGTTTTGGCGTGGACTTAGGAAGTTTGTTCCTAGTTTGTTTCTGTTTTGGCGTGGATTTAGTAAGTTTGTACCAAGTTTGTTACTGTTTTGGCGTCGGCTTAGGAAGTTTGTACCAAGTTTGCAAGTGTTTTTGGGTAGTTTTAAGAAGTTTCTACAAAGTTTGTATGTGACACTCTGTTGCAACTCTGTTGGAATTCGGGTAGTTGTAGGAAGTTTGTACCAAGTTTGTTACTGTTTTGGCGTGGACTTAGGAAGTTTGTACCAAGTTTGGTGCTGTTTTGGCGTGGACTTAGGAAGCTTGTACCAAGTTTGTTACTGTTTTGGCGTGGACTTAGGAAGTTTGTACCAAGTTTGGTGCTGTTTTGGCGTGGATTTAGGAAGTTTGTACCAAGTTTGTTACTGTTTTGGCGTGGACTTAGGAAGTTTGTACCAAGTTTGTTATTGTTTTGGCGTGGACTTAGGAAGTTTGTACCAAGTTTGGTGCTGTTTTGGCGTGGACTTAAGACGTTTGTTTCAAGTTTGTTACTGTTTTGGCGTGGAATTAGGAAGCTTGTACCAAGTTTGTTACTGTTTTGGCGTGGACTTAGGAAGTTTGTACCAAGTTTGGTGCTGTTTTGGCGTGGACTTAGGAAGTTTGTACCAAGTTTGGTGCTGTTTTGGCGTGGATTTAGTAAGTTTGTACCAAGTTTGTTACTGTTTTGGCGTGGACTTAGGAAGTTTGTACCAAGTTTGTTACTGTTTTTGCGTGGACTAAGGAAGTTTGTACCAAGTTTGTTACTGTTTTGGCGTGGATTTAGTAAGTTTGTACCAAGTTTGTTATTGTTTTGGCGTGGACTTAGGAAGTTTGTACCAAGTTTGTTGCTGTTTTGGCGTGGACTTAGGAAGTTTGTACCAAGTTTGGTGCTGTTTTGGCGTGGACTTAGGAAGCTTGTACCAAGTTTGTTACTGTTTTGGCGTGGATTTAGTAAGTTTGTACCAAGTTTGTTACTGTTTTGGCGTGGACTTAGGAAGTTTGTTCCAAGTTTGGTAGTGTTTTGGCGTGGACTTAGGAAGTTTGTACCATGTTTGGTGCTGATTTGGCGTGGACTTAGGAAGTTTGTTCCATGTTTGTTACTGTTTTGGCGTGGACTTAGGAAGGTTGTACCAAGTTTGGTGCTGTTTTGGCGTGGACTTAGGAAGTTTGTACCAAGTTTGGTGCTGTTTTGGCGTGGACTTAGGAAGCTTGTACCAAGTTTGTTACTGTTTTGGCGTGGATTTAGGAAGTTTGTTCCAAGTTTGTTACTGTTTTGGCGTCGTCTTAGGAAGTTTGTACCAAGTTTGCAAGTGTTTTTGGGTAGTTTTAAGAAGTTTCTACAAAGTTTGTATTTGACACTCTGTTGCAACTCTGTTGGAATTCGGGTAGTTGTAGGAAGTTTGTTCCAAGTTTGTTACTGTTTTGGCGTGGACTTAGGAAGTTTGTACCAAGTTTGGTGCTGTTTTGGCGTGGACTTAGGAAGCTTGTACCAAGTTTGTTACTGTTTTGGCGTGGACTTAGGAAGTTTGTACCAAGTTTGGTGCTGTTTTGGCGTGGATTTAGTAAGTTTGTACCAAGTTTGTTACTGTTTTGGCGTGGACTTAGGAAGTTTGTACCAAGTTTGTTACTGTTTTTGCGTGGACTAAGGAAGTTTGTACCAAGTTTGTTACTGTTTTGGCGTGGATTTAGTAAGTTTGTACCAAGTTTGTTATTGTTTTGGCGTGGACTTAGGAAGTTTGTACCAAGTTTGTTGCTGTTTTGGCGTGGACTTAGGAAGTTTGTACCAAGTTTGGTGCTGTTTTGGCGTGGACTTAGGAAGCTTGTACCAAGTTTGTTACTGTTTTGGCGTGGATTTAGTAAGTTTGTACCAAGTTTGTTACTGTTTTGGCGTGGACTTAGGAAGTTTGTTCCAAGTTTGGTAGTGTTTTGGCGTGGACTTAGGAAGTTTGTACCATGTTTGGTGCTGATTTGGCGTGGACTTAGGAAGTTTGTTCCATGTTTGTTACTGTTTTGGCGTGGACTTAGGAAGGTTGTACCAAGTTTGGTGCTGTTTTGGCGTGGACTTAGGAAGTTTGTACCAAGTTTGGTGCTGTTTTGGCGTGGACTTAGGAAGTTTGTACCAAGTTTGTTACTGTTTTGGCGTGGATTTAGGAAGTTTGTTCCAAGTTTGTTACTGTTTTGGCGTCGTCTTAGGAAGTTTGTACCAAGTTTGCAAGTGTTTTTGGGTAGTTTTAAGAAGTTTCTACAAAGTTTGTATTTGACACTCTGTTGCAACTCTGTTGGAATTCGGGTAGTTGTAGGAAGTTTGTACCAAGTTTGTTACTGTTTTGGCGTGGACTTAGGAAGTTTGTACCAAGTTTGGTGCTGTTTTGGCGTGGACTTAGGAAGCTTGTACCAAGTTTGTTACTGTTTTGGCGTGGACTTAGGAAGTTTGTACCAAGTTTGGTGCTGTTTTGGCGTGGATTTAGTAAGTTTGTACCAAGTTTGTTACTGTTTTGGCGTGGTCTTAGGAAGTTTGTACCAAGTTTGTTACTGTTTTGGCGTGGACTTAGGAAGTTTGTACCAAGTTTGGTGCTGTTTTGGCGTGGACTTAGGAAGTTTGTACCAAGTTTGGTGCTGTTTTGGCGTGGATTTAGGAAGTTTGTACCAAGTTTGTTACTGTTTTGGCGTGGACTTAGGAAGTTTGTACCAAGTTTGTTATTGTTTTGGCGTGGACTTAGGAAGTTTGTACCAAGTTTGGTGCTGTTTTGGCGTGGACTTAAGACGTTTGTTTCAAGTTTGTTACTGTTTTGGCGTGGAATTAGGAAGCTTGTACCAAGTTTTTTACTGTTTTGGCGTGGACTTAGGAAGTTTGTACCAAGTTTGGTGCTGTTTTGGCGTGGACTTAAGAAGTTTGTACCAAGTTTGGTGCTGTTTTGGCGTGGATTTAGTAAGTTTGTACCAAGTTTGTTACTGTTTTGGCGTCGTCTTAGGAAGTTTGTACCAAGCTTGGTGCTGTTTTGGCGTGGATGTAGTAAGTTTGTACCAAGTTTGTTATTGTTTTGGCGTGGACTTAGGAAGTTTGTTCCAAGTTTGGTAGTGTTTTGACGTGGACTTAGGAAGTTTGTACCATGTTTGGTGCTGATTTGGCGTGGACTTAGAAAGTTTGTACCATGTTTGGTGCTGTTTTGGCGTGGTCTTAGGAAGTTTGTAACAAGTTTGGTGCTGTTTTGGCGTGGACTTAGGAAGTTTGTACCAAGTTTGTTACTGTTTTGGCGTGGATTTAGGAAGTTTGTTCCATGTTTGTTACTGTTTTGGCGTAGTCTTAGGAAGTTTGTACAAAGTTTGTTACTGTTTTGGCGTGGACTTAGGAAGTTTGTACCAAGTTTGTTACTGTTTTGGCGTGGACTTAGGAAGTTTGTACCAAGTTTGTTTCTGTTTTGGCGCGGACTTAGGAAGTTTGTACCAAGTTTGGTGCTGTTTTGGCGTGGACTTAGAAAGTTTGTACCAAGTTTGGTGCTGTTTTGGCGTGGACTTAGGAAGTTTGTACCAAGTTTGGTGCTGTTTTGGCATGGACTTAGGAAGTTTGTACCAAGTTTGTTACTGTTTTGGCGTGGACTTAGGAAGTTTGTACCAAGTTTGGTGCTGTTTTGGCGTGGACTTAGGAAGTTTGTACCAAGTTTGTTACTGTTTTGGCGTGGTCTTAGGAAGTTTGTACCAAGTTTGTTACTGTTTTGGCGCGGACTTACGAAGTTTGTACCAAGTTTGGTGCTGTTTTGGCGTGGACTTAGGAAGTTTGTACCAAGTGTGTTACTGTTTTGGCGTGGACTTAGGAAGTTTGTATCAAGTTTGGTGCTGTTTTGGCGTGGACTTAGGAAGTTTGTACCTAGTTTGTTACTGTTTTGGCGTGGACTTAGGAAGTTTGTACCAAGTTTGGTGCTGTTTTGGCGTGGACTTAGGAAGTTTGTATCAAGTTTGGTGCTGTTTTGGCGTGGACTTAGGAAGTTTGTACCAAGTTTGGTGCTGTTTTGGCGTGGACTTAGGAAGTTTTTACCAAGTTTGTTACTGTTTTGGCGTGGACTTAGGAACTTTGCACCAAGTTTGTTACTGTTTTGGCGTGGACTTAGGAAGTTTGTACCAAGTTTGTTACTGTTTTGGCGTGGACTTAGAAAGTTTGTATCAAGTTTGGTGCTGTTTTGGCGTGGACTTAGGAAGTTTGTACCAAGTTTGTTACTGTTTTGGCGTGGACTTAGGAAGTTTGTACCAAGTTTGGTGCTGTTTTGGCGTGGACTTAGGAAGTTTGTACCAAGTTTGTTACTGTTTTGGCGTGGACTTAGGAAGTTTGTACCAAGTTTGTTACTGTTTTGGCGTGGACTTAGGAAGTTTGTACCAAGTTTGTTTCTGTTTTGGCGCGGACTTACGAAGTTTGTACCAAGTTTGGTGCTGTTTTGGCGTGGACTTAGGAAGTTTGTACCAAGTTTGTTACTGTTTTAGCGTGGACTTAGAAAGTTTGAATCAAGTTTGGTGCTGTTTTGGCGTGGACTTAGAAAGTTTGTATCAAGTTTGGTGCTGTTTTGGCGTGGACTTAGGAAGTTTGTACCAAGTTTGGTGCTGTTTTGGCGTGGACCTAGGAAGTTTGTACCTAGTTTGTTACTGTTTTGGCGTGGACTTAGGAAGTTTGTACCAAGTTTGTTACTGTTTTGGCGTGGACTTAGGAAGTTTGTACCAAGTTTGTTACTGTTTTGGCGTGGACTTAGGAAGTTTGTACCAAGTTTGTTACTGTTTTGGCGTGGACTTAGGAAGTTTGTACCAAGTTTGGTGCTGTTTTGGCGCGGACTTACGAAGTTTGTACCAAGTTTGGTGCTGTTTTGGCGTGGACTTAGGAAGTTTGTACCAAGTTTGTTACTGTTTTGGCGTGGACTTAGGAAGTTTGTACCAAGTTTGTTACTGTTTTGGCGTGGACTTAGGAAGTTTGTACCAAGTTTGTTACTGTTTTGGCGTGGACTTAGGAAGTTTGTACCTAGTTTGTTTCTGTTTTGGCGTGGACTTAGGAAGTTTGTACCAAGTTTGGTGCTGTTTTGGCGTGGACTTAGGAAGTTTGTACCAAGTTTGTTACTGTTTTGGCGTGGACTTAGGAAGTTAGTACCAAGTTTGGTGCTGTTTTGGCGTGGACTTAGGAAGTTTGTACCAAGCTTGGTGCTGTTTTGGCGTGGACTTAGGAAGTTTGTACCAAGTTTGTTATTGTTTTGGCGTGGACTTAGGAAGTTTGTACCAAGTTTGTTACTGTTTTGGCGTGGACTTAGGAAGTTTGTACCAAGTTTGGTGCTGTTTTGGCGTGGACTTAGGAAGTTTGTACCAAGTTTGCAAGTGTTTTTGGGTAGTTTTAAGAAGTTTCTACAAAGTTTGTATGTGACACTCTGTTGCAACTCTGTTGGAATTCGGGTAGTTGTAGGAAGTTTGTACCAAGTTTGTTACTGTTTTGGCGTGGACTTAGGAAGTTTGTACCAAGTTTGTTACTGTTTTGGCGTGGACTTAGGAAGTTTTTTCCAATTTTGTTACTGTTTTGGCGTGGGCTTAGGAAGTTTTTTCCAATTTTGTTACTGTTTTGGCGTGGACTTAGGATGTTTGTACCAAGTTTGTTACTGTTTTGGCGTGGACTTAGGAAGTTTGTACCAAGTTTGTTACTGTTTTGGCGTGGACTTAGGAAGTTTGTACCAAGTTTGGTGCTGTTTTGGCGTGGACTTAGGAAGTTTGTACCAAGTTTGTTATTGTTTTGGCGTGGACTTAGGAAGTTTGTACCAAGTTTGGTGCTGTTTTGGCGTGGACTTAGGAAGTTTGTACCAAGTTTGCAAGTGTTTTTGGGTAGTTTTAAGAAGTTTCTACAAAGTTTGTATTTGACACTCTGTTGCAACTCTGTTGGAATTCGGGTAGTTGTAGGAAGTTTGTACCAAGTTTGTTACTGTTTTGGCGTGGACTTAGGAAGTTTGTTCCAAGTTTGTTACTGTTTTGGCGTGGACTTAGGAAGTTTGTACCAAGTTTGCAAGTGTTTTTGGGTAGTTTTAAGAAGTTTCTACAAAGTTTGTATGTGACACTCTGTTGCAACTCTGTTGGAATTCGGGTAGTTGTAGGAAGTTTGTACCAAGTTTGTTACTGTTTTGGCGTGGTCTTAGGAAGTTTGTACCAAGTTTGTTACTGTTTTGGCGTGGACTTAGGAAGTTTGTACCAAGTTTGCAAGTGTTTTTGGGTAGTTTTAAGAAGTTTCTACAAAGTTTGTATGTGACACTCTGTTGCAACTCTGTTGGAATTCGGGTAGTTGTAGGAAGTTTGTACCAAGTTTGTTACTGTTTTGGCGTGGACTTAGGAAGTTTGTACCAAGTTTGTTACTGTTTTGGCGTGGACTTAGGAAGTTTGTACCAAGTTTGCAAGTGTTTTTGGGTAGTTTTAAGAAGTTTCTACAAAGTTTGTATTTGACACTCTGTTGCAACTCTGTTGGAATTCGGGTAGTTGTAGGAAGTTTGTACCAAGTTTGTTACTGTTTTGGCGTGGACTTAGGAAGTTTGTACCAAGTTTGGTGCTGTTTTGGCGTGGACTTAGGAAGTTTGTACCAAGTTTGTTACTGTTTTGGCGTGGACTTAGGAAGTTTGTACCAAGTTTGTTACTGTTTTGGCGTGGACTTAGGAAGTTTGTACCAAGTTTGTTACTGTTTTGGCGTGGACTTAGGAAGTTTGTACCAAGTTTGTTACTGTTTTGGCGTGGACTTAGGAAGTTTGTACCAAGTTTGTTACTGTTTTGGCGTGGACTTAGGAAGTTTGTACCAAGTTTGGTGCTGTTTTGGCGCGGACTTACGAAGTTTGTACCAAGTTTGGTGCTGTTTTGGCGTGGACTTAGGAAGTTTGTACCAAGTTTGTTACTGTTTTGGCGTGGACTTAGGAAGTTTGTACCAAGTTTGTTACTGTTTTGGCGTGGACTTAGGAAGTTTGTACCAAGTTTGTTACTGTTTTGGCGTGGACTTAGGAAGTTTGTACCTAGTTTGTTTCTGTTTTGGCGTGGACTTAGGAAGTTTGTACCAAGTTTGGTGCTGTTTTGGCGTGGACTTAGGAAGTTTGTACCAAGTTTGTTACTGTTTTGGCGTGGACTTAGGAAGTTAGTACCAAGTTTGGTGCTGTTTTGGCGTGGACTTAGGAAGTTTGTACCAAGTTTGTTACTGTTTTGGCGTGGACTTAGGAAGTTTGTACCAAGTTTGTTACTGTTTTGGCGTGGACTTAGGAAGTTTGTACCAAGTTTGTTACTGTTTTGGCGTGGACTTAGGAAGTTTGTACCAAGTTTGTTACTGTTTTGGCGTGGACTTAGGAAGTTTGTACCAAGTTTGTTACTGTTTTGGCGTGGACTTACGAAGTTTGTACCAAGTTTGGTGCTGTTTTGGCGTGGACTTAGGAAGTTTGTACCAAGTTTGTTACTGTTTTGGCATGGACTTAGGAAGTTTGTACCAAGTTTGTTACTGTTTTGGCGTGGACTTAGGAAGTTTGTACCAAGTTTGTTTCTGTTTTGGCGTGGACTTAGGAAGTTTGTACCAAGTTTGGTGCTGTTTTGGCGTGGACTTAGGAAGTTTGTACCAAGTTTGTTACTGTTTTGGCGTGGACTTAGGAAGTTTGTACCAAGTTTGTAACTGTTTTGGCGTGGACTTAGGAAGTTTGTACCAAGTTTGGTGCTGTTTTGGCGTGGACTTAGAAAGCTTGTATCAAGTTTGGTGCTGTTTTGGCGTGGACTTAGAAAGTTTGTATCAAGTTTGGTGCTGTTTTGGCGTGGACTTAGGAAGTTTGTTCCTAGTTTGTTTCTGTTTTGGCGTGGACTTAGGAACTTTGCACCAAGTTTGTTACTGTGTTGGCGTGGACTTAGGAAGTTTGTACCAAGTTTGTTACTGTTTTGGCGTGGACTTAGGAAGTTTGTACCAAGTTTGTTTCTGTTTTGGCGCGGACTTACGAAGTTTGTACCAAGTTTGGTGCTGTTTTGGCGTGGACTTAGGAAGTTTGTACCAAGTTTGTTACTGTTTTGGCGTGGACTTAGGAAGTTTGTACCAAGTTTGTTACTGTTTTGGCGTGGACTTAGGAAGTTTGTACCAAGTTTGGTGCTGTTTTGGCGTGGACTTAGGAAGTTTGTACCAAGTTTGTTACTGTTTTGGCGTGGACTTACGAAGTTTGTACCAAGTTTGTTTCTGTTTTGGCGTGGACTTAGGAAGTTTGTACCAAGTTTGTTACTGTTTTGGCGTGGACTTAGGAAGTTTGTACCAAGTTTGTTACTGTTTTGGCGTGGACTTAGGAAGTTTGTACCAAGTTTGGTGCTGTTTTGGCGTGGACTTAGGAAGTTTGTACCAAGTTTGTTACTGTTTTGGCGTGGACTTAGGAAGTTTGTACCTAGTTTGTTTCTGTTTTGGCGTGGACTTAGGAAGTTTGTACCAAGTTTTTTACTGTTTTGGCGTGGACTTAGGAAGTTTGTACCAAGTTTGTTACTGTTTTGGCGTGGACTTAGGAAGTTTGTACCAAGTTTGGTGCTGTTTTGGCGTGGACTTAGGAAGTTTGTATCAAGTTTGGTGCTGTTTTGGCGTGGACTTAGGAAGTTTGTACCTAGTTTGTTTCTGTTTTGGCGTGGACTTAGGAAGTTTGTACCAAGCTTGTTACTGTTTTGGCGTGGACTTAGGAAGTTTGTACCAAGTTTGTTACTGTTTTGGCGTGGACTTAGGAAGTTTGTACCAAGTTTGGTGCTGTTTTGGCGTGGACTTAGGAAGTTTGTACCAAGTTTGTTACTGTTTTGGCGTGGACTTAGGAAGTTTGTACCAAGTTTGTTACTGTTTTGGCGTGGACTTAGGAAGTTTGTACCAAGTGTGTAACTGTTTTGGCGTGGACTTAGGAAGTTTGTACCAAGTTTGGTGCTGTTTTGGCGTGGACTTAGGAAGTTTGTACCAAGTTTGGTGCTGTTTTGGCGTGGACTTAGGAAGTTTGTACCAAGTTTGGTGCTGTTTTGGCGTGGACCTAGGAAGTTTGTATCAAGTTTGGTGCTGTTTTGGCGTGGACTTAGGAAGTTTGTACCTAGTTTGTTTCTGTTTTGGCGTGGACTTAGGAAGTTTGTACCAAGTTTGTTACTGTTTTGGCGTGGACTTAGGAAGTTTGTATCAAGTTTGGTGCTGTTTTGGCGTGGACTTAGAAAGTTTGTATCAAGTTTGGTGCTGTTTTGGCGTGGACTTAGAAAGTTTGTATCAAGTTTGGTGCTGTTTTGGCGTGGACTTAGGAAGTTTGTACCAAGTTTGTTACTGTTTTGGCGTGGACTTAGGAAGTTTGTACCAAGTTTGTTACTGTTTTGGCGTGGATTTAGGAAGTTTGTATCAAGTTTGGTGCTGTTTTGGCGTGGACTTAGAAAGTTTGTATCAAGTTTGGTGCTGTTTTGGCGTGGACTTAGGAAGTTTGTACCAAGTTTGGTGCTGTTTTGGCGTGGACTTAGGAAGTTTGTACCAAGTTTGTTACTGTTTTGGCGTGGACTTAGGAAGTTTGTACCAAGTTTGTTACTGTTTTGGCGTGGACTTAGGAAGTTTGTACCAAGTTTGTTACTGTTTTGGCGTGGACTTAGGAAGTTTGTACCAAGTTTGTTACTGTTTTGGCGTGGACTTAGGAAGTTTGTACCAAGTTTGTTACTGTTTTGGCGTGGACTTAGGAAGTTTGTACCAAGTTTGGTGCTGTTTTGGCGCGGACTTACGAAGTTTGTACCAAGTTTGGTGCTGTTTTGGCGTGGACTTAGGAAGTTTGTACCAAGTTTGTTACTGTTTTGGCGTGGACTTAGGAAGTTTGTACCAAGTTTGTTACTGTTTTGGCGTGGACTTAGGAAGTTTGTACCAAGTTTGTTACTGTTTTGGCGTGGACTTAGGAAGTTTGTACCTAGTTTGTTTCTGTTTTGGCGTGGACTTAGGAAGTTTGTACCAAGTTTGGTGCTGTTTTGGCGTGGACTTAGGAAGTTTGTACCAAGTTTGTTACTGTTTTGGCGTGGACTTAGGAAGTTAGTACCAAGTTTGGTGCTGTTTTGGCGTGGACTTAGGAAGTTTGTACCAAGTTTGTTACTGTTTTGGCGTGGACTTAGGAAGTTTGTATCAAGTTTGGTGCTGTTTTGGCGTGGACTTAGGAAGTTTGTACCAAGTTTGTTACTGTTTTGGCGTGGACTTAGGAAGTTTGTACCAAGTTTGTTACTGTTTTGGCGTGGACTTAGGAAGTTTGTACCAAGTTTGTTACTGTTTTGGCGTGGACTTAGGAAGTTTGTACCAAGTTTGTTACTGTTTTGGCGTGGACTTACGAAGTTTGTACCAAGTTTGGTGCTGTTTTGGCGTGGACTTAGGAAGTTTGTACCAAGTTTGTTACTGTTTTGGCATGGACTTAGGAAGTTTGTACCAAGTTTGTTACTGTTTTGGCGTGGACTTAGGAAGTTTGTACCAAGTTTGTTTCTGTTTTGGCGTGGACTTAGGAAGTTTGTACCAAGTTTGGTGCTGGTTTGGCGTGGACTTAGGAAGTTTGTACCAAGTTTGTTACTGTTTTGGCGTGGACTTAGGAAGTTTGTACCAAGTTTGTAACTGTTTTGGCGTGGACTTAGGAAGTTTGTACCAAGTTTTGTGCTGTTTTGGCGTGGACTTAGAAAGTTTGTATCAAGTTTGGTGCTGTTTTGGAGTGGACTTAGAAAGTTTGTATCAAGTTTGGTGCTGTTTTGGCGTGGACTTAGGAAGTTTGTTCCTAGTTTGTTTCTGTTTTGGCGTGGACTTAGGAACTTTGCACCAAGTTTGTTACTGTGTTGGCGTGGACTTAGGAAGTTTGTACCAAGTTTGGTGCTGTTTTGGCGTGGACTTACGAAGTTTGTACCAAGTTTGGTGCTGCTTTGGCGTGGACTTAGGAAGTTTGTACCAAGTTTGTTACTGTTTTGGCGTGGACTTAGGAAGTTTGTACCAAGTTTGTTACTGTTTTGGCGTGGACTTAGGAAGTTTGTATCAAGTTTGGTGCTGTTTTGGCGTGGACTTAGAAAGTTTGTATCAAGTTTGGTGCTGCTTTGGCGTGGACTTAGGAAGTTTGTACCAAGTTTGTTAATGTTTTGGCGTGGACTTAGGAACTTTGCACCAAGTTTGTTACTGTTTTGGCGTGGACTTAGGAAGTTTGTATCAAGTTTGGTGCTGTTTTGGCGTGGACTTAGGAAGTTTGTACCTAGTTTGTTTCTGTTTTGGCGTGGACTTAGGAAGTTTGTACCAAGTTTGTTACTGTTTTGGCGTGGACTTAGGAAGTTTGTACCAAGTTTGGTGCTGTTTTGGCGTGGACTTAGGAAGTTTGTACCAAGTTTGGTGCTGTTTTGGCGTGGACTTAGGAAGTTTGTACCAAGTTTGTTACTGTTTTGGCGTGGACTTAGGAACTTTGCACCAAGTTTGTTACTGTTTTGGCGTGGACTTAGGAAGTTTGTATCAAGTTTGGTGCTGTTTTGGCGTGGACTTAAGAAGTTTGTACCTAGTTTGTTTCTGTTTTGGCGTGGACTTAGGAACTTTGCACCAAGTTTGTTACTGTTTTGGCGTGGACTTAGGAAGTTTGTATCAAGTTTGTTACTGTTTTGGCGTGGACTTAGGAGGTTTGTACCAAGTTTGGTGCTGTTATGGCGTGGACTTAGGAAGTTTGTACCAAGTTTGTTACTGTTTTGGCGTGGACTTAGGAAGTTTGTACCAAGTTTGGTGATGTTTTGGCGTGGACTTACGAAGTTTGTACCAAGTTTGGTGCTGTTTTGGCGTGGACTTAGGAAGTTTGTACCAAGTTTGGTGATGTTTTGGCGTGGACTTACGAAGTTTGTACCAAGTTTGGTGCTGTTTTGGCGTGGACTTAGGAAGTTTGTACCAAGTTTGTTACTGTTTTGGCGTGGACTTAGGAAGTTTGTACCAAGTTTGTTACTGTTTTGGCGTGGACTTAGGAAGTTTGTACCAAGTTTGTTACTGTTTTGGCGTGGACTTAGGAAGTTTGTACCAAGTTTGTTACTGTTTTGGCGTGGACTTAGGAAGTTTGTACCAAGTTTGTTACTGTTTTGGCGTGGACTTAGGAAGTTTGTACCAAGTTTGTTACTGTTTTTGCGTGGACTTACGAAGTTTGTACCAAGTTTGTTACTGTTTTGGCGTGGACTTAGGAAGTTTGTACCAAGTTTGGTGCTGTTTTGGCGTGGACTTAGGAAGTTTGTACCAAGTTTGTTACTGTTTTGGCGTGGACTTAGGAAGTTTGTACCAAGTTTGGTGCTGTTTTGGCGTGGACTTAGGAAGTTTGTACCAAGTTTGTTAATGTTTTGGCGTGGACTTAGGAAGTTTGTAACAAGTTTGTTACTGTTTTGGCGTGGACTTAGGAAGTTTGTACCAAGTTTGTTACTGTTTTGGCGTGGACTTAGGAAGTTTGTACCTAGTTTGTTTCTGTTTTGGCGTGGACTTAGGAAGTTTGTACCAAGTTTGGTGCTGTTTTGGCGTGGACTTAGGAAGTTTGTACCAAGTTTGTTACTGTTTTGGCGTGGACTTAGGAAGTTTGTACCAAGTTTGGTGCTGTTTTGGCGTGGACTTAGGAAGTTTGTACCAAGTTTGGTGCTGTTTTGGCGTGGACTTAGGAAGTTTGTATCAAGTTTGGTGCTGTTTTGGCGTGGACTTAGGAAGTTTGTATCAAGTTTGGTGCTGTTTTGGCGTGGACTTAGAAAGTTTGTATCAAGTTTGGTGCTGTTTTGGCGTGGACTTAGAAAGTTTGTATCAGGTTTGGTGCTGTTTTGGCGTGGACTTAGGAAGTTTGTACCAAGTTTGTTACTGTTTTGGCGTGGACTTAGGAAGTTTGTACCAAGTTTGTTACTGTTTTGGCGTGGACTTAGGAAGTTTGTACCAAGTTTGTTACTGTTTTGGCGTGGACTTAGGAAGTTTGTACTAAGTTTGTTACTGTTTTGGCGTGGACTTAGGAAGTTTGTATCAAGTTTGGTGCTGTTTTGGCGTGGACTTAGAAAGTTTGTATCAAGTTTGGTGCTGTTTTGGCGTGGACTTACGAAGTTTGTACCAAGTTTGTTACTGTTTTGGCGTGGACTTTGAAAGTTTGTATCAAGTTTGGTGCTGTTTTGGCGTGGACTTAGGAAGTTTGTACCAAGTTTGTTACTGTTTTGGCGTGGACTTAGGAAGTTTGTACCTAGTTTGTTACTGTTTTGGCGTGGACTTAGGAAGTTTGTACCAAGTTTGTTACTGTTTTGGCGTGGACTTAGGAAGTTTGTACCAAGTTTGTTTCTGTTTTGGCGCGGACTTACGAAGTTTGTACCAAGTTTGGTGCTGTTTTGGCGTGGACTTAGGAAGTTTGTACCTAGTTTGGTGCTGTTTTGGCGTGGACTTAGGAAGTTTGTACCAAGTTTGTTACTGTTTTGGCGTGGACTTAGGAAGTTTGTACCAAGTTTGGTGCTGTTTTGGCGTGGACTTAGGAAGTTTGTACCAAGTTTGTTACTGTTTTGGCGTGGACTTAGGAAGTTTGTACCAAGTTTGTTACTGTTTTGGCGTGGACTTAGGAAGTTTGTACCAAGTTTGGTGCTGTTTTGGCGCGGACTTACGAAGTTTGTACCAAGTTTGGTGCTGTTTTGGCGTGGACTTAGGAAGTTTGTACCAAGTTTGTTACTGTTTTGGCGTGGACTTAGGAAGTTTGTATCAAGTTTGGTGCTGTTTTGGCGTGGACTTAGGAAGTTTGTACCAAGTTTGTTACTGTTTTGGCGTGGACTTAGGAAGTTTGTACCAAGTTTGGTGCTGTTTTGGCGCGGACTTACGAAGTTTGTACCAAGTTTGGTGATGTTTTGGCGTGGACTTAGGAAGTTTGTATCAAGTTTGGTGCTGTTTTGGCGTGGTCTTAGGAAGTTTGTACCAAGTTTGTTACTGTTTTGGCGTGGACTTAGGAAGTTTGTACCAAGTTTGTTACTGTTTTGGCGCGGACTTAGGAAGTTTGTACCAAGTTTGTTACTGTTTTGGCGTGGACTTAGGAAGTTTGTATCAAGTTTGGTGCTGTTTTGGCGTGGACTTAGGAAGTTTGTACCAAGTTTGTAACTGTTTTGGCGTGGACTTAGGAAGTTTGTACCAAGTTTGTTACTGTTTTGGCGTGGACTTAGGAAGTTTGTACCAAGTTTGGTGCTGTTTTGGCGTGGACTTAGGAAGTTTGTACCAAGTTTGTTACTGTTTTGGCGTGGACTTAGGAAGTTTGTACCAAGTTTGTTACTGTTTTGGCGTGGACTTAGGAAGTTTGTACCAAGTTTGTTACTGTTTTGGCGTGGACTTAGGAAGTTTGTACCTAGTTTGTTTCTGTTTTGGCGTGGACTTAGGAAGTTTGTACCAAGTTTGGTGCTGTTTTGGCGTGGACTTAGGAAGTTTGTACCTAGTTTGTTTCTGTTTTGGCGTGGACTTAGGAAGTTTGTACCAAGTTTGTTACTGTTTTGGCGTGGACTTAGGAAGTTTGTACCAAGTTTGTTACTGTTTTGGCGTGGACTTAGAAAGTTTGTATCAAGTTTGGTGCTGTTTTGGCGTGGACTTAGGAAGTTTGTACCTAGTTTGGTGCTGTTTTGGCGTGGACTTAGGAAGTTTGTACCAAGTTTGTTACTGTTTTGGCGTGGACTTAGGAAGTTTGTACCAAGTTTGGTGCTGTTTTGGCGTGGACTTAGGAAGTTTGTACCAAGTTTGTTACTGTTTTGGCGTGGACTTAGGAAGTTTGTACCAAGTTTGGTGCTGTTTTGGCGTGGACTTAGGAAGTTTGTACCAAGTTTGTTACTGTTTTGGCGTGGACTTAGGAAGTTTGTACCAAGTTTGTTACTGTTTTGGCGTGGACTTAGGAAGTTTGTACCAAGTTTGGTGCTGTTTTGGCGCGGACTTACGAAGTTTGTACCAAGTTTGGTGCTGTTTTGGCGTGGACTTAGGAAGTTTGTACCAAGTTTGTTACTGTTTTGGCGTGGACTTAGGAAGTTTGTATCAAGTTTGGTGCTGTTTTGGCGTGGACTTAGGAAGTTTGTACCAAGTTTGTTACTGTTTTGGCGTGGACTTAGGAAGTTTGTACCAAGTTTGTTACTGTTTTGGCGTGGACTTAGGAACTTTGCACCAAGTTTGTTACTGTTTTGGCGTGGACTTAGGAAGTTTGTACCAAGTTTGTTACTGTTTTGGCGTGGACTTAGGAAGTTTGTACCAAGTTTGGTGCTGTTTTGGCGCGGACTTACGAAGTTTGTACCAAGTTTGGTGATGTTTTGGCGTGGACTTAGGAAGTTTGTATCAAGTTTGGTGCTGTTTTGGCGTGGTCTTAGGAAGTTTGTACCAAGTTTGTTACTGTTTTGGCGTGGACTTAGGAAGTTTGTACCAAGTTTGTTACTGTTTTGGCGCGGACTTAGGAAGTTTGTACCAAGTTTGTTACTGTTTTGGCGTGGACTTAGGAAGTTTGTATCAAGTTTGGTGCTGTTTTGGCGTGGACTTAGGAAGTTTGTACCAAGTTTGTAACTGTTTTGGCGTGGACTTAGGAAGTTTGTACCAAGTTTGTTACTGTTTTGGCGTGGACTTAGGAAGTTTGTACCAAGTTTGGTGCTGTTTTGGCGTGGACTTAGGAAGTTTGTACCAAGTTTGTTACTGTTTTGGCGTGGACTTAGGAAGTTTGTACCAAGTTTGTTACTGTTTTGGCGTGGACTTAGGAAGTTTGTACCAAGTTTGTTACTGTTTTGGCGTGGACTTAGGAAGTTTGTACCTAGTTTGTTTCTGTTTTGGCGTGGACTTAGGAAGTTTGTACCAAGTTTGGTGCTGTTTTGGCGTGGACTTAGGAAGTTTGTACCTAGTTTGTTTCTGTTTTGGCGTGGACTTAGGAAGTTTGTACCAAGTTTGTTACTGTTTTGGCGTGGACTTAGGAAGTTTGTACCAAGTTTGTTACTGTTTTGGCGTGGACTTAGAAAGTTTGTATCAAGTTTGGTGCTGTTTTGGCGTGGACTTAGGAAGTTTGTACCTAGTTTGGTGCTGTTTTGGCGTGGACTTAGGAAGTTTGTACCAAGTTTGTTACTGTTTTGGCGTGGACTTAGGAAGTTTGTACCAAGTTTGGTGCTGTTTTGGCGCGGACTTACGAAGTTTGTACCAAGTTTGGTGATGTTTTGGCGTGGACTTAGGAAGTTTGTATCAAGTTTGGTGCTGTTTTGGCGTGGTCTTAGGAAGTTTGTACCAAGTTTGTTACTGTTTTGGCGTGGACTTAGGAAGTTTGTACCAAGTTTGTTACTGTTTTGGCGTGGACTTAGGAAGTTTGTACCAAGTTTGGTGCTGTTTTGGCGCGGACTTACGAAGTTTGTACCAAGTTTGGTGCTGTTTTGGCGTGGACTTAGGAAGTTTGTACCAAGTTTGTTACTGTTTTGGCGTGGACTTAGGAAGTTTGTATCAAGTTTGGTGCTGTTTTGGCGTGGACTTAGGAAGTTTGTACCAAGTTTGTTACTGTTTTGGCGTGGACTTAGGAAGTTTGTACCAAGTTTGTTACTGTTTTGGCGTGGACTTAGGAACTTTGCACCAAGTTTGTTACTGTTTTGGCGTGGACTTAGGAAGTTTGTACCAAGTTTGTTACTGTTTTGGCGTGGACTTAGGAAGTTTGTACCAAGTTTGTTACTGTTTTGGCGTGGACTTAGGAAGTTTGTACCAAGTTTGTTACTGTTTTGGCGCGGACTTAGGAAGTTTGTACCAAGTTTGTTACTGTTTTGGCGTGGACTTAGGAAGTTTGTATCAAGTTTGGTGCTGTTTTGGCGTGGACTTAGGAAGTTTGTACCAAGTTTGTAACTGTTTTGGCGTGGACTTAGGAAGTTTGTACCAAGTTTGTTACTGTTTTGGCGTGGACTTAGGAAGTTTGTACCAAGTTTGGTGCTGTTTTGGCGTGGACTTAGGAAGTTTGTACCAAGTTTGTTACTGTTTTGGCGTGGACTTAGGAAGTTTGTACCAAGTTTGTTACTGTTTTGGCGTGGACTTAGGAAGTTTGTACCAAGTTTGTTACTGTTTTGGCGTGGACTTAGGAAGTTTGTACCTAGTTTGTTTCTGTTTTGGCGTGGACTTAGGAAGTTTGTACCAAGTTTGTTTCTGTTTTGGCGTGGACTTAGGAAGTTTGTATTAAGTTTGTTACTGTTTTGGCGTGGACTTAGGAAGTTTGTACCAAGTTTGGTGCTGTTTTGGCGTGGACTTAGGAAGTTTGTACCAAGTTTGTTACTGTTTTGGCGTGGACTTAGGAAGTTTGTACCAAGTTTGGTGCTGTTTTGGCGTGGACTTAGGAAGTTTGTACCAAGTTTGTTAATGTTTTGGCGTGGACTTAGGAAGTTTGTAACAAGTTTGTTACTGTTTTGGCGTGGACTTAGGAAGTTTGTACCAAGTTTGTTACTGTTTTGGCGTGGACTTAGGAAGTTTGTACCTAGTTTGTTTCTGTTTTGGCGTGGACTTAGGAAGTTTGTACCAAGTTTGGTGCTGTTTTGGCGTGGACTTAGGAAGTTTGTACCAAGTTTGTTACTGTTTTGGCGTGGACTTAGGAAGTTTGTACCAAGTTTGGTGCTGTTTTGGCGTGGACTTAGGAAGTTTGTACCAAGTTTGGTGCTGTTTTGGCGTGGACTTAGGAAGTTTGTATCAAGTTTGGTGCTGTTTTGGCGTGGACTTAGGAAGTTTGTATCAAGTTTGGTGCTGTTTTGGCGTGGACTTAGAAAGTTTGTATCAAGTTTGGTGCTGTTTTGGCGTGGACTTAGAAAGTTTGTATCAGGTTTGGTGCTGTTTTGGCGTGGACTTAGGAAGTTTGTACCAAGTTTGTTACTGTTTTGGCGTGGACTTAGGAAGTTTGTACCAAGTTTGTTACTGTTTTGGCGTGGACTTAGGAAGTTTGTACCAAGTTTGTTACTGTTTTGGCGTGGACTTAGGAAGTTTGTACTAAGTTTGTTACTGTTTTGGCGTGGACTTAGGAAGTTTGTATCAAGTTTGGTGCTGTTTTGGCGTGGACTTAGAAAGTTTGTATCAAGTTTGGTGCTGTTTTGGCGTGGACTTAGGAAGTTTGTACCAAGTTTGTTACTGTTTTGGCGTGGACTTAGGAAGTTTGTACCAAGTTTGGTGCTGTTTTGGCGCGGACTTACGAAGTTTGTACCAAGTTTGGTGCTGTTTTGGCGTGGACTTAGGAAGTTTGTACCAAGTTTGTTACTGTTTTGGCGTGGACTTAGGAAGTT
This sequence comes from Anopheles atroparvus, assembly GCA_914969975.1. Lineage (NCBI taxonomy): Eukaryota > Metazoa > Arthropoda > Insecta > Diptera > Culicidae > Anopheles > Anopheles atroparvus. The sequence goes on from CAJZCY010000011.1 coordinate 397,825, forward strand.
TGTATCAAGTTTGGTGCTGTTTTGGCGTGGACTTAGGAAGTTTGTACCAAGTTTGTTACTGTTTTGGCGTGGACTTAGGAAGTTTGTACCAAGTTTAGTGCTGTTTTGGCGTGGACTTAGGAAGTTTGTATCAAGTTTGGTGCTGTTTTGGCGTGGACTTAGGAAGTTTGTATCAAGTTTGGTGCTGTTTTGGCGTGGACTTAGAAAGTTTGTATCAAGTTTGGTGCTGTTTTGGCGTGGACTTAGAAAGTTTGTATCAGGTTTGGTGCTGTTTTGGCGTGGACTTAGGAAGTTTGTACCAAGTTTGTTACTGTTTTGGCGTGGACTTAGGAAGTTTGTACCAAGTTTGTTACTGTTTTGGCGTGGACTTAGGAAGTTTGTACCAAGTTTGTTACTGTTTTGGCGTGGACTTAGGAAGTTTGTACTAAGTTTGTTACTGTTTTGGCGTGGACTTAGGAAGTTTGTATCAAGTTTGGTGCTGTTTTGGCGTGGACTTAGAAAGTTTGTATCAAGTTTGGTGCTGTTTTGGCGTGGACTTACGAAGTTTGTACCAAGTTTGTTACTGTTTTGGCGTGGACTTTGAAAGTTTGTATCAAGTTTGGTGCTGTTTTGGCGTGGACTTAGGAAGTTTGTACCAAGTTTGTTACTGTTTTGGCGTGGACTTAGGAAGTTTGTACCAAGTTTGGTGCTGTTTTGGCGTGGACTTAGGAAGTTTGTACCAAGTTTGTTACTGTTTTGGCGTGGACTTAGGAAGTTTGTACCAAGTTTGTTACTGTTTTGGCGTGGACTTAGGAAGTTTGTACCAAGTTTGGTGCTGTTTTGGCGTGGACTTAGGAAGTTTGTACCAAGTTTGTTACTGTTTTGGCGTGGACTTAGGAAGTTTGTACCAAGTTTGTTACTGTTTTGGCGTGGACGTAGGAAGTTTGTACCAAGTTTGTTACTGTTTTGGCGTGGACTTAGGAAGTTTGTACCAAGTTTGTTACTGTTTTGGCGTGGACTTAGGAAGTTTGTACCAAGTTTGGTGCTGTTTTGGCGTGGACTTAGGAAGTTTGTACCAAGTTTGGTGCTGTTTTGGCGTGGACTTAGGAAGTTTGTACCAAGTTTGGTGCTGTTTTGGCGTGGACTTAGGAAGTTTGTACCAAGTTTGGTGAAGTTTTGGCGTGGACTTAGGAAGTTTGTATCAAGTTTGGTGCTGTTTTGGCGTGGACTTAGGAAGTTTGTACCTAGTTTGTTTCTGTTTTGGCGTGGACTTAGAAAGTTTGTACCAAGTTTGGTGCTGTTTTGGCGTGGACTTAGGAAGTTTGTACCAAGTTTGTTACTGTTTTGGCGTGGACTTAGGAAGTTTGTACCAAGTTTGTTACTGTTTTGGCGTGGACTTAGGAAGTTTGTACCAAGTTTGTTACTGTTTTTGCGTGGACTTAGGAAGTTTGTACCAAGTTTGTTACTGTTTTGGCGTGGACTTAGGAAGTTTGTACCTAGTTTGTTTCTGTTTTGGCGTGGACTTAGGAAGTTTGTACCAAGTTTGGTGCTGTTTTGGCGTGGACTTAGGAAGTTTGTACCAAGTTTGGTGCTGTTTTGGCGTGGACTTAGGAAGTTTGTACCAAGTTTGGTGCTGTTTTGGCGTGGACTTAGGAAGTTTGTATCAAGTTTGGTGCTGTTTTGGCGTGGACTTAGGAAGTTTGTACCAAGTTTGTTACTGTTTTGGCGTGGACTTAGGAAGTTTGTACCAAGTTTGTTACTGTTTTGGCGTGGACTTAGGAAGTTTGTACCAAGTTTGGTGCTGTTTTGGCGTGGACTTAGGAAGTTTGTACCAAGTTTGTTACTGTTTTGGCGTGGACTTAGGAAGTTTGTACCAAGTTTGTTACTGTTTTGGCGTGGACTTAGGAAGTTTGTATCAAGTTTGGTGCTGTTTTGGCGTGGACTTAGGAAGTTTGTACCAAGTTTGTTACTGTTTTGGCGTGGACTTAGGAAGTTTGTACCAAGTTTGTTACTGTTTTGGCGTGGACTTAGGAAGTTTGTACCAAGTTTGGTGCTGTTTTGGCGTGGACTTAGGAAGTTTGTACCAAGTTTGTTACTGTTTTGGCGTGGACTTAGAAAGTTTGTACCAAGTTTGTTACTGTTTTGGCGTGGACTTAGGAAGTTTGTACCAAGTTTGGTGCTGTTTTGGCGTGGACTTAGGAAGTTTGTACCAAGTTTGTTACTGTTTTGGCGTGGACTTAGAAAGTTTGTATCACTTAGGAAGTTTGTTTGGACTTAGGAAGTTTGTATCAAGTTTGGTGCTGTTTTGGCGTGGACTTAGGAAGTTTGTACCAAGTTTGTTACTGTTTTGGCGTGGACTTAGAAAGTTTGTACCAAGTTTGGTGCTGTTTTGGCGTGGACTTAGGAAGTTTGTACCAAGTTTGTTACTCTTTTGGCGTGGACTTAGGAAGTTTGTACCAAGTTTGTTACTGTTTTGGCGTGGACTTAGGAAGTTTGTACCAAGTTTGTTACTGTTTTGGCGTGGACTTAGGAAGTTTTTACCAAGTTTGGTGCTGTTTTGGCGTGGACTTAGGAAGTTTGTACCAAGTTTGGTGCTGTTTTGGCGTGGACTTAGGAAGTTTGTACCAAGTTTGTTACTGTTTTGGCGTGGACTTAGGAAGTTTGTACCAAGTTTGTTACTGTTTTGGCGTGGACTTAGAAAGTTTGTATCAAGTTTGGTGCTGTTTTGGCGTGGACGTAGGAAGTTTGTACCAAGTTTGTTACTGTTTTGGCGTGGACTTAGGAAGTTTGTACCAAGTTTGTTACTGTTTTGGCGTGGACTTAGAAAGTTTGTATCAAGTTTGGTGCTGTTTTGGCGTGGACTTAGGAAGTTTGTACCAAGTTTGGTGCTGTTTTGGCGTGGACTTAGGAAGTTTGTACCAAGTTTGTTACTGTTTTGGCGTGGACTTAGGAAGTTTGTACCAAGTTTGTTACTGTTTTGGCGTGGACTTAGGAAGTTTGTACCAAGTTTGTTACTGTTTTGGCGTGGACTTAGGAAGTTTGTACCAAGTTTGTTACTGTTTTGGCGTGGACTTAGGAAGTTTGTACCAAGTTTGGTGCTGTTTTGGCGTGGACTTAGGAAGTTTGTACCAAGTTTGTTACTGTTTTGGCGTGGACTTAGAAAGTTTGTACCAAGTTTGTTACTGTTTTGGCGTGGACTTAGGAAGTTTGTACCAAGTTTGGTGCTGTTTTGGCGTGGACTTAGGAAGTTTGTACCAAGTTTGTTACTGTTTTGGCGTGGACTTAGAAAGTTTGTATCACTTAGGAAGTTTGTTTGGACTTAGGAAGTTTGTATCAAGTTTGGTGCTGTTTTGGCGTGGACTTAGGAAGTTTGTACCAAGTTTGTTACTGTTTTGGCGTGGACTTAGAAAGTTTGTACCAAGTTTGGTGCTGTTTTGGCGTGGACTTAGGAAGTTTGTACCAAGTTTGTTACTCTTTTGGCGTGGACTTAGGAAGTTTGTACCAAGTTTGGTGCTGTTTTGGCGTGGACTTAGGAAGTTTGTACCAAGTTTGTTACTGTTTTGGCGTGGACTTAGGAAGTTTGTACCAAGTTTGTTTCTGTTTTGGCGCGGACTTACGAAGTTTGTACCAAGTTTGGTGCTGTTTTGGCGTGGACTTAGGAAGTTTGTACCAAGTTTGTTACTGTTTTGGCGTGGACTTAGAAAGTTTGTACCAAGTTTGGTGCTGTTTTGGCGTGGACTTAGGAAGTTTGTACCAAGTTTGTTACTGTTTTGGCGTGGACTTAGGAAGTTTGTACCAAGTTTGTTACTGTTTTGGCGTGGACTTAGAAAGTTTGTATCAAGTTTGGTGCTGTTTTGGCGTGGACGTAGGAAGTTTGTACCAAGTTTGTTACTGTTTTGGCGTGGACTTAGGAAGTTTGTACCAAGTTTGTTACTGTTTTGGCGTGGACTTAGAAAGTTTGTATCAAGTTTGGTGCTGTTTTGGCGTGGACTTAGGAAGTTTGTACCAAGTTTGGTGCTGTTTTGGCGTGGACTTAGGAAGTTTGTACCAAGTTTGTTACTGTTTTGGCGTGGACTTAGGAAGTTTGTACCAAGTTTGTTACTGTTTTGGCGTGGACTTAGGAAGTTTGTACCAAGTTTGTTACTGTTTTGGCGTGGACTTAGGAAGTTTGTACCAAGTTTGTTACTGTTTTGGCGTGGACTTAGGAAGTTTGTACCAAGTTTGTTACTGTTTTGGCGTGGACTTAGGAAGTTTGTACCAAGTTTGTTACTGTTTTGGCGTGGACTTAGGAAGTTTGTACCAAGTTTGTTTCTGTTTTGGCGTGGACTTAGGAAGTTTGTACCAAGTTTGGTGCTGTTTTGGCGTGGACTTAGGAAGTTTGTACCAAGTTTGGTGCTGTTTTGGCGTGGACTTAGGAAGTTTGTACCAAGTTTGGTGCTGTTTTGGCGTGGACTTAGGAAGTTTGTACCAAGTTTGTTACTGTTTTGGCGTGGACTTAGGAAGTTTGTACCAAGTTTGTTTCTGTTTTGGCGTGGACTTAGGAAGTTTGTACCAAGTTTGGTGCTGTTTTGGCGTGGACTTAGGAAGTTTGTACCAAGTTTGTTTCTGTTTTGGCGTGGACTTAGGAAGTTTGTACCAAGTTTGGTGCTGTTTTGGCGTGGACTTAGGAAGTTTGTACCAAGTTTGTTACTGTTTTGGCGTGGACTTAGGAAGTTTGTACCAAGTTTGTTACTGTTTTGGCGTGGACGTAGGAAGTTTGTACCAAGTTTGTTACTGTTTTGGCGTGGACTTAGGAAGTTTGTACCAAGTTTGGTGCTGTTTTGGCGTGGACTTAGGAAGTTTGTACCAAGTTTGGTGCTGTTTTGGCGTGGACTTAGGAAGTTTGTACCAAGTTTGTTACTGTTTTGGCGTGGACTTAGGAAGTTTGTACCAAGTTTGTTACTGTTTTGGCGTGGACTTAGGAAGTTTGTACCAAGTTTGGTGCTGTTTTGGCGTGGACTTAGGAAGTTTGTACCAAGTTTGGTGCTGTTTTGGCGTGGACTTAGGAAGTTTGTACCAAGTTTGTTTCTGTTTTGGCGTGGACTTAGGAAGTTTGTACCAAGTTTGGTGCTGTTTTGGCGTGGACTTAGGAAGTTTGTACCAAGTTTGTTACTGTTTTGGCGTGGACTTAGGAAGTTTGTACCAAGTTTGTTACTGTTTTGGCGTGGACTTAGAAAGTTTGTACCAAGTTTGGTGCTGTTTTGGCGTGGACTTAGGAAGTTTGTACCAAGTTTGTTACTGTTTTGGCGTGGACTTAGGAAGTTTGTACCAAGTTTGTTACTGTTTTGGCGTGGACTTAGAAAGTTTGTATCAAGTTTGGTGCTGTTTTGGCGTGGACGTAGGAAGTTTGTACCAAGTTTGTTACTGTTTTGGCGTGGACTTAGGAAGTTTGTACCAAGTTTGGTGCTGTTTTGGCGTGGACTTAGGAAGTTTGTACCAAGTTTGGTGCTGTTTTGGCGTGGACTTAGGAAGTTTGTACCAAGTTTGTTACTGTTTTGGCGTGGACTTAGGAAGTTTGTACCAAGTTTGTTTCTGTTTTGGCGTGGACTTAGGAAGTTTGTACCAAGTTTGGTGCTGTTTTGGCGTGGACTTAGGAAGTTTGTACCAAGTTTGTTTCTGTTTTGGCGTGGACTTAGGAAGTTTGTACCAAGTTTGGTGCTGTTTTGGCGTGGACTTAGGAAGTTTGTACCAAGTTTGTTACTGTTTTGGCGTGGACTTAGGAAGTTTGTACCAAGTTTGTTACTGTTTTGGCGTGGACGTAGGAAGTTTGTACCAAGTTTGTTACTGTTTTGGCGTGGACTTAGGAAGTTTGTACCAAGTTTGGTGCTGTTTTGGCGTGGACTTAGGAAGTTTGTACCAAGTTTGGTGCTGTTTTGGCGTGGACTTAGGAAGTTTGTACCAAGTTTGTTACTGTTTTGGCGTGGACTTAGGAAGTTTGTACCAAGTTTGTTACTGTTTTGGCGTGGACTTAGGAAGTTTGTACCAAGTTTGGTGCTGTTTTGGCGTGGACTTAGGAAGTTTGTACCAAGTTTGTTACTGTTTTGGCGTGGACTTAGAAAGTTTGTATCAAGTTTGGTGCTGTTTTGGCGTGGACGTAGGAAGTTTGTACCAAGTTTGTTACTGTTTTGGCGTGGACTTAGGAAGTTTGTACCAAGTTTGTTACTGTTTTGGCGTGGACTTAGAAAGTTTGTATCAAGTTTGGTGCTGTTTTGGCGTGGACTTAGGAAGTTTGTACCAAGTTTGGTGCTGTTTTGGCGTGGACTTAGGAAGTTTGTACCAAGTTTGTTACTGTTTTGGCGTGGACTTAGGAAGTTTGTACCAAGTTTGTTACTGTTTTGGCGTGGACTTAGGAAGTTTGTACCAAGTTTGTTACTGTTTTGGCGTGGACTTAGGAAGTTTGTACCAAGTTTGTTACTGTTTTGGCGTGGACTTAGGAAGTTTGTACCAAGTTTGGTGCTGTTTTGGCGTGGACTTAGGAAGTTTGTACCAAGTTTGTTACTGTTTTGGCGTGGACTTAGAAAGTTTGTACCAAGTTTGTTACTGTTTTGGCGTGGACTTAGGAAGTTTGTACCAAGTTTGGTGCTGTTTTGGCGTGGACTTAGGAAGTTTGTACCAAGTTTGTTACTGTTTTGGCGTGGACTTAGAAAGTTTGTATCACTTAGGAAGTTTGTTTGGACTTAGGAAGTTTGTATCAAGTTTGGTGCTGTTTTGGCGTGGACTTAGGAAGTTTGTACCAAGTTTGTTACTGTTTTGGCGTGGACTTAGAAAGTTTGTACCAAGTTTGGTGCTGTTTTGGCGTGGACTTAGGAAGTTTGTACCAAGTTTGTTACTCTTTTGGCGTGGACTTAGGAAGTTTGTACCAAGTTTGGTGCTGTTTTGGCGTGGACTTAGGAAGTTTGTACCAAGTTTGTTACTGTTTTGGCGTGGACTTAGGAAGTTTGTACCAAGTTTGTTTCTGTTTTGGCGCGGACTTACGAAGTTTGTACCAAGTTTGGTGCTGTTTTGGCGTGGACTTAGGAAGTTTGTACCAAGTTTGTTACTGTTTTGGCGTGGACTTAGAAAGTTTGTACCAAGTTTGGTGCTGTTTTGGCGTGGACTTAGGAAGTTTGTACCAAGTTTGTTACTGTTTTGGCGTGGACTTAGGAAGTTTGTACCAAGTTTGTTACTGTTTTGGCGTGGACTTAGAAAGTTTGTATCAAGTTTGGTGCTGTTTTGGCGTGGACGTAGGAAGTTTGTACCAAGTTTGTTACTGTTTTGGCGTGGACTTAGGAAGTTTGTACCAAGTTTGTTACTGTTTTGGCGTGGACTTAGAAAGTTTGTATCAAGTTTGGTGCTGTTTTGGCGTGGACTTAGGAAGTTTGTACCAAGTTTGGTGCTGTTTTGGCGTGGACTTAGGAAGTTTGTACCAAGTTTGTTACTGTTTTGGCGTGGACTTAGGAAGTTTGTACCAAGTTTGTTACTGTTTTGGCGTGGACTTAGGAAGTTTGTACCAAGTTTGTTACTGTTTTGGCGTGGACTTAGGAAGTTTGTACCAAGTTTGTTACTGTTTTGGCGTGGACTTAGGAAGTTTGTACCAAGTTTGTTACTGTTTTGGCGTGGACTTAGGAAGTTTGTACCAAGTTTGTTACTGTTTTGGCGTGGACTTAGGAAGTTTGTACCAAGTTTGTTTCTGTTTTGGCGTGGACTTAGGAAGTTTGTACCAAGTTTGGTGCTGTTTTGGCGTGGACTTAGGAAGTTTGTACCAAGTTTGGTGCTGTTTTGGCGTGGACTTAGGAAGTTTGTACCAAGTTTGGTGCTGTTTTGGCGTGGACTTAGGAAGTTTGTACCAAGTTTGTTACTGTTTTGGCGTGGACTTAGGAAGTTTGTACCAAGTTTGTTTCTGTTTTGGCGTGGACTTAGGAAGTTTGTACCAAGTTTGGTGCTGTTTTGGCGTGGACTTAGGAAGTTTGTACCAAGTTTGTTTCTGTTTTGGCGTGGACTTAGGAAGTTTGTACCAAGTTTGGTGCTGTTTTGGCGTGGACTTAGGAAGTTTGTACCAAGTTTGTTACTGTTTTGGCGTGGACTTAGGAAGTTTGTACCAAGTTTGTTACTGTTTTGGCGTGGACGTAGGAAGTTTGTACCAAGTTTGTTACTGTTTTGGCGTGGACTTAGGAAGTTTGTACCAAGTTTGGTGCTGTTTTGGCGTGGACTTAGGAAGTTTGTACCAAGTTTGGTGCTGTTTTGGCGTGGACTTAGGAAGTTTGTACCAAGTTTGTTACTGTTTTGGCGTGGACTTAGGAAGTTTGTACCAAGTTTGTTACTGTTTTGGCGTGGACTTAGGAAGTTTGTACCAAGTTTGGTGCTGTTTTGGCGTGGACTTAGGAAGTTTGTACCAAGTTTGTTACTGTTTTGGCGTGGACTTAGAAAGTTTGTATCAAGTTTGGTGCTGTTTTGGCGTGGACTTAGGAAGTTTGTACCAAGTTTGTTACTGTTTTGGCGTGGACTTAGAAAGTTTGTACCAAGTTTGGTGCTGTTTTGGCGTGGACTTAGGAAGTTTGTACCAAGTTTGTTACTCTTTTGGCGTGGACTTAGGAAGTTTGTACCAAGTTTGTTACTGTTTTGGCGTGGACTTAGGAAGTTTGTACCAAGTTTGTTACTGTTTTGGCGTGGACTTAGGAAGTTTTTACCAAGTTTGGTGCTGTTTTGGCGTGGACTTAGGAAGTTTGTACCAAGTTTGGTGCTGTTTTGGCGTGGACTTAGGAAGTTTGTACCAAGTTTGTTACTGTTTTGGCGTGGACGTAGGAAGTTTGTACCAAGTTTGTTACTGTTTTGGCGTGGACTTAGGAAGTTTGTACCAAGTTTGTTACTGTTTTGGCGTGGACTTAGAAAGTTTGTATCAAGTTTGGTGCTGTTTTGGCGTGGACTTAGGAAGTTTGTACCTAGTTTGGTGCTGTTTTGGCGTGGACTTAGGAAGTTTGTACCAAGTTTGGTGCTGTTTTGGCGTGGACTTAGGAAGTTTGTACCAAGTTTGGTGCTGTTTTGGCGTGGACTTAGGAAGTTTGTACCAAGTTTGGTGCTGTTTTGGCGCGGACTTACGAAGTTTGTACCAAGTTTGGTGCTGTTTTGGCGTGGACTTAGGAAGTTTGTATCAAGTTTGGTGCTGTTTTGGCGTGGACTTAGGAAGTTTGTACCAAGTTTGTTACTGTTTTGGCGTGGACTTAGGAAGTTTGTATCAAGTTTGGTGCTGTTTTGGCGTGGACTTAGAAAGTTTGTATCAAGTTTGGTGCTGTTTTGGCGTGGACTTAGAAAGTTTGTATCAAGTTTGGTGCTGTTTTGGCGTGGACTTAGGAAGTTTGTACCTAGTTTGTTTCTGTTTTGGCGTGGACTTAGGAAGTTTGTACCAAGTTTGTTTCTGTTTTGGCGCGGACTTACGAAGTTTGTACCAAGTTTGGTGCTGTTTTGGCGTGGACTTAGGAAGTTTGTACCAAGTTTGTTACTGTTTTGGCGTGGACTTAGGAAGTTTGTACCAAGTTTGTTACTGTTTTGGCGTGGACTTAGGAAGTTTGTACCAAGTTTGTTACTGTTTTGGCGTGGACTTAGGAAGTTTGTACCAAGTTTGGTGCTGTTTTGGCGCGGACTTACGAAGTTTGTACCAAGTTTGGTGCTGTTTTGGCGTGGACTTAGGAAGTTTGTACCAAGTTTGTTACTGTTTTGGCGTGGACTTAGGAAGTTTGTATCAAGTTTGGTGCTGTTTTGGCGTGGACTTAGGAAGTTTGTACCTAGTTTGTTTCTGTTTTGGCGCGGACTTAGGAAGTTTGTACCAAGTTTGTTACTGTTTTGGCGTGGACTTAGGAAGTTTGTACCTAGTTTGGTGCTGTTTTGGCGTGGACTTAGGAAGTTTGTACCAAGTTTGTTACTGTTTTGGCGTGGACTTAGGAAGTTTGTACCAAGCTTGGTGCTGTTTTGGCGTGGACTTAGGAAGTTTGTACCAAGTTTGTTACTGTTTTGGCGTGGACTTAGGAAATTTGTACCAAGTTTGTTACTGTTTTGGCGTGGACTTAGGAAGTTTGTACCAAGTTTGGTGCTGTTTTGGCGTGGACTTAGGAAGTTTGTACCAAGTTTGTTACTGTTTTGGCGTGGACTTAGGAAGTTTGTACCAAGTTTGTTTCTGTTTAAGCGCGGACTTAGGAAGTTTGTACCAAGTTTGTTTCTGTTTTGGCGCGGACTTACGAAGTTTGTACCAAGTTTGGTGCTGTTTTGGCGTGGACTTAGGAAGTTTGTACCAAGTTTGTTACTGTTTTGGCGTGGACTTAGGAAGTTTGTACCAAGTTTGGTGCTGTTTTGGCGTGGACTTAGGAAGTTTGTACCAAGTTTGTTACTGTTTTGGCGTGGACTTAGGAAGTTTGTACCAAGTTTGTTACTGTTTTGGCGTGGACTTAGGAAGTTTGTACCAAGTTTGGTGCTGTTTTGGCGTGGACTTAGGAAGTTTGTACCAAGTTTGTTACTGTTTTGGCGTGGACTTAGGAATTTTGTACCAAGTTTGTTACTGTTTTGGCGTGGACTTACGAAGTTTGTACCAAGCTTGGTGCTGTTTTGGCGTGGACTTAGGAAGTTTGTACCAAGTTTGTTACTGTTTTGGCGTGGACTTAGGAAGTTTGTACCTAGTTTGGTGCTGTTTTGGCGTGGACTTAGGAAGTTTGTACCAAGTTTGTTACTGTTTTGGCGTGGACTTAGGAAGTTTGTACCAAGCTTGGTGCTGTTTTGGCGTGGACTTAGGAAGTTTGTACCAAGTTTGTTACTGTTTTGGCGTGGACTTAGGAAATTTGTACCAAGTTTGTTACTGTTTTGGCGTGGACTTAGGAAGTTTGTACCAAGTTTGGTGCTGTTTTGGCGTGGACTTAGGAAGTTTGTATCAAGTTTGGTGCTGTTTTGGCGTGGACTTAGGAAGTTTGTACCTAGTTTGTTTCTGTTTTGGCGTGGACTTAGGAAGTTTGTACCAAGTTTGTTTCTGTTTTGGCGCGGACTTACGAAGTTTGTACCAAGTTTGGTGCTGTTTTGGCGTGGACTTAGGAAGTTTGTACCAAGTTTGTTACTGTTTTGGCGTGGACTTAGGAAGTTTGTACCAAGTTTGGTGCTGTTTTGGCGTGGACTTAGGAAGTTTGTACCAAGTTTGTTACTGTTTTGGCGTGGACTTAGGAAGTTTGTACCAAGTTTGTTACTGTTTTGGCGTGGACTTAGGAAGTTTGTACCAAGTTTGGTGCTGTTTTGGCGTGGACTTAGGAAGTTTGTACCAAGTTTGTTACTGTTTTGGCGTGGACTTAGGAAGTTTGTACCAAGTTTGTTTCTGTTTTGGCGCGGACTTAGGAAGTTTGTACCAAGTTTGGTGCTGTTTTGGCGTGGACTTAGGAAGTTTGTATCAAGTTTGGTGCTGTTTTGGCGTGGACTTAGGAAGTTTGTACCTAGTTTGTTTCTGTTTTGGCGTGGACTTAGGAAGTTTGTACCAAGTTTGTTTCTGTTTTGGCGCGGACTTACGAAGTTTGTACCAAGTTTGGTGCTGTTTTGGCGTGGACTTAGGAAGTTTGTACCAAGTTTGTTACTGTTTTGGCGTGGACTTAGGAAGTTTGTACCAAGTTTGTTACTGTTTTGGCGTGGACTTAGGAAGTTTGTACCAAGTTTGTTACTGTTTTGGCGTGGACTTAGGAAGTTTGTACCAAGTTTGTTACTGTTTTGGCGTGGACTTAGGAAGTTTGTACCAAGTTTGGTGCTGTTTTGGCGTGGACTTAGGAAGTTTGTACCAAGTTTGTTACTGTTTTGGCGTGGACTTAGGAAGTTTGTACCAAGTTTGTTACTGTTTTGGCGTGGACTTAGGAAGTTTGTACCAAGTTTGTTACTGTTTTGGCGTGGACTTAGGAAGTTTGTACCAATTTTGTTACTGTTTTGGCGTGGACTTAGGAAGTTTGTACCAAGTTTGGTGCTGTTTTGGCGCGGACTTACGAAGTTTGTACCAAGTTTGGTGATGTTTTGGCGTGGACTTAGGAAGTTTGTACCAAGTTTGGTGCTGTTTTGGCGTGGACTTAGGAAGTTTGTACCAAGTTTGTTACTGTTTTGGCGTGGACTTAGGAAGTTTGTACCAAGTTTGTTACTGTTTTGGCGTGGACTTAGGAAGTTTGTACCAAGTTTAGTGCTGTTTTGGCGCGGACTTAGGAAGTTTGTACCAAGTTTGTTTCTGTTTTGGCGTGGACTTAGGAAGTTTGTACCAAGTTTGTTACTGTTTTGGCGTAGACTTAGGAAGTTTGTATCAAGTTTGGTGCTGTTTTGGCGTGGACTTAGGAAGTTTGTATCAAGTTTGGTGCTGTTTTGGCGTGTACTTAGGAAGTTTGTACCAAGTTTGTTACTGTTTTGGCGTGGACTTAGGAAGTTTGTACCAAGTTTGGTGCTGTTTTGGCGTGGTCTTTGGAAGTTTGTACCAAGTTTGTTACTGTTTTGGCGTGGACTTAGGAAGTTTGTACTAAGTTTGGTGCTGTTTTGGCGTGGACTTAGGAAGTTTGTACTAAGTTTGGTGCTGTTTTGGCGTGGGCTTAGGAAGTTTGTATCAAGTTTGTTGCTGTTTTGGCGTGGACTTAGGAAGTTTGTACCAAGTTTGGTGCTGTTTTGGCGTGGACTTAGGAAGTTTGTACCAAGTTTGGTGCTGTTATGGCGTCGACTTAGGTAGTTTGTACCAAGGATGTTACTGTTTTGGCGTGGACTTAGGAAGTTTGTACCAAGTTTGTTACTGTTTTGGCGTGGACTTAGGAAGTTTGTACCAAGTTTGGTGCTGTTTTGGCGTGGTCTTTGGAAGTTTGTACCAAGTTTGTTACTGTTTTGGCGTGGACTAAGGAAGTTTGTACTAAGTTTGGTGCTGTTTTGGCGTGGACTTAGGAAGTTTGTACTAAGTTTGGTGCTGTTTTGGCGTGGGCTTAGGAAGTTTGTATCAAGTTTGTTGCTGTTTTGGCGTGGACTTAGGAAGTTTGTACCAAGTTTGGTGCTGTTTTGGCGTGGACTTAGGAAGTTTGTACCAAATTTGGTGCTGTTTTGGCGTAGAATTAGGAAGTTTGTACCAAGTTTGTTACTGTTTTGGCGTGGACTTAGGAAGTTTGTACCAAGTTTGTTACTGTTTTGGCGTGGAGTTAGGAAGTTTGTACCCAGTTTGGTGCTGTTTTGGCGTGGACTTAGGAAGTTTGTACCATGCTTGGTGCTGTTTTGGCGTGGACTTAGGAAGTTTGTACCAAGTTTGGTGCTGTTTTGGCGTGGACTTGGGAAGTTTGTTCCAAGTTTGTAACTGTTTTGGCGTGGACTTAGGAATCTTGTACCAAGTTTGTTACTGTTTTGGCGTGGACTTAGGAAGTTTGTACCAAGTTTGTTACTGTTTTGGCGTGGTCTTAGGAAGTTTTTTCCAATTTTGTTACTGTTTTGGCGTGGGCTTAGGAAGTTTGTTCCAATTTTGTTACTGTTTTGGCGTGGACTTAGGAAGTTTGTACCAAGTTTGTTACTGTTTTGGCGTGGACTTAGGAAGTTTGTACCAAGTTTGTTACTGTTTTGGCGTGGACTTAGGAAGTTTGTACCAAGTTTGGTGCTGTTTTGACGTGGACTTAGGAAGTTTGTACCAAGTTTGTTATTGTTTTGGCGTGGACTTAGGAAGTTTGTACCAAGCTTGGTGCTGTTTTGGCGTGGACTTAGGAAGTTTGTACCAAGCTTGGTGCTGTTTTGGCGTGGTCTTAGGAAGTTTGTACCAAGTTTGTTACTGTTTTGGCGTGGACTTAGGAAGTTTGTACCAAGTTTGTTATTGTTTTGGCGTGGACTTAGGAAGTTTGTTCCATGTTTGTTACTGTTTTGGCGTGGACTTAGGAAGGTTGTACCAAGTTTGGTGCTGTTTTGGCGTGGACTTAGGCAGTTTGTACCAAATTTGTTACTGTTTTGGCGTGGACTTAGGAAGTTTGTACCAAGTTTGTTACTGTTTTGGCGTGGATTTAGGAAGTTTGTTCCAAGTTTGTTACTGTTTTGGCGTCGTCTTAGGAAGTTTGTAACAAGTTTGCAAGTGTTTTTGGGTAGTTTTAAGAAGTTTCTACAAAGTTTGTATTTGACACTCTGTTGCAACTCTGTTGGAATTCGGGTAGTTGTAGGAAGTTTGTACCAAGTTTGGTGCTGTTTTGGCGTGGACTTAGGAAGCTTGTACCAAATTTGTTACTGTTTTGGCGTGGACTTAGGAAGTTTGTACCAAGTTTGTTACTGTTTTTGCGGTGACTTAGGAAGTTTGTACCAAGTTCGGTGCTGTTTTGGCGTGGATTTAGTAAGTTTGTACCAAGTTTGTTATTGTTTTGGCGTGGACTTAGGAAGTTTGTTCCATGTTTGTTACTGTTTTGGCGTGGACTTAGGAAGGTTGTACCAAGTTTGGTGCTGTTTTGGCGTGGACTTAGGAAGTTTGTACCAAATTTGTTACTGTTTTGGCGTGGACTTAGGAAGTTTGTACCAAGTTTGTTACTGTTTTGGCGTGGATTTAGGAAGTTTGTTCCAAGTTTGTTACTGTTTTGGCGTCGTCTTAGGAAATTTGTACCAAGTTTGCAAGTGTTTTTGGGTAGTTTTAAGAAGTTTCTACAAAGTTTGTATTTGACACTCTGTTGCAACTCTGTTGGAATTCGGGTAGTTGTAGGAAGTTTGTACCAAGTTTGTTACTGTTTTGGCGTGGACTTAGGAAGTTTGTACCAAGTTTGGTGCTGTTTTGGCGTGGACTTAGGAAGTTTGTACCAAGTTTGCAGGTGTTTTTGGGTAGTTTTAAGAAGTTTCTACAAAGTTTGTATTTGACACTCTGTTGCAACTCTGTTGGAATTCGGGTAGTTGTAGGAAGTTTGTACCAAGTTTGTTACTGTTTTGGCGTGGACTTAGGAAGTTTGTACCAAGTTTGGTGCTGTTTTGGCGTGGACTTAGGAAGTTTGTACCAAGTTTGGTGCTGTTTTGGCGTGGTCTTAGGAAGTTTGTACCAAGTTTGTTACTGTTTTGGCGTGGACTTAGGAAGTTTGTACCAAGTTTGTTACTGTTTTGGCGTGGACTTAGGAAGTTTGTACCAAGTTTGTTACTGTTTTGGCGTGGACTTACGAAGTTTGTTCCAAGTTTGGTGCTGTTTTGGCGTGGACTTAGGAAGTTTGTACCAAGTTGGGTGCTGTTTTGGCGTGGACTTAGGAAGTTTGTACCAAGTTTGTTACTGTTTTGGCGTGGACTTAGGAAGTTTGTATCAAGTTTGGTGCTGTTTTGGCGTGGACTAAGAAAGTTTATATCAAGTTTGGTGCTGTTTTGGCGTGGACTTAGGAAGTTTGTACCAAGTTTGTTACTGTTTTGGCGTGGACTTAGGAAGTTTGTACCAAGTTTGTTACTGTTTTGGCGTGGACTTAGGAAGTTTGTACCAAGTTTGTTACTGTTTTGGCGTGGACTTAGGAAGTTTGTACCAAGTTTGTTTCTGTTTTGGCGTGGACTTAGGAAGTTTGTACCAAGTTTGGTGCTGTTTTGGCGTGGACTTAGGAAGTTTGTACCTAGTTTGTTACTGTTTTGGCGTGGACTTAGGAAGTTTGTACCAAGTTTGTTACTGTTTTGGCGTGGACTTAGGAAGTTTGTACCAAGTTTGTTACTGTTTTGGCGTGGACTTAGGAAGTTTGTACCAAGTTTGTTACTGTTTTGGCGTGGACTTAGGAAGTTTGTACCAAGTTTGTTACTGTTTTGGCGTGGACTTAGGAAGTTTGTACCAAGTTTGTTTCTGTTTTGGCGCGGACTTACGAAGTTTGTACCAAGTTTGGTGCTGTTTTGGCGTGGACTTAGGAAGTTTGTACCAAGTTTGTTACTGTTTTGGCGTGGACTTAGAAAGTTTGTATCAAGTTTGGTGCTGTTTTGGCGTGGACTTAGGAAGTTTGTACCTAGTTTGGTGCTGTTTTGGCGTGGACTTAGGAAGTTTGTACCAAGTTTGTTACTGTTTTGGCGTGGACTTAGGAAGTTTGTACCAAGTTTGGTGCTGTTTTGGCGTGGACTTAGGAAGTTTGTACCAAGTTTGTTACTGTTTTGGCGTGGACTTAGGAAGTTTGAACCAAGTTTGTTACTGTTTTGGCGTGGACTTAGAAAGTTTGTATCAAGTTTGGTGCTGTTTTGGCGTGGACTTAGAAAGTTTGTATCAAGTTTGGTGCTGTTTTGGCGTGGACTTAGGAAGTTTGTACCAAGTTGGGTGCTGTTTTGGCGTGGACTTAGGAAGTTTGTACCAAGTTTGTTACTGTTTTGGCGTGGACTTAGGAAGTTTGTATCAAGTTTGGTGCTGTTTTGGCGTGGACTAAGAAAGTTTATATCAAGTTTGGTGCTGTTTTGGCGTGGACTTAGGAAGTTTGTACCAAGTTTGTTACTGTTTTGGCGTGGACTTAGGAAGTTT
This sequence comes from Anopheles atroparvus, assembly GCA_914969975.1. Lineage (NCBI taxonomy): Eukaryota > Metazoa > Arthropoda > Insecta > Diptera > Culicidae > Anopheles > Anopheles atroparvus. The sequence continues at coordinate 414,260 of CAJZCY010000011.1, forward strand.
GTACCAAGTTTGTTACTGTTTTGGCGTGGACTTAGGAAGTTTGTACCAAGTTTGTTACTGTTTTGGCGTGGACTTAGGAAGTTTGTACCAAGTTTGTTTCTGTTTTGGCGTGGACTTAGGAAGTTTGTACCAAGTTTGGTGCTGTTTTGGCGTGGACTTAGGAAGTTTGTACCTAGTTTGTTACTGTTTTGGCGTGGACTTAGGAAGTTTGTACCAAGTTTGTTACTGTTTTGGCGTGGACTTAGGAAGTTTGTACCAAGTTTGTTACTGTTTTGGCGTGGACTTAGGAAGTTTGTACCAAGTTTGTTACTGTTTTGGCGTGGACTTAGGAAGTTTGTACCAAGTTTGTTTCTGTTTTGGCGCGGACTTACGAAGTTTGTACCAAGTTTGGTGCTGTTTTGGCGTGGACTTAGGAAGTTTGTACCAAGTTTGTTACTGTTGTGGCGTGGACTTAGAAAGTTTGTATCAAGTTTGGTGCTGTTTTGGCGTGGACTTAGAAAGTTTGTATCAAGTTTGGTGCTGTTTTGGCGTGGACTTAGGAAGTTTGTACCAAGTTTGTTACTGTTTTGGCGTGGACTTAGAAAGTTTGTATCAAGTTTGGTGCTGTTTTGGCGTGGACTTAGAAAGTTTGTATCAAGTTTGGTGCTGTTTTGGCGTGGACTTAGGAAGTTTGTACCAAGTTTGGTGCTGTTTTGGCGTGGACTTAGGAAGTTTGTACCTAGTTTGTTACTGTTTTGGCGTGGACTTAGGAAGTTTGTACCAAGTTTGTTACTGTTTTGGCGTGGACTTAGGAAGTTTGTACCAAGTTTGTTACTGTTTTGGCGTGGACTTAGGAAGTTTGTACCAAGTTTGTTACTGTTTTGGCGTGGACTTAGGAAGTTTGTATCAAGTTTGGTGCTGTTTTGGCGTGGACTTAGGAAGTATGTACCTAGTTTGTTTCTGTTTTGGCGTGGACTTAGGAAGTTTGTACCAAGTTTGTTACTGTTTTGGCGTGGACTTAGGAAATTTGTACCAAGTTTGTTACTGTTTTGGCGTGGACTTAGGAAGTTTGTACCAAGTTTGTTACTGTTTTGGCGTGGACTTAGAAAGTTTGTATCAAGTTTGGTGCTGTTTTGGCGTGGACTTAGGAAGTTTGTACCTAGTTTGGTGCTGTTTTGGCGTGGACTTAGGAAGTTTGTACCAAGTTTGGTGCTGTTTTGGCGTGGACTTAGGAAGTTTGTACCAAGTTTGGTGCTGTTTTGGCGTGGACCTAGGAAGTTTGTACCAAGTTTGTTACTGTTTTGGCGTGGACTTAGGAACTTTGCACCAAGTTTGTTACTGTTTTTGCGTGGACTTAGGAAGTTTGTACCAAGTTTGTTACTGTTTTGGCGTGGACTTAGAAAGTTTGTATCAAGTTTGGTGCTGTTTTGGCGTGGACTTAGGAAGTTTGTACCAAGTTTGATGCTGTTTTGGCTTGGACTTAGGAAGTTTGTACCTAGTTTGTTTCTGTTTTGGCGTGGACTTAGGAAGTTTGTATCAAGTTTGGTGCTGTTTTGGCGTGGACTTAGGAAGTTTCTACCAAGTTTGTTACTGTTTTGGCGTGGACTTAGGAAGTTTGTATCATGTTTGGTGCTGTTTTGGCGTGGACTTAGAAAGTTTGTATCAAGTTTGGTGCTGTTTTGGCGTGGACTTAGAAAGTTTGTATCAAGTTTGGTGCTGTTTTGGCGTGGACTTAGGAAGTTTGTACCAAGTTTGTCACTGTTTTGGCGTGGACTTAGGAAGTTTGTACCAAGTTTGTTACTGTTTTGGCGTGGACTTAGAAAGTTTGTATCAAGTTTGGTGCTGTTTTGGCGTGGACTTAGGAAGTTTGTACCTAGTTTGGTGCTGTTTTGGCGTGGACTTAGGAAGTTTGTACCAAGTTTGTTACTGTTTTGGCGTGGACTTAGGAAGTTTGTACCAAGTTTGGTGCTGTTTTGGCGTGGACTTAGGAAGTTTGTACCAAGTTTGTTACTGTTTTGGCGTGGACTTAGGAAGTTTGAACCAAGTTTGTTACTGTTTTGGCGTGGACTTAGAAAGTTTGTATCAAGTTTGGTGCTGTTTTGGCGTGGACTTAGAAAGTTTGTATCAAGTTTGGTGCTGTTTTGGCGTGGACTTAGGAAGTTTGTACCAAGTTTGTTACTGTTTTGGCGTGGACTTAGGAAGTTTGTACCAAGTTTGGTGCTGTTTTGGCGTGGACTTAGGAAGTTTGTACCAAGTTTGTTACTGTTTTGGCGTGGACTTAGGAAGTTTGTACCAAGTTTGTTACTGTTTTGGCGTGGACTTAGGAAGTTTGTACCAAGTTTGTTTCTGTTTTGGCGCGGACTTACGAAGTTTGTACCAAGTTTGGTGCTGTTTTGGCGTGGACTTAGGAAGTTTGTACCAAGTTTGTTACTGTTTTGGCGTGGACTTAGAAAGTTTGTATCAAGTTTGGTGCTGTTTTGGCGTGGACTTAGAAAGTTTGTATCAAGTTTGGTGCTGTTTTGGCGTGGACTTAGGAAGTTTGTACCAAGTTTGTTACTGTTTTGGCGTGGACTTAGAAAGTTTGTATCAAGTTTGGTGCTGTTTTGGCGTGGACTTAGAAAGTTTGTATCAAGTTTGGTGCTGTTTTGGCGTGGACTTAGGAAATTTGTACCAAGTTTGGTGCTGTTTTGGCGTGGACTTAGGAAGTTTGTACCTAGTTTGTTACTGTTTTGGCGTGGACTTAGGAAGTTTGTACCAAGTTTGTTACTGTTTTGGCGTGGACTTAGGAAGTTTGTACCAAGTTTGTTGCTGTTTTGGCGTGGACTTAGGAAGTTTGTACCAAGTTTGTTACTGTTTTGGCGTGGACTTAGGAAGTTTGTATCAAGTTTGGTGCTGTTTTGGCGTGGACTTAGGAAGTATGTACCTAGTTTGTTGCTGTTTTGGCGTGGACTTAGGAAGTTTGTACCAAGTTTGTTACTGTTTTGGCGTGGACTTAGGAAATTTGTACCAAGTTTGTTACTGTTTTGGCGTGGACTTAGGAAGTTTGTACCAAGTTTGTTACTGTTTTGGCGTGGACTTAGAAAGTTTGTATCAAGTTTGGTGCTGTTTTGGCGTGGACTTAGGAAGTTTGTACCTAGTTTGGTGCTGTTTTGGCGTGGACTTAGGAAGTTTGTACCAAGTTTGGTGCTGTTTTGGCGTGGACTTAGGAAGTTTGTACCAAGTTTGGTGCTGTTTTGGCGTGGACCTAGGAAGTTTGTACCAAGTTTGTTACTGTTTTGGCGTGGACTTAGGAACTTTGCACCAAGTTTGTTACTGTTTTTGCGTGGACTTAGGAAGTTTGTACCAAGTTTGTTACTGTTTTGGCGTGGACTTAGGAAGTTTGTATCAAGTTTGGTGCTGTTTTGGCGTGGACTTAGGAAGTATGTACCTAGTTTGTTTCTGTTTTGGCGTGGACTTAGGAAGTTTGTACCAAGTTTGTTACTGTTTTGGCGTGGACTTAGGAAATTTGTACCAAGTTTGTTACTGTTTTGGCGTGGACTTAGGAAGTTTGTACCAAGTTTGTTACTGTTTTGGCGTGGACTTAGAAAGTTTGTATCAAGTTTGGTGCTGTTTTGGCGTGGACTTAGGAAGTTTGTACCTAGTTTGGTGCTGTTTTGGCGTGGACTTAGGAAGTTTGTACCAAGTTTGGTGCTGTTTTGGCGTGGACTTAGGAAGTTTGTACCAAGTTTGTTACTGTTTTGGCGTGGACTTAGAAAGTTTGTATCAAGTTTGGTGCTGTTTTGGCGTGGACTTAGAAAGTTTGTATCAAGTTTGGTGCTGTTTTGGCGTGGACTTAGGAAGTTTGTACCAAGTTTGGTGCTGTTTTGGCGTGGACTTAGGAAGTTTGTACCAAGTTTGTTACTGTTTTGGCGTGGACTTAGGAAGTTTGTACCAAGTTTGGTGCTGTTTTGGCGTGGACTAAGGAAGTTTGTACCAAGTTTGTTACTGTTTTGGCGTGGACTTAGGAAGTTTGTACCAAGTTTGTTACTGTTTTGGCGTGGACTTAGGAAGTTTGTACCAAGTTTGTTACTGTTTTGGCGTGGACTTAGGAAGTTTGTACCAAGTTTATCACTGTTTTGGCGTGGACTTAGGAAGTTTGTACCTAGTTTGGTGCTGTTTTGGCGTGGACTTAGGAAGTTTGTACCAAGTTTGTTACTGTTTTGGCGCGGACTTACGAAGTTTGTACCAAGTTTGGTGCTGTTTTGGCGTGGACTTAGGAAGTTTGTACCAAGTTTGGTGCTGTTTTGGCGTGGACTTAGGAAGTTTGTACCAAGTTTGTTACTGTTTTGGCGTGGACTTAGGAAGTTTGCACCAAGTTTGTTACTGTTTTGGCGTGGACTTAGGAAGTTTGTACCAAGTTTGTTACTGTTTTGGCGTGGACTTAGGAAGTTTGTACCAAGTTTGGTGCTGTTTTGGCGTGGACTTAGGAAGTTTGTACCAAGTTTGTTTCTGTTTTGGCGCGGACTTACGAAGTTTGTACCAAGTTTGGTGCTGTTTTGGCGTGGACTTAGGAAGTTTGTACCAAGTTTGTTACTGTTTTTGCGTACCAAGTTTGGTGCTGTTTTGGCGTGGACTAAGGAAGTTTGTATCAAGTTTGGTGCTGTTTTGGCGTGGACTTAGGAAGTTTGTACCTAGTTTGTTTCTGTTTTGGCGTGGACTTAGAAAGTTTGTACCAAGTTTGTTACTGTTTTGGCGTGGACTTAGGAAGTTTGTACCAAGTTTGGTGCTGTTTTGGCGCGGACTTACGAAGTTTGTACCAAGTTTGGTGCTGTTTTGGCGTGGACTTAGGAAGTTTGTACCAAGTTTGTTACTGTTTTGGCGTACTAAGTTTGGTGCTGTTTTGGCGTGGACTTAGGAAGTTTGTACCAAGTTTGTTACTGTTTTGGCGCGGACTTACGAAGTTTGTACCAAGTTTGGTGCTGTTTTGGCGTGGACTTAGAAAGTTTGTATCAAGTTTGGTGCTGTTTTGGCGTGGACTTAGGAAGTTTGTACCTAGTTTGTTTCTGTTTTGGCGTGGACTTAGGAACTTTGCACCAAGTTTGTTACTGTTTTGGCGTGGACTTAGGAAGTTTGTACCAAGTTTAGTGCTGTTTTGGCGTGGACTTAGGAAGTTTGTATCAAGTTTGGTGCTGTTTTGGCGTGGACTTAGGAAGTTTGTACCTAGTTTGTTTCTGTTTTGGCGTGGACTTAGGAACTTTGCACCAAGTTTGTTACTGTTTTGGCGTGGACTTAGGAAGTTTGTATCAAGTTTGTTACTGTTTTGGCGTGGACTTAGGAAGTTTGTACCAAGTTTGTTACTGTTTTGGCGTGGACTTAGGAAGTTTGTACCAAGTTTGTTACTGTTTTGGCGTGGACTTAGAAAGTTTGTATCAAGTTTGTTTCTGTTTTGGCGTGGACTTACGAAGTTTGTACCAAGTTTGGTGCTGTTTTGGCGTGGTCTTATGAAGTTTGTACCAAGTTTGGTGCTGTTTTGGCGTGGACTTAGGAAGTTTGTACCAAGTTTGTTACTGTTTTGGCGTGGACTTAGGAAGTTTGTATCAAGTTTGGTGCTGTTTTGGCGTGGACTTAGAAAGTTTGTATCAAGTTTGGTGCTGTTTTGGCGTGGACTTAGGAAGTTTGTACCAAGTTTGTTACTGTTTTGGCGTGGACTTAGGAAGTTTGTACCAAGTTTGTTACTGTTTTGGCGTGGACTTAGGAAGTTTGTACCAAGTTTGTTACTGTGTTGGCGTGGACTTAGGAAGTTTGTACAAAGTTTGGTGCTGTTTTGGCGCGGACTTACGAAGTTTGTACCAAGTTTGGTGCTGTTTTGGCGTGGACTTAGGAAGTTTGTATCAAGTTTGGTGCTGTTTTGGCGTGGTCTTAGGAAGTTTGTACCAAGTTTGTTACTGTTTTGGCGTGGACTTAGGAACTTTGCACCAAGTTTGTTACTGTTTTGGCGTGGACTTAGGAAGCTTGTACCAAGTTTGGTGCTGTTTTGGCGTGGACTTAGGAAGTTTGTACCAAGTTTGTTACTGTTTTGGCGTGGACTTAGGAAGTTTGTACCAAGTTTGTTACTGTGTTGGCGTGGACTTAGGAAGTTTGTATCAAGTTTGGTGATGTTTTGGCGTGGACTTAGGAAGTTTGTATCAAGTTTGGTGCTGTTTTGGCGTGGTCTTAGGAAGTTTGTACCAAGTGTGTTACTGTTTTGGCGTGGACTTAGGAAGTTTGTACCAAGTTTGGTGCTGTTTTGGCGTGGACTTAGGAAGTTTGTACCAAGTTTGTTACTGTTTTGGCGTGGACTTAGGAACTTTGCACCAAGTTTGTTACTGTTTTGGCGTGGACTTAGGAAGTTTGTACCAAGTTTGGTGCTGTTTTGGCGTTGACTTAGGAAGTTTGTATCAAGTTTGGTGCTGTTTTGGCGTGGACTTAGGAAGTTTGTATCAAGTTTGGTGCTGTTTTGGCGTGGACTTAGGAAGTTTGTATCAAGTTTGGTGCTGTTTTGGCGTGGACTTAGAAAGTTTGTATCAAGTTTGGTGCTGTTTTGGCGTGGACTTAGAAAGTTTGTATCAAGTTTGGTGCTGTTTTGGCGTGGACTTAGGAAGTTTGTACCAAGTTTGTTACTGTTTTGGCGTGGACTTAGGAAGTTTGTATCAAGTTTGGTGCTGTTTTGGCGTGGACTTAGAAAGTTTGTATCAAGTTTGGTGCTGTTTTGGCGTGGACTTAGAAAGTTTGTATCAAGTTTGGTGCTGTTTTGGCGTGGACTTAGGAAGTTTGTACCAAGTTTGGTGCTGTTTTGGCGTGGACTTAGGAAGTTTGTACCAAGTTTGGTGCTGTTTTGGCGTGGACTTAGGAAGTTTGTACCAAGTTTGTTACTGTTTTGGCGTGGACTTAGGAAGTTTGTACCAAGTTTGGTGCTGTTTTGGCGTGGACTTAGGAAGTTTGTACCAAGTTTGTTACTGTTTTGGCGTGGACTTAGGAAGTTTGTATCAAGTTTGGTGCTGTTTTGGCGTGGACTTAGAAAGTTTGTATCAAGTTTGGTGCTGTTTTGGCGTGGACTTAGGAAGTTTGTACCAAGTTTGTTACTGTTTTGGCGTGGACTTAGGAACTTTGCACCAAGTTTGTTACTGTTTTGGCGTGGACTTAGGAAGTTTGTACCAAGTTTGGTGCTGTTTTGGCGTGGACTTAGGAAGTTTGTACCAAGTTTGTTACTGTTTTGGCGTGGACTTAGGAAGTTTGTACCAAGTTTGGTGCTGTTTTGGCGTGGACTTAGGAAGTTTGTACCAAGTTTGGTGCTGTTTTGGCGTGGACTTAGAAAGTTTGTATCAAGTTTGGTGCTGTTTTGGCGTGGACTTAGGAAGTTTGTACCAAGTTTGGTGCTGTTTTGGCGTGGACTTAGGAAGTTTGTACCAAGTTTGGTGCTGTTTTGGCGTGGACTTAGGAAGTTTGTACCAAGTTTGTTACTGTTTTGGCGTGGACTTAGGAACTTTGCACCAAGTTTGTTACTGTTTTGGCGTGGACTTAGGAAGTTTGTACCAAGTTTGGTGCTGTTTTGGCGTGGACTTAGGAAGTTTGTACCAAGTTTGGTGCTGTTTTGGCGTGGACTTAGGAAGTTTGTATCAAGTTTGGTGCTGTTTTGGCGTGGACTTAGGAAGTTTGTACCAAGTTTGTTACTGTTTTGGCGTGGACTTAGGAACTTTGCACCAAGTTTGTTACTGTTTTGGCGTGGACTTAGGAAGTTTGTACCAAGTTTGGTGCTGTTTTGGCGTGGACTTAGGAAGTTTGTACCAAGTTTGTTACTGTTTTGGCGTGGACTTAGGAAGTTTGTATCAAGTTTGGTGCTGTTTTGGCGTGGACTTAGGAAGTTTGTACCAAGTTTGTTACTGTTTTGGCGTGGACTTAGGAAGTTTGTATCAAGTTTGGTGCTGTTTTGGCGTGGACTTAGAAAGTTTGTATCAAGTTTGGTGCTGTTTTGGCGTGGACTTAGGAAGTTTGTACCAAGTTTGGTGCTGTTTTGGCGGGGACTTAGGAAGTTTGTACCAAGTTTGTTACTGTTTTGGCGTGGACTTAGGAACTTTGCACCAAGTTTGTTACTGTTTTGGCGTGGACTTAGGAAGTTTGTACCAAGTTTGGTGCTGTTTTGGCGTGGACTTAGGAAGTTTGTACCAAGTTTGGTGCTGTTTTGGCGTGGACTTAGGAAGTTTGTACCAAGTTTGGTGCTGTTTTGGCGTGGACTTAGGAAGTTTGTACCAAGTTTGGTGCTGTTTCGGCGTGGACTTAGGAAGTTTGTACCAAGTTTGTTACTGTTTTGGCGTGGACTTAGGAACTTTGCACCAAGTTTGTTACTGTTTTGGCGTGGACTTAGGAAGTTTGTACCAAGTTTGGTGCTGTTTTGGCGTGGACTTAGGAAGTTTGTACCAAGTTTGGTGCTGTTTTGGCGTGGACTTAGGAAGTTTGTATCAAGTTTGGTGCTGTTTTGGCGTGGACTTAGGAAGTTTGTATCAAGTTTGGTGCTGTTTTGGCGTGGACTTAGAAAGTTTGTATCAAGTTTGGTGCTGTTTTGGCGTGGACTTAGAAAGTTTGTATCAAGTTTGTTACTGTTTTGGCGTGGACTTAGGAACTTTGCACCAAGTTTGTTACTGTTTTGGCGTGGACTTAGGAAGTTTGTACCAAGTTTGGTGCTGTTTTGGCGTGGACTTAGGAAGTTTGTACCAAGTTTGTTACTGTTTTGGCGTGGACTTAGGAAGTTTGTACCAAGTTTGGTGCTGTTTTGGCGTGGACTTAGGAAGTTTGTACCAAGTTTGGTGCTGTTTTGGCGTGGACTTAGGAAGTTTGTACCAAGTTTGCAAGTGTTTTTGGGTAGTTTTAAGAAGTTTCTACAAAGTTTGTATTTGACACTCTGTTGCAACTCTGTTGGAATTCGGGTAGTTGTAGGAAGTTTGTACCAAGTTTGTTACTGTTTTGGCGTGGACTTACGAAGTTTGTACCAAGTTTGGTGCTGTTTTGGCGTGGACTTAGGAAGTTTGTATCAAGTTTGGTGCTGTTTTGGCGTGGACTTAGGAAGTTTGTACCAAGTTTGTTACTGTTTTGGCGTGGACTTAGAAAGTTTGTATCAAGTTTGGTGCTGTTTTGGCGTGGACTTAGGAAGTTTGTACCAAGTTTGTTACTGTTTTGGCGTGGACTTAGGAAGTTTGTACCAAGTTTGTTACTGTTTTGGCGTGGACTTAGGAAGTTTGTACCAAGTTTGGTGCTGTTTTGGCGTGGACTTAGGAAGTTTGTACCTAGTTTGTTTCTGTTTTGGCGTGGACTTAGGAAGTTTGTACCAAGTTTGGTGCTGTTTTGGCGTGGACTTAGGAAGTTTGTATCAAGTTTGTTACTGTTTTGGCGTGGACTTAGGAAGTTTGTACCAAGTTTGTTACTGTTTTGGCGTGGACTTAGGAAGTTTGTACCAAGTTTGGTGCTGTTTTGGCGTGGACTTAGGAAGTTTGTACCAAGTTTGTTACTGTTTTGGCGTGGACTTAGGAAGTTTGTACCAAGTTTGGTGCTGTTTTGGCGTGGACTTAGGAAGTTTGTACCAAGTTTGGTGCTGTTTTGGCGTGGACTTAGGAAGTTTGTACCAAGTTTGCAAGTGTTTTTGGGTAGTTTTAAGAAGTTTCTACAAAGTTTGTATTTGACACTCTGTTGCAACTCTGTTGGAATTCGGGTAGTTGTAGGAAGTTTGTACCAAGTTTGGTGCTGTTTTGGCGTGGACTTACGAAGTTTGTACCAAGTTTGGTGCTGTTTTGGCGTGGACTTAGGAAGTTTGTATCAAGTTTGGTGCTGTTTTGGCGTGGACTTAGGAAGTTTGTACCAAGTTTGTTACTGTTTTGGCGTGGACTTAGAAAGTTTGTATCAAGTTTGGTGCTGTTTTGGCGTGGACTTAGGAAGTTTGTACCAAGTTTGTTACTGTTTTGGCGTGGACTTAGGAAGTTTGTACCAAGTTTGTTACTGTTTTGGCGTGGACTTAGGAAGTTTGTACCAAGTTTGGTGCTGTTTTGGCGTGGACTTAGGAAGTTTGTACCTAGTTTGTTTCTGTTTTGGCGTGGACTTAGGAAGTTTGTACCAAGTTTGGTGCTGTTTTGGCGTGGACTTAGGAAGTTTGTATCAAGTTTGTTACTGTTTTGGCGTGGACTTAGGAAGTTTGTACCAAGTTTGTTACTGTTTTGGCGTGGACTTAGGAAGTTTGTACCAAGTTTGGTGCTGTTTTGGCGTGGACTTAGAAAGTTTGTATCAAGTTTGGTGCTGTTTTGGCGTGGACTTAGGAAGTTTGTACCAAGTTTGTTACTGTTTTGGCGTGGACTTAGGAAGTTTGTACCAAGTTTGTTACTGTTTTGGCGTGGACTTAGGAAGTTTGTACCAAGTTTGTTACTGTTTTGGCGTGGACTTAGGAAGTTTGTACCAAGTTTGTTACTGTTTTGGCGTGGACTTAGGAAGTTTGTACCAAGTTTGTTACTGTTTTGGCGTGGATTTAGGAAGTTTGTACCAAGTTTGTTACTGTTTTGGCGTTGATTTAGGAAGTTTGTTCCAAGTTTGGTGCTGTTTTGGCTTGGACTTAAGAAGTTTGTACCAAGTTTGTTACTGTTTTGGCATGGACTTAGGAAGTTTGTACCAAGTTTGTTACTGTTTTTGCGTGGACTTAAGAAGTTTGTTCCAAGTTTGTTACTGTTTTGGCGTGGACTTAGGAAGTTTGTTCCAAGTTTGTTACTGTTTTGGCGTGGACTTAGGAAGTTTGTACCAAGTTTTGTGCTATTTTGGCGTTGTCTTAGGAAGTTTGTACCAAGTTTGTTACTGTTTTGGCGTCGACTTAGGAAGTTTGTACCAAGTTTTGTGCTATTTTGGCGTTGTCTTAGGAAGTTGGTACCAAGTTTGTTACTGTTTTGGCGTGGACTTAGGAAGTTTGTACCAAGTTTGTTACTGTTTTGGCGTGGACTTAGGAAGTTTGTACCAAGTTTGGTGCTGTTTTGGCGTGGACTTAGGAAGTTTGTACCAAGTTTGTTACTGTTTTGGCGTGGACTTAGGAAGTTTGTATCAAGTTTGGTGCTGTTTTGGCGTGGACTTAGGAAGTTTGTACCAAGTTTGGTGCTGTTTTGGCGTGGACTTAGGAAGTTTGTACCAAGTTTGGTGCTGTTTTGGCGTGGACTTAGGAAGTTTGTACCAAGTTTGTTACTGTTTTGGCGTGGACTTAGAAAGTTTGTATCAAGTTTGGTGCTGTTTTGGCGTGGACTTAGGAAGTTTGTATCAAGTTTGTTTCTGTTTTGGCGTGGACTTAGGAAGTTTGTACCAAGTTTGTTTCTGTTTTGGCGTGGACTTAGGAAGTTTGTATCAAGTTTGGTGCTGTTTTGGTGTGGACTTAGGAAGTTTGTACCAAGTTTGTTACTGTTTTGGCGTGGACTTAGGAAGTTTGTACCAAGTTTGGTGCTGTTTTGGCGTGGACTTAGGAAGTTTGTACCAAGTTTGGTGCTGTTTTGGCGTGGACTTAGGAAGTTTGTACCAAGTTTGTTACTGTTTTGGCGTGGACTTAGGAAGTTTGTACCAAGTTTGTTACTGTTTTGGCGTGGACTTAGGAAGTTTGTACCAAGTTTGGTGCTGTTTTGGCGTGGACTTAGGAAGTTTGTACCAAGTTTGGTGCTGTTTTGGCGTGGACTTAGGAAGTTTGTACCAAGTTTGTTACTGTTTTGGCGCGGACTTAGGAAGTTTGTACCAAGTTTGGTGCTGTTTTGGCGTGGACTTAGGAAGTTTGTACCAAGTTTGTTACTGTTTTGGCGTGGACTTAGGAAGTTTGTATCAAGTTTGGTGCTGTTTTGGCGTGGACTTAGGAAGTTTGTACCAAGTTTGGTGCTGTTTTGGCGTGGACTTAGGAAGTTTGTATCAAGTTTGGTGCTGTTTTGGCGTGGACTTAGGAAGTTTGTACCAAGTTTTGTGCTGTTTTGGCGTGGACTTAGGAAGTTTGTACCAAGTTTGTTACTGTTTTGGCGTGGACTTAGGAAGTTTGTACCAAGTTTGGTGCTGTTTTGGCGTGGACTTAGGAAGTTTGTACCAAGTTTGTTACTGTTTTGGCGTGGACTTAGGAAGTTTGTACCAAGTTTGTTACTGTTTTGGCGTGGACTTAGGAAGTTTGTACCAAGTTTGGTGCTGTTTTGGCGTGGACTTAGAAAGTTTGTATCAAGTTTGGTGCTGTTTTGGCGTGGACTTAGGAAGTTTGTACCAAGTTTGTTACTGTTTTGGCGTGGACTTAGGAAGTTTGTACCAAGTTTGTTACTGTTTTGGCGTGGACTTAGGAAGTTTGTACCAAGTTTGTTACTGTTTTGGCGTGGACTTAGGAAGTTTGTACCAAGTTTTGTGCTATTTTGGCGTTGTCTTAGGAAGTTTGTACCAAGTTTGTTACTGTTTTGGCGTGGACTTAGGAAGTTTGTACCAAGTTTGTTACTGTTTTGGCGTGGACTTAGGAAGTTTGTACCAAGTTTGTTACTGTTTTGGCGTGGATTTAGGAAGTTTGTACCAAGTTTGTTACTGTTTTGGCGTTGATTTAGGAAGTTTGTTCCAAGTTTGGTGCTGTTTTGGCTTGGACTTAAGAAGTTTGTACCAAGTTTGTTACTGTTTTGGCATGGACTTAGGAAGTTTGTACCAAGTTTGTTACTGTTTTTGCGTGGACTTAAGAAGTTTGTTCCAAGTTTGTTACTGTTTTGGCGTGGACTTAGGAAGTTTGTTCCAAGTTTGTTACTGTTTTGGCGTGGACTTAGGAAGTTTGTACCAAGTTTTGTGCTATTTTGGCGTTGTCTTAGGAAGTTTGTACCAAGTTTGTTACTGTTTTGGCGTCGACTTAGGAAGTTTGTACCAAGTTTTGTGCTATTTTGGCGTTGTCTTAGGAAGTTTGTACCAAGTTTGTTACTGTTTTGGCGTGGACTTAGGAAGTTTGTACCAAGTTTGTTACTGTTTTGGCGTGGACTTAGGAAGTTTGTACCAAGTTTGGTGCTGTTTTGGCGTGGACTTAGGAAGTTTGTACCAAGTTTGTTACTGTTTTGGCGTGGACTTAGGAAGTTTGTATCAAGTTTGGTGCTGTTTTGGCGTGGACTTAGGAAGTTTGTACCAAGTTTGGTGCTGTTTTGGCGTGGACTTAGGAAGTTTGTACCAAGTTTGGTGCTGTTTTGGCGTGGACTTAGGAAGTTTGTACCAAGTTTGTTACTGTTTTGGCGTGGACTTAGAAAGTTTGTATCAAGTTTGGTGCTGTTTTGGCGTGGACTTAGGAAGTTTGTATCAAGTTTGTTTCTGTTTTGGCGTGGACTTAGGAAGTTTGTACCAAGTTTGTTTCTGTTTTGGCGTGGACTTAGGAAGTTTGTATCAAGTTTGGTGCTGTTTTGGCGTGGACTTAGGAAGTTTGTACCAAGTTTGTTACTGTTTTGGCGTGGACTTAGGAAGTTTGTACCAAGTTTGGTGCTGTTTTGGCGTGGACTTAGGAAGTTTGTACCAAGTTTGGTGCTGTTTTGGCGTGGACTTAGGAAGTTTGTACCAAGTTTGTTACTGTTTTGGCGTGGACTTAGGAAGTTTGTACCAAGTTTGTTACTGTTTTGGCGTGGACTTAGGAAGTTTGTACCAAGTTTGGTGCTGTTTTGGCGTGGACTTAGGAAGTTTGTACCAAGTTTGGTGCTGTTTTGGCGTGGACTTAGGAAGTTTGTACCAAGTTTGTTACTGTTTTGGCGCGGACTTAGGAAGTTTGTACCAAGTTTGGTGCTGTTTTGGCGTGGACTTAGGAAGTTTGTACCAAGTTTGTTACTGTTTTGGCGTGGACTTAGGAAGTTTGTATCAAGTTTGGTGCTGTTTTGGCGTGGACTTAGGAAGTTTGTACCAAGTTTGGTGCTGTTTTGGCGTGGACTTAGGAAGTTTGTATCAAGTTTGGTGCTGTTTTGGCGTGGACTTAGGAAGTTTGTACCAAGTTTTGTGCTGTTTTGGCGTGGACTTAGGAAGTTTGTACCAAGTTTGTTACTGTTTTGGCGTGGACTTAGGAAGTTTGTACCAAGTTTGGTGCTGTTTTGGCGTGGACTTAGGAAGTTTGTACCAAGTTTGTTACTGTTTTGGCGTGGACTTAGGAAGTTTGTACCAAGTTTGTTACTGTTTTGGCGCGGACTTAGGAAGTTTGTACCAAGTTTGGTGCTGTTTTGGCGTGGACTTAGGAAGTTTGTACCAAGTTTGTTACTGTTTTGGCGTGGACTTAGGAAGTTTGTACCAAGTTTGGTGCTGTTTTGGCGTGGACTTAGGAAGTTTGTACCAAGTTTGTTACTGTTTTGGCGTGGACTTAGGAAGTTTGTATCAAGTTTGGTGCTGTTTTGGCGTGGACTTATGAAGTTTGTACCAAGTTTGGTGCTGTTTTGGCGTGGACTTAGGAAGTTTGTACCAAGTTTGGTGCTGTTTTGGCGTGGACTTAGGAAGTTTGTACCAAGTTTGTTACTGTTTTGGCGTGGACTTAGGAAGTTTGTATCAAGTTTGGTGCTGTTTTGGCGTGGACTTAGGAAGTTTGTATCAAGTTTGTTACTGTTTTGGCGTGGACTTAGGAAGTTTGTACCAAGTTTGGTGCTGTTTTGGCGTGGACTTAGGAAGTTTGTACCAAGTTTGGTGCTGTTTTGGCGTGGACTTAGGAAGTTTGTACCAAGTTTGTTACTGTTTTGGCGTGGACTTAGGAAGTTTGTACCTAGTTTGTTTCTGTTTTGGCGTGGACTTAGGAAGTTTGTACCAAGTTTGTTACTGTTTTGGCGTGGACTTAGGAAGTTTGTACCAAGTTTGTTACTGTTTTGGCGTGGACTTAGGAAGTTTGTATCAAGTTTGGTGCTGTTTTGGCGCGGACTTAGGAAGTTTGTACCAAGTTTGGTGCTGTTTTGGCGTGGACTTAGGAAGTTTGTACCAAGTTTGTTACTGTTTTGGCGTGGACTTAGGAAGTTTTTACCAAGTTTGGTGCTGTTTTGGCGTGGACTTAGGAAGTTTGTACCTAGTTTGGTGCTGTTTTGGCGTGGACTTAGGAAGTTTGTATCAAGTTTGTTACTGTTTTGGCGTGGACTTAGGAAGTTTGTACCAAGTTTGGTGCTGTTTTGGCGTGGACTTAGGAAGTTTGTACCTAGTTTTTTTCTGTTTTGGCGTGGACTTAGGAAGTTTGTACCAAGTTTGTTACTGTTTTGGCGTGGACTTAGGAAGTTTGTACCAAGTTTGTTACTGTTTTGGCGTGGACTTAGGAAGTTTGTACCAAGTTTGGTGCTGTTTTGGCGTGGACTTAGGAAGTTTGTACCAAGTTTGTTACTGTTTTGGCGCGGACTTCGGAAGTTTGTACCAAGTTTGGTGCTGTTTTGGCGTGGACTTAGGAAGTTTGTACCAAGTTTGTTACTGTTTTGGCGTGGACTTAGGAAGTTTGTACCAAGTTTGGTGCTGTTTTGGCGTGGACTTAGGAAGTTTGTACCTAGTTTGGTGCTGTTTTGGCGTGGACTTAGGAAGTTTGTATCAAGTTTGGTGCTGTTTTGGCGTGGACTTAGGAAGTTTGTACCAAGTTTGGTGCTGTTTTGGCGTGGACTTAGGAAGTTTGTACCAAGTTTGTTACTGTTTTGGCGTGGACTTAGGAAGTTTGTACCAAGTTTGTTTCTGTTTTGGCGTGGACTTAGGAAGTTTGTACCAAGTTTGTTACTGTTTTGGCGTGGACTTAGGAAGTTTGTACCAAGTTTGTTACTGTTTTGGCGTGGACTTAGGAAGTTTGTACCAAGTTTGGTGCTGTTTTGGCGTGGACTTAGGAAGTTTGTACCTAGTTTTTTTCTGTTTTGGCGTGGACTTAGGAAGTTTGTACCAAGTTTGTTACTGTTTTGGCGTGGACTTAGGAAGTTTGTACCAAGTTTGTTACTGTTTTGGCGTGGACTTAGGAAGTTTGTACCAAGTTTGGTGCTGTTTTGGCGTGGACTTAGGAAGTTTGTACCAAGTTTGTTACTGTTTTGGCGCGGACTTAGGAAGTTTGTACCAAGTTTGGTGCTGTTTTGGCGTGGACTTAGGAAGTTTGTACCAAGTTTGTTACTGTTTTGGCGTGGACTTAGGAAGTTTGTACCAAGTTTGGTGCTGTTTTGGCGTGGACTTAGGAAGTTTGTACCTAGTTTGGTGCTGTTTTGGCGTGGACTTAGGAAGTTTGTATCAAGTTTGTTACTGTTTTGGCGTGGACTTAGGAAGTTTGTTCCAAGTTTGGTGCTGTTTTGGCGTGGACTTAGGAAGTTTGTACCAAGTTTGGTGCTGTTTTGGCGTGGACTTAGGAAGTTTGTACCTAGTTTGTTACTGTTTTGGCGTGGACTTAGGAAGTTTGTATCAAGTTTGGTGCTGTTTTGGCGTGGACTTAGGAAGTTTGTACCAAGTTTGGTGCTGTTTTGGCGTGGACTTAGGAAGTTTGTACCAAGTTTGGTGCTGTTTTGGCGTGGACTTAGGAAGTTTGTACCAAGTTTGGTGCTGTTTTGGCGTGGACTTAGGAAGTTTGTACCAAGTTTGTTACTGTTTTGGCGCGGACTTAGGAAGTTTGTACCAAGTTTGGTGCTGTTTTGGCGTGGACTTAGGAAGTTTGTACCAAGTTTGTTACTGTTTTGGCGTGGACTTAGGAAGTTTGTACCAAGTTTGGTGCTGTTTTGGCGTGGACTTAGGAAGTTTGTACCAAGTTTGTTACTGTTTTGGCGTGGACTTAGGAAGTTTGTACCAAGTTTGTTACTGTTTTGGCGTGGACTTAGGAAGTTTGTACCTAGTTTGTTACTGTTTTGGCGTGGACTTAGGAAGTTTGTATCAAGTTTGGTGCTGTTTTGGCGTGGACTTAGGAAGTTTGTATCAAGTTTGTTACTGTTTTGGCGTGGACTTAGGAAGTTTGTACCAAGTTTGGTGCTGTTTTGGCGTGGACTTAGGAAGTTTGTACCAAGTTTGGTGCTGTTTTGGCGTGGACTTAGGAAGTTTGTACCAAGTTTGTTACTGTTTTGGCGTGGACTTAGGAAGTTTGTACCTAGTTTGTTTCTGTTTTGGCGTGGACTTAGGAAGTTTGTACCAAGTTTGTTACTGTTTTGGCGTGGACTTAGGAAGTTTGTACCAAGTTTGTTACTGTTTTGGCGTGGACTTAGGAAGTTTGTATCAAGTTTGGTGCTGTTTTGGCGCGGACTTAGGAAGTTTGTACCAAGTTTGGTGCTGTTTTGGCGTGGACTTAGGAAGTTTGTACCAAGTTTGTTACTGTTTTGGCGTGGACTTAGGAAGTTTTTACCAAGTTTGGTGCTGTTTTGGCGTGGACTTAGGAAGTTTGTACCTACTTTGGTGCTGTTTTGGCGTGGACTTAGGAAGTTTGTATCAAGTTTGTTACTGTTTTGGCGTGGACTTAGGAAGTTTGTACCAAGTTTGGTGCTGTTTTGGCGTGGACTTAGGAAGTTTGTACCAAGTTTGTTTCTGTTTTGGCGTGGACTTAGGAAGTTTGTACCAAGTTTGTTACTGTTTTGGCGTGGACTTAGGAAGTTTGTACCAAGTTTGTTACTGTTTTGGCGTGGACTTAGGAAGTTTGTACCAAGTTTGGTGCTGTTTTGGCGTGGACTTAGGAAGTTTGTACCAAGTTTGTTACTGTTTTGGCGTGGACTTAGGAAGTTTGTACCAAGTTTGGTGCTGTTTTGGCGTGGACTTAGGAAGTTTGTACCAAGTTTGTTACTGTTTTGGCGTGGACTTAGGAAGTTTGTACCAAGTTTGTTACTGTTTTGGCGTGGACTTAGGAAGTTTGTACCAAGTTTGTTACTGTTTTGGCGTGGACTTAGGAAGTTTGTACCAAGTTTGTTACTGTTTTGGCGTGGACTTAGGAAGTTTGTACCAAGTTTGTTACTGTTTTGGCGTGGACTTAGGAAGTTTGTACCAAGTTTGTTACTGTTTTGGCGTGGACTTAGGAAGTTTGTACCAAGTTTGTTACTGTTTTGGCGTGGACTTAGGAAGTTTGTACCTAGTTTGTTTCTGTTTTGGCGTGGACTTAGGAAGTTTGTACCAAGTTTGTTACTGTTTTGGCGTGGACTTAGGAAGTTTGTACCAAGTTTGTTACTGTTTTGGCGTGGACTTAGGAAGTTTGTACCAAGTTTGTTACTGTTTTGGCGTGGACTTAGGAAGTTTGTACCAAGTTTGGTGCTGTTTTGGCGTGGACTTAGGAAGTTTGTACCAAGTTTGTTACTGTTTTGGCGTGGACTTAGGAAGTTTGTACCAAGTTTGTTACTGTTTTGGCGTGGACTTAGGAAGTTTGTACCAAGTTTGTTACTGTTTTGGCGTGGACTTAGGAAGTTTGTATCAAGTTTGGTGCTGTTTTGGCGTGGACTTAGAAAGTTTGTATCAAGTTTGTTACTGTTTTGGCGTGGACTTAGGAAGTTTGTACCAAGTTTGTTACTGTTTTGGCGTGGACTTAGGAAGTTTGTACCTAGTTTGTTTCTGTTTTGGCGTGGACTTAGGAAGTTTGTACCAAGTTTGTTACTGTTTTGGCGTGGACTTAGGAAGTTTGTACCAAGTTTGTTACTGTTTTGGCGTGGACTTAGGAAGTTTGTACCAAGTTTGTTACTGTTTTGGCGTGGACTTAGGAAGTTTGTACCAAGTTTGTTACTGTTTTGGCGTGGACTTAGGAAGTTTGTACCAAGTTTGGTGCTGTTTTGGCGTGGACTTAGGAAGTTTGTACCAAGTTTGTTACTGTTTTGGCGTGGACTTAGGAAGTTTGTACCAAGTTTGTTACTGTTTTGGCGTGGACTTAGGAAGTTTGTACCAAGTTTGTTACTGTTTTGGCGTGGACTTAGGAAGTTTGTATCAAGTTTGGTGCTGTTTTGGCGTGGACTTAGAAAGTTTGTATCAAGTTTGGTGCTGTTTTGGCGTGGACTTAGAAAGTTTGTATCAAGTTTGTTACTGTTTTGGCGTGGACTTAGGAAGTTTGTACCTAGTTTGGTGCTGTTTTGGCGTGGACTTAGGAAGTTTGTACCAAGTTTGTTACTGTTTTGGCGTGGACTTAGGAAGTTTGTACCAAGTTTGTTACTGTTTTGGCGTGGACTTAGGAAGTTTGTACCAAGTTTGTTACTGTTTTGGCGTGGACTTAGGAAGTTTGTACCAAGTTTGTTACTGTTTTGGCGTGGACTTAGGAAGTTTGTATCAAATTTGGTGCTGTTTTGGCGTGGACTTAGAAAGTTTGTATCAAATTTGGTGCTGTTTTGGCGTGGACTTAGAAAGTTTGTATCAAGTTTGGTGCTGTTTTGGCGTGGACTTAGGAAGTTTGTACCTAGTTTGTTACTGTTTTGGCGTGGACTTAGGAAGTTTGTACCAAGTTTGTTACTGTTTTGGCGTGGACTTAGGAAGTGTGTACCAAGTTTGTTACTGTTTTGGCGTGGACTTAGGAAGTTTGTACCAAGTTTGGTGCTGTTTTGGCGTGGACTTAGGAAGTTTGTACCAAGTTTGTTACTGTTTTGGCGTGGACTTAGGAAGTTTGTACCAAGTTTGTTACTGTTTTGGCGTGGACTTAGGAAGTTTGTACCAAGTTTGTTACTGTTTTGGCGTGGACTTAGGAAGTTTGTACCAAGTTTGTTACTGTTTTGGCGTGGACTTAGGAAGTTTGTACCAAGTTTGTTACTGTTTTGGCGTGGACTTAGGAAGTTTGTATCAAGTTTGGTGCTGTTTTGGCGTGGACTTAGAAAGTTTGTATCAAGTTTGGTGCTGTTTTGGCGTGCACTTAGAAAGTTTGTATCAAGTTTGGTGCTGTTTTGGCGTGGACTTAGGAAGTTTGTACCTACTTTGTTTCTGTTTTGGCGTGGACTTAGGAAGTTTGTATCAAGTTTGGTGCTGTTTTGGCGTGGACTTAGGAAGTTTGTACCAAGTTTGTTACTGTTTTGGCGTGGACTTAGGAAGTTTGTACCAAGTTTGGTGCTGTTTTGGCGCGGACTTACGAAGTTTGTACCAAGTTTGGTGCTGTTTTGGCGTGGACTTAGGAAGTTTGTACCAAGTTTGTTACTGTTTTGGCGTGGACTTAGGAAGTTTGTATCAAGTTTGGTGCTGTTTTGGCGTGGACTTAGAAAGTTTGTATCAAGTTTGGTGCTGTTTTGGCGTGGACTTAGGAAGTTTGTACCAAGTTTGGTGCTGTTTTGGCGTGGACTTAGGAAGTTTGTACCAAGTTTGTTACTGTTTTGGCGTGGACTTAGGAAGTTTGTACCAAGTTTGTTACTGTTTTGGCGTGGACTTAGGAAGTTTGTACCAAGTTTGTTACTGTTTTGGCGTGGACTTAGGAAGTTTGTACCAAGTTTGTTACTGTTTTGGCGTGGACTTAGGAAGTTTGTACCAAGTTTGTTACTGTTTTGGCGTGGACTTAGGAAGTTTGTACCAAGTTTGTTACTGTTTTGGCGTGGACTTAGGAAGTTTGTACCAAGTTTGTTACTGTTTTGGCGTGGACTTAGGAAGTTTGTACCAAGTTTGGTGCTGTTTTGGCGTGGACTTAGGAAGTTTGTACCAAATTTGTTACTGTTTTGGCGTGGACTTAGGAAGTTTGTACCAAGTTTGTTACTGTTTTGGCGTTGACTTAGGAAGTTTGTACCTAGTTTGTTTCTGTTTTGGCGTGGACTTAGGAAGTTTGTATCAAGTTTGGTGCTGTTTTGGCGTGGACTTAGGAAGTTTGTACCAAGTTTGGTGCTGTTTTGGCGTGGACTTAGGAAGTTTGTACCAAGTTTGTTACTGTTTTGGCGTGGACTTAGGAAGTTTGTACCAAGATTGTTACTATTTTGGCGTGGACTTAGGAAGTTTGTACCAAGTTTGTTACTGTTTTGGTGTGGACTTAGGAAGTTTGTACCAAGTTTGGTGCTGTTTTGGCGCGGACTTACGAAGTTTGTACCAAGTTTCGTGCTGTTTGGCGTGGACTTAGGAAGTTTGTACCAAGTTTGTTACTGTTTTGGCGTGGACTTAGGAAGTTTGTACCAAGTTTGTTTCTGTTTTGGCGTGGACTTAGGAAGTTTGTACCAAGTTTGGTGCTGTTTTGGCGCGGACTTACGAAGTTTGTACCAAGTTTGGTGCTGTTTTGGCGTGGACTTAGGAAGTTTGTACCAAGTTTGTTACTGTTTTGGCGTGGACTTAGGAAGTTTGTACCAAGTTTGTTACTGTTTTGGCGTGGACTTAGGAAGTTTGTACCAAGTTTGTTACTGTTTTGGCGTGGACTTAGGAAGTTTGTACCAAGTTTGGTGCTGTTTTGGCGTGGACTTAGGAAGTTTGTACCAAGTTTGTTACTGTTTTGGCGTGGACTTAGGAAGTTTGTACCAAGTTTGGTGCTGTTTTGGCGTGGACTTAGGAAGTTTGTACCAAGTTTGTTACTGTTTTGGCGTGGACTTAGGAAGTTTGTATCAAGTTTGGTGATGTTTTGGCGTGGACTTAGGAAGTTTGTACCAAGTTTGTTACTGTTTTGGCGTGGACTTAGAAAGTTTGTATCAAGTTTGGTGCTGTTTTGGCGTGGACTTAGGAAGTTTGTACCAAGTTTGTTACTGTTTTGGCGTGGACTTAGGAAGTTTGTATCAAGTTTGGTGCTGTTTTGGCGCGGACTTAGGAAGTTTGTACCAAGTTTGGTGCTGTTTTGGCGTGGACTTAGGAAGTTTGTACCAAGTTTGGTGCTGTTTTGGCGTGGATTTAGTAAGTTTGTACCAAGTTTGTTATTGTTTTGGCGTGGACTTAGGAAGTTTGTACCAAGTTTGTTACTGTTTTGGCGTGGACTTAGGAAGTTTGTACCAAGTTTGTTACTGTTTTGGCGTGGACTTAGGAAGTTTGTACCAAGTTTGGTGCTGTTTTTGCGTGGACTTAAGAAGTTTGTTCCAAGTTTGTTACTGTTTTGGCGTGGACTTAGGAAGTTTGTACCAAGTTTGTTACTGTTTTGGCGTGGACTTAAGAAGTTTGTACCAAGTTTGGTGCTGTTTTGGCGTGGACTTAGGAAGTTTGTACCAAGTTTGGTGCTGTTTTTGCGTGGACTTAAGAAGTTTGTTCCAAGTTTGTTACTGTTTTGGCGTGGACTTAGGAAGTTTGTACCAAGTTTGTTACTGTTTTGGCGTGGACTTAGGAAGTTTGTACCAAGTTTGTTACTGTTTTCGCGTGGACTTAGGAAGTTTGTACCAAGTTTGTTACTGTTTTGGCGTGGATTTAGGAAGTTTGTACCAAGTTTGGTGCTGTTTTGGCGTGGACTTAGGAAGTTTGTACCAAGTTTGTTACTGTTTTGGCGTGGACTTAGTAAGTTTGTTCCAAGTTTGGTAGTGTTTTGGCGTGGACTTAGGAAGTTTGTTCCAAGTTTGGTAGTGTTTTGGCGTGGACTTAGGAAGTTTGACCAAGTTTGGTGCTGTTTTGGCGTGGACTTAGGAAGTTTGTACCAAGTTTGTTACTGTTTTGGCGTGGACTTAGGAAGTTTGTACCAAGTTTGTTACTGTTTTGGCGTGGACTTAGGAAGTTTGTACCAAGTTTGGTGCTGTTTTGGCGTGGATTTAGTAACTTTGTACCAAGTTTGTTATTGTTTTGGCGTGGACTTAGGAAGTTTGTTCCAAGTTTGGTAGTGTTTTGGCGTGGACTTAGGAAGTTTGTACCATGTTTGGTGCTGTTTTGGCGTGGACTTAGGAAGTTTGTACCAAGTTTGTTACTGTTTTGGCGTGGACTTAGGAAGTTTGTACCAAGTTTGTTACTGTTTTGGCGTGGACTTAGTAAGTTTGTTCCAAGTTTGGTAGTGTTTTGGCGTGGACTTAGGAAGTTTGTTCCAAGTTTGGTAGTGTTTTGGCGTGGACTTAGGAAGTTTGACCAAGTTTGGTGCTGTTTTGGCGTGGACTTAGGAAGTTTGTACCAAGTTTGTTACTGTTTTGGCGTGGACTTAGGAAGTTTGTACCAAGTTTGTTACTGTTTTGGCGTGGACTTAGGAAGTTTGTACCAAGTTTGTTACTGTTTTGGCGTGGACTTAGGAAGTTTGTACCAAGTTTGGTGCTGTTTTGGCGTGGACTTAGGAAGTTTGTACCAAGTTTGTTACTGTTTTGGCGCGGACTTAGGAAGTTTGCACCAAGTATGTTACTGTTTTGGCGTGGACTTAGGAAGTTTGTACCAAGTTTGGTGATGTTTTGGCGTGGACTTAGGAAGTTTGTACCAAGTTTGTTACTGTTTTGGCGCGGACTTAGGAAGTTTGCACCAAGTATGTTACTGTTTTGGCGTGGACTTAGGAAGTTTGTACCAAGTTTGTTACTGTTTTGGCGCGGACTTAGGAAGTTTGCACCAAGTATGTTACTGTTTTGGCGTGGACTTAGGAAGTTTGTACCAAGTTTGTTACTGTTTTGGCGTGGACTTACGAAGTTTGTACCAAGTTTGGTGCTGTTTTGGCGTGGACTTACGAAGTTTGTACCAAGTATGGTGCTGTTTTGGCGTGGACTTAGGAAGTTTGTACCAAGTTTGTTACTGTTTTGGCGCGGACTTAGGAAGTTTGCACCAAGTATGTTACTGTTTTGGCGTGGACTTAGGAAGTTTGTACCAAGTTTGGTGATGTTTTGGCGTGGACTTAGGAAGTTTGTACCAAGTTTGGTGCTGTTTTGGCGTGGACTTAGGAAGTTTGTACCAAGTTTGTTACTGTTTTGGCGTGGACTTAGGAAGTATGTTCCAAGTTTGTTACTGTTTTGGCGTGGACTTAGGAAGTTTGTACCAAGTTTGGTGATGTTTTGGCGTGGACTTAGGAAGTTTGTACCAAGTTTGTTACTGTTTTGGCGCGGACTTAGGAAGTTTGCACCAAGTATGTTACTGTTTTGGCGTGGACTTAGGAAGTTTGTACCAAGTTTGTTACTGTTTTGGCGCGGACTTAGGAAGTTTGCACCAAGTATGTTACTGTTTTGGCGTGGACTTAGGAAGTTTGTACCAAGTTTGTTACTGTTTTGGCGTGGACTTACGAAGTTTGTACCAAGTTTGGTGCTGTTTTGGCGTGGACTTACGAAGTTTGTACCAAGTATGGTGCTGTTTTGGCGTGGACTTAGGAAGTTTGTACCAAGTTTGTTACTGTTTTGGCGCGGACTTAGGAAGTTTGCACCAAGTATGTTACTGTTTTGGCGTGGACTTAGGAAGTTTGTACCAAGTTTGGTGATGTTTTGGCGTGGACTTAGGAAGTTTGTACCAAGTTTGGTGCTGTTTTGGCGTGGACTTAGGAAGTTTGTACCAAGTTTGTTACTGTTTTGGCGTGGACTTAGGAAGTATGTTCCAAGTTTGTTACTGTTTTGGCGTGGACTATGGAAGTTTGTACCAAGTTTGTTACTGTTTTGGCGTGGACTTAGGAAGTTTGTATCAAGTTTGGTGCTGTTTTGGCGTGGACTTAGGAAGTTTGTACCTAGTTTGTTTCTGTTTTGGCGTGGACTTAGGAAGTTTGTACCAAGTTTGGTGCTGTTTTGGCGTGGACTTAGGAAGTTTGTACCAAGTTTGTTACTGTTTTGGCGTGGACTTAGGAAGTTTGTACCAAGTTTGGTGCTGTTTTGGCGTGGACTTAGGAAGTTTGTACCAAGTTTGTTACTGTTTTGGCGTGGACTTAGGAAGTTTGTACCAAGTTTGTTACTGTTTTGGCGTGGACTTAGGAAGTTTGTACCAAGTTTGTTACTGTTTTGGCGTGGAATTAGGAAGTTTGTACCAAGTTTGGTGATGTTTTGGCGTGGACTTAGGAAGTTTGTACCAAGTTTGGTGCTGTTTTGGCGTGGACTTAGGAAGTTTGTACCAAGTTTGTTACTGTTTTGGCGCGGACTTAGGAAGTTTGCACCAAGTATGTTACTGTTTTGGCGTGGACTTAGGAAGTTTGTACCAAGTTTGGTGATGTTTTGGCGTGGACTTAGGAAGTTTGTACCAAGTTTGTTACTGTTTTGGCGCGGACTTAGGAAGTTTGCACCAAGTATGTTACTGTTTTGGCGTGGACTTAGGAAGTTTGTACCAAGTTTGTTACTGTTTTGGCGCGGACTTAGGAAGTTTGCACCAAGTATGTTACTGTTTTGGCGTGGACTTAGGAAGTTTGTACCAAGTTTGTTACTGTTTTGGCGTGGACTTACGAAGTTTGTACCAAGTTTGGTGCTGTTTTGGCGTGGACTTACGAAGTTTGTACCAAGTATGGTGCTGTTTTGGCGTGGACTTAGGAAGTTTGTACCAAGTTTGTTACTGTTTTGGCGCGGACTTAGGAAGTTTGCACCAAGTATGTTACTGTTTTGGCGTGGACTTAGGAAGTTTGTACCAAGTTTGGTGATGTTTTGGCGTGGACTTAGGAAGTTTGTACCAAGTTTGGTGCTGTTTTGGCGTGGACTTAGGAAGTTTGTACCAAGTTTGTTACTGTTTTGGCGTGGACTTAGGAAGTATGTTCCAAGTTTGTTACTGTTTTGGCGTGGACTATGGAAGTTTGTACCAAGTTTGTTACTGTTTTGGCGTGGACTTAGGAAGTTTGTATCAAGTTTGGTGCTGTTTTGGCGTGGACTTAGGAAGTTTGTACCTAGTTTGTTTCTGTTTTGGCGTTGACTTAGGAAGTTTGTACCAAGTTTGTTTCTGTTTTGGCGCGGACTTACGAAGTTTGTAGCAAGTTTGGTGCTGTTTTGGCGTGGACTTAGGAAGTTTGTACCAAGTTTGTTACTGTTTTGGCGTGGACTTAGGAAGTTTGTACCAAGTTTGTTACTGTTTTGGCGTGGACTTAGGAAGTTTGTACCAAGTTTGGTGCTGTTTTGGCGTGGACTTAGGAAGTTTGTACCAAGTTTGGTGCTGTTTTGGCGTGGACTTAGGAAGTTTGTACCAAGTTTGTTACTGTTTTGGCGTGGACTTAGGAAGTTTGTATCAAGTTTGGTGCTGTTTTGGCGTGGACTTAGGAAGTTTGTACCTAGTTTGTTTCTGTTTTGGCGTTGACTTAGGAAGTTTGTACCAAGTTTGTTTCTGTTTTGGCGCGGACTTACGAAGTTTGTAGCAAGTTTGGTGCTGTTTTGGCGTGGACTTAGGAAGTTTGTACCAAGTTTGTTACTGTTTTGGCGTGGACTTAGGAAGTTTGTACCAAGTTTGTTACTG
The DNA here is from genome assembly GCA_914969975.1 of Anopheles atroparvus. NCBI lineage: Eukaryota > Metazoa > Arthropoda > Insecta > Diptera > Culicidae > Anopheles > Anopheles atroparvus. Next base: position 440,327 of record CAJZCY010000011.1, read on the forward strand.
TTTTGGCGTGGACTTAGGAAGTTTGTACCAAGTTTGTTACTGTTTTGGCGTGGACTTAGGAAGTTTGTACCAAGTTTGGTGCTGTTTTGGCGCGGACTTACGAAGTTTGTACCAAGTTTGGTGCTGTTTTGGCGTGGACTTAGGAAGTTTGTACCAAGTTTGTTACTGTTTTGGCGTGGACTTAGGAAGTTTGTATCAAGTTTGGTGCTGTTTTGGCGTGGACTTAGGAAGTTTGTACCTAGTTTGTTTCTGTTTTGGCGTTGACTTAGGAAGTTTGTACCAAGTTTGTTTCTGTTTTGGCGCGGACTTACGAAGTTTGTACCAAGTTTGGTGCTGTTTTGGCGTGGACTTAGGAAGTTTGTACCAAGTTTGTTACTGTTTTGGCGTGGACTTAGGAAGTTTGTACCAAGTTTGTTACTGTTTTGGCGTGGACTTAGGAAGTTTGTAACAAGTTTGTTACTGTTTTGGCGTGGACTTAGGAAGTTTGTACCAAGTTTGTTACTGTTTTGGCGTGGACTTAGGAAGTTTGTATCAAGTTTGTTACTGTTTTGGCGTGGACTTAGGAAGTTTGTACCAAGTTTGTTACTGTTTTGGCGTGGACTTAGGAAGTTTGTACCAAGTTTGTTACTGTTTTGGCGTGGACTTAGGAAGTTTGTACCAAGTTTGGCGCTGTTTTGGCGTGGACTTAGGAAGTTTGTACCAAGTTTGTTACTGTTTTGGCGTGGACTTAGGAAGTTTGTATCAAGTTTGGTGCTGTTTTGGCGTGGACTTAGGAAGTTTGTACCTAGTTTGTTTCTGTTTTGGCGTGGACTTAGGAAGTTTGTACCAAGTTTGTTACTGTTTTGGCGTGGACTTAGGAAGTTTGTACCAAGTTTGTTACTGTTTTGGCGTGGACTTAGAAAGTTTGTATCAAGTTTGGTGCTGTTTTGGCGTGGACTTAGGAAGTTTGTACCTAGTTTGTTTCTGTTTTGGCGTGGACTTAGGAAGTTTGTACCAAGTTTGGTGCTGTTTTGGCGTGGACTTAGGAAGTTTGTACCAAGTTTGTTAATGTATTGGCGTGGACTTAGGAAGTTTGTACCAAGTTTGGTGCTGTTTTGGCGTGGACTTAGGAAGTTTGTACCTAGTTTGTTTCTGTTTTGGCGTGGACTTAGGAAGTTTGTACCAAGTTTGTTACTGTTTTGGCGTGGACTTAGGAAGTTTGTACCAAGTTTGTTACTGTTTTGGCGTGGACTTAGGAAGTTTGTACCAAGTTTGTTACTGTTTTGGCGTGGACTTAGGAAGTTTGTACCAAGTTTGTTACTGTTTTGGCGTGGACTTAGGAAGTTTGTACCAAGTTTGTTACTGTTTTGGCGTGGACTTAGGAACTTTGCACCAAGTTTGTTACTGTTTTGGCGTGGACTTAGGAAGTTTGTATCAAGTTTGTTACTGTTTTGGCGTGGACTTAGGTAGTTTGTACCAAGTTTGGTGCTGTTTTGGCGTGGACTTAGGAAGTTTGTACCAAGTTTGTTACTGTTTTGGCGTGGACTTAGGAAGTTTGTACCAAGTTTGTTACTGTTTTGGCGTGGACTTAGGAAGTTTGTACCAAGTTTGTTACTGTTTTGGCGTGGACTTAGGAAGTTTGTACCAAGTTTGTTACTGTTTTGGCGTGGACTTAGGAAGTTTGTACCAAGTTTGGTGCTGTTTTGGCGTGGACTTAGGAAGTTTGTACCAAGTTTGTTACTGTTTTGGCGTGGACTTAGGAAGTTTGTACCAAGTTTGTTACTGTTTTGGCGTGGACTTAGGAAGTTTGTACCAAGTTTGTTACTGTTTTGGCGTGGACTTAGGAAGTTTGTACCAAGTTTGGTGCTGTTTTGGCGTGGACTTAGGAAGTTTGTACCAAGTTTGTTACTGTTTTGGCGTGGACTTAGGAAGTTTGTACCAAGTTTGGTGCTGTTTTGGCGTGGACTTAGGAAGTTTGTACCAAGTTTGTTACTGTTTTGGCGTGGACTTAGGAAGTTTGTACCAAGTTTGTTACTGTTTTGGCGTGGACTTAGGAAGTTTGTACCAAGTTTGGTGCTGTTTTGGCGTGGACTTAGGAAGTTTGTATCAAGTTTGGTGCTGTTTTGGCGTGGACTTAGGAAGTTTGTACCTAGTTTGTTTCTGTTTTGGCGTGGACTTAGGAACTTTGCACCAAGTTTGTTACTGTTTTGGCGTGGACTTAGGAAGTTTGTATCAAGTTTGTTACTGTTTTGGCGTGGACTTAGGAAGTTTGTATCAAGTTTGTTACTGTTTTGGCGTGGACTTAGGAAGTTTGTACCAAGTTTGTTACTGTTTTGGCGTGGACTTAGGAAGTTTGCACCAAGTTTGTTACTGTTTTGGCGTGGACTTAGGAAGTTTGTATCAAGTTTGTTACTGTTTTGGCGTGGACTTAGGAAGTTTGTACCAAGTTTGTTACTGTTTTGGCGTGGACTTAGGAAGTTTGTACCATGTTTGGTGCTGTTTTGGCGTGGACTTAGGAAGTTTGTACCAAGTTTGTTACTGTTTTGGCGCGGACTTACGAAGTTTGTACCAAGTTTGGTGCTGTTTTGGCGTGGACTTAGGAAGTTTGTACCAAGTTTGTTACTGTTTTGGCGTGGACTTAGGAAGTTTGTACCAAGTTTGTTACTGTTTTGGCGTGGACTTAGGAAGTTTGTACCAAGTTTGTTACTGTTTTGGCGTGGACTTAGGAAGTTTGTACCAAGTTTGTTACTGTTTTGGCGTGGACTAAGGAAGTTTGTATCAAGTTTGGTGCTGTTTTGGCGTGGACTTAGAAAGTTTGTATCAAGTTTGGTGCTGTTTCGGCATGGACTTAGGAAGTTTGTACCAAGTTTGTTACTGTTTTGGCGTGGACTTAGGAAGTTTGTACCAAGTTTGTTTCTGTTTTGGCGCGGACTTACGAAGTTTGTACCAAGTTTGGTGCTGTTTTGGCGTGGACTTAGGAAGTTTGTACCAAGTTTGTTACTGTTTTGGCGTGGACTTAGGAAGTTTGTACCAAGTTTGTTACTGTTTTGGCGTGGACTTAGGAAGTTTGTACCAAGTTTGGTGCTGTTTTGGCGTGGACTTAGGAAGTTTGTACCAAGTTTGTTACTGTTTTGGCGTGGACTTAGGAAGTTTGTACCAAGTTTGTTACTGTTTTGGCGTGGACTTAGGAAGTTTGTACCAAGTTTGGTGCTGTTTTGGCGTGGACTTAGGAAGTTTGTACCAAGTTTGTTACTGTTTTGGCGTGGACTTAGAAAGTTTGTATCAAGTTTGGTGCTGTTTTGGCGTGGACTTAGGAAGTTTGTACCAAGTTTGTTACTGTTTTGGCGTGGACTTAGGAAGTTTGTACCAAGTTTGTTACTGTTTTGGCGTGGACTTAGGAAGTTTGTACCAAGTTTGGTGCTGTTTTGGCGTGGACTTAGGAAGTTTGTACCAAGTTTGTTACTGTTTTGGCGTGGACTTAGGAAGTTTGTACCAAGTTTGTTACTGTTTTGGCGTGGACTTAGGAACTTTGCACCAAGTTTGTTACTGTTTTGGCGTGGACTTAGGAAGTTTGTATCAAGTTTGTTACTGTTTTGGCGTGGACTTAGGAAGTTTGTACCAAGTTTGGTGCTGTTTTGGCGTGGACTTAGGAAGTTTGTACCAAGTTTGTTACTGTTTTGGCGTGGACTTAGGAAGTTTGTACCAAGTTTGTTACTGTTTTGGCGTGGACTTAGGAAGTTTGTACCAAGTTTGGTGCTGTTTTGGCGTGGACTTAGGAAGTTTGTACCAAGTTTGTTACTGTTTTGGCGTGGACTTAGGAAGTTTGTACCAAGTTTGTTACTGTTTTGGCGTGGACTTAGGAAGTTTGTACCAAGTTTGTTACTGTTTTGGCGTGGACTTAGGAAGTTTGTACCAAGTTTGGTGCTGTTTTGGCGTGGACTTAGGAAGTTTGTACCAAGTTTGTTACTGTTTTGGCGTGGACTTAGGAAGTTTGTACCAAGTTTGGGGCTGTTTTGGCGTGGACTTAGGAAGTTTGTACCAAGTTTGTTACTGTTTTGGCGTGGACTTAGAAAGTTTGTATCAAGTTTGGTGCTGTTTTGGCGTGGACTTAGGAAGTTTGTACCAAGTTTGTTACTGTTTTGGCGTGGACTTAGGAAGTTTGTACCAAGTTTGTTACTGTTTTGGCGTGGACTTAGGAAGTTTGTACCAAGTTTGGTGCTGTTTTGGCGTGGACTTAGGAAGTTTGTACCAAGTTTGTTACTGTTTTGGCGTGGACTTAGGAAGTTTGTACCAAGTTTGTTACTGTTTTGGCGTGGACTTAGGAAGTTTGTACCAAGTTTGTTACTGTTTTGGCGTGGACTTAGGAAGTTTGTACCAAGTTTGTTACTGTTTTGGCGTGGACTTAGGAAGTTTGTACCAAGTTTGTTACTGTTTTGGCGTGGACTTAGAAAGTTTGTATCAAGTTTGGTGCTGTTTTGGCGTGGACTTAGGAAGTTTGTACCAAGTTTGTTACTGTTTTGGCGTGGACTTAGGAAGTTTGTACCAAGTTTGTTACTGTTTTGGCGTGGACTTAGAAAGTTTGTATCAAGTTTGGTGCTGTTTTGGCGTGGACTTAGGAAGTTTGTACCAAGTTTGTTACTGTTTTGGCGTGGACTTAGGAAGTTTGTACCAAGTTTGGTGCTGTTTTGGCGTGGACTTAGGAAGTTTGTACCAAGTTTGTTACTGTTTTGGCGTGGACTTAGGAAGTTTGTACCAAGTTTGTTACTGTTTTGGCGTGGACTTAGGAAGTTTGTACCAAGTTTGGTGCTGTTTTGGCGTGGACTTAGGAAGTTTGTACCAAGTTTGTTACTGTTTTGGCGTGGACTTAGGAAGTTTGTACCAAGTTTGGTGCTGTTTTGGCGTGGACTTAGGAAGTTTGTACCAAGTTTGTTACTGTTTTGGCGTGGACTTAGGAAGTTTGTACCAAGTTTGTTACTGTTTTGGCGTGGACTTAGGAAGTTTGTACCAAGTTTGGTGCTGTTTTGGCGTGGACTTAGGAAGTTTGTACCAAGTTTGTTACTGTTTTGGCGTGGACTTACGAAGTTTGTACCAAGTTTGGTGCTGTTTTGGCGTGGACTTAGGAAGTTTGTACCAAGTTTGTTACTGTTTTGGCGTGGACTTAGGAAGTTTGTACCAAGTTTGTTACTGTTTTGGCGTGGACTTAGGAAGTTTGTACCAAGTTTGGTGCTGTTTTGGCGCGGACTTACGAAGTTTGTACCAAGTTTGGTGATGTTTTGGCGTGGACTTAGGAAGTTTGTACAGAGTTTGTTACTGTTTTGGCGTGGATTTAGGAAGTTTGTACCAAGTTTGTTACTATTTTGGCGTGGACTTAGGAAGTTTGTACCAAGTTTGTTACTGTTTTGGCGTGGACTTAGGAAGTTTGTACCAAGTTTGTTACTGTTTTGGCGTGGACTTAGGAAGTTTTTACCAAGTTTGGTGCTGAGTTGGCGTGGACTTAGGAAGTTTGTACCAAGTTTGTTACTGTTTTGGCGTGGACTTAGGAAGTTTGTACCAAGTTTGTTACTGTTTTGGCGTGGACTTAGGAAGTTTGTACCAAGTTTGGTGCTGTTTTGGCGTGGACTTAGGAAGTTTGTATCAAGTTTGTTACTGTTTTGGCGTGGACTTAGGAAGTTTGTACCAAGTTTGTTACTGTTTTGGCGTGGACTTAGGAAGTTTGTACCAAGTTTGGTGCGGTTTTGGCGTGGACTTAGGAAGTTTGTACCAAGTTTGTTACTGTTTTGGCGTGGACTTAGGAAGTTTGTACCAAGTTTGTTACTGTTTTGGCGTGGACTTAGGAAGTTTGTACCAAGTTTGTTACTGTTTTGGCGTGGACTTAGGAAGTTTGTACCAAGTTTGGTGCTGAGTTGGCGTGGACTTAGGAAGTTTGTACCAAGTTTGTTACTGTTTTGGCGTGGACTTAGGAAGTTTGTACCAAGTTTGGTGCTGTTTTGGCGTGGACTTAGGAAGTTTGTACCAAGTTTGTTACTGTTTTGGCGTGGACTTAGGAAGTTTGTACCAAGTTTGTTACTGTTTTGGCGTGGACTTAGGAAGTTTGTACCAAGTTTGGTGCTGTTTTGGCGTGGACTTAGGAAGTTTGTACCAAGTTTGTTACTGTTTTGGCGTGGACTTAGGAAGTTTGTACCAAGTTTGGTGCTGTTTTGGCGTGGACTTAGGAAGTTTGTACCAAGTTTGTTTCTGTTTTGGCGCGGACTTACGAAGTTTGTACCAAGTTTGGTGCTGTTTTGGCGTGGACTTAGGAAGTTTGTATCAAGTTTGGTGCTGTTTTGGCGTGGACTTAGGAAGTTTGTACCTAGTTTGTTTCTGTTTTGGCGTGGACTTACGAAGTTTGTACCAAGTTTGGTGCTGTTTTGGCGTGGACTTAGGAAGTTTGTACCAAGTTTGTTACTGTTTTGGCGTGGACTTAGGAAGTTTGTATCAAGTTTGGTGCTGTTTTGGCGTGGACTTAGGAAGTTTGTACCAAGTTTGTTTCTGTTTTGGCGCGGACTTACGAAGTTTGTACCAAGTTTGGTGCTGTTTTGGCGTGAACTTAAGAAGTTTGTACCAAGTTTGTTACTGTTTTGGCGTGGACTTAGAAAGTTTGTATCAAGTTTGGTGCTGTTTTGGCGTGGACTTAGGAAGTTTGTACCAAGTTTGTTACTGTTTTGGCGTGGACTTAGGAAGTTTGTACCAAGTTTGTTACTGTTTTGGCGTGGACTTAGGAAGTTTGTACCAAGTTTGGTGCTGTTTTGGCGTGGACTTATGAAGTTTGTACCAAGTTTGTTACTGTTTTGGCGTGGACTTAGGAAGTTTGTACCAAGTTTGGTGCTGTTTTGGCGTGGACTTAGGAAGTTTGTACCAAGTTTGTTACTGTTTTGGCGTGGACTTAGGAAGTTTGTACCAAGTTTGTTACTGTTTTGGCGTGGACTTAGGAAGTTTGTACCAAGTTTGGTGCTGTTTTGGCGTGGACTTAGGAAGTTTGTACCAAGTTTGTTACTGTTTTGGCGTGGACTTACGAAGTTTGTACCAAGTTTGGTGCTGTTTTGGCGTGGACTTAGGAAGTTTGTACCAAGTTTGTTACTGTTTTGGCGTGGACTTAGGAAGTTTGTACCAAGTTTGTTACTGTTTTGGCGTGGACTTAGGAAGTTTGTACCAAGTTTGGTGCTGTTTTGGCGCGGACTTACGAAGTTTGTACCAAGTTTGGTGATGTTTTGGCGTGGACTTAGGAAGTTTTTACAGAGTTTGTTACTGTTTTGGCGTGGATTTAGGAAGTTTGTACCAAGTTTGTTACTATTTTGGCGTGGACTTAGGAAGTTTGTACCAAGTTTGTTACTGTTTTGGCGTGGACTTAGGAAGTTTGTACCAAGTTTGTTACTGTTTTGGCGTGGACTTAGGAAGTTTTTACCAAGTTTGGTGCTGAGTTGGCGTGGACTTAGGAAGTTTGTACCAAGTTTGTTACTGTTTTGGCGTGGACTTAGGAAGTTTGTACCAAGTTTGTTACTGTTTTGGCGTGGACTTAGGAAGTTTGTACCAAGTTTGGTGCTGTTTTGGCGTGGACTTAGGAAGTTTGTATCAAGTTTGTTACTGTTTTGGCGTGGACTTAGGAAGTTTGTACCAAGTTTGTTACTGTTTTGGCGTGGACTTAGGAAGTTTGTACCAAGTTTGGTGCGGTTTTGGCGTGGACTTAGGAAGTTTGTACCAAGTTTGTTACTGTTTTGGCGTGGACTTAGGAAGTTTGTACCAAGTTTGTTACTGTTTTGGCGTGGACTTAGGAAGTTTGTACCAAGTTTGGTGCTGTTTTGGCGTGGACTTAGGAAGTTTGTACCAAGTTTGTTACTGTTTTGGCGTGGACTTAGGAAGTTTGTACCAAGTTTGGTGCTGTTTTGGCGTGGACTTAGGAAGTTTGTACCTAGTTTGTTACTGTTTTGGCGTGGACTTAGGAAGTTTGTACCAAGTTTGGTGCTGTTTTGGCGTGGACTAAGGAAGTTTGTACCTAGTTTGTTTCTGTTTTGGCGTGGACTTAGGAACTTTGCACCAAGTTTGTTACTGTTTTGGCGTGGACTTAGGAAGTTTGTACCAAGTTTGTTACTGTTTTGGCGTGGACTTAGAAAGTTTGTATCAAGTTTGGTGCTGTTTTGGCGTGGACTTAGGAAGTTTTTACCTAGTTTGGTGCTGTTTTGGCGTGGACTTAGGAAGTTTGTACCAAGTTTGGTGCTGTTTTGGCGTGGACTTAGGAAGTTTCTACCAAGTTTGGTGCTGTTTTGGCGTGGACTTAGGAAGTTTGTACCAAGTTTGTTACTGTTTTGGCGTGGACTTAGGAACTTTGCACCAAGTTTGTTACTGTTTTGGCGTGGACTTAGGAAGTTTGTACCTAGTTTGGTGCTGTTTTGGCGTGGACTTAGGAAGTTTGTACCAAGTTTGTTATGTTTTGGCGTGGACTTAGGAAGTTTGTACCAAGTTTGTTACTGTTTTGGCGTGGACTTAGGAAGTTTGTACCAAGTTTGATACTGTTTTGGCGTGGACTTAGGAAGTTTGTACCAAGTTTGGTGCTGTTTTGGCGTGGACTTAGGAAGTTTGTACCAAGTTTGTTACTGTTTTCGCGTGGACTTAGGAAGTTTGTACCAAGTTTGGTGCTGTTTTGGCGTGGACTTAGGAAGTTTGTACCAAGTTTGTTACTGTTTTGGCGTGGACTTAGGAAGTTTGTACCAAGTTTGTTACTGTTTTGGCGTGGACTTAGGAAGTTTGTACCAAGTTTGTTACTGTTTTGGCGTGGACTTAGGAAGTTTGTACCAAGTTTGTTACTGTTTTCGCGTGGACTTAGGAAGTTTGTACCTAGTTTGGTGCTGTTTTGGCGTGGACTTAGGAAGTTTGTACCAAGTTTGTTATGTTTTGGCGTGGACTTAGGAAGTTTGTACCAAGTTTGTTACTGTTTTGGCGTGGACTTACGAAGTTTGTACCAAATTTGTTACTGTTTTGGCGTGGACTTAGGAAGTTTGTACCAAGTTTGGTGCTGTTTTGGCGTGGACTTAGGAAGTTTGTACCAAGTTTGTTACTGTTTTCGCGTGGACTTAGGAAGTTTGTACCAAGTTTGGTGCTGTTTTGGCGTGGACTTAGGAAGTTTGTACCAAGTTTGTTACTGTTTTGGCGTGGACTTAGGAAGTTTGTACCAAGTTTGTTACTGTTTTGGCGTGGACTTAGGAAGTTTGTACCAAGTTTGTTACTGTTTTGGCGTGGACTTAGGAAGTTTGTACCAAGTTTGTTACTGTTTTGGCGTGGACTTAGGAAGTTTGTACCAAGTTTGGTGCTGTTTTGGCGTGGACTTAGGAAGTTTGTACCAAGTTTGTTACTGTTTTGGCGTGGACTTAGGAAGTTTGTACCAAGTTTGTTACTGTTTTGGCGTGGACTTAGGAAGTTTGTACCAAGTTTGTTACTGTTTTGGCGTGGACTTAGGAAGTTTGTACCAAGTTTGTTACTGTTTTGGCGTGGACTTAGGAAGTTTGTACCAAGTTTGTTACTGTTTTGGCGTGGACTTAGGAAGTTTGTACCAAGTTTGGTGCTGTTTTGGCGTGGACTTAGGAAGTTTGTACCAAGTTTGGTGCTGTTTTGGCGTGGACTTAGGAAGTTTGTACCAAGTTTGTTACTGTTTTGGCGTGGACTTAGGAAGTTTGTACCAAGTTTGGTGCTGTTTTGGCGTGGACTTAGGAAGTTTGTACCAAGTTTGTTACTGTTTTGGCGTGGACTTAGGAAGTTTGTACCAAGTTTGGTGCTGTTTTGGCGTGGACTTAGGAAGTTTGTACCAAGTTTGTTACTGTTTTGGCGTGGACTTAGGAAGTTTGTACCAAGTTTGTTACTGTTTTGGCGTGGACTTAGGAAGTTTGTACCAAGTTTGGTGCTGTTTTGGCGTGGACTTAGGAAGTTTGTACCAAGTTTGTTACTGTTTTGGCGTGGACTTAGGAAGTTTGTACCAAGTTTGTTACTGTTTTGGCGTGGACTTAGAAAGTTTGTATCAAGTTTGGTGCTGTTTTGGCGTGGACTTAGGAAGTTTGTACCTAGTTTGGTGCTGTTTTGGCGTGGACTTAGGAAGTTTGTACCAAGTTTGTTACTGTTTTGGCGTGGACTTAGGAAGTTTGTACCAAGTTTGGTGCTGTTTTGGCGTGGACTTAGGAAGTTTGTACCAAGTTTGTTACTGTTTTGGCGTGGACTTAGGAAGTTTGTACCAAGTTTTGTACTGTTTTGGCGTGGACTTAGGAAGTTTGTACCAAGTTTGTTACTGTTTTGGCGTGGACTTAGAAAATTTGTATCAAGTTTGGTGCTGTTTTGGCGTGGACTTAGGAAGTTTGTACCTAGTTTGGTGCTGTTTTGGCGTGGACTTAGGAAGTTTGTACCAAGTTTGGTGCTGTTTTGGCGTGGACTTAGGAAGTTTGTACCAAGTTTGGTGCTGTTTTGGCGTGGACTTAGGAAGTTTGTACCAAGTTTGGTGCTGTTTTGGCGTGGACTTAGGAAGTTTGTACCAAGTTTGTTACTGTTTTGGCGTGGACTTAGGAAGTTTGTACCAAGTTTGTTACTGTTTTGGCGTGGACTTAGGAAGTTTGTACCAAGTTTGTTACTGTTTTGGCGTGGACTTAGGAAGTTTGTACCAAGTTTGGTGCTGTTTTGGCGTGGACTTAGGAAGTTTGTACCAAGTTTGTTACTGTTTTGGCGTGGACTTAGGAAGTTTGTATCAAGTTTGGTGCTGTTTTGGCGTGGACTTAGGAAGTTTGTACCTAGTTTATTTCTGTTTTGGCGTGGACTTAGAAAGTTTGTACCAAGTTTGGTGCTGTTTTGGCGTGGACTTAGGAAGTTTGTACCAAGTTTGTTACTGTTTTGGCGTGGACTTAGGAAGTTTGTACCAAGTTTGTTACTGTTTTGGCGTGGACTTAGGAAGTTTGTACCAAGTTTGGTGCTGTTTTGGCGTGGACTTAGGAAGTTTGTACCAAGTTTGTTACTGTTTTGGCGTGGACTTAGGAAGTTTGTACCAAGTTTGGTGCTGTTTTGGCGTGGACTTAGGAAGTTTGTACCAAGTTTGTTACTGTTTTGGCGTGGACTTAGGAAGTTTGTACCAAGTTTGTTACTGTTTTGGCGTGGACTTAGGAAGTTTGACCAAGTTTGTTTCTGTTTTGGCGTGGACTTAGGAAGTTTGTACCAAGTTTGGTGCTGTTTTGGCGTGGACTTAGGAAGTTTGTACCAAGTTTGTTACTGTTTTGGCGTGGACTTAGGAAGTTTGTACCAAGTTTGGTGCTGTTTTGGCGTGGACTTAGGAAGTTTGTACCAAGTTTGTTACTGTTTTGGCGTGGACTTAGGAAGTTTGTACCAAGTTTGTTACTGTTTTGGCGTGGACTTAGGAAGTTTGTACCAAGTTTGGTGCTGTTTTGGCGTGGACTTAGGAAGTTTGTACCAAGTTTGTTACTGTTTTGGCGTGGACTTAGGAAGTTTGTACCAAGTTTGGTGCTGTTTTGGCGTGGACTTAGGAAGTTTGTTCCTAGTTTGTTTCTGTTTTGGCGTGGACTTAGGAAGTTTGTACCAAGTTTGTTACTGTTTTGGCGTGGACTTAGGAAGTTTGTACCAAGTTTGGTGCTGTTTTGGCGTGGACTTAGGAAGTTTGTACCAAGTTTGTTACTGTTTTGGCGTGGACTTAGGAAGTTTGTACCAAGTTTGTTACTGTTTTGGCGTGGACTTAGGAAGTTTGTACCAAGTTTGTTACTGTTTTGGCGTGGACTTAGGAAGTTTGTACCAAGTTTGGTGCTGTTTTGGCGTGGACTTAGGAAGTTTGTACCAAGTTTGTTACTGTTTTGGCGTGGACTTAGGAAGTTTGTACCAAGTTTGGTGCTGTTTTGGCGTGGACTTAGGAAGTTTGTACCTAGTTTGTTTCTGTTTTGGCGTGGACTTAGGAACTTTGCACCAAGTTTGTTACTGTTTTGGCGTGGACTTAGGAAGTTTGTATCAAGTTTGTTACTGTTTTGGCGTGGACGTAGGAAGTTTGTACCAAGTTTGGTGCTGTTTTGGCGTGGACTTAGGAAGTTTGTACCAAGTTTGTTACTGTTTTGGCGTGGACTTAGGAAGTTTGTACCAAGTTTGGTGCTGTTTTGGCGTGGACTTAGGAAGTTTGTACCAAGTTTGTTACTGTTTTCGCGTGGACTTAGGAAGTTTGTACCAAGTTTGGTGCTGTTTTGGCGTGGACTTAGGAAGTTTGTACCAAGTTTGTTACTGTTTTGGCGTGGACTTAGGAAGTTTGTACCAAGTTTGTTACTGTTTTGGCGTGGACTTAGGAAGTTTGTACCAAGTTTGTTACTGTTTTGGCGTGGACTTAGGAAGTTTGTACCAAGTTTGGTGCTGTTTTGGCGTGGACTTAGGAAGTTTGTACCAAGTTTGGTGCTGTTTTGGCGTGGACTTAGGAAGTTTGTATCAAGTTTGGTGCTGTTTTGGCGTGGACTTAGGAAGTTTGTACCTAGTTTGTTTCTGTTTTGGCGTGGACTTAGGAAGTTTGTACCAAGTTTGTTACTGTTTTGGCGTGGACTTAGGAAGTTTGTATCAAGTTTGGTGCTGTTTTGGCGTGGACTTAGGAAGTTTGTACCAAGTTTGGTGCTGTTTTGGCGTGGACTTAGGAAGTTTGTACCAAGTTTGGTGCTGTTTTGGCGTGGACTTAGGAAGTTTGTACCAAGTTTGTTACTGTTTTGGCGTGGACTTAGGAAGTTTGTATCAAGTTTGATGCTGTTTTGGCGTGGACTTAGGAAGTTTGTACCAAGTTTGGTGCTGTTTTGGCGTGGACTTAGGAAGTTTGTATCAAGTTTGGTGCTGTTTTGGCGTGGACTTAGGAAGTTTGTACCTAGTTTGTTTCTGTTTTGGCGTGGACTTAGGAAGTTTGTACCAAGTTTGTTACTGTTTTGGCGTGGACTTAGGAAGTTTGTACCAAGTTTGGTGCTGTTTTGGCGTGGACTTAGGAAGTTTGTACCAAGTTTGGTGCTGTTTTGGCGTGGACTTAGGAAGTTTGTATCAAGTTTGGTGCTGTTTTGGCGTGGACTTAGGAAGTTTGTACCTAGTTTGTTTCTGTTTTGGCGTGGACTTAGGAAGTTTGTACCAAGTTTGTTACTGTTTTGGCGTGGACTTAGGAAGTTTGTACCAAGTTTGGTGCTGTTTTGGCGTGGACTTAGGAAGTTTGTACCAAGTTTGGTGCTGTTTTGGCGTGGACTTAGGAAGTTTGTACCTAGTTTGTTTCTGTTTTGGCGTGGACTTAGGAAGTTTGTATCAAGTTTGTTACTGTTTTGGCGTGGACTTAGGAAGTTTGTACCAAGTTTGGTGCTGTTTTGGCGTGGACTTAGGAAGTTTGTACCAAGTTTGTTACTGTTTTGGCGTGGACTTAGGAAGTTTGTACCAAGTTTGGTGCTGTTTTGGCGTGGACTTAGGAAGTTTGTTCCTAGTTTGTTTCTGTTTTGGCGTGGACTTAGGAAGTTTGTACCAAGTTTGTTACTGTTTTGGCGTGGACTTAGGAAGTTTGTACCAAGTTTGGTGCTGTTTTGGCGTGGACTTAGGAAGTTTGTACCAAGTTTGTTACTGTTTTGGCGTGGACTTAGGAAGTTTGTACCAAGTTTGTTACTGTTTTGGCGTGGACTTAGGAAGTTTGTACCAAGTTTGTTACTGTTTTGGCGTGGACTTAGGAAGTTTGTACCAAGTTTGGTGCTGTTTTGGCGTGGACTTAGGAAGTTTGTACCAAGTTTGTTACTGTTTTGGCGTGGACTTAGGAAGTTTGTACCAAGTTTGGTGCTGTTTTGGCGTGGACTTAGGAAGTTTGTACCTAGTTTGTTTCTGTTTTGGCGTGGACTTAGGAACTTTGCACCAAGTTTGTTACTGTTTTGGCGTGGACTTAGGAAGTTTGTATCAAGTTTGTTACTGTTTTGGCGTGGACGTAGGAAGTTTGTACCAAGTTTGGTGCTGTTTTGGCGTGGACTTAGGAAGTTTGTACCAAGTTTGTTACTGTTTTGGCGTGGACTTAGGAAGTTTGTACCAAGTTTGGTGCTGTTTTGGCGTGGACTTAGGAAGTTTGTACCAAGTTTGTTACTGTTTTGGCGTGGACTTAGGAAGTTTGTACCAAGTTTGGTGCTGTTTTGGCGTGGACTTAGGAAGTTTGTACCAAGTTTGTTACTGTTTTGGCGTGGACTTAGGAAGTTTGTACCAAGTTTGTTACTGTCTTGGCGTGGACTTAGGAAGTTTGTACCAAGTTTGTTACTGTTTTGGCGTGGACTTAGGAAGTTTGTACCAAGTTTGGTGCTGTTTTGGCGTGGACTTAGGAAGTTTGTACCAAGTTTGGTGCTGTTTTGGCGTGGACTTAGGAAGTTTGTATCAAGTTTGGTGCTGTTTTGGCGTGGACTTAGGAAGTTTGTACCTAGTTTGTTTCTGTTTTGGCGTGGACTTAGGAAGTTTGTACCAAGTTTGTTACTGTTTTGGCGTGGACTTAGGAAGTTTGTATCAAGTTTGGTGCTGTTTTGGCGTGGACTTAGGAAGTTTGTACCAAGTTTGGTGCTGTTTTGGCGTGGACTTAGGAAGTTTGTACCAAGTTTGGTGCTGTTTTGGCGTGGACTTAGGAAGTTTGTACCAAGTTTGTTACTGTTTTGGCGTGGACTTAGGAAGTTTGTATCAAGTTTGATGCTGTTTTGGCGTGGACTTAGGAAGTTTGTACCAAGTTTGGTGCTGTTTTGGCGTGGACTTAGGAAGTTTGTATCAAGTTTGGTGCTGTTTTGGCGTGGACTTAGGAAGTTTGTACCTAGTTTGTTTCTGTTTTGGCGTGGACTTAGGAAGTTTGTACCAAGTTTGTTACTGTTTTGGCGTGGACTTAGGAAGTTTGTACCAAGTTTGGTGCTGTTTTGGCGTGGACTTAGGAAGTTTGTACCAAGTTTGGTGCTGTTTTGGCGTGGACTTAGGAAGTTTGTACCTAGTTTGTTTCTGTTTTGGCGTGGACTTAGGAACTTTGCACCAAGTTTGTTACTGTTTTGGCGTGGACTTAGGAAGTTTGTATCAAGTTTGATGCTGTTTTGGCGTGGACTTAGGAAGTTTGTACCAAGTTTGGTGCTGTTTTGGCGTGGACTTAGGAAGTTTGTATCAAGTTTGGTGCTGTTTTGGCGTGGACTTAGGAAGTTTGTACCTAGTTTGTTTCTGTTTTGGCGTGGACTTAGGAAGTTTGTACCAAGTTTGTTACTGTTTTGGCGTGGACTTAGGAAGTTTGTACCAAGTTTGGTGCTGTTTTGGCGTGGACTTAGGAAGTTTGTACCAAGTTTGTTACTGTTTTGGCGTGGACTTAGGAACTTTGCACCAAGTTTGTTACTGTTTTGGCGTGGACTTAGGAAGTTTGTATCAAGTTTGATGCTGTTTTGGCGTGGACTTAGGAAGTTTGTACCAAGTTTGGTGCTGTTTTGGCGTGGACTTAGGAAGTTTGTATCAAGTTTGGTGCTGTTTTGGCGTGGACTTAGGAAGTTTGTACCTAGTTTGTTTCTGTTTTGGCGTGGACTTAGGAAGTTTGTACCAAGTTTGTTACTGTTTTGGCGTGGACTTAGGAAGTTTGTACCAAGTTTGGTGCTGTTTTGGCGTGGACTTAGGAAGTTTGTACCAAGTTTGTTACTGTTTTGGCGTGGACTTAGGAAGTTTGTACCAAGTTTGGTGCTGTTTTGGCGTGGACTTAGGAAGTTTGTACCAAGTTTGGTGCTGTTTTGGCGTGGACTTAGGAAGTTTGTATCAAGTTTGGTGCTGTTTTGGCGTGGACTTAGGAAGTTTGTACCAAGTTTGTTACTGTTTTGGCGTGGACTTAGGAAGTTTGTACCAAGTTTGTTTCTGTTTTGGCGCGGACTTACGAAGTTTGTACCAAGTTTGGTGCTGTTTTGGCGTGGACTTAGAAAGTTTGTATCAAGTTTGGTGCTGTTTTGGCGTGGACTTAGGAGGTTTGTACCTAGTTTGTTTCTGTTTTGGCGTGGACTTAGGAACTTTGCACCAAGTTTGTTACTGTTTTGGCGTGGACTTAGGAAGTTTGTATCAAGTTTGATGCTGTTTTGGCGTGGACTTAGGAAGTTTGTACCAAGTTTGGTGCTGTTTTGGCGTGGACTTAGGAAGTTTGTATCAAGTTTGGTGCTGTTTTGGCGTGGACTTAGGAAGTTTGTACCAAGTTTGTTACTGTTTTGGCGTGGACTTAGGAAGTTTGTACCAAGTTTGGTGCTGTTTTGGCGTGGACTTAGGAAGTTTGTACCAAGTTTGTTACTGTTTTGGCGTGGACTTAGGAAGTTTGTATCAAGTTTGGTGCTGTTTTGGCGTGGACTTAGGAAGTTTGTACCAAGTTTGTTACTGTTTTGGCGTGGACTTAGGAAGTTTGTACCAAGTTTGTTACTGTTTTGGCGTGGACTTAGGAAGTTTGTACCAAGTTTGGTGCTGTTTTGGCGTGGACTTAGGAAGTTTGTACCAAGTTTGTTACTGTTTTGGCGTGGACTTAGGAAGTTTGTACCATGTTGGTTACTGTTTTGGCGTGGTCTTAGGAAGTTTGTACCAAGTTTGTTACTGTTTTGGCGTGGACTTAGGAAGTTTGTACCAAGTTTGGTGCTGTTTTGGCGTGGACTTAGGAAGTTTGTACCAAGTTTGTTACTGTTTTGGCGTGGACTTAGGAAGTTTGTACCAAGTTTGGTGCTGTTTTGGCGTGGACTTAGGAAGTTTGTACCAAGTTTGTTACTGTTTTGGCGTGGACTTAGGAAGTTTGTACCAAGTTTGTTACTGTTTTGGCGTGGACTTAGGAAGTTTGTACCAAGTTTGGTGCTGTTTTGGCGTGGACTTAGGAAGTTTGTACCAAGTTTGTTACTGTTTTGGCGTGGACTTAGGAAGTTTGTATCAAGTTTGGTGCTGTTTTGGCGTGGACTTAGGAAGTTTGTACCAAGTTTGTTACTGTTTTGGCGTGGACTTAGGAAGTTTGTACCAAGTTTGGTGCTGTTTTGGCGCGGACTTACGAAGTTTGTACCAAGTTTGTTACTGTTTTGGCGTGGACTTAGAAAGTTTGTATCAAGTTTGGTGCTGTTTTGGCGTGGACTTAGGAAGTTTGTACCTAGTTTGTTTCTGTTTTGGCGTGGACTTAGGAAGTTTGTACCAAGTTTGTTACTGTTTTGGCGTGGACTTAGGAAGTTTGTACCAAGTTTGTTACTGTTTTGGCGTGGACTTAGGAAGTTTGTACCAAGTTTGGTGCTGTTTTGGCGTGGACTTAGGAAGTTTGTACCAAGTTTGTTACTGTTTTGGCGTGGACTTAGGAAGTTTGTATCAAGTTTGGTGCTGTTTTGGCGTGGACTTAGGAAGTTTGTACCAAGTTTGGTGCTGTTTTGGCGTGGACTTAGGAAGTTTGTACCAAGTTTGTTACTGTTTTGGCGTGGACTTAGGAAGTTTGTTCCAAGTTTGTTTCTGTTTTGGCGCGGACTTACGAAGTTTGTACCAAGTTTGGTGCTGTTTTGGCGTGGACTTAGAAAGTTTGTATCAAGTTTGGTGCTGTTTTGGCGTGGACTTAGGAAGTTTGTACCAAGTTTGTTACTGTTTTGGCGTGGACTTAGGAAGTTTGTACCAGGTTTGTTTCTGTTTTGGCGCGGACTTACGAAGTTTGTACCAAGTTTGGTGCTGTTTTGGCGTGGACTTAGGAAGTTTGTACCAAGTTTGTTACTGTTTTGGCGTGGACTTAGGAAGTTTGTACCAAGTTTGGTGCTGTTTTGGCGTGGACTTAGGAAGTTTGTACCTAGTTTGTTTCTGTTTTGGCGTGGACTTAGGAACTTTGCACCAAGTTTGTTACTGTTTTGGCGTGGACTTAGGAAGTTTGTATCAAGTTTGTTACTGTTTTGGCGTGGACTTAGGAAGTTTGTACCAAGTTTGGTGCTGTTTTGGCGTGGACTTAGGAAGTTTGTACCAAGTTTGTTACTGTTTTGGCGTGGACTTAGGAAGTTTGTACCAAGTTTGGTGCTGTTTTGGCGTGGACTTAGGAAGTTTGTACCAAGTTTGTTACTGTTTTGGCGTGGACTTAGGAAGTTTGTACCAAGTTTGGTGCTGTTTTGGCGTGGACTTAGGAAGTTTGTACCAAGTTTGTTACTGTTTTGGCGTGGACTTAGGAAGTTTGTACCAAGTTTGTTACTGTTTTGGCGTGGACTTAGGAAGTTTGTACCAAGTTTGGTGCTGTTTTGGCGTGGACTTAGGAAGTTTGTACCAAGTTTGTTACTGTTTTGGCGTGGACTTAGGAAGTTTGTATCAAGTTTGGTGCTGTTTTGGCGTGGACTTAGGAAGTTTGTACCAAGTTTGTTACTGTTTTGGCGTGGACTTAGGAAATTTGTACCAAGTTTGTTACTGTTTTGGCGTGGACTTAGGAAGTTTGTACCAAGTTTGGTGCTGTTTTGGCGTGGACTTAGGAAGTTTGTACCAAGTTTGTTACTGTTTTGGCGTGGACTTAGGAAGTTTGTACCAAGTTTGTTACTGTTTTGGCGTGGACTTAGGAAGTTTGTACCAAGTTTGTTACTGTTTTGGCGTGGACTTAGGAAGTTTGTACCTAGTTTGTTTCTGTTTTGGCGTGGACTTAGGAAGTTTGTACCAAGTTTGGTGCTGTTTTGGCGTGGACTTAGGAAGTTTGTACCAAGTTTGTTACTGTTTTGGCGTGGACTTAGGAAGTTTGTACCAAGTTAGGTGCTGTTTTGGCGTGGACTTAGGAAGTTTGTACCAAGTTTGTTACTGTTTTGGCGTGGACTTAGGAAATTTGTATCAAGTTTGGTGCTGTTTTGGCGTGGACTTAGGAAGTTTGTACCAAGTTTGTTACTGTTTTGGCGTGGACTTAGGAAGTTTGTACCAAGTTTGGTGCTGTTTTGGCGTGGACTTAGGAAGTTTGTACAAAGTTTGTTATTGTTTTGGCGTGGACTTAGGAAGTTTGTACCAAGTTTGTTACTGTTTTGGCGTGGACTTAGGAAGTTTGTACCAAGTTTGGTGCTGTTTTGGCGTGGACTTAGGAAGTTTGTACCAAGTTTGTTACTGTTTTGGCGTGGACTTAGGAAGTTTGTACCAAGTTTGTTACTGTTTTGGCGTGGACTTAGGAAGTTTGTACCAAGTTTGGTGCTGTTTTGGCGTGGACTTAGGAAGTTTGTACCAAGTTTGTTACTGTTTTGGCGTGGACTTAGGAAGTTTGTACCAAGTTTGTTTCTGTTTTGGCGCGGACTTACGAAGTTTGTACCAAGTTTGGTGCTGTTTTGGCGTGGACTTAGAAAGTTTGTATCAAGTTTGGTGCTGTTTTGGCGTGGACTTAGGAAGTTTGTACCTAGTTTGTTTCTGTTTTTGCGTGGACTTAGGAACTTTGCACCAAGTTTGTTACTGTTTTGGCGTGGACTTAGGAAGTTTGTATCAAGTTTGATGCTGTTTTGGCGTGGACTTAGGAAGTTTGTACCTAGTTTGTTTCTGTTTTGGCGTGGACTTAGGAAGTTTGTACCAAGTTTGTTACTGTTTTGGCGTGGACTTAGGAAGTTTGTACCAAGTTTGGTGCTGTTTTGGCGTGGACTTAGGAAGTTTGTACCAAGTTTGTTACTGTTTTGGAGTGGACTTAGGAAGTTTGTACCAAGTTTGGTGCTGTTTTGGCGTGGACTTAGGAAGTTTGTACCAAGTTTGGTGCTGTTTTGGCGTGGACTTAGGAAGTTTGTATCAAGTTTGGTGCTGTTTTGGCGTGGACTTAGGAAGTTTGTACCTAGTTTGTTTCTGTTTTGGCGCGGACTTACGAAGTTTGTACCAAGTTTGGTGCTGTTTTGGCGCGGACTTACGAAGTTTATACCAAGTTTGTTACTGTTTTGGCGTGGACTTAGGAAGTTTGTACCTAGTTTGTTTCTGTTTTTGCGTGGACTTAGGAACTTTGCACCAAGTTTGTTACTGTTTTGGCGTGGACTTACGAAGTTTGTACCAAGTTTGGTGCTGTTTTGGCGTGGACTTAGGAAGTTTGTACCTAGTTTGTTACTGTTTTGGCGTGGACTTAGGAAGTTTGTATCAAGTTTGGTGCTGTTTTGGCGTGGACTTAGAAAGTTTGTACCAAGTTTGTTACTGTTTTGGAGTGGACTTAGGAAGTTTGTACCAAGTTTGTTACTGTTTTGGCGTGGACTTAGGAAGTTTGTACCAAGTTTGTTACTGTTTTGGCGTGGACTTAGGAAGTTTGTACCAAGTTTGGTGCTGTTTTGGCGTGGACTTAGGAAGTTTGTACCAAGTTTGTTACTGTTTTGGCGTGGACTTAGGAAGTTTGTACCAAGTTTGTTTCTGTTTTGGCGCGGACTTACGAAGTTTGTACCAAGTTTGGTGCTGTTTTGGCGTGGACTTAGGAAGTTTGTATCAAGTTTGGTGCTGTTTTGGCGTGGACTTAGGAAGTTTGTACCAAGTTTGTTACTGTTTTGGCGTGGACTTAGGAAGTTTGTACCAAGTTTGGTGCTGTTTTGGCGTGGACTTAGGAAGTTTGTACCAAGTTTGTAACTGTTTTGGCGTGGACTTAGGAAGTTTGTACCAAGTTTGTTACTGTTTTGGCGTGGACTTAGGAAGTTTGTACCAAGTTTGTTACTGTTTTGGCGTGGACTTAGGAAGTTTGTACCAAGTTTGTTACTGTTTTGGCGTGGACTTAGGAAGTTTGTACCAAGTTTGTTACTGTTTTGGCGTGGACTTAGGAAGTTTGTATCAAGTTTGGTGCTGTTTTGGCGTGGACTTACGAAGTTTGTACCAAGTTTGGTGCTGTTTTGGCGTGGACTTAGGAAGTTTGTATCAAGTTTGGTGCTGTTTTGGCGTGGACTTACGAAGTTTGTACCAAGTTTGTTACTGTTTTGGCGTGGACTTAGGAAGTTTGTACCAAGTTTGGTGCTGTTTTGGCGTGGACTTAGGAAGTTTGTACCAAGTTTGGTGCTGTTTTGGCGTGGACTTAGGAAGTTTGTACCTAGTTTGTTTCTGTTTTGGCGTGGACTTAGGAACTTTGCACCAAGTTTGTTACTGTTTTGGCGTGGACTTAGGAAGTTTGTACCAAGTTTGTTACTGTTTTGGCGTGGACTTAGGAAGTTTGTACCAAGTTTGGTGCTGTTTTGGCGTGGACTTAGGAAGTTTGTACCAAGTTTGTTACTGTTTTGGAGTGGACTTAGGAAGTTTGTACCAAGTTTGGTGCTGTTTTGGCGTGGACTTAGGAAGTTTGTACCAAGTTTGGTGCTGTTTTGGCGTGGACTTAGGAAGTTTGTATCAAGTTTGGTGCTGTTTTGGCGTGGACTTAGGAAGTTTGTACCTAGTTTGTTTCTGTTTTGGCGCGGACTTACGAAGTTTGTACCAAGTTTGGTGCTGTTTTGGCGCGGACTTACGAAGTTTATACCAAGTTTGTTACTGTTTTGGCGTGGACTTAGGAAGTTTGTACCTAGTTTGTTTCTGTTTTTGCGTGGACTTAGGAACTTTGCACCAAGTTTGTTACTGTTTTGGCGTGGACTTACGAAGTTTGTACCAAGTTTGGTGCTGTTTTGGCGTGGACTTAGGAAGTTTGTACCTAGTTTGTTACTGTTTTGGCGTGGACTTAGGAAGTTTGTATCAAGTTTGGTGCTGTTTTGGCGTGGACTTAGAAAGTTTGTACCAAGTTTGTTACTGTTTTGGAGTGGACTTAGGAAGTTTGTACCAAGTTTGTTACTGTTTTGGCGTGGACTTAGGAAGTTTGTACCAAGTTTGTTACTGTTTTGGCGTGGACTTAGGAAGTTTGTACCAAGTTTGGTGCTGTTTTGGCGTGGACTTAGGAAGTTTGTACCAAGTTTGTTACTGTTTTGGCGTGGACTTAGGAAGTTTGTACCAAGTTTGTTTCTGTTTTGGCGCGGACTTACGAAGTTTGTACCAAGTTTGGTGCTGTTTTGGCGTGGACTTAGGAAGTTTGTATCAAGTTTGGTGCTGTTTTGGCGTGGACTTAGGAAGTTTGTACCAAGTTTGTTACTGTTTTGGCGTGGACTTAGGAAGTTTGTACCAAGTTTGGTGCTGTTTTGGCGTGGACTTAGGAAGTTTGTACCAAGTTTGTAACTGTTTTGGCGTGGACTTAGGAAGTTTGTACCAAGTTTGTTACTGTTTTGGCGTGGACTTAGGAAGTTTGTACCAAGTTTGTTACTGTTTTGGCGTGGACTTAGGAAGTTTGTACCAAGTTTGTTACTGTTTTGGCGCGGACTTACGAAGTTTGTACCAAGTTTGTTACTGTTTTGGCGTGGACTTAGGAAGTTTGTATCAAGTTTGGTGCTGTTTTGGCGTGGACTTACGAAGTTTGTACCAAGTTTGGTGCTGTTTTGGCGTGGACTTAGGAAGTTTGTATCAAGTTTGGTGCTGTTTTGGCGTGGACTTAGGAAGTTTGTACCAAGTTTGTTACTGTTTTGGCGTGGACTTAGGAAGTTTGTACCAAGTTTGGTGCTGTTTTGGCGTGGACTTAGGAAGTTTGTACCAAGTTTGGTGCTGTTTTGGCGTGGACTTAGGAAGTTTGTACCTAGTTTGTTTCTGTTTTGGCGTGGACTTAGGAACTTTGCACCAAGTTTGTTACTGTTTTGGCGTGGACTTAGGAAGTTTGTATCAAGTTTGGTGCTGTTTTGGCGTGGACTTAGGAAGTTTGTACCAAGTTTGTTACTGTTTTGGCGTGGACTTAGGAAGTTTGTACCAAGTTTGGTGCTGTTTTGGCGTGGACTTAGGAAGTTTGTACCAAGTTTGTAACTGTTTTGGCGTGGACTTAGGAAGTTTGTACCAAGTTTGTTACTGTTTTGGCGTGGACTTAGGAAGTTTGTACCAAGTTTGTTACTGTTTTGGCGTGGACTTAGGAAGTTTGTACCAAGTTTGTTTCTGTTTTGGCTTGGACTTAGGAAGTTTGTACCAAGTTTGTTACTGTTTTGGCGTGGACTTAGGAAGTTTGTACCAAGTTTGGTGCTGTTTTGGCGTGGACTTAGGAAGTTTGTACCTAGTTTGTTTCTGTTTTGGCGTGGACTTAGGAACTTTGCACCAAGTTTGTTACTGTTTTGGCGTGGACTTAGGAAGTTTGTATCAAGTTTGTTACTGTTTTGGCGTGGACTTAGGAAGTTTGTACCAAGTTTGGTGCTGTTTTGGCGTGGACTTAGAAAGTTTGTACCAAGTTTGGTGCTGTTTTGGCGTGGACTTAGGAAGTTTGTACCAAGTTTGTTACTGTTTTGGAGTGGACTTAGGAAGTTTGTACCAAGTTTGGTGCTGTTTTGGCGTGGACTTAGGAAGTTTGTACCAAGTTTGGTGCTGTTTTGGCGTGGACTTAGGAAGTTTGTATCAAGTTTGGTGCTGTTTTGGCGTGGACTTAGGAAGTTTTTACCTAGTTTGTTTCTGTTTTGGCGTGGACTTAGGAAGTTTGTACCAAGTTTGTTACTGTTTTGGCGTGGACTTAGGAACTTTGCACCAAGTTTGTTACTGTTTTGGCGTGGACTTAGGAAGTTTGTATCAAGTTTGTTACTGTTTTGGCGTGGACTTAGGAAGTTTGTACCAAGTTTGGTGCTGTTTTGGCGTGGACTTAGGAAGTTTGTACCAAGTTTGTTACTGTTTTGGCGTGGACTTAGGAAGTTTGTACCAAGTTTGTTACTGTTTTGGCGTGGACTTAGAAAGTTTGTATCAAGTTTGGTGCTGTTTTGGCGTGGACTTAGGAAGTTTGTACCAAGTTTGGTGCTGTTTTGGCGTGGACTTAGGAAGTTTGTACCAAGTTTGTTACTGTTTTGGCGTGGACTTAGGAAGTTTGTACCAAGTTTGTTACTGTTTTGGCGTGGACTTAGGAAGTTTGTACCATGTTTGGTGCTGTTTTGGCGTGGACTTAGGAAGTTTGTATCAAGTTTGGTGCTGTTTTGGCGTGGACTTAGGAAGTTTGTACCTAGTTTGTTTCTGTTTTGGCGTGGACTTAGGAACTTTGCACCAAGTTTGTTACTGTTTTGGCGTGGACTTAGGAAGTTTGTATCAAGTTTGTTACTGTTTTGGCGTGGACTTAGGAAGTTTGTACCAAGTTTGGTGCTGTTTTGGCGTGGACTTAGGAAGTTTGTACCAAGTTTGTTACTGTTTTGGCGTGACTTAGGAAGTTTGTACCAAGTTTGTTACTGTTTTGGCGTGGACTTAGGAAGTTTGTACCAAGTTTGGTGCTGTTTTGGCGTGGACTTAGGAAGTTTGTACCAAGTTTGTTACTGTTTTGGCGTGGACTTAGGAAGTTTGTACCAAGTTTGTTACTGTTTTGGCGTGAACTTAGGAAGTTTGTACCAAGTTTGTTACTGTTGTGGCGTGGACTTACGAAGTTTGTACCAAGTTTGGTGCTGTTTTGGCGTGGACTTAGGAAGTTTGTATAAAGCTTGGTGCTGTTTTGGCGTGGACTTAGGAAGTTTGTACCAAGTTTGGTGCTGTTTTGGCGTGGACTTAGGAAGTTTGTACCAAGTTTGTTTCTGTTTTGGCGTGGACTTAGGAACTTTGCACCAAGTTTGTTACTGTTTTGGCGTGGACTTAGGAAGTTTGTACCAAGTTTGGTGCTGTTTTGGCGTGGACTTAGGAAGTTTGTACCAAGTTTGGTGCTGTTTTGGCGTGGACTTAGGAAGTTTGTACCAAGTTTGTTACTGTTTTGGCGTGGACTTAGGAAGTTTGTACCAAGTTTGTTACTGTCTTGGCGTGGACTTAGGAAGTTTGTACCAAGTTTGGTGCTGTTTAGGCGTGGACTTAGGAAGTTTGTACCAAGTTTGTTACTGTTTTGGCGTGGACTTAGGAAGTTTGTACCAAGTTTGTTACTGTTTTGGCGTGGACTTAGGAAGTTTGTACCAAGTTTGTTACTGTTTTGGCGTGGACTTAGGAAGTTTGTACCAAGTTTGTTACTGTTTTGGCGTGGACTTAGGAAGTTTGTACCAAGTTTGTTACTGTTTTGGCGTGGACTTTGAAAGTTTGTATCAAGTTTGGTGCTGTTTTGGCGTGGACTTAGGAAGTTTGTACCAAGTTTGTTACTGTTTTGGCGTGGACTTAGGAAGTTTGTATCAAGTTTGGTGCTGTTTTGGCGTGGACTTAGGAAGTTTGTACCAAGTTTGGTGCTGTTTTGGCGTGGACTTAGGAAGTTTGTACCTAGTTTGTTTCTGTTTTGGCGTGGACTTAGGAAGTTTGTACCAAGTTTGTTTCTGTTTTGGCGTGGACTTAGGAAGTTTGTACCAAGTTTGTTACTGTTTTGGCGTGGACTTAGGAAGTTTGTATCAAGTTTGGTGCTGTTTTGGCGTGGACTTAGGAAGTTTGTTCCTAGTTTGTTTCTGTTTTGGCGTGGACTTAGGAAGTTTGTACCAAGTTTGTTTCTGTTTTGGCGCGGACTTACGAAGTTTGTACCAAGTTTGGTGCTGTTTTGGCGTGGACTTAGGAAGTTTGTACCAAGTTTGTTACTGTTTTGGCGTGGACTTAGGAAGTTTGTACCAAGTTTGGTGCTGTTTTGGCGTGGACTTAGGAAGTTTGTACCAAGTTTGGTGCTGTTTTGGCGTGGACTTAGGAAGTTTGTACCAAGTTTGTTACTGTTTTGGCGTGGACTTAGGAAGTTTGTACCAAGTTTGGTGCTGTTTTGGCGTGGACTTAGGAAGTTTGTACCAAGTTTGTTACTGTTTTGGCGTGGACTTAGAAAGTTTGTATCAAGTTTGGTGCAGTTTTGGCGTGGACTTAGGAAGTTTGTACCAAGTTTGTTACTGTTTTGGCGTGGTCTTAGGAAGTTTGTACCAAGTTTGTTTCTGTTTTGGCGTGGACTTAGGAACTTTGCACCAAGTTTGTTACTGTTTTGGCGTGGACTTAGGAAGTTTGTATCAAGTTTGTTACTGTTTTGTCGTGGACTTAGGAAGTTTGTACCAAGTTTGGTGCTGTTTTGGCGTGGACTTAGGAAGTTTGTACCAAGTTTGTTACTGTTTTGGCGTGGACTTAGGAAGTTTGTACCAAGTTTGGTGCTGTTTTGGCGTGGACTTAGGAAGTTTGTACCAAGTTTGGTGCTGTTTTGGCGTGGACTTAGGAAGTTTGTACCAAGTTTGTTACTGTTTTGGCGTGGACTTAGCAAGTTTGTACCAAGTTTGGTGCTGTTTTGGCGTGGACTTAGGAAGTTTGTACCAAGTTTGTTACTGTTTTGGCGTGGACTTAGGAAGTTTGTACCAAGTTTGTTACTGTTTTGGCGTGGACTTAGGAAGTTTGACCAAGTTTGTTTCTGTTTTGGCGTGGACTTAGGAAGTTTGTACCAAGTTTGGTGCTGTTTTGGCGTGGACTTAGGAAGTTTGTACCAAGTTTGTTACTGTTTTGGCGTGGACTTAGGAAGTTTGTACCAAGTTTGGTGCTGTTTTGGCGTGGACTTAGGAAGTTTGTACCAAGTTTGTTACTGTTTTGGCGTGGACTTAGGAAGTTTGTACCAAGTTTGTTACTGTTTTGGCGTGGACTTAGGAAGTTTGTACCAAGTTTGGTGCTGTTTTGGCGTGGACTTAGGAAGTTTGTACCAAGTTTGTTACTGTTTTGGCGTGGACTTAGGAAGTTTGTACCAAGTTTGGTGCTGTTTTGGCGTGGACTTAGGAAGTTTGTTCCTAGTTTGTTTCTGTTTTGGCGTGGACTTAGGAAGTTTGTACCAAGTTTGTTACTGTTTTGGCGTGGACTTAGGAAGTTTGTACCAAGTTTGGTGCTGTTTTGGCGTGGACTTAGGAAGTTTGTACCAAGTTTGTTACTGTTTTGGCGTGGACTTAGGAAGTTTGTACCAAGTTTGTTACTGTTTTGGCGTGGACTTAGGAAGTTTGTACCAAGTTTGTTACTGTTTTGGCGTGGACTTAGGAAGTTTGTACCAAGTTTGGTGCTGTTTTGGCGTGGACTTAGGAAGTTTGTACCAAGTTTGTTACTGTTTTGGCGTGGACTTAGGAAGTTTGTACCAAGTTTGGTGCTGTTTTGGCGTGGACTTAGGAAGTTTGTACCTAGTTTGTTTCTGTTTTGGCGTGGACTTAGGAACTTTGCACCAAGTTTGTTACTGTTTTGGCGTGGACTTAGGAAGTTTGTATCAAGTTTGTTACTGTTTTGGCGTGGACGTAGGAAGTTTGTACCAAGTTTGGTGCTGTTTTGGCGTGGACTTAGGAAGTTTGTACCAAGTTTGTTACTGTTTTGGCGTGGACTTAGGAAGTTTGTACCAAGTTTGGTGCTGTTTTGGCGTGGACTTAGGAAGTTTGTACCAAGTTTGTTACTGTTTTGGCGTGGACTTAGGAAGTTTGTACCAAGTTTGGTGCTGTTTTGGCGTGGACTTAGGAAGTTTGTACCAAGTTTGTTACTGTTTTGGCGTGGACTTAGGAAGTTTGTACCAAGTTTGTTACTGTTTTGGCGTGGACTTAGGAAGTTTGTACCAAGTTTGGTGCTGTTTTGGCGTGGACTTAGGAAGTTTGTACCAAGTTTGTTACTGTTTTGGCGTGGACTTAGGAAGTTTGTATCAAGTTTGGTGCTGTTTTGGCGTGGACTTAGGAAGTTTGTACCAAGTTTGTTACTGTTTTGGCGTGGACTTAGGAAGTTTGTACCAAGTTTGTTACTGTTTTGGCGTGGACTTAGGAAGTTTGTACCAAGTTTGGTGCTGTTTTGGCGTGGACTTAGGAAGTTTGTACCAAGTTTGTTACTGTTTTGGCGTGGACTTAGGAAGTTTGTACCATGTTGGTTACTGTTTTGGCGTGGTCTTAGGAAGTTTGTACCAAGTTTGTTACTGTTTTGGCGTGGACTTAGGAAGTTTGTACCAAGTTTGGTGCTGTTTTGGCGTGGACTTAGGAAGTTTGTACCAAGTTTGTTACTGTTTTGGCGTGGACTTAGGAAGTTTGTACCAAGTTTGGTGCTGTTTTGGCGTGGACTTAGGAAGTTTGTACCAAGTTTGTTACTGTTTTGGCGTGGACTTAGGAAGTTTGTACCAAGTTTGTTACTGTTTTGGCGTGGACTTAGGAAGTTTGTACCAAGTTTGGTGCTGTTTTGGCGTGGACTTAGGAAGTTTGTACCAAGTTTGTTACTGTTTTGGCGTGGACTTAGGAAGTTTGTATCAAGTTTGGTGCTGTTTTGGCGTGGACTTAGGAAGTTTGTACCAAGTTTGTTACTGTTTTGGCGTGGACTTAGGAAGTTTGTACCAAGTTTGGTGCTGTTTTGGCGCGGACTTACGAAGTTTGTACCAAGTTTGTTACTGTTTTGGCGTGGACTTAGAAAGTTTGTATCAAGTTTGGTGCTGTTTTGGCGTGGACTTAGGAAGTTTGTACCTAGTTTGTTTCTGTTTTGGCGTGGACTTAGGAAGTTTGTACCAAGTTTGTTACTGTTTTGGCGTGGACTTAGGAAGTTTGTACCAAGTTTGTTACTGTTTTGGCGTGGACTTAGGAAGTTTGTACCAAGTTTGGTGCTGTTTTGGCGTGGACTTAGGAAGTTTGTACCAAGTTTGTTACTGTTTTGGCGTGGACTTAGGAAGTTTGTATCAAGTTTGGTGCTGTTTTGGCGTGGACTTAGGAAGTTTGTACCAAGTTTGGTGCTGTTTTGGCGTGGACTTAGGAAGTTTGTACCAAGTTTGTTACTGTTTTGGCGTGGACTTAGGAAGTTTGTTCCAAGTTTGTTTCTGTTTTGGCGCGGACTTACGAAGTTTGTACCAAGTTTGGTGCTGTTTTGGCGTGGACTTAGAAAGTTTGTATCAAGTTTGGTGCTGTTTTGGCGTGGACTTAGGAAGTTTGTACCAAGTTTGTTACTGTTTTGGCGTGGACTTAGGAAGTTTGTACC
Organism: Anopheles atroparvus; assembly: GCA_914969975.1. NCBI lineage: Eukaryota > Metazoa > Arthropoda > Insecta > Diptera > Culicidae > Anopheles > Anopheles atroparvus. Next base: position 469,121 of record CAJZCY010000011.1, read on the forward strand.
AGGTTTGTTTCTGTTTTGGCGCGGACTTACGAAGTTTGTACCAAGTTTGGTGCTGTTTTGGCGTGGACTTAGGAAGTTTGTACCAAGTTTGTTACTGTTTTGGCGTGGACTTAGGAAGTTTGTATCAAGTTTGTTACTGTTTTGGCGTGGACTTAGGAAGTTTGTACCAAGTTTGGTGCTGTTTTGGCGTGGACTTAGGAAGTTTGTACCAAGTTTGTTACTGTTTTGGCGTGGACTTAGGAAGTTTGTACCAAGTTTGGTGCTGTTTTGGCGTGGACTTTGGAAGTTTGTACCAAGTTTGTTACTGTTTTGGCGTGGACTTAGGAAGTTTGTACCAAGTTTGGTGCTGTTTTGGCGTGGACTTAGGAAGTTTGTACCAAGTTTGTTACTGTTTTGGCGTGGACTTAGGAAGTTTGTACCAAGTTTGTTACTGTTTTGGCGTGGACTTAGGAAGTTTGTACCAAGTTTGTTACTGTTTTGGCGTGGACTTAGGAAGTTTGTACCAAGTTTGTTACTGTTTTGGCGTGGACTTAGGAAGTTTGTACCAAGTTTGTTACTGTTTTGGCGTGGACTTAGGAAGTTTGTACCTAGTTTGTTTCTGTTTTGGCGTGGACTTAGGAAGTTTGTACCAAGTTTGGTGCTGTTTTGGCGTGGACTTAGGAAGTTTGTACCAAGTTTGTTACTGTTTTGGCGTGGACTTAGGAAGTTTGTACCAAGTTAGGTGCTGTTTTGGCGTGGACTTAGGAAGTTTGTACCAAGTTTGTTACTGTTTTGGCGTGGACTTAGGAAGTTTGTATCAAGTTTGGTGCTGTTTTGGCGTGGACTTAGGAAGTTTGTACCAAGTTTGTTACTGTTTTGGCGTGGACTTAGGAAGTTTGTACCAAGTTTGGTGCTGTTTTGGCGTGGACTTAGGAAGTTTGTACAAAGTTTGTTATTGTTTTGGCGTGGACTTAGGAAGTTTGTACCAAGTTTGTTACTGTTTTGGCGTGGACTTAGGAAGTTTGTACCAAGTTTGGTGCTGTTTTGGCGTGGACTTAGGAAGTTTGTACCAAGTTTGTTACTGTTTTGGCGTGGACTTAGGAAGTTTGTACCAAGTTTGTTACTGTTTTGGCGTGGACTTAGGAAGTTTGTACCAAGTTTGGTGCTGTTTTGGCGTGGACTTAGGAAGTTTGTACCAAGTTTGTTACTGTTTTGGCGTGGACTTAGGAAGTTTGTACCAAGTTTGTTTCTGTTTTGGCGCGGACTTACGAAGTTTGTACCAAGTTTGGTGCTGTTTTGGCGTGGACTTAGAAAGTTTGTATCAAGTTTGGTGCTGTTTTGGCGTGGACTTAGGAAGTTTGTACCTAGTTTGTTTCTGTTTTTGCGTGGACTTAGGAACTTTGCACCAAGTTTGTTACTGTTTTGGCGTGGACTTAGGAAGTTTGTATCAAGTTTGATGCTGTTTTGGCGTGGACTTAGGAAGTTTGTACCTAGTTTGTTTCTGTTTTGGCGTGGACTTAGGAAGTTTGTACCAAGTTTGTTACTGTTTTGGCGTGGACTTAGGAAGTTTGTACCAAGTTTGGTGCTGTTTTGGCGTGGACTTAGGAAGTTTGTACCAAGTTTGTTACTGTTTTGGAGTGGACTTAGGAAGTTTGTACCAAGTTTGGTGCTGTTTTGGCGTGGACTTAGGAAGTTTGTATCAAGTTTGGTGCTGTTTTGGCGTGGACTTAGGAAGTTTGTACCTAGTTTGTTTCTGTTTTGGCGTGGACTTAGGAAGTTTGTACCAAGTTTGTTACTGTTTTGGCGTGGACTTAGGAAGTTTGTACCAAGTTTGTTACTGTTTTGGCGTGGACTTAGGAAGTTTGTACCAAGTTTGGTGCTGTTTTGGCGTGGACTTAGGAAGTTTGTACCAAGTTTGTTACTGTTTTGGCGTGGACTTAGGAAGTTTGTACCAAGTTTGTTTCTGTTTTGGCGCGGACTTACGAAGTTTGTACCAAGTTTGGTGCTGTTTTGGCGTGGACTTAGGAAGTTTGTATCAAGTTTGGTGCTGTTTTGGCGTGGACTTAGGAAGTTTGTACCAAGTTTGTTACTGTTTTGGCGTGGACTTAGGAAGTTTGTACCAAGTTTGTTACTGTTTTGGCGTGGACTTAGGAAGTTTGTACCAAGTTTGGTGCTGTTTTGGCGTGGACTTAGGAAGTTTGTACCAAGTTTGTTACTGTTTTGGCGTGGACTTAGGAAGTTTGTACCAAGTTTGGTGCTGTTTTGGCGTGGACTTAGGAAGTTTGTACCAAGTTTGTTACTGTTTTGGCGCGGACTTACGAAGTTTGTACCAAGTTTGTTGCTGTTTAAGCGTGGACTTAGGAAGTTTGTACCAAGTGTGTTACTGTTTTGGCGTGGACTTAGGAAGTTTGTATCAAGTTTGGTGCTGTTTTGGCGTGGACTTAGGAAGTTTGTACCTAGTTTGTTACTGTTTTGGCGTGGACTTAGGAAGTTTGTACCAAGTTTGTTACTGTTTTGGCGTGGACTTAGGAAGTTTGTACCTAGTTTGTTTCTGTTTTGGCGTGGACTTAGGAAGTTTGTACCAAGTTTGTTACTGTTTTGGCGTGGACTTAGGAAGTTTGTACCAAGTTTGTTACTGTTTTGGCGTGGACTTAGGAAGTTTGTACCAAGTTTGGTGCTGTTTTGGCGTGGACTTAGGAAGTTTGTATCAAGTTTGGTGCTGTTTTGGCGTGGACTTAGGAAGTTTGTACCAAGTTTGTTACTGATTTGGCGTGGACTTAGGAAGTTTGTACCAAGTTTGTTACTGTTTTGGCGTGGACTTAGGAAGTTTGTACCAAGTTTGTTACTGTTTTGGCGTGGACTTAGGAAGTTTGTACCAAGTTTGTTACTGTTTTGGCGTGGACTTAGGAAGTTTGTACCAAGTTTGGTGCTGTTTTGGCGTGGACTTAGGAAGTTTGTACCTAGTTTGTTTCTGTTTTGGCGTGGACTTAGGAACTTTGCACCAAGTTTGTTACTGTTTTGGCGTGGACTTAGGAAGTTTGTATCAAGTTTGGTGCTGTTTTGGCGTGGACTTAGGAAGTTTGTACCAAGTTTGTTACTGTTTTGGCGTGGACTTAGGAAGTTTGTACCAAGTTTGGTGCTGTTTTGGCGTGGACTTAGGAAGTTTGTACCAAGTTTGTAACTGTTTTGGCGTGGACTTAGGAAGTTTGTACCAAGTTTGTTACTGTTTTGGCGTGGACTTAGGAAGTTTGTACCAAGTTTGTTACTGTTTTGGCGTGGACTTAGGAAGTTTGTACCAAGTTTGTTTCTGTTTTGGCTTGGACTTAGGAAGTTTGTACCAAGTTTGTTACTGTTTTGGCGTGGACTTAGGAAGTTTGTACCAAGTTTGGTGCTGTTTTGGCGTGGACTTAGGAAGTTTGTACCTAGTTTGTTTCTGTTTTGGCGTGGACTTAGGAACTTTGCACCAAGTTTGTTACTGTTTTGGCGTGGACTTAGGAAGTTTGTATCAAGTTTGTTACTGTTTTGGCGTGGACTTAGGAAGTTTGTACCAAGTTTGGTGCTGTTTTGGCGTGGACTTAGAAAGTTTGTACCAAGTTTGGTGCTGTTTTGGCGTGGACTTAGGAAGTTTGTACCAAGTTTGTTACTGTTTTGGAGTGGACTTAGGAAGTTTGTACCAAGTTTGGTGCTGTTTTGGCGTGGACTTAGGAAGTTTGTACCAAGTTTGGTGCTGTTTTGGCGTGGACTTAGGAAGTTTGTATCAAGTTTGGTGCTGTTTTGGCGTGGACTTAGGAAGTTTTTACCTAGTTTGTTTCTGTTTTGGCGTGGACTTAGGAAGTTTGTACCAAGTTTGTTACTGTTTTGGCGTGGACTTAGGAACTTTGCACCAAGTTTGTTACTGTTTTGGCGTGGACTTAGGAAGTTTGTATCAAGTTTGTTACTGTTTTGGCGTGGACTTAGGAAGTTTGTACCAAGTTTGGTGCTGTTTTGGCGTGGACTTAGGAAGTTTGTACCAAGTTTGTTACTGTTTTGGCGTGGACTTAGGAAGTTTGTACCAAGTTTGTTACTGTTTTGGCGTGGACTTAGGAAGTTTGTACCAAGTTTGTTACTGTTTTGGCGTGGACTTAGGAAGTTTGTACCAAGTTTGTTACTGTCTTGGCGTGGACTTAGGAAGTTTGTACCAAGTTTGGTGCTGTTTTGGCGTGGACTTAGGAAGTTTGTACCAAGTTTGTTACTGTTTTGGCGTGGACTTAGGAAGTTTGTACCAAGTTTGGTGCTGTTTTGGCGTGGACTTAGGAAGTTTGTACCAAGTTTGGTGCTGTTTTGGCGTGGACTTAGGAAGTTTGTACCAAGTTTGTTACTGTTTTGGCGTGGACTTAGGAAGTTTGTACCAAGTTTGTTACTGTCTTGGCGTGGACTTAGGAAGTTTGTACCAAGTTTGGTGCTGTTTTGGCGTGGACTTAGGAAGTTTGTACCAAGTTTGTTACTGTTTTGGCGTGGACTTAGGAAGTTTGTACCAAGTTTGTTACTGTTTTGGCGTGGACTTAGGAAGTTTGTACCAAGTTTGTTACTGTTTTGGCGTGGACTTAGGAAGTTTGTACCAAGTTTGTTACTGTTTTGGCGTGGACTTAGGAAGTTTGTACCAAGTTTGTTACTGTTTTGGCGTGGACTTTGAAAGTTTGTATCAAGTTTGGTGCTGTTTTGGCGTGGACTTAGGAAGTTTGTACCAAGTTTGTTACTGTTTTGGCGTGGACTTAGGAAGTTTGTATCAAGTTTGGTGCTGTTTTGGCGTGGACTTAGGAAGTTTGTACCAAGTTTGGTGCTGTTTTGGCGTGGACTTAGGAAGTTTGTACCAAGTTTGGTGCTGTTTTGGCGTGGACTTAGGAAGTTTGTACCAAGTTTGTTATTGTTTTCGCGTGGCCTTAGGAAGTTTGTTCCAAGTTTGTTACTGTTTTGGCATGGACTTAGGAAGCTTGTACCAAGTTTGTTACTGTTTTGGCGTGGACTTAGAAAGTTTGTATCAAGTTTGTTACTGTTTTGGCGTGGACTTAGGAAGTTTGTACCAAGTTTGGTGCTGTTTTGGCGTGGACTTAGGAAGTTTGTACCAAGTTTGTTACTGTTTTGGCGTGGACTTAGGAAGTTTGTACCAAGTTTGTTACTGTTTTGGCGTGGACTTAGGAAGTTTGTACCAAGTTTGTTACTGTTTTGGCGTGGACTTAGGAAGTTTGTACCAAGTTTGTTACTGTTTTGGCGTGGACTTAGGAAGTTTGTTCCAAGTTTGTTACTGTTTTGGCGTGGACTTAGGAAGTTTGTACCAAGTTTGTTACTGTTTTGGCGTGGACTTAGGAAGTTTGTACCAAGTTTGGTGATGTTTTGGCGTGGACTTACGAAGTTTGTACCAAGTTTGGTGATGTTTTGGCGTGGACTTAGGAAGTTTGTATCAAGTTTGGTGCTGTTTTGGCGTGGACTTAGGAAGTTTGTACCAAGTTTGGTGCTGTTTTGGCGTGGACTTAGCAAGTTTGTACCAAGTTTGTTACTGTTTTGGCGTGGACTTAGGAAGTTTGTACCAAGTTTGTTTCTGTTTTGGCGCGGACTTACGAAGTTTGTACCAAGTTTGGTGCTGTTTTGGCGTGGACTTAGAAAGTTTTTATCAAGTTTGGTGCTGTTTTGGCGTGGACTTAGGAAGTTTGTACCTAGTTTGTTTCTGTTTTGGCGTGGACTTAGGAACTTTGCACCAAGTTTGTTACTGTTTTGGCGTGGACTTAGGAAGTTTGTATCAAGTTTGATGCTGTTTTGGCGTGGACTTAGGAAGTTTGTACCTAGTTTGTTTCTGTTTTGGCGTGGACTTAGGAAGTTTGTACCAAGTTTGTTACTGTTTTGGCGTGGACTTAGGAAGTTTGTACCAAGTTTGGTGCTGTTTTGGCGTGGACTTAGCAAGTTTGTACCAAGTTTGTTACTGTTTTGGCGTGGACTTAGGAAGTTTGTACCAAGTTTGTTACTGTTTTGGCGTGGACTTAGGAAGTTTGTACCAAGTTTGGTGCTGTTTTGGCGTGGACTTAGCAAGTTTGTACCAAGTTTGTTACTGTTTTGGCGTGGACTTAGGAAGTTTGTACCAAGTTTGTTTCTGTTTTGGCGCGGACTTACGAAGTTTGTACCAAGTTTGGTGCTGTTTTGGCGTGGACTTAGAAAGTTTTTATCAAGTTTGGTGCTGTTTTGGCGTGGACTTAGGAAGTTTGTACCAAGTTTGTTACTGTTTTGGCGTGGACTTAGGAAGTTTGTACCAAGTATGTTACTGTTTTGGCGTGGACTTAGGAACTTTGCACCAAGTTTGTTACTGTTTTGGCGTGGACTTAGGAAGTTTGTATCAAGTTTGATGCTGTTTTGGCGTGGACTTAGGAAGTTTGTACCAAGTTTGTTACTGTTTTGGCGTGGACTTAGGAAGTTTGTACCAAGTTTGTTACTGTTTTGGCGTGGACTTAGGAAGTTTGTACCAAGTTTGTTACTGTTTTGGCGTGGACTTAGGAAGTTTGTACCAAGTTTGTTACTGTTTTGGCGTGGACTTAGGAAGTTTGTACCAAGTTTGGTGCTGTTTTCGCGTGGACTTAGGAAGTTTGTATCAAGTTTGGTGCTGTTTTGGCGTGGACTTAGGAAGTTTGTACCAAGTTTGTTACTGTTTTGGCGTGGACTTAGGAAGTTTGTACCAAGTTTGGTGCTGTTTTGGCGCGGACTTAGGAAGTTTGTACCAAGTTTGTTACTGTTTTGGCGTGGACTTAGGAAGTTTGTACCAAGTTTGTTACTGTTTTGGCGTGGACTTAGGAAGTTTGTACCAAGTTTGTTACTGTTTTGGCGTGGACTGAGGAAGTTTGTACCAAGTTTGGTGCTGTTTTGGCGTGGACTTAGCAAGTTTGTACCAAGTTTGTTACTGTTTTGGCGTGGACTTAGGAAGTTTGTATCAAGTTTGATGCTGTTTTGGTGTGGACTTAGGAAGTTTGTATCAAGTTTGGTGCTGTTTTGGCGTGGACTTAGGAAGTTTGTACCAAGTTTGTTACTGTTTTGGCGTGGACTTAGGAAGTTTGTATCAAGTTTGTTACTGTTTTGGCGTGGACTTAGGAAGTTTGTACCTAGTTTGTTTCTGTTTTGGCGTGGACTTAGGAAGTTTGTACCAAGTTTGGTGCTGTTTTGGCGTGGACTTAGGAAGTTTGTACCTAGTTTGTTTCTGTTTTGGCGTGGACTTAGGAACTTTGCACCAAGTTTGTTACTTTTTTGGCGTGGACTTCGGAAGTTTGTACCTAGTTTGTTACTGTTTTGGCGTGGACTTAGGAAGTTTGTATCAAGTTTAATACTGTTTTGGCGTGGACTTAGGAAGTTTGTACCAAGTTTGTTACTGTTTTGGCGTGGACTTAGGAAGTTTGTACCAAGTTTGTTACTGTTTTGGCGTGGACTTAGGAAGTTTGTACCAAGTTTGTTTCTGTTTTGGCGTGGACTTAGGAAGTTTGTGCCAAGTGTGTTACTGTTTTGGCGTGGACTTAGGAAGTTTGTACCAAGTTTGTTACTGTTTTGGCGTGGACTTAGGAAGTTTGTAGCAAGTTTGTTACTGTTTTGGCGTGGACTTACGAAGTTTGTACCAAGTTTGGTGCTGTTTTGGCGTGGACTTAGGAAGTTTGTACCAAGTTTGTTACTGTTTTGGCGTGGACTTAGGAAGTTTGCACCAAGTTTGTTTCTGTTTTGGCGCGGACTTACGAAGTTTGTACCAAGTTTGGTGCTGTTTTGGCGTGGACTTACGAAGTTTGTACCAAGTTTGGTGCTGTTTTGGCGTGGACTTAGAAAGTTTTTATCAAGTTTGGTGCTGTTTTGGCGTGGACTTAGGAAGTTTGTACCTAGTTTGTTTCTGTTTTGGCGTGGACTTAGGAACTTTGCACCAAGTTTGTTACTGTTTTGGCGTGGACTTAGGAAGTTTGTATCAAGTTTGATGCTGTTTTGGCGTGGACTTAGGAAGTTTGTACCAAGTTTGTTACTGTTTTGGCGTGGACTTAGGAAGTTTGTACCAAGTTTGGTGCTGTTTTGGCGTGGACTTAGGAAGTTTGTACCAAGTTTGTTACTGTTTTGGCGTGGACTTAGGAACTTTGCACCAAGTTTGTTACTGTTTTGGCGTGGACTTAGGAAGTATGTACCAAGTTTGGTGCTGTTTTGGCGTGGACTTAGGAAGTTTGTACCAAGTTTGTTACTGTTTTGGCGTGGACTTAGAAAGTTTTTATCAAGTTTGGTGCTGTTTTGGCGTGGACTTAGGAAGTTTGTACCAAGTTTGTTACTGTTTTGGCGTGGACTTAGGAAGTTTGTACCTAGTTTGTTTCTGTTTTGGCGTGGACTTAGGAAGTTTGTACCAAGTATGTTACTGTTTTGGCGTGGACTTAGGAAGTTTGTACCAAGTTTGTTACTGTTTTGGCGTGGACTTAGGAAGTTTGTACCTAGTTTGTTTCTGTTTTGGCGTGGACTTAGGAAGTTTGTTCCAAGTTTGTTACTGTTTTGGCATGGACTTAGGAAGCTTGTACCAAGCTTGTTACTGTTTTGGCGTGGACTTAGAAAGTTTGTATCAAGCTTGGTGCTGTTTTGGCGTGGACTTAGGAAGTTTGTACCAAGTTTGTTACTGTTTTGGCGTGGACTTAGGAAGTTTGTACCAAGTTTGTTACTGTTTTGGCGTGGACTTAGGAAGTTTGTACCAAGTTTGTTACTGTTTTGGCGTGGACTTAGGAAGTTTGTACCAAGTTTGTTACTGTTTTGGCGTGGACTTAGGAAGTTTGTACCAAGTTTGTTACTGTTTTGGCGTGGACTTAGGAAGTTTGTACCAAGTTTGGTGATGTTTTGGCGTGGACTTACGAAGTTTGTACCAAGTTTGGTGATGTTTTGGCGTGGACTTAGGAAGTTTGTATCAAGTTTGGTGCTGTTTTGGCGTGGACTTAGGAAGTTTGTACCAAGTTTGGTGCTGTTTTGGCGTGGACTTAGCAAGTTTGTACCAAGTTTGTTACTGTTTTGGCGTGGACTTAGGAAGTTTGTACCAAGTTTGTTTCTGTTTTGGCGCGGACTTACGAAGTTTGTAGCAAGTTTGGTGCTGTTTTGGCGTGGACTTAGAAAGTTTTTATCAAGTTTGGTGCTGTTTTGGCGTGGACTTAGGAAGTTTGTACCTAGTTTGTTTCTGTTTTGGCGTGGACTTAGGAACTTTGCACCAAGTTTGTTACTGTTTTGGCGTGGACTTAGGAAGTTTGTATCAAGTTTGATGCTGTTTTGGCGTGGACTTAGGAAGTTTGTATCAAGTTTGGTGCTGTTTTGGCGTGGACTTAGGAAGTTTGTACCAAGTTTGTTACTGTTTTGGCGTGGACTTAGGAAGTTTGTACCAAGTTTGGTGCTGTTTTGGCGTGGACTTAGGAAGTTTGTACCAAGTTTGTTATTGTTTTCGCGTGGCCTTAGGAAGTTTGTTCCAAGTTTGTTACTGTTTTGGCATGGACTTAGGAAGCTTGTACCAAGCTTGTTACTGTTTTGGCGTGGACTTAGAAAGTTTGTATCAAGCTTGGTGCTGTTTTGGCGTGGACTTAGGAAGTTTGTACCAAGTTTGTTACTGTTTTGGCGTGGACTTAGGAAGTTTGTACCAAGTTTGTTACTGTTTTGGCGTGGACTTAGGAAGTTTGTACCAAGTTTGTTACTGTTTTGGCGTGGACTTAGGAAGTTTGTACCAAGTTTGTTACTGTTTTGGCGTGGACTTAGGAAGTTTGTACCAAGTTTGTTACTGTTTTGGCGTGGACTTAGGAAGTTTGTACCAAGTTTGGTGATGTTTTGGCGTGGACTTACGAAGTTTGTACCAAGTTTGGTGATGTTTTGGCGTGGACTTAGGAAGTTTGTATCAAGTTTGGTGCTGTTTTGGCGTGGACTTAGGAAGTTTGTACCAAGTTTGGTGCTGTTTTGGCGTGGACTTAGCAAGTTTGTACCAAGTTTGTTACTGTTTTGGCGTGGACTTAGGAAGTTTGTACCAAGTTTGTTTCTGTTTTGGCGCGGACTTACGAAGTTTGTACCAAGTTTGGTGCTGTTTTGGCGTGGACTTAGAAAGTTTTTATCAAGTTTGGTGCTGTTTTGGCGTGGACTTAGGAAGTTTGTACCTAGTTTGTTTCTGTTTTGGCGTGGACTTAGGAACTTTGCACCAAGTTTGTTACTGTTTTGGCGTGGACTTAGGAAGTTTGTATCAAGTTTGATGCTGTTTTGGCGTGGACTTAGGAAGTTTGTACCTAGTTTGTTTCTGTTTTGGCGTGGACTTAGGAAGTTTGTACCAAGTTTGTTACTGTTTTGGCGTGGACTTAGGAAGTTTGTACCAAGTTTGGTGCTGTTTTGGCGTGGACTTAGCAAGTTTGTACCAAGTTTGTTACTGTTTTGGCGTGGACTTAGGAAGTTTGTACCAAGTTTGTTACTGTTTTGGCGTGGACTTAGGAAGTTTGTACCAAGTTTGGTGCTGTTTTGGCGTGGACTTAGCAAGTTTGTACCAAGTTTGTTACTGTTTTGGCGTGGACTTAGGAAGTTTGTACCAAGTTTGTTTCTGTTTTGGCGCGGACTTACGAAGTTTGTACCAAGTTTGGTGCTGTTTTGGCGTGGACTTAGAAAGTTTTTATCAAGTTTGGTGCTGTTTTGGCGTGGACTTAGGAAGTTTGTACCTAGTTTGTTTCTGTTTTGGCGTGGACTTAGGAAGTTTGTACCAAGTATGTTACTGTTTTGGCGTGGACTTAGGAACTTTGCACCAAGTTTGTTACTGTTTTGGCGTGGACTTAGGAAGTTTGTATCAAGTTTGATGCTGTTTTGGCGTGGACTTAGGAAGTTTGTACCTAGTTTGTTTCTGTTTTGGCGTGGACTTAGGAACTTTGTACCAAGTTTGTTACTGTTTTGGCGTGGACTTAGGAAGTTTGTACCAAGTTTGTTTCTGTTTTGGCGTGGACTTAGGAAGTTTGTACCAAGTTTGTTACTGTTTTGGCGTGGACTTAGGAAGTTTGTACCAAGTTTGTTACTGTTTTGGCGTGGACTTAGGAAGTTTGTACCAAGTTTGTTACTGTTTTGGCGTGGACTTAGGAAGTTTGTACCCAGTTTGTTACTGTTTTGGCGTGGACTTAGGAAGTTTGTACCAAGTTTGTTTCTGTTTTGGCGTGGACTTAGGAAGTTTGTACCAAGTTTGGTGCTGTTTTGGCGTGGACTTAGGAAGTTTGTACCAAGTTTGTTACTGTTTTGGCGTGGACTTAGGAAGTTTGTATCAAGTTTGGTGCTGTTTTGGCGTGGACTTAGAAAGTTTGTATCAAGTTTGGTGCTGTTTTGGCGTGGACTTAGAAAGTTTGTATCAAGTTTGGTGCTGTTTTGGCGTGGACTTAGGAAGTTTGTACCTAGTTTGTTTCTGTTTTGGCGTGGACTTAGGAAGTTTGTATCAAGTTTGGTGCTGTTTTGGCGTGGACTTAGCACGTTTGTACCAAGTTTGTTACTGTTTTGGCGTGGACTTAGGAAGTTTGTATCAAGTTTGGTGCTGTTTTGGCGCGGACTTAGGAAGTTTGTATCAAGTTTGGTGCTGTTTTGGCGCGGACTTAGGAAGTTTGTACCAAGTTTGTTGCTGTTTTGGCGTGGACTTAGAAAGTTTGTATCAAGTTTGGTGCTGTTATGGCGTGGACTTAGAAAGTTTGTATCAAGTTTGGTGCTGTTTTGGCGTGGACTTAGAAAGTTTGTATCAAGTTTGGTGCTGTTTTGGCGTGGACTTTGGAAGTTTGTACCTAGTTTGTTACTGTTTTGGCGTGGACTTAGGAAGTTTGTACCAAGTTTGTTACTGTTTTGGCGTGGAAATAGGAAGTTTGTACCAAGTTTGGTGCTGTTTTGGCGCGGACTTACGAAGTTTGTACCAAGTTTGGTGCTGTTCTGGCGTGGACTTAGGAAGTTTGTACCAAGTTTGTTACTGTTTTGGCGCTGACTTAGGAAGTTTGTACCAAGTTTGGTGCTGTTTTGGCGTGGACTTAGGAAGTTTGTATCAAGTTTGGTGCTGTTTTGGCGTGGACTTAGAAAGTTTGTATCAAGTTTGGTGCTGTTTTGGCGTGGACTTAGAAAGTTTGTATCAAGTTTGGTGCTGTTTTGGCGTGGACTTAGGAAGTTTGTATCAAGTTTGTTACTGTTTTGGCGTGGACTTAGGAAGTTTGTACCTAGTTTGTTTCTGTTTTGGCGTGGACTTAGGAAGTTTGTATCAAGTTTGGTGCTGTTTTGGCGTGGACTTAGGAAGTTTGTACCAAGTTTGTTACTGTTTTGGCGTGGACTTAGGAAGTTTGTACCAAGTTTGGTGCTGTTTTGGCGTGGACTTAGGAAGTTTGTACCTAGTTTGTTTCTGTTTTGGCGTGGACTTAGGAAGTTTGTATCAAGTTTGGTGCTGTTTTGGCGTGGACTTAGGAAGTTTGTACCAAGTTTGTTACTGTTTTGGCGTGGACTTAGGAAGTTTGTACCAAGTTTGGTGCTGTTTTGGCGTGGACTTAGAAAGTTTGTATCAAGTTTGGTGCTGTTTTGGCGTGGACTTAGAAAGTTTGTATCAAGTTTGGTGCTGTTTTGGCGTGGACTTAGGAAGTTTGTACCAAGTTTGTTACTGTTTTGGCGTGGACTTAGGAAGTTTGTACCCAGTTTGTTACTGTTTTGGCGTGGACTTAGGAAGTTTGTACCAAGTTTGTTTCTGTTTTGGCGTGGACTTAGGAAGTTTGTACCAAGTTTGGTGCTGTTTTGGCGTGGACTTAGGAAGTTTGTACCAAGTTTGTTACTGTTTTGGCGTGGACTTAGGAAGTTTGTATCAAGTTTGGTGCTGTTTTGGCGTGGACTTAGAAAGTTTGTATCAAGTTTGGTGCTGTTTTGGCGTGGACTTAGAAAGTTTGTATCAAGTTTGGTGCTGTTTTGGCGTGGACTTAGGAAGTTTGTACCTAGTTTGTTTCTGTTTTGGCGTGGACTTAGGAAGTTTGTATCAAGTTTGGTGCTGTTTTGGCGTGGACTTAGCACGTTTGTACCAAGTTTGTTACTGTTTTGGCGTGGACTTAGGAAGTTTGTATCAAGTTTGGTGCTGTTTTGGCGCGGACTTAGGAAGTTTGTATCAAGTTTGGTGCTGTTTTGGCGCGGACTTAGGAAGTTTGTACCAAGTTTGTTGCTGTTTTGGCGTGGACTTAGAAAGTTTGTATCAAGTTTGGTGCTGTTATGGCGTGGACTTAGAAAGTTTGTATCAAGTTTGGTGCTGTTTTGGCGTGGACTTAGGAAGTTTGTATCAAGTTTGGTGCTGTTTTGGCGTGGACTTTGGAAGTTTGTACCTAGTTTGTTACTGTTTTGGCGTGGACTTAGGAAGTTTGTACCAAGTTTGTTACTGTTTTGGCGTGGAAATAGGAAGTTTGTACCAAGTTTGGTGCTGTTTTGGCGCGGACTTACGAAGTTTGTACCAAGTTTGGTGCTGTTCTGGCGTGGACTTAGGAAGTTTGTACCAAGTTTGTTACTGTTTTGGCGCTGACTTAGGAAGTTTGTACCAAGTTTGGTGCTGTTTTGGCGTGGACTTAGGAAGTTTGTATCAAGTTTGGTGCTGTTTTGGCGTGGACTTAGAAAGTTTGTATCAAGTTTGGTGCTGTTTTGGCGTGGACTTAGAAAGTTTGTATCAAGTTTGGTGCTGTTTTGGCGTGGACTTAGGAAGTTTGTATCAAGTTTGTTACTGTTTTGGCGTGGACTTAGGAAGTTTGTACCTAGTTTGTTTCTGTTTTGGCGTGGACTTAGGAAGTTTGTATCAAGTTTGGTGCTGTTTTGGCGTGGACTTAGGAAGTTTGTACCAAGTTTGTTACTGTTTTGGCGTGGACTTAGGAAGTTTGTACCAAGTTTGGTGCTGTTTTGGCGTGGACTTAGGAAGTTTGTACCTAGTTTGTTTCTGTTTTGGCGTGGACTTAGGAAGTTTGTATCAAGTTTGGTGCTGTTTTGGTGTGGACTTAGGAAGTTTGTACCAAGTTTGTTACTGTTTTGGCGTGGACTTAGGAAGTTTGTACCAAGTTTGGTGCTGTTTTGGCGTGGACTTAGAAAGTTTGTATCAAGTTTGGTGCTGTTTTGGCGTGGACTTAGAAAGTTTGTATCAAGTTTGGTGCTGTTTTGGCGTGGACTTAGAAAGTTTGTATCAAGTTTGGTGCTGTTTTGGCGTGGACTTAGGAAGTTTGTATCAAGTTTGTTACTGTTTTGGCGTGGACTTAGGAAGTTTGTACCTAGTTTGTTTCTGTTTTGGCGTGGACTTAGGAAGTTTGTATCAAGTTTGGTGCTGTTTTGGCGTGGACTTAGGAAGTTTGTACCAAGTTTGTTACTGTTTTGGCGTGGACTTAGGAAGTTTGTTCCAAGTTTGTTACTGTTTTGGCGTGGACTTAGGAAGTTTGTACCAAGTTTGCAAGTGTTTTTGGGTAGTTTTAAGAAGTTTCTACAAAGTTTGTATTTGACACTCTGTGGCAACTCTGTTGGAATTCGGGTAGTTGTAGGAAGTTTGTACCAAGTTTGTTACTGTTTTGGCGTGGACTTAGGAAGTTTGTTCCAAGTTTGTTACTGTTTTGACGTGGACTTAGGAAGTTTGTTCCAAGTTTGTTACTGTTTTGACTTGGACTTAGGAAGTTTGTACCAAGTTTGTTACTGTTTTGGCGTGGACTTAGGAAGTTTGTTCCAAGTTTGTTACTGTTTTGGCGTGGACTTAGGAAGTTTGTACCAAGTTTGCAAGTGTTTTTGGGTAGTTTTAAGAAGTTTCTACAAAGTTTGTATTTGACACTCTGTTGCAACTCTGTTGGAATTCGGGTAGTTGTAGGAAGTTTGTACCAAGTTTGTTACTGTTTTGGCGTGGACTTAGGAAGTTTGTACCAAGTTTGGTGCTGTTTTGGCGTGGACTTAGGAAGTTTGTACCAAGTTTGCAAGTGTTTTTGGGTAGTTTTAAGAAGTTTCTACAAAGTTTGTATTTGACACTCTGTTGCAACTCTGTTGGAATTCGGGTAGTTGTAGGAAGTTTGTACCAAGTTTGTTACTGTTTTGGCGTGGACTTAGGAAGTTTGTACCAAGTTTGTTACTGTTTTGGCGTGGATTTAGGAAGTTTGTTCCAAGTTTGTTACTGTTTTGGCGTGGACTTAGGAAGTTTGTACCAAGTTTGTTACTGTTTTGGCGTGGATTTAGGAAGTTTGTTCCAAGTTTGTTACTGTTTTGGCGTGGACTTAGGAAGTTTGTACCAAGTTTGTTACTGTTTTGGCGTGGATTTAGGAAGTTTGTTCCAAGTTTGTTACTGTTTTGGCGTGGACTTAGGAAGTTTGTACCAAGTTTGTTACTGTTTTGGCGTCGTCTTAGGAAGTTTGTACCAAGTTTGGTGCTGTTTTGGCGTCGTCTTAGGAAGTTTGTACCAAGTTTGCAAGTGTTTTTGGGTAGTTTTAAGAAGTTTCTACAAAGTTTGTATTTGACACTCTGTTGCAACTCTGTTGGAATTCGGGTAGTTGTAGGAAGTTTGTACCAAGTTTGTTACTGTTTTGGCGTGGACTTAGGAAGTTTGTACCAAGTTTGGTGCTGTTTTGGCGTGGACTTAGGAAGTTTGTACCAAGTTTGCAAGTGTTTTTGGGTAGTTTTAAGAAGTTTCTACAAAGTTTGTATTTGACACTCCGTTGCAACTCTTTTGGAATTCGGGTAGTTGTAGGAAGTTTGTACCAAGTTTGTTACTGTTTTGGCGTGGACTTAGGAAGTTTGTACCAAGTTTGCAAGTGTTTTTGGGTAGTTTTAAGAAGTTTCTACAAAGTTTGTATTTGACACTCTGTTGCAACTCTGTTGGAATTCGGGTAGTTGTAGGAAGTTTGTACCAAGTTTGGTGCTGTTTTGGCGTGGACTTAGGAAGTTTGTACCAAGTTTGGTGCTGTTTTGGCGTGGACTTAGGAAGTTTGTTCCAAGTTTGTTACTGTTTTGACGTGGACTTAGGAAGTTTGTACCAAGTTTGTTACTGTTTTGGCGTGGACTTAGGAAGTTTGTACCAAGTTTGTTACTGTTTTGGCGTGGACTTAGGAAGTTTGTACCAAGTTTGGTGCTGTTTTGGCGTCGTCTTAGGAAGTTTGTACCAAGTTTGCAAGTGTTTTTGGGTAGTTTTAAGAAGTTTCTACAAAGTTTGTATTTGACACTCTGTTGCAACTCTGTTGGAATTCGGGTAGTTGTAGGAAGTTTGTACCAAGTTTGTTACTGTTTTGGCGTGGACTTAGGAAGTTTGTACCAAGTTTGGTGCTGTTTTGGCGTGGACTTAGGAAGTTTGTACCAAGTTTGCAAGTGTTTTTGGGTAGTTTTAAGAAGTTTCTACAAAGTTTGTATTTGACACTCTGTTGCAACTCTGTTGGAATTCGGGTAGTTGTAGGAAGTTTGTACCAAGTTTGTTACTGTTTTGGCGTGGACTTAGGAAGTTTGTACCAAGTTTGTTACTGTTTTGGCGTGGACTTAGGAAGTTTGTTCCAAGTTTGTTACTGTTTTGGCGTGGACTTAGGAAGTTTGTACCAAGTTTGCAAGTGTTTTTGGGTAGTTTTAAGAAGTTTCTACAAAGTTTGTAATTGACACTCTGTTGCAACTCTGTTGGAATTCGGGTAGTTGTAGGAAGTTTGTACCAAGTTTGGTGCTGTTTTGGCGTGGACTTAGGAAGTTTGTACCAAGTTTGGTGCTGTTTTGGCGTGGACTTAGGAAGTTTGTTCCAAGTTTGTTACTGTTTTGACGTGGACTTAGGAAGTTTGTACCAAGTTTGTTACTGTTTTGGCGTGGACTTAGGAAGTTTGTACCAAGTTTGTTACTGTTTTGGCGTGGACTTAGGAAGTTTGTACCAAGTTTGGTGCTGTTTTGGCGTCGTCTTAGGAAGTTTGTACCAAGTTTGCAAGTGTTTTTGGGTAGTTTTAAGAAGTTTCTACAAAGTTTGTATTTGACACTCTGTTGCAACTCTGTTGGAATTCGGGTAGTTGTAGGAAGTTTGTACCAAGTTTGTTACTGTTTTGGCGTGGACTTAGGAAGTTTGTACCAAGTTTGGTGCTGTTTTGGCGTGGACTTAGGAAGTTTGTACCAAGTTTGCAAGTGTTTTTGGGTAGTTTTAAGAAGTTTCTACAAAGTTTGTATTTGACACTCTGTTGCAACTCTTTTGGAATTCGGGTAGTTGTAGGAAGTTTGTACCAAGTTTGTTACTGTTTTGGCGTGGACTTAGGAAGTTTGTACCAAGTTTGCAAGTGTTTTTGGGTAGTTTTAGGAAGTTTCTACAAAGTTTGTATTTGACACTCTGTTGCAACTCTTTTGGAATTCGGGTAGTTGTAGGAAGTTTGTACCAAGTTTGTTACTGTTTTGGCGTGGACTTAGGAAGTTTGTTCCAAGTTTGTTACTGTTTTGGCGTGGACTTAGGAAGTTTGTACCAAGTTTGTTACTGTTTTGGCGTGGACTTAGGAAGTTTGTTCCAAATTTGATACTGTTTTGACGTGGACTTAGGAAGTTTGTACCAAGTTTGTTACTGTTTTGGCGTGGACTTAGGAAGTTTGTTCCAAGTTTGTTACTGTTTTGGCGTGGACTTAGGAAGTTTGTACCAAGTTTGCAAGTGTTTTTGGGTAGTTTTAAGAAGTTTCTACAAAGTTTGTATTTGACACTCTGTTGCAACTCTGTTGGAATTCGGGTAGTTGTAGGAAGTTTGTACCAAGTTTGGTGCTGTTTTGGCGTGGACTTAGGAAGTTTGTACCAAGTTTGGTGCTGTTTTGGCGTGGACTTAGGAAGTTTGTTCCAAGTTTGTTACTGTTTTGACGTGGACTTAGGAAGTTTGTACCAAGTTTGTTACTGTTTTGGCGTGGACTTAGGAAGTTTGTACCAAGTTTGTTACTGTTTTGGCGTGGACTTAGGAAGTTTGTACCAAGTTTGGTGCTGTTTTGGCGTGGACTTAGGAAGTTTGTACCAAGTTTGCAAGTGTTTTTGGGTAGTTTTAAGAAGTTTCTACAAAGTTTGTATTTGACACTCTGTTGCAACTCTGTTGGAATTCGGGTAGTTGTAGGAAGTTTGTACCAAGTTTGTTACTGTTTTGGCGTGGACTTAGGAAGTTTGTACCAAGTTTGTTACTGTTTTGGCGTGGACTTAGGAAGTTTGTTCCAAGTTTGTTACTGTTTTGACGTGGACTTAGGAAGCTTGTACCAAGTTTGTTACTGTTTTGGCGTGGACTTAGGAAGTTTGTTCCAAGTTTGTTACTGTTTTGGCGTGGACTTAGGAAGTTTGTACCAAGTTTGCAAGTGTTTTTGGGTAGTTTTAAGAAGTTTCTACAAAGTTTGTATTTGACACTCTGTTGCAACTCTGTTGGAATTCGGGTAGTTGTAGGAAGTTTGTACCAAGTTTGGTGCTGTTTTGGCGTGGACTTAGGAAGTTTGTACCAAGTTTGTTACTGTTTTGGCGTGGACTAAGGAAGTTTGTACCAAGTTTGTTACTGTTTTGGCGTGGACTTAGGAAGTTTGTACCAAGTTTGTTACTGTTTTGGCGTGGACTTAGGAAGTTTGTTCCAAGTTTGTTACTGTTTTGACGTGGACTTAGGAAGTTTGTACCAAGTTTGTTACTGTTTTGGCGTGGACTTAGGAAGTTTGTTCCAAGTTTGTTACTGTTTTGGCGTGGACTTAGGAAGTTTGTACCAAGTTTGGTGCTGTTTTGGCGTGGACTTAGGAAGTTTGTACCAAGTTTGGTGCTGTTTTGGCGTGGACTTAGGAAGTTTGTACCAAGTTTGCAAGTGTTTTTGGGTAGTTTTAAGAAGTTTCTACAAAGTTTGTATTTGACACTCTGTTGCAACTCTGTTGGAATTCGGGTAGTTTTAGGAAGTTTGTACCAAGTTTGTTACTGTTTTGGCGTGGACTTAGGAAGTTTGTACCAAGTTTGTTACTGTTTTGGCGTGGACTTAGGAAGTTTGTACCAAGTTTGCAAGTGTTTTTGGGTAGTTTTAAGAAGTTTCTACAAAGTTTGTATTTGACACTCTGTTGCAACTCTGTTGGAATTCGGGCAGTTGTAGGAAGTTTGTACCAAGTTTGTTACTGTTTTGGCGTGGACTTAGGAAGTTTGTACCAAGTTTGTTACTGTTTTGGCGTGGACTTAGGAAGTTTGTACCAAGTTTGCAAGTGTTTTTGGGTAGTTTTAAGAAGTTTCTACAAAGTTTGTATTTGACACTCTGTTGCAACTCTGTTGGAATTCGGGTAGTTGTAGGAAGTTTGTACCAAGTTTGTTACTGTTTTGGCGTGGTCTTAGGAAGTTTGTACCAAGTTTGGTGCTGTTTTGGCGTGGACTTAGGAAGTTTGTACCAAGTTTGGTGCTGTTTTGGCTTGGACTTAGGAAGTTTGTACCAAGTTTGCAAGTGTTTTTGGGTAGTTTTAAGAAGTTTCTACAAAGTTTGTATTTGACACTCTGTTGCAACTCTGTTGGAATTCGGGTAGTTGTAGGAAGTTTGTACCAAGTTTGTTACTGTTTTGGCGTGGACTTAGGAAGTTTGTACCAAGTTTGTTACTGTTTTGGCGTGGACTTAGGAAGTTTGTACCAAGTTTGTTACTGTTTTGGCGTGGACTTAGGAAGTTTGTATTAAGTTTGGTGATGTTTTGGCGTGGACTTAGGAAGTTTGTACCAAGTTTGGTGCTGTTTTGGCGTGGACTTAGGAAGTTTGTATCAAGTTTGGTGCTGTTTTGGCGTGGTCTTAGGAAGTTTGTTCCAAGTTTGTTACTGTTTTGGCGTCGTCTTAGGAAGTTTGTACCAAGTTTGTTACTGTTTTGGCGTGGACTTAGGAAGTTTGTACCAAGTTTGCAAGTGTTTTTGGGTAGTTTTAAGAAGTTTCTACAAAGTTTGTATTTGACACTCTGTTGCAACTCTGTTGGAATTCGGGTAGTTGTAGGAAGTTTGTACCAAGTTTGTTACTGTTTTGGCGTGGACTTAGGAAGTTTGTACCAAGTTTGGTGCTGTTTTGGCGTGGACTTAGGAAGTTTGTACCAAGTTTGGTGCTGTTTTGGCGTGGACTTAGGAAGTTTTTACCAAGTTTGCAAGTGTTTTTGGGTAGTTTTAAGAAGTTTCTACAAAGTTTGTATTTGACACTCTGTTGCAACTCTGTTGGAATTCGGGTAGTTGTAGGAAGTTTGTACCAAGTTTGTTACTGTTTTGGCGTGGACTTAGGAAGTTTGTACCAAGTTTGGTGCTGTTTTGGCGTGGACTTAGGAAGTTTGTACCAAGTTTGCAAGTGTTTTTGGGTAGTTTTAAGAAGTTTCTACAAAGTTTGTATTTGACACTCTGTTGCAACTCTGTTGGAATTCGGGTAGTTGTAGGAAGTTTGTACCAAGTTTGTTACTGTTTTGGCGTGGACTTAGGAAGTTTGTACCAAGTTTGGTGCTGTTTTGGCGTGGACTTAGGAAGTTTGTATCAAGTTTGGTGCTGTTTTGGCGTGGACTTAGGAAGTTTGTACCTAGTTTGTTACTGTTTTGGCGTGGACTTAGGAAGTTTGTATCAAGTTTGGTGCTGTTTTGGCGTGGACTTAGGAAGTTTGTACCTAGTTTGTTACTGTTTTGGCGTGGACTTAGGAAGTTTGTTCCAAGTTTGTTACAGTTTTGGCGTCGTCTTAGGAAGTTTGTACCAAGTTTGTTATTGTTTTGGCGTGGACTTAGGAAGTTTGTTCCAAGTTTGGTAGTGTTTTGGCGTGGACTTAGGAAGTTTGTACCATGTTTGGTGCTGATTTGGCGTGGACTTAGGAAGTTTGTTCCATGTTTGTTACTGTTTTGGCGTGGACTTAGGAAGGTTGTACCAAGTTTGGTGCTGTTTTGGCGTGGACTTAGGAAGTTTGTACCAAGTTTGTTACTGTTTTGGCGTGGATTTAGGAAGTTTGTACCAAGTTTGGTGCTGTTTTGGCGTCGTCTTAGGAAGTTTGTACCAAGTTTGCAAGTGTTTTTGGGAAGTTTTAAGAAGTTTCTACAAAGTTTGTATTTGACACTCTGTTGCAACTCTGTTGGAATTCGGGTAGTTGTAGGAAGTTTGTACCAAGTTTGGTAGTGTTTTGGCGTGGACTTAGGAAGTTTGTACCAAGTTTGTAACTGTTTTGGCGTGGACTTAGGAAGTTTGTACCAAGTTTGCAAGTGTTTTTGGGAAGTTTTAAGAAGTTTCTACAAAGTTTGTATTTGACACTCTGTTGCAACTCTGTTGGAATTCGGGTAGTTGTAGGAAGTTTGTACCAAGTTTGGTAGTGTTTTGGCGTGGACTTAGGAAGTTTGTACCAAGTTTGTAACTGTTTTGGCGTGGACTTAGGAAGTTTGTACCAAGCTTGTTACTGTTTTGGCGTGGACTTAGGAAGTTTGTACCAAGCTTGGTGCTGTTTTGGCGTGGACTTAGGAAGTTTGTACCAAGTTTGTTACTGTTTTGGCGTGGAGTTAGGAAGCTTGTGCCAAGTTTGTTACTGTTTTGGCGTGGTCTTAGGAAGTTTGTACCAAGTTTGTTATTGTTTTGGCGTGGACTTAGGAAGTTTGTACCAAGTTTGGTGCTGTTTTGGCGTGGACTTAGGAAGTTTGTACCAAGTTTGGTGCTGTTTTGGCGTGGTCTTAGGAAGTTTGTACTAAGTTTGGTGCTGTTTTGGCGTGGACTTAGGAAGTTTGTACCAAGTTTGTTACTGTTTTGGCGTGGACTTAGGAAGTTTGTACCAAGTTTGCAAGTGTTTTTGGGTAGTTTTAAGAAGTTTCTACAAAGTTTGTATTTGACACTCTGTTGCAACTCTGTTGGAATTCGGGTAGTTGTAGGAAGTTTGTACCAAGTTTGTTACTGTTTTGGCGTGGACTTAGGAAGTTTGTACCAAGTTTGTTACTGTTTTGGCGTGGAGTTAGGAAGCTTGTACCAAGTTTGTTACTGTTTTGGCGTGGTCTTAGGAAGTTTGTACCAAGTTTGTTATTGTTTTGGCGTGGACTTAGGAAGTTTGTACCAAGTTTGGTGCTGTTTTGTCGTGGATTTAGTAAGTTTGTTCCAAGTTTGTTACTGTTTTGGCGTCGTCTTAGGAAGTTTGTACCAAGTTTGCAAGTGTTTTTGGGTAGTTTTAAGAAGTTTCTACAAAGTTTGTATTTGACACTCTGTTGCAACTCTGTTGGAATTCGGGTAGTTGTAGGAAGTTTGTACCAAGTTTGGTAGTGTTTTGGCGTGGACTTAGGAAGTTTGTTCCATGTTTGTTACTGTTTTGGCGTGGACTTAGGAAGTTTGTTCCAAGTTTGTTACTGTTTTGGCGTCGTCTTAGGAAGTTTGTTCCAAGTTTGGTAGTGTTTTGGCGTGGTCTTAGGAAGTTTGTACCAAGCTTGGTGCTGTTTTGGCGTGGTCTTAGGAAGTTTGTACCAAGTTTGTTACTGTTTTGGCGTGGACTTAGGAAGTTTGTACCAAGCTTGGTGCTGTTTTGGCGTGGTCTTAGGAAGTTTGTACCAAGTTTGGTGCTGTTTTGGCGTGGACTTAGGAAGTTTGTACCAAGTTTGTTACTGTTTTGGCGTGGACTTAGGAAGTTTGTACTAAGTTTGGTGCTGTTTTGGCGTGGATTTAGGAAGTTGGTTCCAAGTTTGTTACTGTTTTGGCGTGGACTTAGGAAGTTTGTACCAAGTTTGGTGCTGTTTTTGGGTGGACTTAAGAAGTTTGTTCCAAGTTTGTTACTGTTTTGACGTGGACTTAGGAAGCTTGTACCAAGTTTGTTATTGTTTTGGCGTGGACTTAGGAAGTTTGTACCAAGTTTGGTGCTGTTTTGGCGTGGATTTAGGAAGTTTGTTCCAAGTTTGTTACTGTTTTGGCGTCGTCTTAGGAAGTTTGTACCAAGTTTGCAAGTGTTTTTGGGAAGTTTTAAGAAGTTTCTACAAAGTTTGTATTTGACACTCTGTTGCAACTCTGTTGGAATTCGGGTAGTTGTAGGAAGTTTGTACCAAGTTTGGTGCTGATTTGGCGTGGACTTAGGAAGTTTGTACCAAGTTTGGTGCTGATTTGGCGTGGACTTAGGAAGTTTGTACCAAGTTTGGTGCTGTTTTGGCGTGGTCTTAGGAAGTTTGTACCAAGTTTGTTACTGTTTTGGCGTGGACTTAGGAAGTTTGTACCAAGTTTGGTGCTGTTTTGGCGAGGACTTAGGAAGTTTGTACCAAGTTTGGTGCTGTTTTGGCGTGGTCTTAGGAAGTTTGTACCAAGCTTGGTGCTGATTTGGCGTGGACTTAGGAAGTTTGTACCAAGTTTGGTGCTGTTTTGGCGAGGACTTAGGAAGTTTGTACCAAGTTTGGTGCTGTTTTGGCGTGGTCTTAGGAAGTTTGTACCAAGTTTGTTACTGTTTTGGCGTGGACTTAGGAAGTTTGTACCAAGTTTGCAAGTGTTTTTGGGTAGTTTTAAGAAGTTTCTACAAAGTTTGTATTTGACACTCTGTTGCAACTCTGTTGGAATTCGGGTAGTTGTAGGAAATTTGTACCAAGTTTGTTACTGTTTTGGCGTGGACTTAGGAAGTTTGTACCAAGTTTGTTACTGTTTTGGCGTGGACTTAGGAAGTTTGTACCAAGTTTGGTGCTGTTTTGGCGTGGACTTAGGAAGTTTGTACCTAGTTTGTTACTGTTTTGGCGTGGACTTAGGAAGTTTGTACCAAGTTTGGTGCTGTTTTGGCGTGGACTTAGGAAGTTTGTACCAAGTTTGTTACTGTTTTGGCGTGGACTTAGGAAGTTTGTACCAAGTTTGGTGCTGTTTTGGCGTGGACTTAGGAAGTTTGTACCAAGTTTGGTGCTGTTTTGGCGTGGTCTTAGGAAGTTTGTACCAAGTTTGTTACTGTTTTGGCGTGGACTTAGGAAGTTTGTACCAAGTTTGTTACTGTTTTGGCGTGGACTTAGGAAGTTTGTACCAAGTTCGGTGCTGTTTTGGCGTGGACTTAGGAAGTTTGTACCAAGTTTGGTGCTGTTTTGGCGTGGACTTAGGAAGTTTGTATCAAGTTTGGTGCTGTTTTGGCGTGGACTTAGAAAGTTTGTATCAAGTTTGGTGCTGTTTTGGCGTGGACTTAGGAAGTTTGTACCAAGTTTGTTACTGTTTTGGCGCGGACTTACGAAGTTTGTACCAAGTTTGGTGCTGTTTTGGCGTGGACTTAGGAAGTTTGTACCAAGTGTGTTACTCTTTTGGCGTGGACTTAGGAAGTTTGTACCAAGTTTGTTACTGTTTTGGCGTGGACTTAGGAAGTTTGTACCAAGTTTGTTACTGTTTTGGCGTGGACTTAGGAAGTTTGTACCAAGTTTGTTACTGTTTTGGCGTGGACTTAGGAAGTTTGTATCAAGTTTGGTGCTGTTTTGGCGTGGACTTAGAAAGTTTGTATCAAGATTGGTGCTGTTTTGGCGTGGACTTAGGAAGTTTGTACCAAGTTTGTTACTGTTTTGGCGTGGACTTAGGAAGTTTGTACCAAGTTTGGTGCTGTTTTGGCGTGGACTTACGAAGTTTGTACCAAGTTTGTTACTGTTTTGGCGTTGACTTAGGAAGTTTGTATCAAGTTTGGTGCTGTTTTGGCGTGGACTTAGGAAGTTTGTATCAAGTTTGGTGCTGTTTTGGCGTGGACTTAGGAAGTTTGTACCAAGTTTGGTGCTGTTTTGGCGCGGACTTAGGAAGTTTGTACCAAGTTTGGTGCTGTTTTGGCGTGGACTTACTAAGTTTGTATCAAGTTTGTTACTGTTTTGGCGTGGACTTAGGAAGTTTGTACCAAGTTTGTTACTGTTTTGGCGTGGACTTAGGAAGTTTGTACCAAGTTTGTTACTGTTTTGGCGTGGACTTAGGAAGTTTGTACCAAGTTTGTTACTGTTTTGGCGTGGACTTAGGAAGTTTGTACCAAGTTTGTTTCTGTTTTGGCGCGGACTTACGAAGTTTGTACCAAGTTTGGTGCTGTTTTGGCGTGGACTTAGGAAGTTTGTACCAAGTTTGTTACTGTTTTGGCGTGGACTTAGGAAGTTTGTACCAAGTTTGTTACTGTTTTGGCGTGGACTTAGAAAGTTTGTACCAAGTTTGTTACTGTTTTGGCGTGGACTTAGGAAGTTTGTACCAAGTTTGTTTCTGTTTTGGCGCGGACTTACGAAGTTTGTACCAAGTTTGGTGCTGTTTTGGCGTGGACTTAGGAAGTTTGTACCAAGTTTGTTACTGTTTTGGCGTGGACTTAGGAAGTTTGTACCAAGTTTGTTACTGTTTTGGCGTGGACTTAGAAAGTTTGTATCAAGTTTGGTGCTGTTTTGGCGTGGACTTAGGAAGTTTGTACCTAGTTTGGTGCTGTTTTGGCGTGGACTTAGGAAGTTTGTATCAAGTTTGGTGCTGTTTTGGCGTGGACTTAGGAAGTTTGTACCAAGTTTGTTACTGTTTTGGCGTGGACTTAGGAAGTTTGTACCAAGTTTGTTACTGTTTTGGCGTGGACTTAGGAACTTTGCACCAAGTTTGTTACTGTTTTGGCGTGGACTTAGGAAGTTTGTACCAAGTTTGTTACTGTTTTGGCGTGGACTTAGAAAGTTTGTATCAAGTTTGGTGCTGTTTTGGCGTGGACTTACGAAGTTTGTACCAAGTTTGTTACTGTTTTGGCGTGGACTTAGGAAGTTTGTACCAAGTTTGTTTCTGTTTTGGCGTGGACTTAGGAACTTTGCACCAAGTTTGTTACTGTTTTGGCGTGGACTTAGGAAGTTTGTACCAAGTTTGTTACTGTTTTGGCGTGGACTTAGGAAGTTTGTACCAAGTTTGTTACTGTTTTGGCGTGGACTTAGGAAGTTTGTACCAAGTTTGTTTCTGTTTTGGCGTGGACTTAGGAAGTTTGTACCAAGTTTGGTGCTGTTTTGGCGTGGACTTAGGAAGTTTGTACCTAGTTTGTTACTGTTTTGGCGTGGACTTAGGAAGTTTGTACCAAGTTTGTTACTGTTTTGGCGTGGACTTAGGAAGTTTGTACCAAGTTTGTTACTGTTTTGGCGTGGACTTAGGATGTTTGTACCAAGTTTGTTACTGTTTTGGCGTGGACTTAGGAAGTTTGTATCAAGTTTGGTGCTGTTTTGGCGTGGACTTAGGAAGTTTGTACCTAGTTTGTTTCTGTTTTGGCGTGGACTTAGGAAGTTTGTACCAAGTTTGTTCCTGTTTTGGCGTGGACTTAGGAAGTTGGTACCAAGTTTGTTACTGTTTTGGCGGGGACTTAGGAAGTTTGTACCAAGTTTGTTACTGTTTTGGCGTGGACTTAGGAAGTTTGTACCAAGTTTGTTACTGTTTTGGCGTGGACTTAGGAAGTTTGTACCAAGTTTGGTGCTGTTTTGGCGTGGACTTAGGAAGTTTGTACCAAGTTTGTTACTGTTTTGGCGTGGACTTAGGAAGTTCGTACCAAGTTTGTTACTGTTTTGGCGTGGACATAGGAAGTTTGTACCTAGTTTGTTTCTGTTTTGGCGTGGACTTAGGAAGTTTGTACCAAGTTTGGTGCTGTTTTGGCGTGGACTTAGGAAGTTTGTACCAAGTTTGTTACTGTTTTGGCGTGGACTTAGGAAGTTTGTACCAAGTTTGTTACTGTTTTGGCGTGGACTTAGAAAGTTTGTATCAAGTTTGTTACTGTTTTGGCGTGGACTTAGGAAGTTTGTATCAAGTTTGGTGCTGTTTTGGCGTGGACTTAGAAAGTTTGTATCAAGTTTGGTGCTGTTTTGGCGTGGACTTAGGAAGTTTGTACCAAGTTTGTTACTGTTTTGGCGCGGACTTACGAAGTTTGTACCAAGTTTGGTGCTGTTTTGGCGTGGACATAGGAAGTTTGTACCAAGTGTGTTACTGTTTTGGCGTGGACTTAGGAAGTTTGTACCAAGTTTGTTACTGTTTTGGCGTGGACTTGGGAAGTTTGAACCTAGTTTGTTTCTGTTTTGGCGTGGACTTAGGAAGATTGTACCTAGTTTGTTACTGTTTTGGCGTGGACTTAGGAAGTTTGTACCAAGTTTGGTGCTGTTTTGGCGTGGACTTAGGAAGTTTGTACCTAGTTTGTTTCTGTTTTGGCGTGGACTTAGGAAGTTTGTACCAAGTTTGTTACTGTTTTGGCGTGGACTTAGGAAGTTTGTACCAAGTTTGGTGCTGTTTTGGCGTGGACTTAGGAAGTTTGTACCTAGTTTGTTACTGTTTTGGCGTGGACTTAGGAAGTTTGTACCAAGTTTGGTGCTGTTTTGGCGTGGACTTAGGAAGTTTGTACCAAGTTTGTTACTGTTTGTGCGTGGACTTAGGAAGTTTGTACCAAGTTTGGTGCTGTTTTGGCGTGGACTTAGGAAGTTTGTACCAAGTTTGTTACTGTTTTGGCGTGGACTTAGGAAGTTTGTACCAAGTTTGTTACTGTTTTGGCGCGGACTTACGAAGTTTGTACCAAGTTTGGTGCTGTTTTGGCGTGGACTTAGGAAGTTTGTACCAAGTGTGTTACTGTTTTGGCGTGGACTTAGGAAGTTTGTATCAAGTTTGGTGCTGTTTTGGCGTGGACTTAGGAAGTTTGTACCTAGTTTGTTACTGTTTTGGCGTGGACTTAGGAAGTTTGTACCAAGTTTGTTACTGTTTTGGCGTGGACTTAGGAAGTTTGTATCAAGTTTGGTGCTGTTTTGGCGTGGACTTAGGAAGTTTGTACCAAGTTTGTTACTGTTTTGGCGTGGACTTAGGAAGTTTGTACCAAGTTTGGTGCTGTTTTGGCGTGGACTTAGGAAGTTTGTACCAAGTTTGTTACTGTTTTGGCGTGGACTTAGGAAGTTTGTACCAAGTTTGTTACTGTTTTGGCGTGGACTTAGGAAGTTTGTACCTAGTTTGTTTCTGTTTTGGCGTGGACTTAGGAAGTTTGTACCAAGTTTGGTGCTGTTTTGGCGTGGACTTAGGAAGTTTGTACCAAGTTTGTTACTGTTTTGGCGTGGACTTAGGAAGTTTGTACCAAGTTTGGTGCTGTTTTGGCGTGGACTTAGGAAGTTTGTACCAAGTTTGTTACTGTTTTGGCGTGGACTTAGGAAGTTTGTACCAAGTTTGTTACTGTTTTGGCGTGGACTTAGGAAGTTTGTACCAAGTTTGTTACTGTTTTGGCGTGGACTAAGGAAGTTTGTACCTAGTTTGTTTCTGTTTTGGCGTGGACTTAGGAAGTTTGTACCAAGTTTGGTGCTGTTTTGGCGTGGACTTAGGAAGTTTGTACCAAGTTTGTTACTGTTTTGGCGTGGACTTAGGAAGTTTGTACCAAGTTTGGTGCTGTTTTGGCGTGGACTTAGGAAGTTAATACCAAGTTTGGTGCTGTTTTGGCGTGGACTTAGGAAGTTTGTACCAAGTTTGTTACTGTTTTGGCGTGGACTTAGGAAGTTTGTACCAAGTTTGTTACTGTTTTGGCGTGGACTTAGGAAGTTTGTACCAAGTTTGTTACTGTTTTGGCGTGGACTTAGAAAGTTTGTATCAAGTTTGGTGCTGTTTTGGCGTGGACTTAGGAAGTTTGTACCTAGTTTGGTGCTGTTTTGGCGTGGACTTAGGAAGTTTGTACCAAGTTTGGTGCTGTTTTGGCGTGGACTTAGGAAGTTTGTATCAAGTTTGGTGCTGTTTTGGCGTGGACTTAGGAAGTTTGTACCAAGTTTGTTACTTTTTTGGCGTGGACTTAGAAAGTTTGTATCAAGTTTGGTGCTGTGTTGGCGTGGACTTAGGAAGTTTGTACCAAGTTTGTTACTGTTTTGGCGTGGACTTAGGAAGTTTGTACCAAGTTTGTTACTGTTTTGGCGTGGACTTAAGAAGTTTGTACCAAGTTTGTAACTGTTTTGGCGTGGACTTAGGAAGTTTGTACCAAGTTTGTTACTGTTTTGGCGTGGACTTAGGAAGTTTGTACCAAGTTTGGTGCTGTTTTGGCGTGGACTTAGGTAGTTTGTACCAAGTTTGTTACTGTTTTGGCGTGGACTTAGGAAGTTTGTACCAAGTTTGGTGCTGTTTTGGCGTGGACTTAGGAAGTTTGTACCAAGTGTGTTACTGTTTTGGCGTGGACTTAGGAAGTTTGTATCAAGTTTGGTGCTGTTTTGGCGTGGACTTAGGAAGTTTGTACCAAGTTTGTTACTGTTTTGGCGTGGACTTAGGAAGTTTGTACCAAGTTTGTTACTGTTTTGGCGTGGACTTAGGAAGTTTGTACCAAGTTTGGTGCTGTTTTGGCGTGGACTTAGGAAGTTTGTACCAAGTTTGTTACTGTTTTGGCGTGGACTTAGGAAGTTTGTACCAAGTTTGTTACTGTTTTGGCGTGGACTTAGGAAGTTTGTACCAAGTTTGTTACTGTTTTGGCGTGGACTTAGGAAGTTTGTACCAAGTTTGTTACTGTTTTGGCGTGGACTAAGGAAGTTTGTACCAAGTTTGTTACTGTTTTGGCGTGGACTTAGGAAGTTTGTACCAAGTTTGTTACTGTTTTGGCGTGGACTTAGGAAGTTTGTACCAAGTTTGGTGCTGTTTTGGCGTGGACTTAGGAAGTTTGTACCTAGTTTGTTTCTGTTTTGGCGTGGACTTAGGAAGTTTGTACCAAGTTTGTTACTGTTTTGGCGTGGACTTAGGAAGTTTGTACCAAGTTTGGTGCTGTTTTGGCGTGGACTTAGGAAGTTTGTACCAAGTTTGTTACTGTTTTGGCGTGGACTTAGGAAGTTTGTACCAAGTTTGGTGCTGTTTTGGCGTGGACTTAGGAAGTTTGTACCAAGTTTGGTGCTGTTTTGGCGTGGACTTAGGAAGTTTGTATCAAGTTTGGTGCTGTTTTGGCGTGGACTTAGGAAGTTTGTACCTAGTTTGTTTCTGTTTTGGCGTGGACTTAGGAAGTTTGTACCAAGTTTGTTACTGTTTTGGCGTGGACTTAGGAAGTTTGTACCAAGTTTGTTACTGTTTTGGCGTGGACTTAGGAAGTTTGTACCAAGTTTGGTGCTGTTTTGGCGTGGACTTAGGAAGTTTGTACCAAGTTTGTTACTGTTTTGGCGTGGACTTAGGAAGTTTGTACCAAGTTTGTTTCTGTTTTGGCGCGGACTTACGAAGTTTGTACCAAGTTTGGTGCTGTTTTGGCGTGGACTTAGGAAGTTTGTATCAAGTTTGGTGCTGTTTTGGCGTGGACTTAGGAAGTTTGTACCAAGTTTGTTACTGTTTTGGCGTGGACTTAGGAAGTTTGTACCAAGTTTGATGCTGTTTTGGCGTGGACTTCGGAAGTTTGTACCAAGTTTGTTACTGTTTTGGCGTGGACTTAGGAAGTTTGTACCAAGTTTGTTACTGTTTTGGCGTGGACTTAGGAAGTTTGTACCTAGTTTGTTACTGTTTTGGCGTGGACTTAGGAAGTTTGTACCAAGTTTGTTACTGTTTTGGCGTGGACTTAGGAAGTTTGTATCAAGTTTGGTGCTGTTTTGGCGTGGACTTAGGAAGTTTGTACCAAGTTTGTTACTGTTTTGGCGTGGACTTAGGAAGTTTGTACCAAGTTTGTTACTGTTTTGGCGTGGACTTAGGAAGTTTGTACCAAGTTTGGTGCTGTTTTGGCGTGGACTTAGGAAGTTTGTACCAAGTTTGTTACGAAACGTAACGTTCGTAACGCTGCCTCAAGCTGTCACGATACTGAGCAACTCGACGGGCTACGAACCGGTTATGCTCGGCAATATAAATAGAGCGAAGAAGGGCAAAACCGCTCTCTTTTATTTGGTACAGACGGAGAAATAAAGATTAAAAAGTTTTTGGTCAGCCGCAAGGGCTTTCCTAAAATCGCAAAATTATTATTCTTTTTGTACCAAACTCCCCTCTGGAGCCGTTTTTTAACATTTCCAAAAACTTTTTAACACTAATTTTGGAAAGGTCGCGGTCAACGATCTTGAGCAAAAGGTCAATCGCGGTCAGTGAAGTGAGTACGAGAAGTTTCGCGCGCGGCAAGAAAGTGTCGGAAAGGATGTCGCTCGATCGGAATAGTGCGGTGCAAGACGAACGAGGGGAGCAGCGGGAAGCGTTAAGCACTCCCGCAACGGGCTCAGCGGCGGGACGCAGCAGCGTCCGAGCAACCAACGCTACCGTGACGAGCCCAGATCCAGCGTTCGCAGCCGCGCAGCAGTCCGGCGAACGGACATCCAGCCAACGGGAGCAGGGAGATCGCCATTCGTCGGCAGACGCTTGGGCGGGAAATGAATCGCCGCCAGGGTCGATGCAAGATCCATCCGCGGGAGGCGCGAGACGTGCTACTCGGTCAGGTGAAGAGGAAGCGAGGGCTTTGCGCATGGAGCTCGAAGAGAGCAAACGCTCGATGAGGAGACTGGAGCAGAAGACGCTTGAGGCGGAGGAAAGGGTTCGCGCGGAGAAGGCTGTGGAGTGGCTAACCAGGACGGATCGCTGCGGCGCAACGCCGGGAGAATATTTCGCGAGCACTCGAAATCAACCGCCTGCGTACGGCCGGCACTGGGAAACGGTCAACGACTCCTATCGCGAGGAGTATGGCGCTTGGCAGCGCGGTTTCGACGCACCTGGGCCCCTTGGCAACATGGCGCCCCGCACTGGTCAACGCACGGACAACTTCGGCACCGCATCACAGTTCGACCCGCATCACTTTGCACATCACGCACCAGGACAATACACTTCACCGTATCACTCGACGCTAAACCAAAGCCAGATTTCGGCGCGACAGGCAACGAGCAGAGAGCTGCCGGAGTTTACGGGCTCCGTTGAGCAGTGGCCGATATTCATATCAAACTATGAACATTCGACGGCCATCTGCGGCTACACAGACGACGAAAATCTGCTCCGGCTGCAGAAAGCTTTGAAGGGCGCGGCGAGGGAGTCTGTTGGGCATCTCATCCTGTTGCCAACAGGATTGAAAGACGCGATGGCGACGTTGAAGGCGAGGTACGGGCGCCCGGAATTGATAGTGGAGGCGATGGTGGAAAAAGTGCGATCGATGCCCGCTCCGCGGCTGGACAGACTGGACACCCTGGTCGACTTTGGCTTCGCGGTACGGAACCTGTGTGCGACCGCCCGGGCAACCGGTATGCCGGATTACATGTGTAATGTTGCTCTTTTGAGGGAGCTTACCAGTAAGCTGCCCGCGGACAGATGCATCGAGTGGGCGCGGTATAAAAGGCGGTTGCCACACGTCACACTGTCCGATTTCGGCCATTGGATTGGAGAGCTTGCTGAAGATGTGAGTGCCGTGCTTCCGTCGCCGAATAACACCAAACGAGAACCGGAGCGACGGCATGTGAGCTTGCCGGACAGAGCACCGCGGTTCTATCCGCCCCGACCGGCAGAGCGACAACATTTCCAGCCACCACAGCAGGCGTTCCGCCCAACGAGTACGATGCGGCTAAACATGCACAACGCGTCGGGGTACCACGTTTCGACCCCGCCGCCAACATGTATCCTGTGTGATGGGTGGTGCCGTTCATTGGTGGATTGTGAGCGGTTCCTTGGAACAACTGTAGTGGCAAGGCGGGCATTCGTCAATGAACGCAGGCTGTGCAAAGTGTGTCTCGGCTATCACGGCGGAAAATGTCGCGTTCGCGCACTGTGCGGCGAAAACGGCTGCACCACAAAGCACCATAAACTGCTTCACCAGAATGCAGTTGCACCTGCCACAGAACGGAACACACTTACGCACGCACACTGTAACACACATTCCGGTATCGACGAAGCAGCGCTGCTAAAATACGTTCCGGTTACGCTACACGGCCCTAGCTGCAGCGTCGAAACGTTCGCGCTATTCGACGACGGATCCACGGCGACCTTCATGGATCACGCGTTGGTTGAGGAACTGGGATTACACGGTACCCCGCATCCCCTGTCTCTACAATGGACTGGAGACGTGAGACGTGAGGAGATCGATTCGGTTCGAGTAGCCGTAAAGATCTCGGGACGACACGACGCGGCGCGGGTGCACGAGATGGCTGACGTTCATACGGTCAGCAAGCTGGCTTTGCCGGCACAGTCGGTGTCGGTGGCGCAACTCGCGGCTCGATACGCCCACTTGAAAAATGTTCCGGTCGCGTCTTATACTGCAGTTGCTCCACGGGTGCTGATCGGCGTCGACAACTGCCGCCTGGGACAGGCGCTAAAAAGTGCGGAGGGAAGAATTGACGAGCCTATCGCGTCGAAAACACGGCTCGGGTGGATCGTTTACGGCCCGTGTGGTTTGGCCACCACCACTTCAGGCTCCGCGCGCAAGAGCTTACACGTCCAGGCGACCGAAAGACAGGACGACCGTTTGACAGCAGCCGTGAAGGAGTTCTTCTCCCTCGACTCGGCGGGGGTTTTCGGACCGCTGCGTGAGCTCCGCTCTAAGGATGAAGAACGGGCGCTTATGTTGCTAGACCGGGAGACTACTTTGAAGGGCGATCGCTACGAGACCGGTCTTTTGTGGAGATATGAGGATGTCCAACTACCCTGCAATAAGAATGCTGCTTTGAAGCGGTACCACGGCCTGAAAACGAAGATGAAGAAAGATCCTGTGTTAGCCGAGGCGGTGTCCAAGAAGATGGCTGATTATGTGGCGAAGGGATACATCCGGCGCCTCACCGTGAGCGAGCAGAAAGAGAAGCATCGAAGGGATTGGTACCTTCCAATCTTTCCAGTCACCAACCCGAACAAGCCGGGAAAGATCCGCATGGTGTTCGATGCAGCAGCCGAGGTGAGTGGCACCAGCCTAAACTCTTTCCTTCTCGCAGGCCCGGATCTGGTCGCAGGGCTCCTCTCGGTTC
Organism: Anopheles atroparvus; assembly: GCA_914969975.1. Taxonomy (NCBI): domain Eukaryota; kingdom Metazoa; phylum Arthropoda; class Insecta; order Diptera; family Culicidae; genus Anopheles; species Anopheles atroparvus. The sequence goes on from CAJZCY010000011.1 coordinate 502,795, forward strand.
TTCACAAGTTTAGAGAGTTCCGCGTAGCGATTGTTGGGGACATCCGTGAGATGTTCCATCAGGTCGGTATCAAATCTCGTGACCAGCGTAGCCAGATGATTTTCTGGGAAGGCGACGACCCTGATGGCGACCCGGATGTGTACGTGGTCACGGTTATGACGTTTGGTGCTGCGTGTTCACCCACCTGCGCGCAATATGTGAAGAATCGAAACGCGGAGCGATTTGAAGAGGACTATCCTCGCGCTGTCGAGTGCATCAAAAACGAGCACTACGTAGACGACATGCTCGCTAGTGTAGAAACGGACGAGGAAGCTTTGTCTCTGGCGAGGACGGTCCGGCACATTCACGCGCGGGGTGGATTTGAAATAAGAAACTGGATTTCTAACTCGCCGGGTGTGGTGAAGCAGCTGGAAACCAACCTGGAAAATGAGAAACAGGTTAATCTGGGCTCGACTCTGATAACGGAAAAGGTTCTCGGAATGTGGTGGGATACTTCCACCGACACTTTCACTTTCCGCCCGTCCTCGAAGCACGATGAGAAGCTGGCATCCGGAGAGCTGCCCGCCACGAAACGACGCATCCTTCGGACGTTGATGAGCGTCTACGACCCGATGGGCCTGATCGGGCATTTTCTAATCTTCCTTAAAGCTCTGCTACAGGAGATCTGGCGCACCGGATACGGCTGGGATGAAGAGATTGACGGCCGTCTCGCAGAAAAGTGGCTACTGTGGGTCCGCGCTTTGCCCGACGTCCAGAAGGTGAGGGTTGCAAGGTGCTACCGCCAGTTCACATCCACGCGCACTAAAAATATACAGCTTCACATCTTTTGCGACGCGAGCGAGAGCGCCATGGCCGCGGTTGCGTATCTGCGTTTTGAAGAAGGAGGGTCGGCTGAATGCGCACTCGTCGGATCGAAGACGCGGGTGGCACCGTTGCGTTTCCTCTCGATTCCTCGGATGGAGCTACAAGCAGCTGTTATCGGCGCGCGCTTAGCTGACATCATCTCGCGCTCACATCGTATGCAGATTAGTCGGGTGAACTTTTGGACGGATTCCCGCAACGTTATGAGCTGGCTCAACTCCGACCACCGTCGATATAACCAGTTCGTTGCCTTTCGGGTAGGCGAACTGCTCGAAACGACGAACACCGAGCAATGGAGATGGATCCCGACGAAGCTGAACGTCGCCGACGACGGTACCAAATGGGCTGGAACACCGGACCTTGGGCCCACAAGCCGTTGGTTTCGCGGACCCAGTTTCCTCTGGGAACCGGAATCCGAGTGGCCCGCGTCGGAGACGCCTTTGAAGAATACAGCGGAGGAAATTCGTCCACATTTGCTGCTCCACACAGTAGCGGTCCCATTGTTCCAGTTCCAGCGCTATTCAGAATGGAAGATCCTCCTCAAAGTGGCAGCTTTCGTTGGGCGTTTCATATCGAACATCCGTCGGCGCTTGCGCAGGGATCCTCCTGTAACAGGACCGTTGACGTATGAGGAGTTTAGTGAGGCTGAGGCTATATTGATGATGCAAATACAAATAGAAGCTTACCCGAGAGAATTTCGCAGCCTGCGAAACAATGCGTCGAATAAACACCCGTGGAAGAAGAGCGTCGACAAGAGAAGCCCACTGTACAAGCTATCGCCGGCGATCGACGAACGCGGAATAATACGGATGCAGGGACGTTTAGCAGATTGCTCCGGTATCGACGAGATGACACGCCGACCCATTATCCTCCCAAGGAACCACGCCGGTACGGATCTGTTGATACGCAAGGAGCACGAGCGATGGAAACATTGCAATCATCAGACGGTAATCAACGAACTTCGCGCCAAGTTTTACATACCGCGGCTACTGGCGTGCGTTTTCATTCACAGGGATCGACTACTTCGGACCCATCCTGGTGGCGGTTGGTCGACGAGTGGAAAAACGATGGGGAGTCATCTTCACCTGCCTTACTACGCGAGCGGTCCATCTCGAGGTGGCGCACTCGCTCAACACCGCGTCCTGTATTATGGCAATCCGGCGCTTCATCGCGAGACGCGGAACGCCCCTTGAGATGATCAGCGATCGGGGAACCAACTTCGTCGGCGCGGCACGAGAGTTGCAGGAAGCGTCCAACAACATTAACTACGACGCATTGATGATCGCATTCTGCGGACCAGCTATGAAGTGGAGTTTCAATCCGCCAGCAGCGCCTCATTTCGGTGGCTGCTGGGAACGCTTGGTGCGCTCCGTGAAGAAGGTGCTCGACCAATTCGATCTTCCCCGCCGACCGACGGACGAGGTGTTGCAGACGACGCTGGCCGAGATTGAGCTCATCATCAACTCGCGGCCCCTCACTTACGTGCCCCTGGATGACGAAATGGACCTCCCCATCACGCCGAACCACCTCCTCTTAGGCAGTTCGAATGGTTCCAAGCCGGCAACTGTGTATACCGACGAGCCGGCAGCCTTGAAATCGTCGTGGCGAGCCACCCAGCTAGCCGCGGATCGCTTTTGGAGAAAGTGGGTGGCGGAATACCTTCCGACGCTTACCAGACGCTCGAAATGGTTCGAGTCGGCGCGGCCCATCGAAGTTGGAGACATCGTGGTAATCGTGGACGGCAACCTCCCTAGGAACCACTGGCCGAAAGGGCGTGTGATCGACGTTGTGCGAGCGATGGACGGGCAGGTTAGGCGAGCAAGCGTCCAGACCGGGAGCGGCGTTTACGAGCGGCCAGCCACAAAGATTGCGGTGCTGGACGTGCGTGGTAGATTCGGTGAAAGCCACAATGATAGGGCGTAGGGATTTGTGCGGGAAAAAGAAAGTAATTAGTAAAGGGAGATCGTAAACATACTTACCAGTTCGCGTAGGGAAAAATTGCAGAATTGACAGCTAGGCAGAGAAGTAGAGTGCGATACACCACACATTCTATAGTAGCAACAGTGTAGTGGTGATAGCACTGCGGGAGGGAATGTTACGAAACGTAACGTTCGTAACGCTGCCTCAAGCTGTCACGATACTGAGCAACTCGACGGGCTACGAACCGGTTATGCTCGGCAATATAAATAGAGCGAAGAAGGGCAAAACCGCTCTCTTTTATTTGGTACAGACGGAGAAATAAAGATTAAAAAGTTTTTGGTCAGCCGCAAGGGCTTTCCTAAAATCGCAAAATTATTATTCTTTTTGTACCAAACTCCCCTCTGGAGCCGTTTTTTAACAAAGTTTGTTACTGTTTTGGCGTGGACTTAGGAAGTTTGTACCAAGTTTGTTACTGTTTTGGCGTGGACTTAGGAAGTTTGTACCAAGTTTGGTGCTGTTTTGGCGTGGACTTAGGAAGTTTGTACCAAGTTTGTTACTGTTTTGGCGTGGACTTAGGAAGTTTGTACCAAGTTTGTTACTGTTTTGGCGTGGACTTAGGAAGTTTGTACCTAGTTTGTTTCTGTTTTGGCGTGGACTTCGGAAGTTTGTACCAAGTTTGGTGCTGTTTTGGCGTGGACTTAGGAAGTTTGTACCAAGTTTGTTACTGTTTTGGCGTGGACTTAGGAAGTTTGTACCAAGTTTGGTGCTGTTTTGGCGTGGACTTAGGAAGTTTGTACCAAGTTTGTTACTGTTTTGGCGTGGACTTAGGAAGTTTGTATCAAGTTTGGTGCTGTTTTGGCGTGGACTTAGGAAGTTTGTACCTAGTTTGTTTCTGTTTTGGCGTGGACTTAGGAAGTTTGTACCAAGTTTGTTACTGTTTTGGCGTGGACTTAGGAAGTTTGTACCAAGTTTGTTACTGTTTTGGCGTGGACTTAGGAAGTTTGTACCAAGTTTGGTGCTGTTTTGGCGTGGACTTAGGAAGTTTGTACCAAGTTTGTTACTGTTTTGGCGTGGACTTAGGAAGTTTGTACCAAGTTTGTTACTGTTTTGGCGTGGACTTAGGAAGTTTGTACCAAGGTTGATGCTGTTTTGGCGTGGACTTAGGAAGTTTGTATCAAGTTTGGTGCTGTTTTGGCGTGGACTTAGGAAGTTTGTACCTAGTTTGTTTCTGTTTTGGCGTGGACTTAGGAAGTTTGTACCAAGTTTGTTACTGTTTTGGCGTGGACTTAGGAAGTTTGTACCAAGTTTGTTACTGTTTTGGCGTGGACTTAGGAAGTTTGTACCAAGTTTGGTGCTGTTTTGGCGCGGACTTACGAAGTTTGTACCAAGTTTGTTACTGTTTTGGCGTGGACTTAGGAAGTTTGTACCAAGTTTGGTGCTGTTTTGGCGTGGACTTAGGAAGTTTGTATCAAGTTTGGTGCTGTTTTGGCGTGGACTTAGGAAGTTTGTACCAAGTTTGTTACTGTTTTGGCGTGGACTTAGGAAGTTTGTACCAAGTTTGTTACTGTTTTGGCGTGGACTTAGGAAGTTTGTACCAAGTTTGTTACTGTTTTGGCGTGGACTTAGGAAGTTTGTACCAAGTTTGGTGCTGTTTTGGCGTGGACTTAGGAAGTTTGTACCAAGTTTGTTACTGTTTTGGCGTGGACTTAGGAAGTTTGTACCAAGTTCGGTGCTGTTTTGGCGTGGACTTAGGAAGTTTGTACCAAGTTTGGTGCTGTTTTGGCGTGGACTTAGGAAGTTTGTATCAAGTTTGGTGCTGTTTTGGCGTGGACTTAGGAAGTTTGTACCAAGTTTGTTACTGTTTTGGCGTGGACTTAGGAAGTTTGTACCAAGTTTGCAAGTGTTTTTGGGTAGTTTTAAGAAGTTTCTACAAAGTTTGTATTTGACACTCTGTTCCAACTCTGTTAGAATTCGGGTAGTTGTAGGAAGTTTGTACCAAGTTTGTTACTGTTTTGGCGTGGATTTAGGAAGTTTGTTCCAAGTTTGGTGCTGTTTTGGCGTGGTCTTAGGAAGTTTGTACCAAGTTTGGTGCTGTTTTGGCGTGGACTTAGGAAGTTTGTACCAAGTTTGGTGCTGTTTTGGCGTCGTCTTAGGAAGTTTGTACCAAGTTTGCAAGTGTTTTTGGGTAGTTTTAAGAAGTTTCTACAAAGTTTGTATTTGACACTCTGTTGCAACTCTGTTGGAATCCGGGTAGTTGTAGGAAGTTTGTACCAAGTTTGTTACTGTTTTGGCGTGGACTTAGGAAGTTTGTACCAAGTTTGGTGCTGTTTTGGCGTGGACTTAGGAAGTTTGTACCAAGTTTGCAAGTGTTTTTGGGTAGTTTTAAGAAGTTTCTACAAAGTTTGTATTTGACACTCTGTTGCAACTCTGTTGGAATTCGGGTAGTTGTAGGAAGTTTGTACCAAGTTTGTTACTGTTTTGGCGTGGATTTAGGAAGTTTGTTCCAAGTTTGGTGCTGTTTTGGCGTGGTCTTAGGAAGTTTGTACCAAGTTTGGTGCTGTTTTGGCGTGGACTTAGGAAGTTTGTACCAAGTTTGGTGCTGTTTTGGCGTCGTCTTAGGAAGTTTGTACCAAGTTTGCAAGTGTTTTTGGGTAGTTTTAAGAAGTTTCTACAAAGTTTGTATTTGACACTCTGTTGCAACTCTGTTGGAATTCGGGTAGTTGTAGGAAGTTTGTACCAAGTTTGTTACTGTTTTGGCGTGGACTTAGGAAGTTTGTACCAAGTTTGCAAGTGTTTTTGGGTAGTTTTAAGAAGTTTCTACAAAGTTTGTATTTGACACTCTGTTGCAACTCTGTTGGAATTCGGGTAGTTGTACGAAGTTTGTACCAAGTTTGTTACTGTTTTGGCGTGGACTTAGGAAGTTTGTTCCAAGTTTGTTACTGTTTTGGCGTGGTCTTAGGAAGTTTGTACCAAGTTTGCAAGTGTTTTTGGGTAGTTTTAAGAAGTTTCTACAAAGTTTGTATTTGACACTCTGTTGCAACTCTGTTGGAATTCGGGTAGTTGTAGGAAGTTTGTACCAAGTTTGTTACTGTTTTGGCGTGGACTTAGGAAGTTTGTACCAAGTTTGGTGCTGTTTTGGCGTGGACTTAGGAAGTTTGTTCCATGTTTGTTACTGTTTTGGCGTGGACTTAGGAAGTTTGTACCAAGTTTGTTACTGTTTTTGCGTTGACTTAGGAAGTTTGTACCAAGTTTGTTACTGTTTTGGCGTGGACTTAGGAAGTTTGTACCAAGTTTGGTGCTGTTTTGGCGTGGACTTAGGAAGTTTGTTCCAAGTTTGTTACTGTTTTGGCGTGGTCTTAGGAAGTTTGTACCAAGTTTGCAAGTGTTTTTGGGTAGTTTTAAGAAGTTTCTACAAAGTTTGTATTTGACACTCTGTTGCAACTCTGTTGGAATTCGGGTAGTTGTAGGAAGTTTGTACCAAGTTTGTTACTGTTTTGGCGTGGACTTAGGAAGTTTGTTCCAAGTTTGTTACTGTTTTGGCGTCGACTTAGGAAGTTTGTACCAAGTTTGCAAGTGTTTTTGGGTAGTCTTAAGAAGTTTCTACAAAGTTTGTATTTGACACTCTGTTGCAACTCTGTTGGAATTCGGGTAGTTGTAGGAAGTTTGTACCAAATGTGTTACTGTTTTGGCGTGGACTTAGGAAGTTTGTACCAAGTTTGTAACTGTTTTGGCGTGGTCTTAGGAAGTTTGTTCCAAGTTTGTTACTGTTTTGACGTGGACTTAGGAAGTTTGTACCAAGTTTGTTACTGTTTTGGCGTGGACTTAGGAAGTTTGTACCAAGTTTGTTACTGTTTTGGCGTGGACTTAGGAAGTTTGTACAAAGTTTGGTGCTGTTTTGGCGTGGACTTAGGAAGTTTGTACCAAGTTTGGTGCTGTTTTGGCGTGGACTTAGGAAGTTTGTACCAAGTTTGGTGCTGTTTTGGCGTGGACTTAGGAAGTTTGTACCAAGTTTGCAAATGTTTTTGGGTAGTTTTAAGAAGTTTCTACAAAGTTTGTATTTGACACTCTGTTGCAACTCTGTTGGAATTCGGGTACTTGTAGGAAGTTTGTACCAAGTTTATTACTGTTTTGGCGTGGACTTAGGTAGTTTGTACCAAGTTTAATACTGTTTTGGCGTTGACTTAGGAAGTTTGTACCAAGTTTGGTGCTGTTTTGGCGTGGACTTAGGAAGTTTGTACCAAGTTTGTTACTGTTTTGGCGTGGACTTAGTAAGTTTGTACCAAGTTTGTTACTGTTTTGGCGTCGTCTTAGGAAGTTTGTACCAAGTTTGTTACTGTTTTGGCGTGGACTTAGGAAGTTTGTACCAAGTTTGGTGCTGTTTTGGCGTGGACTTAGGAAGTTTGTACCAAGTTTGTTACTGTTTTGGCGTGGTCTTAGGAAGTTTGTACCAAGTTTGGTGCAGTTTTGGCGTGGACTTAGGAAGTTTGTACCAAGTTTGGTGCTGTTTTGGCGTGGACTTAGGAAGTTTGTACCAAGTTTGTTATTGTTTTGGCGTGGACTTAGGAAGTTTGTACCAAGCTTGGTGCTGTTTTGGCGTGGACTTAGGAAGTTTGTACCAAGCTTGGTGCTGTTTTGGCGTGGTCTTAGGAAGTTTGTACCAAGTTTGGTGCTGTTTTGGCGTGGACTTAGGAAGTTTGTACCAAGTTTGTTACTGTTTTGGCGTGGACTGAGGAAGTTTGTACCAAGTTTGGTGCTGTATTGGTGTGGTCTTAGGAAGTTGTACCAAGTTTGTTACTGTTTTGGCGTGGACTTAGGAAGTTTGTACCAAGTTTGCTACTGTTTTGGCGAGGGCTTAGGCAGTTTGTTCTAAGTTTGTTACTGTTTTGGCGTGGTCTTAGGAAGTTTGTACCTAGTTTGTTACTGTTTTGGCATTGACTTTGGAAGTTTGTACTGAGTTTGTTACTGTTTTGAGGTGGATTTAGGAAGTTTGTACCAAGTTTGCTACTGTTTTGGCGTGGGCTTAGGAAGTTTGTACCAAGTTTGGTGCTGTTTTGGCGTGGACTGAGGAAGTTTGTTTCAAGTTTGGTGCTGTTTTGGCGCGGTCTTAGGAAGTTTGTACCAAGTTTGTTACTGTTTTGGCGTGGACTTAGGAAGTTTGTACCAAGTTTGGTGCTGTTTTGGCGTGGACTTAGGAAGTTTGTACCAAGTTTGCTACTGTTTTGGCGTGGACTGAGGAAGTTTGTACCTAGTTTGGTGCTGTTTTGGCGCGGTCTTAGGAAGTTTGTACCATGTTTGGTGCTGTTTTGGCGTGGACTTAGGAAGTTTGTACCAAGTTTGTTACTGTTTTGGCGTGGGCTTAGGAAGTTTGTACCAAGTTTGTTACTGTTTTGGCGTGGACTGAGGAAGTTTGTACCAAGTTTGGTGCTGTTTTGGCGCGGTCTTAGGAAGTTTGTACCAAGTTTGTTACTGTTTTGGCGTGGACTTAGGAAGTTTGTACCAAGTTTGTTACTGTTTTGGCGTGGACTTAGGAAGTTTGTACCAAGTTTGCTACTGTTTTGGCGAGGGCTTAGGCAGTTTGTTCTAAGTTTGTTACTGTTTTGGCGTGGTCTTAGGAAGTTTGTACCTAGTTTGTTACTGTTTTGGCATTGACTTTGGAAGTTTGTACTGAGTTTGTTACTGTTTTGAGGTGGATTTAGGAAGTTTGTACCAAGTTTGCTACTGTTTTGGCGTGGGCTTAGGAAGTTTGTACCAAGTTTGGTGCTGTTTTGGCGTGGACTGAGGAAGTTTGTTTCAAGTTTGGTGCTGTTTTGGCGCGGTCTTAGGAAGTTTGTACCAAGTTTGTTACTGTTTTGGCGTGGACTTAGGAAGTTTGTACAAAGTTTGGTGCTGTTTTGGCGTGGACTTAGGAAGTTTGTACCAAGTTTGGTGCTGTTTTGGCGTGGACTAAGGAAGTTTGTACCAAGTTTGGTGCTGTTTTGGCGTGGACTTAGGAAGTTTGTACCAAGTTTGCAAATGTTTTTGGGTAGTTTTAAGAAGTTTCTACAAAGTTTGTATTTGACACTCTGTTGCAACTCTGTTGGAATTCGGGTAGTTGTAGGAAGTTTGTACCAAGTTTATTACTGTTTTGGCGTGGACTTAGGTAGTTTGTACCAAGTTTAATACTGTTTTGGCGTTGACTTAGGAAGTTTGTACCAAGTTTGGTGCTGTTTTGGCGTGGACTTAGGAAGTTTGTACCAAGTTTGTTACTGTTTTGGCGTGGACTTAGTAAGTTTGTACCAAGTTTGTTACTGTTTTGGCGTCGTCTTAGGAAGTTTGTACCAAGTTTGTTACTGTTTTGGCGTGGACTTAGGAAGTTTGTACCAAGTTTGGTGCTGTTTTGGCGTGGACTTAGGAAGTTTGTACCAAGTTTGTTACTGTTTTGGCGTGGACTTAGGAAGTTTGTACCAAGTTTGGTGCTGTTTTGGCGTGGACTTAGGAAGTTTGTACCAAGTTTGTTACTGTTTTGGCGTGGTCTTAGGAAGTTTGTACCAAGTTTGGTGCAGTTTTGGCGTGGACTTAGGAAGTTTGTACCAAGTTTGGTGCTGTTTTGGCGTGGACTTAGGAAGTTTGTACCAAGTTTGTTATTGTTTTGGCGTGGACTTAGGAAGTTTGTACAAAGTTTGGTGCTGTTTTGGCGTGGACTTAGGAAGTTTGTACCAAGTTTGGTGCTGTTTTGGCGTGGACTTAGGAAGTTTGTACCAAGTTTGGTGCTGTTTTGGCGTGGACTTAGGAAGTTTGTACCAAGTTTGCAAATGTTTTTGGGTAGTTTTAAGAAGTTTCTACAAAGTTTGTATTTGACACTCTGTTGCAACTCTGTTGGAATTCGGGTAGTTGTAGGAAGTTTGTACCAAGTTTATTACTGTTTTGGCGTGGACTTAGGTAGTTTGTACCAAGTTTAATACTGTTTTGGCGTTGACTTAGGAAGTTTGTACCAAGTTTGGTGCTGTTTTGGCGTGGACTTAGGAAGTTTGTACCAAGTTTGTTACTGTTTTGGCGTGGACTTAGGTAGTTTGTACCAAGTTTAATACTGTTTTGGCGTCGTCTTAGGAAGTTTGTACCAAGTTTGTTACTGTTTTGGCGTGGACTTAGGAAGTTTGTACCAAGTTTGGTGCTGTTTTGGCGTGGACTTAGGAAGTTTGTACCAAGTTTGTTACTGTTTTGGCGTGGACTTAGGAAGTTTGTACCAAGTTTGGTGCTGTTTTGGCGTGGACTTAGGAAGTTTGTACCAAGTTTGTTACTGTTTTGGCGTGGTCTTAGGAAGTTTGTACCAAGTTTGGTGCTGTTTTGGCGTGGACTGAGGAAGTTTGTTTCAAGTTTGGTGCTGTTTTGGCGCGGTCTTAGGAAGTTTGTACCAAGTTTGTTACTGTTTTGGCGTGGACTTAGGAAGTTTGTACAAAGTTTGGTGCTGTTTTGGCGTGGACTTAGGAAGTTTGTACCAAGTTTGGTGCTGTTTTGGCGTGGACTTAGGAAGTTTGTACCAAGTTTGGTGCTGTTTTGGCGTGGACTTAGGAAGTTTGTACCAAGTTTGCAAATGTTTTTGGGTAGTTTTAAGAAGTTTCTACAAAGTTTGTATTTGACACTCTGTTGCAACTCTGTTGGAATTCGGGTAGTTGTAGGAAGTTTGTACCAAGTTTATTACTGTTTTGGCGTGGACTTAGGTAGTTTGTACCAAGTTTAATACTGTTTTGGCGTTGACTTAGGAAGTTTGTACCAAGTTTGGTGCTGTTTTGGCGTGGACTTAGGAAGTTTGTACCAAGTTTGTTACTGTTTTGGCGTGGACTTAGTAAGTTTGTACCAAGTTTGTTACTGTTTTGGCGTCGTCTTAGGAAGTTTGTACCAAGTTTGTTACTGTTTTGGCGTGGACTTAGGAAGTTTGTACCAAGTTTGGTGCTGTTTTGGCGTGGACTTAGGAAGTTTGTACCAAGTTTGTTACTGTTTTGGCGTGGACTTAGGAAGTTTGTACCAAGTTTGGTGCTGTTTTGGCGTGGACTTAGGAAGTTTGTACCAAGTTTGTTACTGTTTTGGCGTGGTCTTAGGAAGTTTGTACCAAGTTTGGTGCAGTTTTGGCGTGGACTTAGGAAGTTTGTACCAAGTTTGGTGCTGTTTTGGCGTGGACTTAGGAAGTTTGTACCAAGTTTGTTATTGTTTTGGCGTGGACTTAGGAAGTTTGTACCAAGCTTGGTGCTGTTTTGGCGTGGACTTAGGAAGTTTGTACCAAGCTTGGTGCTGTTTTGGCGTGGTCTTAGGAAGTTTGTACCAAGTTTGGTGCTGTTTTGGCGTGGACTTAGGAAGTTTGTACCAAGTTTGTTACTGTTTTGGCGTGGACTGAGGAAGTTTGTACCAAGTTTGGTGCTGTTTTGGTGTGGTCTTAGGAAGTTGTACCAAGTTTGTTACTGTTTTGGCGTGGACTTAGGAAGTTTGTACCAAGTTTGCTACTGTTTTGGCGAGGGCTTAGGCAGTTTGTTCTAAGTTTGTTACTGTTTTGGCGTGGTCTTAGGAAGTTTGTACCTAGTTTGTTACTGTTTTGGCATTGACTTTGGAAGTTTGTACTGAGTTTGTTACTGTTTTGAGGTGGATTTAGGAAGTTTGTACCAAGTTTGCTACTGTTTTGGCGTGGGCTTAGGAAGTTTGTACCAAGTTTGGTGCTGTTTTGGCGTGGACTGAGGAAGTTTGTTTCAAGTTTGGTGCTGTTTTGGCGCGGTCTTAGGAAGTTTGTACCAAGTTTGTTACTGTTTTGGCGTGGACTTAGGAAGTTTGTACCAAGTTTGGTGCTGTTTTGGCGTGGACTTAGGAAGTTTGTACCAAGTTTGCTACTGTTTTGGCGTGGACTTAGGAAGTTTGTACCTAGTTTGGTGCTGTTTTGGCGCGGTCTTAGGAAGTTTGTACCATGTTTGGTGCTGTTTTGGCGTGGACTTAGGAAGTTTGTACCAAGTTTGTTACTGTTTTGGCGTGGGCTTAGGAAGTTTGTACCAAGTTTGTTACTGTTTTGGCGTGGACTGAGGAAGTTTGTACCAAGTTTGGTGCTGTTTTGGCGCGGTCTTAGGAAGTTTGTACCAAGTTTGTTACTGTTTTGGCGTGGACTTAGGAAGTTTGTACCAAGTTTGTTACTGTTTTGGCGTGGACTTAGGAAGTTTGTACCAAGTTTGCTACTGTTTTGGCGAGGGCTTAGGCAGTTTGTTCTAAGTTTGTTACTGTTTTGGCGTGGTCTTAGGAAGTTTGTACCTAGTTTGTTACTGTTTTGGCATTGACTTTGGAAGTTTGTACTGAGTTTGTTACTGTTTTGAGGTGGATTTAGGAAGTTTGTACCAAGTTTGCTACTGTTTTGGCGTGGGCTTAGGAAGTTTGTACCAAGTTTGGTGCTGTTTTGGCGTGGACTGAGGAAGTTTGTTTCAAGTTTGGTGCTGTTTTGGCGCGGTCTTAGGAAGTTTGTACCAAGTTTGTTACTGTTTTGGCGTGGACTTAGGAAGTTTGTACCAAGTTTGCTACTGTTTTGGCGTGGACTGAGGAAGTTTGTACCAAGTTTGCAAGTGTTTTTGGGTAGTTATAAGAAGTTTCTACAAAGTTTGTATTTGACACTCTGTTGCAACTCTGTTGGAATTCGGGTAGTTGTAGGAAGTTTGTACCAAGTTTGTTACTGTTTTGGCGTGGACTTAGGAAGTTTGTACCAAGTTTGTTACTGTTTTGGCGTGGACTTAGGAAGTTTGTTCCAAGTTTGTTACTGTTTTCGCGTCGTCTAAGGAAGTTTGTACCAAGTTTGCAAGTGTTTTTGGGTAGTTTTAAGAAGTTTCTACAAAGTTTGTATTTGACACTCTGTTGCAACTCTGTTGGAATTCGGGTAGTTGTAGGAAGTTTGTACCAAGTTTGTTACTGTTTTGGCGTGGACTTAGGAAGTTGGTACCAAGTTTGTTACTGTTTTGGCGTGGACTTAGGAAGTTTGTACCAAGTTTGTTACTGTTTTGGCGTGGACTTAGGAAGTTTGTTCCAAGTTTGTTACTGTTTTGGCGTCGTCTTAGGAAGTTTGTACCAAGTTTGCAAGTGTTTTTGGGTAGTTTTAAGAAGTTTCTACAAAGTTTGTATTTGACACTCTGTTGCAACTCTGTTGGAATTCGGGTAGTTGTAGGAAGTTTGTACCAAGTTTGTTACTGTTTTGGCGTGGACTTAGGAAGTTTGTACCAAGTTTGGTGCTGTTTTGGCGTGGACTTAGGAAGTTTGTACCAAGTTTGCAAGTGTTTTTGGGTAGTTATAAGAAGTTTCCACAAAGTTTGTATTTGACACTCTGTTGCAACTCTGTTGGAATTCGGGTAGTTGTAGGAAGTTTGTACCAAGTTTGTTACTGTTTTGGCGTGGACTTAGGAAGTTTGTACCAAGTTTGGTGCTGTTTTGGCGTGGACTTAGGAAGTTTGTACCAAGTTTGCAAGTGTTTTTGGGTAGTTTTAAGAAGTTTCTACAAAGTTTGTATTTGACACTCTGTTGCAACTCTGTTGGAATTCGGGTAGTTGTAGGAAGTTTGTACCAAGTTTGTTACTGTTTTGGCGTGGACTTAGGAAGTTTGTACCAAGTTTGGTGCTGTTTTGGCATGGACTTAGGAAGTTTGTACCAAGTTTGCAAGTGTTTTTGGGTAGTTTTAAGAAGTTTCTACAAAGTTTGTATTTGACACTCTGTTGCAACTCTGTTGGAATTCGGGTAGTTGTAGGAAGTTTGTACCAAGTTTGTTACGGTTTTGGCGTGGACTTAGGAAGTTTGTACCAAGTTTGGTGCTGTTTTGGCGTCGTCTTAGGAAGTTTGTACCAAGTTTGCAAGTGTTTTTGGGTAGTTTTAAGAAGTTTCTACAAAGTTTGTATTTGACACTCTGTTGCAACTCTGTTGGAATTCGGGTAGTTGTAGGAAGTTTGTACCAAGTTTGTTACTGTTTTGGCGTGGACTTAGGAAGTTTGTACCAAGTTTGTTACTGTTTTGGCGTGGACTTAGGAAGTTTGTACCAAGTTTGTTACTGTTTTGGCGTGGACTTAGGAAGTTTGTACCAAGTTTGGTGCTGTTTTGGCGTGGACTTAGGAAGTTTGTACCAAGTTTGTTACTGTTTTGGCGTGGACTTAGGAAGTTTGTACCAAGTTTGTTACTGTTTTGGCGTGGACTTAGGAAGTTTGTACCAAGTTTGCAAGTGTTTTTGGGTAGTTTTAAGAAGTTTCTACAAAGTTTGTATTTGACACTCTGTTGCAACTCTGTTGGAATTCGGGTAGTTGTAGGAAGTTTGTACCAAGTTTGTTACTGTTTTGGCGTGGACTTAGGAAGTTTGTACCAAGTTTGGTGCTGTTTTGGCGTGGACTTAGGAAGTTTGTACCAAGTTTGCAAGTGTTTTTGGGTAGTTTTAAGAAGTTTCTACAAAGTTTGTATTTGACACTCTGTTGCAACTCTGTTGGAATTCGGGTAGTTGTAGGAAGTTTGTACCAAGTTTGTTACGGTTTTGGCGTGGACTTAGGAAGTTTGTACCAAGTTTGTTACTGTTTTGGCGTGGACTTAGGAAGTTTGTACCAAGTTTGGTGCTGTTTTGGCGTCGTCTTAGGAAGTTTGTACCAAGTTTGCAAGTGTTTTTGGGTAGTTTTAAGAAGTTTCTACAAAGTTTGTATTTGACACTCTGTTGCAACTCTGTTGGAATTCGGGTAGTTGTAGGAAGTTTGTACCAAGTTTGTTACTGTTTTGGCGTGGACTTAGGAAGTTTGTACCAAGTTTGTTACTGTTTTGGCGTGGACTTAGGAAGTTTGTACCAAGTTTGTTACTGTTTTGGCGTGGACTTAGGAAGTTTGTACCAAGTTTGCAAGTGTTTTTGGGTAGTTTTAAGAAGTTTCTACAAAGTTTGTATTTGACACTCTGTTGCAACTCTGTTGGAATTCGGGTAGTTGTAGGAAGTTTGTACCAAGTTTGTTACGGTTTTGGCGTGGACTTAGGAAGTTTGTACCAAGTTTGGTGCTGTTTTGGCGTGGATTTAGGAAGTTTGTACCAAGTTTGCAAGTGTTTTTGGGTAGTTTTAAGAAGTTTCTACAAAGTTTGTATTTGACACTCTGTTGCAACTCTGTTGGAATTCGGGTAGTTGTAGGAAGTTTGTACCAAGTTTGTTACTGTTTTGGCGTGGACTTAGGAAGTTTGTACCAAGTTTGGTGCTGTTTTGGCGTGGACTTAGGAAGTTTGTACCAAGTTTGCAAGTGTTTTTGGGTAGTTTTAAGAAGTTTCTACAAAGTTTGTATTTGACACTCTGTTGCAACTCTGTTGGAATTCGGGTAGTTGTAGGAAGTTTGTACCAAGTTTGTTACGGTTTTGGCGTGGACTTAGGAAGTTTGTACCAAGTTTGGTGCTGTTTTGGCGTGGATTTAGGAAGTTTGTACCAAGTTTGCAAGTGTTTTTGGGTAGTTTTAAGAAGTTTCTACAAAGTTTGTATTTGACACTCTGTTGCAACTCTGTTGGAATTCGGGTAGTTGTAGGAAGTTTGTACCAAGTTTGTTACTGTTTTGGCGTGGACTTAGGAAGTTTGTACCAAGTTTGGTGCTGTTTTGGCGTGGACTTAGGAAGTTTGTACCAAGTTTGCAAGTGTTTTTGGGTAGTTTTAAGAAGTTTCTACAAAGTTTGTATTTGACACTCTGTTGCAACTCTGTTGGAATTCGGGTAGTTGTAGGAAGTTTGTACCAAGTTTGTTACGGTTTTGGCGTGGACTTAGGAAGTTTGTACCAAGTTTGGTGCTGTTTTGGCGTGGATTTAGGAAGTTTGTACCAAGTTTGCAAGTGTTTTTGGGTAGTTTTAAGAAGTTTCTACAAAGTTTGTATTTGACACTCTGTTGCAACTCTGTTGGAATTCGGGTAGTTGTAGGAAGTTTGTACCAAGTTTGTTACTGTTTTGGCGTGGACTTAGGAAGTTTGTACCAAGTTTGTTACTGTTTTGGCGTGGACTTAGGAAGTTTGTACCAAGTTTGTTACTGTTTTGGCGTGGACTTAGGAAGTTTGTACCAAGTTTGGTGCTGTTTTGGCGTGGACTTAGGAAGTTTGTACCAAGTTTGTTACTGTTTTGGCGTGGACTTAGGAAGTTTGTACCAAGTTTGTTACTGTTTTGGCGTGGACTTAGGAAGTTTGTACCAAGTTTGCAAGTGTTTTTGGGTAGTTTTAAGAAGTTTCTACAAAGTTTGTATTTGACACTCTGTTGCAACTCTGTTGGAATTCGGGTAGTTGTAGGAAGTTTGTACCAAGTTTGTTACTGTTTTGGCGTGGACTTAGGAAGTTTGTACCAAGTTTGTTACTGTTTTGGCGTGGACTTAGGAAGTTTGTACCAAGTTTGTTACTGTTTTGGCGTGGACTTAGGAAGTTTGTACCAAGTTTGTTACTGTTTTGGCGTGGACTTAGGAAGTTTGTACCAAGTTTGTTACTGTTTTGGCGTGGACTTAGGAAGTTTGTACCAAGTTTGGTGCTGTTTTGGCGTGGACTTAGGAAGTTTGTACCAAGTTTGTTACTGTTTTGGCGTGGACTTAGGAAGTTTGTACCAAGTTTGTTACTGTTTTGGCGTGGACTTAGGAAGTTTGTACCAAGTTTGGTGCTGTTTTGGCGTGGACTTAGGAAGTTTGTACCAAGTTTGTTACTGTTTTGGCGTGGACTTAGGAAGTTTGTACCAAGTTTGCAAGTGTTTTTGGGTAGTTTTAAGAAGTTTCTACAAAGTTTGTATTTGACACTCTGTTGCAACTCTGTTGGAATTCGGGTAGTTGTAGGAAGTTTGTACCAAGTTTGTTACTGTTTTGGCGTGGACTTAGGAAGTTTGTACCAAGTTTGTTACTGTTTTGGCGTGGATTTAGGAAGTTTGTTCCAAGTTTGTTACTGTTTTGGCGTCGTCTTAGGAAGTTTGTACCAAGTTTGCAAGTGTTTTTGGGTAGTTTTAAGAAGTTTCTACAAAGTTTGTATTTGACACTCTGTTGCAACTCTGTTGGAATTCGGGTAGTTGTAGGAAGTTTGTACCAAGTTTGTTACTGTTTTGGCGTGGACTTAGGAAGTTTGTACCAAGTTTGGTGCTGTTTTGGCGTGGACTTAGGAAGTTTGTACCAAGTTTGCAAGTGTTTTTGGGTAGTTTTAAGAAGTTTCTACAAAGTTTGTATTTGACACTCTGTTGCAACTCTGTTGGAATTCGGGTAGTTGTAGGAAGTTTGTACCAAGTTTGTTACTGTTTTGGCGTGGACTTAGGAAGTTTGTACCAAGTTTGGTGCTGTTTTGGCGTGGACTTAGGAAGTTTGTACCAAGTTTGCAAGTGTTTTTGGGTAGTTTTAAGAAGTTTCTACAAAGTTTGTATTTGACACTCTGTTGCAACTCTGTTGGAATTCGGGTAGTTGTAGGAAGTTTGTACCAAGTTTGTTACTGTTTTGGCGTGGACTTAGGAAGTTTGTACCAAGTTTGCAAGTGTTTTTGGGTAGTTTTAAGAAGTTTCTACAAAGTTTGTATTTGACACTCTGTTGCAACTCTGTTGGAATTCGGGTAGTTGTAGGAAGTTTGTACCAAGTTTGTTACTGTTTTGGCGTGGTCTTAGGAAGTTTGTACCAAGTTTGGTGCTGTTTTGGCGTGGACTTAGGAAGTTTGTACCAAGTTTGCAAGTGTTTTTGGGTAGTTTTAAGAAGTTTCTACAAATTTTGTATTTGACACTCTGTTGCAACTCTGTTGGAATTCGGGTAGTTGTAGGAAGTTTGTACCAAGTTTGTTACTGTTTTGGCGTGGACTTAGGAAGTTTGTACCAAGTTTGGTGCTGTTTTGGCGTGGACTTAGGAAGTTTGTACCAAGTTTGCAAGTGTTTTTGGGTAGTTTTAAGAAGTTTCTACAAAGTTTGTATTTGACACTCTGTTGCAACTCTGTTGGAATTCGGGTAGTTGTAGGAAGTTTGTACCAAGTTTGTTACTGTTTTGGCGTGGTCTTAGGAAGTTTGTACCAAGTTTGGTGCTGTTTTGGCGTGGACTTAGGAAGTTTGTACCAAGTTTGCAAGTGTTTTTGGGTAGTTTTAAGAAGTTTCTACAAAGTTTGTATTTGACACACTGTTGCAACTCTGTTGGAATTCGGGTAGTTTTAGGAAGTTTGTACCAAGTTTGTTACTGTTTTGGCGTGGACTTAGGAAGTTTGTACCAAGTTTGCATGTGTTTTTGGGTAGTTTTAAGAAGTTTCTACAAAGTTTGTATTTGACACTCTGTTGCAACTCTGTTGGAATTCGGGTAGTTGTAGGAAGTTTGTACCAAGTTTGTTACTGTTTTGGCGTGGACTTAGGAAGTTTGTACCAAGTTTGGTGCTGTTCTGGCGTGGACTTAGGAAGTTTTGTACCAAGTTTGCAAGTGTTTTTGGGTAGTTTTAAGAAGTTTCTACAAAGTTTGTATTTGACACTCTGTTGCAACTCTGTTGGAATTCGGGTAGTTGTAGGAAGTTTGTACCAAGTTTGTTACTGTTTTGGCGTGGACTTAGGAAGTTTGTACCAAGTTTGGTGCTGTTTTGGCGTGGACTTAGGAAGTTTGTACCAAGTTTGCAAGTGTTTTTGGGTAGTTTGAAGAAGTTTCTACAAAGTTTGTATTTGACACTCTGTTGCAACTCTGTTGGAATTCGGGTAGTTGTAGGAAGTTTGTACCAAGTTTGTTACTGTTTTGGCGTGGACTTAGGAAGTTTGTACCAAGTTTGCAAGTGTTTTTGGGTAGTTTTAAGAAGTTTCTACAAAGTTTGTATTTGACACTCTGTTGCAACTCTGTTGGAATTCGGGTAGTTGTAGGAAGTTTGTACCAAGTTTGTTACTGTTTTGGCGTGGACTTAGGAAGTTTGTACCAAGTTTGTTACTGTTTTGGCGTGGATTTAGGAAGTTTGTTCCAAGTTTGTTACTGTTTTGGCGTCGTCTTAGGAAGTTTGTACCAAGTTTGCAAGTGTTTTTGGGTAGTTTTAAGAAGTTTCTACAAAGTTTGTATTTGACACTCTGTTGCAACTCTGTTGGAATTCGGGTAGTTGTAGGAAGTTTGTACCAAGTTTGTTACTGTTTTGGCGTGGACTTAGGAAGTTTGTACCAAGTTTGGTGCTGTTTTGGCGTGGACTTAGGAAGTTTGTACCAAGTTTGCAAGTGTTTTTGGGTAGTTTTAAGAAGTTTCTACAAAGTTTGTATTTGACACTCTGTTGCAACTCTGTTGGAATTCGGGTAGTTGTAGGAAGTTTGTACCAAGTTTGTTACTGTTTTGGCGTGGACTTAGGAAGTTTGTACCAAGTTTGGTGCTGTTTTGGCGTGGACTTAGGAAGTTTGTACCAAGTTTGCAAGTGTTTTTGGGTAGTTTTAAGAAGTTTCTACAAAGTTTGTATTTGACACTCTGTTGCAACTCTTTTGGAATTCGGGTAGTTGTAGGAAGTTTGTACCAAGTTTGTTACTGTTTTGGCGTGGACTTAGGAAGTTTGTACCAAGTTTGTTACTGTTTTGGCGTGGACTTAGGAAGTTTGTACCAAGTTTGTTACTGTTTTGGCGTGGACTTAGGAAGTTTGTACCAAGTTTGTTACTGTTTTGGCGTGGACATAGGAAGTTTGTACCAAGTTTGTTACTGTTTTGGCGTGGACTTAGGAAGTTTGTACCAAGTTTGTTACTGTTTTGGCGTGGACTTAGGAAGTTTGTACCAAGTTTGTTACTGTTTTGGCGTGGACTTAGGAAGTTTGTACCAAGTTTGTTACTGTTTTGGCGTGGACTTAGGAAGTTTGTACCAAGTTTGTTACTGTTTTGGCGTGGACTTAGAAAGTTTGTATCAAGTTTGTTACTGTTTTGGCGTGGACTTAGGAAGTTTGTACCTAGTTAGTTTCTGTTTTGGCGTGGACTTAGGAAGTTTGTACCAAGTTTGTTACTGTTTTGGCGTGGACTTAGGAAGTTTGTACCAAGTTTGGTGCTGTTTTGGCGTGGACTTAGGAAGTTTGTACCAAGTTTGGTGCTGTTTTGGCGTGGACTTAGGAAGTTTGTACCAAGTTTGTTACTGTTTTGGCGTGGACTTAGGAAGTTTGTACCAAGTTTGGTGCTGTTTTGGCGTGGACTTAGGAAGTTTGTACCAAGTTTGTTACTGTTTTGGCGTGGACTTAGGAAGTTTGTACCAAGTTTGTTACTGTTTTGGCGTGGACTTAGGAAGTTTGTACCAAGTTTGCAAGTGTTTTTGGGTAGTTTTAAGAAGTTTCTACAAAGTTTGTATTTGACACTCTGTTGCAACTCTTTTGGAATTCGGGTAGTTGTAGGAAGTTTGTACCAAGTTTGGTGCTGTTTTGGCGTGGTCTTAGGAAGTTTGTACCAAGTTTGTTACTGTTTTGGCGTGGACTTAGGAAGTTTGTACCAAGTTTGTTACTGTTTTGGCGTGGACTTAGGAAGTTTGTACCAAGTTTGTTACTGTTTTGGCGTGGACTTAGGAAGTTTGTACCAAGTTTGTTACTGTTTTGGCGTGGACTTAGGAAGTTTGTACCAAGTTTGTTACTGTTTTGGCGTGGACTTAGGAAGTTTGTACCAAGTTTGGTGCTGTTTTGGCGTGGACTTAGGAAGTTTGTACCAAGTTTGTTACTGTTTTGGCGTGGACTTAGGAAGTTTGTACCAAGTTTGTTACTGTTTTGGCGTGGACTTAGGAAGTTTGTACCAAGTTTGGTGCTGTTTTGGCGTGGACTTAGGAAGTTTGTACCAAGTTTGTTACTGTTTTGGCGTGGACTTAGGAAGTTTGTACCAAGTTTGGTGCTGTTTTGGCGTGGATTTAGGAAGTTTGTACCAAGTTTGCAAGTGTTTTTGGGTAGTTTTAAGAAGTTTCTACAAAGTTTGTATTTGACATTCTGTTGCAACTCTGTTGGAATTCGGGTAGTTGTAGGAAGTTTGTACCAAGTTTGTTACTGTTTTGGCGTGGACTTAGGAAGTTTGTACCAAGTTTGTTACTGTTTTGGCGTGGTCTTAGGAAGTTTGTACCAAGTTTGTTACTGTTTTGGCGTGGACTTAGGAAGTTTGTACCAAGTTTGTTACTGTTTTGGCGTGGACTTAGGAAGTTTGTACCAAGTTTGTTACTGTTTTGGCGTGGACTTAGGAAGTTTGTACCAAGTTTGGTGCTGTTTTGGCGTGGACTTAGGAAGTTTGTACCATGTTGGTTACTGTTTTGGCGTGGACTTAGGAAGTTTGTACCAAGTTTGGTGCTGTTTTTGCGTGGAATTAGGAAGTTTGTACCAAGTTTGGTGCTGTTTTGGCGTGGACTTAGGAAGTTTGTACCAAGTTTGCAAGTGTTTTTGGGTAGTTTTAAGAAGTTTCTACAAAGTTTGTATTTGAAACTCTGTTGCAACTCTGTTGGAATTCGGGTAGTTGTAGGAAGTTTGTACCAAGTTTGTTACTGTTTTGGCGTGGACTTAGGAAGTTTGTACCAAGTTTGTTACTGTTTTGGCGTGGATTTAGGAAGTTTTGTCAAAGTTTGTTACTGTTTTGGCGTCGTCTTAGGAAGTTTGTACCAAGTTTGCAAGTGTTTTTGGGTAGTTTTAAGAAGTTTCTACAAAGTTTGTATTTGACACTCTGTTGCAACTCTGTTGGAATTCGGGTAGTTGTAGGAAGTTTGTACCAAGTTTGTTACTGTTTTGGCGTGGACTTAGGAAGTTTGTACCAAGTTTGGTGCTGTTTTGGCGTGGACTTAGGAAGTTTGTACCATGTTTGCAAGTGTTTTTGGGTAGTTTTAAGAAGTTTCTACAAAGTTTGTATTTGACACTCTGTTGCAACTCTGTTGGAATTCGGGTAGTTGTAGGAAGTTTGTACCAAGTTTGTTACTGTTTTGGCGTGGACTTAGGAAGTTTGTACCAAGTTTGCAAGTGTTTTTGGGTAGTTTTAAGAAGTTTCTACAAAGTTTGTATTTGACACTCTGTTGCAACTCTGTTGGAATTCGGGTAGTTGTAGGAAGTTTGTACCAAGTTTGTTACTGTTTTGGCGTGGTCTTAGGAAGTTTGTACCAAGTTTGGTGCTGTTTTGGCGTGGACTTAGGAAGTTTGTACCAAGTTTGCAAGTGTTTTTGGGTAGTTTTAAGAAGTTTCTACAAAGTTTGTATTTGACACTCTGTTGCAACTCTGTTGGAATTCGGGTAGTTGTAGGAAGTTTGTACCAAGTTTGTTACTGTTTTGGCGTGGACTTAGGAAGTTTGTACCAAGTTTTGTGCTGTTTTGGCGTGGACTTAGGAAGTTTGTACCAAGTTTGCAAGTGTTTTTGGGTAGTTTTAAGAAGTTTCTACAAAGTTTGTATTTGACACTCTGTTGCAACTCTGTTGGAATTCGGGTAGTTGTAGGAAGTTTGTACCAAGTTTGTTGCTGTTTTGGCGTGGACTTAGGAAGTTTGTACCAAGTTTGTTACTGTTTTGGCGTGGACTTAGGAAGTTTGTACCAAGTTTGGTGCTGTTTTGGCGTGGACTTAGGAAGTTTGTACCAAGTTTGTTACTGTTTTGGCGTGGACTTAGGAAGTTTGTACCAAGTTTGTTACTGTTTTGGCGTGGACTTAGGAAGTTTGTACCAAGTTTGGTGCTGTTTTGGCGTGGACTTAGGAAGTTTGTACCAAGTTTGTTACTGTTTTGGCGTGGACTTAGGAAGTTTGTACCAAGTTTGCAAGTGTTTTTGGGTAGTTTTAAGAAGTTTCTACAAAGTTTGTATTTGACACTCTGTTGCAACTCTGTTGGAATTCGGGTAGTTGTAGGAAGTTTGTACCAAGTTTGTTACTGTTTTGGCGTGGACTTAGGAAGTTTGTACCAAGTTTGTTACTGTTTTGGCGTGGACTTAGGAAGTTTGTTCCAAGTTTGTTACTGTTTTGGCGTCGTCTTAGGAAGTTTGTACCAAGTTTGCAAGTGTTTTTGGGTAGTTTTACGAAGTTTCTACAAAGTTTGTATTTGACACTCTGTTGCAACTCTGTTGGAATTCGGGTAGTTGTAGGAAGTTTGTACCAAGTTTGTTACTGTTTTGGCGTGGACTTAGGAAGTTTGTACCAAGTTTGGTGCTGTTTTGGCGTGGACTTAGGAAGTTTGTACCAAGTTTGCAAGTGTTTTTGGGTAGTTTTAAGAAGTTTCTACAAAGTTTGTATTTGACACTCTGTTGCAACTCTGTTGGAATTCGGGTAGTTGTAGGAAGTTTGTACCAAGTTTGTTACTGTTTTGGCGTGGACTTAGGAAGTTTGTACCAAGTTTGGTGCTGTTTTGGCGTGGACTTAGGAAGTTTGTACCAAGTTTGGTGCTGTTTTGGCGTGGACTTAGGAAGTTTGTACCAAGTTTGTGACTGTTTTGGCGTGGACTTAGGAAGTTTGTACCAAGTTTGTTACTGTTTTGGCGTGGACTTAGGAAGTTTGTACCAAGTTTGGTGCTGTTTTGGCGCGGACTTAGGAAGTTTGTACCAAGTTTGGTGATGTTTTGGCGTGGACTTAGGAAGTTTGTATCAAGTTTGGTGCTGTTTTGGCGTGGTCTTAGGAAGTTTGTACCAAGTTTGTTACTGTTTTGGCGTGGACTTAGGAAGTTTGTACCAAGTTTGTTACTGTTTTGGCGTGGACTTAGGAAGTTTGTACCAAGTTTGTTACTGTTTTGGCGTGGACTTAGGAAGTTTGTACCAAGTTTGGTTCTGTTTTGGCGTGGACTTAGGAAATTTGTACCAAGTTTGGTGCTGTTTTGGCGCGGACTTAGGAAGTTTGTACCAAGTTTGGTGCTGTTTTGGCGTGGACTTAGGAAGTTTGTACCAAGTTTGTTACTGTTTTGGCGTGGACTTAGAAAGTTTGTATCAAGTTTGGTGCTGTTTTGGCGTGGACTTAGGAAGTTTGTACCAAGTTTGGTGCTGTTTTGGCGTGGACTTAGGAAGTTTGTACCAAGTTTGTTACTGTTTTGGCGTGGACTTAGGAAGTTTGTACCAAGTTTGTTACTGTTTTGGCGTGGACTTAGGAAGTTTGTACCAAGTTTGTTACTGTTTTGGCGTGGACTTAGGAAGTTTGTACCAAGTTTGTTACTGTTTTGGCGTGGACTTAGGAAGTTTGTACCAAGTTTGTTACTGTTTTGGCGTGGACTTAGGAAGTTTGTGCAAAGTTTGTTACTGTTTTGGCGTGGACTTAGGAAGTTTGTACCAAGTTTGTTACTGTTTTGGCGTGGACTTAGGAAGTTTGTACCAAGTTTGTTACTGTTTTGGCGTGGACTTAGGAAGTTTGTACCTAGTTTGTTTCTGTTTTGGCGTGGACTTAGGAAGTTTGTACCAAGTTTGTTTCTGTTTTGGCGCGGACTTAGAAAGTTTGTATCAAGTTTGGTGCTGTTTTGGCGTGGACTTAGGAAGTTTGTACCAAGTTTGTTACTGTTTTGGCGTGGACTTAGGAAGTTTGTGCAAAGTTTGTTACTGTTTTGGCGTGGACTTAGGAAGTTTGTACCAAGTTTGTTACTGTTTTGGCGTGGACTTAGGAAGTTTGTACCAAGTTTGTTACTGTTTTGGCGTGGACTTAGGAAGTTTGTACCAAGTTTGTTACTGTTTTGGCGTGGACTTAGGAAGTTTATACCAAGTTTGGTGCAGTTTTGGCGTGGACTTAGGAAGTTTGTACCAAGTTTGTTACTGTTTTGGCGTGGACTTAGGAAGTTTGTACCTAGTTTGTTTCTGTTTTGGCGTGGACTTAGGAAGTTTGTACCAAGTTTGGTGCTGTTTTGGCGTGGACTTAGGAAGTTTGTACCAAGTTTGTTACTGTTTTGGCGTGGACTTAGGAAGTTTGTACCAAGTTTGTTACTGTTTTGGCGTGGACTTAGGAAGTTTGTACCAAGTTTGTTACTGTTTTGGCGTGGACTTAGGAAGTTTGTACCAAGTTTGGTGCAGTTTTGGCGTGGACTTAGGAAGTTTGTACCAAGTTTGTTACTGTTTTGGCGTGGACTTAGGAAGTTTGTACCTAGTTTGTTTCTGTTTTGGCGTGGACTTAGGAAGTTTATACCAAGTTTGGTGCAGTTTTGGCGTGGACTTAGGAAGTTTGTACCAAGTTTGTTACTGTTTTGGCGTGGACTTAGGAAGTTTGTACCAAGTTTGTTACTGTTTTGGCGTGGACTTAGGAAGTTTGTACCAAGTTTGTTACTGTTTTGGCGTGGACTTAGGAAGTTTGTACCAAGTTTGTTACTGTTTTGGCGTGGACTTAGGAAGTTTGTACCAAGTTTGTTACTGTTTTGGCGTGGACTTAGGAAGTTTGTACCAAGTTTGTTACTGTTTTGGCGTGGACTTAGGAAGTTTGTACCAAGTTTGTTACTGTTTTGGCGTGGACTTAGGAAGTTTGTGCAAAGTTTGTTACTGTTTTGGCGTGGACTTAGGAAGTTTGTACCAAGTTTGTTACTGTTTTGGCGTGGACTTAGGAAGTTTGTACCAAGTTTGTTACTGTTTTGGCGTGGACTTAGGAAGTTTGTACCTAGTTTGTTTCTGTTTTGGCGTGGACTTAGGAAGTTTGTACCAAGTTTGTTTCTGTTTTGGCGCGGACTTAGAAAGTTTGTATCAAGTTTGGTGCTGTTTTGGCGTGGACTTAGGAAGTTTGTACCAAGTTTGTTACTGTTTTGGCGTGGACTTAGGAAGTTTGTACCAAGTTTGGTGCTGTTTTGGCGTGGACTTAGGAAGTTTGTACCAAGTTTGTTACTGTTTTGGCGTGGACTTAGGAAGTTTGTACCAAGTTTGTTACTGTTTTGGCGTGGACTTAGGAAGTTTATACCAAGTTTGGTGCAGTTTTGGCGTGGACTTAGGAAGTTTGTACCAAGTTTGTTACTGTTTTGGCGTGGACTTAGGAAGTTTGTACCTAGTTTGTTTCTGTTTTGGCGTGGACTTAGGAAGTTTGTACCAAGTTTGGTGCTGTTTTGGCGTGGACTTAGGAAGTTTGTACCAAGTTTGTTACTGTTTTGGCGTGGACTTAGGAAGTTTGTACCAAGTTTGTTACTGTTTTGGCGTGGACTTAGGAAGTTTGTACCAAGTTTGTTACTGTTTTGGCGTGGACTTAGGAAGTTTGTACCAAGTTTGGTGCAGTTTTGGCGTGGACTTAGGAAGTTTGTACCAAGTTTGTTACTGTTTTGGCGTGGACTTAGGAAGTTTGTACCTAGTTTGTTTCTGTTTTGGCGTGGACTTAGGAAGTTTATACCAAGTTTGGTGCAGTTTTGGCGTGGACTTAGGAAGTTTGTACCAAGTTTGTTACTGTTTTGGCGTGGACTTAGGAAGTTTGTACCAAGTTTGTTACTGTTTTGGCGTGGACTTAGGAAGTTTGTACCAAGTTTGTTACTGTTTTGGCGTGGACTTAGGAAGTTTGTACCAAGTTTGTTACTGTTTTGGCGTGGACTTAGGAAGTTTGTACCAAGTTTGTTACTGTTTTGGCGTGGACTTAGGAAGTTTGTACCAAGTTTGTTACTGTTTTGGCGTGGACTTAGGAAGTTTGTACCAAGTTTGTTACTGTTTTGGCGTGGACTTAGGAAGTTTGTGCAAAGTTTGTTACTGTTTTGGCGTGGACTTAGGAAGTTTGTACCAAGTTTGTTACTGTTTTGGCGTGGACTTAGGAAGTTTGTACCAAGTTTGTTACTGTTTTGGCGTGGACTTAGGAAGTTTGTACCTAGTTTGTTTCTGTTTTGGCGTGGACTTAGGAAGTTTGTACCAAGTTTGTTTCTGTTTTGGCGCGGACTTAGAAAGTTTGTATCAAGTTTGGTGCTGTTTTGGCGTGGACTTAGGAAGTTTGTACCAAGTTTGTTACTGTTTTGGCGTGGACTTAGGAAGTTTGTACCAAGTTTGGTGCTGTTTTGGCGTGGACTTAGGAAGTTTGTACCAAGTTTGTTACTGTTTTGGCGTGGACTTAGGAAGTTTGTACCAAGTTTGTTACTGTTTTGGCGTGGACTTAGGAAGTTTATACCAAGTTTGGTGCAGTTTTGGCGTGGACTTAGGAAGTTTGTACCAAGTTTGTTACTGTTTTGGCGTGGACTTAGGAAGTTTGTACCAAGTTTGGTGCTGTTTTGGCGTGGACTTAGGAAGTTTGTACCAAGTTTGTTACTGTTTTGGCGTGGACTTAGGAAGTTTGTACCAAATTTGTTTCTGTTTTGGCGCGGACTTACGAAGTTTGTACCAAGTTTGTTACTGTTTTGGCGTGGACTTAGGAAGTTTGTACCATGTTTGTTACTGTTTTGGCGTGGACTTAGGAAGTTTGTACCAAGTTTGTTACTGTTTTGGCGTGGACTTAGGAAGTTTGTACCAAGTTTGTTACTGTTTTGGCGTGGACTTAGGAAGTTTGTACCAAGTTTGGTGCTGTTTTGGCGTGGACTTAGGAAGTTTGTACCAAGTTTGGTGCTGTTTTGGCGTGGACTTAGGAAGTTTGTACCCAGTTTGTTACTGTTTTGGCGTGGACTTAGGAAGTTTGTACCAAGTTTGTTACTGTTTTGGCGTGGACTTAGGAAGTTTGTACCAAGTTTGTTTCTGTTTTGGCGCGGACTTACGAAGTTTGTTCCAAGTTTGGTGCTGTTTTGGCGTGGACTTAGGAAGTTTGTACCAAGTTTGTTACTGTTTTGGCGTGGACTTAGAAAGTTTGTATCAAGTTTGGTGCTGTTTTGGCGTGGACTTAGGAAGTTTGTACCTAGTTTGTTTCTGTTTTGGCGTGGACTTAGGAAGTTTGTACCAAGTTTGTTACTGTTTTGGCGTGGACTTAGGAAGTTTGTATCAAGTTTGGTGCTGTATTGGCGTGGACTTAGGAAGTTTGTACCAAGTTTGTTACTGTTTTGGCGTGGACTTAGGAAGTTTGTACCAAGTTTGGTGCTGTTTTGGCGTGGACTTAGGAAGTTTGTACCAAGTTTGGTGCTGTTTTGGCGTGGACTTAGGAAGTTTGTACCAAGTTTGTTACTGTTTTGGCGTGGACTTACGAAGTTTGTATCAAGTTTGGTGCTGTTTTGGCGTGGACTTAGGAAGTTTGTACCTAGTTTGTTTCTGTTTTGGCGTGGACTTAGGAAGTTTGTACCAAGTTTGTTTCTGTTTTGGCGTGGACTTAGGAAGTTTGTACCAAGTTTGTTACTGTTTTGGCGTGGACTTAGGAAGTTTGTATCAAGTTTGGTGCTGTATTGGCGTGGACTTAGGAAGTTTGTACCAAGTTTGTTACTGTTTTGGCGTGGACTTAGGAAGTTTGTACCAAGTTTGGTGCTGTTTTGGCGTGGACTTAGGAAGTTTGTACCAAGTTTGGTGCTGTTTTGGCGTGGACTTAGGAAGTTTGTACCAAGTTTGTTACTGTTTTGGCGTGGACTTAGGAAGTTTGTACCAAGTTTGTTACTGTTTTGGCGTGGACTTAGAAAGTTTGTATCAAGTTTGGTGCTGTTTTGGCGTGGACTTAGGAAGTTTGTACCAAGTTTGTTACTGTTTTGGCGTGGACTTAGGAAGTTTGTACCAAGTTTGTTACTGTTTTGGCGTGGACTTAGAAAGTTTGTACCAAGTTTGTTACTGTTTTGGCGTGGACTTAGGAAGTTTGTACCAAGTTTTTTACTGTTTTGGCGTGGACTTAGGAAGTTTGTACCAAGTTTGTTACTGTTTTGGCGTGGACTTAGGAAGTTTGTACCAAGTTTGTTACTGTTTTGGCGTGGACTTAGGAAGTTTGTACCAAGTTTGGTGCTGTTTTGGCGTGGACTTAGGAAGTTTGTACCAAGTTTGTTACTGTTTTGGCGTGGACTTAGGAAGTTTGTACCAAGTTTGTTACTGTTTTGGCGTGGACTTAGGAAGTTTGTACCAAGTTTGGTGCTGTTTTGGCGTGGACTTAGGAAGTTTGTACCAAGTTTGTTACTGTTTTGGCGTGGACTTAGGAAGTTTGTACCAAGTTTGTTACTGTTTTGGCGTGGACTTAGGAAGTTTGTACCAAGTTTGGTGCTGTTTTGGCGTGGACTTAGGAAGTTTGTACCAAGTTTGTTACTGTTTTGGCGTGGACTTAGGAAGTTTGTACCAAGTTTGGTGCTGTTTTGGCGTGGACTTAGGAAGTTTGTACCAAGTTTGTTACTGTTTTGGCGTGGACTTAGGAAGTTTGTACCAAGTTTGTTACTGTTTTGGCGTGGACTTAGGAAGTTTGTACCAAGTTTGGTGCTGTTTTGGCGTGGACTTAGGAAGTTTGTACCAAGTTTGTTACTGTTTTGGCGTGGACTTAGGAAGTTTGTATCAAGTTTGTTACTGTTTTGGCGTGGACTTAGGAAGTTTGTACCTAGTTTGTTACTGTTTTGGCGTGGACTTAGGAAGTTTGTACCAAGTTTGTTACTGTTTTGGCGTGGACTTAGGAAGTTTGTACCAAGTTTGTTACTGTTTTGGCGTGGACTTAGGAAGTTTGTACCAAGTTTGTTTCTGTTTTGGCGTGGACTTAGGAAGTTTGTACCAAGTTTGTTACTGTTTTGGCGTGGACTTAGGAAAATTGTACCAAGTGTGTTACTGTTTTGGCGTGGACTTAGGAAGTTTGTACCAAGTTTGGTGCTGTTTTGGCGTGGACTTACGAAGTTTGTATCAAGTTTGGTGCTGTTTTGGCGTGGACTTAGGAAGTTTGTACCAAGTGTGTTACTGTTTTGGCGTGGACTTAGGAAGTTTGTACCAAGTTTGTTACTGTTTTGGCGTGGACTTAGGAAGTTTGTACCAAGTTTGGTGCTGTTTTGGCGTGGACTTAGGAAGTTTGTACCAAGTTTGGTGCTGTTTTGGCGTGGACTTAGGAAGTTTGTACCTAGTTTGTTACTGTTTTGGCGTGGACTTAGGTAGTTTGTACCAAGTTTGTTACTGTTTTGGCGTGGACTTAGGAAGTTTGTACCTAGTTTGTTACTGTTTTGGCGTGGACTTAGGAAGTTTGTACCAAGTTTGTTACTGTTTTGGCGTGGACTTAGGAAGTTTGTACCAAGTTTGTTACTGTTTTGGCGTGGACTTAGGAAGTTTGTACCAAGTTTGTTTCTGTTTTGGCGTGGACTTAGGAAGTTTGTACCAAGTTTGTTACTGTTTTGGCGTGGACTTAGGAAGTTTGTACCAAGTTTGGTGCTGTTTTGGCGTGGACTAAGGAAGTTTGTACCAAGTTTGTTACTTTTTTGGCGTGGACTTAGGAAGTTTGTACCAAGTTTGTTACTGTTTTGGCGTGGACTTAGGAAGTTTGTACCAAGTTTGTTACTGTTTTGGCGTGGACTTAGGAAGTTTGTATCAAGTTTGGTGCTGTTTTGGCGTGGACTTAGGAAGTTTGTACCTAGTTTGTTACTGTTTTGGCGTGGACTTAGAAAGTTTGTACCAAGTTTGTTACTGTTTTGGCGTGGACTTAAGAAGTTTGTACCAAGTTTGTTACTGTTTTGGCGTGGACTTAGGAAGTTTGTACCATGTTTGTTACTGTTTTGGCGTGGACTTAGGAAGTTTATACCAAGTTTGTTACTGTTTTGGCGTGGACTTAGGAAGTTTGTACCAAGTTTGGTGCTGTTTTGGCGTGGACTTAGGAAGTTTGTACCTAGTTTGTTACTGTTTTGGCGTGGACTTAGGAAGTTTGTACCAAGTTTGGTGCTGTTTTGGCGTGGACTTAGGAAGTTTGTACCTAGTTTGTTACTGTTTTGGCGTGGACTTAGGAAGTTTGTACCAAGTTTGGTGCTGTTTTGGCGTGGACTTAGGAAGTTTGTACCAAGTTTGTTACTGTTTTGGCGTGGACTTAGGTAGTTTGTACCAAGTTTGTTACTGTTTTGGCGTGGACTTAGGAAGTTTGTACCAAGTTTGTTACTGTTTTGGCGTGGACTTAGGAAGTTTGTACCAAGTTTGGTGCGGTTTGGCGTGGACTTAGGAAGTTTGTACCAAGTTTGTTTCTGTTTTGGCGTGGACTTAGGTAGTTTGTACCAAGTTTGTTACTGTTTTGGCGTGGACTAAGGAAGTTTGTACCTAGTTTGTTACTGTTTTGGCGTGGACTTAGGAAGTTTGTACCAAGTTTTTTACTGTTTTGGCGTGGACTTAGGAAGTTTGTACCAAGTTTGTTACTGTTTTGGCGTGGACTTAGGAAGTTTGTACCTAGTTTGTTACTGTTTTGGCGTGGACTTAGGAAGTTTGTACCAAGTTTGTTACTGTTTTGGCGTGGACTTAGGAAGTTTGTACCAAGTTTGGTGCTGTTTTGGCGTGGACTTAGGAAGTTTGTACCAAGTTTGTTACTGTTTTGGCGTGGACTTAGGAAGTTTGTACCTAGTTTGTTACTGTTTTGGCGTGGACTTAGGAAGTTTGTACCAAGTTTGGTGCTGTTTTGGCGTGGACTTAGGAAGTTTGTACCTAGTTTGTTACTGTTTTGGCGTGGACTTAGGAAGTTTGTACCTAGTTTGTTACTGTTTTGGCGTGGACTTAGGAAGTTTGTACCAAGTTTGGTGCTGTTTTGGCGTGGACTTAGGAAGTTTGTACCTAGTTTGTTACTGTTTTGGCGTGGACTTAGGAAGTTTGTACCAAGTTTGGTGCTGTTTTGGCGTGGACTTAGGAAGTTTGTACCTAGTTTGTTACTGTTTTGGCGTGGACTTAGGAAGTTTGTACCTAGTTTGTTACTGTTTTGGCGTGGACTTAGGAAGTTTGTATCAAGTTTGGTGCTGTTTTGGCGTGGACTTAGGAAGTTTGTACCTAGTTTGTTACTGTTTTGGCGTGGACTTAGAAAGTTTGTACCAAGTTTGTTACTGTTTTGGCGTGGACTTAAGAAGTTTGTACCAAGTTTGTTACTGTTTTGGCGTGGACTTAGGAAGTTTGTACCATGTTTGTTACTGTTTTGGCGTGGACTTAGGAAGTTTATACCAAGTTTGTTACTGTTTTGGCGTGGACTTAGGAAGTTTGTACCAAGTTTGGTGCTGTTTTGGCGTGGACTTAGGAAGTTTGTACCTAGTTTGTTACTGTTTTGGCGTGGACTTAGGAAGTTTGTACCAAGTTTGGTGCTGTTTTGGCGTGGACTTAGGAAGTTTGTACCTAGTTTGTTACTGTTTTGGCGTGGACTTAGGAAGTTTGTACCAAGTTTGGTGCTGTTTTGGCGTGGACTTAGGAAGTTTGTACCAAGTTTGTTACTGTTTTGGCGTGGACTTAGGTAGTTTGTACCAAGTTTGTTACTGTTTTGGCGTGGACTTAGGAAGTTTGTACCAAGTTTGTTACTGTTTTGGCGTGGACTTAGGAAGTTTGTACCAAGTTTGGTGCGGTTTGGCGTGGACTTAGGAAGTTTGTACCAAGTTTGTTACTGTTTTGGCGTGGACTTAGGTAGTTTGTACCAAGTTTGTTACTGTTTTGGCGTGGACTAAGGAAGTTTGTACCTAGTTTGTTACTGTTTTGGCGTGGACTTAGGAAGTTTGTACCAAGTTTTTTACTGTTTTGGCGTGGACTTAGGAAGTTTGTACCAAGTTTGTTACTGTTTTGGCGTGGACTTAGGAAGTTTGTACCTAGTTTGTTACTGTTTTGGCGTGGACTTAGGAAGTTTGTACCAAGTTTGTTACTGTTTTGGCGTGGACTTAGGAAGTTTGTACCAAGTTTGGTGCTGTTTTGGCGTGGACTTAGGAAGTTTGTACCAAGTTTGTTACTGTTTTGGCGTGGACTTAGGAAGTTTGTACCTAGTTTGTTACTGTTTTGGCGTGGACTTAGGAAGTTTGTACCAAGTTTGGTGCTGTTTTGGCGTGGACTTAGGAAGTTTGTACCTAGTTTGTTACTGTTTTGGCGTGGACTTAGGAAGTTTGTACCTAGTTTGTTACTGTTTTGGCGTGGACTTAGGAAGTTTGTACCAAGTTTGGTGCTGTTTTGGCGTGGACTTAGGAAGTTTGTACCTAGTTTGTTACTGTTTTGGCGTGGACTTAGGAAGTTTGTACCAAGTTTGTTACTGTTTTGGCGTGGACTTAGGTAGTTTGTACCAAGTTTGTTACTGTTTTGGCGTGGACTTAGAAAGTTTGTACCAAGTTTGTTACTGTTTTGGCGTGGACTTAGGAAGTTTGTACCAAATTTGTTACTGTTTTGGCGTGGACTTAGGAAGTTTGTTCCAAGTTTGGTGCTGTTTTGGCGTGGACTTAGGAAGTTTGTACCAAGTTTGTTATTGTTTTGGCGTCGTCTTAGGAAGTTTGTACCAAGTTTGTTACTGTTTTGGCGTGGACTTAGGAAGTTTGTACCAAGTTTGTTATTGTTTTGGCGTCGTCTTAGGAAGTTTGTTCCTAGTTTGTTACTGTTTTGGCGTGGACTTAGGAAGTTTGTACCAAGTTTGGTGCTGTTTTGGCGTGGACTTAGGAAGTTTGTACCTAGTTTGTTACTGTTTTGGCGTGGACTTAGGAAGTTTGTACCAAGTTTGGTGCTGTTTTGGCGTGGACTTAGGAAGTTTGTACCAAGTTTGTTACTGTTTTGGCGTGGACTTAGGTAGTTTGTACCAAGTTTGTTACTGTTTTGGCGTGGACTTAGGAAGTTTGTACCTAGTTTGTTACTGTTTTGGCGTGGACTTAGGAAGTTTGTACCAAGTTTGTTACTGTTTTGGCGTGGACTTAGGAAGTTTGTACCAAGTTTGTTACTGTTTTGGCGTGGACTTAGGAAGTTTGTATCAAGTTTGGTGCTGCTTTGGCGTGGAGTTAGAAAGTTTGTACCAAGTTTGTTACTGTTTTGGCGTGGACTTAGGAAGTTTGTACCAAGTTTGGTGCTGTTTTGGCGTGGACTTAGGAAGTTTGTACCAAGTTTGTTACTGTTTTGGCACGGACTTACGAAGTTTGTATCAAGTTTGGTGCTGTTTTGGCGTGGACTTAGGAAGTTTGTACCTAGTTTGTTACTGTTTTGGCGTGGACTTAGGAAGTTTGTACCAAGTTTGTTACTGTTTTGGCGTGGACTTAGGAAGTTTGTACCAAGTTTGGTGCTGTTTTGGCGTGGACTTAGAAAGTTTGTATCAAGTTTGGTGCTGTTTTGGCGTGGACTTAGGAAGTTTGTACCAAGTTTGTTTCTGTTTTGGCGTGGACTTAGGAAGTTTGTACCAAGTTTGGTGCTGTTTTGGCGTGGACTTAGGAAGTTTGTACCTAGTTTGTTACTGTTTTGGCGTGGACTTAGGAAGTTTGTACCAAGTTTGGTGCTGTTTTGGCGTGGACTTAGGAAGTTTGTACCAAGTTTGTTACTGTTTTGGCGTGGACTTAGGAAGTTTGTACCAAGTTTGTTACTGTTTTGGCGTGGACTTAGGAAGTTTGTACCAAGTTTGGTGCTGTTTTGGCGTGGACTTAGGAAGTTTGTACCAAGTTTGTTACTGTTTTGGCGTGGACTTAGGAAGTTTGTACCAAGTTTGTTACTGTTTTGGCGTGGACTTAGGAAGTTTGTACCAAGTTTGGTGCTGTTTTGGCGTGGACTTAGGAAGTTTGTATCAAGTTTGGTGCTGTTTTGGCGTGGACTAAGGAAGTTTGTACCAAGTTTGTTTCTGTTTTGGCGTGGACTTAGGAAGTTTGTACCAAGTTTGTTACTGTTTTGGCGTGGACTTAGGAAGTTTGTACCAAGTTTGTTACTGTTTTGGCGTGGACTTAGGAAGTTTGTACCAAGTTTGGTGCTGTTTTGGCGTGGACTTAGGAAGTTTGTACCAAGTTTGTTACTGTTTTGGCGCGGACTTACGAAGTTTGTACCAAGTTTGGTGCTGTTTTGGCGTGGACTTAGGAAGTTTGTACCAAGTGTGTTACTGTTTTGGCGTGGACTTAGGAAGTTTGTACCAAGTGTGTTACTGTTTTGGCGTGGACTTAGGAAGTTTGTACCTAGTTTGTTACTGTTTTGGCGTGGACATAGGAAGTTTGTACCAAGTTTGGTGCTGTTTTGGCGTGGACTTAGGAAGTTTGTACCAAGTTTGTTACTGTTTTGGCGTGGACTTAGGAAGTTTGTACCAAGTTTGTTACTGTTTTGGCGTGGACTTAGGAAGTTTGTACCAAGTTTGTTACTGTTTTGGCGCGGACTTACGAAGTTTGTACCAAGTTTGGTGCTGTTTTGGCGTGGACTTAGGAAGTTTGTACCAAGTGTGTTACTGTTTTGGCGTGGACTTAGGAAGTTTGTACCAAGTTTGGTGCTGTTTTGGCGTGGACTTAGGAAGTTTGTACCTAGTTTGTTACTGTTTTGGCGTGGACTTAGGAAGTTTGTACCAAGTTTGTTACTGTTTTGGCGTGGACTTAGGAAGTTTGTACCAAGTTTGTTACTGTTTTGGCGTGGACTTAGGAAGTTTGTACCAAGTTTGGTGCTGTTTTGGCGTGGACTTAGGAAGTTTGTACCAAGTTTGTTACTGTTTTGGCGTGGACTTAGGAAGTTTGTACCAAGTTTGTTACTGTTTTGGCGTTGACTTAGGAAGTTTGTACCAAGTTTGGTGCTGTTTTGGCGTGGACTTAGGAAGTTTGTACCAAGTTTGTTACTGTTTTGGCGTGGACTTAGGAAGTTTGTACCAAGTTTGTTACTGTTTTGGCGTGGACTTAGGAAGTTTGTACCAAGTTTGTTACTGTTTTGGCGTGGACTTAGGAAGTTTGTACCAAGTTTGTTACTGTTTTCGCGTGGACTTAGGAAGTTTGTACCAAGTTTGGTGCTGTTTTGGCGTGGACTTACGAAGTTTGTACCAAGTTTGGTGCTGTTTTGGCGTGGACTTAGGAAGTTTGTACCAAGTTTGTTACTGTTTTGGCGTGGACTTAGGAAGTTTGTACCAAGTTTGTTACTGTTTTGGCGTGGACTTAGGAAGTTTGTTCTATGTTTGTTACTGTTTTGGCGTGGACTTACGAAGTTTGTACCAAGTTTGGTGCTGTTTTGGCGTGGACTTAGGAAGTTTGTACCAAGTTTGGTGCTGTTTTGGCGTGGACTTAGGAAGTTTGTACCAAGTTTGTTACTGTTTTGGCGTGGACTTAGGAAGTTTGTACCAAGTTTGGTGCTGTTTTGGCGTGGACTTAGGAAGTTTGTACCTAGTTTGTTACTGTTTTGGCGTGGACTTAGGAAGTTTGTACCAAGTTTGTTACTGTTTTGGCGTGGACTTAGGAAGTTTGTACCAAGTTTGTTACTGTTTTGGCGTGGACTTAGGAAGTTTGTACCAAGTTTGTTACTGTTTTGGCGTGGACTAAGGTAGTTTGTACCAAGTTTGTTACTGTTTTGGCGTGGACTTAGGAAGTTTGTACCAAGTGTGTAACTGTTTTGGCGTGGACTTAGGAAGTTTGTACCAAGTTTGGTGCTGTTTTGGCGTGGACTTACGAAGTTTGTACCAAGTTTGGTGCTGTTTTGGCGTGGACTTAGGAAGTTTGTACCAAGTTTGTTACTGTTTTGGCGTGGACTTAGGAAGTTTGTACCAAGTTTGTTACTGTTTTGGCGTGGACTTAGGAAGTTTGTTCTATGTTTGTTACTGTTTTGGCGTGGACTTAGGAAGTTTGTACCATGTTTGTTACTGTTTTGGCGTGGACTTAGGAAGTTTGTCCCAAGTTTGTTACTGTTTTGGCGTGGACTTAGGAAGTTTGTCCCAAGTTTGGTGCTGTTTTGACGTGGTCTTAGGAAGTTTGTACCAAGTTTGGTGCTGTTTTGGCGTGGACTTAGGAAGTTTGTACCAAGTTTGTAACTGTTTTGGCGTGGACTTAGGAAGTTTGTACCAAGTTTGGTGCTGTTTTGGCGTGGACTTAGGAAGTTTGTACCAAGTTTGTTACTGTTTTGGCGTGGACTTAGGAAGTTTGTACCAAGTTTGGTGCTGTTTTGGCGTGGACTTAGGAAGTTTGTACCCCGTTTGTTACTGTTTTGGCGTGGACTTAGGAAGTTTGTATCAAGTTTGGTGCTGTTTTGGCGTGGACTTAGAAAGTTTGTATCAAGTTTGGTGCTGTTTTGGCGTGGACTTAGGAAGTTTGTACCAAGTTTGTTACTGTTTTGGCGTGGACTTAGGAAGTTTGTACCAAGTTTGTTACTGTTTTGGCGTGGACTTAGGAAGTTTGTACCAAGTTTGTTACTGTTTTGGCGTGGACTTAGGAAGTTTGTACCAAGTTTGTTACTGTTTTGGCGTGGACTTAGGAAGTTTGTACCAAGTTTGGTGCTGTTTTGGCGTGGACTTAGAAAGTTTGTATCAAGTTTGGTGCTGTATTGGCGTGGACTTAGGAAGTTTGTACCAAGTTGGTTACTGTTTTGGCGTGGACTTAGGAAGTTTGTATCAAGTTTGGTGCTGTTTTGGCGTGGACTTAGGAAGTTTGTACCAAGTTTGGTGCTGTTTTGGCGTGGACTTAGGAAGTTTGTTCCAAGTTTGTTACTGTTTTGGCGTGGACTTAGGAAGTTTGTATCAAGTTTGGTGCTGTTTTGGCGTGGACTTAGGAAGTTTGTACCAAGTTTGGTGCTGTTTTGGCGTGGACTTAGGAAGTTTGTTCCAAGTTTGGTACTGTTTTGGCGTGGACTTAGGAAGTTTGTACCTAGTTTGTTACTGTTTTGGCGTGGACTTAGGAAGTTTGTACCAAGTTTGTTACTGTTTTGGCGTGGACTTAGGAAGTTTGTACCAAGTTTGTTTCTGTTTTGGCGTGGACTTAGGAAGTTTGCACCAAGTTTGTTACTGTTTTGGCGTGGACTTAGGAACTTTGCACCAAGTTTGTTACTGTTTTGGCGTAGACTTAGGAAGTTTGTATCAAGTTTGTTACTGTTTTGGCGTGGACTTAGGAAGTTTGTACCAAGTTTGTTTCTGTTTTGGCGTGGACTTAGGAAGTTTGTACCAAGTTTGTTACTGTTTTGGCGTGGACTTAGGAAGTTTGTACCAAGTTTGTTTCTGTTTTGGCGTGGACTTAGGAAGTTTGTACCAAGTTTGTTACTGTTTTGGCGTGGACTTAGGAAGTTTGTACCAAGTTTGTTACTGTTTTGGCGTGGACTTAGGAAGTTTGTACCAAGTTTGTTTCTGTTTTGGCGTGGACTTAGGAAGTTTGTACCAAGTTTGTTACTGTTTTGGCGTGGACTTAGGAAGTTTGTACCAAGTTTGTTACTGTTTTGGCGTGGACTTAGGAAGTTTGTACCAAGTTTGTTTCTGTTTTGGCGTGGACTTAGGAAGTTTGTACCAAGTTTGTTACTGTTTTGGCGTGGACTTAGGAAGTTTGTACCAAGTTTGTTACTGTTTTGGCGTGGACTTAGGAAGTTTGTACCTAGTTTGTTTCTGTTTTGGCGTGGACTTAGGAAGTTTGTACCAAGTTTGTTACTGTTTTGGCGTGGACTTAGGAAGTTTGTACCAAGTTTGTTACTGTTTTGGCGTGGACTTAGGAATTTGTACCTAGTTTGTTACTGTTTTGGCGTGGACTTAGGAAGTTTGTACCAAGTTTGTTACTGTTTTGGCGTGGACTTACGAAGTTTGTACCAAGTTTGTTACTGTTTTGGCGTGGACTTAGGAAGTTTGTACCAAGTTTGTTACTGTTTTGGCGTGGACTTACGAAGTTTGTACCAAGTTTGGTGCTGTTTTGGCGTGGACTTAGGAAGTTTGTACCAAGTTTGGTGCTGTTTTGGCGTGGACTTAGGAAGTTTGTACCAAGTTTGGTGCTGTTTTGGCGTGGACTTAGGAAGTTTGTTCCAAGTTTGTTACTGTTTTGGCGTGGACTTAGGAAGTTTGTACCAAGTTTGGTGCTGTTTT
Source organism: Anopheles atroparvus (assembly GCA_914969975.1). Classification (NCBI taxonomy): domain Eukaryota; kingdom Metazoa; phylum Arthropoda; class Insecta; order Diptera; family Culicidae; genus Anopheles; species Anopheles atroparvus. Next base: position 541,126 of record CAJZCY010000011.1, read on the forward strand.
GGCGTGGACTTAGGAAGTTTGTATCAAGTTTGGTGCTGTTTTGGCGTGGACTTTGGAAGTTTGTTTCAAGTTTGGTGCTGTTTTGGCGTGGACTTATGAAGTTTGTACCAAGTTTGGTGCTGTTTTGGCGTGGACTTAGGAAGTTTGTATCAAGTTTGGTGCTGTTTTGGCGTGGTCTTATGAAGTTTGTTCCAAGTTTGTTACTGTTTTGGCGTGGACTTAGAAAGTTTGTACCAAGTTTGTTACTGTTTTGGCGTGGACTTAGGAAGTTTGTACCAAGTTTGTTACTGTTTTGGCGTGGACTTAGGAAGTTTGTACCTAGTTTGTTTCTGTTTTGGCGTGGACTTAGGAAGTTTGTACCAAGTTTGTTACTGTTTTGGCGTGGACTAAGGAAGTTTGTACCAAGTTTGTTACTGTTTTGGCGTGGACTTAGGAAGTTTGTACCAAGTTTGTTACTGTTTTGGCGTGGACTTAGGAAGTTTGTACCAAGTTTGTTACTGTTTTGGCGTGGACTTAGGAAGTTTGTACCAAGTTTGTTACTGTTTTGGCGTGGACTTAGGAAGTTTGTACCAAGTTTGTTACTGTTTTGGCGTGGACTTACGAAGTTTGTACCAAGTTTGGTGCTGTTTTGGCGTGGACTTAGGAAGTTTGTACCAAGTTTGTTACTGTTTTGGCGTGGACTTAGGAAGTTTGTACCAAGTTTGTTACTGTTTTGGCGTGGACTTAGGAAGTTTGTATCAAGTTTGTTACTGTTTTGGCGTGGACTTAGGAAGTTTGTACCAAGTTTGGTGCTGTTTTGGCGTGGACTTAGGAAGTTTGTACCAAGTTTGGTGCTGTTTTGGCGTGGACTTAGGAAGTTTGTACCTAGTTTGTTACTGTTTTGGCGTGGACTTAGGAAGTTTGTACCAAGTTTGTTTCTGTTTTGGCGTGGACTTAGGAAGTTTGTACCAAGTTTGTTACTGTTTTGGCGTGGACTTAGGAAGTTTGTATCAAGTTTGTTACTGTTTTGGCGTGGACTTAGGAAGTTTGTACCAAGTTTGTTACTGTTTTGGCGTGGACTTAGGAAGTTTGTACCAAGTTTGTTTCTGTTTTGGCGTGGACTTAGGAAGTTTGTACCAAGTTTGTTACTGTTTTGGCGTGGACTTAGGAAGTTTGTACCAAGTTTGTTACTGTTTTGGCGTGGACTTAGGAAGTTTGTACCAAGTTTGTTACTGTTTTGGCGTGGACTTAGGAAGTTTGTACCAAGTTTGTTACTGTTTTGGCGTGGACTTAGGAAGTTTGTACCTAGTTTGTTTCTGTTTTGGCGTGGACTTAGGAAGTTTGTACCAAGTTTTATACTGTTTTGGCGTGGACTTAGGAAGTTTGTACCAAGTTTGTTACTGTTTTGGCGTGGACTTAGGAAGTTTGTACCAAGTTTGTTACTGTTTTGGCGTGGACTTAGGAAGTTTGTACCAAGTTTGTTACTGTTTTGGCGTGGACTTAGGAAGTTTGTACCAAGTTTGTTACTGTTTTGGCGTGGACTTAGGAAGTTTGTACCAAGTTTGTTACTGTTTTGGCGTGGAGTTAGGAAGTTTGTACCTAGTTTGTTTCTGTTTTGGCGTGGACTTAGGAAGTTTGTACCAAGTTTGTTACTGTTTTGGCGTGGACTTAGGAAGTTTGTACCAAGTTTGTTACTGTTTTGGCGTGGACTTAGGAAGTTTGTACCAAGTTTGTTACTGTTTTGGCGTGGACTTAGGAAGTTTGTACCAAGTTTGTTACTGTTTTGGCGTGGACTTAGGAAGTTTGTACCAAGTTTGTTTCTGTTTTGGCGTGGACTTAGGAAGTTTGTACCAAGTTTGTTACTGTTTTGGCGTGGACTTAGGAAGTTTGTACCAAGTTTGTTACTGTTTTGGCGTGGACTTAGGAAGTTTGTACCAAGTTTGTTACTGTTTTGGCGTGGACTTAGGAAGTTTGTACCAAGTTTGTTACTGTTTTGGCGTGGACTTAGGAAGTTTGTACCAAGTTTGTTACTGTTTTGGCGTGGACTTAGGAAGTTTGTACCAAGTTTGTTACTGTTTTGGCGTGGACTTAGGAAGTTTGTACCAAGTTTGTTTCTGTTTTGGCGTGGACTTAGGAAGTTTGTACCAAGTTTGTTACTGTTTTGGCGTGGACTTAGGAAGTTTGTACCAAGTTTGTTACTGTTTTGGCGTGGACTTAGGAAGTTTGTACCAAGTTTGTTACTGTTTTGGCGTGGACTTAGGAAGTTTGTACCTAGTTTGGTGCTGTTTTGGCGTGGACTTAGGAAGTTTGTATCAAGTTTGGTGCTGTTTTGGCGTGGTCTTATGAAGTTTGTTCCAAGTTTGTTACTGTTTTGGCGTGGACTTAGAAAGTTTGTACCAAGTTTGTTACTGTTTTGGCGTGGACTTAGGAAGTTTGTACCAAGTTTGTTACTGTTTTGGCGTGGACTTAGGAAGTTTGTACCAAGTTTGTTTCTGTTTTGGCGTGGACTTAGGAAGTTTGTACCAAGTTTGTTACTGTTTTGGCGTGGACTTAGGAAGTTTGTACCAAGTTTGTTACTGTTTTGGCGTGGACTTAGGAAGTTTGTACCAAGTTTGTTACTGTTTTGGCGTGGACTTAGGAAGTTTGTACCAAGTTTGTTACTGTTTTGGCGTGGACTTAGGAAGTTTGTACCTAGTTTGTTTCTGTTTTGGCGTGGACTTAGGAAGTTTGTACCAAGTTTGTTACTGTTTTGGCGTGGACTTAGGAAGTTTGTACCAAGTTTGTTACTGTTTTGGCGTGGACTTAGGAAGTTTGTACCAAGTTTGTTTCTGTTTTGGCGTGGACTTAGGAAGTTTGTACCAAGTTTGTTACTGTTTTGGCGTGGACTTAGGAAGTTTGTACCAAGTTTGTTACTGTTTTGGCGTGGACTTAGGAAGTTTGTACCAAGTTTGTTACTGTTTTGGCGTGGACTTAGGAAGTTTGTACCAAGTTTGTTACTGTTTTGGCGTGGACTTAGGAAGTTTGTATCAAGTTTGTTACTGTTTTGGCGTGGACTTAGGAAGTTTGTACCAAGTTTGGTGCTGTTTTGGCGTGGACTTAGGAAGTTTGTACCAAGTTTGGTGCTGTTTTGGCGTGGACTTAGGAAGTTTGTACCTAGTTTGTTACTGTTTTGGCGTGGACTTAGGAAGTTTGTACCAAGTTTGTTTCTGTTTTGGCGTGGACTTAGGAAGTTTGTACCAAGTTTCTTACTGTTTTGGCGTGGACTTAGGAAGTTTGTATCAAGTTTGTTACTGTTTTGGCGTGGACTTAGGAAGTTTGTACCAAGTTTGTTACTGTTTTGGCGTGGACTTAGGAAGTTTGTACCAAGTTTGTTACTGTTTTGGCGTGGACTTAGGAAGTTTGTACCAAGTTTGTTACTGTTTTGGCGTGGACTTAGGAAGTTTGTACCAAGTTTGTTACTGTTTTGGCGTGGACTTAGGAAGTTTGTACCAAGTTTGGTGCTGTTTTGGCGTGGACTTAGGAAGTTTGTACCAAGTTTGTTACTGTTTTGGCGTGGACTTAGGAAGTTTGTACCAAGTTTGTTACTGTTTTGGCGTGGACTTAGGAAGTTTGTACCAAGTTTGTTACTGTTTTGGCGTGGACTTAGGAAGTTTGTACCAAGTTTGGTGCTGTTTTGGCGTGGACTTAGGAAGTTTGTACCAAGTTTGTTACTGTTTTGGCGTGGACTTAGGAAGTTTGTACCAAGTTTGTTACTGTTTTGGCGTGGACTTAGGAAGTTTGTACCAAGTTTGTTACTGTTTTGGCGTGGACTTAGGAACTTTGCACCAAGTTTGTTACTGTTTTGGCGTTGACTTAGGAAGTTTGTACCAAGGTTGTTACTGTTTTGGCGTGGACTTAGGAAGTTTGTACCAAGTTTGGTGCTGTTTTGGCGTGGACTTAGGAAGTTTGTACCAAGTTTGTTACTGTTTTGGCGTGGACTTAGGAAGTTTGTACCAAGTTTGTTACTGTTTTGGCGTGGACTTAGGAAGTTTGTACCAAGTTTGGTGCTGTTTTGGCGTGGACTTAGGAAGTTTGTACCAAGTTTGTTACTGTTTTGGCGTAGACTTACGAAGTTTGTACCAAGTTTGGTGCTGTTTTGGCGTGGACTTAGGAAGTTTGTACCAAGTTTGTTACTGTTTTGGCGTGGACTTAGGAAGTTTGTACCAAGTTTGTTACTGTTTTGGCGTGGACTTAGGAAGTTTGTACCAAGTTTGGTGCTGTTTTGGCGCGGACTTACGAAGTTTGTACCAAGTTTGGTGATGTTTTGGCGTGGACTTAGGAAGTTTGTATCAAGTTTGGTGCTGTTTTGGCGTGGTCTAAGGAAGTTTGTACCAAGTTTGTTACTGTTTTGGCGTGGACTTAGGAAGTTTGTACCAAGTTTGTTACTGTTTTGGCGTGGACTTAGGAAGTTTGTACCAAGTGTGTTACTGTTTTGGCGTGGACTTAGGAAGTTTGTACCAAGTTTGGTGCTGTTTTGGCGTGGACTTAGGAAGTTTGTACCAAGTTTGTTACTGTTTTGGCGTGGACTTAGGAAGTTTGTACCAAGTTTGTTACTGTTTTGGCGTGGACTTAGGAAGTTTGTACCAAGTTTGTTACTGTTTTGGCGTGGACTTAGGAAGTTTGTACCAAGTTTGTTACTGTTTTGGCGTGGACTTAGGAACTTTGCACCAAGTTTGTTACTGTTTTGGCGTTGACTTAGGAAGTTTGTACCAAGGTTGTTACTGTTTTGGCGTGGACTTAGGAAGTTTGTACCAAGTTTGGTGCTGTTTTGGCGTGGACTTAGGAAGTTTGTACCAAGTTTGTTACTGTTTTGGCGTGGACTTAGGAAGTTTGTACCAAGTTTGTTACTGTTTTGGCGTGGACTTAGGAAGTTTGTACCAAGTTTGTTACTGTTTTGGCGTGGACTTAGGAAGTTTGTATCAAGTTTGGTGCTGTTTTGGCGTGGACTTAGGAAGTTTGTACCTAGTTTGTTTCTGTTTTGGCGTGGACTTAGGAAGTTTGTACCAAGTTTGTTTCTGTTTTGGCGCGGACTTACGAAGTTTGTACCAAGTTTGGTGCTGTTTTGGCGTGGACTTAGGAAGTTTGTACCAAGTTTGTTACTGTTTTGGCGTGGACTTAGGAAGTTTGTACCAAGTTTGTTACTGTTTTGGCGTGGACTTAGGAAGTTTGTACCAAGTTTGGTGCTGTTTTGGCGTGGACTTAGGAAGTTTGTACCAAGTTTGTTACTGTTTTGGCGTAGACTTACGAAGTTTGTACCAAGTTTGGTGCTGTTTTGGCGTGGACTTAGGAAGTTTGTACCAAGTTTGTTACTGTTTTGGCGTGGACTTAGGAAGTTTGTACCAAGTTTGTTACTGTTTTGGCGTGGACTTAGGAAGTTTGTACCAAGTTTGGTGCTGTTTTGGCGCGGACTTACGAAGTTTGTACCAAGTTTGGTGATGTTTTGGCGTGGACTTAGGAAGTTTGTATCAAGTTTGGTGCTGTTTTGGCGTGGTCTAAGGAAGTTTGTACCAAGTTTGTTACTGTTTTGGCGTGGACTTAGGAAGTTTGTACCAAGTTTGTTACTGTTTTGGCGTGGACTTAGGAAGTTTGTACCAAGTGTGTTACTGTTTTGGCGTGGACTTAGGAAGTTTGTACCAAGTTTGGTGCTGTTTTGGCGTGGACTTAGGAAGTTTGTACCAAGTTTGTTTCTGTTTTGGCGCGGACTTAGAAAGTTTGTATCAAGTTTGGTGCTGTTTTGGCGTGGACTTAGGAAGTTTGTACCAAGTTTGTTACTGTTTTGGCGTGGACTTAGGAAGTTTGTACCAAGTTTGGTGCTGTTTTGGCGTGGACTTATGAAGTTTGTACCAAGTTTGTTACTGTTTTGGCGTGGACTTAGGAACTTTGCACCAAGTTTGTTACTGTTTTGGCGTGGACTTAGGAAGTTTGTATCAAGTTTGGTGCTGTTTTGGCATGGACTTAGGAAGTTTGTACCTAGTTTGTTTCTGTTTTGGCGTGGACTTAGGAAGTTTGTACCAAGTTTGTTTCTGTTTTGGCGCGGACTTAGAAAGTTTGTATCAAGTTTGGTGCTGTTTTGGCGTGGACTTAGGAAGTTTGTACCAAGTTTGTTACTGTTTTGGCGTGGACTTAGGAAGTTTGTACCAAGTTTGGTGCTGTTTTGGCGTGGACTTAGGAAGTTTGTACCTAGTTTGTTTCTGTTTTGGCGTGGACTTAGGAAGTTTGTACCAAGTTTGTTTCTGTTTTGGCGCGGACTTAGTAAGTTTGTACCTAGTTTAGTGATGTTTTGGCGTGGACTTAGGAAGTTTGTACCAAGTTTGTTACTGTTTTGGCGTGGACTTAGGAAGTTTGTACCAAGTTTGTTACTGTTTTGGCGTGGACTTAGGAAGTTTCTACCAAGTTTGGTGCTGTTTTGGCGTGGACTTACGAAGTTTGTACCAAGTTTGGTGCTGTTTTGGCGTGGACTTAGGAAGTTTGTACCAAGTTTGTTACTGTTTTGGCGTGGACTTAGGAAGTTTGTACCAAGTTTGTTACTGTTTTGGCGTGGACTTAGGAAGTTTGTACCAAGTTTGGTGCTGTTTTGGCGCGGACTTACGAAGTTTGTACCAAGTTTGGTGATGTTTTGGCGTGGACTTAGGAAGTTTGTATCAAGTTTGGTGCTGTTTTGGCGTGGTCTTAGGAAGTTTGTACCAAGTTTGTTACTGTTTTGGCGTGGACTAAGGAAGTTTGTACCAAGTTTGTTACTGTTTTGGCGTGGACTTGGGAAGTTTGTACCAAGTTTGTTACTGTTTTGGCGTGGACTTAGGAAGTTTGTATCAAGTTTGGTGCTGTTTTGGCGTGGACTTAGGAAGTTTGTACCTAGTTTGTTTCTGTTTTGGCGTGGACTTAGGAAGTTTGTACCAAGTTTGTTACTGTTTTGGCGTGGACTTAGGAAGTTTGTACCAAGTTTGTTACTGTTTTGGCGTGGACTTAGGAAGTTTGTACCAAGTTTGTTACTGTTTTGGCGTGGACTTAGGAAGTTTGTACCTAGCTTGGTGCTGTTTTGGCGTGGACTTAGGAAGTTTGTACCAAGTTTGTTACTGTTTTGGCGTGGACTTAGGAAGTTTGTACCAAGTTTGTTACTGTTTTGGCGTGGACTTATGAAGTTTGTACCAAGTTTGTTTCTGTTTTGGCGTGGACTTAGGAAGTTTGTACCAAGTTTGTTTCTGTTTTGGCGCGGACTTACGAAGTTTGTACCAAGTTTGGTGCTGTTTTGGCGTGGACTTAGGAAGTTTGTACCAAGTTTGTTACTGTTTTGGCGTGGACTTAGGAAGTTTGTACCAAGTTTGTTACTGTTTTGGCGTGGACTTAGGAAGTTTGTACCAAGTTTGGTACTGTTTTGGCGTGGACTTAGGAAGTTTGTACCAAGTTTGTTACTGTTTTGGCGTGGACTTAGGAAGTTTGTATCAAGTTTGGTGCTGTTTTGGCGTGGTCTTAGGAAGTTTGTACCAAGTTTGTTACTGTTTTGGCGTGGACTTAGGAAGTTTGTACCAAGTTTGTTACTGTTTTGGCGTGGACTTAGGAAGTTTGTACCAAGTTTGGTGCTGTTTTGGCGTGGACTTAGGAAGTTTGTACCAAGTTTGGTGCTGTTTTGGCGTGGACTTAGGAATTTTGTACCAAGTTTGGTGCTGTTTTGGCGTGGACTTAGGAAGTTTGTACCTAGTTTGTTTCTGTTTTGGCGTGGACTTAGGAAGTTTGTACCAAGTTTGTTTCTGTTTTGGCGCGGACTTAGAAAGTTTGTATCAAGTTTGGTGCTGTTTTGGCGCGGACTTAGTAAGTTTGTACCTAGTTTGGTGATGTTTTGGCGTGGACTTAGGAAGTTTGTACCATGTTTGTTACTGTTTTGGCGTGGACTTAGGAAGTTTGTACCAAGTTTGTTACTGTTTTGGCGTGGACTTAGGAAGTTTGTACCAAGTTTGTTACTGTTTTGGCGTGGACTTTGGAAGTTTGTACCAAGTTTGGTGCTGTTTTGGCGTGGACTTAGGAAGTTTGTACCAAGTTTGTTACTGTTTTGGCGTGGACTTAGGAAGTTTGTACCAAGTTTGTTACTGTTTTGGCGTGGACTTAGGAAGTTTGTACCAAGTTTGTTACTGTTTTGGCGTGGACTTAGGAAGTTTGTATCAAGTTTGGTGCTGTTTTGGCGTGGACTTAGGAAGTTTGTACCTAGTTTGTTTCTGTTTTGGCGTGGACTTAGGAAGTTTGTACCAAGTTTGTTACTGTTTTGGCGTGGACTTAGGAAGTTTGTACCAAGTTTGTTACTGTTTTGGCGTGGACTTAGGAAGTTTGTACCAAGTTTGTTACTGTTTTGGCGTGGACTTAGGAAGTTTGTACCTAGCTTGGTGCTGTTTTGGCGTGGACTTAGGAAGTTTGTACCAAGTTTGTTACTGTTTTGGCGTGGACTTAGGAAGTTTGTACCAAGTTTGTTACTGTTTTGGCGTGGACTTATGAAGTTTGTACCAAGTTTGTTTCTGTTTTGGCGTGGACTTAGGAAGTTTGTACCAAGTTTGTTTCTGTTTTGGCGCGGACTTACGAAGTTTGTACCAAGTTTGGTGCTGTTTTGGCGTGGACTTAGGAAGTTTGTACCAAGTTTGTTACTGTTTTGGCGTGGACTTAGGAAGTTTGTACCAAGTTTGTTACTGTTTTGGCGTGGACTTAGGAAGTTTGTACCAAGTTTGGTGCTGTTTTGGCGTGGACTTAGGAAGTTTGTACCAAGTTTGGTGCTGTTTTGGCGTGGACTTAGGAAGTTTGTACCAAGTTTGTTACTGTTTTGGCGTGGACTTAGGAAGTTTGTACCAAGTTTGTTACTGTTTTGGCGTGGACTTAGGAAGTTTGTACAAAGTTTGTTACTGTTTTGGCGTGGACTTAGGAAGTTTGTACCAAGTTTGGTGCTGTTTTGGCGTGGACTTAGGAAGTTTGTACCAAGTTTGGTGCTGGTTTGGCGTGGACTTAGGAATTTTGTACCAAGTTTGGTGCTGTTTTGGCGTGGACTTAGGAAGTTTGTACCTAGTTTGTTTCTGTTTTGGCGTGGACTTAGGAAGTTTGTACCAAGTTTGTTTCTGTTTTGGCGCGGACTTAGAAAGTTTGTATCAAGTTTGGTGCTGTTTTGGCGCGGACTTAGTAAGTTTGTACCTAGTTTGGTGATGTTTTGGCGTGGACTTAGGAAGTTTGTACCATGTTTGTTACTGTTTTGGCGTGGACTTAGGAAGTTTGTACCAAGTTTGTTACTGTTTTGGCGTGGACTTAGGAAGTTTGTACCAAGTTTGTTACTGTTTTGGCGTGGACTTTGGAAGTTTGTACCAAGTTTGGTGCTGTTTTGGCGTGGACTTAGGAAGTTTGTACCAAGTTTGTTACTGTTTTGGCGTGGACTTAGGAAGTTTGTACCAAGTTTGTTACTGTTTTGGCGTGGACTTAGGAAGTTTGTACCAAGTTTGGTGCTGTTTTGGCGCGGACTTAGTAAGTTTGTACCTAGTTTGGTGATGTTTTGGCGTGGACTTAGGAAGTTTGTACCAAGTTTGTTACTGTTTTGGCGTGGACTTAGGAAGTTTGTACCAAGTTTGTTACTGTTTTGGCGTGGACTTAGGAAGTTTGTACCAAGTTTGGTGCTGTTTTGGCGTGGACTTAGGAAGTTTGTACCAAGTTTGTTACTGTTTTGGCGTGGACTTTGGAAGTTTGTACCAAGTTTGTTTCTGTTTTGGCGTGGACTTAGGAAGTTTGTACCAAGTTTGTTACTGTTTTGGCGTGGACTTAGGAAGTTTGTACCAAGTTTGTTACTGTTTTGGCGTGGACTTAGGAAGTTTGTACCAAGTTTGTTACTGTTTTGGCGTGGACTTAGGAAGTTTGTACCAAGTTTGTTTCTGTTTTGGCGTGGACTTAGGAAGTTTGTACCAAGTTTGTTACTGTTTTGGCGTGGACTTAGGAAGTTTGTACCAAGTTTGTTACTGTTTTGGCGTGGACTTAGGAAGTTTGTACCAAGTTTGGTGCGGTTTTGGCGTGGACTTAGGAAGTTTGTACCAAGTTTGGTGCTGTTTTGGCGTGGACTTAGGAAGTTTGTACCTAGTTTGTTTCTGTTTTGGCGTGGACTTAGGAACTTTGCACCAAGTTTGTTACTGTTTTGGCGTGGACTTAGGAAGTTTGTACCAAGTTTGTTACTGTTTTGGCGTGGACTTTGGAAGTTTGTACCAAGTTTGGTGCTGTTTTGGCGTGGACTTAGGAAGTTTGTACCAAGTTTGTTACTGTTTTGGCGTGGACTTAGGAAGTTTGTACCAAGTTTGTTACTGTTTTGGCGTGGACTTAGGAAGTTTGTACCAAGTTTGGTGCTGTTTTGGCGCGGACTTACGAAATTTGTACCAAGTTTGGTGATGTTTTGGCGTGGACTAAGGAAGTTTGTATCAAGTTTGGTGCTGTTTTGGCGTGGTCTTAGGAAGTTTGTACCAAGTTTGTTACTGTTTTGGCGTGGACTAAGGAAGTTTGTACCAAGTTTGTTACTGTTTTGGCGTGGACTTAGGAAGTTTGTACCAAGTTTGTTACTGTTTTGGCGTGGACTTAGGAAGTTTGTATCAAGTTTGGTGCTGTTTTGGCGTGGACTTAGGAAGTTTGTACCTAGTTTGTTTCTGTTTTGGCGTGGACTTAGGAACTTTGCACCAAGTTTGTTACTGTTTTGGCGTGGACTTAGGAAGTTTGTACCAAGTTTGTTTCTGTTTTGGCGTGGACTTAGGAAGTTTGTACCAAGTTTGTTACTGTTTTGGCGTGGACTTAGGAAGTTTGTACCAAGTTTGTTACTGTTTTGGCGTGGACTTAGGAAGTTTGTACCAAGTTTGGTGCTGTTTTGGCGTGGACTTAGGAAGTTTGTACCAAGTTTGGTGCTGTTTTGGCGTGGACTTAGGAAGTTTGTACCAAGTTTGGTGCTGTTTTGGCGTGGACTTAGGAAGTTTGTACCTAGTTTGTTTCTGTTTTGGCGTGGACTTAGGAAGTTTGTACCAAGTTTGTTTCTGTTTTGGCGCGGACTTAGAAAGTTTGTATCAAGTTTGGTGCTGTTTTGGCGTGGACTTAGGAAGTTTGTACCAAGTTTGTTACTGTTTTGGCGTGGACTTAGGAAGTTTGTACCAAGTTTGTTACTGTTTTGGCGTGGACTTAGGAAGTTTGTATCAAGTTTGGTGCTGTTTTGGCGTGGACTTAGAAAGTTTGTATCAAGTTTGGTGCTGTTTTGGCGTGGACTTAGAAAGTTTGTATCAAGTTTGGTGCTGTTTTGGCGTGGACTTAGGAAGTTTGTACCTAGTTTGTTTCTGTTTTGGCGTGGACTTAGGAAGTTTGTACCAAGTTTGTTTCTGTTTTGGCGTGGACTTAGGAAGTTTGTACCAAGTTTGTTTCTGTTTTGGCGCGGACTTACGAAGTTTGTACCAAGTTTGGTGCTGTTTTGGCGTGGATTTAGGAAGTTTGTACCAAGTTTGTTACTGTTTTGGCGTGGACTTAGGAAGTTTGTACCAAGTTTGTTACTGTTTTGGCGTGGACTTAGGAAGTTTGTACCAAGTTTGGTGCTGTTTTGGCGTGGACTTAGGAAGTTTGTACCAAGTTTGTTACTGTTTTGGCGTAGACTTACGAAGTTTGTACCAAGTTTGGTGCTGTTTTGGCGTGGACTTAGGAAGTTTGTACCAAGTTTGTTACTGTTTTGGCGTGGACTTAGGAAGTTTGTACCAAGTTTGTTACTGTTTTGGCGTGGACTTAGGAAGTTTGTACCAAGTTTGGTGCTGTTTTGGCGCGGACTTACGAAGTTTGTACCAAGTTTGGTGATGTTTTGGCGTGGACTTAGGAAGTTTGTATCAAGTTTGGTGCTGTTTTGGCGTGGTCTTAGGAAGTTTGTACCAAGTGTGTTACTGTTTTGGCGTGGACTTAGGAAGTTTGTACCAAGTTTGTTACTGTTTTGGCGTGGACTTAGGAAGTTTGTACCAAGTGTGTTACTGTTTTGGCGTGGACTTAGGAAGTTTGTACCAAGTTTGGTGCTGTTTTGGCGTGGACTTAGGAAGTTTGTACCAAGTTTGTTACTGTTTTGGCGTGGACTTAGGAAGTTTGTACCAAGTTTGTTACTGTTTTGGCGTGGACTTAGGAAGTTTGTACCAAGTTTGCAAGTGTTTTTGGGTAGTTTTAAGAAGTTTCTACAAAGTTTGTATTTGACACTCTGTTGCAACTCTGTTGGAATTCGGGTAGTTGTAGGAAGTTTGTACCAAGTTTGTTACTGTTTTGGCGTGGACTTAGGAAGTTTGTACCAAGTTTGGTGCTGTTTTGGCGTGGATTTTGGTGGTTTGTACCAAGTTTGCAAGTGTTTTTGGGTAGTTTTAAGAAGTTTCTACAAAGTTTGTATTTGACACTCTGTTGCAACTCTGTTGGAATTCGGGTAGTTGTAGGAAGTTTGTACCAAGTTTGTTACTGTTTTGGCGTGGTCTTAGGAAGTTTTTACCAAGTTTGGTGCTGTTTTGGCGTGGACTTAGGAAGTTTGTACCAAGTTTGCAAGTGTTTTTGGGTAGTTTTAAGAAGTTTCTACAAAGTTTGTATTTGACACTCTGTTGCAACTCTGTTGGAATTCGGGTAGTTGTAGGAAGTTTGTACCAAGTTTGGTGCTGTTTTGGCGTGGACTTAGGAAGTTTGTACCAAGTTTGCAAGTGTTTTTGGGTAGTTTTAAGAAGTTTCTACAAAGTTTGTATTTGACACTCTGTTGCAACTCTGTTGGAATTCGGGTAGTTGTAGGAAGTTTGTACCAAGTTTGTTACTGTTTTGGCGTGGACTTAGGAAGTTTGTACCAAGTTTGGTGCTGTTTTGGCGTTGACTTAGGAAGTTTGTACCAAGTTTGCAAGTGTTTTTGGGTAGTTTTAAGAAGTTTCTACAAAGTTTGTGTTTGACACTCTGTTGCAACTCTGTTGGAATTCGGGTAGTTGTAGGAAGTTTGTACCAAGTTTGTTACTGTTTTGGCGTCGTCTTAGGAAGTTTGTACCAAGTTTGCAAGTGTTTTTGGGTAGTTTTAAGAAGTTTCTACAAAGTTTGTATTTGACACTCTGTTGCAACTCTGTTGGAATTCGGTTAGTTGTAGGAAGTTTGTACCAAGTTTGTTACTGTTTTGGCGTGGACTTAGGAAGTTTGTACCAAGTTTGGTGCTGTTTTGGCGTGGACTTAGGAAGTTTGTACCAAGTTTGCAAGTGTTTTTGGGTAGTTTTAAGAAGTTTCTACAAAGTTTGTGTTTGACACTCTGTTGCAACTCTGTTGGAATTCGGGTAGTTGTAGGAAGTTTGTACCAAGTTTGTTACTGTTTTGGCGTCGTCTTAGGAAGTTTGTATCAAGTTTGCAAGTGTTTTTGGATAGTTTTAAGAAGTTTCTACAAAGTTTGTATTTGACACTCTGTTGCAACTCTGTTGGAATTCGGGTAGTTGTAGGAAGTTTGTACCAAGTTTGTTTCTGTTTTGGCGTGGACTTAGGAAGTTTGTACCTAGTTTGTTTCTGTTTTGGCGTGGACTTAGGAAGTTTGTACCAAGTTTGTTTCTGTTTTGGCGCGGACTTACGAAGTTTGTACCAAGTTTGGTGCTGTTTTGGCGTGGACTTAGGAAGTTTGTACCAAGTTTGTTACTGTTTTGGCGTGGACTTAGGAAGTTTGTACCAAGTTTGTTACTGTTTTGGCGTGGACTTAGGAAGTTTGTACCAAGTTTGGTACTGTTTTGGCGTGGACTTAGGAAGTTTGTACCAAGTTTGTTACTGTTTTGGCGTGGACTTAGGAAGTTTGTATCAAGTTTGGTGCTGTTTTGGCGTGGTCTTAGGAAGTTTGTACCAAGTTTGTTACTGTTTTGGCGTGGACTTAGGAAGTTTGTACCAAGTTTGTTACTGTTTTGGCGTGGACTTAGGAAGTTTGTACCAAGTTTGGTGCTGTTTTGGCGTGGACTTAGGAAGTTTGTACCAAGTTTGGTGCTGTTTTGGCGTGGACTTAGGAAGTTTGTACCAAGTTTGTTACTGTTTTGGCGTGGACTTAGGAAGTTTGTACCAAGTTTGTTACTGTTTTGGCGTGGACTTAGGAAGTTTGTACCAAGTTTGGTGCTGTTTTGGCGTGGACTTAGGAAGTTTGTATCAAGTTTGGTGCTGTTTTGGCGTGGACTTAGGAAGTTTGTACCAAGTTTGTTACTGTTTTGGCGTGGACTTAGGAAGTTTGTACCAAGTTTGTTACTGTTTTGGCGTGGACTTAGGAAGTTTGTACCAAGTTTGGTGCTGTTTTGGCGTGGACTTAGGAAGTTTGTACCAAGTTTGTTACTGTTTTGGCGTGGACTTAGGAAGTTTGTACCAAGTTTGTTTCTGTTTTGGCGCGGACTTACGAAGTTTGTACCAAGTTTGGTGCTGTTTTGGCGTGGACTTAGGAAGTTTGTACCAAGTTTGTTACTGTTTTGGCGTGGACTTAGGAAGTTTGTACCAAGTTTGGTGCTGTTTTGGCGTGGACTTAGGAAGTTTGTACCAAGTTTGGTGCTGTTTTGGCGTGGACTTAGGAAGTTTGTATCAAGTTTGGTGCTGTTTTGGCGTGGACTTAGGAAGTTTGTACCTAGTTTGTTTCTGTTTTGGCGTGGACTTAGGAAGTTTGTACCAAATTTGTTACTGTTTTGGCGTGGACTTAGGAAGTTTGTACCAAGTTTGTTACTGTTTTGGCGTGGACTTAGGAAGTTTGTACCAAGTTTGGTGCTGTTTTGGCGTGGACTTAGGAAGTTTGTACCAAGTTTGTTACTGTTTTGGCGTGGACTTAGGAAGTTTGTACCAAGTTTGTTTCTGTTTTGGCGCGGACTTACGAAGTTTGTACCAAGTTTGGTGCTGTTTTGGCGTGGACTTAGGAAGTTTGTATCAAGTTTGGTGCTGTTTTGGCGTGGACTTAGGAAGTTTGTCCCAAGTTTGTTACTGTTTTGGCGTGGACTTAGGAAGTTTGTCCCAAGTTTGTTACTGTTTTGGCGTGGACTTAGGAAGTTTGCACCAAGTTTGGTGCTGTTTTGGCGTGGACTTAGGAAGTTTCTACCAAGTTTGTTACTGTTTTGGCGTGGACATAGGAAGTTTGTACCAAGTTTGTTACTGTTTTGGCGTGGACTTAGGAAGTTTGTACCTAGTTTGTTTCTGTTTTGGCGTGGACTTAGGAAGTTTGTCCCAAGTTTGTTACTGTTTTGGCGTGGACTTAGGAAGTTTGTACCAAGCTTGGTGCTGTTTTGGCGTGGACTTAGGAAGTTTCTACCAAGTTTGTTACTGTTTTGGCGTGGACTTAGGAAGTTTGTATCAAGTTTGGTGCTGTTTTGGCGTGGACTTAGGAAGTTTGTACCAAGTTTGTTACTGTTTTGGCGCGGACTTACGAAGTTTGTACCAAGTTTGGTGCTGTTTTGGCGTGGACTTAGGAAGTTTGTACCAAGTTTGTTACTGTTTTGGCGTGGACTTAGGAAGTTTGTACCAAGTTTGTTTCTGTTTTGGCGCGGACTTTCGAAGTTTGTACCAAGTTTGGTGCTGTTTTGGCGTGGACTTAGGAAGTTTGTACCAAGTTTGTTACTGTTTTGGCGTGGACTTAGGAAGTTTGTACCAAGGTTGATGCTGTTTTGGCGTGGACTTTGGAAATTTGTACCAAGTTTGTAACTGTTTTGGCGTGGACTTAGGAAGTTTGTGCCAAGTTTGGTGCTGTTTTGGCGTGGACTTAGGAAGTTTGTACCAAGTTTGGTGCTGTTTTGGCGTGGACTTAGGAAGTTTGTACCAAGTTTGGTGCTGTTTTGGCGTGGACTTAGGAAGTTTGTACCAAGTTTGTTACTGTTTTGGCGTGGTCTTTGGAAATTTTGACCAAGTTTGGTGCTGTTTTGGCGTGGACTTAGGAAGTTTGTACCAAGTTTGTAACTGTTTTGGCGTGGTCTTAGGAAGTTTGTTCCAAGTTTGTAACTTTTTTGGCGTGGACTTAGGAAGTTTGTACCAAGTTTGTAACTGTTTTGGCGTGGACTTAGGAAGTTTGTACCAAGTTTGGTGCTGTTTTGGCGTGGACTTAGGAAGTTTGTACCAAGTTTGTTACTGTTTTGGCGTGGACTTAGGAAGTTTGTACCAAGTTTGGTGCTGTTTTGGCGTGGAATTAGGAAGTTTGTACCAAGTTTGGTGCTGTTTTGGCGTGGATTTAGGAAGTTTGTTCCAAGTTTGTTACTGTTTTGGCCTGGACTTAGGAAGTTTGTACCAAGTTTGTTACTGTTTTGGCGTGGACTCAGGAAGTTTGTACCAAGTTTGTTACTGTTTTGGCGTGGACTTAGGAAGTTTGTACCAAGTTTGTTACTGTTTTGGCGTGGATTTAGTAAGTTTGTACCAAGTTTGTTATTGTTTTGGCGTGGACTTAGGAAGTTTGTTCCAAGTTTGGTGCTGTTTTGGCGTGGACTTAGGAAGTTTGTACCAAGTTTGTTACTGTTTTGGCGTGGACTTAGGAAGTTTGTACCAAGTTTGTTACTGTTTTGGCGTGGTCTTTGGAAATTTTGACCAAGTTTGGTGCTGTTTTGGCGTGGACTTAGGAAGTTTGTACCAAGTTTGTAACTGTTTTGGCGTGGTCTTAGGAAGTTTGTTCCAAGTTTGTAACTTTTTTGGCGTGGACTTAGGAAGTTTGTACCAAGTTTGTAACTGTTTTGGCGTGGACTTAGGAAGTTTGTACCAAGTTTGGTGCTGTTTTGGCGTGGACTTAGGAAGTTTGTACCAAGTTTGTTACTGTTTTGGCGTGGACTTAGGAAGTTTGTACCAAGTTTGGTGCTGTTTTGGCGTGGAATTAGGAAGTTTGTACCAAGTTTGGTGCTGTTTTGGCGTGGATTTAGGAAGTTTGTTCCAAGTTTGTTACTGTTTTGGCCTGGACTTAGGAAGTTTGTACCAAGTTTGTTACTGTTTTGGCGTGGACTCAGGAAGTTTGTACCAAGTTTGTTACTGTTTTGGCGTGGACTTAGGAAGTTTGTACCAAGTTTGTTACTGTTTTGGCGTGGATTTAGTAAGTTTGTACCAAGTTTGTTATTGTTTTGGCGTGGACTTAGGAAGTTTGTACCAAGTTTGTTACTGTTTTGGCGTCGTCTTAGGAAGTTTGTACCAAGTTTGGTGCTGTTTTGGCGTGGATTTAGTAAGTTTGTACCAAGTTTGTTACTGTTTTGGCGTGGACTTAGGAAGGTTGTACCAAGTTTCTTACTGTTTTGGCGTGGACTTAGGAAGTTTGTACCAAATTTGTTACTGTTTTGGCGTGGACTTAGGAAGTTTGTACCAAGTTTGTTACCGTTTTAGCGTGGTCTTAGGAAGTTTGAACCAAGTTTGTAACTGTTTTGGCGTGGTCTTAGGAAGTTTGAACCAAGTTTGTAACTGTTTTGGCGTGGACTTAGGAAGTTTGAACCAAGTTTGGTGCTGTTTTGGCATGGACTTTGGGAGTTTGTACCAAGTTTGGTGCTGTTTTGGCGTGGATTAAGTAAGTTTGTACCAAGTTTGTTACTGTTTTGGCGTGGTCTTAGGAAGTTTGTACCAAGTTTGTTACCGTTTTAGCGTGGTCTTAGGAAGTTTGAACCAAGTTTGTAACTGTTTTGGCGTGGTCTTAGGAAGTTTGAACCAAGTTTGTAACTGTTTTGGCGTGGACTTAGGAAGTTTGAACCAAGTTTGGTGCTGTTTTGGCATGGACTTTGGGAGTTTGTACCAAGTTTGGTGCTGTTTTGGCGTGGACTTAGGAAGTTTGTACCAAGTTTGTTACTGTTTTGGCGTGGACTTAGGAAGTTTGTACCAAGTTTGGTGCTGTTTTGGCGTGGATTTAGTAAGTTTGTACCAAGTTTGTTACTGTTTTGGCGTGGACTTAGGAAGGTTGTACCAAGTTTCTTACTGTTTTGGCGTGGACTTAGGAAGTTTGTACCAAATTTGTTACTGTTTTGGCGTGGACTTAGGAAGTTTGTACCAAGTTTGTTACTGTTTTGGCGTGGATTAAGGAAGTTTGTTCCAAGTTTGTTACTGTTTTGGCGTCGTCTTAGGAAGTTTGTACCAAGTTTGCAAGTGTTTTTGGGTAGTTCTAAGAAGTTTCTACAAAGTTTGTATTTGACACTCTGTTGCAACTCTGTTGGAATTCGGGTAGTTGTAGGAAGTTTGTACCAAGTTTGTTACTGTTTTGGCGTGGACTTAGGAAGTTTGTACCAAGTTTGGTGCTGTTTTGGCTTGGACTTAGGAAGTTTGCACCAAGTTTGGTGCTGTTTTGGCGTGGATTTAGGAAGTTTGTTCCAAGTTTGTTACTGTTTTGGCGTCGTCTTTGGAAGTTTGTACCAAGTTTGCAAGTGTTTTGGGTAGTTTTAAGAAGTTTCTACAAAGTTTGTATTTGACACTCTGTTGCAACTCTGTTGGAATTCGGGTAGTTGTAGGAAGTTTTTACCAAGTTTGGTGCTGTTTTGGCGTGGAATTAGGAAGTTTGTACCAAGTTGGGTGCTGTTTTGGCGTGGACTTAGGAAGCTTGTACCAAGTTTGTTACTGTTTTGGCGTGGACTTAGGAAGTTTGTTCCAAGTTTGGTGCTGTTTTGGCGTGGATTTAGTAAGTTTGTACCAAGTTTGTTACTGTTTTGGCGTGGTCTTAGAAAGTTTGTACCAAGTTTGTTACCGTTTTAGCGTGGTCTTAGGAAGTTTGAACCAAGTTTGTAACTGTTTTGGCGTGGTCTTAGGAAGTTTGAACCAAGTTTGTTACTGTTGTGGCATGGACTTAGGGAGTTTGTACCAAGTTTGGTGCTGTTTTGGCGTGGACTTAGGAAGCTTGTACCAAGTTTGTTACTGTTTTGGCGTGGATTTAGTAAGTTTGTACCAAGTTTGTTATTGTTTTGGCGTGGACTTAGGAAGTTTGTTCCAAGTTTGGTAGTGTTTTGGCGTGGATTTAGTAAGTTTGTACCAAGTTTGTTACTGGTTTGGCGTGGACTTAGGAAGTTTGAACCAAGTTTGTAACTGTTTTGGCGTGGACTTAGGAAGTTTGAACCAAGTTTGGTGCTGTTTTGGCATGGACTTAGGGAGTTTGTACCAAGTTTGGTGCTGTTTTGGCGTGGACTTAGGAAGTTTGTACCAAGTTTGTTACTGTTTTGGCGTGGACTTAGGAAGTTTGTACCAAGTTTGGTGCTGTTTTGGCGTGGACTTAGGAAGTTTGTACCAAGTTTGGTGCTGTTTTGGCGTGGACTTAGGAAGTTTGTTCCAAGTTTGTTACTGTTTTGGCGTCGTCTTAGGAAGTTTGTACCAAGTTTGCAAGTGTTTTTGGGTAGTTTTAAGAAGTTTCTACAAAGTTTGTATTGGACACTCTGTTGCAACTCTGTTGGAATTCGGGTAGTTGTAGGAAGTTTGTACCAAGTTTGGTGCTGTTTTGGCGTGGTCTTAGGAAGTTTGTACCAAGTTTGTTACTGTTTTGGCGTGGACTTAGGAAGTTTGTACCATGTTTGGTGCTGTTTTGGCGTGGTCTTAGGAAGTTTGTACCAAGTTTGTAACTGTTTTGGCGTGGAATTAGGAAGTTTGTACCATGTTTGGTGCTGTTTTGGCGTGGTCTTAGGAAGTTTGTACCACGTTTGTTACTGTTTTGGCGTGGACTAAGGAAGTTTGTACCAAGTTTGTTACTGTTTTGGCGTGGACTTAGGAAGTTTGTACCAAGTTTGGTGCTGTTTTGGCGTGGACTTAGGAAGTTTGTACCAAGTTTGTTAATGTTTTGGTGTGGACTTAGGAAGTTTGTACCAAGTTTGGTGCTGTTTTGGCGTGGACTTAGGAAGTTTGTTCCAAGTTTGGTGCTGTTTTGGCGTGGATTTAGTAAGTTTGTACCAAGTTTGTTACTGTTTTGGCGTAGTCTTAGGAAGTTTGTACCAAGTTTGCAAGTGTTTTTGGGTAGTTTTAAGAAGTTTCTACAAAGTTTGTATTGGACACTCTGTTGCAACTCTGTTGGAATTCGGGTAGTTTTAGGAAGTTTGTACCAAGTTTGGTGCTGTTTTGGCGTGGTCTTAGGAAGTTTGTACCATGTTTGGTGCTGTTTTGGCGTGGTCTTAGGAAGTTTGTACCACGTTTGTTACTGTTTTGGCGTGGACTAAGGAAGTTTGTACCAAGTTTGTTACTGTTTTGGCGTGGACTTAGGAAGTTTGTACCAAGTTTGGTGCTGTTTTGGCGTGGACTTAGGAAGTTTGTACCAAGTTTGTTAATGTTTTGGTGTGGACTTAGGAAGTTTGTACCAAGTTTGGTGCTGTTTTGGCGTGGACTTAGGAAGTTTGTACCAAGTTTGTTACTGTTTTGGCGTGGACTTAGGAAGTTTGTACCAAGTTTGTTACTGTTTTGGCGTGGACTTAGGAAGTTTGTACCAAGTTTGTTACTGTTTTGGCGTGGACTTAGGAACTTTGCACCAAGTTTGTTACTGTTTTGGCGTGGACTTAGGAAGTTTGTACCAAGTTTGGTGCTGTTTTGGCGTGGACTTAGGAAGTTTGTACCAAGTTTGGTGCTGTTTTTGCGTGGACTAAGGAAGTTTGTACCACGTTTGTTTCTGTTTTGTCGTGGACTTAGGAAGTTTGTACCATGTTTGGTGCTGTTTTGGCGTGGTCTTAGGAAGTTTGTACCAAGTTTGTTAATGTTTTGGTGTGGACTTAGGAAGTTTGTACCATGTTTGGTGCTGTTTTTGCGTGGACTAAGGAAGTTTGTACCACGTTTGTTACTGTTTTGTCGTGGACTTAGGAAGTTTGTACCAAGTTTGGTGCTGTTTTGGCGTGGACTTAGGAAATTTGTACCAAGTTTGTTACTGTTTTGGCGTGGACTTAGGTAGTTTGTACCAAGGATGTTACTGTTTTGGCGTGGACTTTGGAAGTTTGTACCAAGTTTGTTACTGTTTTGGCGTGGACTTAGGAAGTTTGTACTAAGTTTGGTGCTGTTTTGGCGTGGACTTAGGAAGTTTGTACCAAGTTTGGTGCTGTTTTTGCGTGGACTAAGGAAGTTTGTACCAAGTTTGTTAATGTTTTGGTGTGGACTTAGGAAGTTTGTACCAAGTTTGGTGCTGTTTTGGCGTGGACTTAGGAAGTTTGTACCAAGTTTGTTACTGTTTTGGCGTGGACTTAGGAAGTTTGTACCAAGTTTGTTACTGTTTTGGCGTGGACTTAGGAAGTTTGTACCAAGTTTGTTACTGTTTTGGCGTGGACTTAGGAACTTTGCACCAAGTTTGTTACTGTTTTGGCGTGGACTTAGGAAGTTTGTACCAAGTTTGGTGCTGTTTTGGCGTGGACTTAGGAAGTTTGTACCAAGTTTGTTACTGTTTTGGCGTGGACTTAGGAAGTTTGTACCAAGTTTGTTACTGTTTTGGCGTGGACTTTGGAAGTTTGTACCAAGTTTGTAACTGTTTTGCCGTGGTCTTAGGAAGTTTGTTCCAAGTTTGTTACTGTTTTGGCGTGGACTTAGGAAGTTTGTACCAAGTTTGGTGCTGTTTTGGCGTGGTTTTAGGTAGTTTGTACCAAGTTTAATACTGTTTTGGCGTTGACTTAGGAAGTTTGTACCAAGTTTGGTGCTGTTTTGGCGTGGACATAGGAAGTTTGTACCAAGTTTGTTACTGTTTTGGCGTGGACTTAGGAAGTTTGTACCAAGTTTGGTGCTGTTTTGGCGTGGTCTTTGGAAGTTTGTACCAAGTTTGTTACTGTTTTGGCGTGGACTTAGGAAGTTTGTACTAAGTTTGGTGCTGTTTTGGCGTGGACTTAGGAAGTTTGTACTAAGTTTGGTGCTGTTTTGGCGTGGGCTTAGGAAGTTTGTATCAAGTTTGTTGCTGTTTTGGCGTGGACTTAGGAAGTTTGTACCAAGTTTGGTGCTGTTTTGGCGTGGACTTAGGAAGTTTGTTACAAATTTGGTGCTGTTTTGGCGTAGACTTAGGAAGTTTGTACCAAGTTTTTTACTGTTTTGGCGTGGACTTAGGAAGTTTGTACCAAGTTTGTTACTGTTTTGGCGTGGAGTTAGGAAGTTTGTTCCCAGTTTGTTACTGTTTTGGCGTGGACTTAGGAAGTTTGTACCAAGTTTGGTGCTGTTTTGGCGTGGACTTAGGAAATTTGTACCAAGTTTGTTACTGTTTTGGCGTGGACTTAGGTAGTTTGTACCAAGTTTGTTACTGTTTTGGCGTGGACTTAGGAGGTTTGTACCAAGTTTGTTACTGTTTTGGCGTGGACTTTGGAAGTTTGTACCAAGTTTGTAACTGTTTTGGCGTGGTCTTAGGAAGTTTGTTCCAAGTTTGTTACTGTTTTGGCGTGGACTTAGGAAGTTTGTACCAAGTTTGGTGCTGTTTTGGCGTGGTTTTAGGTAGTTTGTACCAAGTTTAATACTGTTTTGGCGTTGACTTAGGAAGTTTGTACCAAGTTTGGTGCTGTTTTGGCGTGGACTTAGGAAGTTTGTACCAAGTTTGGTGCTGTTTTGGCGTGGACTTAGGAAGTTTGTACCAAGTTTGGTGCTGTTTTGGCGTGGACTTAGGAAATTTGTACCAAGTTTGTTACTGTTTTGGCGTGGACTTAGGTAGTTTGTACCAAGGATGTTACTGTTTTGGCGTGGACTTAGGTAGTTTGTTCCAAGTTTGTTACTGTTTTGGCGTGGACTTAGGAAGTTTGTACCAAGTTTGGTGCTGTTTTGGCGTGGTTTTAGGTAGTTTGTACCAAGTTTAATACTGTTTTGGCGTTGACTTAGGAAGTTTGTACCAAGTTTGGTGCTGTTTTGGCGTGGACTTAGGAAGTTTGTACCAAGTTTGGTGCTGTTTTGGCGTGGACTTAGGAAGTTTGTACCAAGTTTGTTACTGTTTTGGCGTGGACTTAGGAAGTTTGTACCAAGTTTGTTACTGTTTTGGCGTGGACTTAGGAAGTTTGTACCAAGTTTGTTACTGTTTTGGCGTGGACTTAGGAAGTTTGTTCCAAGTTTGGTAGTGTTTTGGCGTGGACTTAGGAAGTTTGTACCAAGTTTGTTACTGTTTTGGCGTGGACTTAGGAAGTTTGTACCAAGTTTGGTGCTGTTTTGGCGTGGATTTAGGAAGTTTGTTCCAAGTTTGTTACTGTTTTGGCGTGGACTTAGGAAGTTTGTACCAAGTTTGGTGCTGTTTTGGCGTGGTCTTTGGAAGTTTGTACCAAGTTTGTTACTGTTTTGGCGTGGACTTAGGAAGTTTGTACTAAGTTTGGTGCTGTTTTGGCGTGGACTTAGGAAGTTTGTACTAAGTTTGGTGCTGTTTTGGCGTGGGCTTAGGAAGTTTGTATCAAGTTTGTTGCTGTTTTGGCGTGGACTTAGGAAGTTTGTACCAAGTTTGGTGCTGTTTTGGCGTGGACTTAGGAAGTTTGTACCTAGTTTGGTGCTGTTTTGGCGTGGACTTAGGAAGTTTGTACCAAGTTTGTTACTGTTTTGGCGTAGACTTAGGAAGTTTGTACCAAGTTTGTTACTGTTTTGGCGTGGAGTTAGGAAGTTTGTACCCAGTTTGGTGCTGTTTTGGCGTGGACTTAGGAAGTTTGTTCCAAGTTTGTAACTGTTTTGGCGTGGACTTAGGAAGTTTGTACCAAGTTTGTTACTGTTTTGGCGTGGACTTAGGAAGTTTTTACCAAGTTTGTTACTGTTTTGGCGTGGTCTTAGGAAGTTTTTTCCAATTTTGTTACTGTTTTGGCGTGGGCTTAGGAAGTTTTTTCCAATTTTGTTACTGTTTTGGCGTGGACTTAGGAAGTTTGTACCAAGTTTGTTACTGTTTTGGCGTGGACTTAGGAAGTTTGTACCAAGTTTGTTACTGTTTTGGCGTGGACTTAGGAAGTTTGTACCAAGTTTGTTACTGTTTTGGCGTGGACTTAGGAAGTTTGTACCAAGTTTGGTGCTGTTTTGGCGTGGACTTAGGAAGTTTGTACCAAGTTTGTTATTGTTTTGGCGTGGACTTAGGAAGTTTGTTCCAAGTTTGTTACTGTTTTGGCGTGGACTTAGGAAGTTTGTACCAAGTTTGGTGCTGTTTTGGCGTGGACTTAGGAAGTTTGTACCAAGTTTGTTATTGTTTTGGCGTGGACTTAGGAAGTTTGTTCCAAGTTTGTTACTGTTTTGGCGTCGTCTTAGGAAGTTTGCACCAAGTTTGGTGCTGTTTTGGCGTGGACTTAGGAAGTTTGTACCAAGTTTGCAAGTGTTTTTGGGTAGTTTTAAGAAGTTTCTACAAAGTTTGTATTTGACACTCTGTTGCAACTCTGTTGGAATTCGGGTAGTTGTAGGAAGTTTGTACCAAGTTTGTTACTGTTTTGGCGTGGAGTTAGGAAGCTTGTACCAAGTTTGTTACTGTTTTGGCGTGGTCTTAGGAAG
The DNA here is from genome assembly GCA_914969975.1 of Anopheles atroparvus. Taxonomy (NCBI): domain Eukaryota; kingdom Metazoa; phylum Arthropoda; class Insecta; order Diptera; family Culicidae; genus Anopheles; species Anopheles atroparvus. The sequence goes on from CAJZCY010000011.1 coordinate 565,465, forward strand.
TTTGTACCAAGTTTGGTGCTGTTTTGGCGTGGACTTAGGAAGTTTGTACCAAGTTTGTAACTGTTTTGGCGTGGACTTAGGAAGTTTGTTCCAAGTTTGGTAGTGTTTTGGCGTGGACTTAGGAAGTTTGTACCATGTTTGGTGCTGATTTGGCGTGGACTAAGGAAGTTTGTTCCATGTTTGTTACTGTTTTGGCGTGGACTTAGGAAGTTTGTACCAAGTTTGTTACTGTTTTGGCGTGGATTTAGTAAGTTTGTACCAAGTTTGTTATTGTTTTGGCGTGGACTTAGGAAGTTTGTTCCAAGTTTGGTAGTGTTTTGGCGTGGACTTAGGAAGTTTGTACCATGTTTGGTGCTGATTTGGCGTGGACTAAGGAAGTTTGTACCAAGTTTGTTACTGTTTTGGCGTGGACTTAGGAAGTTTGTACCAAGTTTGTTACTGTTTTGGCGTGGATTTAGGAAGTTTGTTCCAAGTTTGTTACTGTTTTGGCGTGGACTTAGGAAGTTTGTACCAAGTTTGGTGCTGTTTTGGCGTGGACTTAGGAAGTTTGTACCAAGTTTGTTATTGTTTTGGCGTGGACTTAGGAAGTTTGTTCCAAGTTTGTTACTGTTTTGGCGTCGTCTTAGGAAGTTTGCACCAAGTTTGGTGCTGTTTTGGCGTGGACTTAGGAAGTTTGTACCAAGTTTGCAAGTGTTTTTGGGTAGTTTTAAGAAGTTTCTACAAAGTTTGTATTTGACACTCTGTTGCAACTCTGTTGGAATTCGGGTAGTTGTAGGAAGTTTGTACCAAGTTTGTTACTGTTTTGGCGTGGAGTTAGGAAGCTTGTACCAAGTTTGTTACTGTTTTGGCGTGGTCTTAGGAAGTTTGTACCAAGTTTGGTGCTGTTTTGGCGTGGACTTAGGAAGTTTGTACCAAGTTTGTAACTGTTTTGGCGTGGACTTAGGAAGTTTGTACCAAGTTTGGTGCTGTTTTGGCGTGGACTTAGGAAGTTTGTACCAAGTTTGTTATTGTTTTGGCGTGGACTTAGGAAGTTTGTTCCAAGTTTGTTACTGTTTTGGCGTCGTCTTAGGAAGTTTGTACCAAGTTTGGTGCTGTTTTGGCGTGGACTTAGGAAGTTTGTACCAAGTTTGTTATTGTTTTGGCGTGGACTTAGGAAGTTTGTACCAAGTTTGTTGCTGTTTTGGCGTGGATTTAGTAAGTTTGTACCAAGTTTGTTACTGTTTTGGCGTCGTCTTAGGAAGTTTGTACCAAGTTTGCAAGTGTTTTTGGGTAGTTTTAAGAAGTTTCTACAAAGTTTGTATTTGACACTCTGTTGCAACTCTGTTGGAATTCGGGTAATTGTAGGAAGTTTGTACCAAGTTTGTTACTGTTTTGGCGTGGACTTAGGAAGTTTGTACCAAGTTTGGTGCTGTTTTGGCGTGGACTTAGGAAGTTTGTTTCAAGTTTGGAAGTGTTTTGGCGTGGACTTAGGAAGTTTGTACCAAGTTTGTTACTGTTTTGGCGTGGACTTAGGAAGCTTGTACCAAGTTTGTTACTGTTTTGGCGTGGACTTAGGAAGTTTGTACCAAGTTTGGTGCTGTTTTGGCGTGGATTTAGTAAGTTTGTACCAAGTTTGTTATTGTTTTGGCGTGGACTTAGGAAGTTTGTTCCAAGTTTGGTAGTGTTTTGGCGTGGACTTAGGAAGTTTGTACCATGTTTGTTACTGTTTTGGCGTGGACTTAGGAAAGTTGTTCCAAGTTTGGTGCTGTTTTGGCGTGGACTTAGGAAGTTTGTACCAAGTTTGGTGCTGTTTTGGCGTGGACTTAGGAAGTTTGTTCCAAGTTTGTTACTGTTTTGGCGTCGTCTTTGGAAGTTTGTACCAAGTTTGCAAGTGTTTTGGGTAGTTTTAAGAAGTTCCTACAAAGTTTGTATTTGACACTCTGTTGCAACTCTGTTGGAATTCGGGTAGTTGTAGGAAGTTTGTACCAAGTTTGTTACTGTTTTGGCGTGGACTTAGGAAGTTTGTACCAAGTTTGGTGCTGTTTTGGCGTGGATTTAGTAAGTTTGTACCAAGTTTGTTACTGTTTTGGCGTGGACTTAGGAAGTTTGTACCAAGTTTGTTACTGTTTTGGCGTGGACTTAGGAAGTTTGTACCAAGTTTGTTACTGTTTTTGCGTGGACTAAGGAAGTTTGTACCAAGTTTGTTACTGTTTTGGCGTGGATTTAGTAAGTTTGTACCAAGTTTGTTACTGTTTTGGCGTCGTCTTAGGAAGTTTGTACCAAGTTTGCAAGTGTTTTTGGTTAGTTTTAAGAAGTTTCTACAAAGTTTGTATTTGACACTCTGTTGCAACTCTGTTGGAATTCGGGTAGTTGTAAGAAGTTTGTACCAAGTTTGTTACTGTTTTGGCGTGGACTTAGGAAGTTTGTACCAAGTTTGGTGCTGTTTTGGCGTGGACTTAGGAAGTTTGTACCAAGTTTGTTACTGTTTTGGCGTGGACTTAGGAAGTTTGTACCATGTTTGGTGCTGTTTTGGCGTGGACTTAGGAAGTTTGTACCATGTTTGGTGCTGTTTTGGCGTGGACGTAGGAAGTTTGTTCCATGTTTGTTACTGTTTTGGCGTGGACTTAGGAAGTTTGTACCAAGTTTGTAACTGTTTTGGCGTGGACTTAGGAAGTTTGTACCAAGTTTGCAAGTGTTTTTGGTTAGTTTTAAGAAGTTTCTACAAAGTTTGTATTTGACACTCTGTTGCAACTCTGTTGGAATTCGGGTAGTTGTAGGAAGTTTGTACCAAGTTTGTTACTGTTTTGGCGTGGACTTAGGAAGTTTGTACCATGTTTGGTGCTGTTTTGGCGTGGACTTAGGAAGTTTGTTCCATGTTTGTTACTGTTTTGGCGTGGACTTAGGAAGTTTGTACCAAGTTTGTAACTGTTTTGGCGTGGACTTAGGAAGTTTGTACCAAGTTTGGTGCTGTTTTGGCGTGGACTTAGGAAGTTTGTACCAAGTTTGGTGCTGTTTTGGCGTGGATTTAGGAAGTTTGTTCCAAGTTTGTTACTGTTTTGTCGTCGTCTTAGGAAGTTTGTACCAAGTTTGCAAGTGTTTTTGGGTAGTTTTAAGAAGTTTCTACAAAGTTTGTATTTGACACTCTGTTGCAACTCTGTTGGAATTCGGGTAGTTGTAGGAAGTTTGTACCAAGTTTGTTACTGTTTTGGCGTGGACTTAGGAAGTTTGTACCAAGTTTGTTACTGTTTTGGCGTGGATTTAGGAAGTTTGTACCAAGTTTGTTACTGTTTTGGCGTCGTCTTAGGAAGTTTGTACCAAGTTTGCAAGTGTTTTTGGGTAGTTTTAAGAAGTTTCTACAAAGTTTGTATTTGACACTCTGTTGCAACTCTGTTGGAATTCGGGTAGTTGTAGGAAGTTTGTACCAAGTTTGGTGCTGTTTTGGCGTGGACTTAGGAAGTTTGTACCAAGTTTGTTACTGTTTTGGCGTGGACTTAGGAAGTTTGTACCAAGTTTGTTACTGTTTTGGCGTCGTCTTAGGAAGTTTGTACCAAGTTTGGTGCTGTTTTGGCGTGGACTTAGGAAGTTTGTACCAAGTTTGCAAGTGTTTTTGGGTAGTTTTAAGAAGTTTCTACAAAGTTTGTATTTGACACTCTGTTGCAACTCTGTTGGAATTCGGGTAGTTGTAGGAAGTTTGTACCAAGTTTGTTACTGTTTTGGCGTGAACTTAGGAAGTTTGTACCAAGTTTGGTGCTGTTTTGGCGTGGACTTAGGAAGTTTGTACCAAGTTTGCAAGTGTTTTTGGGTAGTTTTAAGAAGTTTCTACAAAGTTTGTATTTGACACTCTGTTGCAACTCTGTTGGAATTCGGGTAGTTGTAGGAAGTTTGTACCAAGTTTGTTACTGTTTTGGCGTGGACTTAGGAAGTTTGTACCAAGTTTGGTGCTGTTTTGGCGTGGACTTAGGAAGTTTGTACCAAGTTTGCAAGTGTTTTTGGGTAGTTTTAAGAAGTTTCTACAAAGTTTGTATTTGACACTCTGTTGCAACTCTGTTGGAATTCGGGTAGTTGTAGGAAGTTTGTACCAAGTTTGTTACTGTTTTGGCGTGGACTTAGGAAGTTTGTACCAAGTTTGGTGCTGTTTTGGCGTGGACTTAGGAAGTTTGTACCAAGTTTGCAAGTGTTTTTGGGTAGTTTTAAGAAGTTTCTACAAAGTTTGTATTTGACACTCTGTTGCAACTCTGTTGGAATTCGGGTAGTTGTAGGAAGTTTGTACCAAGTTTGTTACTGTTTTGGCGTGGTCTTAGGAAGTTTGTACCAAGTTTGGTGCTGTTTTGGCGTGGACTTAGGAAGTTTGTACCAAGTTTGCAAGTGTTTTTGGGTAGTTTTAAGAAGTTTCTACAAAGTTTGTATTTGACACTCTGTTGCAACTCTGTTGGAATTCGGGTAGTTGTAGGAAGTTTGTACCAAGTTTGTTACTGTTTTGGCGTGGACTTAGGAAGTTTGTACCAAGTTTGGTGCTGTTTTGGCGTGGACTTAGGAAGTTTGTACCAAGTTTGCAAGTGTTTTTGGGTAGTTTTAAGAAGTTTCTACAAAGTTTGTATTTGACACTCTGTTGCAACTCTGTTGGAATTCGGGTAGTTGTAGGAAGTTTGTACCAAGTTTGTTACTGTTTTGGCGTGGACTTAGGAAGTTTGTACCAAGTTTGCAAGTGTTTTTGGGTAGTTTTAAGAAGTTTCTACAAAGTTTGTATTTGACACTCTGTTGCAACTCTGTTGGAATTCGGGTAGTTGTAGGAATTTTGTACCAAGTTTGTTACTGTTTTGGCGTGGTCTTAGGAAGTTTGTACCAAGTTTGGTGCTGTTTTGGTGTGGACTTAGGAAGTTTGTACCAAGTTTGCAAGTGTTTTTGGGTAGTTTTAAGAAGTTTCTACAAAGTTTGTATTTGACACTCTGTTGCAACTCTGTTGGAATTCGGGTAGTTGTAGGAAGTTTGTACCAAGTTTGTTACTGTTTTGGCGTGGACTTAGGAAGTTTGTACCAAGTTTGGTGCTGTTTTGGCGTGGACTTAGGAAGTTTGTACCAAGTTTGCAAGTGTTTTTGGGTAGTTTTAAGAAGTTTCTACAAAGTTTGTATTTGACACTCTGTTGCAACTCTGTTGGAATTCGGGTAGTTGTAGGAACTTTGCACCAAGTTTGTTACTGTTTTGGCGTGGACTTAGGAAGTTTGTACCAAGTTTGTTACTGTTTTGGCGTGGACTTAGGAAGTTTGTACCAAGTTTGTTACTGTTTTGGCGTGGACTTAGGAAGTTTGTACCAAGTTTGGTGCTGTTTTGGCGTGGACTTAGGAAGTTTGTACCAAGTTTGTTACTGTTTTGGCGTGGACTTAGGAAGTTTGTACCAAGTTTGTTACTGTTTTGGCGTGGACTTAGGAAGTGTGTACCAAGTTTGTTACTGTTTTGGCGTGGACTTAGGAAGTTTGTACCAAGTTTGTTACTGTTTTGGCGTGGACTTAGGAAGTTTGTACCAAGTTTGTTACTGTTTTGGCGTGGACTTAGGAAGTTTGTACCAAGTTTGGTGCTGTTTTGGCGTGGACTTAGGAAGTTTGTACCAAATTTGTTACTGTTTTGGCGTGGACTTAGGAAGTTTGTATCAAGTTTGGTGCTGTTTTGGCGTGGACTTAGGAAGTTTGTACCAAGTTTGTTACTGTTTTGGCGTGGACTTAGGAAGTTTGTACCAAGTTTGTTACTGTTTTGGCGTGGACTTAGGAAGTTTGTACCAAGTTTGTTACTGTTTTGGCGTGGACTTAGGAAGTTTGAACCAAGTTTGGTGCTGTTTTGGCGCGGACTTACGAAGTTTGTACCAAGTTTGTTACTGTTTTGGCGTGGACTTAGGAAGTTTGTACCAAGTTTGTTACTGTTTTGGCGTGGACTTAGGAAGTTTGTACCAAGTTTGGTGCTGTTTTGGCGTGGACTTAGGAAGTTTGTACCAAGTTTGTTACTGTTTTGGCGTGGACTTAGGAAGTTTGTACCAAGTTTGGTGCTGTTTTGGCGTGGACTTAGGAAGTTTGTACCAAGTTTGTTACTGTTTTGGCGTGGACTAAGGAAGTTTGTACCAAGTTTGTTACTGTTTTGGCGTGGACTTAGGAACTTTGCACCAAGTTTGTTACTGTTTTGGCGTGGACTTAGGAAGTTTGTATCAAGTTTGTTACTGTTTTGGCGTGGACTTAGGAAGTTTGTACCAAGTTTGTTTCTGTTTTGGCGCGGACTTACGAAGTTTGTACCAAGTTTGGTGCTGTTTTGGCGTGGACTTAGGAAGTTTGTACCAAGTTTGTTACTGTTTTGGCGTGGACTTAGAAAGTTTGTATCAAGTTTGGTGCTGTTTTGGCGTGGACTTAGGAAGTTTGTACCAAGTTTGTTACTGTTTTGGCGTGGACTTAGAAAGTTTGTATCAAGTTTGGTGCTGTTTTGGCGTGGACTTAGGAAGTTTGTACCAAGTTTGGTGCTGTTTTGGCGTGGACTTAGGAAGTTTGTACCAAGTTTGTTACTGTTTTGGCGTGGACTTAGGAAGTTTGTACCAAGTTTGTTACTGTTTTGGCGTGGACTTAGGAAGTTTGTACCAAGTTTGTTACTGTTTTGGCGTGGACTTAGGAAGTTTGTACCAAGTTTGTTACTGTTTTGGCGTGGACTTAGGAAGTTTGTACCAAGTTTGGTGCTGTTTTGGCGTGGACTTAGGAAGTTTGTACCAAGTTTGTTACTGTTTTGGCGTGGACTTAGGAAGTTTGTACCAAGTTTGTTACTGTTTTGGCGTGGACTTAGGAAGTTTGTACCAAGTTTGTTACTGTTTTGGCGTGGACTTAGGAAGTTTGTACCAAGTTTGTTACTGTTTTGGCGTGGACTTAGGAAGTTTGTACCAAGTTTGGTGCTGATTTGGCGTGGACTTAGGAAGTTTGTACCAAGTTTGTTACTGTTTTGGCGTGGACTTAGGAAGTTTGTACCAAGTTTGTTACTGTTTTGGCGTGGACTTAGAAAGTTTGTATCAAGTTTGGTGCTGTTTTGGCGTGGACTTAGGAAGTTTGTACCAAGTTTGGTGCTGTTTTGGCGTTGACTTAGGAACTTTGCACCAAGTTTGTTACTGTTTTGGCGTGGACTTAGGAAGTTTGTACCAAGTTTGTTACTGTTTTGGCGTGGACTTAGGAAGTTTGTACCAAGTTTGGTGCTGTTTTGGCGTGGACTTAGGAAGTTTGTACCAAGTTTGTTACTGTTTTGGCGTGGACTTAGGAAGTTTGTACCAAGTTTGTTACTGTTTTGGCGTGGACTTAGGAAGTTTGTACCAAGTTTGTTACTGTTTTGGCGTGGACTTAGGAAGTTTGTACCAAGTTTGTTTCTGTTTTGGCGCGGACTTACGAAGTTTGTACCAAGTTTGGTGCTGTTTTGGCGTGGACTTAGGAAGTTTGTACCAAGTTTGTTACTGTTTTGGCGTGGACTTAGGAAGTTTGTACCAAGTTTGTTTCTGTTTTGGCGCGGACTTACGAAGTTTGTACCAAGTTTGGTGCTGTTTTGGCGTGGACTTAGGAAGTTTGTACCAAGTTTGTTACTGTTTTGGCGTGGACTTAGAAAGTTTGTATCAAGTTTGGTGCTGTTTTGGCGTGGACTTAGGAAGTTTGTACCAAGTTTGTTACTGTTTTGGCGTGGACTTAGAAAGTTTGTATCAAGTTTGGTGCTGTTTTGGCGTGGACTTAGGAAGTTTGTACCAAGTTTGGTGCTGTTTTGGCGTGGACTTAGGAAGTTTGTACCAAGTTTGTTACTGTTTTGGCGTGGACTTAGGAAGTTTGTACCAAGTTTGTTACTGTTTTGGCGTGGACTTAGGAAGTTTGTACCAAGTTTGTTACTGTTTTGGCGTGGACTTAGGAAGTTTGTACCAAGTTTGTTACTGTTTTGGCGTGGACTTAGGAAGTTTGTACCAAGTTTGGTGCTGTTTTGGCGTGGACTTAGGAAGTTTGTACCAAGTTTGTTACTGTTTTGGCGTGGACTTAGGAAGTTTGTACCAAGTTTGTTACTGTTTTGGCGTGGACTTAGGAAGTTTGTACCAAGTTTGTTACTGTTTTGGCGTGGACTTAGGAAGTTTGTACCAAGTTTGTTACTGTTTTGGCGTGGACTTAGGAAGTTTGTACCAAGTTTGTTACTGTTTTGGCGTGGACTTAGGAAGTTTGTACCAAGTTTGTTACTGTTTTGGCGTGGACTTAGGAAGTTTGTACCAAGTTTGTTACTGTTTTGGCGTGGACTTAGGAAGTTTGTACCAAGTTTGTTACTGTTTTGGCGTGGACTTACGAAGTTTGTACCAAGTTTGGTGCTGTTTTGGCGTGGACTTAGGAAGTTTGTACCAAGTTTGGTGCTGTTTTGGCGTGGACTTAGGAAGTTTGTACCAAGTTTGGTGCTGTTTTGGCGTTGACTTAGGAACTTTGCACCAAGTTTGTTACTGTTTTGGCGTGGACTTAGGAAGTTTGTACCAAGTTTGTTACTGTTTTGGCGTGGACTTAGGAAGTTTGTACCAAGTTTGTTACTGTTTTGGCGTGGACTTAGGAAGTTTGTACCAAGTTTGGTGCTGTTTTGGCGTGGACTTAGGAAGTTTGTACCAAGTTTGTTACTGTTTTGGCGTGGACTTAGGAAGTTTGTACCAAGTTTGTTACTGTTTTGGCGTGGACTTAGGAAGTTTGTACCAAGTTTGTTACTGTTTTGGCGTGGACTTAGGAAGTTTGTACCAAGTTTGTTACTGTTTTGGCGTGGACTTAGGAAGTTTGTACCAAGTTTGTTACTGTTTTGGCGTGGACTTAGGAAGTTTGTACCAAGTTTGGTGCTGTTTTGGCGTGGACTTAGGAAGTTTGTACCAAGTTTGTTACTGTTTTGGCGTGGACTTAGGAAGTTTGTACCAAGTTTGTTACTGTTTTGGCGTGGACTTAGAAAGTTTGTATCAAGTTTGGTGCTGTTTTGGCGTGGACTTAGGAAGTTTGTACCAAGTTTGTTACTGTTTTGGCGTGGACTTAGGAAGTTTGTACCAAGTTTGTTACTGTTTTGGCGTGGACTTAGGAAGTTTGTACCAAGTTTGTTACTGTTTTGGCGTGGACTTAGGAAGTTTGTACCAAGTTTGTTACTGTTTTGGCGTGGACTTAGGAAGTTTGTATCAAGTTTGGTGCTGTTTTGGCGTGGACTTAGGAAGTTTGTACCAAGTTTGTTACTGTTTTGGCGTGGACTAAGGAAGTTTGTACCAAGTTTGTTACTGTTTTGGCGTGGACTTAGGAACTTTGCACCAAGTTTGTTACTGTTTTGGCGTGGACTTAGGAAGTTTGTATCAAGTTTGTTACTGTTTTGGCGTGGACTTAGGAAGTTTGTACCAAGTTTGTTTCTGTTTTGGCGCGGACTTACGAAGTTTGTACCAAGTTTGGTGCTGTTTTGGCGTGGACTTAGGAAGTTTGTACCAAGTTTGTTACTGTTTTGGCGTGGACTTAGAAAGTTTGTATCAAGTTTGGTGCTGTTTTGGCGTGGACTTAGGAAGTTTGTACCAAGTTTGTTACTGTTTTGGCGTGGACTTAGAAAGTTTGTATCAAGTTTGGTGCTGTTTTGGCGTGGACTTAGGAAGTTTGTACCAAGTTTGGTGCTGTTTTGGCGTGGACTTAGGAAGTTTGTACCAAGTTTGTTACTGTTTTGGCGTGGACTTAGGAAGTTTGTACCAAGTTTGTTACTGTTTTGGCGTGGACTTAGGAAGTTTGTACCAAGTTTGTTACTGTTTTGGCGTGGACTTAGGAAGTTTGTACCAAGTTTGTTACTGTTTTGGCGTGGACTTAGGAAGTTTGTACCAAGTTTGGTGCTGTTTTGGCGTGGACTTAGGAAGTTTGTACCAAGTTTGTTACTGTTTTGGCGTGGACTTAGGAAGTTTGTACCAAGTTTGTTACTGTTTTGGCGTGGACTTAGGAAGTTTGTACCAAGTTTGTTACTGTTTTGGCGTGGACTTAGGAAGTTTGTACCAAGTTTGTTACTGTTTTGGCGTGGACTTAGGAAGTTTGTACCAAGTTTGGTGCTGTTTTGGCGCGGACTTACGAAGTTTGTACCAAGTTTGGTGCTGTTTTGGCGTGGACTTAGGAAGTTTGTACCAAGTTTGGTGCTGTTTTGGCGTGGACTTAGGAAGTTTGTACCAAGTTTGTTACTGTTTTGGCGTGGACTTAGGAAGTTTGTCCCAAGTTTGTTACTGTTTTGGCGTGGACTTAGGAAGTTTGTACCAAGTTTGTTACTGTTTTGGCGTGGTCTTAGGAAGTTTGTACCAAGTTTGGTGCTGTTTTGGCGTGGACTTACGAAGTTTGTACCAAGTTTGTTACTGTTTTGGCGTGGACTTAGGAAGTTTGTACCAAGTTTGTTACTGTTTTGGCGTGGACTTAGGAAGTTTGTACCAAGTTTGGTGCTGTTTTGGCGTGGACTTAGGAAGTTTGTACCAAGTTTGTTACTGTTTTGGCGTGGACTTAGGAAGTTTGTACCAAGTTTGTTACTGTTTTGGCGTGGACTTAGAAAGTTTGTATCAAGTTTGGTGCTGTTTTGGCGTGGACTTAGGAAGTTTGTACCAAGTTTGGTGCTGTTTTGGCGTTGACTTAGGAACTTTGCACCAAGTTTGTTACTGTTTTGGCGTGGACTTAGGAAGTTTGTACCAAGTTTGTTACTGTTTTGGCGTGGACTTAGGAAGTTTGTACCAAGTTTGTTACTGTTTTGGCGTGGACTTAGGAAGTTTGTACCAAGTTTGGTGCTGTTTTGGCGTGGACTTAGGAAGTTTGTACCAAGTTTGTTACTGTTTTGGCGTGGACTTAGGAAGTTTGTACCAAGTTTGTTACTGTTTTGGCGTGGACTTAGGAAGTTTGTACCAAGTTTGTTACTGTTTTGGCGTGGACTTAGGAAGTTTGTACCAAGTTTGTTACTGTTTTGGCGTGGACTTAGGAAGTTTGTACCAAGTTTGTTACTGTTTTGGCGTGGACTTAGGAAGTTTGTATCAAGTTTGGTGCTGTTTTGGCGTGGACTTAGGAAGTTTGTACCAAGTTTGTTACTGTTTTGGCGTGGACTTAGGAAGTTTGTACCAAGTTTGTTACTGTTTTGGCGTGGACTTAGGAAGTTTGTACCAAGTTTGGTGCTGTTTTGGCGTGGACTTAGGAAGTTTGTACCAAGTTTGTTACTGTTTTGGCGTGGACTTAGGAAGTTTGTACCAAGTTTGTTACTGTTTTGGCGTGGACTTAGGAAGTTTGTACCAAGTTTGTTACTGTTTTGGCGTGGACTTAGGAAGTTTGTACCAAGTTTGTTACTGTTTTGGCGTGGACTTAGGAAGTTTGTACCAAGTTTGGTGCTGTTTTGGCGTGGACTTAGGAAGTTTGTACCAAGTTTGTTACTGTTTTGGCGTGGACTTAGGAAGTTTGTACCAAGTTTGTTACTGTTTTGGCGTGGACTTAGAAAGTTTGTATCAAGTTTGGTGCTGTTTTGGCGTGGACTTAGGAAGTTTGTACCAAGTTTGGTGCTGTTTTGGCGTGGACTTAGGAACTTTGCACCAAGTTTGTTACTGTTTTGGCGTGGACTTAGGAAGTTTGTACCAAGTTTGTTACTGTTTTGGCGTGGACTTAGGAAGTTTGTACCAAGTTTGTTACTGTTTTGGCGTGGACTTAGGAAGTTTGTACCAAGTTTGGTGCTGTTTTGGCGTGGACTTAGGAAGTTTGTACCAAGTTTGTTACTGTTTTGGCGTGGACTTAGGAAGTTTGTACCAAGTTTGTTACTGTTTTGGCGTGGACTTAGGAAGTTTGTACCAAGTTTGTTACTGTTTTGGCGTGGACTTAGGAAGTTTGTACCAAGTTTGTTACTGTTTTGGCGTGGACTTAGGAAGTTTGTACCAAGTTTGTTACTGTTTTGGCGTGGACTTAGGAAGTTTGTACCAAGTTTGGTGCTGTTTTGGCGTGGACTTAGGAAGTTTGTACCAAGTTTGTTACTGTTTTGGCGTGGACTTAGGAAGTTTGTATCAAGTTTGGTGCTGTTTTGGCGTGGACTTAGGAAGTTTGTACCAAGTTTGTTACTGTTTTGGCGTGGACTTAGGAAGTTTGTACCAAGTTTGTTACTGTTTTGGCGTGGACTTAGGAAGTTTGTACCAAGTTTGTTACTGTTTTGGCGTGGACTTAGGAAGTTTGAACCAAGTTTGGTGCTGTTTTGGCGCGGACTTACGAAGTTTGTACCAAGTGTGTTACTGTTTTGGCGTGGACTTAGGAAGTTTGTACCAAGTTTGTTACTGTTTTGGCGTGGACTTAGGAACTTTGCACCAAGTTTGTTACTGTTTTGGCGTGGACTTAGGAAGTTTGTATCAAGTTTGTTACTGTTTTGGCGTGGACTTAGGAAGTTTGTACCAAGTTTGGTGCTGTTTTGGCGTGGACTTAGGAAGTTTGTACCAAGTTTGTTACTGTTTTGGCGTGGACTTAGGAAGTTTGTACCAAGTTTGTTACTGTTTTGGCGTGGACTTAGGAAGTTTGTACCAAGTTTGGTGCTGTTTTGGCGTGGACTTAGGAAGTTTGTACCAAGTTTGTTACTGTTTTGGCGTGGACTTAGGAACTTTGCACCAAGTTTGTTACTGTTTTGGCGTGGACTTAGGAAGTTTGTATCAAGTTTGTTACTGTTTTGGCGTGGACTTAGGAAGTTTGTACCAAGTTTGTTTCTGTTTTGGCGCGGACTTACGAAGTTTGTACCAAGTTTGGTGCTGTTTTGGCGTGGACTAAGGAAGTTTGTATCAAGTTTGGTGCTGTTTTGGCGTGGACTTAGGAAGTTTGTACCTAGTTTGTTTCTGTTTTGGCGTGGACTTAGGAACTTTGCACCAAGTTTGTTACTGTTTTGGCGTGGACTTAGGAAGTTTGTACCAAGTTTGGTGCTGTTTTGGCGTGGACTTAGGAAGTTTGTACCAAGTTTGTTACTGTTTTGGCGTGGACTTAGGAAGTTTGTACCAAGTTTGTTACTGTTTTGGCGTGGACTTAGGAAGTTTGTACCAAGTTTGTTACTGTTTTGGCGTGGACTTAGGAAGTTTGTACCAAGTTTGTTACTGTTTTGGCGTGGACTTAGGAAGTTTGTACCAAGTTTGTTACTGTTTTGGCGTGGACTTAGAAAGTTTGTATCAAGTTTGGTGCTGTTTTGGCGTGGACTTAGGAAGTTTGTACCAAGTTTGGTACTGTTTTGGCGTGGACTTAGGAAGTTTGTACCTAGCTTGTTTCTGTTTTGGCGTGGACTTAGGAAGTTTGTACCAAGTTTGTTACTGTTTTGGCGTGGACTTAGGAAGTTTGTACCAAGTTTGTTACTGTTTTGGCGTGGACTTAGGAAGTTTGTACCAAGTTTGGTGCTGTTTTGGCGTGGACTTAGGAAGTTTGTATCAAGTTTGGTGCTGTTTTGGCGTGGACTTAGGAAGTTTGTACCAAGTTTGTTACTGTTTTGGCGTGGACTTAGGAAGTTTGTACCAAGTTTGTTACTGTTTTGGCGTGGACTTAGGAAGTTTGTACCAAGTTGGTTACTGTTTTGGCGTGGACTTAGGAAGTTTGTACCAAGTTTGGTGCTGATTTGGCGCGGACTTACGAAGTTTGTACCAAGTTTGTTACTGTTTTGGCGTGGACTTAGGAAGTTTGTACCAAGTTTGTTACTGTTTTGGCGTGGACTTAGGAAGTTTGTACCAAGTTTGGTGCTGTTTTGGCGTGGACTTAGGAAGTTTGTACCAAGTTTGTTACTGTTTTGGCGTGGACTTAGGAAGTTTGTACCAAGTTTGTTACTGTTTTGGCGTGGACTTAGGAAGTTTGTACCAAGTTTGGTGCTGTTTTGGCGCGGACTTACGAAGTTTGTACCAAGTTTGGTGCTGTTTTGGCGTGGACTTAGGAAGTTTGTACCAAGTTTGTTACTGTTTTGGCGTGAACTTAGGAAGTTTGTACCAAGTTTGTTACTGTTTTGGCGTGGACTTAGGAAGTTTGTACCAAGTTTGGTGCTGTTTTGGCGTGGACTTAGGAAGTTTGTACCAAGTTTGTTACTGTTTTGGCGTGGACTTAGGAAGTTTGTACCAAGTTTGTTACTGTTTTGGCGAGGACTTAGGAAGTTTGTATCAAGTTTGGTGCTGTTTTGGCGTGGACTTAGAAAGTTTGTATCAAGTTTGGTGCTGTTTTGGCGTGGACTAAGAAAGTTTGTATCAAGTTTGGTGCTGTTTTGGCGTGGACTTAGGAAGTTTGTACCTAGTTTGGTGCTGTTTTGGCGTGGACTTAGGAAGTTTGTACCAAGTTTGTTACTGTTTTGGCGTGGACTTAGAAAGTTTGTACCAAGTTTGTTACTGTTTTGGCGTGGTCTAAGGAAGTTTGTACCAAGTTTGTTACTGTTTTGGCGTGGACTTAGGAAGTTTGTACCAAGTTTGGTGCTGTTTTGGCGTGGACTTAGGAAGTTTTTACCAAGTTTGTTACTGTTTTGGCGTGGACTTAGGAAGTTTGTACCAAGTTTGGTGCTGTTTTGGCGTGGACTTAGGAAGTTTGTACCAAGTTTGTTACTGTTTTGGCGTGGACTTAGGAAGTTTGTACCAAGTTTGTTACTGTTTTGGCGTGGACTTAGGAAGTTTGTACCAAGTTTGTTACTGTTTTGGCGTGGACTTAGAAAGTTTGTATCAAGTTTGGTGCTGTTTTGGCGTGGACTTAGGAAGTTTGTACCAAGTTTGGTACTGTTTTGGCGTGGACTTAGGAAGTTTGTACCAAGTTTGTTACTGTTTTGGCGTGGACTTAGGAAGTTTGTACCAAGTTTGGTGCTGTTTTGGCGTGGACTTAGGAAGTTTGTACCAAGTTTGTTACTGTTTTGGCGTGGACTTAGGAAGTTTGTACCAAGTTTGTTACTGTTTTGGCGTGGACTTAGGAAGTTTGTACCAAGTTTGTTACTGTTTTGGCGTGGACTTAGGAAGTTTGTACCAAGTTTGTTACTGTTTTGGCGTGGACTAAGGAAGTTTGTATCAAGTTTGGTGCTGTTTTGGCGTGGACTTAGAAAGTTTGTATCAAGTTTGGTGCTGTTTCGGCATGGACTTAGGAAGTTTGTACCAAGTTTGTTACTGTTTTGGCGTGGACTTAGGAAGTTTGTACCAAGTTTGTTTCTGTTTTGGCGCGGACTTACGAAGTTTGTACCAAGTTTGGTGCTGTTTTGGCGTGGACTTAGGAAGTTTGTACCTAGTTTGTTACTGTTTTGGCGTGGACTTAGGAAGTTTGTACCAAGTTTGTTACTGTTTTGGCGTGGACTTAGAAAGTTTGTATCAAGTTTGGTGCTGTTTTGGCGTGGACTTAGGAAGTTTGTACCAAGTTTGGTACTGTTTTGGCGTGGACTTAGGAAGTTTGTACCAAGTTTGTTACTGTTTTGGCGTGGACTTAGGAAGTTTGTATCAAGTTTGGTGCTGTTTTGGCGTGGACTTAGAAAGTTTGTATCAAGTTTGGTGCTGTTTCGGCATGGACTTAGGAAGTTTGTACCAAGTTTGTTACTGTTTTGGCGTGGACTTAGGAAGTTTGTACCAAGTTTGGTGCTGTTTTGGCGTGGACTTAGGAAGTTTGTACCAAGTTTGTTACTGTTTTGGCGTGGACTTAGGAAGTTTGTACCAAGTTTGGTGCTGTTTTGGCGTGGACTTAGGAAATTTGTACCAAGTTTGTTACTGTTTTGGCGTGGACTTAGGAAGTTTGTACCAAGTTTGTTACTGTTTTGGCGTGGACTTAGGAAGTTTGTACCAAGTTTGTTACTGTTTTGGCGTGGACTTAGGAAGTTTGTATCAAGTTTGGTGCTGTTTTGGCGTGGACTTAGAAAGTTTGTATCAAGTTTGGTGCTGTTTTGGCGTGGACTTAGGAAGTTTGTACCAAGTTTGGTACTGTTTTGGCGTGGACTTAGGAAGTTTGTACCAAGTTTGTTACTGTTTTGGCGTGGACTTAGGAAGTTTGTACCAAGTTTGGTGCTGTTTTGGCGTGGACTTAGGAAGTTTGTACCAAGTTTGTTACTGTTTTGGCGTGGACTTAGGAAGCTTGTACCAAGTTTGTTACTGTTTTGGCGTGGACTTAGGAAGTTTGTACCAAGTTTGTTACTGTTTTGGCGTGGACTTAGGAAGTTTGTATCAAGTTTGGTGCTGTTTTGGCGTGGACTTAGGAAGTTTGTACCAAGTTTGTTACTGTTTTGGCGTGGACTTAGGAAGTTTGTACCAAGTTTGGTGCTGTTTTGGCGTGGACTTAGGAAGTTTGTACCAAGTTTGTTACTGTTTTGGCGTGGACTTAGGAAGTTTGTACCAAGTTTGTTACTGTTTTGGCGTGGACTTAGGAAGTTTGTACCAAGTTTGTTACTGTTTTGGCGTGGACTTAGGAAGTTTGTACCAAGTTTGTTACTGTTTTGGCGTGGACTTAGGAAGTTTGTACCAAGTTTGGTGCTGTTTTGGCGTGGACTTAGGAAGTTTGTACCAAGTTTGGTGCTGTTTTGGCGTGGACTTAGGAAGTTTGTACCAAGTTTGTTACTGTTTTGGCGTGGACTTAGGAAGTTTGTACCTAGTTTGTTTCTGTTTTGGCGTGGACTTAGGAAGTTTGTACCAAGTTTGGTGCTGTTTTGGCGTGGACTTAGGAAGTTTGTACCAAGTTTGTTACTGTTTTGGCGTGGACTTAGGAAGTTTGTACCAAGTTTGGTGCTGTTTTGGCGTGGACTTAGGAAGTTTGTACCTAGTTTGTTTCTGTTTTGGCGTGGACTTAGGAACTTTGCACCAAGTTTGTTACTGTTTTGGCGTGGACTTAGGAAGTTTGTACCAAGTTTGGTGCTGTTTTGGCGTGGACTTAGGAAGTTTGTACCAAGTTTGCTTCTGTTTTGGCGCGGACTTACGAAGTTTGTACCAAGTTTGGTGCTGTTTTGGCGTGGACTTAGGAAGTTTGTACCAAGTTTGTTACTGTTTTGGCGTGGACTTAGAAAGTTTGTATCAAGTTTGGTGCTGTTTTGGCGTGGACTTAGGAAGTTTGTACCAAGTTTGTTACTGTTTTGGCGTGGACTTAGGAAGTTTGTACCAAGTTTTTTACTGTTTTGGCGTGGACTTAGGAAGTTTGTATCAAGTTTGTTACTGTTTTGGCGTGGACTTAGGAAGTTTGTACCAAGTTTGTTACTGTTTTGGCGTGGACTTAGGAAGCTTGTACCAAGTTTGGTGCTGTTTTGGCGCGGACTTACGAAGTTTGTACCAAGTTTGGTGCTGGTTTGGCGTGGACTTAGGAAGTTTGTACCAAGTTTGTTACTGTTTTGGCGTGGACTTAGGAAGTTTGTACCAAGTTTGGTGCTGTTTTGGCGTGGACTTAGGAAGTTTGTACCAAGTTTGTTACTGTTTTGGCGTGGACCTAGGAAGTTTGTATCAAGTTTGGTGCTGTTTTGGCGTGGTCTTATGAAGTTTGTACCAAGTTTGTTACTGTTTTGGCGTGGACTTAGGAAGTTTGTACCAAGTTTGTTACTGTTTTGGCGTGGACTTAGGAAGTTTGTACCAAGTTTGGTGCTGTTTTGGCGTGGACTTAGGAAGTTTGTACCAAGTTTGTTACTGTTTTGGCGTGGACTTAGGAACTTTGCACCAAGTTTGTTACTGTTTTGGCGTGGACTTAGGAAGTTTGTACCAAGTTTGGTGCTGTTTTGGCGTGGACTTAGGAAGTTTGTACCAAGTTTGTTACTGTTTTGGCGTGGACCTAGGAAGTTTGTATCAAGTTTGGTGCTGTTTTGGCGTGGTCTTATGAAGTTTGTACCAAGTTTGTTACTGTTTTGGCGTGGACTTAGGAAGTTTGTACCAAGTTTGTTACTGTTTTGGCGTGGACTTAGGAAGTTTGTACCAAGTTTGGTGCTGTTTTGGCGTGGACTTAGGAAGTTTGTACCTAGTTTGTTTCTGTTTTGGCGTGGACTTAGGAAGTTTGTATCAAGTTTGGTGCTGTTTTGGCGTGGACTTAGGAAGTTTGTACCTAGTTTGTTTCTGTTTTGGCGTGGACTTAGGAAGTTTGTACCAAGTTTGTTACTGTTTTGGCGTGGACTTAGGAAGTTTGTACCAAGTTTGTTACTGTTTTGGCGTGGACTTAGGAAGTTTGTACCAAGTTTGGTGCTGTTTTGGCGTGGACTTAGGAAGTTTGTATCAAGTTTGGTGCTCTTTTGGCGTGGACTTAGGAAGTTTGTACCAAGTTTGTTACTGTTTTGGCGTGGACTTAGGAAGTTTGTATCAAGTTTGGTGCTGTTTTGGCGTGGACTTAGAAAGTTTGTATCAAGTTTGGTGCTGTTTTGGCGTGGACTTAGAAAGTTTGTATCAAGTTTGGTGCTGTTTTGGCGTGGACTTAGGAAGTTTGTACCTAGTTTGTTTCTGTTTTGGCGTGGACTTACGAAGTTTGTTCCAAGTTTGGTGCTGTTTTGGCGTGGACTTAGGAAGTTTGTACCAAGTTTGTTACTGTTTTGGCGTGGACTTAGGAAGTTTGTACCAAGTTTGTTTCTGTTTTGGCGTGGACTTAGGAAGTTTGTACCAAGTTTGGTGCTGTTTTGGCGTGGACTTAGGAAGTTTGTACCAAGTTTGTTACTGTTTTGGCTTGGACTTAGGAAGTTTGTACCAAGTTTGGTGCTGTTTTGGCGTGGACTTAGGAAGTTTGTACCAAGTTTGGTGCTGTTTTGGCGTGGACTTAGGAAGTTTTTACCAAGTTTGGTGCTGTTTTGGCGTAGACTTAGGAAGTTTGTACCAAGTTTGTTACTGTTTTGGCGTGGACTTAGGAACTTTGCACCAAGTTTGTTACTGTTTTGGCGTGGACTTAGGAAGTTTGTACCAAGTTTGGTGCTGTTTTGGCGTGGACTTAGGAAGTTTGTACCAAGTTTGTTTCTGTTTTGGCGTGGACTTAGGAAGTTTGTACCAAGTTTGTTTCTGTTTTGGCGCTGTGCTGTTTTGGCGTGGACTTAGGAAGTTTGTTCCTAGTTTGTTTCTGTTTTGGCGTGGACTTAGGAAGTTTGTACCAAGTTTGTTACTGTTTTGGCGTGGACTTAGGAAGTTTGTATCAAGTTTGGTGCTGTTTTGGCGTGGACTTAGAAAGTTTGTATCAAGTTTGGTGCTGTTTTGGCGTGGACTTAGAAAGTTTGTATCAAGTTTGGTGCTGTTTTGGCGTGGACTTAGGAAGTTTGTACCTAGTTTGTTTCTGTTTTGGCGTGGACTTAGGAAGTTTGTACCAAGTTTGTTTCTGTTTTGGCGCGGACTTACGAAGTTTGTACCAAGTTTGGTGCTGTTTTGGCGTGGACTTAGGAAGTTTGTACCAAGTTTGTTACTGTTTTGGCGTGGACTTAGGAAGTTTGTACCAAGTTTGTTACTGTTTTGGCGTGGACTTAGGAAGTTTGTACCAAGTTTGTTACTGTTTTGGCGTGGACTTAGGAAGTTTGTACCAAGTTTGGTGCTGTTTTGGCGCGGACTTACGAAGTTTGTACCAAGTTTGGTGCTGTTTTGGCGTGGACTTAGGAAGTTTGTACCAAGTTTGTTACTGTTTTGGCGTGGACTTAGGAAGTTTGTATCAAGTTTGGTGCTGTTTTGGCGTGGACTTAGGAAGTTTGTACCTAGTTTGTTACTGTTTTGGCGTGGACTTAGAAAGTTTGTACCAAGTTTGGTGCTGTTTTGGCTTGGACTTAGGAAGTTTGTACCAAGTTTGGTGCTGTTTTGGCGTGGACTTAGGAAGTTTGTACCAAGTTTGGTGCTGTTTTGGCGTGGACTTAGGAACTTTGCACCAAGTTTGGTGCTGTTTTGGCGTGGACTTAGGAAGTTTGTACCAAGTTTGTTACTGTTTTGGCGTGGACTTAGAAAGTTTGTACCAAGTTTGTTACTGTTTTGGCGTGGACTTAGAAAGTTTGTACCAAGTTTGGTGCTGTTTTGGCGTGGACTTAGGAAGTTTGTACCAAGTTTGTTACTGTTTTGGCGTGGACTTAGGAAGTTTGTACCAAGTTTGGTGCTGTTTTGGTATGGACTTAGGAAGTTTGTACTAAGTTTGTTACTGTTTTGGCGTGGACTTAGGAAGTTTGTACCAAGTTTGTTACTGTTTTGGCGTGGACTTAGAAAGTTTGTACCAAGTTTGGTGCTGTTTTGGTATGGACTTAGGAAGTTTGTACTAAGTTTGTTACTGTTTTGGCGTGGACTTAGGAAGTTTGTACCAAGTTTGTTACTGTTTTGGCGTGGACTTAGGAAGTTTGTACCAAGTTTGTTACTGTTTTGGCGTGGACTTAGAAAGTTTGTACCAAGTTTGTTACTGTTTTGGCGTGGACTTAGAAAGTTTGTACCAAGTTTGGTGCTGTTTTGGCGTGGACTTAGGAAGTTTGTACCAAGTTTGTTACTGTTTTGGCGTGGACTTAGGAAGTTTGTACCAAGTTTGTTACTGTTTTGGCGTGGACTTAGGAAGTTTGTACCAAGTTTGGTGCTGTTTTGGCGTGGACTTAGGAAGTTTGTACCAAGTTTGTTACTGTTTTGGCGTGGACTTAGGAAGTTTGTACCAAGTTTGGTGCTGTTTTGGTATGGACTTAGGAAGTTTGTACTAAGTTTGTTACTGTTTTGGCGTGGACTTAGGAAGTTTGTACCAAGTTTGTTACTGTTTTGGCGTGGACTTAGGAAGTTTGTACCAAGTTTGGTGCTGTTTTGGCGTGGACTTAGGAAGTTTGTACCAAGTTTGTTACTGTTTTGGCGTGGACTTAGGAAGTTTGTACCAAGTTTGTTTCTGTTTTGGCGTGGACTTAGGAAGTTTGTACCTAGTTTGTTTCTGTTTTGGCGTGGACTTAGGAAGTTTGTACCAAGTTTGTTACTGTTTTGGCGTGGACTTAGGAAGTTTGTTCCAAGTTTGTTACTGTTTTGGCGTGGAATTAGGAAGTTTGTATCAAGTTTGGTGCTGTTTTGGCGTGGACTTAGGAAGTTTGTACCAAGTTTGTTACTGTTTTGGCGTGGACTTAGGAAGTTTGTATCAAGTTTGGTGCTGTTTTGGCGTGTACTTAGAAAGTTTGTACCAAGTTTGGTGCTGTTTTGGCGTGGAATTAGGAAGTTTGTATCAAGTTTGGTGCTGTTTTGGCGTGGACTTAGGAAGTTTGTATCAAGTTTGGTGCTGTTTTGGCGTGGACTTAGGAAGTTTGTATCAAGTTTGGTGCTGTTTTGGCGTGGACTTAGGAAGTTTGTATCAAGTTTGGTGCTGTTTTGGCGTGGACTTAGGAAGTTTGTATCAAGTTTGGTGCTGTTTTGGCGTGGACTTAGGAAGTTTGTACCAAGTTTGTTACTGTTTTGGCGTGGACTTAGGAAGTTTGTACCAAGTTTGGTGCTGTTTTGGCGTGGACTTAGGAAGTTTGTACCAAGTTTGTTACTGTTTTGGCGTGGACTTAGAAAGTTTGTACCAAGTTTGGTGCTGTTTTGGCGTGGAATTAGGAAGTTTGTATCAAGTTTGGTGCTGTTTTGGCGTGGACTTAGGAAGTTTGTACCAAGTTTGTTACTGTTTTGGCGTGGACTTAGGAAGTTTGTATCAAGTTTGGTGCTGTTTTGGCGTGGACTTAGAAAGTTTGTATCAAGTTTGGTGCTGTTTTGGCGTGGACTTAGAAAGTTTGTATCAAGTTTGTTACTGTTTTGGCGTGGACTTAGGAAGTTTGTACCAAGTTTGCAAGTGTTTTTGGGTAGTTTTAAGAAGTTTCTACAAAGTTTGTATTTGACACTCTGTTGCAACTCTGTTGGAATTCGGGTAGTTGTAGGAAGTTTGTATCAAGTTTGGTGCTGTTTTGGCGTGGACTTAGGAAGTTTGTACCAAGTTTGTTACTGTTTTGGCGTGGACTTAGGAAGTTTGTATCAAGTTTGGTGCTGTTTTGGCGTGTACTTAGAAAGTTTGTATCAAGTTTGTTACTGTTTTGGCGTGGACTTAGGAAGTTTGTACCAAGTTTGTTACTGTTTTGGCGTGGACTTAGGAAGTTTGTATCAAGTTTGGTGCTGTTTTGGCGTGGACTTAGAAAGTTTGTATCAAGTTTGGTGCTGTTTTGGCGTGGACTTAGAAAGTTTGTATCAAGTTTGTTACTGTTTTGGCGTGGACTTAGGAAGTTTGTACCAAGTTTGCAAGTGTTTTTGGGTAGTTTTAAGAAGTTTCTACAAAGTTTGTATTTGACACTCTGTTGCAACTCTGTTGGAATTCGGGTAGTTGTAGGAAGTTTGTATCAAGTTTGGTGCTGTTTTGGCGTGGACTTAGGAAGTTTGTACCAAGTTTGTTACTGTTTTGGCGTGGACTTAGGAAGTTTGTACCAAGTTTGGTGCTGTTTTGGCGTGGAATTAGGAAGTTTGTATCAAGTTTGGTGCTGTTTTGGCGTGGACTTAGGAAGTTTGTACCAAGTTTGTTACTGTTTTGGCGTGGACTTAGGAAGTTTGTATCAAGTTTGGTGCTGTTTTGGCGTGGACTTAGAAAGTTGTATCAAGTTTGGTGCTGTTTTGGCGTGGACTTAGAAAGTTTGTATCAAGTTTGTTACTGTTTTGGCGTGGACTTAGGAAGTTTGTACCAAGTTTGCAAGTGTTTTTGGGTAGTTTTAAGAAGTTTCTACAAAGTTTGTATTTGACACTCTGTTGCAACTCTGTTGGAATTCGGGTAGTTGTAGGAAGTTTGTATCAAGTTTGGTGCTGTTTTGGCGTGGACTTAGGAAGTTTGTACCAAGTTTGTTACTGTTTTGGCGTGGACTTAGGAAGTTTGTATCAAGTTTGGTGCTGTTTTGGCGTGTACTTAGAAAGTTTGTACCAAGTTTGGTGCTGTTTTGGCGTGGAATTAGGAAGTTTGTATCAAGTTTGGTGCTGTTTTTGCGTGGACTTAGGAAGTTTGTATCAAGTTTGGTGCTGTTTTGGCGTGGACTTAGGAAGTTTGTATCAAGTTTGGTGCTGTTTTGGCGTGGACTTAGGAAGTTTGTATCAAGTTTGGTGCTGTTTTGGCGTGGACTTAGGAAGTTTGTACCAAGTTTGTTACTGTTTTGGCGTGGACTTAGAAAGTTTGTACCAAGTTTGGTGCTGTTTTGGCGTGGAATTAGGAAGTTTGTATCAAGTTTGGTGCTGTTTTGGCGTGGACTTAGGAAGTTTGTACCAAGTTTGTTACTGTTTTGGCGTGGACTTAGGAAGTTTGTATCAAGTTTGGTGCTGTTTTGGCGTGGACTTAGAAAGTTTGTATCAAGTTTGGTGCTGTTTTGGCGTGGACTTAGAAAGTTTGTATCAAGTTTGTTACTGTTTTGGCGTGGACTTAGGAAGTTTGTACCAAGTTTGCAAGTGTTTTTGGGTAGTTTTAAGAAGTTTCTACAAAGTTTGTATTTGACACTCTGTTGCAACTCTGTTGGAATTCGGGTAGTTGTAGGAAGTTTGTATCAAGTTTGGTGCTGTTTTGGCGTGGACTTAGGAAGTTTGTACCAAGTTTGTTACTGTTTTGGCGTGGACTTAGGAAGTTTGTATCAAGTTTGGTGCTGTTTTGGCGTGGACTTAGAAAGTTTGTACCAAGTTTGGTGCTGTTTTGGCGTGGAATTAGGAAGTTTGTATCAAGTTTGGTGCTGTTTTGGCGTGGACTTAGGAAGTTTGTATCAAGTTTGGTGCTGTTTTGGCGTGTACTTAGAAAGTTTGTACCAAGTTTGGTGCTGTTTTGGCGTGGAATTAGGAAGTTTGTATCAAGTTTGGTGCTGTTTTGGCGTGGACTTAGGAAGTTTGTACCAAGTTTGTTACTGTTTTGGCGTGGACTTAGGAAGTTTGTATCAAGTTTGGTGCTGTTTTGGCGTGGACTTAGAAAGTTTGTATCAAGTTTGTTACTGTTTTGGCGTGGACTTAGGAAGTTTGTACCAAGTTTGCAAGTGTTTTTGGGTAGTTTTAAGAAGTTTCTACAAAGTTTGTATTTGACACTCTGTTGCAACTCTGTTGGAATTCGGGTAGTTGTAGGAAGTTTGTACCAAGTTTGGTGCTGTTTTGGCGTGGACTTAGGAAGTTTGTACCAAGTTTGTTACTGTTTTGGCGTGGACTTAGGAAGTTTGTTCCAAGTTTGTTACTGTTTTGGCGTGGAATTAGGAAGTTTGTATCAAGTTTGGTGCTGTTTTGGCGTGGACTTAGGAAGTTTGTACCAAGTTTGTTACTGTTTTGGCGTGGACTTAGGAAGTTTGTATCAAGTTTGGTGCTGTTTTGGCGTGGACTTAGAAAGTTTGTACCAAGTTTGGTGCTGTTTTGGCGTGGAATTAGGAAGTTTGTATCAAGTTTGGTGCTGTTTTGGCGTGGACTTAGGAAGTTTGTACCAAGTTTGTTACTGTTTTGGCGTGGACTTAGGAAGTTTGTACCAAGTTTGTTACTGTTTTGGCGTGGACTTAGGAAGTTTGTTCCAAGTTTGTTACTGTTTTGGCGTGGAATTAGGAAGTTTGTATCAAGTTTGGTGCTGTTTTGGCGTGGACTTAGGAAGTTTGTACCAAGTTTGTTACTGTTTTGGCGTGGACTTAGGAAGTTTGTATCAAGTTTGGTGCTGTTTTGGCGTGGACTTAGAAAGTTTGTATCAAGTTTGGTGCTGTTTTGGCGTGGACTTAGGAAGTTTGTACCTAGTTTGTTACTGTTTTGGCGTGGACTTAGGAAGTTTGTATCAAGTTTGGTGCTGTTTTGGCGTGGACTTAGAAAGTTTGTATCAAGTTTGGTGCTGTTTTGGCGTGGACTTAGGAAGTTTGTACCAAGTTTGTTACTGTTTTGGCGTGGACTTAGGAAGTTTGTTCCAAGTTTGTTACTGTTTTGGCGTGGAATTAGGAAGTTTGTATCAAGTTTGGTGCTGTTTTGGCGTGGACTTAGGAAGTTTGTACCAAGTTTGTTACTGTTTTGGCGTGGACTTAGGAAGTTTGTATCAAGTTTGGTGCTGTTTTGGCGTGGACTTAGAAAGTTTGTACCAAGTTTGGTGCTGTTTTGGCGTGGAATTAGGAAGTTTGTATCAAGTTTGGTGCTGTTTTGGCGTGGACTTAGGAAGTTTGTATCAAGTTTGGTGCTGTTTTGGCGTGGACTTAGGAAGTTTGTATCAAGTTTGGTGCTGTTTTGGCGTGGACTTAGGAAGTTTGTATCAAGTTTGTTACTGTTTTGGCGTGGACTTAGGAAGTTTGTACCAAGTTTGTTACTGTTTTGGCGTGGACTTAGGAAGTTTGTACCAAGGTTGTTACTGTTTTGGCGTGGACTTAGGAAGTTTGTACCAAGTTTGGTGCTGTTTTGGCGTGGACTTAGGAAGTTTGTACCAAGTTTGTTACTGTTTTGGCGTGGACTTAGGAAGTTTGTACCAAGTTTGTTACTGTTTTGGCGTGGACTTAGGAAGTTTGTACCAAGTTTGTTACTGTTTTGGCGTGGACTTAGGAAGTTTGTACCAAGTTTGTTACTGTTTTGGCGTGGACTTAGGAAGTTTGTACCAAGTTTGTTACTGTTTTGGCGTGGACTTAGGAAGTTTGTACCAAGTTTGTTACTGTTTTGGCGTGGACTTAGGAAGTTTGTACCAAGTTTGTTTCTGTTTTGGCGTGGACTTAGGAAGTTTGTACCAAGTTTGGTGCTGTTTTGGCGTGGACTTACGAAGTTTGTACCAAGTTTGGTGCTGTTTTGGCGTGGACTTAGGAAGTTTGTACCAAGTTTGTTACTGTTTTGGCGCGGACTTACGAAGTTTGTACCAAGTTTGTTACTGTTTTGGCGTGGACTTAGGAAGTTTGTACCAAGTTTGGTGCTGTTTTGGCGTGGACTTAGGAAGTTTGTACCAAGTTTGTTACTGTTTTGGCGTGGACTTAGGAAGTTTGTACCAAATTTGTTACTGTTTTCGCGTGGACTTAGGAAGTTTGTACCAAGTTTGGTGCTGTTTTGGCGTGGACTTAGGAAGTTTGTACCAAGTTTGTTACTGTTTTGGCGTGGACTTAGGAAGTTTGTACCAAGTTTGGTGCTGTTTTGGCGTGGACTTAGGAAGTTTGTACCAAGTTTGTTACTGTTTTGGCGTGGACTTAGGAAGTTTGTACCAAGTTTGTTACTGTTTTGGCGTGGACTTAGGAAGTTTGTACCAAGTTTGTTACTGTTTTGGCGTGGACTTAGGAAGTTTGTACCAAGTTTGTTACTGTTTTGGCGTGGACTTAGGAAGTTTGTACCAAGTTTGGTGCTGTTTTGGCGTGGACTTAGGAAGTTTGTACCAAGTTTGTTACTGTTTTGGCGTGGACTTAGGAAGTTTGTACCAAGTTTGTTACTGTTTTGGCGTGGACTTAGGAAGTTTGTACCAAGTTTGGTGCTGTTTTGGCGTGGACTTAGGAAGTTTGTACCAAGTTTGTTACTGTTTTGGCGTGGACTTAGGAAGTTTGTACCAAGTTTGTTACTGTTTTGGCGTGGACTTAGGAAGTTTGTACCAAGTTTGTTACTGTTTTGGCGTGGACTTAGGAAGTTTGTACCAAGTTTGTTACTGTTTTGGCGTGGACTTAGGAAGTTTGTACCAAGTTTGGTGCTGTTTTGGCGTGGACTTAGGAAGTTTGTACCAAGTTTGTTACTGTTTTGGCGTGGACTTAGGAAGTTTGTACCAAGTTTGGTGCTGTTTTGGCGTGGACTTAGGAAGTTTGTACCAAGTTTGTTACTGTTTTGGCGTGGACTTAGGAAGTTTGTACCAAGTTTGTTACTGTTTTTGCGTGGACTTAGGAAGTTTGTACCAAGTTTGTTACTGTTTTGGCGTGGGCTTAGGAAGTTTGTACCAAGTTTGTTACTGTTTTGGCGTGGACTTAGGAAGTTTGTACCAAGTTTGTTACTGTTTTGGCGTGGACTTAGGAAGTTTGTACCAAGTTTGTTACTGTTTTGGCGTGGACTTAGGAAGTTTGTACCAAGTTTGGTGCTGTTTTGGCGTGGACTTAGGAAGTTTGTACCAAGTTTGTTACTGTTTTGGCGTGGACTTAGGAAGTTTGTACCAAGTTTGGTGCTGTTTTGGCGTGGACTTAGGAAGTTTGTACCAAGTTTGGTGCTGTTTTGGCGTGGACTTAGGAAGTTTGTACCAAGTTTGTTACTGTTTTGGCGTGGACTTAGGAAGTTTGTACCAAGTTTGTTACTGTTTTCGCGTGGACTTAGGAAGTTTGTACCAAGTTTGGTGCTGTTTTGGCGTGGACTTAGGAAGTTTGTACCAAGTTTGTTACTGTTTTGGCGTGGACTTAGGAAGTTTGTACCAAGTTTGGTGCTGTTTTGGCGTGGACTTAGGAAGTTTGTACCAAGTTTGTTACTGTTTTGGCGTGGACTTAGGAAGTTTGTACCAAGTTTGTTACTGTTTTGGCGTGGACTTAGGAAGTTTGTACCAAGTTTGTTACTGTTTTGGCGTGGACTTAGGAAGTTTGTACCAAGTTTGTTACTGTTTTGGCGTGGACTTAGGAAGTTTGTACCAAGTTTGGTGCTGTTTTGGCGTGGACTTAGGAAGTTTGTACCAAGTTTGGTGCTGTTTTGGCGTGGACTTAGGAAGTTTGTACCAAGTTTGTTACTGTTTTGGCGTGGACTTAGGAAGTTTGTACCAAGTTTGGTGCTGTTTTGGCGTGGACTTAGGAAGTTTGTACCAAGTTTGTTACTGTTTTGGCGTGGACTTAGGAAGTTTGTACCAAGTTTGTTACTGTTTTGGCGTGGACTTAGGAAGTTTGTACCAAGTTTGTTACTGTTTTGGCGTGGACTTAGGAAGTTTGTACCAAGTTTGTTACTGTTTTGGCGTGGACTTAGGAAGTTTGTACCAAGTTTGGTGCTGTTTTGGCGTGGACTTAGGAAGTTTGTACCAAGTTTGGTGCTGTTTTGGCGTGGACTTAGGAAGTTTGTACCAAGTTTGTTACTGTTTTGGCGTGGACTTAGGAAGTTTGTACCAAATTTGTTACTGTTTTCGCGTGGACTTAGGAAGTTTGTACCAAGTTTGGTGCTGTTTTGGCGTGGACTTAGGAAGTTTGTACCAAGTTTGTTACTGTTTTGGCGTGGACTTAGGAAGTTTGTACCAAGTTTGGTGCTGTTTTGGCGTGGACTTAGGAAGTTTGTACCAAGTTTGTTACTGTTTTGGCGTGGACTTAGGAAGTTTGTACCAAGTTTGTTACTGTTTTGGCGTGGACTTAGGAAGTTTGTACCAAGTTTGTTACTGTTTTGGCGTGGACTTAGGAAGTTTGTACCAAGTTTGTTACTGTTTTGGCGCGGACTTACGAAGTTTGTACCAAGTTTGTTACTGTTTTGGCGTGGACTTAGGAAGTTTGTACCAAGTTTGGTGCTGTTTTGGCGTGGACTTAGGAAGTTTGTACCAAGTTTGTTACTGTTTTGGCGTGGACTTAGGAAGTTTGTACCAAGTTTGTTACTGTTTTCGCGTGGACTTAGGAAGTTTGTACCAAGTTTGGTGCTGTTTTGGCGTGGACTTAGGAAGTTTGTACCAAGTTTGTTACTGTTTTGGCGTGGACTTAGGAAGTTTGTACCAAGTTTGGTGCTGTTTTGGCGTGGACTTAGGAAGTTTGTACCAAGTTTGTTACTGTTTTGGCGTGGACTTAGGAAGTTTGTACCAAGTTTGTTACTGTTATGGCGTGGACTTAGGAAGTTTGTACCAAGTTTGTTACTGTTTTGGCGTGGACTTAGGAAGTTTGTACCAAGTTTGTTACTGTTTTGGCGTGGACTTAGGAAGTTTGTACCAAGTTTGTTACTGTTTTGGCGTGGACTTAGGAAGTTTGTACCAAGTTTGGTGCTGTTTTGGCGTGGACTTAGGAAGTTTGTACCAAGTTTGTTACTGTTTTGGCGTGGACTTAGGCAGTTTGTATCAAGTTTAATACTGTTTTGGCGTGGACTTAGGAAGTTTGTACCAAGTTTGTTACTGTTTTGGCGTGGACTTACGAAGTTTGTACCAAGTTTGGTGCTGTTTTGGCGTGGACTTAGGAAGTTTGTACCAAGTTTGTTACTGTTTTGGCGTGGACTTAGGAAGTTTGTACCAAGTTTGTTACTGTTTTGGCGTGGACTTAGGAAGTTTGTACCAAGTTTGTTACTGTTTTGGCGTGGACTTAGGAAGTTTGTACCAAGTTTGTTACTGTTTTGGCGTGGACTTAGGAAGTTTGTACCAAGTTTGTTACTGTTTTGGCGTGGACTTAGGAAGTTTGTACCAAGTTTGGTGCTGTTTTGGCGTGGACTTAGGAAGTTTGTTCCAAGTTTGTTACTGTTTTGGCGTGGACTTAGGAAGTTTGTACCAAGTTTGTTACTTTTTTGGCGTGGACTTACGAAGTTTGTACCAAGTTTGGTGCTGTTTTGGCGTGGACTTAGGAAGTTTGTACCAAGTTTGTTACTGTTTTGGCGTGGACTTAGGAAGTTTGTACCAAGTTTGTTACTGTTTTGGCGTGGACTTAGGAAGTTTGTACCAAGTTTGTTACTGTTTTGGCGTGGACTTAGGAAGTTTGTACCAAGTTTGTTACTGTTTTGGCGTGGACTTAGGAAGTTTGTACCAAGTTTGTTACTGTTTTGGCGTGGACTTAGGAAGTTTGTACCAAGTTTGTTACTGTTTTGGCGTGGACTTAGGAAGTTTGTACCAAGTTTGGTGCTGTTTTGGCGTGGACTTAGGAAGTTTGTTCCAAGTTTGTTACTGTTTTGGCGTGGACTTAGGAAGTTTGTACCAAGTTTGTTACTTTTTTGGCGTGGACTTACGAAGTTTGTACCAAGTTTGGTGCTGTTTTGGCGTGGACTTAGGAAGTTTGTACCAAGTTTGTTACTGTTTTGGCGTGGACTTAGGAAGTTTGTACCAAGTTTGTTACTGTTTTGGCGTGGACTTAGGAAGTTTGTACCAAGTTTGTTACTGTTTTGGCGTGGACTTAGGAAGTTTGTACCAAGTTTGTTTCTGTTTTGGCGTGGACTTAGGAAGTTTGTATCAAGTTTGGTGCTGTTTTGGCGTGGACTTACGAAGTTTGTATCAAGTTTGGTGCTGTTTTGGCGTGGACTTAGGAAGTTTGTACCAAGTTTGGTGCTGTTTTGGCGTGGACTTAGGAAGTTTGTACCAAGTTTGTTTCTGTTTTGGCGTGGACTTAGGAAGTTTGTACCAAGTTTGTTACTGTTTTGGCGTGGACTTAGGAAGTTTGTACCAAGTTTGTTACTGTTTTGGCGTGGACTTAGGAAGTTTGTACCAAGTTTGTTACTGTTTTGGCGTGGACTTAGGAAGTTTGTACCAAGTTTGTTACTGTTTTGGCGTGGACTTAGGAAGTTTGTACCAAGTTTGTTACTGTTTTGGCGTGGACTTAGGAAGTTTGTACCAAGTTTGGTGCTGTTTTGGCGTGGACTTAGGAAGTTTGTACCAAGTTTGGGGCTGTTTTGGCGTGGACTTAGGAAGTTTGTACCAAGTTTGTTACTGTTTTGGCGTGGACTTAGGAAGTTTGTACCAAGTTTGGTGCTGTTTTGGCGTGGACTTAGGAAGTTTGTACCAAGTTTGTTACTGTTTTGGCGTGGACTTAGGAAGTTTGTACCAAGTTTGTTACTGTTTTGGCGTGGACTTAGGAAGTTTGTACCAAGTTTGGTGCTGTTTTGGCGTGGACTTAGGAAGTTTGTACCAAGTTTGTTACTGTTTTGGCGTGGACTTATGAAGTTTGTACCAAGTTTGGTGCTGTTTTGGCGTGGACTTAGGAAGTTTGTACCAAGTTTGTTACTGTTTTGGCGTGGACTTAGGAAGTTTGTACCAAGTTTGTTACTGTTTTGGCGTGGACTTAGGAAGTTTGTACCAAGTTTGTTACTGTTTTGGCGTGGACTTAGGAAGTTTGTACCAAGTTTGTTACTGTTTTGGCGTGGACTTAGGAAGTTTGTACCAAGTTTGTTACTGTTTTCGCGTGGACTTAGGAAGTTTGTACCAAGTTTGGTGCTGTTTTGGCGTGGACTTAGGAAGTTTGTACCAAGTTTGTTACTGTTTTGGCGCGGACTTACGAAGTTTGTACCAAATTTGTTACTGTTTTGGCGTGGACTTAGGAAGTATGTACCAAGTTTGGTGCTGTTTTGGCGTGGACTTAGGAAGTTTGTACCAAGTTTGTTACTGTTTTGGCGTGGACTTAGGAAGTTTGTACCAAGTTTGTTACTGTTTTGGCGTGGACTTAGGAAGTTTGTACCAAGTTTGTTACTGTTTTGGCGTGGACTTAGGAAGTTTGTACCAAGTTTGTTACTGTTTTGGCGTGGACTTAGGAAGTTTGTACCAAGTTTGTTACTGTTTTGGCGTGGACTTAGGAAGTTTGTACCAAGTTTGGTGCTGTTTTGGCGTGGACTTAGGAAGTTTGTACCAAGTTTGTTACTGTTTTGGCGTGGACTTAGGAAGTTTGTACCAAGTTTGTTACTGTTTTGGCGTGGACTTAGGAAGTTTGTACCAAGTTTGGTGCTGTTTTGGCGTGGACTTAGGAAGTTTGTACCAAGTTTGGTGCTGTTTTGGCGTGGACTTAGGAAGTTTGTACCAAGTTTGTTACTGTTTTGGCGTGGACTTAGGAAGTTTGTACCAAGTTTGGTGCTGTTTTGGCGTGGACTTAGGAAGTTTGTAACTGTTTTGGCGTGGACTTAGGAAGTTTGTACCAAGTTTGTTACTGTTTTGGCGTGGACTTAGGAAGTTTGTACCAAGTTTGGTGCTGTTTTGGCGTGGACTTAGGAAGTTTGTACCAAGTTTGTTACTGTTTTGGCGTGGACTTATGAAGTTTGTACCAAGTTTGGTGCTGTTTTGGCGTGGACTTAGGAAGTTTGTACCAAGTTTGTTACTGTTTTTGCGTGGACTTAGGAAGTTTGTACCAAGTTTGTTACTGTTTTGGCGTGGACTTAGGAAGTTTGTACCAAGTTTGTTACTGTTTTGGCGTGGACTTAGGAAGTTTGTACCAAGTTTGTTACTGTTTTGGCGTGGACTTAGGAAGTTTGTACCAAGTTTGTTACTGTTTTCGCGTGGACTTAGGAAGTTTGTACCAAGTTTGTTACTGTTTTGGCGTGGACTTAGGAAGTTTGTACCAAGTTTGTTACTGTTTTGGCGTGGACTTAGGAAGTTTGTACCAAGTTTGTTACTGTTTTGGCGTGGACTTAGGAAGTTTGTACCAAGTTTGTTACTGTTTTGGCGTGGACTTAGGAAGTTTGTACCAAGTTTGGTGCTGTTTTGGCGTGGACTTAGGAAGTTTGTACCAAGTTTGTTACTGTTTTGGCGTGGACTTACGAAGTTTGCACCAAGTTTGTTACTGTTTTGGCGTGGACTTAGGAACTTTGCACCAAGTTTGTTACTGTTTTGGCGTGGACTTACGAAGTTTGTACCAAGTTTGTTACTGTTTTGGCGTGGACTTAGGAAGTTTGTACCAAGTTTGGTGCTGTTTTGGCGTGGACCTAGGAAGTTTGTACCAAGTTTGTTACTGTTTTGGCGTGGACTTAGGAAGTTTGTACCAAGTTTGTTACTGTTTTGGCGTGGACTTAGGAAGTTTGTACCAAGTTTGGTGCTGTTTTGGCGTGGACTTAGGAAGTTTGTACCTAGTTTGTTTCTGTTTTGGCGTGGACTTAGGAAGTTTGTACCAAGTTTGTTTCTGTTTTGGCGCGGACTTACAAAGTTTGTACCAAGTTTGGTGCTGTTTTGGCGTGGACTTAGGAAGTTTGTACCAAGTTTGTTACTGTTTTGGCGTGGACTTAGGAAGTTTGTACCAAGTTTGGTGCTGTTTTGGCGTGGACTTAGGAAGTTTGTACCAAGTTTGTTACTGTTTTGGCGTGGACTTAGGAAGTTTGTACCAAGTTTGTTACTGTTTTGGCGTGGACTTAGGAAGTTTGTACCAAGTTTGGTGCTGTTTTGGCGTGGACTTAGGAAGTTTGTACCAAGTTTGTTACTGTTTTGGCGTGGACTTAGGAAGTTTGTACCAAGTTTGTTACTGTTTTGGCGTGGGCTTAGGAAGTTTGTACCAAGTTTGTTACTGTTTTGGCGTGGACTTAGGAAGTTTGTACCAAGTTTGTTACTGTTTTGGCGTGGACTTAGGAAGTTTGTACCAAGTTTGTTACTGTTTTGGCGTGGACTTAGGAAGTTTGTACCAAGTTTGTTACTGTTTTCGCGTGGACTTAGGAAGTTTGTACCAAGTTTGTTACTGTTTTGGCGTGGACTTAGGAAGTTTGTACCAAGTTTGTTACTGTTTTGGCGTGGACTTAGGAAGTTTGTACCAAGTTTGTTACTGTTTTGGCGTGGACTTAGGAAGTTTGTACCAAGTTTGGTGCTGTTTTGGCGCGGACTTACGAAGTTTGTACCAAGTTTGGTGCTGTTTTGGCGTGGACTTAGGAAGTTTGTACCTAGTTTGTTTCTGTTTTGGCGTGGACTTAGGAAGTTTGTACCAAGTTTGTTTCTGTTTTGGCGCGGACTTACAAAGTTTGTACCAAGTTTGGTGCTGTTTTGGCGTGGACTTAGGAAGTTTGTACCAAGTTTGTTACTGTTTTGGCGTGGACTTAGGAAGTTTGTACCAAGTTTGGTGCTGTTTTGGCGTGGACTTAGGAAGTTTGTACCAAGTTTGGTGCTGTTTTGGCGTGGACTTAGGAAGTTTGTACCAAGTTTGTTACTGTTTTGGCGTGGACTTAGGAAGTTTGTACCAAGTTTGTTACTGTTTTGGCGTGGACTTAGGAAGTTTGTACCAAGTTTGTTACTGTTTTGGCGTGGGCTTAGGAAGTTTGTACCAAGTTTGTTACTGTTTTGGCGTGGACTTAGGAAGTTTGTACCAAGTTTGTTACTGTTTTGGCGTGGACTTAGGAAGTTTGTACCAAGTTTGTTACTGTTTTGGCGTGGACTTAGGAAGTTTGTACCAAGTTTGTTACTGTTTTGGCGTGGACTTAGGAAGTTTGTACCAAGTTTGGTGCTGTTTTGGCGCGGACTTACGAAGTTTGTACCAAGTTTGGTGCTGTTTTGGCGTGGACTTAGGAAGTTTGTACCAAGTTTGTTACTGTTTTGGCGTGGTCTTATGAAGTTTGTACCAAGTTGGGTGCTGTTTTGGCGTGGTCTTATGAAGTTTGTACCAAGTTTGTTACTGTTTTGGCGTGGACTTAGGAAGTTTGTACCAAGTTTGGTGCTGTTTTGGCGTGGACTTAGGAAGTTTGTACCAAGTTTGGTGCTGTTTTGGCGTGGACTTAGGAAGTTTGTACCAAGTTTGTTACTGTTTTGGCGTGGACTTAGGAAGTTTGTACCAAGTTTGTTACTGTTTTGGCGTGGACTTAGGAAGTTTGTACCAAGTTTGTTACTGTTTTGGCGTGGACTTAGGAAGTTTGTACCAAGTTTGTTACTGTTTTGGCGTGGACTTAGGAAGTTTGTACCAAGTTTGTTACTGTTTTGGCGTGGACTTAGGAAGTTTGTACCAAGTTTGGTGCTGTTTTGGCGTGGACTTAGGAAGTTTGTACCAAGTTTGTTACTGTTTTGGCGTGGACTTAGGAAGTTTGTACCAAGTTTGGTGCTGTTTTGGCGTGGACTTAGGAAGTTTGTACCAAGTTTGTTACTGTTTTGGCGTGGACTTAGGAAGTTTGTACCAAGTTTGTTACTGTTTTGGCGTGGACTTAGGAAGTTTGTACCAAGTTTGGTGCTGTTTTGGCGTGGACTTAGGAAGTTTGTACCAAGTTTGTTACTGTTTTGGCGTGGACTTAGGAAGTTTGTACCAAGTTTGTTACTGTTTTGGCGTGGACTTAGGAAGTTTGTACCAAGTTTGTTACTGTTTTGGCGTGGACTTAGGAAGTTTGTACCAAGTTTGTTACTGTTTTGGCGTGGACTTAGGAAGTTTGTACCAAGTTTGGTGCTGTTTTGGCGTGGACTTAGGAAGTTTGTACCAAGTTTGTTACTGTTTTGGCGTGGACTTAGGAAGTTTGTACCAAGTTTGGTGCTGTTTTGGCGTGGACTTAGGAAGTTTGTACCAAGTTTGTTACTGTTTTGGCGTGGACTTAGGAAGTTTGTACCAAGTTTGTTACTGTTTTGGCGTGGACTTAGGAAGTTTGTACCAAGTTTGTTACTGTTTTGGCGTGGACTTAGGAAGTTTGTACCAAGTTTGTTACTGTTTTCGCGTGGACTTAGGAAGTTTGTACCAAGTTTGTTACTGTTTTGGCGTGGACTTAGGAAGTTTGTACCAAGTTTGGTGCTGTTTTGGCGTGGACTTAGGAAGTTTGTACCAAGTTTGTTACTGTTTTGGCGTGGACTTAGGAAGTTTGTACCAAGTTTGTTACTGTTTTGGCGTGGACTTAGGAAGTTTGTACCAAGTTTGTTACTGTTTTGGCGTGGACTTAGGAAGTTTGTACCAAGTTTGTTACTGTTTTGGCGTGGACTTAGGAAGTTTGTACCAAGTTTGGTGCTGTTTTGGCGTGGACTTAGGAAGTTTGTACCAAGTTTGTTACTGTTTTGGCGTGGACTTAGGAAGTTTGTACCAAGTTTGGTGCTGTTTTGGCGTGGACTTAGGAAGTTTGTACCAAGTTTGTTACTGTTTTGGCGTGGACTTAGGAAGTTTGTACCAAGTTTGTTACTGTTTTGGCGTGGACTTAGGAAGTTTGTACCAAGTTTGTTACTGTTTTGGCGTGGACTTAGGAAGTTTGTACCAAGTTTGTTACTGTTTTCGCGTGGACTTAGGAAGTTTGTACCAAGTTTGGTGCTGTTTTGGCGTGGACTTAGGAAGTTTGTACCAAGTTTGTTACTGTTTTGGCGCGGACTTACAAAGTTTGTACCAAATTTGTTACTGTTTTGGCGTGGACTTAGGAAGTTTGTACCACGTTTGGTGCTGTTTTGGCGTGGACTTAGGAAGTTTGTACCAAGTTTGTTACTGTTTTGGCGTGGACTTAGGAAGTTTGTACCAAGTTTGTTACTGTTTTGGCGTGGGCTTAGGAAGTTTGTACCAAGTTTGTTACTGTTTTGGCGTGGACTTAGGAAGTTTGTACCAAGTTTGTTACTGTTTTGGCGTGGACTTAGGAAGTTTGTTCCAAGTTTGGTGCTGTTTTGGCGTGGACTTAGGAAGTTTGTACCAAGTTTGTTACTGTTTTGGCGTGGACTTAGGAAGTTTGTACCAAGTTTGGTGCTGTTTTGGCGTGGACTTAGGAAGTTTGTACCAAGTTTGTTACTGTTTTGGCGTGGACTTAGGAAGTTTGTACCAAGTTTGTTACTGTTTTGGCGTGGACTTAGGAAGTTTGTACCAAGTTTGGTGCTGTTTTGGCGCGGACTTACGAAGTTTGTACCAAGTTTGGTGCTGTTTTGGCGTGGACTTAGGAAGTTTGTACCAAGTTTGTTACTGTTTTGGCGTGGACTTAGGAAGTTTTTATCAAGTTTGGTGCTGTTTTGGCGTGGTCTTATGAAGTTTGTACCAAGTTTGTTACTGTTTTGGCGTGGACTTAGGAAGTTTGTACCAAGTTTGTTACTGTTTTGGCGTGGACTTAGGAAGTTTGTACCAAGTTTGGTGCTGTTTTGGCGTGGACTTAGGAAGTTTGTACCAAGTTTGGTGCTGTTTTGGCTTGGACTTAGGAAGTTTGTACCAAGTTTGTTACTGTTTTGGCGTGGACTTAGGAAGTTTGTATCAAGTTTGGTGCTGTTTTGGCGTGGACTTAGGAAGTTTGTACCAAGTTTGTTACTGTTTTGGCGTGGACTTAGGAAGTTTGTATCAAGTTTGTTACTGTTTTGGCGTGGACTTAGGAAGTTTGTACCAAGTTTGTTACTGTTTTGGCGTGGACTTAGGAAGTTTGTACCAAGTTTGTTACTGTTTTGGCGTGGACTTAGGAAGTTTGTATCAAGTTTGGTGCTGTTTTGGCGTGGACTTAGGAAGTTTGTACCTAGTTTGTTTCTGTTTTGGCGTGGACTTAGGAAGTTTGTACCAAGTTTGTTACTGTTTTGGCGTGGACTTAGGAAGTTTGTACCAAGTTTGGTGCTGTTTTGGCGTGGACTTAGGAAGTTTGTATCAAGTTTGTTACTGTTTTGGCGTGGACTTAGGAAGTTTGTACCAAGTTTGGTGCTGTTTTGGCGTGGACTTAGGAAGTTTGTACCAAGTTTGGTGCTGTTTTGGCGCGGACTTACGAAGTTTGTACCAAGTTTGGTGCTGTTTTGGCGTGGACTTAGGAAGTTTGTACCAAGTTTGTTACTGTTTTGGCGTGGACTTAGGAAGTTTGTATCAAGTTTGGTGCTGTTTTGGCGTGGTCTTATGAAATTTGTACCAAGTTTGTTACTGTTTTGGCGTGGACTTAGGAAGTTTGTACCAAGTTTGTTACTGTTTTGGCGTGGACTTAGGAAGTTTGTACCAAGTTTGGTGCTGTTTTGGCGTGGACTTAGGAAGTTTGTACCAAGTTTGTTACTGTTTTGGCGTGGACTTAGGAAGTTTGTACCAAGTTTGTTACTGTTTTGGCGTGGACTTAGCAAGTTTGTACCAAGTTTGTTACTGTTTTGGCGTGGACTTAGGAAGTTTGTACCAAGTTTGTTACTGTTTTGGCGTGGACTTAGGAACTTTGCACCAAGTTTGTTACTGTTTTGGCGTGGACTTAGGAAGTTTGTATCAAGTTTGGTGTTGTTTTGGCGTGGACTTAGGAAGTTTCTACCAAGTTTGTTACTGTTTTGGCGTGGACTTAGGAAGTTTGTATCAAGTTTGGTGCTGTTTTGGCGTGGTCTTATGAAGTTTGTACCAAGTTTGTTACTGTTTTGGCGTGGACTTAGGAAGTTTGTACCAAGTTTGTTACTGTTTTGGCGTGGACTTAGGAGGTTTGTACCAAGTTTGGTGCTGTTTTGGCGTGGACTTAGGAAGTTTGTATCAAGTTTGGTGCTGTTTTGGCGTGGACATAGCAAGTTTGTACCTAGTTTGTTTCTGTTTTGGCGTGGACTTAGGAACTTTGCACCAAGTTTGTTACTGTTTTGGCGTGGACTTAGGAAGTTTGTATCAAGTTTGTTACTGTTTTGGCGTGGACTTAGGAAGTTTGTACCAAGTTTGTTACTGTTTTGGCGTGGACTTAGGAAGTTTTTTCCAAGTTTGTTACTGTTTTGGCGTGGACTTAGGAAGTTTGTACCAAGTTTGGTGCTGTTTTGGCGTGGACTTAGGAAGTTTGTACCAAGTTTGTTACTGTTTTGGCGTGGACTTAGGAAGTTTGTATCAAGTTTGGTGCTGTTTTGGCGTGGACTTAGGAAGTTTGTACCAAGTTCGTTACTGTTTTGGCGTGGACTTAGGAAGTTTGTACCAAGTTTGGTGCTGTTTTGTCGTGGACTTAGGAAGTTTGTACCAAGTTTGGTGCTGTTTTGGCGTGGACTTAGGAAGTTTGTATCAAGTTTGGTGTTGTTTTGGCGTGGACTTAGGAAGTTTCTACCAAGTTTGTTACTGTTTTGGCGTGGACTTAGGAAGTTTGTATCAAGTTTGGTGCTGTTTTGGCGTGGTCTTATGAAGTTTGTACCAAGTTTGTTACTGTTTTGGCGTGGACTTAGGAAGTTTGTACCAAGTTTGTTACTGTTTTGGCGTGGACTTAGGAGGTTTGTACCAAGTTTGGTGCTGTTTTTGCGTGGACTTAGGAAGTTTGTATCAAGTTTGGTGCTGTTTTGGCGTGGACATAGCAAGTTTGTACCTAGTTTGTTTCTGTTTTGGCGTGGACTTAGGAACTTTGCACCAAGTTTGTTACTGTTTTGGCGTGGACTTAGGAAGTTTGTATCAAGTTTGTTACTGTTTTGGCGTGGACTTAGGAAGTTTGTACCAAGTTTGGTGCTGTTTTGGCGTGGACTTAGGAAGTTTGTACCAAGTTTGGTGCTGTTTTGGCGTGGACTTAGGAAGTTTGTACCAAGTTTGGTGCTGTTTTGGCGTGGACTTAGGAAGTTTGTACCAAGTTTGTTACTGTTTTGGCGTGGACTTAGGAAGTTTGTACCAAGTTTGTTACTGTTTTGGCGTGGACTTAGGAAGTTTGTATCAAGTTTGGTGCTGTTTTGGCGTGGACTTAGGAAGTTTGTACTTAGTTTGTTTCTGTTTTGGCGTGGACTTAGGAAGTTTGTACCAAGTTTGTTACTGTTTTGGCGTGGACTTAGGAAGTTTGTACCAAGATTGTTACTGTTTTGGCGTGGACTTAGGAAGTTTGTACCAAGTTTGGTGCTGTTTTGGCGTGGCCTTAGGAAGTTTGTACCAAGTTTGTTACTGTTTTGGCGTGGACTTAGAAAGTTTGTATCAAGTTTGGTGCTGTTTTGGCGTGGACTTAGGAAGTTTGTACCAAGTTTGTTACTGTTTTGGCGTGGACTTAGAAAGTTTGTACCAAGTTTGGTGCTGTTTTGGCGTGGACTTAGGAAGTTTGTACCAAGTTTGTTACTGTTTTGGCGCGGACTTACGAAGTTTGTACCAAATTTGTTACTGTTTTGGCGTGGACTTAGGAAGTTTGTACCAAGTTTGGTGCTGTTTTGGCGTGGACTTAGGAAGTTTGTACCAAGTTTGTTACTGTTTTGGCGTGGACTTAGGAAGTTTGTACCAAGTTTGTTACTGTTTTGGCGTGGACTTAGGAAGTTTGTACCAAGTTTGTTACTGTTTTGGCGTGGACTTAGGAAGTTTGTACCAAGTTTGTTTCTGTTTTGGCGCGGACTTACGAAGTTTGTACCAAGTTTGGTGCTGTTTTGGCGTGGACTTAGGAAGTTTGTACCAAGTTTGTTACTGTTTTGGCGTGGACTTAGGAAGTTTGTATCAAGTTTGGTGCTGTTTTGGCGTGGACTTAGGAAGTTTGTACCAAGTTTGTTACTGTTTTGGCGTGGACTTAGGAAGTTTGTACCAAGTTTGTAACTGTTTTGGCGTGGACTTAGGAAGTTTGTACCAAGTTTGGTGCTGTTTTGGCGTGGACTTAGGAAGTTTGTACCAAGTTTGGTGCTGTTTTGGCGTGGACTTAGGAAGTTTGTACCAAGTTTGGTGCTGTTTTGGCGTGGACTTAGAAAGTTTGTACCAAGTTTGGTGCTGTTTTGGCGTGGACTTAGGAAGTTTGTACCAAGTTTGGTGCTGTTTTGGCGTGGACTTAGGAAGTTTGTACCAAGTTTGTTACTGTTTTGGCGTGGACTTAGGAAGTTTGTACCAAGTTTGTTACTGTTTTGGCGTGGACTTAGGAAGTTTGTACCAAGTTTGGTGCTGTTTTGGCGTGGACTTAGGAAGTTTGTACCAAGTTTGTTACTGTTTTGGAGTGGACTTAGGAAGTTTGTACCAAGTTTGTTACTGTTTTGGCGCGGACTTACGAAGTTTGTACCAAGTTTGTTACTGTTTTGGCGTGGACTTAGGAAGTTTGTATCAAATTTGGTGCTGTTTTGGCGTGGACTTAGAAAGTTTGTATCAAGTTTGGTGCTGTTTTGGCGTGGAACTAGGAAGTTTGTACCAAGTTTGTTACTGTTTTGGCGTGGACTTAGAAAGTTTGTATCAAATTTGGTGCTGTTTTGGCGTGGACTTAGGAAGTTTGTATCAAGTTTGTTACTGTTTTGGCGTGGACTTAGGAAGTTTGTACCAAGTTTGGTGCTGTTTTGGCGTGGACTTAGGAAGTTTGTACCAAGTTTGTTACTGTTTTGGCGTGGACTTAGGAAGTTTGTACCAAGTTTGTTACTGTTTTGGCGTGGACTTAGGAAGTTTGTACCAAGTTTGTTACTGTTTTGGCGTGGACTTAGGAAGTTTGTACCAAGTTTGTTACTGTTTTGGCGTGGACTTAGGAAGTTTGTACCAAGTTTGTTACTGTTTTGGCGTGGACTTAGGAAGTTTGTACCTAGTTTGTTACTGTTTTGGCGTGGACTTAGGAAGTTTGTACCAAGTTTGGTGCTGTTTTGGCGTGGACTTAGGAAGTTTGTACCAAGTTTGTTACTGTTTTGGCGTGGACTTAGGAAGTTTGTACCAAGTTTGTTACTGTTTTGGCGTGGACTTAGGAAGTTTGTACCAAGTTTGTTACTGTTTTGGCGTGGACTTAGGAAGTTTGTACCAAGTTTGTTACTGTTTTGGCGTGGACTTAGGAAGTTTGTACCAAGTTTGGTGCTGTTTTGGCGTGGACTTAGGAAGTTTGTACCAAGTTTGTTACTGTTTTGGCGTGGACTTAGGAAGTTTGTATCAAGTTTGGTGCTGTTTTGGCGTGGACTTAGAAAGTTTGTATCAAGTTTGGTGCTGTTTTGGCGTGGACTTAGAAAGTTTGTATCAAGTTTGGTGCTGTTTTGCCGTGGACTTAGGAAGTTTTTACCAAGTTTGTTACTGTTTTGGCGTGGACTTAGGAAGTTTGTACCAAGTTTGTTACTGTTTTGGCGTGGACTTAGAAAGTTTGTATCAAGTTTGGTGCTGTTTTGGCGTGGACTTAGGAAGTTTGTACCAAGTTTGGTGCTGTTTTGGCGTGGACTTAGGAAGTTTGTACCAAGTTTGTTACTGTTTTGGCGTGGACTTAGGAAGTTTGTACCAAGTTTGTTACTGTTTTGGCGTGGACTTAGGAAGTTTGTACCAAGTTTGGTGCTGTTTTGGCGTGGACTTAGGAAGTTTGTACCAAGTTTGTTACTGTTTTGGCGTGGACTTAGGAAGTTTGTACCAAGTTTGTTACAGTTTTGGCGTGGACTTAGGAAGTTTGTACCAAGTTTGTTACTGTTTTGGCGTGGACTTAGGAAGTTGGTACCAAGTTTGTTACTGTTTTGGCGTGGACTTAGGAAGTTTGTACCAAGTTTGTTACTGTTTTGGCGTGGACTTAGGAAGTTTGTACCAAGTTTGTAACTGTTTTGGCGTGGACTTAGGAAGTTTGTACCAAGTTTGTTACTGTTTTGGCGTGGACTTAGGAAGTTTGTACCAAGTTTGGTGCTGTTTTGGCGTGGACTTAGGAAGTTTGTACCAAGTTTGTTACTGTTTTGGCGTGGACTTAGGAAGTTTGTACCAAGTTTGTTACTGTTTTGGCGTGGACTTAGGAAGTTTGTACCAAGTTTGTTACTGTTTTGGCGTGGACTTAGGAAGTTTGTACCAAGTTTGTTACTGTTTTGGCGTGGACTAAGGAAGTTTGTACCAAGTTTGGTGCTGTTTTGGCGCGGACTTACGAAGTTTGTACCAAGTTTGGTGCTGTTTTGGCGTGGACTTAGGAAGTTTGTACCAAGTTTGTTACTGTTTTGGCGTGGACTTAGGAAGTTTGTACCAACTTTGTTACTGTTTTGGCGTGGACTTAGGAAGTTTGTACCAAGTTTGGTGCTGTTTTGGCGCGGACTTACGAAGTTTGTACCAAGTTTGGTGCTGTTTTGGCGTGGACTTAGGAAGTTTGTACCAAGTTTGTTACTGTTTTGGCGTGGACTTAGAAAGTTTGTATCAAGTTTGGTGCTGTTTTGGCGTGGACTTAGGAAGTTTGTACCAAGTTTGTTACTGTTTTGGCGTGGACTTAGAAAGTTTGTACCAAGTTTGGTGCTGTTTTGGCGTGGACTTAGGAAGTTTGTACCAACTTTGTTACTGTTTTGGCGTGGACTTAGGAAGTTTGTACCAAGTTTGGTGCTGTTTTGGCGCGGACTTAGGAAGTTTGTACCTAGTTTGGTGCTGTTTTGGCGTGGACTTAGGAAGTTTGTACCAAGTTTGTTACTGTTTTGGCGTGGACTTAGGAAGTTTGTACCAAGTTTGTTACTGTTTTGGCGTGGACTTAGGAAGTTTGTACCAAGTTTGGTGCTGTTTTGGCGTGGACTTAGGAAGTTTGTACCAAGTTTGTTACTGTTTTGGCGTGGACTTAGGAAGTTCGTATCAAGTTTGGTGCTGTTTTGGCGTGGACTTAGGAAGTTTGTACCTAGTTTGTTTCTGTTTTGGCGTGGACTTAGGAAGTTTGTACCAAGTTTGTTACTGTTTTGGCGCGGACTTAGGAAGTTTGTACCAAGTTTGTTACTGTTTTGGCGTGGACTTAGGAAGTTTGTACCAAGTTTGTTACTGTTTTGGCGTGGACTTAGGAAGTTTGTACCAAGTTTGTTACTGTTTTGGCGTGGACTTAGGAAGTTTGTACTAAGTTTGTTACTGTTTTGGCGTGGACTTAGGAAGTTTGTACCAAGTTTGTTACTGTTTTGGCGTGGACTTAGGAAGTTTGTACCAAGTTTGTTACTGTTTTGGCGTGGACTTAGGAAGTTTGTACCAAGTTTGTTACTGTTTTGGCGTGGACTTAGGAAGTTTGTACCAAGTTTGTTACTGTTTTGGCGTGGACTTAGGAAGTTTGTACCAAGTTTGGTGCTGTTTTGGCGTGGACTTAGGAAGTTTGTACCAAGTTTGTTACTGTTTTGGCGTGGACTTAGAAAGTTTGTACCAAGTTTGGTGCTGTTTTGGCGTGGACTTAGGAAGTTTGTACCAAGTTTGTTACTGTTTTGGCGTGGACTTAGAAAGTTTGTTTCAAGTTTGGTGCTGTTTTGGCGTGGACTTAGGAAGTTTGTACCAAGTTTGTTACTGTTTTGGCGTGGACTTAGAAAGTTTGTACCAAGTTTGGTGCTGTTTTGGCGTGGACTTAGGAAGTTTGTACCAACTTTGTTACTGTTTTGGCGTGGACTTAGGAAGTTTGTACCAAGTTTGGTGCTGTTTTGGCGCGGACTTACGAAGTTTGTACCAAGTTTGGTGCTGTTTTGGCGTGGACTTAGAAAGTTTGTATCAAGTTTGGTGCAGTTTTGGCGTGGACTTAGAAAGTTTGTTTCAAGTTTGGTGCTGTTTTGGCGTGGACTTAGGAAGTTTGTACCTAGTTTGGTGCTGTTTTGGCGTGGACTTAGGAAGTTTGTACCAAGTTTGTTACTGTTTTGGCGTGGACTTAGGAAGTTTGTACCAAGTTTGTTACTGTTTTGGCGTGGACTTAGGAAGTTTGTACCAAGTTTGGTGCTGTTTTGGCGTGGACTTAGGAAGTTTGTACCAAGTTTGTTACTGTTTTGGCGTGGACTTAGGAAGTTCGTATCAAGTTTGGTGCTGTTTTGGCGTGGACTTAGGAAGTTTGTACCTAGTTTGTTTCTGTTTTGGCGTGGACTTAGGAAGTTTGTACCAAGTTTGTTACTGTTTTGGCGCGGACTTAGGAAGTTTGTACCAAGTTTGTTACTGTTTTGGCGTGGACTTAGGAAGTTTGTACCAAGTTTGTTACTGTTTTGGCGTGGACTTAGGAAGTTTGTACCAAGTTTGTTACTGTTTTGGCGTGGACTTAGGAAG
Source organism: Anopheles atroparvus (assembly GCA_914969975.1). Taxonomy (NCBI): domain Eukaryota; kingdom Metazoa; phylum Arthropoda; class Insecta; order Diptera; family Culicidae; genus Anopheles; species Anopheles atroparvus. The sequence continues at coordinate 609,505 of CAJZCY010000011.1, forward strand.
TTTGTACTAAGTTTGTTACTGTTTTGGCGTGGACTTAGGAAGTTTGTACCAAGTTTGTTACTGTTTTGGCGTGGACTTAGGAAGTTTGTACTAAGTTTGTTACTGTTTTGGCGTGGACTTAGGAAGTTTGCACCAAGTTTGTTACTGTTTTGGCGTGGACTTAGGAAGTTTGTACCAAGTTTGTTACTGTTTTGGCGTGGACTTAGGAAGTTTGTACCAAGTTTGGTGCTGTTTTGGCGTGGACTTAGGAAGTTTGTACCAAGTTTGTTACTGTTTTGGCGTGGACTTAGAAAGTTTGTATCAAGTTTGGTGCTGTTTTGGCGTGGACTTAGGAAGTTTGTACCAAGTTTGTTACTGTTTTGGCGCGGACTTAGGAAGTTTGTACCAAGTTTGTTACTGTTTTGGCGTGGACTTAGGAAGTTTGTACCAAGTTTGTTACTGTTTTGGCGTGGACTTAGGAAGTTTGTACCAAGTTTGTTACTGTTTTGGCGTGGACTTAGGAAGTTTGTACCTAGTTTGTTACTGTTTTGGCGTGGACTTAGGAAGTTTGTACCAAGTTTGTTACTGTTTTGGCGTGGACTTAGGAAGTTTGTACCAAGTTTGTTACTGTTTGGCGTGGACTTAGGAAGTTTGTACCAAGTTTGTTACTGTTTTGGCGTGGACTTAGGAAGTTCGTATCAAGTTTGGTGCTGTTTTGGCGTGGACTTAGGAAGTTTGTACCTAGTTTGTTTCTGTTTTGGCGTGGACTTAGGAAGTTTGTACCAAGTTTGTTACTGTTTTGGCGCGGACTTAGGAAGTTTGTACCAAGTTTGTTACTGTTTTGGCGTGGACTTAGGAAGTTTGTACCTAGTTTGGTGCTGTTTTGGCGTGGACTTAGGAAGTTTTGTACCAAGTTTGGTGCTGTTTTGGCGTGGACTTAGGAAGTTTGTACCAAGTTTGGTGCTGTTTTGGCGTGGACTTAGGAAGTTTGTACCAAGTTTGTTACTGTTTTGGCGTGGACTTACGAAGTTTGTACCAAGTTTGTTACTGTTTTGGCGTGGACTTAGAAAGTTTGTATCAAGTTTGGTGCTGTTTTGGCGTGGACTTAGGAAGTTTGTACCTAGTTTGGTGCTGTTTTGGCGTGGACTTAGGAAGTTTGTACCAAGTTTGTTACTGTTTTGGCGTGGACTTAGGAAGTTTGTACCAAGTTTGTTACTGTTTTGGCGTGGACTTAGGAAGTTTGTACCAAGTTTGTTACTGTTTTGGCGTGGACTTAGGAAGTTTGTACCAAGTTTGGTGCTGTTTTGGCGTGGACTTAGGAAGTTTGTACCAAGTTTGTTACTGTTTTGGCGTGGACTTAGGAAGTTTGTATCAAGTTTGGTGCTGTTTGGCGTGGACTTAGAAAGTTTGTATCAAGTTTGGTGCTGTTTTGACGTGGACTTAGGAAGTTTGTACCAAGTTTGGTGCTGTTTTTGCGTGGACTTAGGAAGTTTGTACCAAGTTTGTTACTGTTTTGGCATGGACTTAGGAAGCTTGTACCAAGATTGTTACTGTTTTGGCGTGGACTTAGGAAGTTTGTACCAAGTTTGGTGCTGTTTTGGCGCGGACTTACGAAGTTTGTACCAAGTTTGGTGCTGTTTTGGCGTGGACTTAGGAAGTTTGTACCAAGTTTGGTGCTGTTTTGGCGTGGACTTAGGAAGTTTGTACCAAGTTTGTTACTGTTTTGGCGTGGACTTAGGAACTTTGCACCAAGTTTGTTACTGTTTTGGCGTGGACTTAGGAAGTTTGTACCAAGTTTGTTACTGTTTTGGCGTGGACTTAGGAAGTTTGTACCAAGTTTGGTGCTGTTTTGGCGTGGACTTAGGAAGTTTGTACCAAGTTTGTTACTGTTTTGGCGTGAACTTAGGAAGTTTGTACCAAGTTTGTTACTGTTTTGGCGTGGACTTAGGAAGTTTGTACCAAGTTTGGTGCTGTTTTGGCGTGGACTTAGGAAGTTTGTACCAAGTTTGTTACTGTTTTGGCGTGGACTTAGGAACTTTGCACCAAGTTTGTTACTGTTTTGGCGTGGACTTAGGAAGTTTGTACCAAGTTTGTTACTGTTTTGGCGTGGACTTAGGAAGTTTGTACCAAGTTTGGTGCTGTTTTGGCGTGGACTTAGGAAGTTTGTACCAAGTTTGTTACTGTTTTGGCGTGGACTTAGGAAGTTTGTACCAAGTTTGTTACTGTTTTGGCGTGGACTTAGGAAGTTTGTACCAAGTTTGTTACTGTTTTGGCGTGGACTTAGGAAGTTTGTACCAAGTTTGTTACTGTTTTCGCGTGGCCTTAGGAAGTTTGTTCCAAGTTTGTTACTGTTTTGGCATGGACTTGGGAAGCTTGTACCAAGTTTGGTGATGTTTTGGCGTGGACTTACGAAGTTTGTACCAAGTTTGGTGATGTTTTGGCGTGGACTTAGGAAGTTTGTATCAAGTTTGGTGCTGTTTTGGCGTGGACTTAGGAAGTTTGTACCAAGTTTGGTGATGTTTTGGCGTGGACTTACGAAGTTTGTACCAAGTTTGGTGCTGTTTTGGCGTGGACTTAGGAAGTTTGTACCAAGTTTGTTACTGTTTTGGCGTGGACTTAGGAAGTTTGTACCAAGTTTGTTACTGTTTTGGCGTGGACTTAGGAAGTTTGTACCAAGTTTGGTGCTGTTTTGGCGTGGACTTAGGAAGTTTGTACCAAGTTTGTTACTGTTTTGGCGTGGACTTAGGAAGTTTGTACCAAGTTTGTTACTGTTTTGGCGTGGACTTAGGAAGTTTGTACCAAGTTTGGTGATGTTTTGGCGCGGACTTACGAAGTTTGTACCAAGTTTGGTGATGTTTTGGCGTGGACTTAGGAAGTTTGTATCAAGTTTGGTGCTGTTTTGGCGTGGTCTTAGGAAGTTTGTACCAAGTTTGTTACTGTTTTGGCGTGGACTTAGGAAGTTTGTACCAAGTTTGTTACTGTTTTGGCGTGGACTTAGGAAGTTTGTACCAAGTTTGTTACTGTTTTGGCGTGGACTTAGGAAGTTTGTACCAAGTTTGGTGATGTTTTGGCGTGGACTTACGAAGTTTGTACCAAGTTTGGTGATGTTTTGGCGTGGACTTAGGAAGTTTGTATCAAGTTTGGTGCTGTTTTGGCGTGGACTTAGGAAGTTTGTACCAAGTTTGGTGATGTTTTGGCGTGGACTTACGAAGTTTGTACCAAGTTTGGTGCTGTTTTGGCGTGGACTTAGGAAGTTTGTACCAAGTTTGTTACTGTTTTGGCGTGGACTTAGGAAGTTTGTACCAAGTTTGTTACTGTTTTGGCGTGGACTTAGGAAGTTTGTACCAAGTTTGTTACTGTTTTGGCGTGGACTTAGGAAGTTTGTACCAAGTTTGTTACTGTTTTGGCGTGGACTTAGGAAGTTTGTACCAAGTTTGTTACTGTTTTGGCGTGGACTTAGGAAGTTTGTACCAAGTTTGTTACTGTTTTGGCGTGGACTTAGGAAGTTTGTACCAAGTTTGTTACTGTTTTGGCGTGGACTTAGGAAGTTAGTACCAAGTTTGGTGCTGTTTTGGCGTGGACTTAGGAAGTTTGTATCAAGTTTGTTGCTGTTTTGGCGTGGACTTAGGAAGTTTGTACCTAGTTTGTTTCTGTTTTGGCGTGGACTTAGGAAGTTTGTACCAAGTTTGTTTCTGTTTTGGCGCGGACTTACGAAGTTTGTACCAAGTTTGGTGCTGTTTTGGCGTGGACTTAGGAAGTTTGTACCAAGTTTGTTACTGTTTTGGCGTGGACTTAGGAAGTTTGTATCAAGTTTGGTGCTGTTTTGGCGTGGACTTAGGAAGTTTGTACCAAGTTTGTTACTGTTTTGGCGTGGACTTAGGAAGTTTGTACCAAGTTTGTAACTGTTTTGGCGTGGACTTAGGAAGTTTGTACCAAGTTTGGTGCTGTTTTGGCGTGGACTTAGGAAGTTTGTACCAAGTTTGGTGCTGTTTTGGCGTGGACTTAGGAAGTTTGTACCAAGTTTGGTGCTGTTTTGGCGTGGACTTAGAAAGTTTGTACCAAGTTTGGTGCTGTTTTGGCGTGGACTTAGGAAGTTTGTACCAAGTTTGGTGCTGTTTTGGCGTGGACTTAGGAAGTTTGTACCAAGTTTGTTACTGTTTTGGCGTGGACTTAGGAAGTTTGTACCAAGTTTGTTACTGTTTTGGCGTGGACTTAGGAAGTTTGTACCAAGTTTGGTGCTGTTTTGGCGTGGACTTAGGAAGTTTGTACCAAGTTTGTTACTGTTTTGGAGTGGACTTAGGAAGTTTGTACCAAGTTTGTTACTGTTTTGGCGCGGACTTACGAAGTTTGTACCAAGTTTGTTACTGTTTTGGCGTGGTCTTAGGAAGTTTGTATCAAGTTTGGTGCTGTTTTGGCGTGGACTTAGAAAGTTTGTACCAAGTTTGTTACTGTTTTGGCGTGGACTTAGGAAGTTTGTACCAAGTTTGGTGCTGTTTTGGCGTGGACTTAGGAAGTTTGTACCAAGTTTGTTACTGTTTTGGCGTGGACTTAGGAAGTTTGTACCAAGTTTGTTACTGTTTTGGCGTGGACTTAGGAAGTTTGTACCAAGTTTGGTGCTGTTTTGGCGTGGACTTAGGAAGTTTGTACCAAGTTTGTTACTGTTTTGGCGTGGACTTAGGAAGTTTGTACCAAGTTTGTTACTGTTTTGGCGTGGACTTAGGAAGTTTGTACCAAGTTTGTTACTGTTTTGGCGTGGACTTAGGAAGTTTGTACCAAGTTTGGTGCTGTTTTGGCGTGGACTTAGGAAGTTTGTACCAAGTTTGGTGCTGTTTTGGCGTGGACTTAGAAAGTTTGTACCAAGTTTGGTGCTGTTTTGGCGTGGACTTAGGAAGTTTGTACCAAGTTTGGTGCTGTTTTGGCGTGGACTTAGGAAGTTTGTACCAAGTTTGTTACTGTTTTGGCGTGGACTTAGGAAGTTTGTACCAAGTTTGTTACTGTTTTGGCGTGGACTTAGGAAGTTTGTACCAAGTTTGGTGCTGTTTTGGCGTGGACTTAGGAAGTTTGTACCAAGTTTGTTACTGTTTTGGAGTGGACTTAGGAAGTTTGTACCAAGTTTGTTACTGTTTTGGCGCGGACTTACGAAGTTTGTACCAAGTTTGTTACTGTTTTGGCGTGGTCTTAGGAAGTTTGTACCAAGTTTGGTGATGTTTTGGCGCGGACTTACGAAGTTTGTACCAAGTTTGGTGATGTTTTGGCGTGGACTTAGGAAGTTTGTATCAAGTTTGGTGCTGTTTTGGCGTGGTCTTAGGAAGTTTGTACCAAGTTTGTTACTGTTTTGGCGTGGACTTAGGAAGTTTGTACCAAGTTTGTTACTGTTTTGGCGTGGACTTAGGAAGTTTGTACCAAGTTTGTTACTGTTTTGGCGTGGACTTAGGAAGTTTGTACCAAGTTTGGTGATGTTTTGGCGTGGACTTACGAAGTTTGTACCAAGTTTGGTGATGTTTTGGCGTGGACTTAGGAAGTTTGTATCAAGTTTGGTGCTGTTTTGGCGTGGACTTAGGAAGTTTGTACCAAGTTTGGTGATGTTTTGGCGTGGACTTACGAAGTTTGTACCAAGTTTGGTGCTGTTTTGGCGTGGACTTAGGAAGTTTGTACCAAGTTTGTTACTGTTTTGGCGTGGACTTAGGAAGTTTGTACCAAGTTTGTTACTGTTTTGGCGTGGACTTAGGAAGTTTGTACCAAGTTTGTTACTGTTTTGGCGTGGACTTAGGAAGTTTGTACCAAGTTTGTTACTGTTTTGGCGTGGACTTAGGAAGTTTGTACCAAGTTTGTTACTGTTTTGGCGTGGACTTAGGAAGTTTGTACCAAGTTTGTTACTGTTTTGGCGTGGACTTAGGAAGTTTGTACCAAGTTTGTTACTGTTTTGGCGTGGACTTAGGAAGTTAGTACCAAGTTTGGTGCTGTTTTGGCGTGGACTTAGGAAGTTTGTATCAAGTTTGTTGCTGTTTTGGCGTGGACTTAGGAAGTTTGTACCTAGTTTGTTTCTGTTTTGGCGTGGACTTAGGAAGTTTGTACCAAGTTTGTTTCTGTTTTGGCGCGGACTTACGAAGTTTGTACCAAGTTTGGTGCTGTTTTGGCGTGGACTTAGGAAGTTTGTACCAAGTTTGTTACTGTTTTGGCGTGGACTTAGGAAGTTTGTATCAAGTTTGGTGCTGTTTTGGCGTGGACTTAGGAAGTTTGTACCAAGTTTGTTACTGTTTTGGCGTGGACTTAGGAAGTTTGTACCAAGTTTGTAACTGTTTTGGCGTGGACTTAGGAAGTTTGTACCAAGTTTGGTGCTGTTTTGGCGTGGACTTAGGAAGTTTGTACCAAGTTTGGTGCTGTTTTGGCGTGGACTTAGGAAGTTTGTACCAAGTTTGGTGCTGTTTTGGCGTGGACTTAGAAAGTTTGTACCAAGTTTGGTGCTGTTTTGGCGTGGACTTAGGAAGTTTGTACCAAGTTTGGTGCTGTTTTGGCGTGGACTTAGGAAGTTTGTACCAAGTTTGTTACTGTTTTGGCGTGGACTTAGGAAGTTTGTACCAAGTTTGTTACTGTTTTGGCGTGGACTTAGGAAGTTTGTACCAAGTTTGGTGCTGTTTTGGCGTGGACTTAGGAAGTTTGTACCAAGTTTGTTACTGTTTTGGAGTGGACTTAGGAAGTTTGTACCAAGTTTGTTACTGTTTTGGCGCGGACTTACGAAGTTTGTACCAAGTTTGTTACTGTTTTGGCGTGGTCTTAGGAAGTTTGTATCAAGTTTGGTGCTGTTTTGGCGTGGACTTAGAAAGTTTGTACCAAGTTTGTTACTGTTTTGGCGTGGACTTAGGAAGTTTGTACCAAGTTTGGTGCTGTTTTGGCGTGGACTTAGGAAGTTTGTACCAAGTTTGTTACTGTTTTGGCGTGGACTTAGGAAGTTTGTACCAAGTTTGTTACTGTTTTGGCGTGGACTTAGGAAGTTTGTACCAAGTTTGGTGCTGTTTTGGCGTGGACTTAGGAAGTTTGTACCAAGTTTGTTACTGTTTTGGCGTGGACTTAGGAAGTTTGTACCAAGTTTGTTACTGTTTTGGCGTGGACTTAGGAAGTTTGTACCAAGTTTGTTACTGTTTTGGCGTGGACTTAGGAAGTTTGTACCAAGTTTGTTACTGTTTTGGCGTGGACTTAGGAAGTTTGTACCAAGTTTGTTACTGTTTTGGCGTGGACTTAGGAAGTTTGTACCAAGTTTGGTGCTGTTTTGGCGTGGACTTAGGAAGTTTGTACCAAGTTTGTTACTGTTTTGGCGTGGACTTAGGAAGTTTGTACCAAGTTTGGTGCTGTTTTGGCGTGGACTTAGGAAGTTTGTACCAAGTTTGTTACTGTTTTGGCGTGGACTTAGGAAGTTTGTACCAAGTTTGTTACTGTTTTGGCGTGGACTTAGGAAGTTTGTACCAAGTTTGTTACTGTTTTGGCGTGGACTTAGGAAGTTTGTACCAAGTTTGTTACTGTTTTCGCGTGGACTTAGGAAGTTTGTACCAAGTTTGGTGCTGTTTTGGCGTGGACTTAGGAAGTTTGTACCAAGTTTGTTACTGTTTTGGCGCGGACTTACGAAGTTTGTACCAAATTTGTTACTGTTTTGGCGTGGACTTAGGAAGTTTGTACCAAGTTTGGTGCTGTTTTGGCGTGGACTTAGGAAGTTTGTATCAAGTTTGGTGCTGTTTTGGCGTGGACTTAGGAAGTTTGTACCTAGTTTGTTTCTGTTTTGGCGTGGACTTAGGAAGTTTGTACCAAGTTTGTTTCTGTTTTGGCGCGGACTTACGAAGTTTGTACCAAGTTTGGTGCTGTTTTGGCGTGGACTTAGGAAGTTTGTACCAAGTTTGTTACTGTTTTGGCGTGGACTTAGGAAGTTTGTACCAAGTTTGTAACTGTTTTGGCGTGGACTTAGGAAGTTTGTACCAAGTTTGGTGCTGTTTTGGCGTGGACTTAGGAAGTTTGTACCAAGTTTGGTGCTGTTTTGGCGTGGACTTAGGAAGTTTGTACCAAGTTTGGTGCTGTTTTGGCGTGGACTTAGAAAGTTTGTACCAAGTTTGGTGCTGTTTTGGCGTGGACTTAGGAAGTTTGTACCAAGTTTGGTGCTGTTTTGGCGTGGACTTAGGAAGTTTGTACCAAGTTTGTTACTGTTTTGGCGTGGACTTAGGAAGTTTGTACCAAGTTTGGTGCTGTTTTGGCGTGGACTTAGGAAGTTTGTACCAAGTTTGGTGCTGTTTTGGCGTGGACTTAGGAAGTTTGTACCAAGTTTGTTACTGTTTTGGCGTGGACTTAGGAAGTTTGTACCAAGTTTGTTACTGTTTTGGCGTGGACTTAGGAAGTTTGTACCAAGTTTGGTGCTGTTTTGGCGTGGACTTAGGAAGTTTGTACCTAGTTTGTTTCTGTTTTGGCGTGGACTTAGGAAGTTTGTACCAAGTTTGTTTCTGTTTTGGCGCGGACTTACGAAGTTTGTACCAAGTTTGGTGCTGTTTTGGCGTGGACTTAGGAAGTTTGTACCAAGTTTGTTACTGTTTTGGCGTGGACTTAGGAAGTTTGTACCAAGTTTGTTACTGTTTTGGCGTGGACTTAGGAAGTTTGTACCTAGTTTGTTTCTGTTTTGGCGTGGTCTTAGGAAGTTTGTATCAAGTTTGGTGCTGTTTTGGCGTGGACTTAGGAAGTTTGTATCAAGTTTGGTGCTGTTTTGGCGTGGACTTAGGAAGTTTGTACCAAGTTTGGTGCTGTTTTGGCGTGGACTTAGGAAGTTTGTACCAAGTTTGTTACTGTTTTGGCGTGGACTTAGGAAGTTTGTACCAAGTTTGTTACTGTTTTGGCGTGGACTTAGGAAGTTTGTACCAAGTTTGGTGCTGTTTTGGCGTGGACTTAGGAAGTTTGTACCTAGTTTGTTTCTGTTTTGGCGTGGACTTAGGAAGTTTGTACCAAGTTTGTTTCTGTTTTGGCGCGGACTTACGAAGTTTGTACCAAGTTTGGTGCTGTTTTGGCGTGGACTTAGGAAGTTTGTACCAAGTTTGTTACTGTTTTGGCGTGGACTTAGGAAGTTTGTACCAAGTTTGTTACTGTTTTGGCGTGGACTTAGGAAGTTTGTACCTAGTTTGTTTCTGTTTTGGCGTGGTCTTAGGAAGTTTGTATCAAGTTTGGTGCTGTTTTGGCGTGGACTTAGGAAGTTTGTATCAAGTTTGGTGCTGTTTTGGCGTGGACTTAGGAAGTTTGTACCTAGTTTGTTTCTGTTTTGGCGTGGACTTAGGAAGTTTGTACCAAGTTTGTTTCTGTTTTGGCGCGGACTTACGAAGTTTGTACCAAGTTTGGTGCTGTTTTGGCGTGGACTTAGGAAGTTTGTACCAAGTTTGTTACTGTTTTGGCGTGGACTTAGGAAGTTTGTACCAAGTTTGTAACTGTTTTGGCGTGGACTTAGGAAGTTTGTACCAAGTTTGGTGCTGTTTTGGCGTGGACTTAGGAAGTTTGTACCAAGTTTGGTGCTGTTTTGGCGTGGACTTAGGAAGTTTGTACCAAGTTTGGTGCTGTTTTGGCGTGGACTTAGAAAGTTTGTACCAAGTTTGGTGCTGTTTTGGCGTGGACTTAGGAAGTTTGTACCAAGTTTGGTGCTGTTTTGGCGTGGACTTAGGAAGTTTGTACCAAGTTTGTTACTGTTTTGGCGTGGACTTAGGAAGTTTGTACCAAGTTTGGTGCTGTTTTGGCGTGGACTTAGGAAGTTTGTACCAAGTTTGGTGCTGTTTTGGCGTGGACTTAGGAAGTTTGTACCAAGTTTGTTACTGTTTTGGCGTGGACTTAGGAAGTTTGTACCAAGTTTGTTACTGTTTTGGCGTGGACTTAGGAAGTTTGTACCAAGTTTGGTGCTGTTTTGGCGTGGACTTAGGAAGTTTGTACCTAGTTTGTTTCTGTTTTGGCGTGGACTTAGGAAGTTTGTACCAAGTTTGTTTCTGTTTTGGCGCGGACTTACGAAGTTTGTACCAAGTTTGGTGCTGTTTTGGCGTGGACTTAGGAAGTTTGTACCAAGTTTGTTACTGTTTTGGCGTGGACTTAGGAAGTTTGTACCAAGTTTGTTACTGTTTTGGCGTGGACTTAGGAAGTTTGTACCTAGTTTGTTTCTGTTTTGGCGTGGTCTTAGGAAGTTTGTATCAAGTTTGGTGCTGTTTTGGCGTGGACTTAGGAAGTTTGTATCAAGTTTGGTGCTGTTTTGGCGTGGACTTAGGAAGTTTGTACCAAGTTTGGTGCTGTTTTGGCGTGGACTTAGGAAGTTTGTACCAAGTTTGTTACTGTTTTGGCGTGGACTTAGGAAGTTTGTACCAAGTTTGTTACTGTTTTGGCGTGGACTTAGGAAGTTTGTACCAAGTTTGGTGCTGTTTTGGCGTGGACTTAGGAAGTTTGTACCTAGTTTGTTTCTGTTTTGGCGTGGACTTAGGAAGTTTGTACCAAGTTTGTTTCTGTTTTGGCGCGGACTTACGAAGTTTGTACCAAGTTTGGTGCTGTTTTGGCGTGGACTTAGGAAGTTTGTACCAAGTTTGTTACTGTTTTGGCGTGGACTTAGGAAGTTTGTACCAAGTTTGTTACTGTTTTGGCGTGGACTTAGGAAGTTTGTACCTAGTTTGTTTCTGTTTTGGCGTGGTCTTAGGAAGTTTGTATCAAGTTTGGTGCTGTTTTGGCGTGGACTTAGGAAGTTTGTATCAAGTTTGGTGCTGTTTTGGCGTGGACTTAGGAAGTTTGTACCTAGTTTGTTTCTGTTTTGGCGTGGACTTAGGAAGTTTGTACCAAGTTTGTTTCTGTTTTGGCGCGGACTTACGAAGTTTGTACCAAGTTTGGTGCTGTTTTGGCGTGGACTTAGGAAGTTTGTACCAAGTTTGTTACTGTTTTGGCGTGGACTTAGGAAGTTTGTACCAAGTTTGTAACTGTTTTGGCGTGGACTTAGGAAGTTTGTACCAAGTTTGGTGCTGTTTTGGCGTGGACTTAGGAAGTTTGTACCAAGTTTGGTGCTGTTTTGGCGTGGACTTAGGAAGTTTGTACCAAGTTTGGTGCTGTTTTGGCGTGGACTTAGAAAGTTTGTACCAAGTTTGGTGCTGTTTTGGCGTGGACTTAGGAAGTTTGTACCAAGTTTGGTGCTGTTTTGGCGTGGACTTAGGAAGTTTGTACCAAGTTTGTTACTGTTTTGGCGTGGACTTAGGAAGTTTGTACCAAGTTTGTTACTGTTTTGGCGTGGACTTAGGAAGTTTGTACCAAGTTTGGTGCTGTTTTGGCGTGGACTTAGGAAGTTTGTACCAAGTTTGTTACTGTTTTGGAGTGGACTTAGGAAGTTTGTACCAAGTTTGTTACTGTTTTGGCGCGGACTTACGAAGTTTGTACCAAGTTTGTTACTGTTTTGGCGTGGACTTAGGAAGTTTGTATCAAGTTTGGTGCTGTTTTGGCGTGGACTTAGAAAGTTTGTACCAAGTTTGTTACTGTTTTGGCGTGGACTTAGGAAGTTTGTACCAAGTTTGGTGCTGTTTTGGCGTGGACTTAGGAAGTTTGTACCAAGTTTGTTACTGTTTTGGCGTGGACTTAGGAAGTTTGTACCAAGTTTGTTACTGTTTTGGCGTGGACTTAGGAAGTTTGTACCAAGTTTGGTGCTGTTTTGGCGTGGACTTAGGAAGTTTGTACCAAGTTTGTTACTGTTTTGGCGTGGACTTAGGAAGTTTGTACCAAGTTTGTTACTGTTTTGGCGTGGACTTAGGAAGTTTGTACCAAGTTTGTTACTGTTTTGGCGTGGACTTAGGAAGTTTGTACCAAGTTTGTTACTGTTTTGGCGTGGACTTAGGAAGTTTGTACCAAGTTTGTTACTGTTTTGGCGTGGACTTAGGAAGTTTGTACCAAGTTTGGTGCTGTTTTGGCGTGGACTTAGGAAGTTTGTACCAAGTTTGTTACTGTTTTGGCGTGGACTTAGGAAGTTTGTACCAAGTTTGGTGCTGTTTTGGCGTGGACTTAGGAAGTTTGTACCAAGTTTGTTACTGTTTTGGCGTGGACTTAGGAAGTTTGTACCAAGTTTGTTACTGTTTTGGCGTGGACTTAGGAAGTTTGTACCAAGTTTGTTACTGTTTTGGCGTGGACTTAGGAAGTTTGTACCAAGTTTGTTACTGTTTTCGCGTGGACTTAGGAAGTTTGTACCAAGTTTGGTGCTGTTTTGGCGTGGACTTAGGAAGTTTGTACCAAGTTTGTTACTGTTTTGGCGCGGACTTACGAAGTTTGTACCAAATTTGTTACTGTTTTGGCGTGGACTTAGGAAGTTTGTACCAAGTTTGGTGCTGTTTTGGCGTGGACTTAGGAAGTTTGTACCAAGTTTGTTACTGTTTTGGCGTGGACTTAGGAAGTTTGTACCAAGTTTGTTACTGTTTTGGCGTGGGCTTAGGAAGTTTGTACCAAGTTTGTTACTGTTTTGGCGTGGACTTAGGAAGTTTGTACCAAGTTTGTTACTGTTTTGGCGTGGACTTAGGAAGTTTGTACCAAGTTTGTTACTGTTTTGGCGTGGACTTAGGAAGTTTGTACCAAGTTTGTTACTGTTTTCGCGTGGACTTAGGAAGTTTGTACCAAGTTTGTTACTGTTTTGGCGTGGACTTAGGAAGTTTGTACCAAGTTTGTTACTGTTTTGGCGTGGACTTAGGAAGTTTGTACCAAGTTTGTTACTGTTTTGGCGTGGACTTAGGAAGTTTGTACCAAGTTTGGTGCTGTTTTGGCGCGGACTTACGAAGTTTGTACCAAGTTTGGTGCTGTTTTGGCGTGGACTTAGGAAGTTTGTACCTAGTTTGTTTCTGTTTTGGCGTGGACTTAGGAAGTTTGTACCAAGTTTGTTACTGTTTTGGCGCGGACTTACAAAGTTTGTACCAAGTTTGGTGCTGTTTTGGCGTGGACTTAGGAAGTTTGTACCAAGTTTGTTACTGTTTTGGCGTGGACTTAGGAAGTTTGTACCAAGTTTGGTGCTGTTTTGGCGTGGACTTAGGAAGTTTGTACCAAGTTTGGTGCTGTTTTGGCGTGGACTTAGGAAGTTTGTACCAAGTTTGTTACTGTTTTGGCGTGGACTTAGGAAGTTTGTACCAAGTTTGTTACTGTTTTGGCGTGGACTTAGGAAGTTTGTACCAAGTTTGTTACTGTTTTGGCGTGGGCTTAGGAAGTTTGTACCAAGTTTGTTACTGTTTTGGCGTGGACTTAGGAAGTTTGTACCAAGTTTGTTACTGTTTTGGCGTGGACTTAGGAAGTTTGTACCAAGTTTGTTACTGTTTTGGCGTGGACTTAGGAAGTTTGTACCAAGTTTGTTACTGTTTTGGCGTGGACTTAGGAAGTTTGTACCAAGTTTGTTACTGTTTTGGCGTGGACTTAGGAAGTTTGTACCAAGTTTGTTACTGTTTTGGCGTGGACTTAGGAAGTTTGTACCAAGTTTGGTGCTGTTTTGGCGTGGACTTAGGAAGTTTGTACCAAGTTTGTTACTGTTTTGGCGTGGACTTAGGAAGTTTGTACCAAGTTTGGTGCTGTTTTGGCGTGGACTTAGGAAGTTTGTACCAAGTTTGTTACTGTTTTGGCGTGGACTTAGGAAGTTTGTACCAAGTTTGTTACTGTTTTGGCGTGGACTTAGGAAGTTTGTACCAAGTTTGTTACTGTTTTGGCGTGGACTTAGGAAGTTTGTACCAAGTTTGTTACTGTTTTCGCGTGGACTTAGGAAGTTTGTACCAAGTTTGGTGCTGTTTTGGCGTGGACTTAGGAAGTTTGTACCAAGTTTGTTACTGTTTTGGCGCGGACTTACGAAGTTTGTACCAAATTTGTTACTGTTTTGGCGTGGACTTAGGAAGTTTGTACCAAGTTTGTTACTGTTTTGGCGTGGACTTAGGAAGTTTGTACCAAGTTTGGTGCTGTTTTGGCGCGGACTTACGAAGTTTGTACCAAGTTTGGTGCTGTTTTGGCGTGGACTTAGGAAGTTTGTACCTAGTTTGTTTCTGTTTTGGCGTGGACTTAGGAAGTTTGTACCAAGTTTGTTTCTGTTTTGGCGCGGACTTACAAAGTTTGTACCAAGTTTGGTGCTGTTTTGGCGTGGACTTAGGAAGTTTGTACCAAGTTTGTTACTGTTTTGGCGTGGACTTAGGAAGTTTGTACCAAGTTTGGTGCTGTTTTGGCGTGGACTTAGGAAGTTTGTACCAAGTTTGGTGCTGTTTTGGCGTGGACTTAGGAAGTTTGTACCAAGTTTGTTACTGTTTTGGCGTGGACTTAGGAAGTTTGTACCAAGTTTGTTACTGTTTTGGCGTGGACTTAGGAAGTTTGTACCAAGTTTGTTACTGTTTTGGCGTGGACTTAGGAAGTTTGTACCAAGTTTGGTGCTGTTTTGGCGTGGACTTAGGAAGTTTGTATCAAGTTTGGTGCTGTTTTGGCGTGGACTTAGGAAGTTTGTACCTAGTTTGTTTCTGTTTTGGCGTGGACTTAGGAAGTTTGTACCAAGTTTGTTTCTGTTTTGGCGCGGACTTACGAAGTTTGTACCAAGTTTGGTGCTGTTTTGGCGTGGACTTAGGAAGTTTGTACCAAGTTTGTTACTGTTTTGGCGTGGACTTAGGAAGTTTGTATCAAGTTTGGTGCTGTTTTGGCGTGGACTTAGGAAGTTTGTACCAAGTTTGTTACTGTTTTGGCGTGGACTTAGGAAGTTTGTACCAAGTTTGTAACTGTTTTGGCGTGGACTTAGGAAGTTTGTACCAAGTTTGGTGCTGTTTTGGCGTGGACTTAGGAAGTTTGTACCAAGTTTGGTGCTGTTTTGGCGTGGACTTAGGAAGTTTGTACCAAGTTTGGTGCTGTTTTGGCGTGGACTTAGAAAGTTTGTACCAAGTTTGGTGCTGTTTTGGCGTGGACTTAGGAAGTTTGTACCAAGTTTGGTGCTGTTTTGGCGTGGACTTAGGAAGTTTGTACCAAGTTTGTTACTGTTTTGGCGTGGACTTAGGAAGTTTGTACCAAGTTTGTTACTGTTTTGGCGTGGACTTAGGAAGTTTGTACCAAGTTTGGTGCTGTTTTGGCGTGGACTTAGGAAGTTTGTACCAAGTTTGTTACTGTTTTGGAGTGGACTTAGGAAGTTTGTACCAAGTTTGTTACTGTTTTGGCGCGGACTTACGAAGTTTGTACCAAGTTTGTTACTGTTTTGGCGTGGTCTTAGGAAGTTTGTATCAAGTTTGGTGCTGTTTTGGCGTGGACTTAGAAAGTTTGTACCAAGTTTGTTACTGTTTTGGCGTGGACTTAGGAAGTTTGTACCAAGTTTGGTGCTGTTTTGGCGTGGACTTAGGAAGTTTGTACCAAGTTTGTTACTGTTTTGGCGTGGACTTAGGAAGTTTGTACCAAGTTTGTTACTGTTTTGGCGTGGACTTAGGAAGTTTGTACCAAGTTTGGTGCTGTTTTGGCGTGGACTTAGGAAGTTTGTACCAAGTTTGTTACTGTTTTGGCGTGGACTTAGGAAGTTTGTACCAAGTTTGTTACTGTTTTGGCGTGGACTTAGGAAGTTTGTACCAAGTTTGTTACTGTTTTGGCGTGGACTTAGGAAGTTTGTACCAAGTTTGTTACTGTTTTGGCGTGGACTTAGGAAGTTTGTACCAAGTTTGTTACTGTTTTGGCGTGGACTTAGGAAGTTTGTACCAAGTTTGGTGCTGTTTTGGCGTGGACTTAGGAAGTTTGTACCAAGTTTGTTACTGTTTTGGCGTGGACTTAGGAAGTTTGTACCAAGTTTGGTGCTGTTTTGGCGTGGACTTAGGAAGTTTGTACCAAGTTTGTTACTGTTTTGGCGTGGACTTAGGAAGTTTGTACCAAGTTTGTTACTGTTTTGGCGTGGACTTAGGAAGTTTGTACCAAGTTTGTTACTGTTTTGGCGTGGACTTAGGAAGTTTGTACCAAGTTTGTTACTGTTTTCGCGTGGACTTAGGAAGTTTGTACCAAGTTTGGTGCTGTTTTGGCGTGGACTTAGGAAGTTTGTACCAAGTTTGTTACTGTTTTGGCGCGGACTTACGAAGTTTTTACCAAATTTGTTACTGTTTTGGCGTGGACTTAGGAAGTTTGTACCAAGTTTGGTGCTGTTTTGGCGTGGACTTAGGAAGTTTGTATCAAGTTTGGTGCTGTTTTGGCGTGGACTTAGGAAGTTTGTACCTAGTTTGTTTCTGTTTTGGCGTGGACTTAGGAAGTTTGTACCAAGTTTGTTTCTGTTTTGGCGCGGACTTACGAAGTTTGTACCAAGTTTGGTGCTGTTTTGGCGTGGACTTAGGAAGTTTGTACCAAGTTTGTTACTGTTTTGGCGTGGACTTAGGAAGTTTGTATCAAGTTTGGTGCTGTTTTGGCGTGGACTTAGGAAGTTTGTACCAAGTTTGTTACTGTTTTGGCGTGGACTTAGGAAGTTTGTACCAAGTTTGTAACTGTTTTGGCGTGGACTTAGGAAGTTTGTACCAAGTTTGGTGCTGTTTTGGCGTGGACTTAGGAAGTTTGTACCAAGTTTGGTGCTGTTTTGGCGTGGACTTAGGAAGTTTGTACCAAGTTTGGTGCTGTTTTGGCGTGGACTTAGAAAGTTTGTACCAAGTTTGGTGCTGTTTTGGCGTGGACTTAGGAAGTTTGTACCAAGTTTGGTGCTGTTTTGGCGTGGACTTAGGAAGTTTGTACCAAGTTTGTTACTGTTTTGGCGTGGACTTAGGAAGTTTGTACCAAGTTTGTTACTGTTTTGGCGTGGACTTAGGAAGTTTGTACCAAGTTTGGTGCTGTTTTGGCGTGGACTTAGGAAGTTTGTACCAAGTTTGTTACTGTTTTGGAGTGGACTTAGGAAGTTTGTACCAAGTTTGTTACTGTTTTGGCGCGGACTTACGAAGTTTGTACCAAGTTTGTTACTGTTTTGGCGTGGACTTAGGAAGTTTGTATCAAGTTTGGTGCTGTTTTGGCGTGGACTTAGAAAGTTTGTACCAAGTTTGTTACTGTTTTGGCGTGGACTTAGGAAGTTTGTACCAAGTTTGGTGCTGTTTTGGCGTGGACTTAGGAAGTTTGTACCAAGTTTGTTACTGTTTTGGCGTGGACTTAGGAAGTTTGTACCAAGTTTGTTACTGTTTTGGCGTGGACTTAGGAAGTTTGTACCAAGTTTGGTGCTGTTTTGGCGTGGACTTAGGAAGTTTGTACCAAGTTTGTTACTGTTTTGGCGTGGACTTAGGAAGTTTGTACCAAGTTTGTTACTGTTTTGGCGTGGACTTAGGAAGTTTGTACCAAGTTTGTTACTGTTTTGGCGTGGACTTAGGAAGTTTGTACCAAGTTTGTTACTGTTTTGGCGTGGACTTAGGAAGTTTGTACCAAGTTTGTTACTGTTTTGGCGTGGACTTAGGAAGTTTGTACCAAGTTTGGTGCTGTTTTGGCGTGGACTTAGGAAGTTTGTACCAAGTTTGTTACTGTTTTGGCGTGGACTTAGGAAGTTTGTACCAAGTTTGGTGCTGTTTTGGCGTGGACTTAGGAAGTTTGTACCAAGTTTGTTACTGTTTTGGCGTGGACTTAGGAAGTTTGTACCAAGTTTGGTGCTGTTTTGGCGTGGACTTAGGAAGTTTGTACCAAGTTTGTTACTGTTTTGGCGTGGACTTAGGAAGTTTGTACCAAGTTTGTTACTGTTTTGGCGTGGACTTAGGAAGTTTGTACCAAGTTTGTTACTGTTTTGGCGTGGACTTAGGAAGTTTGTACCAAGTTTGTTACTGTTTTGGCGCGGACTTACGAAGTTTGTACCAAGTTTGTTACTGTTTTGGCGTGGATTTAGGAACTTTGCACCAAGTTTGTTACTGTTTTGGCGTGGACTTAGGAAGTTTGTTTCAAGTTTGGTGCTGTTTTGGCGTGGACTTAGGAAGTTTGTACCAAGTTTGTTACTGTTTTGGCGTGGACTTAGGAAGTTTGTACCAAGTTTGGTGCTGTTTTGGCGTGGACTTAGGAAGTTTGTATCAAGTTTGGTGCTGTTTTGGCGTGGACTTAGAAAGTTTGTATCAAGTTTGTTACTGTTTTGGCGTGGACTTAGGAAGTTTGTACCAAGTTTGGTGCTGTTTTGGCGTGGACTTAGGAAGTTTGTATCAAGTTTGGTGCTGTTTTGGCGTGGACTTAGGAAGTTTGTACCAAGTTTGTTACTGTTTTGGCGTGGACTTAGGAAGTTTGTACCAAGTTTGTTACTGTTTTGGCTTGGACTTTGAAAGTTTGTATCAAGTTTGGTGCTGTTTTGGCGTGGACTTAGGAAGTTTGTACCAAGTTTGTTACTGTTTTGGCGTGGACTTAGGAAGTTTGTATCAAGTTTGGTGCTGTTTTGGCGTGGACTTTGAAAGTTTGTATCAAGTTTGGTGCTGTTTTGGCGTGGACTTAGAAAGTTTGTATCAAGTTTGTTACTGTTTTGGCGTGGACTTAGGAAGTTTGTACCAAGTTTGTTACTGTTTTGGCGTGGACTTAGGAAGTTTGTACCAAGTTTGTTACTGTTTTGGCGTGGACTTAGGAAGTTTGTACCAAGTTTGGTGCTGTTTTGGCGTGGACTTAGGAAGTTTGTACCAAGTTTGTTACTGTTTTGGCGTGGACTTAGGAAGTTTGTACCAAGTTTGGTGCTGTTTTGGCGTGGACTTAGGAAGTTTGTACCAAGTTTGTTACTGTTTTGGCGTGGACTTAGGAAGTTTGTACCAAGTTTGGTGCTGTTTTGGCGTGGACTTAGGAAGTTTGTACCAAGTTTGTTACTGTTTTGGCGTGGACTTAGGAAGTTTGTACCAAGTTTGTTACTGTTTTGGCGTGGACTTAGGAAGTTTGTACCAAGTTTGTTACTGTTTTGGCGTGGACTTAGGAAGTTTGTACCAAGTTTGTTACTGTTTTGGCGCGGACTTACGAAGTTTGTACCAAGTTTGTTACTGTTTTGGCGTGGATTTAGGAACTTTGCACCAAGTTTGTTACTGTTTTGGCGTGGACTTAGGAAGTTTGTTTCAAGTTTGGTGCTGTTTTGGCGTGGACTTAGGAAGTTTGTACCAAGTTTGTTACTGTTTTGGCGTGGACTTAGGAAGTTTGTACCAAGTTTGGTGCTGTTTTGGCGTGGACTTAGGAAGTTTGTATCAAGTTTGGTGCTGTTTTGGCGTGGACTTAGAAAGTTTGTATCAAGTTTGTTACTGTTTTGGCGTGGACTTAGGAAGTTTGTACCAAGTTTGGTGCTGTTTTGGCGTGGACTTAGGAAGTTTGTATCAAGTTTGGTGCTGTTTTGGCGTGGACTTAGGAAGTTTGTACCAAGTTTGTTACTGTTTTGGCGTGGACTTAGGAAGTTTGTACCAAGTTTGGTGCTGTTTTGGCGTGGACTTAGGAAGTTTGTATCAAGTTTGGTGCTGTTTTGGCGTGGACTTAGGAAGTTTGTACCAAGTTTGTTACTGTTTTGGCGTGGACTTAGGAAGTTTGTATCAAGTTTGGTGCTGTTTTGGCGTGGACTTTGAAAGTTTGTATCAAGTTTGGTGCTGTTTTGGCGTGGACTTAGAAAGTTTGTATCAAGTTTGTTACTGTTTTGGCGTGGACTTAGGAAGTTTGTACCAAGTTTGTTACTGTTTTGGCGTGGACTTAGGAAGTTTGTACCAAGTTTGGTGCTGTTTTGGCGTGGACTTAGGAAGTTTGTACCAAGTTTGTTACTGTTTTGGCGTGGACTTAGGAAGTTTGTACCAAGTTTGTTACTGTTTTGGCGTGGGCTTAGGAAGTTTGTACCAAGTTTGTTACTGTTTTGGCGTGGACTTAGGAAGTTTGTACCAAGTTTGGTGCTGTTTTGGCGTGGACTTAGGAAGTTTGTATCAAGTTTGGTGCTGTTTTGGCGTGGACTTAGGAAGTTTGTACCAAGTTTGTTACTGTTTTGGCGTGGACTTAGGAAGTTTGTATCAAGTTTGGTGCTGTTTTGGCGTGGACTTTGAAAGTTTGTATCAAGTTTGGTGCTGTTTTGGCGTGGACTTAGAAAGTTTGTATCAAGTTTGTTACTGTTTTGGCGCGGACTTACGAAGTTTGTACCAAGTTTGTTACTGTTTTGGCGTGGACTTAGGAAGTTTGTATCAAGTTTGGTGCTGTTTTGGCGTGGACTTAGAAAGTTTGTACCAAGTTTGTTACTGTTTTGGCGTGGACTTAGGAAGTTTGTACCAAGTTTGGTGCTGTTTTGGCGTGGACTTAGGAAGTTTGTACCAAGTTTGTTACTGTTTTGGCGTGGACTTAGGAAGTTTGTACCAAGTTTGTTACTGTTTTGGCGTGGACTTAGGAAGTTTGTACCAAGTTTGGTGCTGTTTTGGCGTGGACTTAGGAAGTTTGTACCAAGTTTGTTACTGTTTTGGCGTGGACTTAGGAAGTTTGTACCAAGTTTGTTACTGTTTTGGCGTGGACTTAGGAAGTTTGTACCAAGTTTGTTACTGTTTTGGCGTGGACTTAGGAAGTTTGTACCAAGTTTGTTACTGTTTTGGCGTGGACTTAGGAAGTTTGTACCAAGTTTGTTACTGTTTTGGCGTGGACTTAGGAAGTTTGTACCAAGTTTGGTGCTGTTTTGGCGTGGACTTAGGAAGTTTGTACCAAGTTTGTTACTGTTTTGGCGTGGACTTAGGAAGTTTGTACCAAGTTTGGTGCTGTTTTGGCGTGGACTTAGGAAGTTTGTACCAAGTTTGTTACTGTTTTGGCGTGGACTTAGGAAGTTTGTACCAAGTTTGGTGCTGTTTTGGCGTGGACTTAGGAAGTTTGTACCAAGTTTGTTACTGTTTTGGCGTGGACTTAGGAAGTTTGTACCAAGTTTGTTACTGTTTTGGCGTGGACTTAGGAAGTTTGTACCAAGTTTGTTACTGTTTTGGCGTGGACTTAGGAAGTTTGTACCAAGTTTGTTACTGTTTTGGCGCGGACTTACGAAGTTTGTACCAAGTTTGTTACTGTTTTGGCGTGGATTTAGGAACTTTGCACCAAGTTTGTTACTGTTTTGGCGTGGACTTAGGAAGTTTGTTTCAAGTTTGGTGCTGTTTTGGCGTGGACTTAGGAAGTTTGTACCAAGTTTGTTACTGTTTTGGCGTGGACTTAGGAAGTTTGTACCAAGTTTGGTGCTGTTTTGGCGTGGACTTAGGAAGTTTGTATCAAGTTTGGTGCTGTTTTGGCGTGGACTTAGAAAGTTTGTATCAAGTTTGTTACTGTTTTGGCGTGGACTTAGGAAGTTTGTACCAAGTTTGGTGCTGTTTTGGCGTGGACTTAGGAAGTTTGTATCAAGTTTGGTGCTGTTTTGGCGTGGACTTAGGAAGTTTGTACCAAGTTTGTTACTGTTTTGGCGTGGACTTAGGAAGTTTGTACCAAGTTTGTTACTGTTTTGGCTTGGACTTTGAAAGTTTGTATCAAGTTTGGTGCTGTTTTGGCGTGGACTTAGGAAGTTTGTACCAAGTTTGTTACTGTTTTGGCGTGGACTTAGGAAGTTTGTATCAAGTTTGGTGCTGTTTTGGCGTGGACTTTGAAAGTTTGTATCAAGTTTGGTGCTGTTTTGGCGTGGACTTAGAAAGTTTGTATCAAGTTTGTTACTGTTTTGGCGTGGACTTAGGAAGTTTGTACCAAGTTTGTTACTGTTTTGGCGTGGACTTAGGAAGTTTGTACCAAGTTTGTTACTGTTTTGGCGTGGACTTAGGAAGTTTGTACCAAGTTTGGTGCTGTTTTGGCGTGGACTTAGGAAGTTTGTACCAAGTTTGTTACTGTTTTGGCGTGGACTTAGGAAGTTTGTACCAAGTTTGGTGCTGTTTTGGCGTGGACTTAGGAAGTTTGTACCAAGTTTGTTACTGTTTTGGCGTGGACTTAGGAAGTTTGTACCAAGTTTGGTGCTGTTTTGGCGTGGACTTAGGAAGTTTGTACCAAGTTTGTTACTGTTTTGGCGTGGACTTAGGAAGTTTGTACCAAGTTTGTTACTGTTTTGGCGTGGACTTAGGAAGTTTGTACCAAGTTTGTTACTGTTTTGGCGTGGACTTAGGAAGTTTGTACCAAGTTTGTTACTGTTTTGGCGCGGACTTACGAAGTTTGTACCAAGTTTGTTACTGTTTTGGCGTGGATTTAGGAACTTTGCACCAAGTTTGTTACTGTTTTGGCGTGGACTTAGGAAGTTTGTTTCAAGTTTGGTGCTGTTTTGGCGTGGACTTAGGAAGTTTGTACCAAGTTTGTTACTGTTTTGGCGTGGACTTAGGAAGTTTGTACCAAGTTTGGTGCTGTTTTGGCGTGGACTTAGGAAGTTTGTATCAAGTTTGGTGCTGTTTTGGCGTGGACTTAGAAAGTTTGTATCAAGTTTGTTACTGTTTTGGCGTGGACTTAGGAAGTTTGTACCAAGTTTGGTGCTGTTTTGGCGTGGACTTAGGAAGTTTGTATCAAGTTTGGTGCTGTTTTGGCGTGGACTTAGGAAGTTTGTACCAAGTTTGTTACTGTTTTGGCGTGGACTTAGGAAGTTTGTACCAAGTTTGGTGCTGTTTTGGCGTGGACTTAGGAAGTTTGTATCAAGTTTGGTGCTGTTTTGGCGTGGACTTAGGAAGTTTGTACCAAGTTTGTTACTGTTTTGGCGTGGACTTAGGAAGTTTGTATCAAGTTTGGTGCTGTTTTGGCGTGGACTTTGAAAGTTTGTATCAAGTTTGGTGCTGTTTTGGCGTGGACTTAGAAAGTTTGTATCAAGTTTGTTACTGTTTTGGCGTGGACTTAGGAAGTTTGTACCAAGTTTGTTACTGTTTTGGCGTGGACTTAGGAAGTTTGTACCAAGTTTGGTGCTGTTTTGGCGTGGACTTAGGAAGTTTGTACCAAGTTTGTTACTGTTTTGGCGTGGACTTAGGAAGTTTGTACCAAGTTTGTTACTGTTTTGGCGTGGGCTTAGGAAGTTTGTACCAAGTTTGTTACTGTTTTGGCGTGGACTTAGGAAGTTTGTACCAAGTTTGTTACTGTTTTGGCGTGGACTTAGGAAGTTTGTACCAAGTTTGTTACTGTTTTGGCGTGGACTTAGGAAGTTTGTACCAAGTTTGTTACTGTTTTCGCGTGGACTTAGGAAGTTTGTACCAAGTTTGTTACTGTTTTGGCGTGGACTTAGGAAGTTTGTACCAAGTTTGTTACTGTTTTGGCGTGGACTTAGGAAGTTTGTACCAAGTTTGTTACTGTTTTGGCGTGGACTTAGGAAGTTTGTACCAAGTTTGGTGCTGTTTTGGCGCGGACTTACGAAGTTTGTACCAAGTTTGGTGCTGTTTTGGCGTGGACTTAGGAAGTTTGTACCTAGTTTGTTTCTGTTTTGGCGTGGACTTAGGAAGTTTGTACCAAGTTTGTTTCTGTTTTGGCGCGGACTTACAAAGTTTGTACCAAGTTTGGTGCTGTTTTGGCGTGGACTTAGGAAGTTTGTACCAAGTTTGTTACTGTTTTGGCGTGGACTTAGGAAGTTTGTACCAAGTTTGGTGCTGTTTTGGCGTGGACTTAGGAAGTTTGTACCAAGTTTGGTGCTGTTTTGGCGTGGACTTAGGAAGTTTGTACCAAGTTTGTTACTGTTTTGGCGTGGACTTAGGAAGTTTGTACCAAGTTTGTTACTGTTTTGGCGTGGACTTAGGAAGTTTGTACCAAGTTTGTTACTGTTTTGGCGTGGGCTTAGGAAGTTTGTACCAAGTTTGTTACTGTTTTGGCGTGGACTTAGGAAGTTTGTACCAAGTTTGTTACTGTTTTGGCGTGGACTTAGGAAGTTTGTACCAAGTTTGTTACTGTTTTGGCGTGGACTTAGGAAGTTTGTACCAAGTTTGTTACTGTTTTGGCGTGGACTTAGGAAGTTTGTACCAAGTTTGGTGCTGTTTTGGCGCGGACTTACGAAGTTTGTACCAAGTTTGGTGCTGTTTTGGCGTGGACTTAGGAAGTTTGTACCAAGTTTGTTACTGTTTTGGCGTGGTCTTATGAAGTTTGTACCAAGTTGGGTGCTGTTTTGGCGTGGTCTTATGAAGTTTGTACCAAGTTTGTTACTGTTTTGGCGTGGACTTAGGAAGTTTGTACCAAGTTTGGTGCTGTTTTGGCGTGGACTTAGGAAGTTTGTACCAAGTTTGGTGCTGTTTTGGCGTGGACTTAGGAAGTTTGTACCAAGTTTGTTACTGTTTTGGCGTGGACTTAGGAAGTTTGTACCAAGTTTGTTACTGTTTTGGCGTGGACTTAGGAAGTTTGTACCAAGTTTGTTACTGTTTTGGCGTGGACTTAGGAAGTTTGTACCAAGTTTGTTACTGTTTTGGCGTGGACTTAGGAAGTTTGTACCAAGTTTGTTACTGTTTTGGCGTGGACTTAGGAAGTTTGTACCAAGTTTGGTGCTGTTTTGGCGTGGACTTAGGAAGTTTGTACCAAGTTTGTTACTGTTTTGGCGTGGACTTAGGAAGTTTGTACCAAGTTTGGTGCTGTTTTGGCGTGGACTTAGGAAGTTTGTACCAAGTTTGTTACTGTTTTGGCGTGGACTTAGGAAGTTTGTACCAAGTTTGTTACTGTTTTGGCGTGGACTTAGGAAGTTTGTACCAAGTTTGGTGCTGTTTTGGCGTGGACTTAGGAAGTTTGTACCAAGTTTGTTACTGTTTTGGCGTGGACTTAGGAAGTTTGTACCAAGTTTGTTACTGTTTTGGCGTGGACTTAGGAAGTTTGTACCAAGTTTGTTACTGTTTTGGCGTGGACTTAGGAAGTTTGTACCAAGTTTGTTACTGTTTTGGCGTGGACTTAGGAAGTTTGTACCAAGTTTGTTACTGTTTTGGCGTGGACTTAGGAAGTTTGTACCAAGTTTGGTGCTGTTTTGGCGTGGACTTAGGAAGTTTGTACCAAGTTTGTTACTGTTTTGGCGTGGACTTAGGAAGTTTGTACCAAGTTTGGTGCTGTTTTGGCGTGGACTTAGGAAGTTTGTACCAAGTTTGTTACTGTTTTGGCGTGGACTTAGGAAGTTTGTACCAAGTTTGTTACTGTTTTGGCGTGGACTTAGGAAGTTTGTACCAAGTTTGTTACTGTTTTGGCGTGGACTTAGGAAGTTTGTACCAAGTTTGTTACTGTTTTCGCGTGGACTTAGGAAGTTTGTACCAAGTTTGGTGCTGTTTTGGCGTGGACTTAGGAAGTCTGTACCAAGTTTGTTACTGTTTTGGCGTGGACTTAGGAAGTTTGTACCAAGTTTGGTGCTGTTTTGGCGTGGACTTAGGAAGTTTGTACCAAGTTTGTTACTGTTTTGGCGTGGACTTAGGAAGTTTGTACCAAGTTTGTTACTGTTTTGGCGTGGACTTAGGAAGTTTGTACCAAGTTTGTTACTGTTTTGGCGTGGACTTAGGAAGTTTGTACCAAGTTTGTTACTGTTTTCGCGTGGACTTAGGAAGTTTGTACCAAGTTTGGTGCTGTTTTGGCGTGGACTTAGGAAGTTTGTACCAAGTTTGTTACTGTTTTGGCGCGGACTTACGAAGTTTGTACCAAATTTGTTACTGTTTTGGCGTGGACTTAGGAAGTTTGTACCAAGTTTGGTGCTGTTTTGGCGTGGACTTAGGAAGTTTGTACCAAGTTTGTTACTGTTTTGGCGTGGACTTAGGAAGTTTGTACCAAGTTTGTTACTGTTTTGGCGTGGGCTTAGGAAGTTTGTACCAAGTTTGTTACTGTTTTGGCGTGGACTTAGGAAGTTTGTACCAAGTTTGTTACTGTTTTGGCGTGGACTTAGGAAGTTTGTTCCAAGTTTGGTGCTGTTTTGGCGTGGACTTAGGAAGTTTGTACCAAGTTTGTTACTGTTTTGGCGTGGACTTAGGAAGTTTGTACCAAGTTTGGTGCTGTTTTGGCGTGGACTTAGGAAGTTTGTACCAAGTTTGTTACTGTTTTGGCGTGGACTTAGGAAGTTTGTACCAAGTTTGTTACTGTTTTGGCGTGGACTTAGGAAGTTTGTACCAAGTTTGTTACTGTTTTGGCGTGGACTTAGGAAGTTTGTACCAAGTTTGTTACTGTTTTGGCGTGGACTTAGGAAGTTTGTACCAAGTTTGGTGCTGTTTTGGCGTGGACTTAGGAAGTTTGTACCAAGTTTGTTACTGTTTTGGCGTGGACTTAGGAAGTTTGTACCAAGTTTGTTACTGTTTTGGCGTGGACTTAGGAAGTTTGTATCAAGTTTGGTGCTGTTTTGGCGTGGACTTAGGAAGTTTGTACTTAGTTTGTTTCTGTTTTGGCGTGGACTTAGGAAGTTTGTACCAAGTTTGTTACTGTTTTGGCGTGGACTTAGGAAGTTTGTACCAAGTTTGTTACTGTTTTGGCGTGGACTTAGGAAGTTTGTACCAAGTTTGGTGCTGTTTTGGCGTGGACTTAGGAAGTTTGTACAAAGTTTGTTACTGTTTTGGCGTGGACTTAGGAAGTTTGTACCAAGTTTGTTACTGTTTTGGCGTGGACTTAGGAAGTTTGTACCAAGTTTGTTACTGTTTTGGCGTGGACTTAGGAAGTTTGTACCAAGTTTGTTACTGTTTTGGCGTGGGCTTAGGAAGTTTGTACCAAGTTTGTTACTGTTTTGGCGTGGACTTAGGAAGTTTGTACCAAGTTTGTTACTGTTTTGGCGTGGACTTAGGAAGTATGTTCCAAGTTTGGTGCTGTTTTGGCGTGGACTTAGGTAGTTTGTACCAAGTTTGTTACTGTTTTGGCGTGGACTTAGGAAGTTTGTACCAAGTTTGGTGCTGTTTTGGCGTGGACTTAGGAAGTTTGTACCAAGTTTGTTACTGTTTTGGCGTGGACTTAGGAAGTTTGTACCAAGTTTGTTACTGTTTTGGCGTGGACTTAGGAAGTTTGTACCAAGTTTGTTACTGTTTTGGCGTGGACTTAGGAAGTTTGTACCAAGTTTGTTACTGTTTTGGCGTGGACTTAGGAAGTTTGTACCAAGTTTGGTGCTGTTTTGGCGTGGACTTAGGAAGTTTGTACCAAGTTTGTTACTGTTTTGGCGTGGACTTAGGAAGTTTGTACCAAGTTTGTTACTGTTTTGGCGTGGACTTAGGAAGTTTGTATCAAGTTTGGTGCTGTTTTGGCGTGGACTTAGGAAGTTTGTACTTAGTTTGTTTCTGTTTTGGCGTGGACTTAGGAAGTTTGTACCAAGTTTGTTACTGTTTTGGCGTGGACTTAGGAAGTTTGTACCAAGTTTGTTACTGTTTTGGCGTGGACTTAGGAAGTTTGTACCAAGTTTGGTGCTGTTTTGGCGTGGACTTAGGAAGTTTGTACCAAGTTTGTTACTGTTTTGGCGTGGACTTAGGAAGTTTGTACCAAGTTTGTTACTGTTTTGGCGTGGACTTAGGAAGTTTGTACCAAGTTTGGTGCTGTTTTGGCGTGGACTTAGGAAGTTTGTACCAAGTTTGTTACTGTTTTGGCGTGGACTTAGGAAGTTTGTACCAAGTTTGTTACTGTTTTGGCGTGGACTTAGGAAGTTTGTACCAAGTTTGTTACTGTTTTGGCGTGGACTTAGGAAGTTTGTACCAAGTTTGTTACTGTTTTGGCGTGGACTTAGGAAGTTTGTACCAAGTTTGTTACTGTTTTGGCGTGGACTTAGGAAGTTTGTACCAAGTTTGGTGCTGTTTTGGCGTGGACTTAGGAAGTTTGTACCAAGTTTGTTACTGTTTTGGCGTGGACTTAGGAAGTTTGTACCAAGTTTGTTACTGTTTTGGCGTGGGCTTAGGAAGTTTGTACCAAGTTTGTTACTGTTTTGGCGTGGACTTAGGAAGTTTGTACCAAGTTTGTTACTGTTTTGGCGTGGACTTAGGAAGTTTGTACCAAGTTTGGTGCTGTTTTGGCGTGGACTTAGGAAGTTTGTACCAAGTTTGTTACTGTTTTGGCGTGGACTTAGGAAGTTTGTACCAAGTTTGGTGCTGTTTTGGCGTGGACTTAGGAAGTTTGTACCAAGTTTGTTACTGTTTTGGCGTGGACTTAGGAAGTTTGTACCAAGTTTGTTACTGTTTTGGCGTGGACTTAGGAAGTTTGTACCAAGTTTGTTACTGTTTTGGCGTGGACTTAGGAAGTTTGTACCAAGTTTGTTACTGTTTTGGCGTGGACTTAGGAAGTTTGTATCAAGTTTGGTGCTGTTTTGGCGTGGACTTAGGAAGTTTGTACCAAGTTTGTTACTGTTTTGGCGTGGACTTAGGAAGTTTGTACCAAGTTTGTTACTGTTTTGGCGTGGACTTAGGAAGTTTGTACCAAGTTTGTTACTGTTTTGGCGTGGACTTAGGAAGTTTGTACCAAGTTTGTTACTGTTTTGGCGTGGACTTAGGAAGTTTGTACCAAGTTTGTTACTGTTTTGGCGTGGACTTAGGAAGTTTGTACCAAGTTTGGTGCTGTTTTGGCGTGGACTTAGGAAGTTTGTACCAAGTTTGGTGCTGTTTTGGCGTGGACTTAGGAAGTTTGTACCAAGTTTGTTACTGTTTTGGCGTGGACTTAGGAAGTTTGTACCAAGTTTGGTGCTGTTTTGGCGTGGACTTAGGAAGTTTGTACCAAGTTTGTTACTGTTTTGGCGTGGACTTAGGAAGTTTGTACCAAGTTTGTTACTGTTTTGGCGTCGACTTAGGAAGTTTGTACCAAGTTTGGTGCTGTTTTGGCGTGGACTTAGGAAGTTTGTACCAAGTTTGTTACTGTTTTGGCGTGGACTTATGAAGTTTGTACCAAGTTTGGTGCTGTTTTGGCGTGGACTTAGGAAGTTTGTACCAAGTTTGTTACTGTTTTGGCGTGGACTTAGGAAGTTTGTACCAAGTTTGTTACTGTTTTGGCGTGGACTTAGGAAGTTTGTACCAAGTTTGTTACTGTTTTGGCGTGGACTTAGGAAGTTTGTACCAAGTTTGTTACTGTTTTGGCGTGGACTTAGGAAGTTTGTACCAAGTTTGTTACTGTTTTCGCGTGGACTTAGGAAGTTTGTACCAAGTTTGGTGCTGTTTTGGCGTGGACTTAGGAAGTTTGTACCAAGTTTGTTACTGTTTTGGCGCGGACTTACGAAGTTTGTACCAAATTTGTTACTGTTTTGGCGTGGACTTAGGAAGTTTGTACCAAGTTTGGTGCTGTTTTGGCGTGGACTTAGGAAGTTTGTACCAAGTTTGTTACTGTTTTGGCGTGGACTTAGGAAGTTTGTACCAAGTTTGTTACTGTTTTGGCGTGGGCTTAGGAAGTTTGTACCAAGTTTGTTACTGTTTTGGCGTGGACTTAGGAAGTTTGTACCAAGTTTGTTACTGTTTTGGCGTGGACTTAGGAAGTTTGTACCAAGTTTGGTGCTGTTTTGGCGTGGACTTAGGAAGTTTGTACCAAGTTTGTTACTGTTTTGGCGTGGACTTAGGAAGTTTGTACCAAGTTTGGTGCTGTTTTGGCGTGGACTTAGGAAGTTTGTACCAAGTTTGTTACTGTTTTGGCGTGGACTTAGGAAGTTTGTACCAAGTTTGTTACTGTTTTGGCGTGGACTTAGGAAGTTTGTACCAAGTTTGTTACTGTTTTGGCGTGGACTTAGGAAGTTTGTACCAAGTTTGTTACTGTTTTGGCGTGGACTTAGGAAGTTTGTACCAAGTTTGTTACTGTTTTGGCGTGGACTTAGGAAGTTTGTACCAAGTTTGGTGCTGTTTTGGCGTGGACTTAGGAAGTTTGTACCAAGTTTGTTACTGTTTTGGCGTGGACTTAGGAAGTTTGTACCAAGTTTGGTGCTGTTTTGGCGTGGACTTAGGAAGTTTGTACCAAGTTTGTTACTGTTTTGGCGTGGACTTAGGAAGTTTGTACCAAGTTTGTTACTGTTTTGGCGTGGACTTAGGAAGTTTGTACCAAGTTTGTTACTGTTTTGGCGTGGACTTAGGAAGTTTGTACCAAGTTTGGTGCTGTTTTCGCGTGGACTTAGGAAGTTTGTACCAAGTTTGGTGCTGTTTTGGCGTGGACTTAGGAAGTTTGTACCAAGTTTGTTACTGTTTTGGCGCGGACTTACGAAGTTTGTACCAAATTTGTTACTGTTTTGGCGTGGACTTAGGAAGTTTGTACCAAGTTTGGTGCTGTTTTGGCGTGGACTTAGGAAGTTTGTACCAAGTTTGTTACTGTTTTGGCGTGGACTTAGGAAGTTTGTACCAAGTTTGTTACTGTTTTGGCGTGGGCTTAGGAAGTTTGTACCAAGTTTGTTACTGTTTTGGCGTGGACTTAGGAAGTTTGTACCAAGTTTGTTACTGTTTTGGCGTGGACTTAGGAAGTTTGTACCAAGTTTGTTACTGTTTTGGCGTGGACTTAGGAAGTTTGTACCAAGTTTGTTACTGTTTTCGCGTGGACTTAGGAAGTTTGTACCAAGTTTGGTGCTGTTTTGGCGTGGACTTAGGAAGTTTGTACCAAGTTTGTTACTGTTTTGGCGCGGACATACGAAGTTTGTACCAAATTTGTTACTGTTTTGGCGTGGACTTAGGAAGTTTGTACCAAGTTTGTTACTGTTTTGGCGTGGACTTAGGAAGTTTGTACCAAGTTTGTTACTGTTTTGGCGTGGGCTTAGGAAGTTTGTACCAAGTTTGTTACTGTTTTGGCGTGGACTTAGGAAGTTTGTACCAAGTTTGTTACTGTTTTGGCGTGGACTTAGGAAGTTTGTACCAAGTTTGGTGCTGTTTTGGCGTGGACTTAGGAAGTTTGTACCAAGTTTGTTACTGTTTTGGCGTGGACTTAGGAAGTTTGTACCAAGTTTGGTGCTGTTTTGGCGTGGACTTAGGAAGTTTGTACCAAGTTTGTTACTGTTTTGGCGTGGACTTAGGAAGTTTGTACCAAGTCTGTTACTGTTTTGGCGTGGACTTAGGAAGTTTGTACCAAGTTTGTTACTGTTTTGGCGTGGACTTAGGAAGTTTGTACCAAGTTTGTTACTGTTTTGGCGTGGACTTAGGAAGTTTGTACCAAGTTTGGTGCTGTTTTGGCGTGGACTTAGGAAGTTTGTACCAAGTTTGGTGCTGTTTTGGCGTGGACTTAGGAAGTTTGTACCAAGTTTGTTACTGTTTTGGCGTGGACTTAGGAAGTTTGTACCAAGTTTGGTGCTGTTTTGGCGTGGACTTAGGAAGTTTTTTACCAAGTTTGTTACTGTTTTGGCGTGGACTTAGGAAGTTTGTACCAAGTTTGTTACTGTTTTGGCGTGGACTTAGGAAGTTTGTACCAAGTTTGTTACTGTTTTGGCGTGGACTTAGGAAGTTTGTACCAAGTTTGTTACTGTTTTCGCGTGGACTTAGGAAGTTTGTACCAAGTTTGGTGCTGTTTTGGCGTGGACTTAGGAAGTTTGTACCAAGTTTGTTACTGTTTTGGCGCGGACTTACGAAGTTTGTACCAAATTTGTTACTGTTTTGGCGTGGACTTAGGAAGTTTGTACCAAGTTTGGTGCTGTTTTGGCGTGGACTTAGGAAGTTTGTACCAAGTTTGTTACCGTTTTGGCGTGGACTTAGGAAGTTTGTACCAAGTTTGTTACTGTTTTGGCGTGGGCTTAGGAAGTTTGTACCAAGTTTGTTACTGTTTTGGCGTGGACTTAGGAAGTTTGTACCAAGTTTGTTACTGTTTTGGCGTGGACTTAGGAAGTTTGTACCAAGTTTGTTACTGTTTTGGCGTGGACTTAGGAAGTTTGTACCAAGTTTGTTACTGTTTTGGCGTGGACTTAGGAAGTTTGTACCAAGTTTGGTGCTGTTTTGGCGTGGACTTAGGAAGTTTGTACCAAGTTTGTTACTGTTTTGGCGTGGACTTAGGAAGTTTGTACCAAGTTTGGTGCTGTTTTGGCGTGGACTTAGGAAGTTTGTACCAAGTTTGTTACTGTTTTGGCGTGGACTTAGGAAGTTTGTACCAAGTTTGTTACTGTTTTGGCGTGGACTTAGGAAGTTTGTACCAAGTTTGTTACTGTTTTGGCGTGGACTTAGGAAGTTTGTACCAAGTTTGTTACTGTTTTGGCGTGGACTTAGGAAGTTTGTACCAAGTTTGTTACTGTTTTGGCGTGGACTTAGGAAGTTTGTACCAAGTTTGGTGCTGTTTTGGCGTGGACTTAGGAAGTTTGTACCAAGTTTGTTACTGTTTTGGCGTGGACTTAGGAAGTTTGTACCAAGTTTGGTGCTGTTTTGGCGTGGACTTAGGAAGTTTGTACCAAGTTTGTTACTGTTTTGGCGTGGACTTAGGAAGTTTGTACCAAGTTTGTTACTGTTTTGGCGTGGACTTAGGAAGTTTGTACCAAGTTTGTTACTGTTTTGGCGTGGACTTAGGAAGTTTGTACCAAGTTTGGTGCTGTTTTCGCGTGGACTTAGGAAGTTTGTACCAAGTTTGGTGCTGTTTTGGCGTGGACTTAGGAAGTTTGTACCAAGTTTGTTACTGTTTTGGCGCGGACTTACGAAGTTTGTACCAAATTTGTTACTGTTTTGGCGTGGACTTAGGAAGTTTGTACCAAGTTTGGTGCTGTTTTGGCGTGGACTTAGGAAGTTTGTACCAAGTTTGTTACTGTTTTGGCGTGGACTTAGGAAGTTTGTACCAAGTTTGTTACTGTTTTGGCGTGGGCTTAGGAAGTTTGTACCAAGTTTGTTACTGTTTTGGCGTGGACTTAGGAAGTTTGTACCAAGTTTGTTACTGTTTTGGCGTGGACTTAGGAAGTTTGTACCAAGTTTGTTACTGTTTTGGCGTGGACTTAGGAAGTTTGTACCAAGTTTGTTACTGTTTTCGCGTGGACTTAGGAAGTTTGTACCAAGTTTGGTGCTGTTTTGGCGTGGACTTAGGAAGTTTGTACCAAGTTTGTTACTGTTTTGGCGCGGACATACGAAGTTTGTACCAAATTTGTTACTGTTTTGGCGTGGACTTAGGAAGTTTGTACCAAGTTTGTTACTGTTTTGGCGTGGACTTAGGAAGTTTGTACCAAGTTTGTTACTGTTTTGGCGTGGGCTTAGGAAGTTTGTACCAAGTTTGTTACTGTTTTGGCGTGGACTTAGGAAGTTTGTACCAAGTTTGTTACTGTTTTGGCGTGGACTTAGGAAGTTTGTACCAAGTTTGGTGCTGTTTTGGCGTGGACTTAGGAAGTTTGTACCAAGGTTGTTACTGTTTTGGCGTGGACTTAGGAAGTTTGTACCAAGTTTGGTGCTGTTTTGGCGTGGACTTAGGAAGTTTGTACCAAGTTTGTTACTGTTTTGGCGTGGACTTAGGAAGTTTGTACCAAGTCTGTTACTGTTTTGGCGTGGACTTAGGAAGTTTGTACCAAGTTTGTTACTGTTTTGGCGTGGACTTAGGAAGTTTGTACCAAGTTTGTTACTGTTTTGGCGTGGACTTAGGAAGTTTGTACCAAGTTTGGTGCTGTTTTGGCGTGGACTTAGGAAGTTTGTACCAAGTTTGGTGCTGTTTTGGCGTGGACTTAGGAAGTTTGTACCAAGTTTGTTACTGTTTTGGCGTGGACTTAGGAAGTTTGTACCAAGTTTGGTGCTGTTTTGGCGTGGACTTAGGAAGTTTTTTACCAAGTTTGTTACTGTTTTGGCGTGGACTTAGGAAGTTTGTACCAAGTTTGTTACTGTTTTGGCGTGGACTTAGGAAGTTTGTACCAAGTTTGTTACTGTTTTGGCGTGGACTTAGGAAGTTTGTACCAAGTTTGTTACTGTTTTCGCGTGGACTTAGGAAGTTTGTACCAAGTTTGGTGCTGTTTGGCGTGGACTTAGGAAGTTTGTACCAAGTTTGTTACTGTTTTGGCGCGGACTTACGAAGTTTGTACCAAATTTGTTACTGTTTTGGCGTGGACTTAGGAAGTTTGTACCAAGTTTGGTGCTGTTTTGGCGTGGACTTAGGAAGTTTGTACCAAGTTTGTTACCGTTTTGGCGTGGACTTAGGAAGTTTGTACCAAGTTTGTTACTGTTTTGGCGTGGGCTTAGGAAGTTTGTACCAAGTTTGTTACTGTTTTGGCGTGGACTTAGGAAGTTTGTACCAAGTTTGTTACTGTTTTGGCGTGGACTTAGGAAGTTTGTACCAAGTTTGTTACTGTTTTGGCGTGGACTTAGGAAGTTTGTACCAAGTTTGTTACTGTTTTCGCGTGGACTTAGGAAGTTTGTACCAAGTTTGGTGCTGTTTTGGCGTGGACTTAGGAAGTTTGTACCAAGTTTGTTACTGTTTTGGCGCGGACTTACGAAGTTTGTACCAAATTTGTTACTGTTTTGGCGTGGACTTAGGAAGTTTGTACCAAGTTTGGTGCTGTTTTGGCGTGGACTTAGGAAGTTTGTACCAAGTTTGTTACTGTTTTCGCGTGGACTTAGGAAGTTTGTACCAAGTTTGGTGCTGTTTTGGCGTGGACTTAGGAAGTTTGTACCAAGTTTGTTACTGTTTTGGCGTGGACTTAGGAAGTTTGTACCAAGTTTGTTACTGTTTTGGCGTGGACTTAGGAAGTTTGTACCAAGTTTGTTACTGTTTTGGCGTGGACTTAGGAAGTTTGTACCAAGTTTGTTACTGTTTTGGCGTGGACTTAGGAAGTTTGTACCAAGTTTGTTACTGTTTTGGCGTGGACTTAGGAAGTTTGTACCAAGTTTGTTACTGTTTTGGCGTGGACTTAGGAAGTTTGTACCAAGTTTGGTGCTGTTTTGGCGTGGACTTAGGAAGTTTGTACCAAGTTTGTTACTGTTTTGGCGTGGACTTAGGAAGTTTGTACCAAGTTTGGTGCTGTTTTGGCGTGGACTTAGGAAGTTTGTACCAAGTTTGTTACTGTTTTGGCGTGGACTTAGGAAGTTTGTACCAAGTTTGGTGCTGTTTTGGCGTGGACTTAGGAAGTTTGTACCAAGTTTGCTACTGTTTTGGCGTGGACTTAGGAAGTTTGTCCCAAGTTTGTTACTGTTTTGGCGTGGACTTAGGAAGTTTGTACCAAGTTTGGTGCTGTTTTGGCGTGGACTTAGGAAGTTTGTACCAAGTTTGTTACTGTTTTGGCGTGGACTTAGGAAGTTTGTACCAAGTTTGTTACTGTTTTGGCGTGGACTTAGGAAGTTTGTACCAAGTTTGTTACTGTTTAGGCGTGGACTTAGGAAGTTTGTACCAAGTTTTGTGCTGTTTTGGCGTGGACTTAGGAAGTTTGTACCAAGTTTGGTGCTGTTTTGGCGTGGACTTAGGAAGTTTGTACCAAGTTTGTTACTGTTTTGGCGTGGACTTAGGAAGTTTGTACCAAGTTTGTTACTGTTTTGGCGTGGACTTAGGAAGTTTGTACCAAGTTTGGTGCTGTTTTGGCGTGGACTTAGGAAGTTTGTACCAAGTGTGTAACTGTTTTGGCGTGGACTTAGGAAGTTTGTACCAAGTTTGGTGCTGTTTTGGCGTGGACTTAGGAAGTTTGTACCAAGTTTGGTGCTGTTTTGGCGTGGACTTAGGAAGTTTGTACCAAGTTTGGTGCTGTTTTGGCGTGGACTTAGGAAGTTTGTATCAAGTTTGGTGCTGTTTTGGCGTGGACTTAGGAAGTTTGTACCTAGTTTGTTTCTGTTTTGGCGTGGACTTAGGAAGTTTGTACCAAGTTTGGTTCTGTTTTGGCGCGGACTTACGAAGTTTGTACCAAGTTTGTTACTGTTTTGGCGTGGACTTAGGAACTTTGCACCAAGTTTGTTACTGTTTTGGCGTGGACTTAGGAAGTTTGTATCAAGTTTGATGCTGTTTTGGCGTGGACTTAGGAAGTTTGTACCTAGTTTGTTTCTGTTTTGGCGTGGACTTAGGAAATTTGTACCAAGTTTGTTACTGTTTTGGCGTGGACTTAGAAAGTTTGTATCAAGTTGGTTGCTGTTTTGGCGTGGACTTAGGAAGTTTGTACCAAGTTTGTTACTGTTTTGGCGTGGACTAAGGAAGTTTGTACCAAGTTTGTTACTGTTTTGGCGTGGACTTAGAAAGTTTGTATCAAGTTTGGTGCTGTTTTGGCGTGGACTTAGAAAGTTTGTATCAAGTTTGGTGCTGTTTTGGCGTGGACTTAGGAAGTTTGTACCTAGTTTGTTTCTGTTTTGGCGTAGACTTAGGAAGTTTGTTTCAAGTTTGGTGCTGTTTTGGCGTGGACTTAGGAAGTTTGTACCAAGTTTGTTACTGTTTTGGCGTGGACTTAGGAACTTTGCACCAAGTTTGTTACTGTTTTGGCGTGGACTTAGGAAGTTTGTACCAAGTTTGGTGCTGTTTTGGCGTGGACTTAGGAAGTTTGTACCAAGTTTGTTA
The DNA here is from genome assembly GCA_914969975.1 of Anopheles atroparvus. Classification (NCBI taxonomy): domain Eukaryota; kingdom Metazoa; phylum Arthropoda; class Insecta; order Diptera; family Culicidae; genus Anopheles; species Anopheles atroparvus. The sequence goes on from CAJZCY010000011.1 coordinate 645,643, forward strand.
CGGTTTTGGCGTGGACTTAGGAAGTTTGTACCAAGTTTGGTGCTGTTTTGGCGTGGACTTAGGAAGTTTGTATCAAGTTTGGTGCTGTTTTGGCGTGGACTTAGAAAGTTTGTATCAAGTTTGGTGCTGTTTTGGCGTGGACTTAGGAAGTTTGTACCAAGTTTGTTACTGTTTTGGCGTGGACTTAGGAAGTTTGTACCAAGTTTGGTGCTGTTTTGGCGTGGACTTAGGAAGTTTGTACCAAGTTTGTTACTGTTTTGGCGTGGACTTAGGAAGTTTGTACCAAGTTTGTTACTGTTTTGGCGTGGACTTAGGAAGTTTGTACCAAGTTTGGTGCTGTTTTGGCGCGGACTTACGAAGTTTGTACCAAGTTTGGTGCTGTTTTGGCGTGGACTTAGGAAGTTTGTACCAAGTTTGTTACTGTTTTGGCGTGGACTTAGGAAGTTTGTACCAAGTTTGTTACTGTTTTGGCGTGGACTTAGGAAGTTTGTCCCAAGTTTGGTGCTGTTTTGGCGTGGACTTAGGAAGTTTGTACCAAGTTTGGTGCTGTTTTGGCGCGGACTTACGAAGTTTGTACCAAGTTTGGTGCTGTTTTGGCGTGGACTTAGGAAGTTTGTATCAAGTTTGGTGCTGTTTTGGCGTGGACTTAGAAAGTTTGTATCAAGTTTGGTGCTGTTTGGCGTGGACTTAGAAAGTTTGTATCAAGTTTGGTGCTGTTTTGGCGTGGACTTAGGAAGTTTGTACCTAGTTTGTTTCTGTTTTGGCGTGGACTTAGGAAGTTTGTATCAAGTTTGGTGCTGTTTTGGCGTGGACTTAGGAAGTTTGTACCAAGTTTGTTACTGTTTTGGCGTGGACTTAGGAAGTTTGTGCCAAGTGTGTTACTGTTTTGGCGTGGACTTAGGAAGTTTGTACCAAGTTTGTTACTGTTTTGGCGTGGACTTAGGAAGTTTGTACCAAGTTTGGTGCTGTTTTGGCGTGGACTTACGAAGTTTGTACCAAGTTTGGTGCTGTTTTGGCGTGGACTTACGAAGTTTGTACCAAGTTTGGTGCTGTTTTGGCGTGGACTTAGGAAGTTTGTACCAAGTTTGTTACTGTTTTGGCGTGGACTTAGAAAGTTTGTATCAAGTTTGGTGCTGTTTTGGCGCGGACTTAGGAAGTTTGTACCTAGTTTGGTGCTGTTTTGGCGTGGACTTAGGAAGTTTGTACCAAGTTTGTTACTGTTTTGGCGTGGACTTAGGAAGTTTGTACCAAGTTTGTTACTGTTTTGGCGTGGACTTAGGAAGTTTGTACCAAGTTTGTTACTGTTTTGGCCTGGACTTAGGAAGTTTGTACCAAGTTTGTTACTGTTTTGGCGTGGACTTAGGAAGTTTGTACCAAGTTTGGTGCTGTTTTGGCGTGGACTTACGAAGTTTGTACCAAGTTTGGTGCTGTTTTGGCGTGGACTTAGGAAGTTTGTACCAAGTTTGTTACTGTTTTGGCGTGGACTTAGGAAGTTTGTACCAAGTTTGTTACTGTTTTGGCGTGGACTTAGGAAGTTTGTACCAAGTTTGGTGCTGTTTTGGCGCGGACTTACGAAGTTTGTACCAAGTTTGGTGATGTTTTGGCGTGGACTTAGGAAATTTGTATCAAGTTTGGTGCTGTTTTGGCGTGGACTTAGGAAGTTTGTACCAAGTTTGTTACTGTTTTGGCGTGGACTTAGGAAGTTTGTACCAAGTTTGTTACTGTTTTGGCGTGGACTTAGGAAGTTTGTACCAAGTTTGTTACTGTTTTGGCGTGGACTTAGGAAGTTTGTACCAAGTTTGTTACTGTTTTGGCGTGGACTTAGGAAGTTTGTACCAAGTTTGGTGCTGTTTTGGCGTGGACTTAGGAAGTTTGTACCAAGTTTGGTGCTGTTTTGGCGTGGACTTAGGAAGTTTGTACCAAGTTTGGTGCTGTTTTGGCGTGGACTTAGGAAGTTTGTACCAAGTTTGTTACTGTTTTGGCGCGGACTTAGGAAGTTTGTACCAAGTTTGTTACTGTTTTGGCGTGGACTTAGGAAGTTTATACCAAGTTTGTTACTGTTTTGGCGTGGACTTAGGAAGTTTGTTCCAAGTTTGTTACTGTTTTGGCGTGGACTTAGGAAGTTTGTACCAAGTTTGTTACTGTTTTGGCGTGGACTTAGGAAGTTTGTACCAAGTTTGTTACTGTTTTGGCGCGGACTTACGAAGTTTGTACCAAGTTTGGTGCTGTTTTGGCGTGGACTTAGGAAGTTTGTATCAAGTTTGGTGCTGTTTTGGCGTGAACTTAGGAAGTTTGTACCTAGTTTGTTTCTGTTTTGGCGTGGACTTAGGAACTTTGCACCAAGTTTGTTACTGTTTTGGCGTGGACTTAGGAAGTTTGTATCAAGTTTGTTACTGTTTTGGCGTGGACTTAGGAAGTTTGTACCAAGTTTGGTGCTGTTTTGGCGTGGACTTAGGAAGTTTGTACCAAGTTTGTTACTGTTTTGGCGTGGACTTAGGAAGTTTATACCAAGTTTGTTACTGTTTTGGCGTGGACTTAGGAAGTTTGTTCCAAGTTTGTTACTGTTTTGGCGTGGACTTAGGAAGTTTGTACCAAGTTTGTTACTGTTTTGGCGTGGACTTAGGAAGTTTGTACCAAGTTTGTTACTGTTTTGGCGCGGACTTACGAAGTTTGTACCAAGTTTGGTGCTGTTTTGGCGTGGACTTAGGAAGTTTGTATCAAGTTTGGTGCTGTTTTGGCGTGAACTTAGGAAGTTTGTACCTAGTTTGTTTCTGTTTTGGCGTGGACTTAGGAACTTTGCACCAAGTTTGTTACTGTTTTGGCGTGGACTTAGGAAGTTTGTATCAAGTTTGTTACTGTTTTGGCGTGGACTTAGGAAGTTTGTACCAAGTTTGGTGCTGTTTTGGCGTGGACTTAGGAAGTTTGTACCAAGTTTGTTACTGTTTTGGCGTGGACTTAGGAAGTTTGTACCAAGTTTGTTACTGTTTTGGCGTGGACTTAGGAAGTTTGTACCAAGTTTGTTACTGTTTTGGCGTGGACTTAGGAAGTTTGTACCAAGTTTGTTACTGTTTTGGCGTGCACTTAGGAAGTTTGTCCCAAGTTTGTTACTGTTTTGGCGTGGACTTAGGAGGTTTGTACCAAGTTTGTTACTGTTTTGGCGTGGACTTAGAAAGTTTGTATCAAGTTTGGTGCTGTTTTGGCGTGGACTTAGGAAGTTTGTACCTAGTTTGGTGCTGTTTTGGCGTGGACTTAGGAAGTTTGTACCAAGTTTGTTACTGTTTTGGCGTGGACTTAGGAAGTTTGTACCAAGTTTGTTACTGTTTTGGCGTGGACTTAGGAAGTTTGTACCAAGTTTGTTACTGTTTTGGCGTGGACTTAGGAAGTTTGTACCAAGTTTGGTGCTGTTTTGGCGCGGACTTACGAAGTTTGTACCAAGTTTGTTACTGTTTTGGCGTGGACTTAGGAAGTTTGTACCAAGTTTGTTACTGTTTTGGCGTGGACTTAGGAAGTTTGTACCAAGTTTGTTACTGTTTTGGCGTGGACTTAGAAAGTTTGTACCAAGTTTGTTACTGTTTTGGCGTGGACTTAGGAAGTTTGTACCAAGTTTGTTACTGTTTTGGCGTGGACTTAGGAAGTTTGTACCAAGTTTGTTACTGTTTTGGCGTGGACTTAGGAAGTTTGTACCAAGATTGTTACTGTTTTGGCGTGGACTTAGGAAGTTTGTACCAAGTTTGTTACTGTTTTGGCGTGGACTTAGGAAGTTTGTACCAAGTTTGTTACTGTTTTGGCGTGGACTTAGGAAGTTTGTACCAAGTTTGTTACTGTTTTGGCGTGGACTTAGGAAGTTTGTACCAAGTTTGTTACTGTTTTGGCGTGGACTTAGGAAGTTTGTACCAAGTTTGGTGCTGTTTTGGCGTGGACTTACGAAGTTTGTACCAAGTTTGGTGCTGTTTTGGCGTGGACTTAGGAAGTTTGTACCTAGTTTGTTACTGTTTTTGCGTGGACTTAGGAAGTTTGTACCAAGTTTGTTACTGTTTTGGCGTGGACTTAGGAAGTTTGTACCTAGTTTGTTTCTGTTTTGGCGTGGACTTAGGAAGTTTGTATCAAGTTTGGTGCTGTTTTGGCGTGGACTTAGGAAGTTTGTACGTAGTTTGTTTCTGTTTTGGCGTGGACTTAGGAAGTTTGTACCAAGTTTGTTACTGTTTTGGCGTGGACTTAGGAAGTTTGTACCAAGTTTGTTACTGTTTTGGCGTGGACTTAGGAAATTTGTACCAAGTTTGTTACTGTTTTGGCGTGGACTTAGGAAGTTTGTACCAAGTTTGTTACTGTTTTGGCGTGGACTTAGGAAGTTTGTACCAAGTTTGTTACTGTTTTGGCGTGGACTTAGGAAGTTTGTACCAAGTTTGTTACTGTTTTGGCGTGGACTTAGGAAGTTTGTACCAAGTTTGGTGCTGTTTTAGCGTGGACTTAGGAAGTTTGTACCAAGTTTGTTACTGTTTTGGCGTGGACTTAGGAAGTTTGTACCAAGTTTGTTACTGTTTTGGCGTGGACTTAGGAAGTTTGTACCAAGTTTGGTGCTGTTTTAGCGTGGACTTAGGAAGTTTGTACCAAGTTTGTTACTGTTTTGGCGTGGACTTAGGAAGTTTGTACCAAGTTTGTTACTGTTTTGGCGTGGACTTAGGAAGTTTGTATCAAGTTTGGTGCTGTTTTGGCGTGGACTTAGAAAGTTTGTATCAAGTTTGGTGCTGTTTTGGCGTGGACTTAGGAAGTTTGTACCAAGTTTGTTACTGTTTTGGCGTGGACTTAGGAAGTTTGTACCAAGTTTGGTGCTGTTTTGGCGTGGACTTAGGAAGTTTGTACCAAGTTTGTTACTGTTTTGGCGTGGACTTAGGAAGTTTGCACCAAGTTTGTTACTGTTTTGGCGTGGACTTAGGAAGTTTGTACCAAGTTTGTTACTGTTTTGGCGTGGACTTAGGAAGTTTGTACCAAGTTTGTTACTGTTTTGGCGTGGACTTAGGAAGTTTGTACCAAGTTTGGTGCTGTTTTGGCGTGGACTTAGGAAGTTTGTACCAAGTTTGTTACTGTTTTGGCGTGGGCTTAGGAAGTTTGTACCAAGTTTGTTACTGTTTTGGCGTGGACTTAGGAAGTTTGTACCAAGTTTGTTACTGTTTTGGCGTGGACTTAGGAAGTTTGTACCAAGTTTGTTACTGTTTTGGCGTGGACTTAGGAAGTTTGTACCAAGTTTGTTACTGTTTTGGCGTGGACTTAGGAAGTTTGTACCAAGTTTGTTACTGTTTTGGCGTGGACTTAGGAAGTTTGTACCAAGTTTGGTGCTGTTTTGGCGTGGACTTACGAAGTTTGTACCAAGTTTGGTGCTGTTTTGGCGTGGACTTAGGAAGTTTGTACCTAGTTTGTTACTGTTTTTGCGTGGACTTAGGAAGTTTGTACCAAGTTTGTTACTGTTTTGGCGTGGACTTAGGAAGTTTGTACCAAGTTTGTTACTGTTTTGGCGTGGACTTAGGAAGTTTGTACCAAGTTTGTTACTGTTTTGGCGTGGACTTAGGAAGTTTGTACCAAGTTTGGTGCTGTTTTGGCGTGGACTTACGAAGTTTGTACCAAGTTTGGTGCTGTTTTGGCGTGGACTTAGGAAGTTTGTACCTAGTTTGTTACTGTTTTTGCGTGGACTTAGGAAGTTTGTACCAAGTTTGTTACTGTTTTGGCGTGGACTTAGGAAGTTTGTACCAAGTTTGTTACTGTTTTGGCGTGGACTTAGGAAGTTTGTACCAAGTTTGTTACTGTTTTGGCGTGGACTTAGGAAGTTTGTACCAAGTTTGTTACTGTTTTGGCGTGGACTTAGGAAGTTTGTACCAAGTTTGTTACTGTTTTGGCGTGGACTTAGGAAGTTTGTACCAAGTTTGTTACTGTTTTGGCGTGGACTTAGGAAGTTTGTACCAAGTTTGCAAGTGTTTTTGGGTAGTTTTAAGAAGTTTCTACAAAGTTTGTATTTGACACTCTGTTGCAACTCTGTTGGAATTCGGGTAGTTGTAGGAAGTTTGTACCAAGTTTGGTGCTGTTTTGGCGTGGACTTAGGAAGTTTGTACCAAGTTTGTTACTGTTTTGGCGTGGACTTAGGAAGTTTGTACCAAGTTTGGTGCTGTTTTGGCGTGGACTTAGGAAGTTTGTACCAAGTTTGTTACTGTTTTGGCGTGGACTTAGGAAGTTTGTACCAAGTTTGTTACTGTTTTGGCGTGGACTTAGGAAGTTTGTATCGAGTTTGGTGCTGTTTTGGCGTGGACTTAGGAAGTTTGTATCAAGTTTGGTGCTGTTTTGGCGTGGACTTAGAAAGTTTGTATCAAGTTTGGTGCTGTTTTGGCGTGGACTTAGAAAGTTTGTATCAAGTTTGGTGCTGTTTTGGCGTGGACTTAGGAAGTTTGTACCAAGTTTGTTACTGTTTTGGCGTGGACTTAGGAAGTTTGTACCAAGTTTGTTACTGTTTTGGCGTGGACTTAGGAAGTTTGTACCAAGTTTGTTACTGTTTTGGCGTGGACTTAGGAAGTTTGTACCAAGTTTGGTGCTGTTTTGGCGTGGACTTAGGAAGTTTGTACCAAGTTTGTTACTGTTTTGGCGTGGACTTAGGAAGTTTGTACCAAGTTTGGTGCTGTTTTGGCGTGGACTTAGGAAGTTTGTACCAAGTTTGGTGCTGTTTTGGCGTGGACTTAGGAAGTTTGTTCCAAGTTTGTTTCTGTTTTGGCGCGGACTTACGAAGTTTGTACCAAGTTTGTTACTGTTTTGGCGTGGACTTAGGAAGTTTGTACCAAGTTTGTTACTGTTTTGGCGTGGACTTAGGAAGTTTGTACCAAGTTTGTTACTGTTTTGGCGTGGACTTAGGAAGTTTGTACCAAGTTTGTTACTGTTTTGGCGTGGACTTAGGAAGTTTGTACCAAGTTTGGTGCTGTTTTGGCGTGGACTTAGGAAGTTTGTACCAAGTTTGTTTCTGTTTTGGCGCGGACTTACGAAGTTTGTACCAAGTTTGGTGCTGTTTTGGCGTGGACTTAGGAAGTTTGTACCAAGTTTGTTACTGTTTTGGCGTGGACTTAGGAAGTTTGTACCAAGTTTGTTACTGTTTTGGCGTGGACTTAGGAACTTTGCACCAAGTTTGTTACTGTTTTGGCGTGGACTTAGAAAGTTTGTACCAAGTTTGGTGCTGTTTTGGCGTGGACTTAGGAAGTTTGTACCAAGTTTGTTACTGTTTTGGCGTGGACTTAGGAAGTTTGTACCTAGTTTGGTGCTGTTTTGGCGTGGACTTAGGAAGTTTGTACCAAGTTTGTTACTGTTTTGGCGTGGACTTACGAAGTTTGTACCAAGTTTGGTGCTGTTTTGGCGTGGACTTAGGAAGTTTGTACCTAGTTTGTTACTGTTTTGGCGTGGACTTAGAAAGTTTGTACCAAGTTTGGTGCTGTTTTGGCGTGGACTTAGGAACTTTGCACCAAGTTTGTTACTGTTTTGGCGTGGACTTAGAAAGTTTGTACCAAGTTTGGTGCTGTTTTGGCGTGGACTTAGGAAGTTTGTACCAAGTTTGTTTCTGTTTTGGCGTGGACTTAGGAAGTTTGTACCTAGTTTGTTTCTGTTTTGGCGTGGACTTAGGAAGTTTGTACCAAGTTTGTTACTGTTTTGGCGTGGACTTAGGAAGTTTGTACCAAGTTTGGTGCTGTTTTGGCGTGGACTTAGGAAGTTTGTACCAAGTTTGTTACTGTTTTGGCGTGGACTTAGGAAGTTTGTACCAAGTTTGCAAGTGTTTTTGGGTAGTTTTAAGAAGTTTCTACAAAGTTTGTATTTGACACTCTGTTGCAACTCTGTTGGAATTCGGGTAGTTGTAGGAAGTTTGTACCTAGTTTGTTTCTGTTTTGGCGTGGACTTAGGAAGTTTGTACCAAGTTTGTTACTGTTTTGGCGTGGACTTAGGAAGTTTGTACCAAGTTTGTTACTGTTTTGGCGTGGACTTAGGAAGTTTGTTCCAAGTTTGGTGCTGTTTTGGCGTGGACTTAGGAAGTTTGTATCAAGTTTGGTGCTGTTTTGGCGTGGACTTAGGAAGTTTGTACCAAGTTTGTTACTGTTTTGGCGTGGACTTAGGAAGTTTGTACCAAGTTTGTTACTGTTTTGGCGTGGACTTAGGAAGTTTGTACCAAGTTTGTTACTGTTTTGGCGTGGACTTAGGAAGTTTGTACCAAGTTTGTTACTGTTTTGGCGTGGACTTAGAAAGTTTGTATCAAGTTTGGTGCTGTTTTGGCGTGGACTTAGGAAGTTTGTACCAAGTTTGTTACTGTTTTTGGCGTGGACTTAGGAAGTTTGTACCAAGTTTGGTGCTGTTTTGGCGTGGACTTAGGAAGTTTGTACCAAGTTTGTTACTGTTTTGGCGTGGACTTAGGAAGTTTGTACCAAGTTTGTTACTGTTTTGGCGTGGACTTAGGAACTTTGCACCAAGTTTGTTACTGTTTTGGCGTGGACTTAGGAAGTTTGTACCAAGTTTGTTACTGTTTTGGCGTGGACTTAGGAAGTTTGTACCAAGTTTGTTACTGTTTTGGCGTGGACTTAGGAAGTTTGTACCAAGTTTGTTACTGTTTTGGCGTGGACTTAGAAAGTTTGTATCAAGTTTGGTGCTGTTTTGGCGTGGACTTAGGAAGTTTGTACCAAGTTTGTTTCTGTTTTGGCGCGGACTTACGAAGTTTGTACCAAGTTTGTTACTGTTTTGGCGTGGACTTAGAAAGTTTGTATCAAGTTTGGTGCTGTTTTGGCGTGGACTTAGGAAGTTTGTACCTAGTTTGGTGCTGTTTTGGCGTGGACTTAGGAAGTTTGTACCAAGTTTGTTACTGTTTTGGCGTGGACTTACGAAGTTTGTACCAAGTTTGGTGCTGTTTTGGCGTGGACTTAGGAAGTTTGTACCTAGTTTGTTACTGTTTTGGCGTGGACTTAGAAAGTTTGTACCAAGTTTGGTGCTGTTTTGGCGTGGACTTAGGAAGTTTGTACCAAGTTTGTTACTGTTTTGGCGTGGACTTACGAAGTTTGTACCAAGTTTGGTGCTGTTTTGGCGTGGACTTAGGAAGTTTGTACCAAGTTTGGTGCTGTTTTGGCGTGGACTTAGGAAGTTTGTACCAAGTTTGTTACTGTTTTGGCGTGGACTTAGGAAGTTTGTACCAAGTTTGTTACTGTTTTGGCGTGGACTTAGGAACTTTGCACCAAGTTTGTTACTGTTTTGGCGTGGACTTAGGAAGTTTGTACCAAGTTTGTTACTGTTTTGGCGTGGACTTAGGAAGTTTGTACCAAGTTTGTTACTGTTTTGGCGTGGACTTAGGAAGTTTGTACCAAGTTTGTTACTGTTTTGGCGTGGACTTAGAAAGTTTGTATCAAGTTTGGTGCTGTTTTGGCGTGGACTTAGGAAGTTTGTACCAAGTTTGTTACTGTTTTTGGCGTGGACTTAGGAAGTTTGTATCAAGTTTGGTGCTGTTTTGGCGTGGACTTAGGAAGTTTGTACCAAGTTTGTTACTGTTTTGGTGTGGACTTAGGAAGTTTGTACCAAGTTTGTTACTGTTTTGGCGTGGACTTAGGAAGTTTGTACCAAGTTTGTTACTGTTTTGGCGTGGACTTAGGAAGTTTGTATCAAGTTTGGTGCTGTTTTGGCGTGGACTTAGGAAGTTTGTACCAAGTTTGTTACTGTTTTGGCGTGGACTTAGGAAGTTTGTATCAAGTTTGGTGCTGTTTTGGCGTGGACTTAGGAAGTTTGTACCAAGTTTGGTGCTGTTTTGGCGCGGACTTACGAAGTTTGTACCAAGTTTGGTGATGTTTTGGCGTGGACTTAGGAAGTTTGTATCAAGTTTGGTGCTGTTTTGGCGTGGACTTAGGAAGTTTGTACCAAGTTTGTTACTGTTTTGGTGTGGACTTAGGAAGTTTGTACCAAGTTTGTTACTGTTTTGGCGTGGACTTAGGAAGTTTGTACCAAGTTTGTTACTGTTTTGGCGTGGACTTAGGAAGTTTGTACCAAGTTTGGTGCTGTTTTGGCGTGGACTTAGGAAGTTTGTACCAAGTTTGTTACTGTTTTGGCGTGGACTTAGGAAGTTTGTACCAAGTTTGTTACTGTTTTGGCGTGGACTTAGGAAGTTTGTACCAAGTTTGGTGCTGTTTTGGCGTGGACTTAGGAAGTTTGTACCAAGTTTGTTACCGTTTTGGCGTGGACTTAGGAAGTTTGTACCAAGTTTGTTACTGTTTTGGCGTGGACTTAGGAAGTTTGTACCAAGTTTGGTGCTGTTTTGGCGTGGACTTAGGAAGTTTGTACCTAGTTTGTTACTGTTTTGGCGTGGACTTAGGAAGTTTGTACCAAGTTTGTTGCTGTTTTGGCGTGGACTTAGGAAGTTTGTACCAAGTTTGGTGCTGTTTTGGCGTGGACTTAGGAAGTTTGTATCAAGTTTGGTGCTGTTTTGGCGTGGACTTAGGAAGTTTGTACCTAGTTTGTTTCTGTTTTGGCGTGGACTTAGGAACTTTGCACCAAGTTTGTTACTGTTTTGGCGTGGACTTAGGAAGTTTGTATCAAGTTTGTTACTGTTTTGGCGTGGACTTAGGAAGTTTGTACCAAGTTTGGTGCTGTTTTGGCGTGGACTTAGGAAGTTTGTACCAAGTTTGTTACTGTTTTGGCGTGGACTTAGGAAGTTTGTACCAAGTTTGTTACTGTTTTGGCGTGGACTTAGGAAGTTTGTACCAAGTTTGGTGCTGTTTTGGCGTGGACTTAGGAAGTTTGTACCAAGTTTGTTACTGTTTTGGCGTGGACTTTGGAAGTTTGTACCAAGTTTGTTACTGTTTTGGCGTGGACTTAGGAAGTTTGTACCAAGTTTGGTGCTGTTTTGGCGTGGACTTAGGAAGTTTGTAGCAAGTTTGTTACTGTTTTGGCGTGGATTTAGTAAGTTTGTACCAAGTTTGGTGCTGTTTTGGCGTGGACTTAGGTAGTTTGTACCAAGTTTGTTACTGTTTTGGCGTGGACTTAGGAAGTTTGTACCAAGTTTGGTGCTGTTTTGGCGTGGACTTAGGAAGTTTGTACCAAGTTTGTTACTGTTTTGGCGTGGACTTAGGAAGTTTGTACCAAGTTTGTTACTGTTTTGGCGTGGACTTACGAAGTTTGTACCAAGTTTGGTGCTGTTTTGGCGTGGACTTAGGAAGTTTGTACCAAGTTTGTTACTGTTTTGGCGTGGACTTAGGAAGTTTGTACCAAGTTTGTTACTGTTTTGGCGTGGACTTAGGAAGTTTGTACCAAGTTTGGTGCTGTTTTGGCGTGGACTTAGGAAGTTTGTACCAAGTTTGTTACTGTTTTGGCGTGGACTTAGGAAGTTTGTACCAAGTTTAATACTGTTTTTGCGTGGACTTAGGAAGTTTGTACCAAGTTTGTTACTGTTTTGGCGTGGACTTAGGAAGTTTGTACCAAGTTTGGTTCTGTTTTCGCGTGCTGTTAGGTAGCTTGTACCAAGTTTGTTACTGTTTTGGCGTGGTCTTAGGAAGTTTGTACCAAGTTTGTTACTGTTTTGGCGTGGACTTAGGAAGTTTGTACCAAGTTTGGTGCTGTTTTGGCGTGGACTTAGGAAGTTTGTACCAAGTTTGTTACTGTTTTGGCGTGGACTTAGGAAGTTTGTACCAAGTTTGTTACTGTTTTGGCGTGGACTTAAGAAGTTTGTACCAAGTTTGGTGCTGTTTTGGCGCGGACTTACGAAGTTTGTACCAAGTTTCGTGATGTTTTGGCGTGGACTTAGGAAGTTTGTATCAAGTTTGGTGCTGTTTTGGCGTGGACTTAGGAAGTTTGTACCAAGTTTGGTGATGTTTTGGCGTGGACTTACGAAGTTTGTACCAAGTTTGGTGCTGTTTTGGCGTGGACTTAGGAAGTTTGTACCAAGTTTGTTACTGTTTTGGCGTGGACTTAGGAAGTTTGTACCAAGTTTGGTGCTGTTTTGGCGTGGACTTAGGAAGTTTGTACCAAGTTTGGTGCTGTTTTTGCGTGGAATTAGGAAGTTTGTACCAAGTTTGTTACTGTTTTGGCGTGGACTTAGGAAGTTTGTACCAATTTTGGTGCTGTTTTGGCGTGGACTTAGGAAGTTTGTATCAAGTTTGGTGCTGTTTTGGCGTGGACTTAGGAAGTTTGTACCAAGTTTGTTACTGTTTTGGCGTGGACTTAGGAAGTTTGTACCAAGTTTGGTGCTGTTTTGGCGCGGACTTACGAAGTTTGTACCAAGTTTGGTGATGTTTTGGCGTGGACTTAGGAAGTTTGTATCAAGTTTGGTGCTGTTTTGGCGTGGTCTTAGGAAGTTTGTACCAAGTTTGTTACTGTTTTGGCGTGGACTTAGGAAGTTTGTACCAAGTTTGTTACTGTTTTGGCGTGGACTTAGGAAGTTTGTACCAAGTTTGGTGCTGTTTTGGCGTGGATTTAGTAAGTTTGTACCAAGTTTGTTATTGTTTTGGCGTGGACTTAGGAAGTTTGTTCCAAGTTTGGTAGTGTTTTGGCGTGGTCTTAGGAAGTTTGTACCAAGTTTGTTACTGTTTTGGCGTGGACTTAGGAAGTTTGTACCAAGTTTGTTACTGTTTTGGCGTGGTCTTAGGAAGTTTGTACCAAGTTTGTTACTGTTTTGGCGTGGACTTAGGAAGTTTGTACCAAGTTTGTTACTGTTTTGGCGTGGACTTAGGAAGTTTGTACCAAGTTTGTTACTGTTTTGACGTGGACTTAGGAAGTTTGTACCAAGTTTGTTACTGTTTTGGCGTGGACTTAGGAAGTTTGTGCCAAGTTTGTTACTGTTTTGGCGTGGACTTAGGAAGTTTGTACCAAGTTTGGTGCTGTTTTGGCGTGGTCTTAGGAAGTTTGTACCAAGTTTGTAACTGTTTCGGCGTGGACTTAAGAAGTTTGTACCAAGTTTGTTACTGTTTTTGCGTGGACTTAGGAAGTTTGTACCAAGTTTGTTACTGTTTTGGTGTGGTCTTAGGAAGTTTGTACCAAGTTTGTTACTGTTTTGGCGTGGACTTAGGAAGTTTGTACAAAGTTTGGTGCTGTTTTGGCGTGGACTTAGGAAGTTTGTACCAAGTTTGTTACTGTTTTGGCGTGGACTTGGGATGTTTGTACCAAGTTTGTAACTGTTTTGGCGTGGACCTAGGAAGTTTTTTTCCAAGTTTGTTACTGTTTTGGCGTGGACTTAGGAAGTTTGTACCAAGTTTGGTGCTGTTTTGGCGTGGATTTAGTAAGTTTGTACCAAGTTTGTTATTGTTTTGGCGTGGACTTAGGAAGTTTGTTCCAAGTTTGGTAGTGTTTTGGCGTGGTCTTAGGAAGTTTGTTCCAAGTTTGTTACTGTTTTGGCGTGGACTTAGGAAGTTTGTACCAAGTTTGTTACTGTTTTGGCGTGGTCTTAGGAAGTTTGTACCAAGTTTGTTACTGTTTTGGCGTGGACTTAGGAAGTTTGTACCAAGTTTGTTACTGTTTTGGCGTGGACTTAGGAAGTTTGTACCAAGTTTGTTACTGTTTTGACGTGGACTTAGGAAGTTTGTACCAAGTTTGTTACTGTTTTGGCGTGGACTTAGGAAGTTTGTACCTAGTTTGTTTCTGTTTTGGCGTGGACTTAGGAAGTTTGTACCAAGTTTGTTACTGTTTTGGCGTGGTCTTAGGAAGTTTGTACCAAGTTTGGTGCTGTTTTGGCGTGGACTTAGGAAGTTTGTACCAAGTTTGTTACTGTTTTGGCGTGGACTTAGGAAGTTTGTACCAAGTTTGGTGCTGTTTTGGCGTGGACTTAGGAAGTTTGTACCAAGTTTGGTGCTGTTTTGGCGCGGACTTAGGAAGTTTGTACCTAGTTTGTTTCTGTTTTGGCGTGGACTTAGGAAGTTTGTACCAAGTTTGTTACTGTTTTGGCGTGGACTTAGGAAGTTTGTACCAAGTTTGTTACTGTTTTGGCGTGGACTTAGGAAGTTTGTTCCAAGTTTGTTTCTGTTTTGGCGCGGACTTACGAAGTTTGTACCAAGTTTGGTGCTGGTTTGGCGTGGACTTAGGAAGTTTGTACCAAGTTTGGTGCTGTTTTGGCGTGGACTTAGGAAGTTTGTACCAAGTTTGTTACTGTTTTGGCGTGGACTTAGGAAGTTTGTACCAAGTTTGGTGCTGTTTTGGCGTGGACTTAGGAAGTTTGTACCAAGTTTGGTGCTGTTTTGGCGCGGACTTAGGAAGTTTGTACCTAGTTTGTTTCTGTTTTGGCGTGGTCTTAGGAAGTTTGTACCAAGTTTGGTGCTGTTTTGGCGTGGACTTAGGAAGTTTGTACCAAGTTTGTTACTGTTTTGGCGTGGACTTAGGAAGTTTGTACCAAGTTTGTTACTGTTTTGGCGTGGACTTAGGAAGTTTGTACCAAGTTTGGTGCTGTTTTGGCGTGGACTTAGGAAGTTTGTACCAAGTTTGGTGCTGTTTTGGCGCGGACTTAGGAAGTTTGTACCTAGTTTGTTTCTGTTTTGGCGTGGTCTTAGGAAATTTGTACCAAGTTTGGTGCTGTTTTGGCGTGGACTTAGGAAGTTTGTACCAAGTTTGTTACTGTTTTGGCGTGGACTTAGGAAGTTTGTACCAAGTTTGGTGCTGTTTTGGCGTGGACTTAGGAAGTTTGTACCAAGTTTGGTGCTGTTTTGGCGCGGACTTAGGAAGTTTGTACCTAGTTTGTTTCTGTTTTGGCGTGGACTTAGGAAGTTTGTACCAAGTTTGTTACTGTTTTGGCGTGGACTTAGGAAGTTTGTACCAAGTTTGTTACTGTTTTGGCGTGGACTTGGGAAGTTTGTACCAAGTTTGTTACTGTTTTGGCGTGGACTTAGGAAGTTTGTACCAAGTTTGGTGCTGTTTTGGCGCGGACTTACGAAGTTTGTACCAAGTTTGGTGCTGTTTTGGCGTGGACTTAGAAAGTTTGTATCAAGTTTGGTGCTGTTTTGGCGTGGACTTAGGAAGTTTGTACCAAGTTTGTTACTGTTTTGGCGTGGACTTAGGAAGTTTGTACCAAGTTTGTTTCTGTTTTGGCGCGGACTTACGAAGTTTGTACCAAGTTTGGTGCTGTTTTGGCGTGGACTTAGGAAGTTTGTACCAAGTTTGTTACTGTTTTGGCGTGGACTTAGGAAGTTTGTATCAAGTTTGGTGCTGTTTTGGCGTGGACTTAGAAAGTTTGTACCAAGTTTGTTACTGTTTTGGCGTGGACTTGGGAAGTTTGTACCAAGTTTGTTACTGTTTTGGCGTGGACTTAGGAAGTTTGTACCAAGTTTGGTGCTGTTTTGGCGCGGACTTACGAAGTTTGTACCAAGTTTGGTGCTGTTTTGGCGTGGACTTAGAAAGTTTGTATCAAGTTTGGTGCTGTTTGGCGTGGACTTAGGAAGTTTGTACCAAGTTTGTTACTGTTTTGGCGTGGACTTAGGAAGTTTGTACCAAGTTTGTTTCTGTTTTGGCGCGGACTTACGAAGTTTGTACCAAGTTTGGTGCTGTTTTGGCGTGGACTTAGGAAGTTTGTACCAAGTTTGTTACTGTTTTGGCGTGGACTTAGGAAGTTTGTATCAAGTTTGGTGCTGTTTTGGCGTGGACTTAGAAAGTTTGTATCAAGTTTGGTGCTGTTTTGGCGTGGACTTAGGAAGTTTGTACCAAGTTTGTTACTGTTTTGGCGTGGACTTAGGAAGTTTGTACCAAGTTTGTTACTGTTTTGGCGTGGACTTAGGAAGTTTGTACCAAGTTTGTTACTGTTTTGGCGTGGACTTAGGAAGTTTGTACCAAGTTTGTTACTGTTTTGGCGTGGACTTAGGAAGTTTGTACCAAGTTTGTTACTGTTTTGGCGTGGACTTAGGAAGTTTGTACCAAGTTTGCTACTGTTTTGGCGTGGACTTAGGAAGTTTGTACCAAGTTTGTTACTGTTTTGGCGTGGTCTTAGGAAGTTTGTACCAAGTTTGGTGCTGTTTTGGCGTGGACTTAGGAAGTTTGTACCAAGTTTGTTACTGTTTTGGCGTGGACTTAGGAAGTTTGTACCAAGTTTGGTGCTGTTTTGGCGTGGACTTAGGAAGTTTGTACCAAGTTTGGTGCTGTTTTGGCGCGGACTTAGGAAGTTTGTACCTAGTTTGTTTCTGTTTTGGCGTGGACTTAGGAAGTTTGTACCAAGTTTGTTACTGTTTTGGCGTGGACTTAGGAAGTTTGTACCAAGTTTGTTACTGTTTTGGCGTGGACTTAGGAAGTTTGTTCCAAGTTTGTTTCTGTTTTGGCGCGGACTTACGAAGTTTGTACCAAGTTTGGTGCTGGTTTGGCGTGGACTTAGGAAGTTTGTACCAAGTTTGGTGCTGTTTTGGCGTGGACTTAGGAAGTTTGTACCAAGTTTGTTACTGTTTTGGCGTGGACTTAGGAAGTTTGTACCAAGTTTGGTGCTGTTTTGGCGTGGACTTAGGAAGTTTGTACCAAGTTTGGTGCTGTTTTGGCGCGGACTTAGGAAGTTTGTACCTAGTTTGTTTCTGTTTTGGCGTGGTCTTAGGAAGTTTGTACCAAGTTTGGTGCTGTTTTGGCGTGGACTTAGGAAGTTTGTACCAAGTTTGTTACTGTTTTGGCGTGGACTTAGGAAGTTTGTACCAAGTTTGTTACTGTTTTGGCGTGGACTTAGGAAGTTTGTACCAAGTTTGGTGCTGTTTTGGCGTGGACTTAGGAAGTTTGTACCAAGTTTGGTGCTGTTTTGGCGCGGACTTAGGAAGTTTGTACCTAGTTTGTTTCTGTTTTGGCGTGGTCTTAGGAAATTTGTACCAAGTTTGGTGCTGTTTTGGCGTGGACTTAGGAAGTTTGTACCAAGTTTGTTACTGTTTTGGCGTGGACTTAGGAAGTTTGTACCAAGTTTGGTGCTGTTTTGGCGTGGACTTAGGAAGTTTGTACCAAGTTTGGTGCTGTTTTGGCGCGGACTTAGGAAGTTTGTACCTAGTTTGTTTCTGTTTTGGCGTGGACTTAGGAAGTTTGTACCAAGTTTGTTACTGTTTTGGCGTGGACTTAGGAAGTTTGTACCAAGTTTGTTACTGTTTTGGCGTGGACTTGGGAAGTTTGTACCAAGTTTGTTACTGTTTTGGCGTGGACTTAGGAAGTTTGTACCAAGTTTGGTGCTGTTTTGGCGCGGACTTACGAAGTTTGTACCAAGTTTGGTGCTGTTTTGGCGTGGACTTAGAAAGTTTGTATCAAGTTTGGTGCTGTTTTGGCGTGGACTTAGGAAGTTTGTACCAAGTTTGTTACTGTTTTGGCGTGGACTTAGGAAGTTTGTACCAAGTTTGTTTCTGTTTTGGCGCGGACTTACGAAGTTTGTACCAAGTTTGGTGCTGTTTTGGCGTGGACTTAGGAAGTTTGTACCAAGTTTGTTACTGTTTTGGCGTGGACTTAGGAAGTTTGTATCAAGTTTGGTGCTGTTTTGGCGTGGACTTAGAAAGTTTGTACCAAGTTTGTTACTGTTTTGGCGTGGACTTGGGAAGTTTGTACCAAGTTTGTTACTGTTTTGGCGTGGACTTAGGAAGTTTGTACCAAGTTTGGTGCTGTTTTGGCGCGGACTTACGAAGTTTGTACCAAGTTTGGTGCTGTTTTGGCGTGGACTTAGAAAGTTTGTATCAAGTTTGGTGCTGTTTGGCGTGGACTTAGGAAGTTTGTACCAAGTTTGTTACTGTTTTGGCGTGGACTTAGGAAGTTTGTACCAAGTTTGTTTCTGTTTTGGCGCGGACTTACGAAGTTTGTACCAAGTTTGGTGCTGTTTTGGCGTGGACTTAGGAAGTTTGTACCAAGTTTGTTACTGTTTTGGCGTGGACTTAGGAAGTTTGTATCAAGTTTGGTGCTGTTTTGGCGTGGACTTAGAAAGTTTGTATCAAGTTTGGTGCTGTTTGGCGTGGACTTAGGAAGTTTGTACCAAGTTTGTTACTGTTTTGGCGTGGACTTAGGAAGTTTGTACCAAGTTTGTTACTGTTTTGGCGTGGACTTAGGAAGTTTGTACCAAGTTTGTTACTGTTTTGGCGTGGACTTAGGAAGTTTGTACCAAGTTTGTTACTGTTTTGGCGTGGACTTAGGAAGTTTGTACCAAGTTTGTTACTGTTTTGGCGTGGACTTAGGAAGTTTGTACCAAGTTTGCTACTGTTTTGGCGTGGACTTAGGAAGTTTGTTCCAAGTTTGTTTCTGTTTTGGCGCGGACTTACGAAGTTTGTACCAAGTTTGGTGCTGGTTTGGCGTGGACTTAGGAAGTTTGTACCAAGTTTGTTACTGTTTTGGCGTGGACTTAGGAAGTTTGTACCAAGTTTGTTACTGTTTTGGCGTGGACTTGGGAAGTTTGTACCAAGTTTGTTACTGTTTTGGCGTGGACTTAGGAAGTTTGTACCAAGTTTGTTACTGTTTTGGCGTGGACTTAGGAAGTTTGTTCCAAGTTTGTTTCTGTTTTGGCGCGGACTTACGAAGTTTGTACCAAGTTTGGTGCTGGTTTGGCGTGGACTTAGGAAGTTTGTACCAAGTTTGTTACTGTTTTGGCGTGGTCTTAGGAAGTTTGTACCAAGTTTGTTACTGTTTTGGCGTGGACTTGGGAAATTTGTACCAAGTTTGTTACTGTTTTGGCGTGGACTTAGGAAGTTTGTACCAAGTTTGGTGCTGTTTTGGCGCGGACTTACGAAGTTTGTACCAAGTTTGGTGCTGTTTTGGCGTGGACTTAGAAAGTTTGTATCAAGTTTGGTGCTGTTTTGGCGTGGACTTAGGAAGTTTGTACCAAGTTTGTTACTGTTTTGGCGTGGACTTAGAAAGTTTGTATCAAGTTTGGTGCTGTTTTGGCGCGGACTTACGAAGTTTGTACCAAGTTTGTTACTGTTTTGGCGTGGACTTAGGAAGTTTGTACCAAGTTTGGTGCTGTTTTGGCGTGGACTTAGGAAGTTTGTACCAAGTTTGATGCTGTTTTGGCGTGGACTTAGGAAGTTTGTACCAAGTTTGTTACTGTTTTGGCGTGGACTTAGGAAGTTTGTACCAAGTTTGTTACTGTTTTGGCGTGGACTTAGGAAGTTTGTACCAAGTTTGGTGCTGTTTTGGCGCGGACTTACGAAGTTTGTACCAAGTTTGTTACTGTTTTGGCGTGGACTTAGGAAGTTTGTACCAAGTTTGTTACTGTTTTGGCGTGGACTTAGGAAGTTTGTACCAAGTTTGGTGCTGTTTTGGCGTGGACTTAGGAAGTTTGTACCAAGTTTGTTACTGTTTTGGCGTGGACTTAGGAAGTTTGTACCAAGTTTGTTACTGTTTTGGCGTGGACTTAGGAAGTTTGTACCAAGTTTGGTGCTGTTTTGGCGCGGACTTACGAAGTTTGTACCAAGTTTGTTACTGTTTTGGCGTGGACTTAGGAAGTTTGTACCAAGTTTGTTACTGTTTTGGCGTGGACTTAGGAAGTTTGTACCAAGTTTGGTGCTGTTTTGGCGTGGACTTACGAAGTTTGTACCAAGTTTGTTACTGTTTTGGCGTGGACTTAGGAAGTTTGTACCAAGTTTGTTACTGTTTTGGCGTGGACTTAGGAAGTTTGTACCAAGTTTGTTACTGTTTTGGCGTGGACTTAGGAAGTTTGTACCAAGTTTGGTGCTGTTTTGGCGCGGACTTACGAAGTTTGTACCAAGTTTGTTACTGTTTTGGCGTGGACTTAGGAAGTTTGTACCAAGTTTGTTACTGTTTTGGCGTGGACTTAGGAAGTTTGTACCAAGTTTGTTACTGTTTTGGCGTGGACTTAGGAAGTTTTTACCAAGTGTGTTACTGTTTTGGCGTGGACTTAGGAAGTTTGTACCAAGTTTGTTACTGTTTTGGCGTGGACTTAGGAAGTTTGTACCTAGTTTGTTTCTGTTTTGGCGTGGACTTAGGAAGTTTGTATCAAGTTTGGTGCTGTTTTGGCGTGGACTTAGGAAGTTTGTACCAAGTTTGGTGCTGTTTTGGCGTGGACTTAGGAAGTTTGTATCAAGTTTGGTGCTGTTTTGGCGTGGACTTAGGAAGTTTGTACCTAGTTTGTTTCTGTTTTGGCGTGGACTTATGAAGTTTGTACCAAGTTTGGTGCTGTTTTGGCGTGGACTTAGGAAGTTTGTACCAAGTTTGTTACTGTTTTGGCGTGGACTTAGGAAGTTTGTACCAAGTTTGTTACTGTTTTGGCGTGGACTTAGGAAGTTTGTACCAAGTTTGTTACTGTTTTGGCGTGGACTTAGGAAGTTTGTACCAAGTTTGGTGCTGTTTTGGCGCGGACTTACGAAGTTTGTACCAAGTTTGTTACTGTTTTGGCGTGGACTTAGGAAGTTTGTACCAAGTTTGTTACTGTTTTGGCGTGGACTTAGGAAGTTTGTACCAAGTTTGGTGCTGTTTTGGCGTGGACTTAGGAAGTTTGTACCAAGTTTGTAACTGTTTTGGCGTGGACTTAGGAAGTTTGTACCAAGTTTGTTACTGTTTTGGCGTGGACTTAGGAAGTTTGTACCTAGTTTGGTGCTGTTTTGGCGTGGACTTAGGAAGTTTGTACCAAGTTTGTTACTGTTTTGGCGTGGACTTAGGAAGTTTGTACCAAGTTTGTTACTGTTTTGGCGTGGACTTAGGAAGTTTGTACCAAGTTTGTTACTGTTTTGGCGTGGACTTACGAAGTTTGTACCTAGTTTGTTTCTGTTTTGGCGTGGACTTAGGAAGTTTGTATCAAGTTTGGTGCTGTTTTGGCGTGGACTTAGGAAGTTTGTACCAAGTTTGTTACTGTTTTGGCGTGGACTTAGGAAGTTTGTACCAAGTTTGTTACTGTTTTGGCGTGGACTTAGGAAGTTTGTATCAAGTTTGTTACTGTTTTGGCGTGGACTTAGGAAGTTTGTACCAAGTTTGGTGCTGTTTTGGCGTGGACTTAGGAAGTTTGTACCTAGTTTGTTTCTGTTTTGGCGTGGACTTAGGAAGTTTGTATCAAGTTTGGTGCTGTTTTGGCGTGGACTTAGGAAGTTTGTACCAAGTTTGGTGCTGTTTTGGCGTGGACTTAGAAAGTTTGTATCAAGTTTTGTGCTGTTTTGGCGTGGACTTAGGAAGTTTGTACCAAGTTTGTTTCTGTTTTGGCGTGGACTTAGGAAGTTTGTACCAAGTTTGGTGCTGTTTTGGCGTGGACTTAGGAAGTTTGTACCAAGTTTGGTGCTGTTTTGGCGTGGACTTAGGAAGTTTGTACCAAGTTTGGTGCTGTTTTGGCGTGGACTAAGGAAGTTTGTACCAAGTTTGTTACTGTTTTGGCGTGGACTTAGGAAGTTTGTACCAAGTTTGGTGCTGTTTTGGCGTGGACTTAGGAAGTTTGTACCAAGTTTGGTGCTGTTTTGGCGTGGACTTAGGCAGTTTGTACCAAGTTTGTTACTGTTTTGGCGTGGACTTAGGAAGTTTGTACCTAGTTTGTTTCTGTTTTGGCGTGGACTTAGGAAGTTTGTACCAAGTTTGGTGCTGTTTTGGCGTGGACATAGGAAGTTTGTACCAAGTTTGTTACTGTTTTGGCGTGGACTTAGGAAGTTTGTACCAAGTTTGGTGCTGTTTTGGCGTGGACTTAGGAAGTTTGTATCAAGTTTGGTGCTGTTTTGGCGTGGACTTAGGAAGTTTGTACCAAGTTTGCAAGTGTTTTTGGGTAGTTTTAAGAAGTTTCTACAAAGTTTGTATTTGACACTCTGTTGCAACTCTGTTGGAATTCGGGTAGTTGTAGGAAGTTTGTACCAAGTTTGTTACTGTTTTGGCGTGGACTTAGGAAGTTTGTACCAAGTTTGGTGCTGTTTTGGCGTGGACATAGGAAGTTTGTACCAAGTTTGTTACTGTTTTGGCGTGGACTTAGGAAGTTTGTACCAAGTTTGGTGCTGTTTTGGCGTGGACTTAGGAAGTTTGTACCAAGTTTGTTACTGTTTTGGCGTGGACTTAGGAAGTTTGTATCAAGTTTGGTGCTGTTTTGGCGTGGACTTAGAAAGTTTGTATCAAGTTTGGTGCTGTTTTGGCGTGGACTTAGAAAGTTTGTATCAAGTTTGGTGCTGTTTTGGCGTGGACTTAGGAAGTTTGTACCAAGTTTGTTACTGTTTTGGCGTGGACTTAGGAAGTTTGTACCAAGTTTGTTACTGTTTTGGCGTGGACTTAGGAAGTTTGTACCAAGTTTGTTTCTGTTTTGGCGTGGACTTAGGAAGTTTGTACCAAGTTTGGTGCTGTTTTGGCGTGGACTTAGGAAGTTTGTACCAAGTTTGGTGCTGTTTTGGCGTGGACTTAGGAAGTTTGTACCAAGTTTGTTACTGTTTTGGCGTGGACTTAGGAAGTTTGTACCAAGTTTGTTACTGTTTTGGCGTGGACTTAGGAAGTTTGTACCAAGTTTGTTACTGTTTTGGCGTGGACTTAGGAAGTTTGTACCAAGTTTGGTGCTGTTTTGGCGTGGACTTAGGAAGTTTGTACCAAGTTTGTTACTGTTTTGGCGTGGACTTAGGAAGTTTGTACCAAGTTTGGTGCTGTTTTGGCGTGGACTAAGGAAGTTTGTACCAAGTTTGTTACTGTTTTGGCGTGGACTTAGGAAGTTTGTACCAAGTTTGGTGCTGTTTTGGCGTGGACTTAGGAAGTTTGTACCAAGTTTGTTACTGTTTTGGCGTGGACTTAGGAAGTTTGTACCAAGTTTGTTACTGTTTTGGCGTGGACTTAGGAAGTTTGTACCAAGTTTGGTGCTGTTTTGGCGTGGACTTAGGAAGTTTGTACCAAGTTTGGTGCTGTTTTGGCGTGGACTTAGGAAGTTTGTACCAAGTTTGTTACTGTTTTGGCGTGGACTTAGGAAGTTTGTACCTAGTTTGTTTCTGTTTTGGCGTGGACTTAGGAAGTTTGTACCAAGTTTGGTGCTGTTTTGGCGTGGACATAGGAAGTTTGTACCAAGTTTGTTACTGTTTTGGCGTGGACTTAGGAAGTTTGTACCAAGTTTGGTGCTGTTTTGGCGTGGACTTAGGAAGTTTGTACCAAGTTTGTTACTGTTTTGGCGTGGACTTAGGAAGTTTGTACCAAGTTTGTTACTGTTTTGGCGTGGACTTAGGAAGTTTGTACCAAGTTTGGTGCTGTTTTGGCGTGGACTTAGGAAGTTTGTACCAAGTTTGTTACTGTTTTGGCGTGGACTTAGGAAGTTTGTATCAAGTTTGGTGCTGTTTTGGCGTGGACTTAGGAAGTTTGTACCTAGTTTGTTTCTGTTTTGGCGTGGACTTAGGAAGTTTGTACCAAGTTTGTTACTGTTTTGGCGTGGACTTAGGAAGTTTGTATCAAGTTTGTTGCTGTTTTGGCGTGGACTTAGGAAGTTTGTACCAAGTTTGGTGCTGTTTTGGCGTGGACTTAGGAAGTTTGTACCAAGTTTGGTGCTGTTTTGGCGTGGACTTAGAAAGTTTGTATCAAGTTTTGTGCTGTTTTGGCGTGGACTTAGGAAGTTTGTACCAAGTTTGGTGCTGTTTTGGCGTGGACTTAGGAAGTTTGTACCAAGTTTGTTACTGTTTTGGCGTGGACTTAGGAACTTTGCACCAAGTTTGTTACTGTTTTGGCGTGGACTTAGGAAGTTTGTACCAAGTTTGGTGCTGTTTTGGTGTGGACTTAGGAAGTTTGTACCAAGTTTGTTACTGTTTTGGCGTGGACTTAGGAAGTTTGTACCAAGTTTGTTACTGTTTTGGCGTGGACTTAGGAAGTTTGTACCAAGTTTGGTGCTGTTTTGGCGTGGACTTAGGAAGTTTGTACCAAGTTTGTTACTGTTTTGGCGTGGACTTAGGAAGTTTGTACCAAGTTTGTTACTGTTTTGACGTGGACTTAGGAAGTTTGTTCCAAGTTTGTTACTGTTTTGGCGTGGACTTAGAAAGTTTGTACCAAGTTTGTTACTGTTTTGGCGTGGACTTAGGAAGTTTGTTCCAAGTTGGGTGCTGTTTTGGCGTGGATTTAGTAAGTTTGTACCAAGTTTGTTATTGTTTTGGCGTGGACTTAGGAAGTTTGTTCCCAGTTTGGTAGTGTTTTGGCGTGGACTTAGGAAGTTTGTACCATGTTTGGTGCTGATTTGGCGTGGACTTAGGAAGTTTGTTCCATGTTTGTTACTGTTTTGGCGTGGACTTAGGAAGTTTGTACCAAGCTTGGTGCTGTTTTGGCGTGGATTTAGTAAGTTTGTACCAAGTTTGTTACTGTTTTGGCGTGGACTCAGGAAGTTTGTACCAAGTTTGGTGCTGTTTTGGCGTGGACTTAGGAAGCTTGTACCAAATTTGTTACTGTTTTGGCTTGGACTTAGGAAGTTTGTACCAAGTTTGTTACTGTTTTTGCGTTGACTTAGGAAGTTTGTACCAAGTTTGTTACTGTTTTGGCGTGGACTTAGGAAGTTTGTTCCAAGTTTGTTACTGTTTTGGCGTGGATTTAGGAAGTTTGTTCCAAGTTTGTTACTGTTTTGGCGTCGTCTTAGGAAGTTTGTACCAAGTTTGCAAGTGTTTTTGGGTAGTTTTAAGAAGTTTCTACGAAGTTTGTATTTGACACTCTGTTGCAACTCTGTTGGAATTCGGGTAGTTGTAGGAAGTTTGTACCAAGCTTGTTACTGTTTTGGCGTGGACTTAGGAAGTTTGTACCATGTTTGGTGCTGATTTGGCGTGGACTTAGGAAGTTTGTTCCATGTTTGTTACTGTTTTGGCGTGGACTTAGGAAGTTTGTACCAAGTTTGGTGCTGTTTTGGCGTGGATTTAGTAAGTTTGTACCAAGTTTGTTATTGTTTTGGCGTGGACTTAGGAAGTTTGTTCCAAGTTTGGTTGTGTTTTGGCGTGGACTTAGGAAGTTTGTACCATGTTTGGTGCTGATTTGGCGTGGACTTAGGAAGTTTGTTCCATGTTTGTTACTGTTTTGGCGTGGACTTAGGAAGGTTGTACCAAGTTTGGTGCTGTTTTGGCGTGGACTTAGGAAGTTTGTACCAAATTTGTTACTGTTTTGGCGTGGACTTAGGAAGTTTGTACCAAGTTTGTTACTGTTTTTGCGTTGACTTAGGAAGTTTGTACCAAGTTTGTTACTGTTTTGGCGTGGATTTAGGAAGTTTGTTCCAAGTTTGTTACTGTTTTGGCGTCGTCTTAGGAAGTTTGTACCAAGTTTGCAAGTGTTTTTGGGTAGTTTTAAGAAGTTTCTACAAAGTTTGTATTTGACACTCTGTTGCAACTCTGTTGGAATTCGGGTAGTTGTAGGAAGTTTGTACCAAGTTTGTTACTGTTTTGGCGTGGTCTTAGGAAGTTTGTACCAAGTTTGGTGCTGTTTTGGCGTGGATTTAGGAAGTTTGTATCAAGTTTGGTGCTGTTTTGGCGTGGACTTAGGAAGTTTGTACCAAGTTTGTTACTGTTTTGGCGTGGACTTAGGAAGTTTGTACCAAGTTTGTTACTGTTTTGGCGTGGACTTAGGAAGTTTGTACCAAGTTTGTTACTGTTTTGGCGTGGACTTAGGAAGTTTGTACCAAGTTTGGTGCTGTTTTGGCGTGGACTTAGGAAGTTTGTACCAAGTTTGTTACTGTTTTGGCGTGGACTTAGGAAGTTTGTACCAAGTTTGTTACTGTTTTGGCGTGGACTTAGGAAGTTTGTACCAAGTTTGTTACTGTTTTGGCGTGGACTTAGGAAGTTTGTACCTAGTTTGTTACTGTTTTGGCGTGGACTTAGGAAGTTTGTACCAAGTTTGTTACTGTTTTGGCGTGGACTTAGGAAGTTTGTACCAAGTTTGGTGCTGTTTTGGCGTGGACTTAGGAAGTTTGTACCAAGTTTGTTACTGTTTTGGCGTGGACTTAGGAAGTTTGTACCAAGTTTGTTACTGTTTTGGCGTGGACTTAGGAAGTTTGTACCAAGTTTGTTACTGTTTTGGCGTGGACTTAGGAAGTTTGTACCAAGTTTGTTACTGTTTTGGCGTGGACTTAGGAAGTTTGTACCAAGTTTGTTACTGTTTTGGCGTGGACTTAGGAAGTTTGTACCAAGTTTGGTGCTGTTTTGGCGTGGACTTAGGAAGTTTGTACCAAGTTTGTTACTGTTTTGGCGTGGACTTAGGAAGTTTGTACCAAGTTTGTTACTGTTTTGGCGTGGACTTAGGAAGTTTGTACCAAGTTTGTTACTGTTTTGGCGTGGACTTAGAAAGTTTGTATCAAGTTTGGTGCTGTTTTGGCGTGGACTTAGGAAGTTTGTACCTAGTTTGGTGCTGTTTTGGCGTGGACTTAGGAAGTTTGTACCAAGTTTGGTGCTGTTTTGGCGTGGACTTAGGAAGTTTGTACCAAGTTTGGTGCTGTTTTGGCGTGGACTTAGGAAGTTTGTACCAAGTTTGTTACTGTTTTGGCGTGGACTTAGGAACTTTGCACCAAGTTTGTTACTGTTTTGGCGTGGACTTAGGAAGTTTGTACCAAGTTTGTTACTGTTTTGGCGTGGACTTAGGAAGTTTGTACCAAGTTTGGTGCTGTTTTGGCGTGGACTTAGGAAGTTTGAACCAAGTTTGTTACTGTTTTGGCGTGGACTTAGGAAGTTTGTACCAAGTTTGTTACTGTTTTGGCGTGGACTTAGGAAGTTTGTACCAAGTTTGTTACTGTTTTGGCGTGGACTTAGGAAGTTTGTACCAAGTTTGGTGCTGTTTTGGCGTGGACTTAGGAAGTTTGTACCAAGTTTGTTTCAGTTTTGGCGCGGACTTACGAAGTTTGTACCAAGTTTGGTGCTGTTTTGGCGTGGACTTAGGAAGTTTGTACCAAGTTTGTTACTGTTTTGGCGTGGACTTAGAAAGTTTTTATCAAGTTTGTTACTGTTTTGGCGTGGACTTAGGAAGTTTGTACCAAGTTTGTTACTGTTTTGGCGTGGACTTAGGAAGTTTGTACCAAGTTTGGTGCTGTTTTGGCGTGGACTTAGGAAGTTTGTACCAAGTTTGTTACTGTTTTGGCGTGGACTTAGGAAGTTTGTACCAAGTTTGTTACTGTTTTGGCGTGGACTTAGGAAGTTTGTACCAAGTTTGGTACTGTTTTGGCGTGGACTTAGGAAGTTTGTACCAAGTTTGTTACTGTTTTGGCGTGGACTTAGGAAGTTTGTACCAAGTTTGGTGCTGTTTTGGCGTGGACTTAGGAAGTTTGTACCAAGTTTGTTACTGTTTTGGCGTGGACTTAGGAAGTTTGTACCAAGTTTGTTACTGTTTTGGCGTGGACTTAGGAAGTTTGTACCAAGTTTGTTACTGTTTTGGCGTGGACTTAGGAAGTTTGTACCAAGTTTGTTACTGTTTTGGCGTGGACTTAGGAAGTTTGTACCAAGTTTGTTTCTGTTTTGGCGTGGACTTAGGAAGTTTGTACCAAGTTTGGTGCTGTTTTGGCGTGGTCTTAGGAAGTTTGTACCAAGTTTGTTACTGTTTTGGCGTGGACTTAGGAAGTTTGTACCAAGTTTGGTGCTGTTTTGGCGTGGACTTAGGAAGTTTGTACCAAGTTTGTTTCAGTTTTGGCGCGGACTTACGAAGTTTGTACCAAGTTTGGTGCTGTTTTGGCGTGGACTTAGGAAGTTTGTACCAAGTTTGTTACTGTTTTGGCGTGGACTTAGAAAGTTTTTATCAAGTTTGTTACTGTTTTGGCGTGGACTTAGGAAGTTTGTACCAAGTTTGGTGCTGTTTTGGCGTGGATTTAGTAAGTTTGTACCAAGTTTGTTATTGTTTTGGCGTGGACTTAGGAAGTTTGTTCCAAGTTTGGTTGTGTTTTGGCGTGGACTTAGGAAGTTTGTACCATGTTTGGTGCTGATTTGGCGTGGACTTAGGAAGTTTGTTCCATGTTTGTTACTGTTTTGGCGTGGACTTAGGAAGGTTGTACCAAGTTTGGTGCTGTTTTGGCGTGGACTTAGGAAGTTTGTACCAAATTTGTTACTGTTTTGGCGTGGACTTAGGAAGTTTGTACCAAGTTTGTTACTGTTTTTGCGTTGACTTAGGAAGTTTGTACCAAGTTTGTTACTGTTTTGGCGTGGATTTAGGAAGTTTGTTCCAAGTTTGTTACTGTTTTGGCGTCGTCTTAGGAAGTTTGTACCAAGTTTGCAAGTGTTTTTGGGTAGTTTTAAGAAGTTTCTACAAAGTTTGTATTTGACACTCTGTTGCAACTCTGTTGGAATTCGGGTAGTTGTAGGAAGTTTGTACCAAGTTTGTTACTGTTTTGGCGTGGTCTTAGGAAGTTTGTACCAAGTTTGGTGCTGTTTTGGCGTGGATTTAGGAAGTTTGTATCAAGTTTGGTGCTGTTTTGGCGTGGACTTAGGAAGTTTGTACCAAGTTTGTTACTGTTTTGGCGTGGACTTAGGAAGTTTGTACCAAGTTTGTTACTGTTTTGGCGTGGACTTAGGAAGTTTGTACCAAGTTTGTTACTGTTTTGGCGTGGACTTAGGAAGTTTGTACCAAGTTTGGTGCTGTTTTGGCGTGGACTTAGGAAGTTTGTACCAAGTTTGTTACTGTTTTGGCGTGGACTTAGGAAGTTTGTACCAAGTTTGTTACTGTTTTGGCGTGGACTTAGGAAGTTTGTACCAAGTTTGTTACTGTTTTGGCGTGGACTTAGGAAGTTTGTACCTAGTTTGTTACTGTTTTGGCGTGGACTTAGGAAGTTTGTACCAAGTTTGTTACTGTTTTGGCGTGGACTTAGGAAGTTTGTACCAAGTTTGGTGCTGTTTTGGCGTGGACTTAGGAAGTTTGTACCAAGTTTGTTACTGTTTTGGCGTGGACTTAGGAAGTTTGTACCAAGTTTGTTACTGTTTTGGCGTGGACTTAGGAAGTTTGTACCAAGTTTGTTACTGTTTTGGCGTGGACTTAGGAAGTTTGTACCAAGTTTGTTACTGTTTTGGCGTGGACTTAGGAAGTTTGTACCAAGTTTGTTACTGTTTTGGCGTGGACTTAGGAAGTTTGTACCAAGTTTGGTGCTGTTTTGGCGTGGACTTAGGAAGTTTGTACCAAGTTTGTTACTGTTTTGGCGTGGACTTAGGAAGTTTGTTCCAAGTTTGTTACTGTTTTGGCGTGGACTTAGGAAGTTTGTACCAAGTTTGGTGCTGTTTTGGCGCGGACTTACGAAGTTTGTACCAAGTTTGTTACTGTTTTGGCGTGGACTTAGGAAGTTTGTACCAAGTTTGTTACTGTTTTGGCGTGGACTTAGGAAGTTTGTACCAAGTTTGTTACTGTTTTGGCGTGGACTTAGGAAGTTTGTACCAAGTTTGGTGCTGTTTTGGCGTGGACTTAGGAAGTTTGTACCAAGTTTGTTTCAGTTTTGGCGCGGACTTACGAAGTTTGTACCAAGTTTGGTGCTGTTTTGGCGTGGACTTAGGAAGTTTGTACCAAGTTTGTTACTGTTTTGGCGTGGACTTAGAAAGTTTTTATCAAGTTTGTTACTGTTTTGGCGTGGACTTAGGAAGTTTGTACCAAGTTTGTTACTGTTTTGGCGTGGACTTAGGAAGATTGTACCAAGTTTGGTGCTGTTTTGGCGTGGACTTAGGAAGTTTGTACCAAGTTTGTTACTGTTTTGGCGTGGACTTAGAAAGTTTGTATCAAGTTTGTTACTGTTTTGGCGTGGACTTAGGAAGTTTGTACCAAGTTTGTTACTGTTTTGGCGTGGACTTAGGAAGTTTGTACCAAGTTTGGTGCTGTTTTGGCGTGGACTTAGGAAGTTTGTACCAAGTTTGTTACTGTTTTGGCGTGGACTTAGGAAGTTTGTACCAAGTTTGTTACTGTTTTGGCGTGGACTTAGGAAGTTTGTACCAAGTTTGGTACTGTTTTGGCGTGGACTTAGGAAGTTTGTACCAAGTTTGTTACTGTTTTGGCGTGGACTTAGGAAGTTTGTACCAAGTTTGGTGCTGTTTTGGCGTGGACTTAGGAAGTTTGTACCAAGTTTGTTACTGTTTTGGCGTGGACTTAGGAAGTTTGTACCAAGTTTGTTACTGTTTTGGCGTGGACTTAGGAAGTTTGTACCAAGTTTGTTACTGTTTTGGCGTGGACTTAGGAAGTTTGTACCAAGTTTGTTACTGTTTTGGCGTGGACTTAGGAAGTTTGTACCAAGTTTGTTTCAGTTTTGGCGCGGACTTACGAAGTTTGTACCAAGTTTGGTGCTGTTTTGGCGTGGACTTAGGAAGTTTGTACCAAGTTTGTTACTGTTTTGGCGTGGACTTAGAAAGTTTGTATCAAGTTTGTTACTGTTTTGGCGTGGACTTAGGAAGTTTGTACCAAGTTTGTTACTGTTTTGGCGTGGACTTAGAAAGTTTTTATCAAGTTTGTTACTGTTTTGGCGTGGACTTAGGAAGTTTGTACCAAGTTTGTTACTGTTTTGGCGTGGACTAAGGAAGTTTGTACCAAGTTTGGTGCTGTTTTGGCGTGGACTTAGGAAGTTTGTACCAAGTTTGTTACTGTTTTGGCGTGGACTTAGGAAGTTTGTACCAAGTTTGTTACTGTTTTGGCGTGGACTTAGGAAGTTTGTACCAAGTTTGTTACTGTTTTGGCGTGGACTTAGGAAGTTTGTACCAAGTTTGTTACTGTTTTGGCGTGGACTTAGGAAGTTTGTACCAAGTTTGTTACTGTTTTGGCGTGGACTTAGGAAGTTTGTACCAAGTTTGTTACTGTTTTGGCGTGGACTTAGGAAGTTTGTACCAAGTTTGTTACTGTTTTGGCGTGGACTTAGGAAGATTGTACCAAGTTTGGTGCTGTTTTGGCGTGGACTTAGGAAGTTTGTACCAAGTTTGTTACTGTTTTGGCGTGGACTTAGAAAGTTTGTATCAAGTTTGTTACTGTTTTGGCGTGGACTTAGGAAGTTTGTACCAAGTTTGTTACTGTTTTGGCGTGGACTTAGGAAGTTTGTACCAAGTTTGGTGCTGTTTTGGCGTGGACTTAGGAAGTTTGTACCAAGTTTGTTACTGTTTTGGCGTGGACTTAGGAAGTTTGTACCAAGTTTGTTACTGTTTTGGCGTGGACTTAGGAAGTTTGTACCAAGTTTGGTACTGTTTTGGCGTGGACTTAGGAAGTTTGTACCAAGTTTGTTACTGTTTTGGCGTGGACTTAGGAAGTTTGTACCAAGTTTGGTGCTGTTTTGGCGTGGACTTAGGAAGTTTGTACCAAGTTTGTTACTGTTTTGGCGTGGACTTAGGAAGTTTGTACCAAGTTTGTTACTGTTTTGGCGTGGACTTAGGAAGTTTGTACCAAGTTTGTTACTGTTTTGGCGTGGACTTAGGAAGTTTGTACCAAGTTTGTTACTGTTTTGGCGTGGACTTAGGAAGTTTGTACCAAGTTTGTTTCAGTTTTGGCGCGGACTTACGAAGTTTGTACCAAGTTTGGTGCTGTTTTGGCGTGGACTTAGGAAGTTTGTACCAAGTTTGTTACTGTTTTGGCGTGGACTTAGAAAGTTTGTATCAAGTTTGTTACTGTTTTGGCGTGGACTTAGGAAGTTTGTACCAAGTTTGTTACTGTTTTGGCGTGGACTTAGAAAGTTTTTATCAAGTTTGTTACTGTTTTGGCGTGGACTTAGGAAGTTTGTACCAAGTTTGTTACTGTTTTGGCGTGGACTTAGGAAGTTTGTACCAAGTTTGGTGCTGTTTTGGCGTGGACTTAGGAAGTTTGTACCAAGTTTGTTACTGTTTTGGCGTGGACTTAGGAAGTTTGTACCAAGTTTGTTACTGTTTTGGCGTGGACTTAGGAAGTTTGTACCAAGTTTGGTACTGTTTTGGCGTGGACTTAGGAAGTTTGTACCAAGTTTGTTACTGTTTTGGCGTGGACTTAGGAAGTTTGTACCAAGTTTGTTACTGTTTTGGCGTGGACTTAGGAAGTTTGTACCAAGTTTGTTACTGTTTTGGCGTGGACTTAGGAAGTTTGTACCAAGTTTGTTACTGTTTTGGCGTGGACTTAGGAAGTTTGTACCAAGTTTGTTACTGTTTTGGCGTGGACTTAGGAAGTTTGTACCAAGTTTGTTACTGTTTTGGCGTGGACTTAGGAAGATTGTACCAAGTTTGGTGCTGTTTTGGCGTGGACTTAGGAAGTTTGTACCAAGTTTGTTACTGTTTTGGCGTGGACTTAGAAAGTTTGTATCAAGTTTGTTACTGTTTTGGCGTGGACTTAGGAAGTTTGTACCAAGTTTGTTACTGTTTTGGCGTGGACTTAGGAAGTTTGTACCAAGTTTGGTGCTGTTTTGGCGTGGACTTAGGAAGTTTGTACCAAGTTTGTTACTGTTTTGGCGTGGACTTAGGAAGTTTGTACCAAGTTTGTTACTGTTTTGGCGTGGACTTAGGAAGTTTGTACCAAGTTTGGTACTGTTTTGGCGTGGACTTAGGAAGTTTGTACCAAGTTTGTTACTGTTTTGGCGTGGACTTAGGAAGTTTGTACCAAGTTTGGTGCTGTTTTGGCGTGGACTTAGGAAGTTTGTACCAAGTTTGTTACTGTTTTGGCGTGGACTTAGGAAGTTTGTACCAAGTTTGTAACTGTTTTGGCGTGGACTTAGGAAGTTTGTACCAAGTTTGTTACTGTTTTGGCGTGGACTTAGGAAGTTTGTACCAAGTTTGTTACTGTTTTGGCGTGGACTTAGAAAGTTTGTATCAAGTTTGTTACTGTTTTGGCGTGGACTTAGGAAGTTTGTACCAAGTTTGTTACTGTTTTGGCGTGGACTTAGGAAGTTTGTACCAAGTTTGGTGCTGTTTTGGCGTGGACTTAGGAAGTTTGTACCAAGTTTGTTACTGTTTTGGCGTGGACTTAGGAAGTTTGTACCAAGTTTGTTACTGTTTTGGCGTGGACTTAGGAAGTTTGTACCAAGTTTGGTACTGTTTTGGCGTGGACTTAGGAAGTTTGTACCAAGTTTGGTGATGTTTTGGCGTGGACTTAGGAAGTTTGTACCAAGTTTGGTGCTGTTTTGGCGTGGACTTAGGAAGTTTGTACCAAGTTTGTTACTGTTTTGGCGTGGACTTAGGAAGTTTGTACCAAGTTTGTTACTGTTTTGGCGTGGACTTAGGAAGTTTGTACCAAGTTTGTTACTGTTTTGGCGTGGACTTAGGAAGTTTGTACCAAGTTTGTTACTGTTTTGGCGTGGACTTAGGAAGTTTGTACCAAGTTTGTTACTGTTTTGGCGTGGACTTAGGAAGTTTGTACCAAGTTTGTTACTGTTTTGGCGTGGACTTAGGAAGATTGTACCAAGTTTGGTGCTGTTTTGGCGTGGACTTAGGAAGTTTGTACCAAGTTTGTTACTGTTTTGGCGTTGACTTAGGAAGTTTGTACCAAGTTTGTTACTGTTTTGGCGTGGACTTAGGAAGTTTGTACCAAGTTTGTTACTGTTTTGGCGTGGACTTAGGAAGTTTGTACCAAGTTTGGTGCTGTTTTGGCGTGGACTTAGGAAGTTTGTACCAAGTTTGTTACTGTTTTGGCGTGGAATTAGGAAGTTTGTACCAAGTTTGTTACTGTTTTGGCGTGGACTTAGGAAGTTTGTACCTAGTTTGTTTCTGTTTTGGCGTGGACTTAGGAAGTTTGTACCAAGTTTGGTGCTGTTTTGGCGTGGACTTAGGAAGTTTGTACCAAGTTTGTTACTGTTTTGGCGTGGACTTAGGAAGTTTGTACCAAGTTTGGTGCTGTTTTGGCGTGGACTTAGGAAGTTTGTACCAAGTTTGTTACTGTTTTGGCGTGGACTTAGGAAGTTTGTATCAAGTTTGGTGCTGTTTTGGCGTGGACTTAGGAAGTTTGTACCAAGTTTGTTACTGTTTTGGCGTGGACTTAGGAAGTTTGTACCAAGTTTGTTTCTGTTTTGGCGTGGACTTAGGAAGTTTGTACCAAGTTTGGTGCTGTTTTGGCGTGGACTTAGGAAGTTTGTACCAAGTTTGTTACTGTTTTGGCGTGGACTTAGAAAGTTTGTATCAAGTTTGGTGCTGTTTTGGCGTGGACTTAGGAAGTTTGTACCAAGTTTGGTGCTGTTTTGGCGTGGACTTAGGTAGCTTGTACCAAGATTGTTACTGTTTTGGCGTGGTCTTAGGAAGTTTGTACCAAGTTTGTTACTGTTTTGGCGTGGACTTAGGAAGTTTGTTCCAAGTTTGTTACTGTTTTGGCGCGGACTTACGAAGTTTGTACCAAGTTTGGTGCTGTTTTGGCGTGGACTTAGGAAGTTTGTACCAAGTTTAATACTGTTTTGGCGTGGACTTAGGAAGTTTGTACCAAGTTTGTTACTGTTTTGGCGTGGACTTAGGAAGTTTGTACCAAGTTTGGTGCTGTTTTGGCGCGGACTTACGAAGTTTGTACCAAGTTTGGTGATGTTTTGGCGTGGACTAAGGAAGTTTGTACCAAGTTTGTTACTGTTTTGGCGTGGACTTAGGAAGTTTGTATCAAGTTTGGTGCTGTTTTGGCGTGGTCTTACGAAGTTTGTACCAAGTTTGGTGATGTTTTGGCGTGGACTTAGGAAGTTTGTATCAAGTTTGGTGCGGTTTTGGCGTGGACTTAGGAAGTTTGTACCAAGTTTGGTGCTGTTTTGGCGTGGACTTAGGAAGTTTGTACCAAGTTTGTTACTGTTTTGGCGTGGACTTACGAAGTTTGTACCAAGTTTGGTGCTGTTTTGGCGTGGACTTACGAAGTTTGTACCAAGTTTGTTACTGTTTTGGCGTGGACTTAGGAAGTTTGTACCAAGTTTGTTACTGTTTTGGCGTGGACTTAGGAAGTTTGTACCAAGTTTGTTACTGTTTTGGCGTGGACTTAGGAAGTTTGTACCAAGTTTGGTGCTGTTTTGGCGCGGACTTACGAAGTTTGTACCAAGTTTGGTGATGTTTTGGCGTGGACTTAGGAAGTTTGTATCAAGTTTGGTGCTGTTTTGGCGTGGTCTTAGGAAGTTTGTACCAAGTTTGTTACTGTTTTGGCGTGGACTTAGGAAGTTTGTACCAAGTTTGGTGCTGTTTTGGCGTGGACTTAGGAAGTTTGTACCAAGTTTGTTACTGTTTTGGCGTGGACTTAGGAAGTTTGTACCAAGTTTGTTACTGTTTTGGCGTGGACTTAGGAACTTTGCACCAAGTTTGTTACTGTTTTGGCGTGGACTTAGGAAGTTTGTACCAAGTTTGGTGCTGTTTTGGCGTGGACTTAGAAAGTTTGTACCAAGTTTGTTACTGTTTTGGCGTGGACTTAGGAAGTTTGAACCAAGTTTGGTGCTGTTTTGGCGTGGACTTAGGAAGTTTGTACCAAGTTTGTTACTGTTTTGGCGTGGACTTAGGAAGTTTGTACCAAGTTTGTTACTGTTTTGGCGTGGACTTAGGAAGTTTGTACCAAGTTTGGTGCTGTTTTGGCGCGGACTTACGAAGTTTGTACCAAGTTTGGTGATGTTTTGGCGTGGACTTTGGAAGTTTGTACCAAGTTTGTTACTGTTTTGGCGTGGACTTAGGAAGTTTGTACCAAGTTTGTTACTGTTTTGGCGTGGACTTACGAAGTTTGTACCAAGTTTGGTGCTGTTTTGGCGTGGACTTAGGAAGTTTGTACCAAGTTTGTTACTGTTTTGGCGTGGACTTAGGAACTTTGCACCAAGTTTGTTACTGTTTTGGCGTGGACTTAGGAAGTTTGTACCAAGTTTGGTGATGTTTTGGCGTGGACTTAGGAAGTTTGTATCAAGTTTGGTGCTGTTTTGGCGTGGACTTAGGAAGTTTGTACCTAGTTTGTTTCTGTTTTGGCGTGGACTTTGGAAGTTTGTACCAAGTTTGTTACTGTTTTGGCGTGGACTTAGGAAGTTTGTACCAAGTGTGTTACTGTTTTGGCGTGGACTTAGGAAGTTTGTATCAAGTTTGGTGCTGTTTTGGCGTGGACTTAGGAAGTTTGTACCAAGTTTGTTACTGTTTTGGCGTGGACTTAGGAAGTTTGTATCAAGTTTGTTACTGTTTTGGCGTGGACTTAGAAAGTTTGTATCAAGTTTGGTGCTGTTTTGGCGTGGACTTAGGAAGTTTGTACCAAGTTTGGTGCTGTTTTGGCGTGGACTTAGGTAGCTTGTACCAAGTTTGTTACTGTTTTGGCGTGGACTTAGGAAGTTTGTACCAAGTTTGGTGCTGTTTTGGCGTGGACTTAGGAAGTTTGTACCAAGTTTGTTACTGTTTTGGCGTGGACTTAGGAAGTTTGTACCAAGTTTGTTACTGTTTTGGCGTGGACTTAGGAAGTTTGTACCAAGTTTGGTGCTGTTTTGGCGCGGACTTACGAAGTTTGTACCAAGTTTGGTGCTGTTTTGGCGTGGACTTAGGAAGTTTGTACCAAGTTTGTTACTGTTTTGGCGTGGTCTTAGGAAGTTTGTACCAAGTTTGTTACTGTTTTGGCGTGGACTTAGGAAGTTTGTTCCAAGTTTGTTACTGTTTTGGCGCGGACTTACGAAGTTTGTACCAAGTTTGGTGCTGTTTTGGCGTGGACTTAGGAAGTTTGTACCAAGTTTAATACTGTTTTAACGTGGACTTAGGAAGTTTGTACCAAGTTTGTTACTGTTTTGGCGTGGACTTAGGAAGTTTGTACCAAGTTTGGTGCTGTTTTGGCGCGGACTTACGAAGTTTGTACCAAGTTTGGTGATGTTTTGGCGTGGACTTAGGAAGTTTGTACCAAGTTTGTTACTGTTTTGGCGTGGACTTAGGAAGTTTGTATCAAGTTTGGTGCTGTTTTGGCGTGGTCTTACGAAGTTTGTACCAAGTTTGGTGATGTTTTGGCGTGGACTTAGGAAGTTTGTACCAAGTTTGGTGCTGTTTTGGCGTGGACTTAGGAAGTTTGTACCAAGTTTGGTGATGTTTTGGCGTGGTCTTACGAAGTTTGTACCAAGTTTGTTACTGTTTTGGCGTGGACTTAGGAAGTTTGTACCAAGTTTGGTGCTGTTTTGGCGTGGACTTAGGAAGTTTGTACCAAGTTTGTTACTGTTTTGGCGTGGACTTACGAAGTTTGTACCAAGTTTGGTGCTGTTTTGGCGTGGACTTACGAAGTTTGTACCAAGTTTGTTACTGTTTTGGCGTGGACTTAGGAAGTTTGTACCAAGTTTGTTACTGTTTTGGCGTGGACTTAGGAAGTTTGTACCAAGTTTGTTACTGTTTTGGCGTGGACTTAGGAAGTTTGTACCAAGTTTGGTGCTGTTTTGGCGCGGACTTACGAAGTTTGTACCAAGTTTGGTGATGTTTTGGCGTGGACTTAGGAAGTTTGTATCAAGTTTGGTGCTGTTTTGGCGTGGTCTTAGGAAGTTTGTACCAAGTTTGTTACTGTTTTGGCGTGGACTTAGGAAGTTTGTACCAAGCTTGGTGCTGTTTTGGCGTGGACTTAGGAAGTTTGTACCAAGTTTGTTACTGTTTTGGCGTGGACTTAGGAAGTTTGTACCAAGTTTGTTACTGTTTTGGCGTGGACTTAGGAACTTTGCACCAAGTTTGTTACTGTTTTGGCGTGGACTTAGGAAGTTTGTACCAAGTTTGGTGCTGTTTTGGCGTGGACTTAGAAAGTTTGTACCAAGTTTGTTACTGTTTTGGCGTGGACTTAGGAAGTTTGAACCAAGTTTGGTGCTGTTTTGGCGTGGACTTAGGAAGTTTGTACCAAGTTTGTTACTGTTTTGGCGTGGACTTAGGAAGTTTGTACCAAGTTTGTTACTGTTTTGGCGTGGACTTAGGAAGTTTGTACCAAGTTTGTTACTGTTTTGGCGTGGACTTAGGAAGTTTGTACCAAGTTTGTTACTGTTT
This sequence comes from Anopheles atroparvus, assembly GCA_914969975.1. Classification (NCBI taxonomy): domain Eukaryota; kingdom Metazoa; phylum Arthropoda; class Insecta; order Diptera; family Culicidae; genus Anopheles; species Anopheles atroparvus. The sequence goes on from CAJZCY010000011.1 coordinate 683,292, forward strand.
TGGCGTGGACTTACGAAGTTTGTACCAAGTTTGGTGCTGTTTTGGCGTGGACTTAGGAAGTTTGTACCAAGTTTGTTACTGTTTTGGCGTGGACTTAGGAACTTTGCACCAAGTTTGTTACTGTTTTGGCGTGGACTTAGGAAGTTTGTACCAAGTTTGGTGATGTTTTGGCGTGAACTTAGGAAGTTTGTATCAAGTTTGGTGCTGTTTTGGCGTGGACTTACGAAGTTTGTACCAAGTTTGTTACTGTTTTGGCGTGGACTTAGGAAGTTTGTGCCAAGTTTGTTACTGTTTTGGCGTGGACTTAGGAAGTTTGTACCAAGTGTGTTACTGTTTTGGCGTGGACTTAGGAAGTTTGTATCAAGTTTGGTGCTGTTTTGGCGTGGACTTAGGAAGTTTGTACCAAGTTTGGTGCTGTTTTGGCGTGGACTTAGAAAGTTTGTATCAAGTTTGGTGCTGTTTTGGCGTGGACTTAGGAAGTTTGTACCAAGTTTGGTGCTGTTTTGGCGTGGACTTAGGAAGTTTGTACCAAGTTTGTTTCTGTTTTGGCGTGGACATAGGAAGTTTGTACCAAGTTTGGTGCTGTTTTGGCGTGGACTTAGGACGTTTGTACCGAGTTTGTTACTGTTTTGGCGTGGACTAAGGAAGTTTGTACCAAGTTTGTTACTGTTTTGGCGTGGTCTTAGGAAGTTTGTACCAAGTTTGTTACTGTTTTGGCGTGGTCTTAGGAAGTTTGTACCAAGTTTGTTACTGTTTTGGCGTGGTCTTAGGAAGTTTGTACCAAGTTTGTTACTGTTTTGGCGTGGACTTAGGAAGTTTGTACCAAGTTTGTTACTGTTTTGGCGTGGACTTAGGAAGTTTGTACCAAGTTTGTTACTGTTTTGGCGTGGACTTAGGAAGATTGTACCGAGTTTGGTGCTGTTTTGGCGTGGACTTAGGAAGTTTGTACCAAGTTTGGTGCTGTTTTGGCGTGGAGTAAGGAAGTTTGTACCAAGTTTGTTACTGTTTTGGCGTGGTCTTTGGAAATTTTGACCAAGTTTGGTGCTGTTTTGGCGTGGACTTAGGAAGTTTGTACCAAGTTTGTTACTGTTTTGGCGTGGTCTTAGGAAGTTTGTACCAAGTTTGGTGCTGTTTTGGCGTGGACTTAGGAAGTTTGTACCAAGTTTGGTGCTGTTTTGGCGTGGACTTAGGAAGTTTGTACCAAGTTTGGTGCTGTTTTGGCGTGGATTTAGGAAGTTTGTACCAAGTTTGTTACTGTTTTGGCGTGGACTTAGGAAGTTTGTACCAAGTTTGCAAGTGTTTTTGGGTAGTTTTAAGAAGTTTCTACAAAGTTTGTATTTGACACTCTGTTGCAACTCTGATGGAATTCGGGTAGTTGTAGGAAGTTTGTACCAAGTTTGTTACTGTTTTGGCGTGGTCTTAGGAAGTTTGTACCAAGTTTGGTGCTGTTTTGGCGTGGACTTAGGAAGTTTGTACCAAGTTTGCAAGTGTTTTTGGGTAGTTTTAAGAAGTTTCTACAAAGTTTGTATTTGACACTCTGTTGCAACTCTGTTGGAATTCGGGTTGTTGTAGGAAGTTTGTACCAAGTTTGGTGCTGTTTTGGCGTGGTCTTAGGAAGTTTGTACCAAGTTTGTTACTGTTTTGGCGTGGACTTAGGAAGTTTGTACCAAGTTTGTTACTGTTTTGGCGTGGACTTAGGAACTTTGCACCAAGTATGTTACTGTTTTGGCGTGGTCTTAGGAAGTTTGTACCAAGTTTGGTGCTGTTTTGGCGTGGACTTAGGAAGTTAGTACCAAGTTTGGTGCTGTTTTGGCGTGTTCTTAGGAAGTTTGTACCAAGTTTGCAAGTGTCTTTGGGTAGTTTTAAGAAGTTTCTACAAAGTTTGTATTTGACACTCTGTTGCAACTCTGTTGGAATTCGGGTAGTTGTAGGAAGTTTGTACCAAGTTTGTTACTGTTTTGGCGTGGACTTAGGAAGTTTGTACCAAGTTTGCAAGTGTTTTTGGGTAGTTTTAAGAAGTTTCTACAAAGTTTGTATTTGACACTCTGTTGCAACTCTGATGGAATTCGGGTAGTTGTAGGAAGTTTGTACCAAGTTTGTTACTGTTTTGGCGTGGTCTTAGGAAGTTTGTACCAAGTTTGGTGCTGTTTTGGCGTGGACTTAGGAAGTTTGTACCAAGTTTGCAAGTGTTTTTTGGGTAGTTTTAAGAAGTTTCTACAAAGTTTGTATTTGACACTCTGTTGCAACTCTGTTGGAATTCGGGTTGTTGTAGGAAGTTTGTACCAAGTTTGGTGCTGTTTTGGCGTGGTCTTAGGAAGTTTGTACCAAGTTTGTTACTGTTTTGGCGTGGACTTAGGAAGTTTGTACCAAGTTTGTTACTGTTTTGGCGTGGACTTAGGAACTTTGCACCAAGTATGTTACTGTTTTGGCGTGGTCTTAGGAAGTTTGTACCAAGTTTGGTGCTGTTTTGGCGTGGACTTAGGAAGTTAGTACCAAGTTTGGTGCTGTTTTGGCGTGTTCTTAGGAAGTTTGTACCAAGTTTGCAAGTGTCTTTGGGTAGTTTTAAGAAGTTTCTACAAAGTTTGTATTTGACACTCTGTTGCAACTCTGTTGGAATTCGGGTTGTTGTAGGAAGTTTGTACCAAGTTTGGTGCTGTTTTGGCGTGGTCTTAGGAAGTTTGTACCAAGTTTGTTACTGTTTTGGCGTGGACTTAGGAAGTTTGTACCAAGTTTGTTACTGTTTTGGCGCGGACTTACGAAGTTTGTACCAAGTTTGGTGCTGTTTTGGCGTGGACTTAGGAAGTTTGTACCAAGTTTGTTACTGTTTTGGCGTGGACTTAGGAAGTTTGTTCCAAGTTTGGTGCTGTTTTGGCGTGGACTTAGGAAGTTTGTACCAAGTTTGTTACTGTTTTGGCGTGGACTTAGGAAGTTTGTACCAAGTTTGTTACTGTTTTGGCGTGGACTTAGGAAGTTTGTACCAAGTTTGGTGCTGTTTTGGCGTGGACTTAGGAAGTTTGTACCAAGTTTGGTGCTGTTTTGGCGTGGACTTAGGAAGTTTGTACCAAGTTTGTTACTGTTTTGGCGTGGACTTAGGAAGTTTGTTCCAAGTTTGTTACTGTTTTGGCGTCGTCTTAGGAAGTTTGTACCAAGTTTGCAAGTGTTTTTGGGTAGTTTTAAGAAGTTTCTACAAAGTTTGTATTTGACACTCTGTTGCAACTCTGTTGGAATTCGGGTAGTTGTAGGAAGTTTGTACCAAGTTTGGTGCTGTTTTGGCGTGGACTTAGGAAGTTTGTTCCAAGTTTGTTACTGTTTTGGCGTGGACTTAGGAAGTTTGTACCAAGTTTGGTGCTGTTTTGGCGTGGACTTAGGAAGTTTGTACCAAGTTTGCAAGTGTTTTTGGGTAGTTTTAAGAAGTTTCTACAAAGTTTGTATTTGACACTCTGTTGCAACTCTGTTGGAATTCGGGTAGTTGTAGGAAGTTTGTACCAAGTTTGGTGCTGTTTTGGCGTGGACTTAGGAAGTTTGTACCAAGTTTGGTGCTGTTTTGGCGTGGTCTTAGGAAGTTTGTCCCAAGTTTGGTGCTGTTTTGACGTGGTCTTAGGAAGTTTGTACCAAGTTTGTTATTGTTTTGGCGTGGACTTAGGAAGTTTGTACCAAGCTTGGTGCTGTTTTGGCGTGGTCTTAGGAAGTTTGTCCCAAGTTTGGTGCTGTTTTGGCGTGGTCTTAGGAAGTTTGTACCAAGTTTGTTATTGTTTTGGCGTGGACTTAGGAAGTTTGTACCAAGTTTGGTGCTGTTTTGGCGTGGACTTAGGAAGTTTGTACCAAGTTTGCAAGTGTTTTTGGGTAGTTTTAAGAAGTTTCTACAAAGTTTGTATTTGACACTCTGTTGCAACTCTGTTGGAATTCGGGTAGTTGTAGGAAGTTTGTACCAAGTTTGGTGCTGTTTTGGCGTGGACTTAGGAAGTTTGTACCAAGTTTGTTATTGTTTTGGCGTGGACTTAGGAAGTTTGTACCAAGTTTGCAAGTGTTTTTGGGTAGTTTTAAGAAGTTTCTACAAAGTTTGTATTTGACACTCTGTTGCAACTCTGTTGGAATTCGGGTAGTTGTAGGAAGTTTGTACCAAGTTTGTTACTGTTTTGGCGTGGTCTTAGGAAGTTTGTACCAAGTTTGGTGCTGTTTTGGCGTGGTCTTAGGAAGTTTGTACCAAGTTTGGTGCTGTTTTGGCGTGGACTTAGGAAGTTTGTACCAAGTTTGGTGCTGTTTTGGCGTGGACTTAGGAAGTTTGTACCAAGTTTGCAAGTGTTTTTGGGTAGTTTTAAGAAGTTTCTACAAAGTTTGTATTTGACACTCTGTTGCAACTCTGTTGGAATTCGGGTAGTTGTAGGAAGTTTGTACCAAGTTTGGTGCTGTTTTGGCGTGGACTTAGGAAGTTTGTACCAAGTTTGTTATTGTTTTGGCGTGGACTTAGGAAGTTTGTACCAAGTTTGCAAGTGTTTTTGGGTAGTTTTAAGAAGTTTCTACAAAGTTTGTATTTGACACTCTGTTGCAACTCTGTTGGAATTCGGGTAGTTGTAGGAAGTTTGTACCAAGTTTGTTACTGTTTTGGCGTGGTCTTAGGAAGTTTGTACCAAGTTTGGTGCTGTTTTGGCGTGGACTTAGGAAGTTTGTACCAAGTTTGGTGCTGTTTTGGCGTGGACTTAGGAAGTTTGTACCAAGTTTGCAAGTGTTTTTGGGTAGTTTTAAGAAGTTTCTACAAAGTTTGTATTTGACACTCTGTTGCAACTCTGTTGGAATTCGGGTAGTTGTAGGAAGTTTGTACCAAGTTTGGTGCTGTTTTGGCGTGGTCTTAGGAAGTTTGTACCAAGTTTGGTGCTGTTTTTGGGTGGACTTAAGAAGTTTGTTCCAAGTATGTTACTGTGTTGGCGTGGACTTAGGAAGCTTTTACCAAGTTTGTTATTGTTTTGGCGTGGACTTAGGAAGTTTGTACCAAGCTTGGTGCTGTTTTGGCGTGGATTTAGTAGGTTTGTACCAAGTTTGTTATTGTTTTGGCGTGGACTTAGGAAGTTTGTACCAAGTTTGGTGCTGTTTTGGCGTGGATTTAGTAAGTTTGTTCCAAGTTTGTTACTGTTTTGGCGTGGACTTAGGAAGTTTGTACCAAGTTTGTTACTGTTTTGGCGTGGATTTAGTAAGTTTGTACCAAGTTTGTTATTGTTTTGGCGTGGACTTAGGAAGTTTGTTCCAAGTTTGGTGCTGTTTTTGGGTGGACTTAAGAAGTTTGTTCCAAGTATGTTACTGTGTTGGCGTGGACTTAGGAAGCTTTTACCAAGTTTGTTATTGTTTTGGCGTGGACTTAGGAAGTTTGTACCAAGTTTGGTGCTGTTTTGGCGTGGATTTAGGAAGTTTGTACCAAGTTTGTTACTGTTTTGGCGTCGTCTTAGGAAGTTTGTACCAAGTTTGCAAGTGTTTTTGGGTAGTTTTAAGAAGTTTCTACAAAGTTTGTATTTGACACTCTGTTGCAACTCTGTTGGAATTCGGGTAGTTGTAGGAAGTTTTTACCAAGTTTGGTGCTGTTTTGGCGTGGACTTAGGAAGTTTGTACCAAGTTTGGTGCTGTTTTGGCGTGGACTTAGGAAGCTTGTACCAAGTTTGTTACTGTTTTGGCGTGGACTTAGGAAGTTTGTTCCAAGTTGGGTGCTGTTTTGGCGTGGATTTAGTAAGTTTGTACCAAGTTTGTTATTGTTTTGGCGTGGACTTAGGAAGTTTGTTCCCAGTTTGGTAGTGTTTTGGCGTGGACTTAGGAAGTTTGTACCATGTTTGGTGCTGATTTGGCGTGGACTTAGGAAGTTTGTTCCATGTTTGTTACTGTTTTGGCGTGGACTTAGGAAGTTTGTACCAAGCTTGGTGCTGTTTTGGCGTGGATTTAGTAAGTTTGTACCAAGTTTGTTACTGTTTTGGCGTGGACTCAGGAAGTTTGTACCAAGTTTGGTGCTGTTTTGGCGTGGACTTAGGAAGCTTGTACCAAATTTGTTACTGTTTTGGCTTGGACTTAGGAAGTTTGTACCAAGTTTGTTACTGTTTTTGCGTTGACTTAGGAAGTTTGTACCAAGTTTGTTACTGTTTTGGCGTGGACTTAGGAAGTTTGTTCCAAGTTTGTTACTGTTTTGGCGTGGATTTAGGAAGTTTGTTCCAAGTTTGTTACTGTTTTGGCGTCGTCTTAGGAAGTTTGTACCAAGTTTGCAAGTGTTTTTGGGTAGTTTTAAGAAGTTTCTACGAAGTTTGTATTTGACACTCTGTTGCAACTCTGTTGGAATTCGGGTAGTTGTAGGAAGTTTGTACCAAGTTTGTTACTGTTTTGGCGTGGTCTTAGGAAGTTTGTACCAAGTTTGGTGCTGTTTTGGCGTGGATTTAGGAAGTTTGTATCAAGTTTGGTGCTGTTTTGGCGTGGACTTAGGAAGTTTGTACCAAGTTTGTTACTGTTTTGGCGTGGACTTAGGAAGTTTGTACCAAGTTTGTTACTGTTTTGGCGTGGACTTAGGAAGTTTGTACCAAGTTTGTTACTGTTTTGGCGTGGACTTAGGAAGTTTGTACCAAGTTTGTTACTGTTTTGGCGCGGACTTACGAAGTTTGTACCAAGTTTGGTGCTGTTTTGGCGTGGACTTAGGAAGCTTGTACCAAGTTCGTTACTGTTTTGGCGTGGACTTAGGAAGTTTGTATCAAGTTTGGTGCTGTTTTGGCGTGGACTTAGGAAGTTTGTACCTAGTTTGTTACTGTTTTGGCGTGGACTTAGGAAGTTTGTACCAAGTTTGTTACTGTTTTGGCGTGGACTTAGGAAGTTTGTACCAAGTTTGTTACTGTTTTGGCGTGGACTTAGGAAGTTTGTACCAAGTTTGTTACTGTTTTGGCGTGGACTTAGGAAGTTTGTACCAAGTTTGTTACTGTTTTGGCGTGGACTTAGGAAGTTTGTACCAAGTTTGTTACTGTTTTGGCGTGGACTTAGGAAGTTTGTACCAAGTTTGGTGCTGTTTTGGCGTGGACTTAGTAAGTTTGTACCAAGTTTGTTACTGTTTTGGCGCGGACTTACGAAGTTTGTACCAAGTTTGGTGCTGTTTTGGCGTGGACTTAGGAAGTTTGTACCAAGTGTGTTACTGTTTTGGCGCGGACTTACGAAGTTTGTACCAAGTTTGGTGCTGTTTTGGCGTGGACTTAGGAAGTTTGTACCAAGTTTGTTTCTGTTTTGGCGTGGACTTAGGAAGTTTGTACCAAGTTTGGTGCTGTTTTGGCGTGGACTTAGTAAGTTTGTACCAAGTTTGTTACTGTTTTGGCGCGGACTTACGAAGTTTGTACCAAGTTTGGTGCTGTTTTGGCGTGGACTTAGGAAGTTTGTACCAAGTGTGTTACTGTTTTGGCGTGGACTTAGGAAGTTTGTATCAAGTTTGTTGCTGTTTTGGCGTGGACTTAGGAAGTTTGTACCTAGTTTGTTACTGTTTTGGCGTGGACTTAGGAAGTTTGTACCAAGTTTGTTACTGTTTTGGCGTGGACTTAGGAAGTTTGTACCAAGTTTGTTACTGTTTTGGCGTGGACTTAGGAAGTTTGTACCAAGTTTGTTACTGTTTTGGCGTGGACTTAGGAAGTTTGTACCAAGTTTGTTACTGTTTTGGCGTGGACTTAGGAAGTTTGTACCAAGTTTGTTACTGTTTTGGCGTGGACTTACGAAGTTTGTTATAAGTTTGGTGCTGTTTTGGCGTGGACTTAGGAAGTTTGTACCAAGTTTGTTTCTGTTTTGGCGTGGACTTAGGAAGTTTGTACCAAGTTTGGTGCTGTTTTGGCGTGGACTTAGGAAGTTTGTACCTAGTTTGTTACTGTTTTGGCGTGGACTTAGGAAGTTTGTACCAAGTTTGTTACTGTTTTGGCGTGGACTTAGGAAGTTTGTACCAAGTTTGGTGCTGTTTTGGCGTGGACTTAGGAAGTTTGTACCAAGTTTGTTACTGTTTTGGCGTGGACTTAGGAAGTTTGTACCAAGTTTGTTACTGTTTTGGCGTGGACTTAGGAAGTTTGTACCAAGTTTGTTACTGTTTTGGCGTGGACTTAGGAAGTTTGTACCAAGTTTGTTACTGTTTTGGCGTGGACTTAGGAAGTTTGTACCTAGTTTGTTACTGTTTTGGCGTGGACTTAGGAAGTTTGTACCAAGTTTGGTGCTGTTTTGGCGTGGACTTAGGAAGTTTGTACCAAGTTTGTTACTGTTTTGGCGTGGACTTAGGAAGTTTGTACCAAGTTTGTTACTGTTTTGGCGTGGACTTAGGAAGTTTGTACCAAGTTTGTTACTGTTTTGGCGTGGACTTAGGAAGTTTGTTCCAAGTTTGTTACTGTTTTGGCGTGGACTTAGGAAGTTTGTACCAAGTTTGGTGCTGTTTTGGCGTGGACTTAGGAAGTTTGTACCAAGTTTGTTACTGTTTTGGCGCGGACTTACGAAGTTTGTACCAAGTTTGGTGCTGTTTTGGCGTGGACTTAGGAAGTTTGTACCAAGTGTGTTACTGTTTTGGCGTGGACTTAGGAAGTTTGTATCAAGTTTGGTGCTGTTTTGGCGTGGACTTAGGAAGTTTGTACCAAGTTTGTTACTGTTTTGGCGTGGACTTAGGAAGTTTGTACCAAGTTTGTTACTGTTTTGGCGTCGTCTTAGGAAGTTTGTACCAAGTTTGCAAGTGTTTTTGGGTAGTTTTAAGAAGTTTCTACAAAGTTTGTATTTGACACTCTGTTGCAACTCTGTTGGAATTCGGGTAGTTGTAGGAAGTTTGTTCCAAGTTTGTTACTGTTTTGGCGTGGACTTAGGAAGTTTGTACCAAGTGTGTTACTGTTTTGGCGTGGACTTAGGAAGTTTGTATCAAGTTTGGTGCTGTTTTGGCGTGGACTTAGGAAGTTTGTACCAAGTTTGTTACTGTTTTGGCGTGGACTTAGGAAGTTTGTACCAAGTTTGTTACTGTTTTGGCGTGGACTTAGGATGTTTGTACCAAGTTTGTTACTGTTTTGGCGTGGACTTAGGAAGTTTGTACCAAGTTTGTTACTGTTTTGGCGTGGACTTAGGAAGTTTGTACCAAGTTTGTTACTGTTTTGGCGTGGACTTAGGAAGTTTGTACCAAGTTTGTTACTGTTTTGGCGTGGACTTAGGAAGTTTGTACCAAGTTTGTTTCTGTTTTGGCGTGGACTTAGGAAGTTTGTACCAAGTTTGGTGCTGTTTTGGCGTGGACTTAGGAAGTTTGTACCTAGTTTGTTACTGTTTTGGCGTGGACTTAGGAAGTTTGTACCAAGTTTGTTACTGTTTTGGCGTGGACTTAGGAAGTTTGTACCAAGTTTGGTGCTGTTTTGGCGTGGACTTAGGAAGTTTGTACCAAGTTTGTTACTGTTTTGGCGTGGACTTAGGAAGTTTGTACCAAGTTTGTTACTGTTTTGGCGTGGACTTAGGAAGTTTGTACCAAGTTTGTTACTGTTTTGGCGTGGACTTAGGAAGTTTGTACCTAGTTTGTTACTGTTTTGGCGTGGACTTAGGAAGTTTGTACCAAGTTTGGTGCTGTTTTGGCGTGGACTTAGGAAGTTTGTACCAAGTTTGTTACTGTTTTGGCGTGGACTTAGGAAGTTTGTACCAAGTTTGGTGCTGTTTTGGCGTGGACTTAGGAAGTTTGTACCAAGTTTGTTACTGTTTTGGCGTGGACTTAGGAAGTTTGTTCCAAGTTTGTTACTGTTTTGGCGTGGACTTAGGAAGTTTGTACCAAGTTTGGTGCTGTTTTGGCGTGGACTTAGGAAGTTTGTACCAAGTTTGTTACTGTTTTGGCGCGGACTTACGAAGTTTGTACCAAGTTTGGTGCTGTTTTGGCGTGGACTTAGGAAGTTTGTACCAAGTGTGTTACTGTTTTGGCGTGGACTTAGGAAGTTTGTATCAAGTTTGGTGCTGTTTTGGCGTGGACTTAGGAAGTTTGTACCAAGTTTGTTACTGTTTTGGCGTGGACTTAGGAAGTTTGTACCAAGTTTGGTGCTGTTTTGGCGTGGACTTAGGAAGTTTGTACCAAGTTTGTTACTGTTTTGGCGTGGACTTAGGAAGTTTGTACCAAGTTTGTTACTGTTTTGGCGTGGACTTAGGAAGTTTGTACCAAGTTTGGTGCTGTTTTGGCGTGGACTTAGGAAGTTTGTACCAAGTTTGTTACTGTTTTGGCGCGGACTTACGAAGTTTGTACCAAGTTTGGTGCTGTTTTGGCGTGGACTTAGGAAGTTTGTACCAAGTGTGTTACTGTTTTGGCGTGGACTTAGGAAGTTTGTATCAAGTTTGGTGCTGTTTTGGCGTGGACTTAGGAAGTTTGTACCTAGTTTGTTACTGTTTTGGCGTGGACTTAGGAAGTTTGTACCAAGTTTGGTGCTGTTTTGGCGTGGACTTAGGAAGTTTGTACCAAGTTTGTTACTGTTTTGGCGTGGACTTAGGAAGTTTGTACCAAGTTTGCTACTGTTTTGGCGTGGACTTAGAAAGTTTGTATCAAGTTTGGTACTGTTTTGGCGTGGACTTAGGAAGTTTGTATCAAGTTTGGTGCTGTTTTGGCGTGGACTTAGGAAGTTTGTACCTAGTTTGTTTCTGTTTTGGCGTGGACTTAGGAAGTTTGTACCAAGTTTGTTACTGTTTTGGCGTGGACTTAGGAAGTTTGTACCAAGTTTGTTACTGTTTTGGCGTGGACTTAGGAAGTTTGTACCAAGTTTGTTACTGTTTTGGCGTGGACTTAGGAAGTTTGTACCAAGTTTGGTGCTGTTTTGGCGTGGACTTAGGAAGTTTGTACCAAGTTTGTTTCTGTTTTGGCGTGGACTTAGGAAGTTTGTACCAAGTTTTTTACTGTTTTGGCGTGGACTTAGGAAGTTTGTACCAAGTTTGGTGCTGTTTTGGCGTGGACTTAGGAAGTTTGTACCAAGTTTGTTACTGTTTTGGCGTGGACTTAGGAAGTTTGTACCAAGTTTGTTACTGTTTTGGCGTGGACTTAGGAAGTTTGTACCAAGTTTGGTGCTGTTTTGGCGTGGACTTAGGAAGTTTGTACCAAGTTTGGTGCTGTTTTGGCGTGGACTTAGGAAGTTTGTATCAAGTTTGGTGCTGTTTTGGCGTGGACTTAGGAAGTTTGTACCTAGTTTGTTTCTGTTTTGGCGTGGACTTAGGAAGTTTGTACCAAGTTTGTTACTGTTTTGGCGTGGACTTAGGAAGTTTGTTCCAAGTTTGTTACTGTTTTGGCGTGGACTTAGGAAGTTTGTACCAAGTTTGTTACTGTTTTGGCGTGGACTTAGAAAGTTTGTATCAAGTTTGTTACTGTTTTGGCGTGGACTTAGGAAGTTTGTATCAAGTTTGGTGCTGTTTTGGCGTGGACTTAGGAAGTTTGTACCTAGTTTGTTTCTGTTTTGGCGTGGACTTAGGAAGTTTGTACCAAGTTTGTTACTGTTTTGGCGTGGACTTAGGAAGTTTGTACCAAGTTTGTTACTGTTTTGGCGTGGACTTAGGAAGTTTGTACCAAGTTTGTTACTGTTTTGGCGTGGACTTAGGAAGTTTGTACCAAGTTTGGTGCTGTTTTGGCGTGGACTTAGGAAGTTTGTACCAAGTTTGTTACTGTTTTGGCGTGGACTTAGGAAGTTTGTACCAAGTTTGGTGCTGTTTTGGCGTGGACTAAGGAAGTTTGTACCAAGTTGGTAACTGCTTTGGCGTGGACTTAGGAAGTTTGAACCAAGTTTTTTACTGTTTTAGCATGGACTTAGGAAGTTTGTACCAAGTTTGTTACTGTTTTGGCGTGGACTTAGGAAGTTTGTACCAAGTTTGGTGCTGTTTTGCCGTGGACTTAGGAAGTTTGTACCAAGTTTGTTACTGTTTTGGCGTGGACTTAGGAAGTTTGTATCAAGTTTGTTACTGTTTTGGCGTGGACTTATGAAGTTTGTACCAAGATTGTTACTGTTTTGGCGTGGACTTAGGAAGTTTGTACCAAGTTTGGTGCTGTTTTGGCGTGGACTAAGGAAGTTTGTACCAAGTTTGTAACTGCTTTGGCGTGGACTTAGGAAGTTTGAACCAAGTTTTTTACTGTTTTGGCATGGACTTAGGAAGTTTGTACCAAGTTTGTTACTGTTTTGGCGTGGTCTTAGGAAGTTTGTACCAAGTTTGGTGCTGTTTTGCCGTGGACTTAGGAAGTGTGTACCAAGTTTGTTACTGTTTTGGCGTGGACTTAGGAAGTTTGTACCAAGTTTGGTGCTGTTTTGGCATGGACTTAGGAAGTTTGTTCCAAGTTTGGTGCTGTTTTGGCGTGGACTTAGGAAGTTTGTATCAAGTTTGTTACTGTTTTGGCGTGGACTTAGGAAGTTTGCACCAAGTTTGTTACTGTTTTGACGTGGGCTTAGGAAGTGTGTACCAAGTTGGTAACTGCTTTGGCGTGGACTTAGGAAGTTTGAGCCAAGTTTTTTACTGTTTTGGCATGGACTTAGGAAGTTTGTACCAAGTTTGTTACTGTTTTGGCGTGGACTTAGGAAGTTTGTACCAAGTTTGGTGCTGTTTTGCCGTGTACTTAGGAAGTTTGTACCAAGTTTGGTGCTGTTTTGGCGTGGACTTAGGAAGTTTGTACCAAGTTTGTAACTGTTTTGGCGTGGACTAAGGAAGTTTGTACCAAGTTTGGTGCTGTTTTGGCGTGGACTAAGGAAGTTTGTACCAAGTTTGTAACTGCTTTGGCGTGGACTTAGGAAGTTTGAACCAAGTTTTTTACTGTTTTGGCATGGACTTAGGAAGTTTGTACCAAGTTTGTTACTGTTTTGGCGTGGTCTTAGGAAGTTTGTACCAAGTTTGGTGCTGTTTTGACGTGGACTTAGGAAGTTTGTACCAAGTTTGTTACTATTTTGGCGTGGACTTAGGAAGTTTGTACCAAGTTTGTTACTGTTTTGGCGTGGACTTAGGAAGTTTGTATCAAGTTTGTTACTGTTTTGGCGTGGACTTATGAAGTTTGTACCAAGTTTGTTACTGTTTTGGCGTGGACTTAGGAAGTTTGTACCAAGTTTGGTGCTGTTTTGGCGTGGACTTAGGAAGTTTGTACCAAGTTTGTAACTGTTTTGGCGTGGACTTAGGAAGTTTGTACCAAGTTTGTTACTGTTTTGGCGTGGTCTCAGGAAGTTTGTACCAAGTTTTTTACTGTTTTGGCGTGAACTAAGGAAGTTTGTACCAAGTTTGTTACTGTTTTGGCGTGGTCTAAGGAAGTTTGTACCGAGTTTGGTGCTGTTTTGGCGTGGACTTAGGTAGTTTGTAACAAGTTTGTTACTGTTTTGGCGTGGTCTTAGGAAGTTTGTACCAAGTTTGTAACTGTTTTGGCGTGGACTTTGGAATTTTGTACCAAGTTTTTACTGTTTTGGCGTGGACTTAGCAAGTTTATACCTACTTTGTTACTGTTTTGGCGTGGACTTTGGAAGTTTGTACCAAGTTTGTTACTGTTTCGGCGTGGTCTTAGGAAGTTTGTACCAAGTTTGGTGCTGTTTTGGCGTGGACTTAGGAAGTTTGTACCAAGTTTGGTGCTGTTTTGGCGTGGTCTTAGGAAGTTTGTACCAAGTTTGTAACTGTTTTGGCGTGGACTTTGGAATTTTGTACCAAGTTTTTACTGTTTTGGCGTGGACTTAGCAAGTTTATACCTACTTTGTTACTGTTTTGGCGTGGACTTTGGAAGTTTGTACCAAGTTTGTTACTGTTTTGGCGTGGTCTTAGGAAGTTTGTACCAAGTTTTTTACTGTTTTGGCGTGAACTTTGGATGTTTGTTCCAAGTTTGTTACTGTTTTGGCGTGGACTGAGGAAGTTTGTACCAAGTTTGGTGCTGTTTTGGCGTGGACTTAGGTAGTTTGTAACAAGTTTGTTACTGTTTTGGCGTGGTCTTAGGAAGTTTGTACCAAGTTTGTAACTGTTTTGGCGTGGGTTTTGGAATTTTGTACCAAGTTTTTACTGTTTTGGCGTGGACTTAGCAAGTTTATACCTACTTTGTTACTGTTTTGGCGTGGACTTTGGAAGTTTGTACCAAGTTTGTTACTGTTTTGGCGTGGACTTAGGAAGTTTGTACCAAGTTTGTTACTGTTTTGGCGTGGACTTAGGAAGTTTGTACCAAGTTTGGTGCTGTTTTGGCGTGGACTTAGGAAGTTTGTACCAAGTTTGGTGCTGTTTTGGCGTGGACTTAGGAAGTTTGTACCAAGTTTGGTGCTGTTTTGGCGTGGACTTAGGAAGTTTGTACCTAGTTTGGTGCTGTTTTGGCGTGGACTTAGGAAGTTTGTACCAAGTTTGTAACTGTTTTGGCGTGGACTTAGGAAGTTTGTACCAAGTTTGTTACTGTTTTGGCGTGGTCTCAGGAAGTTTGTACCAAGTTTTTTACTGTTTTGGCGTGAACTAAGGAAGTTTGTACCAAGTTTGTTACTGTTTTGGCGTGGTCTTAGGAAGTTTGTACCAAGTTTGGTGCTGTTTTGGCGTGGACTTAGGTAGTTTGTAACAAGTTTGTTACTGTTTTGGCGTGGTCTTAGGAAGTTTGTACCAAGTTTGTAACTGTTTTGGCGTGGACTTTGGAATTTTGTACCAAGTTTTTACTGTTTTGGCGTGGACTTAGCAAGTTTATACCTACTTTGTTACTGTTTTGGCGTGAACTAAGGAAGTTTGTACCAAGTTTGTTACTGTTTTAACGTGGACTTAGGAAGTTTGTACCAAGTTTGTTACTGTTTTGGCGTGGTCTTAGGAAGTTTGTACCAAGTTTGGTGCTGTTTTGGCGTGGACTTAGGAAGTTTGTACCAAGTTTGGTGCTGTTTTGGCGTGGTCTTAGGAAGTTTGTACCAAGTTTGTAACTGTTTTGGCGTGGACTTTGGAATTTTGTACCAAGTTTTTACTGTTTTGGCGTGGACTTAGCAAGTTTATACCTACTTTGTTACTGTTTTGGCGTGGACTTTGGAAGTTTGTACCAAGTTTGTTACTGTTTTGGCGTGGTCTTAGGAAGTTTGTACCAAGTTTTTTACTGTTTTGGCGTGAACTTTGGAAGTTTGTACCAAGTTTGTTACTGTTTTGGCGTGGACTTAGGAAGTTTGTTCCAAGTTTGTTGCTGTTTTGGCGTGGACTTAGGAAGTTTGTACCAAGTTTGTTACTGTTTTGGCGTGGACTTAGGAAGTTTGTACCAAGTTATGTGCTATTTTGGCGTTGTCTTAGGAAGTTTGTACCAAGTTTGTTACTGTTTTCGCGTGGACTTAGGAAGTTTGTACCAAGTTTTGTGCTATTTTGGCGTTGTCTTAGGAAGTTTGTGCCAAGTTTGTTACTGTTTTGGCGTGGACAAAGGAAGTTTGTACCAAGTTTGTTACTGTTTTGGCGTGGTCTGAGGAAGTTTGTACCAAGTTTGTTACTGTTTTGGCGTGGACTTAGGAAGTTTGTACCAAGTTTTGTGCTATTTTGGCGTTGTCTTAGGAAGTTTGTACCAAGTTTGTTACTGTTTTGGCGTGGACAAAGGAAGTTTGTACCAAGTTTGTTACTGTTTTGGCGTGGTCTTAGGAAGTTTGTACCAAGTTTGTTACTGTTTTGGCGTGGACTTAGGAAGTTTGTACCAAGTTTTGTGCTATTTTGGCGTTGTCTTAGGAAGTTTGTGCCAAGTTTTTACTGTTTTGGCGTGGACTTAGGAAGTTTGTACCAAGTTTGTTACTGTTTTGGCGTGGACTTAGGAACTTTGCACCAAGTTTGTTTCTGTTTTGGCGCGGACTTAGGAAGTTTGTATCAAGTTTGGTGCTGTTTTGGCGTGGACTTAGGAAGTTTGTACCAAGTTTGTTACTGTTTTGGCGTGGACTTAGGAAGTTTGTACCAAGTTTGGTGCTGTTTTGGCGTGGACTTAGGAAGTTTGTACCAAGTTTGGTGCTGTTTTGGCGTGGACTTAGGAAGTTTGTACCAAGTTTTGTGCTATTTTGGCGTTGTCTTAGGAAGTTTGTACCAAGTTTGTTACTGTTTTCGCGTGGACTTAGGAAGTTTGTACCAAGTTTTGTGCTATTTTGGCGTTGTCTTAGGAAGTTTGTGCCAAGTTTGTTACTGTTTTGGCGTGGACAAAGGAAGTTTGTACCAAGTTTGTTACTGTTTTGGCGTGGTCTGAGGAAGTTTGTACCAAGTTTGTTACTGTTTTGGCGTGGACTTAGGAAGTTTGTACCAAGTTTTGTGCTATTTTGGCGTTGTCTTAGGAAGTTTGTACCAAGTTTGTTACTGTTTTGGCGTGGACAAAGGAAGTTTGTACCAAGTTTTGTGCTATTTTGGCGTTGTCTTAGGAAGTTTGTACCAAGTTTGTTACTGTTTTCGCGTGGACTTAGGAAGTTTGTACCAAGTTTTGTGCTATTTTGGCGTTGTCTTAGGAAGTTTGTGCCAAGTTTGTTACTGTTTTGGCGTGGACAAAGGAAGTTTGTACCAAGTTTGTTACTGTTTTGGCGTGGTCTTAGGAAGTTTGTACCAAGTTTGTTACTGTTTTGGCGTGGACTTAGGAAGTTTGTACCAAGTTTTGTGCTATTTTGGCGTTGTCTTAGGAAGTTTGTACCAAGTTTGTTACTGTTTTCGCGTGGACTTAGGAAGTTTGTTCCAAGTTTGTTACTGTTTTGGCGTGGACTTAGGAAGTTTGTACCAAGTTTGTTACTGTTTTTGCGTGGACTTAGGAAGTTTGTACCACGTTTGTTACTGTTTTGTCGTGGACTTAGGAAGTTTGTACCAAGTTTGTTAATGTTTTGGCGTGGACTTAGGAAGTTTGTACCAAGTTTGATGCTTTTTTGGCGTGGACTTAGGAAGTTTGTACCACGTTTGTTACTGTTTTGTCGTGGACTTAGGAAGTTTGTACCAAGTTTGTTAATGTTTTGGCGTGGACTTAGGAAGTTTGTACCAAGTTTGATGCTTTTTTGGCGTGGACTTAGGAAGTTTGTACCAAGTTTGTTACTGTTTTGGCGTGGACTTAGGAAGTTTGTACCAAGTGTGGTGCTGTTTTGGCGTGGACTTAGGAAATTTGTACCAAGTTTGTTACTGTTTTGGCGTGGACTTAGGAAGTTTGTTCCAAGTTTGTTACTGTTTTTGCGTGGTCTTAGGAAGTTTGTTCCAAGTTTGTTACTGTTTTGGCGTGGACTTAGGAAGTTTGTACCAAGTTTGGTGCTGTTTTGGCGTGGTTTTAGGTAGTTTGTACCAAGTTTAATACTGTTTTGGCGTGGTCTTAGGAAGTTTGTACCAAGTTTGGTGCTGTTTTGGCGTGGACTTAGGAAGTTTGTACCAAGTTTGGTGCTGTTATGGCGTCGACTTAGGAAGTTTGTATCAAGTTTTGTGCTATTTTGGCGTGGTCTTAGGAAGTTTGTACCAAGTTTGTTACTGTTTTGGCGTGGACTTAGGAAGTTTGTACCAAGTTTTGTGCTATTTTGGCGTTGTCTTAGGAAGTTTGTACCAAGTTTGTTACTGTTTTCGCGTGGACTAAGGAAGTTTGTTCCAAGTTTGTTACTGTTTTGGCGTGGACTTAGGAAGTTTGTACCAAGTTTGTTACTGTTTTTGCGTGGACTTAGGAAGTTTGTACCACGTTTGTTACTGTTTTGTCGTGGACTTAGGAAGTTTGTACCAAGTTTGGTGCTGTTTTGGCGTGGACTTAGGAAGTTTGTACCAAGTTTGTTACTGTTTTGGCGTGGACTTAGGAAGTTTGTACCAAGTTTGGTGCTGTTTTGGCGTGGACTTAGGAAGTTTGTACCAAGTTTGTTACTGTTTTGGCGTGGACTTAGGAAGTTTGTACCAAGTTTGTTACTGTTTTGGCGTGGACTTAGGAAGTTTGTACCAAGTTTGTTAATGTTTTGGCGTGGACTTAGGAAGTTTGTACCAAGTTTGGTGCTGTTTTGGCGTGGACTTAGGAAGTTTGTACCAAGTTTGTTACTGTTTTGGCGTGGACTTAGGAAGTTTGTACCAAGTTTCGTGCTGTTTTGGCGTGGACTTAGGAAGTTTGTACCAAGTTTGTTACTGTTTTGGCGTGGACTTAGGAAGTTTGTACCAAGTTTGTTACTGTTTTGGCGTGGACTTAGGAAGTTTGTACCAAGTTTGTTAATGTTTTGGCGTGGTCTTAGGAAGTTTGTTCCAAGTTTGTTACTGTTTTGGCGTGGACTTAGGAAGTTTGTACCAAGTTTGGTGCTGTTTTGGCGTGGTTTTAGGTAGTTTGTACCAAGTTTAATACTGTTTTGGCGTGGTCTTAGGAAGTTTGTACCAAGTTTGTTACTGTTTTGGCGTGGACTTAGGAAGTTTGTACCAAGTTTGTTACTGTTTTGGCGTGGACTTAGGAAGTTTGTACCAAGTTTGTTACTGTTTTGGCGTGGACTTAGGAAGTTTGTACCAAGTTTCGTGCTGTTTTGGCGTGGACTTAGGAAGTTTGTACCAAGTTTGTTACTGTTTTGGCGTGGACTTAGGAAGTTTGTACCAAGTTTCGTGCTGTTTTGGCGTGGACTTAGGAAGTTTGTACCAAGTTTGTTACTGTTTTGGCGTGGACTTAGGAAGTTTGTACCAAGTTTGTTACTGTTTTGGCGTGGACTTAGGAAGTTTGTACCAAGTTTGTTAATGTTTTGGCGTGGACTTAGGAAGTTTGTACCAAGTTTGGTGCTGTTTTGGCGTGGACTTAGGAAGTTTGTACCAAGTTTGTTACTGTTTTGGCGTGGACTTAGGAAGTTTGTACCAAGTTTCGTGCTGTTTTGGCGTGGACTTAGGAAGTTTGTACCAAGTTTGTTACTGTTTTGGCGTGGACTTAGGAAGTTTGTACCAAGTTTGTTACTGTTTTGGCGTGGACTTAGGAAGTTTGTACCAAGTTTCGTGCTGTTTTGGCGTGGACTTAGGAAGTTTGTACCAAGTTTGTTACTGTTTTGGCGTGGTTTTAGGTAGTTTGTACCAAGTTTAATACTGTTTTGGCGTGGTCTTAGGAAGTTTGTACCAAGTTTGGTGCTGTTTTGGCGTGGACTTAGGAAGTTTGTACCAAGTTTGTTACTGTTTTGGCGTGGACTTAGGAAGTTTGTACCAAGTTTGGTGCTGTTTTGGCGTGGACTTAGGAAGTTTGTACCAAGTTTGTTACTGTTTTGGCGTGGACTTAGGAAGTTTGTACCAAGTTTGTTACTGTTTTGGCGTGGACTTAGGAAGTTTGTACCAAGTTTGTTAATGTTTTGGCGTGGTCTTAGGAAGTTTGTTCCAAGTTTGTTACTGTTTTGGCGTGGACTTAGGAAGTTTGTACCAAGTTTGGTGCTGTTTTGGCGTGGTTTTAGGTAGTTTGTACCAAGTTTAATACTGTTTTGGCGTGGTCTTAGGAAGTTTGTACCAAGTTTGGTGCTGTTTTGGCGTGGACTTAGGAAGTTTGTACCAAGTTTGTTACTGTTTTGGCGTGGACTTAGGAAGTTTGTACCAAGTTTGGTGCTGTTTTGGCGTGGACTTAGGAAGTTTGTACCAAGTTTGTTACTGTTTTGGCGTGGACTTAGGAAGTTTGTACCAAGTTTGTTACTGTTTTGGCGTGGACTTAGGAAGTTTGTACCAAGTTTGTTACTGTTTTGGCGTGGACTTAGGAAGTTTGTACCAAGTTTGTTACTGTTTTGGCGTGGACTTAGGAAGTTTGTACCAAGTTTGTTACTGTTTTGGCGTGGACTTAGGAAGTTTGTACCAAGTTTGGTGCTGTTTTGGCGTGGACTTAGGAAGTTTGTACCAAGTTTGTTACTGTTTTGGCGTGGACTTAGGAAGTTTGTACCAAGTTTGTTACTGTTTTGGCGTGGACTTAGGAAGTTTGTATCAAGTTTGGTGCTGTTTTGGCGTGGACTTAGAAAGTTTGTACCTAGTTTGTTTCTGTTTTGGCGTGGACTTAGGAAGTTTGTACCAAGTTTGTTACTGTTTTGGCGTGGACTTAGGAAGTTTGTACCAAGTTTGTTACGGTTTTGGCGTGGACTTAGGAAGTTTGTACCAAGTTTCGTGCTGTTTTGGCGCGGACTTACGAAGTTTGTACCAAGTTTGATGCTGTTTTGGCGTGGACTCAGGAAGTTTGTACCAAGTTTGTTACTGTTTTGGCGTGGACTTAGGAAGTTTGTACCAAGTTTGTTACTGTTTTGGCGTGGACTTAGGAAGTTTGTACCAAGTTTGCTACTGTTTTGGCGTGGACTTAGAAAGTTTGTATCAAGTTTGGTGCTGTTTTGGCGTGGACTTAGGAAGTTTGTACCTAGTTTGGTGCTGTTTTGGCGTGGACTTAGGAAGTTTGTACCAAGTTTGGTGCTGTTTTGGCGTGGACTTAGGAAGTTTGTACCAAGTTTGGTGCTGTTTTGGCGTGGACTTAGGAAGTTTGTACCAAGTTTGTTACTGTTTTGGCGTGGACTTAGGAACTTTGCACCAAGTTTGTTACTGTTTTGGCGTGGACTTAGGAAGTTTGTACCAAGTTTGTTACTGTTTTGGCGTGGACTTAGAAAGTTTGTATCAAGTTTGGTGCTGTTTTGGCGTGGACTTACGAAGTTTGTACCTACTTTGGTGCTGTTTTGGCGTGGACTTAGGAAGTTTGTACCAAGTTTGTTACTGTTTTGGCGTGGACTTAGGAAGTTTGTACCAAGTTTGGTGCTGTTTTGGCGTGGACTTAGGAAGTTTGTACCAAGTTTGTTACTGTTTTGGCGTGGACTTAGGAAGTTTGTACCAAGTTTGTTACTGTTTTGGCGTGGACTTAGGAAGTTTGTACCAAGTTTGTTACTGTTTTGGCGTGGACTTAGAAAGTTTGTATCAAGTTTGGTGCTGTTTTGGCGTGGACTTAGGAAGTTTGTACCTAGTTTGGTGCTGTTTTGGCGTGGACTTAGGAAGTTTGTACCAAGTTTGGTGCTGTTTTGGCGTGGACTTAGGAAGTTTGTACCAAGTTTGGTGCTGTTTTGGCGTGGACTTAGGAAGTTTGTACCAAGTTTGTTACTGTTTTGGCGTGGACTTAGGAACTTTGCACCAAGTTTGTTACTGTTTTGGCGTGGACTTAGGAAGTTTGTACCAAGTTTGTTACTGTTTTGGCGTGGACTTAGGAAGTTTGTACCAAGTTTGGTGCTGTTTTGGCGTGGACTTAGGAAGTTTGAACCAAGTTTGTTACTGTTTTGGCGTGGACTTAGGAAGTTTGTACCAAGTTTGTTACTGTTTTGGCGTGGACTTAGGAAGTTTGTACCAAGTTTGTTACTGTTTTGGCGTGGACTTAGGAAGTTTGTACCAAGTTTGGTGCTGTTTTGGCGTGGACTTAGGAAGTTTGTACCAAGTTTGTTACTGTTTTGGCGTGGACTTAGGAACTTTGCACCTAGTTTGGTGCTGTTTTGGCGTGGACTTAGAAAGTTTGTTTCAAGTTTGGTGCTGTTTTGGCGTGGACTTAGGAAGTTTGTACCTAGTTTGTTTCTGTTTTGGCGTGGACTTAGGAAGTTTGTATCAAGTTTGGTGCTGTTTTGGCGTGGACTTAGGAAGTTTGTACCAAGTTTGTTACTGTTTTGGCGTGGACTTAGGAAGTTTGTACCAAGTTTGTTACTGTTTTGGCGTGGACTTAGGAAGTTTGTACCAAGTTTGTTACTGTTTTGGCGTGGACTTAGGAAGTTTGTACCAAGTTTGTTACTGTTTTGGCGTGGACTTAGGAAGTTTGTACCAAGTTTGGTGCTGTTTTGGCGTGGACTTAGGAAGTTTGTACCAAGTTTGTTACTGTTTTGGCGTGGACTTAGGAAGTTTGTACCAAGTTTGTTACTGTTTTGGCGTGGACTTAGGAAGTTTGTACCAAGTTTGGTGCTGTTTTGGCGTGGACTTAGGAAGTTTGTACCAAGTTTGTTACTGTTTTGGCGTGGACTTAGGAAGTTTGTACCAAGTTTGTTACTGTTTTGGCGTGGACTTAGAAAGTTTGTTTCAAGTTTGGTGCTGTTTTGGCGTGGACTTAGAAAGTTTGTTTCAAGTTTGGTGCTGTTTTGGCGTGGACTTAGGAAGTTTGTACCAAGTTTGTTACTGTTTTGGCGTGGACTTAGGAAGTTTGTACCAAGTTTGTTACTGTTTTGGCGTGGACTTAGGAAGTTTGTACCAAGTTTGTTACTGTTTTGGCGTGGACTTAGGAAGTTTGTACCAAGTTTGTTACTGTTTTGGCGTGGACTTAGGAAGTTTGTACCTAGTTTGTTTCTGTTTTGGCGTGGACTTAGGAAGTTTGTACCAAGTTTGGTGATGTTTTGGCGTGGACTTAAGAAGTTTGTACCTAGTTTGTTTCTGTTTTGGCGTGGACTTAGGAACTTTGCACCAAGTTTGTTACTGTTTTGGCGTGGACTTAGGAAGTTTTTATCAAGTTTGTTACTGTTTTGGCGTGGACTTAGGAAGTTTGTACCAAGTTTGGTGCTGTTTTGGCGTGGACTTAGGAAGTTTGTACCAAGTTTGTTACTGTTTTGGCGTGGACTTAGGAAGTTTGTACCAAGTTTGTTACTGTTTTGGCGTGGACTTAGGAAGTTTGTACCAAGTTTGTTACTGTTTTGGCGTGGACTTAGGAAGTTTGTACCAAGTTTGTTACTGTTTTGGCGTGGACTTAGGAAGTTTGTACCTAGTTTGTTTCTGTTTTGGCGTGGACTTAGGAAGTTTGTACCAAGTTTGGTGCTGTTTTGGCGTGGACTTAGGAAGTTTGTACCAAGTTTGTTACTGTTTTGGCGTGGACTTAGGAAGTTTGTACCAAGTTTGTTACTGTTTTGGCGTGGACTTAGGAAGTTTGTACCAAGTTTGGTGCTGTTTTGGCGTGGACTTAGGAAGTTTGTACCAAGTTTGTTACTGTTTTGGCGTGGACTTAGGAAGTTTGTACCAAGTTTGTAACTGTTTTGGCGTGGACTTAGGAAGTTTGTACCAAGTTTGTTACTGTTTTGGCGTGGACTTAGAAAGTTTGTTTCAAGTTTGGTGCTGTTTTGGCGTGGACTTAGAAAGTTTGTTTCAAGTTTGGTGCTGTTTTGGCGTGGACTTAGGAAGTTTGTACCAAGTTTGTTACTGTTTTGGCGTGGACTTAGGAAGTTTGTACCAAGTTTGTTACTGTTTTGGCGTGGACTTAGGAAGTTTGTACCAAGTTTGTTACTGTTTTGGCGTGGACTTAGAAAGTTTGTTTCAAGTTTGGTGCTGTTTTGGCGTGGACTTAGGAAGTTTGTACCAAGTTTGGTGCTGTTTTGGCGTGGACTTAGGAAGTTTGTACCAAGTTTGTTACTGTTTTGGCGTGGACTTAGGAAGTTTGTACCAAGTTTGTTACTGTTTTGGCGTGGACTTAGAAAGTTTGTTTCAAGTTTGGTGCTGTTTTGGCGTGGACTTAGGAAGTTTGTACCAAGTTTGGTGCTGTTTTGGCGTGGACTTAGGAAGTTTGTACCAAGTTTGTTACTGTTTTGGCGTGGACTTAGGAAGTTTGTACCAAGTTTGTTACTGTTTTGGCGTGGACTTAGAAAGTTTGTTTCAAGTTTGGTGCTGTTTTGGCGTGGACTTAGAAAGTTTGTTTCAAGTTTGGTGCTGTTTTGGCGTGGACTTAGGAAGTTTGTACCAAGTTTGTTACTGTTTTGGCGTGGACTTAGGAAGTTTGTACCAAGTTTGGTGATGTTTTGGCGTGGACTTAAGAAGTTTGTACCTAGTTTGTTTCTGTTTTGGCGTGGACTTAGGAACTTTGCACCAAGTTTGTTACTGTTTTGGCGTGGACTTAGGAAGTTTTTATCAAGTTTGTTACTGTTTTGGCGTGGACTTAGGAAGTTTGTACCAAGTTTGGTGCTGTTTTGGCGTGGACTTAGGAAGTTTGTACCAAGTTTGTTACTGTTTTGGCGTGGACTTAGGAAGTTTGTACCAAGTTTGTTACTGTTTTGGCGTGGACTTAGGAAGTTTGTACCAAGTTTGTTTCTGTTTTGGCGTGGACTTAGGAAGTTTGTACCAAGTTTGTTACTGTTTTGGCGTGGACTTAGGAAGTTTGTACCTAGTTTGTTTCTGTTTTGGCGTGGACTTAGGAAGTTTGTACCAAGTTTGGTGCTGTTTTGGCGTGGACTTAGGAAGTTTGTACCAAGTTTGTTACTGTTTTGGCGTGGACTTAGGAAGTTTGTACCAAGTTTGTTACTGTTTTGGCGTGGACTTAGGAAGTTTGTACCAAGTTTGGTGCTGTTTTGGCGTGGACTTAGGAAGTTTGTACCAAGTTTGTTACTGTTTTGGCGTGGACTTAGGAAGTTTGTACCAAGTTTGTAACTGTTTTGGCGTGGACTTAGGAAGTTTGTACCTAGTTTGGTGCTGTTTTGGCGTGGACTTAGGAAGTTTGTACCAAGTTTGTTACTGTTTTGGCGTGGACTTAGGAAGTTTGTACCAAGTTTGGTGCTGTTTTGGCGTGGACTTAGGAAGTTTGTACCAAGTTTGTTACTGTTTTGGCGTGGACTTAGGAAGTTTGTACCAAGTTTGTAACTGTTTTGGCGTGGACTTAGGAAGTTTGTACCAAGTTTGTTACTGTTTTGGCGTGGACTTAGAAAGTTTGTATCAAGTTTGGTGCTGTTTTGGCGTGGACTTAGGAAGTTTGTACCTAGTTTGGTGCTGTTTTGGCGTGGACTTAGGAAGTTTGTACCAAGTTTGGTGCTGTTTTGGCGTGGACTTAGGAAGTTTGTACCAAGTTTGTTACTGTTTTGGCGTGGACTTAGGAAGTTTGTACCAAGTTTGGTGCTGTTTTGGCGTGGACTTAGGAAGTTTGTACCAAGTTTGTTACTGTTTTGGCGTGGACTTAGGAAGTTTGTACCAAGTTTGGTGCTGTTTTGGCGTGGGCTTAGGAAGTTTGTACCAAGTTTGTTACTGTTTTGGCGTGGACTTAGAAAGTTTGTATCAAGTTTGGTGCTGTTTTGGCGTGGACTTAGGAAGTTTGTACCTAGTTTGGTACTGTTTTGGCGTGGACTTAGGAAGTTTGTACCAAGTTTGTTACTGTTTTGGCGTGGACTTAGGAAGTTTGTACCAAGTTTGGTGCTGTTTTGGCGTGGACTTAGGAAGTTTGTACCAAGTTTGTTACTGTTTTGGCGTGGACTTAGGAAGTTTGTACCAAGTTTTGTGCTGTTTTGGCGTGGACTTAGGAAGTTTGTACCAAGTTTGTTACTGTTTTGGCGTGGACTTAGGAAGTTTGTACCAAGTTTGTTACTGTTTTGGCGTGGACTTAGGAAGTTTGTACCAAGTTTGGTGCTGTTTTGGCGTGGACTTAGGAAGTTTGTACCAAGTTTGTTACTGTTTTGGCGTGGACTTAGGAAGTTTGTACCAAGTTTGTTACTGTTTTGGCGTGGACTTAGGAAGTTTGTACCAAGTTTGTTACTGTTTTGGCGTGGACTTAGGAAGTTTGTTCCAAGTTTGTTACTGTTTTGGCGTGGACTTATAAAGTTTGTATCAAGTTTGGTGCTGTTTTGGCGTGGACTTAGAAAGTTTGTACCTAGTTTGTTTCTGTTTTGGCGTGGACTTAGGAAGTTTGTACCAAGTTTGTTACTGTTTTGGCGTGGACTTAGGAAGTTTGTACCAAGTTTGTTACGGTTTTGGCGTGGACTTAGGAAGTTTGTACCAAGTTTCGTGCTGTTTTGGCGCGGACTTACGAAGTTTGTACCAAGTTTGATGCTGTTTTGGCGTGGACTTAGGAAGTTTGTACCAAGTTTGTTACTGTTTTGGCGTGGACTTAGGAAGTTTGTACCAAGTTTGTTACTGTTTTGGCGTGGACTTAGGAAGTTTGTACCAAGTTTGTTACTGTTTTGGCGTGGACTTAGAAAGTTTGTATCAAGTTTGGTGCTGTTTTGGCGTGGACTTAGGAAGTTTGTACCAAGTTTGATGCTGTTTTGGCGTGGACTTAGGAAGTTTGTACCAAGTTTGTTACTGTTTTGGCGTGGACTTAGGAAGTTTGTACCAAGTTTTGTGCTGTTTTGGCGTGGACTTAGGAAGTTTGTACCAAGTTTGTTACTGTTTTGGCGTGGACTTAGGAAGTTTGTACCAAGTTTGTTACTGTTTTGGCGTGGACTTAGGAAGTTTTTACCAAGTTTGGTGCTGTTTTGGCGTGGACTTAGGAAGTTTGTACCAAGTTTGTTACTGTTTTGGCGTGGACTTAGGAAGTTTGTACCAAGTTTGTTACTGTTTTGGCGTGGACTTAGGAAGTTTGTACCTAGTTTGGTGCTGTTTTGGCGTGGACTTAGGAAGTTTGTACCAAGTTTGGTGCTGTTTTGGCATGGACTTAGGAAGTTTGTACCAAGTTTGGTGCTGTTTTGGCGTGGACTTAGGAAGTTTGTACCAAGTTTGTTACTGTTTTGGCGTGGACTTAGGAACTTTGCACCAAGTTTGTTACTGTTTTGGCGTGGACTTAGGAAGTTTGTACCAAGTTTGTTACTGTTTTGGCGTGGACTTAGAAAGTTTGTACCAAGTTTGTTACTGTTTTGGCGTGGACTTAGGAAGTTTGTACCAAGTTTGTTACTGTTTTGGCGTGGACTTAGGAAGTTTGTACCAAGTTTGTTACTGTTTTGGCGTGGACTTAGGAAGTTTGTACCAAGTTTGTTACTGTTTTGGCGTGGACTTAGAAAGTTTGTTTCAAGTTTGGTGCTGTTTTGGCGTGGACTTAGGAAGTTTGTACCAAGTTTGGTGCTGTTTTGGCGTGGACTTAGGAAGTTTGTACCAAGTTTGTTACTGTTTTGGCGTGGACTTAGGAAGTTTGTACCAAGTTTGGTGATGTTTTGGCGTGGACTTAAGAAGTTTGTACCTAGTTTGTTTCTGTTTTGGCGTGGACTTAGGAACTTTGCACCAAGTTTGTTACTGTTTTGGCGTGGACTTAGGAAGTTTTTATCAAGTTTGTTACTGTTTTGGCGTGGACTTAGGAAGTTTGTACCAAGTTTGGTGCTGTTTTGGCGTGGACTTAGGAAGTTTGTACCAAGTTTGTTACTGTTTTGGCGTGGACTTAGGAAGTTTGTACCAAGTTTGTTACTGTTTTGGCGTGGACTTAGGAAGTTTGTACCAAGTTTGTTACTGTTTTGGCGTGGACTTAGGAAGTTTGTACCAAGTTTGTTACTGTTTTGGCGTGGACTTAGAAAGTTTGTATCAAGTTTGGTGCTGTTTTGGCGTGGACTTAGGAAGTTTGTACCAAGTTTGATGCTGTTTTGGCGTGGACTTAGGAAGTTTGTACCAAGTTTGTTACTGTTTTGGCGTGGACTTAGGAAGTTTGTACCAAGTTTTGTGCTGTTTTGGCGTGGACTTAGGAAGTTTGTACCAAGTTTGTTACTGTTTTGGCGTGGACTTAGGAAGTTTGTACCAAGTTTGTTACTGTTTTGGCGTGGACTTAGGAAGTTTTTACCAAGTTTGGTGCTGTTTTGGCGTGGACTTAGGAAGTTTGTACCAAGTTTGTTACTGTTTTGGCGTGGACTTAGGAAGTTTGTACCAAGTTTGTTACTGTTTTGGCGTGGACTTAGGAAGTTTGTACCTAGTTTGGTGCTGTTTTGGCGTGGACTTAGGAAGTTTGTACCAAGTTTGGTGCTGTTTTGGCATGGACTTAGGAAGTTTGTACCAAGTTTGGTGCTGTTTTGGCGTGGACTTAGGAAGTTTGTACCAAGTTTGTTACTGTTTTGGCGTGGACTTAGGAACTTTGCACCAAGTTTGTTACTGTTTTGGCGTGGACTTAGGAAGTTTGTACCAAGTTTGTTACTGTTTTGGCGTGGACTTAGAAAGTTTGTACCAAGTTTGTTACTGTTTTGGCGTGGACTTAGGAAGTTTGTACCAAGTTTGTTACTGTTTTGGCGTGGACTTAGGAAGTTTGTACCAAGTTTGTTACTGTTTTGGCGTGGACTTAGGAAGTTTGTACCAAGTTTGTTACTGTTTTGGCGTGGACTTAGAAAGTTTGTTTCAAGTTTGGTGCTGTTTTGGCGTGGACTTAGAAAGTTTGTTTCAAGTTTGGTGCTGTTTTGGCGTGGACTTAGGAAGTTTGTACCAAGTTTGTTACTGTTTTGGCGTGGACTTAGGAAGTTTGTACCAAGTTTGGTGATGTTTTGGCGTGGACTTAAGAAGTTTGTACCTAGTTTGTTTCTGTTTTGGCGTGGACTTAGGAACTTTGCACCAAGTTTGTTACTGTTTTGGCGTGGACTTAGGAAGTTTTTATCAAGTTTGTTACTGTTTTGGCGTGGACTTAGGAAGTTTGTACCAAGTTTGGTGCTGTTTTGGCGTGGACTTAGGAAGTTTGTACCAAGTTTGTTACTGTTTTGGCGTGGACTTAGGAAGTTTGTACCAAGTTTGTTACTGTTTTGGCGTGGACTTAGGAAGTTTGTACCAAGTTTGTTACTGTTTTGGCGTGGACTTAGGAAGTTTGTACCAAGTTTGTTACTGTTTTGGCGTGGA
Source organism: Anopheles atroparvus (assembly GCA_914969975.1). Classification (NCBI taxonomy): domain Eukaryota; kingdom Metazoa; phylum Arthropoda; class Insecta; order Diptera; family Culicidae; genus Anopheles; species Anopheles atroparvus. The sequence goes on from CAJZCY010000011.1 coordinate 711,636, forward strand.
CTTAGAAAGTTTGTATCAAGTTTGGTGCTGTTTTGGCGTGGACTTAGGAAGTTTGTACCAAGTTTGTTACTGTTTTGGCGTGGACTTAGGAAGTTTGTACCAAGTTTGTTACTGTTTTGGCGTGGACTTAGAAAGTTTGTACCAAGTTTGTTACTGTTTTGGCGTGGACTTAGGAAGTTTGTACCAAGTTTGTTACTGTTTTGGCGTGGACTTAGGAAGTTTGTACCAAGTTTGTTACTGTTTTGGCGTGGACTTAGAAAGTTTGTACCAAGTTTGTTACTGTTTTGGCGTGGACTTAGGAAGTTTGTACCAAGTTTGTTACTGTTTTGGCGTGGACTTAGGAAGTTTGTACCAAGTTTGTTACTGTTTTGGCGTGGACTTAGGAAGTTTGTACCAAGTTTGTTACTGTTTTGGCGTGGACTTAGAAAGTTTGTTTCAAGTTTGGTGCTGTTTTGGCGTGGACTTAGAAAGTTTGTTTCAAGTTTGGTGCTGTTTTGGCGTGGACTTAGGAAGTTTGTACCAAGTTTGTTACTGTTTTGGCGTGGACTTAGGAACTTTGCACCAAGTTTGTTACTGTTTTGGCGTGGACTTAGGAAGTTTGTACCAAGTTTGTTACTGTTTTGGCGTGGACTTAGAAAGTTTGTACCAAGTTTGTTACTGTTTTGGCGTGGACTTAGGAAGTTTGTACCAAGTTTGTTACTGTTTTGGCGTGGACTTAGGAAGTTTGTACCAAGTTTGTTACTGTTTTGGCGTGGACTTAGGAAGTTTGTACCAAGTTTGTTACTGTTTTGGCGTGGACTTAGAAAGTTTGTTTCAAGTTTGGTGCTGTTTTGGCGTGGACTTAGGAAGTTTGTACCAAGTTTGGTGCTGTTTTGGCGTGGACTTAGGAAGTTTGTACCAAGTTTGTTACTGTTTTGGCGTGGACTTAGGAAGTTTGTACCAAGTTTGGTGATGTTTTGGCGTGGACTTAAGAAGTTTGTACCTAGTTTGTTTCTGTTTTGGCGTGGACTTAGGAACTTTGCACCAAGTTTGTTACTGTTTTGGCGTGGACTTAGGAAGTTTTTATCAAGTTTGTTACTGTTTTGGCGTGGACTTAGGAAGTTTGTACCAAGTTTGGTGCTGTTTTGGCGTGGACTTAGGAAGTTTGTACCAAGTTTGTTACTGTTTTGGCGTGGACTTAGGAAGTTTGTACCAAGTTTGTTACTGTTTTGGCGTGGACTTAGGAAGTTTGTACCAAGTTTGTTACTGTTTTGGCGTGGACTTAGGAAGTTTGTACCAAGTTTGTTACTGTTTTGGCGTGGACTTAGAAAGTTTGTATCAAGTTTGGTGCTGTTTTGGCGTGGACTTAGGAAGTTTGTACCAAGTTTGATGCTGTTTTGGCGTGGACTTAGGAAGTTTGTACCAAGTTTGTTACTGTTTTGGTGTGGACTTAGGAAGTTTGTACCAAGTTTTGTGCTGTTTTGGCGTGGACTTAGGAAGTTTGTACCAAGTTTGTTACTGTTTTGGCGTGGACTTAGGAAGTTTGTACCAAGTTTGTTACTGTTTTGGCGTGGACTTAGGAAGTTTTTACCAAGTTTGGTGCTGTTTTGGCGTGGACTTAGGAAGTTTGTACCAAGTTTGTTACTGTTTTGGCGTGGACTTAGGAAGTTTGTACCAAGTTTGTTACTGTTTTGGCGTGGACTTAGGAAGTTTGTACCTAGTTTGGTGCTGTTTTGGCGTGGACTTAGGAAGTTTGTACCAAGTTTGGTGCTGTTTTGGCATGGACTTAGGAAGTTTGTACCAAGTTTGGTGCTGTTTTGGCGTGGACTTAGGAAGTTTGTACCAAGTTTGTTACTGTTTTGGCGTGGACTTAGGAACTTTGCACCAAGTTTGTTACTGTTTTGGCGTGGACTTAGGAAGTTTGTACCAAGTTTGTTACTGTTTTGGCGTGGACTTAGAAAGTTTGTACCAAGTTTGTTACTGTTTTGGCGTGGACTTAGGAAGTTTGTACCAAGTTTGTTACTGTTTTGGCGTGGACTTAGGAAGTTTGTACCAAGTTTGTTACTGTTTTGGCGTGGACTTAGGAAGTTTGTACCAAGTTTGTTACTGTTTTGGCGTGGACTTAGAAAGTTTGTTTCAAGTTTGGTGCTGTTTTGGCGTGGACTTAGAAAGTTTGTTTCAAGTTTGGTGCTGTTTTGGCGTGGACTTAGGAAGTTTGTACCAAGTTTGTTACTGTTTTGGCGTGGACTTAGGAAGTTTGTACCAAGTTTGGTGATGTTTTGGCGTGGACTTAAGAAGTTTGTACCTAGTTTGTTTCTGTTTTGGCGTGGACTTAGGAACTTTGCACCAAGTTTGTTACTGTTTTGGCGTGGACTTAGGAAGTTTTTATCAAGTTTGTTACTGTTTTGGCGTGGACTTAGGAAGTTTGTACCAAGTTTGGTGCTGTTTTGGCGTGGACTTAGGAAGTTTGTACCAAGTTTGTTACTGTTTTGGCGTGGACTTAGGAAGTTTGTACCAAGTTTGTTACTGTTTTGGCGTGGACTTAGGAAGTTTGTACCAAGTTTGTTACTGTTTTGGCGTGGACTTAGGAAGTTTGTACCAAGTTTGTTACTGTTTTGGCGTGGACTTAGAAAGTTTGTATCAAGTTTGGTGCTGTTTTGGCGTGGACTTAGGAAGTTTGTACCAAGTTTGTTACTGTTTTGGCGTGGACTTAGGAAGTTTGTACCAAGTTTGTTACTGTTTTGGCGTGGACTTAGAAAGTTTGTACCAAGTTTGTTACTGTTTTGGCGTGGACTTAGGAAGTTTGTACCAAGTTTGTTACTGTTTTGGCGTGGACTTAGGAAGTTTGTACCAAGTTTGTTACTGTTTTGGCGTGGACTTAGAAAGTTTGTACCAAGTTTGTTACTGTTTTGGCGTGGACTTAGGAAGTTTGTACCAAGTTTGTTACTGTTTTGGCGTGGACTTAGGAAGTTTGTACCAAGTTTGTTACTGTTTTGGCGTGGACTTAGGAAGTTTGTACCAAGTTTGTTACTGTTTTGGCGTGGACTTAGAAAGTTTGTTTCAAGTTTGGTGCTGTTTTGGCGTGGACTTAGAAAGTTTGTTTCAAGTTTGGTGCTGTTTTGGCGTGGACTTAGGAAGTTTGTACCAAGTTTGTTACTGTTTTGGCGTGGACTTAGGAAGTTTGTACCAAGTTTGGTGATGTTTTGGCGTGGACTTAAGAAGTTTGTACCTAGTTTGTTTCTGTTTTGGCGTGGACTTAGGAACTTTGCACCAAGTTTGTTACTGTTTTGGCGTGGACTTAGGAAGTTTTTATCAAGTTTGTTACTGTTTTGGCGTGGACTTAGGAAGTTTGTACCAAGTTTGTTACTGTTTTGGCGTGGACTTAGGAACTTTGCACCAAGTTTGTTACTGTTTTGGCGTGGACTTAGGAAGTTTGTACCAAGTTTGTTACTGTTTTGGCGTGGACTTAGAAAGTTTGTACCAAGTTTGTTACTGTTTTGGCGTGGACTTAGGAAGTTTGTTTCAAGTTTGGTGCTGTTTTGGCGTGGACTTAGGAAGTTTGTACCAAGTTTGTTACTGTTTTGGCGTGGACTTAGGAAGTTTGTACCAAGTTTGGTGATGTTTTGGCGTGGACTTAAGAAGTTTGTACCTAGTTTGTTTCTGTTTTGGCGTGGACTTAGGAACTTTGCACCAAGTTTGTTACTGTTTTGGCGTGGACTTAGGAAGTTTGTATCAAGTTTGGTGCTGTTTTGGCGTGGACTTAGGAAGTTTGTATCAAGTTTGGTGCTGTTTTGGCGTGGACTTAGAAAGTTTGTACCTAGTTTGTTTCTGTTTTGGCGTGGACTTAGGAACTTTGCACCAAGTTTGTTACTGTTTTGGCGTGGACTTAGGAAGTTTGTATCAAGTTTGGTGCTGTTTTGGCGTGGACTTAGGAAGTTTGTACCTAGTTTGTTTCTGTTTTGGCGTGGACTTAGGAACTTTGCACCAAGTTTGTTACTGTTTTGGCGTGGACTTAGGAAGTTTGTACCAAGTTTGGTGCTGTTTTGGCGTGGACTTAGGAAGTTTGTACCAAGTTTGTTACTGTTTTGGCGTGGACTTAGGAAGTTTGTACCAAGTTTGTTACTGTTTTGGCGTGGACTTAGGAAGTTTGTACCAAGTTTGTTACTGTTTTGGCGTGGACTTAGAAAGTTTGTTTCAAGTTTGGTGCTGTTTTGGCGTGGACTTAGAAAGTTTGTTTCAAGTTTGGTGCTGTTTTGGCGTGGACTTAGGAAGTTTGTACCAAGTTTGTTACTGTTTTGGCGTGGACTTAGGAAGTTTGTACCAAGTTTGGTGATGTTTTGGCGTGGACTTAAGAAGTTTGTACCTAGTTTGTTTCTGTTTTGGCGTGGACTTAGGAACTTTGCACCAAGTTTGTTACTGTTTTGGCGTGGACTTAGGAAGTTTTTATCAAGTTTGTTACTGTTTTGGCGTGGACTTAGGAAGTTTGTACCAAGTTTGTTACTGTTTTGGCGTGGACTTAGGAAGTTTGTACCAAGTTTGTTACTGTTTTGGCGTGGACTTAGGAAGTTTGTACCAAGTTTGTTACTGTTTTGGCGTGGACTTAGAAAGTTTGTATCAAGTTTGGTGCTGTTTTGGCGTGGACTTAGGAAGTTTGTACCAAGTTTGTTACTGTTTTGGCGTGGACTTAGGAAGTTTGTACCAAGTTTGTTACTGTTTTGGCGTGGACTTAGGAAGTTTGTACCAAGTTTGTTACTGTTTTGGCGTGGACTTAGGAAGTTTGTACCAAGTTTGGTGCTGTTTTGGCGCGGACTTACGAAGTTTGTACCAAGTTTGGTGCTGTTTTGGCGTGGACTTAGGAAGTTTGTACCAAGTTTGTTACTGTTTTGGCGTGGACTTAGGAACTTTGCACCAAGTTTGTTACTGTTTTGGCGTGGACTTAGGAAGTTTGTACCAAGTTTGTTACTGTTTTGGCGTGGACTTAGGAACTTTGCACCAAGTTTGTTACTGTTTTGGCGTGGACTTAGGAAGTTTGTACCAAGTTTGTTACTGTTTTGGCGTGGACTTAGGAAGTTTGTACCAAGTTTTGTGCTGTTTTGGCGTGGACTTAGGAAGTTTGTACCAAGTTTGTTACTGTTTTGGCGTGGACTTAGGAAGTTTGTACCAAGTTTGTTACTGTTTTGGCGTGGACTTAGGAAGTTTTTACCAAGTTTGGTGCTGTTTTGGCGTGGACTTAGGAAGTTTGTACCAAGTTTGTTACTGTTTTGGCGTGGACTTAGGAAGTTTGTACCAAGTTTGTTACTGTTTTGGCGTGGACTTAGGAAGTTTGTACCTAGTTTGGTGCTGTTTTGGCGTGGACTTAGGAAGTTTGTACCAAGTTTGGTGCTGTTTTGGCATGGACTTAGGAAGTTTGTACCAAGTTTGGTGCTGTTTTGGCGTGGACTTAGGAAGTTTGTACCAAGTTTGTTACTGTTTTGGCGTGGACTTAGGAACTTTGCACCAAGTTTGTTACTGTTTTGGCGTGGACTTAGGAAGTTTGTACCAAGTTTGTTACTGTTTTGGCGTGGACTTAGAAAGTTTGTACCAAGTTTGTTACTGTTTTGGCGTGGACTTAGGAAGTTTGTACCAAGTTTGTTACTGTTTTGGCGTGGACTTAGGAAGTTTGTACCAAGTTTGTTACTGTTTTGGCGTGGACTTAGGAAGTTTGTACCAAGTTTGTTTCTGTTTTGGCGTGGACTTAGGAAGTTTGTACCAAGTTTGGTGCTGTTTTGGCGTGGACTTAGGAAGTTTGTACCAAGTTTGTTACTGTTTTGGCGTGGACTTAGGAAGTTTGTACCAAGTTTGGTGCTGTTTTGGCGTGGACTTAGGAAGTTTGTACCAAGTTTGTTACTGTTTTGGCGTGGACTTAGGAAGTTTTTACCAAGTTTGGTGCTGTTTTGGCGTGGACTTAGGAAGTTTGTACCAAGTTTGTTACTGTTTTGGCGTGGACTTAGGAAGTTTGTACCAAGTTTGTTACTGTTTTGGCGTGGACTTAGGAAGTTTGTACCTAGTTTGGTGCTGTTTTGGCGTGGACTTAGGAAGTTTGTACCAAGTTTGGTGCTGTTTTGGCATGGACTTAGGAAGTTTGTACCAAGTTTGGTGCTGTTTTGGCGTGGACTTAGGAAGTTTGTACCAAGTTTGTTACTGTTTTGGCGTGGACTTAGGAACTTTGCACCAAGTTTGTTACTGTTTTGGCGTGGACTTAGGAAGTTTGTACCAAGTTTGTTACTGTTTTGGCGTGGACTTAGAAAGTTTGTACCAAGTTTGTTACTGTTTTGGCGTGGACTTAGGAAGTTTGTACCAAGTTTGTTACTGTTTTGGCGTGGACTTAGGAAGTTTGTACCAAGTTTGTTACTGTTTTGGCGTGGACTTAGGAAGTTTGTACCAAGTTTGTTACTGTTTTGGCGTGGACTTAGAAAGTTTGTTTCAAGTTTGGTGCTGTTTTGGCGTGGACTTAGAAAGTTTGTTTCAAGTTTGGTGCTGTTTTGGCGTGGACTTAGGAAGTTTGTACCAAGTTTGTTACTGTTTTGGCGTGGACTTAGGAAGTTTGTACCAAGTTTGGTGATGTTTTGGCGTGGACTTAAGAAGTTTGTACCTAGTTTGTTTCTGTTTTGGCGTGGACTTAGGAACTTTGCACCAAGTTTGTTACTGTTTTGGCGTGGACTTAGGAAGTTTTTATCAAGTTTGTTACTGTTTTGGCGTGGACTTAGGAAGTTTGTACCAAGTTTGGTGCTGTTTTGGCGTGGACTTAGGAAGTTTGTACCAAGTTTGTTACTGTTTTGGCGTGGACTTAGGAAGTTTGTACCAAGTTTGTTACTGTTTTGGCGTGGACTTAGGAAGTTTGTACCAAGTTTGTTACTGTTTTGGCGTGGACTTAGGAAGTTTGTACCAAGTTTGTTACTGTTTTGGCGTGGACTTAGGAAGTTTGTACCTAGTTTGTTTCTGTTTTGGCGTGGACTTAGGAAGTTTGTACCAAGTTTGGTGCTGTTTTGGCGTGGACTTAGGAAGTTTGTACCAAGTTTGTTACTGTTTTGGCGTGGACTTAGGAAGTTTGTACCAAGTTTGGTGCTGTTTTGGCGTGGACTTAGGAAGTTTGTACCAAGTTTGTTACTGTTTTGGCGTGGACTTAGGAACTTTGCACCAAGTTTGTTACTGTTTTGGCGTGGACTTAGGAAGTTTGTACCAAGTTTGTTACTGTTTTGGCGTGGACTTAGGAAGTTTGTACCAAGTTTGGTGCTGTTTTGGCGTGGACTTAGGAAGTTTGTACCAAGTTTGTTACTGTTTTGGCGTGGACTTAGGAACTTTGCACCAAGTTTGTTACTGTTTTGGCGTGGACTTAGGAAGTTTGTACCAAGTTTGTTACTGTTTTGGCGTGGACTTAGAAAGTTTGTTTCAAGTTTGGTGCTGTTTTGGCGTGGACTTAGGAAGTTTGTACCAAGTTTGTTACTGTTTTGGCGTGGACTTAGGAAGTTTGTACCAAGTTTGTTACTGTTTTGGCGTGGACTTAGGAAGTTTGTACCAAGTTTGTTACTGTTTTGGCGTGGACTTAGAAAGTTTGTTTCAAGTTTGGTGCTGTTTTGGCGTGGACTTAGGAAGTTTGTACCAAGTTTGGTGCTGTTTTGGCGTGGACTGAGGAAGTTTGTACCAAGTTTGTTACTGTTTTGGCGTGGACTTAGGAAGTTTGTACCAAGTTTGTTACTGTTTTGGCGTGGACTTAGAAAGTTTGTTTCAAGTTTGGTGCTGTTTTGGCGTGGACTTAGAAAGTTTGTTTCAAGTTTGGTGCTGTTTTGGCGTGGACTTAGGAAGTTTGTACCAAGTTTGTTACTGTTTTGGCGTGGACTTAGGAAGTTTGTACCAAGTTTGGTGATGTTTTGGCGTGGACTTAAGAAGTTTGTACCTAGTTTGTTTCTGTTTTGGCGTGGACTTAGGAACTTTGCACCAAGTTTGTTACTGTTTTGGCGTGGACTTAGGAAGTTTTTATCAAGTTTGTTACTGTTTTGGCGTGGACTTAGGAAGTTTGTACCAAGTTTGGTGCTGTTTTGGCGTGGACTTAGGAAGTTTGTACCAAGTTTGTTACTGTTTTGGCGTGGACTTAGGAAGTTTGTACCAAGTTTGTTACTGTTTTGGCGTGGACTTAGGAAGTTTGTACCAAGTTTGGTGCTGTTTTGGCGTGGACTTAGGAAGTTTGTACCAAGTTTGTTACTGTTTTGGCGTGGACTTAGGAAGTTTGTACCTAGTTTGGTGCTGTTTTGGCGTGGACTTAGGAAGTTTGTACCAAGTTTGTTACTGTTTTGGCGTGGACTTAGGAAGTTTGTACCAAGTTTGGTGCTGTTTTGGCGTGGACTTAGGAAGTTTGTACCAAGTTTGTTACTGTTTTGGCGTGGACTTAGGAAGTTTGTACCAAGTTTGTAACTGTTTTGGCGTGGACTTAGGAAGTTTGTACCAAGTTTGTTACTGTTTTGGCGTGGACTTAGAAAGTTTGTATCAAGTTTGGTGCTGTTTTGGCGTGGACTTAGGAAGTTTGTACCTAGTTTGGTGCTGTTTTGGCGTGGACTTAGGAAGTTTGTACCAAGTTTGGTGCTGTTTTGGCGTGGACTTAGGAAGTTTGTACCAAGTTTGTTACTGTTTTGGCGTGGACTTAGGAAGTTTGTACCAAGTTTGGTGCTGTTTTGGCGTGGACTTAGGAAGTTTGTACCAAGTTTGTTACTGTTTTGGCGTGGACTTAGGAAGTTTGTACCAAGTTTGTTACTGTTTTGGCGTGGACTTAGGAAGTTTGTACCTAGTTTGTTTCTGTTTTGGCGTGGACTTAGGAAGTTTGTACCAAGTTTGGTGCTGTTTTGGCGTGGACTTAGGAAGTTTGTACCAAGTTTGTTACTGTTTTGGCGTGGACTTAGGAAGTTTGTACCAAGTTTGTTACTGTTTTGGCGTGGACTTAGGAAGTTTGTACCAAGTTTGGTGCTGTTTTGGCGTGGACTTAGGAAGTTTGTACCAAGTTTGTTACTGTTTTGGCGTGGACTTAGGAAGTTTGTACCTAGTTTGGTGCTGTTTTGGCGTGGACTTAGGAAGTTTGTACCAAGTTTGTTACTGTTTTGGCGTGGACTTAGGAAGTTTGTACCAAGTTTGGTGCTGTTTTGGCGTGGACTTAGGAAGTTTGTACCAAGTTTGTTACTGTTTTGGCGTGGACTTAGGAAGTTTGTACCAAGTTTGTAACTGTTTTGGCGTGGACTTAGGAAGTTTGTACCAAGTTTGTTACTGTTTTGGCGTGGACTTAGAAAGTTTGTATCAAGTTTGGTGCTGTTTTGGCGTGGACTTAGGAAGTTTGTACCTAGTTTGGTGCTGTTTTGGCGTGGACTTAGGAAGTTTGTACCAAGTTTGGTGCTGTTTTGGCGTGGACTTAGGAAGTTTGTACCAAGTTTGTTACTGTTTTGGCGTGGACTTAGGAAGTTTGTACCAAGTTTGGTGCTGTTTTGGCGTGGACTTAGGAAGTTTGTACCAAGTTTGTTACTGTTTTGGCGTGGACTTAGGAAGTTTGTACCAAGTTTGGTGCTGTTTTGGCGTGGACTTAGGAAGTTTGTACCAAGTTTGTTACTGTTTTGGCGTGGACTTAGGAACTTTGCACCAAGTTTGTTACTGTTTTGGCGTGGACTTAGGAAGTTTGTACCAAGTTTGTTACTGTTTTGGCGTGGACTTAGAAAGTTTGTATCAAGTTTGGTGCTGTTTTGGCGTGGACTTAGGAAGTTTGTACCTAGTTTGGTGCTGTTTTGGCGTGGACTTAGGAAGTTTGTACCAAGTTTGTTACTGTTTTGGCGTGGACTTAGGAAGTTTGTACCAAGTTTGGTGCTGTTTTGGCGTGGACTTAGGAAGTTTGTACCAAGTTTGTTACTGTTTTGGCGTGGACTTAGGAAGTTTGTACCAAGTTTTGTGCTGTTTTGGCGTGGACTTAGGAAGTTTGTACCAAGTTTGTTACTGTTTTGGCGTGGACTTAGGAAGTTTGTACCAAGTTTGTTACTGTTTTGGCGCGGACTTAGGAAGTTTGTACCAAGTTTGTTACTGTTTTGGCGTGGACTTAGGAAGTTTGTACCAAGTTTGTTACTGTTTTGGCGTGGACTTAGGAAGTTTGTACCAAGTTTGTTACTGTTTTGGCGTGGACTTAGGAAGTTTGTACCAAGTTTGTTACTGTTTTGGCGTGGACTTAGGAAGTTTGTACCAAGTTTGGTGCTGTTTTGGCGTGGACTTAGGAAGTTTGTACCAAGTTTGTTACTGTTTTGGCGTGGACTTAGGAAGTTTGTACCAAGTTTGTTACTGTTTTGGCGTGGACTTAGGAAGTTTGTTCCAAGTTTGTTACTGTTTTGGCGTGGACTTATAAAGTTTGTATCAAGTTTGGTGCTGTTTTGGCGTGGACTTAGAAAGTTTGTACCTAGTTTGTTTCTGTTTTGGCGTGGACTTAGGAAGTTTGTACCAAGTTTGTTACTGTTTTGGCGTGGACTTAGGAAGTTTGTACCAAGTTTGTTACGGTTTTGGCGTGGACTTAGGAAGTTTGTACCAAGTTTCGTGCTGTTTTGGCGCGGACTTACGAAGTTTGTACCAAGTTTGATGCTGTTTTGGCGTGGACTTAGGAAGTTTGTACCAAGTTTGTTACTGTTTTGGCGTGGACTTAGGAAGTTTGTACCAAGTTTGGTGCTGTTTTGGCGTGGACTTAGGAAGTTTGTACCAAGTTTGTTACTGTTTTGGCGTGGACTTAGGAAGTTTGTACCAAGTTTGTTACTGTTTTGGCGTGGACTTAGGAAGTTTGTACCAAGTTTGTTACTGTTTTGGCGTGGACTTAGGAAGTTTGTACCAAGTTTGTTACTGTTTTGGCGTGGACTTAGAAAGTTTGTATCAAGTTTGGTGCTGTTTTGGCGTGGACTTAGAAAGTTTGTATCAAGTTTGGTGCTGTTTTGGCGTGGACTTAGGAAGTTTGTACCAAGTTTGTTACTGTTTTGGCGTGGACTTAGGAAGTTTGTACCAAGTTTGTTACGGTTTTGGCGTGGACTTAGGAAGTTTGTACCAAGTTTGGTGCTGTTTTGGCGCGGACTTACGAAGTTTGTACCAAGTTTGGTGCTGTTTTGGCGTGGACTTAGGAAGTTTGTACCAAGTTTGTTACTGTTTTGGCGTGGACTTAGGAAGTTTGTACCAAGTTTGTTACTGTTTTGGCGTGGACTTAGGAAGTTTGTACCAAGTTTGGTGCTGTTTTGGCGCGGACTTACGAAGTTTGTACCAAGTTTGGTGCTGTTTTGGCGTGGACTTAGGAAGTTTGTACCAAGTTTGTTACTGTTTTGGCGTGGACTTAGGAAGTTTGTATCAAGTTTGGTGCTGTTTTGGCGTGGACTTAGAAAGTTTGTATCAAGTTTGGTGCTGTTTTGGCGTGGACTTAGAAAGTTTGTATCAAGTTTGGTGCTGTTTTGGCGTGGACTTAGGAAGTTTGTACCTAGTTTGTTTCTGTTTTGGCGCGGACTTAGGAAGTTTGTACCAAGTTTGGTGCTGTTTTGGCGTGGACTTAGAAAGTTTGTATCAAGTTTGGTGCTGTTTTGGCGTGGACTTAGGAAGTTTGTACCAAGTTTGTTACTGTTTTGGCGTGGACTTAGGAAGTTTGTACCAAGTTTGGTGCTGTTTTGGCGTGGACTTAGGAAGTTTGTATCAAGTTTGGTGCTGTTTTGGCGTGGACTTAGGAAGTTTGTACCAAGTTTGTTTCTGTTTTGGCGTGGACTTAGGAACTTTGCACCAAGTTTGTTACTGTTTTGGCGTGGACTTAGGAAGTTTGTATCAAGTTTGTTACTGTTTTGGCGTGGACTTAGGAAGTTTGTATCAAGTTTGGTGCTGTTTTGGCGTGGACTTAGGAAGTTTGTACCAAGTTTGTTACTGTTTTGGCGTGGACTTAGGAAGTTTGTATCAAGTTTGGTGCTGTTTTGGCGTGGACTTAGGAAGTTTGTACCTAGTTTGTTTCTGTTTTGGCGTGGACTTAGGAACTTTGCACCAAGTTTGTTACTGTTTTGGCGTGGACTTAGGAAGTTTGTATCAAGTTTGGTGCTGTTTTGGCGTGGACTTAGGAAGTTTGTACCAAGTTTGTTACTGTTTTGGCGTGGACTTAGGAAGTTTGTATCAAGTTTGGTGCTGTTTTGGCGTGGACTTAGGAAGTTTGTACCTAGTTTGTTTCTGTTTTGGCGTGGACTTAGGAAGTTAGTATCAAGTTTGGTGCTGTTTTGGCGTGGACTTAGGAAGTTTGTACCAAGTTTGTTTCTGTTTTGGCGTGGACTTAGGAAGTTTGTACCAAGTTTGTTTCTGTTTTGGCGCGGACTTTCGAAGTTTGTACCAAGTTTGGTGCTGTTTTGGCGTGGACTTAGGAAGTTTGTACCAAGTTTGTTACTGTTTTGGCGTGGACTTAGGAAGTTTGTACCAAGTTTGGTGCTGTTTTGGCGTGGACTTAGGAAGTTTGTACCAAGTTTGTTACTGTTTTGGCGTGGACTTAGGAAGTTTGTACCAAGTTTGTTACTGTTTTGGCGTGGACTTAGGAAGTTTGTACCAAGTTTGTTACTGTTTTGGCGTGGACTTAGGAAGTTTGTACCAAGTTTGTTACTGTTTTGGCGTGGACTTAGGAAGTTTGTACCAAGTTTGTTACTGTTTTGGCGTGGACTTAGGAAGTTTGTACCAAGTTTGTTACTGTTTTGGCGTGGACTTAGGAAGTTTGTACCAAGTTTGGTGCTGTTTTGGCGCGGACTTACGAAGTTTGTACCAAGTTTGGTGCTGTTTTGGCGTGGACTTAGGAAGTTTGTACCAAGTTTGTTACTGTTTTGGCGTGGACTTAGGAAGTTTGTATCAAGTTTGGTGCTGTTTTGGCGTGGACTTAGGAAGTTTGTACCTAGTTTGTTTCTGTTTTGGCGTGGACTTAGGAAGTTTGTACCAAGTTTGTTTCTGTTTTGGCGCGGACTTACGAAGTTTGTACCAAGTTTGGTGCTGTTTTGGCGTGGACTTAGGAAGTTTGTACCAAGTTTGTTACTGTTTTGGCGTGGACTTAGGAAGTTTGTACCAAGTTTGGTGCTGTTTTGGCGTGGACTTAGGAAGTTTGTACCAAGTTTGTTACTGTTTTGGCGTGGACTTAGGAAGTTTGTACCAAGTTTGTTACTGTTTTGGCGTGGACTTAGGAAGTTTGTACCAAGTTTGGTGCTGTTTTGGCGTGGACTTAGGAAGTTTGTACCAAGTTTGTTACTGTTTTTGCGTGGACTTAGGAAGTTTGTACCAAGTTTGTTACTGTTTTGGCGTGGACTTAGGAAGTTTGTACCAAGTTTGTTACTGTTTTGGCGTGGACTTAGGAAGTTTGTACCAAGTTTGTTACTGTTTTGGCGTGGACTTAGGAAGTTTGTACCAAGTTTGTCACTGTTTTGGCGTGGACTTAGGAAGTTTGTACCAAGTTTGGTGCTGTTTTGGCGCGGACTTACGAAGTGTGTACCAAGTTTGGTGCTGTTTTGGCGTGGACTTAGGAAGTTTGTACCAAGTTTGTTACTGTTTTGGCGTGGACTTAGGAAGTTTGTACCAAGTTTGTTACTGTTTTGGCGTGGACTTAGGAAGTTTGTACCAAGTTTGTTACTGTTTTGGCGTGGACTTAGAAAGTTTGTATCAAGTTTGGTGCTGTTTTGGCGTGGACTTAGGAAGTTTGTACCAAGTTTGTTTCTGTTTTGGCGTTGACTTAGGAAGTTTGTACCTAGTTTGTTTCTGTTTTGGCGTGGACTTAGGAAGTTTGTACCAAGTTTGTTTCTGTTTTGGCGCGGACTTACGAAGTTTGTACCAAGTTTGGTGCTGTTTTGGCGTGGACTTAGGAAGTTTGTACCAAGTTTGTTACTGTTTTGGCGTGGACTTAGGAAGTTTGTATCAAGTTTGGTGCTGTTTTGGCGTGGACTTAGAAAGTTTGTATCAAGTTTGGTGCTGTTTTGGCGCGGACTTACGAAGTTTGTACCAAGTTTGGTGATGTTTTGGCGTGGACTTAGGAAGTTTGTATCAAGTTTGGTGCTGTTTTGGCGTGGTCTTAGGAAGTTTGTACCAAGTTTGTTACTGTTTTGGCGTGGACTTAGGAAGTTTGTACCAAGTTTGTTACTGTTTTGGCGTGGACTTAGGAAGTTTGTACCAAGTTTGGTGCTGTTTTGGCGTGGACTTAGGAAGTTTGTACCAAGTTTGTTACTGTTTTGGCGTGGACTTAGGAAGTTTGTACCAAGTTTGTTACTGTTTTGGCGTGGACTTAGGAAGTTTGTACCAAGTTTGTTACTGTTTTGGCGTGGACTTAGAAAGTTTGTATCAAGTTTGGTGCTGTTTTGGCGTGGACTTAGGAAGTTTGTACCAAGTTTGTTTCTGTTTTGGCGTTGACTTAGGAAGTTTGTACCTAGTTTGTTTCTGTTTTGGCGTGGACTTAGGAAGTTTGTACCAAGTTTGTTTCTGTTTTGGCGCGGACTTACGAAGTTTGTACCAAGTTTGGTGCTGTTTTGGCGTGGACTTAGGAAGTTTGTACCAAGTTTGTTACTGTTTTGGCGAGGACTTAGGAAGTTTGTATCAAGTTTGGTGCTGTTTTGGCGTGGACTTAGAAAGTTTGTATCAAGTTTGGTGCTGTTTTGGCGCGGACTTACGAAGTTTGTACCAAGTTTGGTGATGTTTTGGCGTGGACTTAGGAAGTTTGTATCAAGTTTGGTGCTGTTTTGGCGTGGTCTTAGGAAGTTTGTACCAAGTTTGTTACTGTTTTGGCGTGGACTTAGGAAGTTTGTACCAAGTTTGTTACTGTTTTGGCGTGGACTTAGGAAGTTTGTACCAAGTTTGTTACTGTTTTGGCGTGGACTTAGGAAGTTTGTACCAAGTTTGGTGCTGTTTTGGCGTGGACTTAGGAAGTTTGTATCAAGTTTGGTGCTGTTTTGGCGTGGACTTAGGAAGTTTGTACCAAGTTTGTTACTGTTTTAGCGTGGACTTAGGAAGTTTGTATCAAGTTTGGTGCTGTTTTGGCGTGGACTTAGAAAGTTTGTATCAAGTTTGGTGCTGTTTTGGCGTGGACTTAGGAAGTTTGTACCAAGTTTGGTGCTGTTTTGGCGTGGACTTAGGAAGTTTGTATCAAGTTTGGTGCTGTTTTGGCGTGGACTTAGGAAGTTTGTACCAAGTTTGTTACTGTTTTGGCGTGGACTTAGGAAGTTTGTATCAAGTTTGGTGCTGTTTTGGCGTGGACTTAGAAAGTTTGTATCAAGTTTGGTGCTGTTTTGGCGTGGACTTAGGAAGTTTGTACCTAGTTTGTTTCTGTTTTGGCGTGGACTTAGGAAGTTTGTACCAAGTTTGTTTCTGTTTTGGCGTGGATTTAGGAAGTTTGTACCAAGTTTGGTGCTGTTTGGCGTGGACTTAGGAAGTTTGTACCAAGTTTGTTACTGTTTTGGCGTGGACTTAGGAAGTTTGTACCAAGTTTGTTACTGTTTTGGCGTGGACTTAGGAAGTTTGTACCAAGTTTGTTACTGTTTTGGCGTGGACTTAGGAAGTTTGTACCAAGTTTGGTGCTGTTTTGGCGTGGACTTAGGAAGTTTGTATCAAGTTTGGTGCTGTTTTGGCGTGGACTTAGGAAGTTTGTACCAAGTTTGTTACTGTTTTGGCGTGGACTTAGGAAGTTTGTACCAAGTTTGGTGCTGTTTTGGCGTGGACTTAGGAAGTTTGTACCAAGTTTGTTTCTGTTTTGGCGTGGACTTAGGAAGTTTGTACCAAGTTTGTTACTGTTTTGGCGTGGACTTAGGAAGTTTGTACCAAGTTTGTTACTGTTTTGGCGTGGACTTAGGAAGTTTGTACCAAGTTTGGTGCTGTTTTGGCGCGGACTTACGAAGTTTGTACCAAGTTTGGTGCTGTTTTGGCGTGGACTTAGGAAGTTTGTACCAAGTTTGTTACTGTTTTGGCGTGGACTTAGGAAGTTTGTATCAAGTTTGGTGCTGTTTTGGCGTGGACTTAGGAAGTTTGTACCTAGTTTGTTTCTGTTTTGGCGTGGACTTAGGAAGTTTGTACCAAGTTTGTTTCTGTTTTGGCGCGGACTTACGAAGTTTGTACCAAGTTTGGTGCTGTTTTGGCGTGGACTTAGGAAGTTTGTACCAAGTTTGTTACTGTTTTGGCGTGGACTTAGGAAGTTTGTACCAAGTTTGTTACTGTTTTGGCGTGGACTTAGGAAGTTTGTACCAAGTTTGTTACTGTTTTGGCGTGGACTTAGGAAGTTTGTACCAAGTTTGGTGCTGTTTTGGCGCGGACTTACGAAGTTTGTACCAAGTTTGGTGCTGTTTTGGCGTGGACTTAGGAAGTTTGTACCAAGTTTGTTACTGTTTTGGCGTGGACTTAGGAAGTTTGTATCAAGTTTGGTGCTGTTTTGGCGTGGACTTAGGAAGTTTGTACCTAGTTTGTTTCTGTTTTGGCGTGGACTTAGGAAGTTTGTACCAAGTTTGTTACTGTTTTGGCGTGGACTTAGGAAGTTTGTACCAAGTTTGGTGCTGTTTTGGCGTGGACTTAGGAAGTTTGTACCAAGTTTGTTACTGTTTTGGCGTGGACTTAGGAAGTTTGTATCAAGTTTGGTGCTGTTTTGGCGTGGACTTAGGAAGTTTGTATCAAGTTTGGTGCTGTTTTGGCGTGGACTTAGGAAGTTTGTACCTAGTTTGTTTCTGTTTTGGCGTGGACTTAGGAAGTTTGTACCAAGTTTGTTTCTGTTTTGGCGTGGACTTAGGATCTTTGCACCAAGTTTGTTACTGTTTTGGCGTGGACTTAGGAAGTTTGTATCAAGTTTGTTACTGTTTTGGCGTGGACTTAGGAAGTTTGTACCAAGTTTGGTGCTGTTTTGGCGTGGACTTAGGAAGTTTGTACCAAGTTTGTTACTGTTTTGGCGTGGACTTAGGAAGTTTGTACCAAGTTTGTTACTGTTTTGGCGTGGACTTAGGAAGTTTGTACCAAGTTTGTTACTGTTTTGGCGTGGACTTAGGAAGTTTGTACCAAGTTTGTTACTGTTTTGGCGTGGACTTAGGAAGTTTGTACCAAGTTTGTTACTGTTTTGGCGTGGACTTAGGAAGTTTGTACCAAGTTTGTTACTGTTTTGGCGTGGACTTAGGAAGTTTGTACCAAGTTTGTTACTGTTTTGGCGTGGACTTAGGAAGTTTGTACCAAGTTTGTTACTGTTTTGGCGTGGACTTAGGAAGTTTGTACCAAGTTAGTTACTGTTTTGGCGTGGACTTAGGAAGTTTGTACCAAGTTTGGTGCTGTTTTGGCGTGGACTTAGGAAGTTTGTATCAAGTTTGTTACTGTTTTGGCGTGGACTTACGAAGTTTGTACCAAGTTTGGTGCTGTTTTGGCGTGGACTTAGGAAGTTTGTATCAAGTTTGTTACTGTTTTGGCGTGGACTTAGGAAGTTTGTACCAAGTTTGTTACTGTTTTGGCGTGGACTTAGGAAGTTTGTATCAAGTTTGTTACTGTTTTGGCGTGGACTTAGGAAGTTTGTACCAAGTTTGTTACTGTTTTGGCGTGGACTTAGGAAGTTTGTATCAAGTTTGTTACTGTTTTGGCGTGGACTTAGGAAGTTTGTACCAAGTTTGGTGCTGTTTTGGCGTGGACTTAGGAAGTTTGTACCAAGTTTGTTACTGTTTTGGCGTGGACTTAGGAAGTTTGTACCAAGTTTGGTGCTGTTTTGGCGTGGACTTAGGAAGTTTGTACCAAGTTTGTTTCTGTTTTGGCGCGGACTTACGAAGTTTGTACCAAGTTTGGTGCTGTTTTGGCGTGGACTTAGGAAGTTTGTATCAAGTTTGTTACTGTTTTGGCGTGGACTTAGGAAGTTTGTACCAAGTTTGTTACTGTTTTGGCGTGGACTTAGGAAGTTTGTATCAAGTTTGTTACTGTTTTGGCGTGGACTTAGGAAGTTTGTACCAAGTTTGTTACTGTTTTGGCGTGGACTTAGGAAGTTTGTATCAAGTTTGTTACTGTTTTGGCGTGGACTTAGGAAGTTTGTACCAAGTTTGGTGCTGTTTTGGCGTGGACTTAGGAAGTTTGTACCAAGTTTGTTACTGTTTTGGCGTGGACTTAGGAAGTTTGTACCAAGTTTGTTACTGTTTTGGCGTGGACTTAGGAAGTTTGTACCAAGTTTGTTACTGTTTTGGCGTGGACTTAGGAAGTTTGTACCAAGTTTGTTACTGTTTTGGCGTGGACTTAGGAAGTTTGTACCAAGTTTGTTACTGTTTTGGCGTGGACTTAGGAAGTTTGTACCAAGTTTGTTACTGTTTTGGCGTGGACTTAGGAAGTTTGTACCAAGTTTGGTGCTGTTTTGGCGTGGACTTAGGAAGTTTGTACCAAGTTTGTTACTGTTTTGGCGTGGACTTAGGAAGTTTGTTCCAAGTTTGGTGCTGTTTTGGCGTGGACTTAGGAAGTTTGTACCTAGTTTGTTTCTGTTTTGGCGTGGACTTAGGAAGTTTGTACCAAATTTGTTACTGTTTTGGCGTGGACTTAGGAAGTTTGTACCAAGTTTGTTACTGTTTTGGCGTGGACTTAGGAAGTTTGTACCAAGTTTGGTGCTGTTTTGGCGTGGACTTAGGAAGTTTGTACCAAGTTTGTTACTGTTTTGGCGTGGACTTAGGAAGTTTGTACCAAGTTTGTTTCTGTTTTGGCGCGGACTTACGAAGTTTGTACCAAGTTTGTTACTGTTGTGGCGTGGACTTAGGAAGTTTGTACCAAGTTTGGTGCTGTTTTGGCGTGGACTTAGGAAGTTTGTACCAAGTTTGTTACTGTTTTGGCGTGGACTTAGGAAGTTTGTACCAAGTTTGTTTCTGTTTTGGCGCGGACTTACGAAGTTTGTACCAAGTTTGTTACTGTTGTGGCGTGGACTTAGGAAGTTTGTACCAAGTTTGGTGCTGTTTTGGCGTGGACTTAGGAAGTTTGTATCAAGTTTGGTGCTGTTTTGGCGTGGACTTAGGAAGTTTGTACCAAGTTTGTTACTGTTTTGGCGTGGACTTAGGAAGTTTGTATCAAGTTTGTGTGCTGTTTTGGCGTGGACTTAGAAAGTTTGTATCAAGTTTGGTGCTGTTTTGGCGTGGACTTAGAAAGTTTGTATCAAGTTTGGTGCTGTTTTGGCGTGGACTTAGGAAGTTTGTACCAAGTTTGTTTCTGTTTTGGCGCGGCCTTACGAAGTTTGTACCAAGTTTGGTGCTGTTTTGGCGTGGACTTAGAAAGTTTGTATCAAGTTTGGTGCTGTTTTGGCGTGGACTTAGGAAGTTTGTACCTAGTTTGTTTCTGTTTTGGCGTGGACTTAGGAACTTTGCACCAAGTTTGTTACTGTTTTGGCGTGGACTTAGGAAGTTTGTACCAAGTTTGGTGCTGTTTTGGCGTGGACTTTGGAAGTTTGTACCAAGTTTGTTACTGTTTTGGCGTGGACTTAGGAAGTTTGTACCAAGTTTGGTGCTGTTTTGGCGTGGACTTAGGAAGTTTGTACCAAGTTTGGTGCTGTTTTGGCGCGGACTTACGAAGTTTGTACCAAGTTTGGTGCTGTTTTGGCGCGGACTTTCGAAGTTTGTACCAAGTTTGGTGCTGTTTTGGCGTGGACTTAGAAAGTTTGTATCAAGTTTGGTGCTGTTTTGGCGTGGACTTAGGAAGTTTGTATCAAGTTTGGTGCTGTTTTGGCGTGGACTTAGGAAGTTTGTATCAAGTTTGGTGCTGTTTTGGCGTGGACTTAGGAAGTTTGTACCAAGCTTGGTGCTGTTTTGGCGTGGACTTAGGAAGTTTGTACCAAGTTTGTTACTGTTTTGGCGTGGACTTAGGAAGTTTGTACCAAGTTTGTTACTGTTTTGGCGTGGACTTAGGAAGTTTGTATCAAGTTTGTTACTGTTTTGGCGTGGACTTAGGAAGTTTGTACCAAGTTTGGTGCTGTTTTGGCGTGGACTTAGGAAGTTTGTACCAAGTTTGTTACTGTTTTGGCGTGGACTTAGGAAGTTTGTACCAAGTTTGTTACTGTTTTGGCGTGGACTTAGGAAGTTTGTACCAAGTTTGTTACTGTTTTGGCGTGGACTTAGGAAGTTTGTACCAATTTTGTTACTGTTTTGGCGTGGACTTAGGAAGTTTGTACCAAGTTTGTTACTGTTTTGGCGTGGACTTAGGAAGTTTGTACCAAGTTTGTTACTGTTTTGGCGTGGACTTAGGAAGTTTGTACCAAGTTTGGTGCTGTTTTGGCGTGGACTTAGGAAGTTTGTACCAAGTTTGTTACTGTTTTGGCGTGGACTTAGGAAGTTTGTATCAAGTTTGGTGCTGTTTTGGCGTGGACTTAGGAAGTTTGTATCAAGTTTGGTGCTGTTTTGGCGTGGACTTAGGAAGTTTGTACCAAGCTTGGTGCTGTTTTGGCGTGGACTTAGGAAGTTTGTACCAAGTTTGTTACTGTTTTGGCGTGGACTTAGGAAGTTTGTACCAAGTTTGTTACTGTTTTGGCGTGGACTTAGGAAGTTTGTATCAAGTTTGTTACTGTTTTGGCGTGGACTTAGGAAGTTTGTACCAAGTTTGGTGCTGTTTTGGCGTGGACTTAGGAAGTTTGTACCAAGTTTGTCACTGTTTTGGCGTGGACTTAGGAAGTTTGTACCAAGTTTGTTACTGTTTTGGCGTGGACTTAGGAAGTTTGTACCAAGTTTGTTACTGTTTTGGCGTGGACTTAGGAAGTTTTTACCAAGTTTGTTACTGTTTTGGCGTGGACTTAGGAAGTTTGTACCAAGTTTGTTACTGTTTTGGCGTGGACTTAGGAAGTTTGTACCAAGTTTGTTACTGTTTTGGCGTGGACTTAGGAAGTTTGTACCAAGTTTGTTACTGTTTTGGCGTGGACTTAGGAAGTTTGTACCAAGTTTGGTGCTGTTTTGGCGTGGACTTAGGAAGTTTGTACCAAGTTTGTTACTGTTTTGGCGTGGACTTAGGAAGTTTGTACCTAGTTTGGTGCTGTTTTGGCGTGGACTTAGGAAGTTTGTACCAAGTTTGTTACTGTTTTGGCGTGGACTTAGGAAGTTTGTACCAAGTTTGTTACTGTTTTGGCGTGGACTTAGGAAGTTTGTACCAAGTTTGTTACTGTTTTGGCGTGGACTTAGGAAGTTTGTACCAAGTTTGTTACTGTTTTGGCGTGGACTTAGGAAGTTTGTACCAAGTTTGGTGCTGTTTTGGCGTGGACTTAGGAAGTTTGTACCAAGTTTGTTACTGTTTTGGCGTGGACTTAGGAAGTTTGTACCAAGTTTGTTACTGTTTTGGCGTGGACTTAGGAAGTTTTTACCAAGTTTGTTACTGTTTTGGCGTGGACTTAGGAAGTTTGTACCAAGTTTGTTACTGTTTCGGCGTGGACTTAGGAAGTTTGTACCAAGTTTGTTACTGTTTTGGCGTGGACTTAGGAAGTTTGTATCAAGTTTGGTGCTGTTTTGGCGTGGACTTAGAAAGTTTGTATCAAGTTTGGTGCTGTTTTGGCGTGGACTTAGAAAGTTTGTATCAAGTTTGGTGCTGTTTTGGCGTGGACTTAGGAAGTTTGTACCAAGTTTGTTACTGTTTTGGCGTGGACTTAGGAAGTTTGTACCAAGTTTGCAAGTGTTTTTGGGTAGTTTTAAGAAGTTTCTACAAAGTTTGTATTTGACACTCTGTTGCAACTCTGTTGGAATTCGGGTAGTTGTAGGAAGTTTGTACCAAGTTTGTTACTGTTTTGGCGTGGACTTAGGAAGTTTGTACCAAGTTTGTTACTGT
Organism: Anopheles atroparvus; assembly: GCA_914969975.1. Lineage (NCBI taxonomy): Eukaryota > Metazoa > Arthropoda > Insecta > Diptera > Culicidae > Anopheles > Anopheles atroparvus. The sequence goes on from CAJZCY010000011.1 coordinate 733,404, forward strand.
TTTGGCGTGGACTTAGGAAGTTTGTACCAAGTTTGTTACTGTTTTGGCGTCGTCTTAGGAAGTATGTACCAAGTTTGCAAGTGTTTTTGGGTAGTTTTAAGAAGTTTCTACAAAGTTTGTATTTGACACTCTGTTGCAACTCTGTTGGAATTCGGGTAGTTGTAGGAAGTTTGTACCAAGTTTGGTGCTGTTTTGGCGTGGATTTAGGAAGTTTGTACCAAGTTTGTTACTGTTTTGGCGTGGGCTTAGGAAGTTTGTACCAAGTTTGGTGCTGTTTTGGCGTGGACTTAGGAAGTTTGTATCAAGTTTGGTGCTGTTTTGGCGTGGACTTAGGAAGTTTGTACCTAGTTTGTTACTGTTTTGGCGTGGACTTAGGAAGTTTGTACCAAGTTTGTCACTGTTTTGGCGTGGACTTAGGAAGTTTGTACCAAGTTTGTTACTGTTTTGGCGTGGACTTAGGAAGTTTGTACCAAGTTTGTTTCTGTTTTGGCGCGGACTTAGGAAGTTTGTACCAAGTTTGGTGCTGTTTTGGCGTGGACTTAGAAAGTTTGTACCAAGTTTGGTGTTGTTTTGGCGTGGACTTAGGAAGTTTGTACCAAGTTTGTTACTGTTTTGGCGTGGACTTAGGAAGTTTGTACCAAGTTTGGTGCTGTTTTGGCGTGGACTTAGGAAGTTTGTACCAAGTTTGTTACTGTTTTGGCGTGGACTTAGGAAGTTTGTACCAAGTTTGTTACTGTTTTGGCGTGGACTTAGGAAGTTTGTACCAAGTTTGGTGCTGTTTTGGCGTGGACTTAGGAAGTTTGTACCAAGTTTGTTACTGTTTTGGCGTGGACTTAGGAAGTTTGTACCAAGTTTGTTACTGTTTTGGCGTGGACTTAGGAAGTTTGTACCAAGTTTGTTACTGTTTTGGCGTGGACTTAGGAAGTTTGTACCAAGTTTGTTTCTGTTTTGGCGCGGACTTACGAAGTTTGTACCAAGTTTGGTGCTGTTTTGGCGTGGACTTAGGAAGTTTGTACCAAGTTTGTTACTGTTTTGGCGTGGACTTAGGAAGTTTGTACCAAGTTTGTTACTGTTTTGGCGTGGACTTAGGAAGTTTGTACCAAGTTTGGTGCTGTTTTGGCGTGGACTTAGGAAGTTTGTACCAAGTTTGTTACTGTTTTGGCGTGGACTTAGGAAGTTTGTACCAAGTTTGTTACTGTTTTGGCGTGGACTTAGGAAGTTTGTACCAAGTTTGGTGCTGTTTTGGCGTGGACTAAGAAAGTTTGTACCAAGTTTGTTACTGTTTTGGCGTGGACTTAGGAAGTTTGTACCATCTTTGGTGCTGTTTTTGCGTGGACTTAGGAAGTTTGTACCAAGTTTGTTACTGTTTTGGCGTGGACTAAGGAACTTTGCACCAAGTTTGTTACTGTTTTGGCGTGGACTTAGGAAGTTTGTACCAAGTTTGGTGATGTTTTGGCGTGGACTTAGGAAGTTTGTATCAAGTTTGGTGCTGTTTTGGCGTGGACTTAGGAAGTTTGTACCAAGTTTGGTGCTGTTTTGGCGTGGACTTAGGAAGTTTGTACCAAGTTTGTTACTGTTTTGGCGTGGACTTAGGAACTTTGCACCAAGTATGTTACTGTTTTGGCGTGGACTTAGGAAGTTTGTACCAAGTTTGGTGTTGTTTTGGCGTGGACTTACGAAGTTTGTACCAAGTTTGGTGATGTTTTGGCGTGGACTTAGGAAGTTTGTATCAAGTTTGGTGCTGTTTTGGCGTGGACTTAGGAAGTTTGTACCAAGTTTGGTGATGTTTTGGCGTGGACTTACGAAGTTTGTACCAAGTTTGGTGCTGTTTTGGCGTGGACTTAGGAAGTTTGTACCAAGTTTGTTACTGTTTTGGCGTGGACTTAGGAAGTTTGTACCAAGTTTGTTACTGTTTTGGCGTGGACTTAGGAAGTTTGTACCAAGTTTGTTACTGTTTTGGCGTGGACTTAGGAAGTTTGTACCAAGTTTGTTACTGTTTTGGCGTGGACTTAGGAACTTTGCACCAAGTATGTTACTGTTTTGGCGTGGACTTAGGAAGTTTGTACCAAGTTTGGTGTTGTTTTGGCGTGGACTTACGAAGTTTGTACCAAGTTTGGTGATGTTTTGGCGTGGACTTAGGAAGTTTGTATCAAGTTTGGTGCTGTTTTGGCGTGGACTTAGGAAGTTTGTACCAAGTTTGGTGATGTTTTGGCGTGGACTTACGAAGTTTGTACCAAGTTTGGTGCTGTTTTGGCGTGGACTTAGGAAGTTTGTACCAAGTTTGTTACTGTTTTGGCGTGGACTTAGGAAGTTTGTACCAAGTTTGTTACTGTTTTGGCGTGGACTTAGGAAGTTTGTACCAAGTTTGGTGCTGTTTTGGCGTGGACTTAGGAAGTTTGTACCAAGTTTGGTGCTGTTTTGGCGTGGACTTAGGAAGTTTGTACCAAGTTTGGTGCTGTTTTGGCGTGGACTTAGGAAGTTTGTATCAAGTTTGGTGCTGTTTTGGCGTGGACTTAGGAAGTTTGTACCTAGTTTGTTTCTGTTTTGGCGTGGACTTAGGAAGTTTGTACCAAGTTTGTTACTGTTTTGGCGTGGACTTAGGAAGTTTGTATCAAGTTTGGTGCTGTTTTGGCGTGGACTTAGAAAGTTTGTATCAAGTTTGGTGCTGTTTTGGCGTGGACTTAGAAAGTTTGTATCAAGTTTGGTGCTGTTTTGGCGTGGACTTAGGAAGTTTGTACCAAGTTTGTTACTGTTTTGGCGTGGACTTAGGAAGTTTGTACCAAGTTTGTTACTGTTTTGGCGTGGACTTAGGAAGTTTGTATCAAGTTTGGTGCTGTTTTGGCGTGGACTTAGAAAGTTTGTATCAAGTTTGGTGCTGTTTTGGCGTGGACTTAGGAAGTTTGTACCAAGTTTGGTGCTGTTTTGGCGTGGACTTAGGAAGTTTGTACCAAGTTTGTTACTGTTTTGGCGTGTACTTAGGAAGTTTGTACCAAGTTTGTTACTGTTTTGGCGTGGACTTAGGAAGTTTGTACCAAGTTTGTTACTGTTTTGGCGTGGACTTAGGAAGTTTGTACCAAGTTTGTTACTGTTTTAGCGTGGACTTAGGAAGTTTGTACCAAGTTTGTTACTGTTTTGGCGTGGACTTAGGAAGTTTGTACCAAGTTTGTTATTGTTTTGGCGTGGACTTAGGAAGTTTGTACCAAGTTTGTTACTGTTTTGGCGTGGACTTAGGAAGATTGTACCAAGTTTGTTACTGTTTTGGCGTGGACTTACGAAGTTTGTACCAAGTTTGGTGCTGTTTTGGCGTGGACTTAGGAAGTTTGTACCAAGTTTGTTACTGTTTTGGCGTGGACTTAGGAAGTTTGTACCAAGTTTGTTACTGTTTTGGCGTGGACTTAGGAAGTTTGTACCAAGTTTGTTTCTGTTTTGGCGCGGACTTACGAAGTTTGTACCAAGTTTGGTGCTGTTTTGGCGTGGACTAAGGAAGTTTGTACCAAGTTTGTTACTGTTTTGGCGTGGACTTAGGAAGTTTGTACCAAGTTTGTTACTGTTTTGGCGTGGACTTAGGAAGTTTGTACCAAGTTTGGTGCTGTTTTGGCGTGGACTTAGAAAGTTTGTATCAAGTTTGGTGCTGTTTTGGCGTGGACTTACGAAGTTTGTACCAAGTTTGGTGCTGTTTTGGCGTGGACTTAGGAAGTTTGTACCAAGTTTGTTACTGTTTTGGCGTGGACTTAGGAAGTTTGTACCAAGTTTGTTACTGTTTTGGCGTGGACTTAGGAAGTTTGTACCAAGTTTGTTTCTGTTTTGGCGCGGACTTACGAAGTTTGTACCAAGTTTGTTACTGTTTTGGCGTGGACTTAGGAAGTTTGTATCAAGTTTGGTGCTGTTTTGGCGTGGACTTAGAAAGTTTGTATCAAGTTTGGTGCTGTTTTGGCGTGGACTTAGAAAGTTTGTATCAAGTTTGGTGCTGTTTTGGCGTGGACTTAGGAAGTTTGTACCAAGTTTGTTACTGTTTTGGCGTGGACTTAGGAAGTTTGTACCAAGTTTGGTGATGTTTTGGCGTGGACTTACGAAGTTTGTACCAAGTTTGGTGATGTTTTGGCGTGGACTTAGGAAGTTTGTATCAAGTTTGGTGCTGTTTTGGCGTGGACTTAGGAAGTTTGTACCAAGTTTGGTGATGTTTTGGCGTGGACTTACGAAGTTTGTACCAAGTTTGGTGCTGTTTTGGCGTGGACTTAGGAAGTTTGTACCAAGTTTGTTACTGTTTTGGCGTGGACTTAGGAAGTTTGTACCAAGTTTGGTGCTGTTTTGGCGTGGACTTAGAAAGTTTGTACCAAGTTTGTTACTGTTTTGGCGTGGACTTAGGAAGTTTGTACCAAGTTTGGTGCTGTTTTGGCGTGGACTTAGGAAGTTTGTACCAAGTTTGGTGTTGTTTTGGCGTGGACTTACGAAGTTTGTACCAAGTTACGAACGAAGTTTGTAGTGGCGTGGACTTAGGAAGTTTGTACCAAGTTTGGTGCTGTTTTGGCGTGGACTTAGAAAGTTTGTACCAAGTTTATTACTGTTTTGGCGTGGACTTAGGAAGTTTGTACCAAGTTTGGTGCTGTTTTGGCGTGGACTTAGGAAGTTTGTACCAAGTTTGTTACTGTTTTGGCGTGGACTTAGGAACTTTGCACCAAGTTTGTTACTGTTTTGGCGTGGACGTAGGAAGTTTGTACCAAGTTTGGTGCTGTTTTGGCGTGGACTTAGGAAGTTTGTACCAAGTTTGTTACTGTTTTGGCGTGGTCTTATGAAGTTTGTGCCAAGTTTGGTGCTGTTTTGGCGTGGACTTAGGAAGTTTGTACCAAGTTTGTTACTGTTTTGGCGTGGACTTAGGAACTTTGCACCAAGTATGTTACTGTTTTGGCGTGGACTTAGGAAGTTTGTACCAAGTTTGGTGATGTTTTGGCGTGGACTTACGAAGTTTGTACCAAGTTTGGTAATGTTTTGGCGTGGACTTAGGAAGTTTGTATCAAGTTTGGTGCTGTTTTGGCGTGGACTTAGGAAGTTTGTACCAAGTTTGGTGATGTTTTGGCGTGGACTTACGAAGTTTGTACCAAGTTTGGTGCTGTTTTGGCGTGGACTTAGGAAGTTTGTACCAAGTTTGTTACTGTTTTGGCGTGGACTTAGGAAGTTTGTACCAAGTTTGTTACTGTTTTGGCGTGGACTTAGGAAGTTTGTACCAAGTTTGTTACTGTTTTGGCGTGGACTTAGGAAGTTTGTACCAAGTTTGTTACTGTTTTGGCGTGGACTTAGGAAGTTTGTACCAAGTGTGTAACTGTTTTGGCGTGGACTTAGGATTTTTGTACCAAGTTTGGTGCTGTTTTGGCGTGGACTTAGGAAGTTTGTACCAAGTTTGGTGCTGTTTTGGCGTGGACTTAGGAAGTTTGTACCAAGTTTGGTGCTGTTTTGGCGTGGACTTAGGAAGTTTGTATCAAGTTTGGTGCTGTTTTGGCGTGGACTTAGGAAGTTTGTACCTAGTTTGTTTCTGTTTTGGCGTGGACTTAGGAAGTTTGTACCAAGTTTGTTACTGTTTTGGCGTGGACTTAGGAAGTTTGTATCAAGTTTGTTGCTGTTTTGGCGTGGACTTAGAAAGTTTGTATCAAGTTTGGTGCTGTTTTGGCGTGGACTTAGAAAGTTTGTATCAAGTTTGGTGCTGTTTTGGCGTGGACTTAGGAAGTTTGTACCAAGTTTGTTACTGTTTTGGCGTGGACTTAGGAAGTTTGTACCAAGTTTGTTACTGTTTTGGCGTGGACTTAGGAAGTTTGTATCAAGTTTGGTGCTGTTTTGGCGTGGACTTAGAAAGTTTGTATCAAGTTTGGTGCTGTTTTGGCGTGGACTTAGGAAGTTTGTACCAAGTTTGGTGCTGTTTTGGCGTGGACTTAGGAAGTTTGTACCAAGTTTGTTACTGTTTTGGCGTGGACTTAGGAAGTTTGTACCAAGTTTGTTACTGTTTTGGCGTGGACTTAGGAAGTTTGTACCAAGTTTGTTACTGTTTTGGCGTGGACTTAGGAAGTTTGTACCAAGTTTGTTACTGTTTTGGCGTGGACTTAGGAAGTTTGTACCAAGTTTGTTACTGTTTTGGCGTGGACTTAGGAAGTTTGTACCAAGTTTGTTACTGTTTTGGCATGGACTTAGGAAGTTTGTACCAAGTTTGTTACTGTTTTGGCGTGGACTTAGGAAGTTTGTACCAAGTTTGTTACTGTTTTGGCGTGGACTTACGAAGTTTGTACCAAGTTTGGTGCTGTTTTGGCGTGGACTTAGGAAGTTTGTACCAAGTTTGTTACTGTTTTGGCGTGGACTTAGGAAGTTTGTACCAAGTTTGTTACTGTTTTGGCGTGGACTTAGGAAGTTTGTACCAAGTTTGTTTCTGTTTTGGCGCGGACTTACGAAGTTTGTACCAAGTTTGGTGCTGTTTTGGCGTGGACTTAGGAAGTTTGTACCAAGTTTGTTACTGTTTTGGCGTGGACTTAGGAAGTTTGTACCAAGTTTGTTACTGTTTTGGCGTGGACTTAGGAAGTTTGTACAAAGTTTGGTGCTGTTTTGGCGTGGACTTAGAAAGTTTGTATCAAGTTTGGTGCTGTTTTGGCGTGGACTTAGAAAGTTTGTATCAAGTTTGGTGCTGTTTTGGCGTGGACTTAGGAAGTTTGTACCAAGTTTGGTGCTGTTTTGGCGTGGACTTAGGAAGTTTGCACCAAGTTTGTTACTGTTTTGGCGTGGACTTAGGAAGTTTGTATCAAGTTTGGTGCTGTTTTGGCGTGGACTTAAGAAGTTTGTACCTAGTTTGTTTCTGTTTTGGCGTGGACTTAGGAACTTTGCACCAAGTTTGTTACTGTTTTGGCGTGGACTTAGGAAGTTTGTATCAAGTTTGTTACTGTTTTGGCGTGGACTTAGGAAGTTTGTACCAAGTTTGGTGCTGTTTTGGCGTGGACTTAGGAAGTTTGTACCAAGTTTGTTACTGTTTTGGCGTGGACTTACGAAGTTTGTACCAAGTTTGGTGCTGTTTTGGCGTGGACTTAGGAAGTTTGTACCAAGTTTGGTGCTGTTTTGGCGTGGACTTAGGAAGTTTGTACCAAGTTTGGTGCTGTTTTGGCGTGGACTTAGGAAGTTTGTACCAAGTTTGTTACTGTTTTGGCGTGGACTTAGGAAGTTTGTACCAAGTGTGTAACTGTTTTGGCGTGGACTTAGGAAGTTTGTACCAAGTTTGGTGCTGTTTTGGCGTGGACTTAGGAAGTTTGTACCAAGTTTGGTGCTGTTTTGGCGTGGACTTAGGAAGTTTGTACCAAGTTTGTTACTGTTTTGGCGTGGACTTAGGAAGTTTGTACCAAGTTTGTTACTGTTTTGGCGTGGACTTAGGAAGTTTGTACCAAGTTTGTTACTGTTTTGGCGTGGACTTAGGAAGTTTGTACCAAGTTTGTTACTGTTTTGGCGTGGACTTAGGAAGTTTGTACCAAGTGTGTAACTGTTTTGGCGTGGACTTAGGAAGTTTGTACCAAGTTTGGTGCTGTTTTGGCGTGGACTTAGGAAGTTTGTACCAAGTTTGGTGCTGTTTTGGCGTGGACTTAGGAAGTTTGTATCAAGTTTGGTGCTGTTTTGGCGTGGACTTAGGAAGTTTGTATCAAGTTTGGTGCTGTTTTGGCGTGGACTTAGGAAGTTTGTACCAAGTTTGTTACTGTTTTGGCGTGGACTAAGGAAGTTTGTACCAAGTTTGTTACTGTTTTGGCGTGGACTTAGGAAGTTTGTACCAAGTGTGTAACTGTTTTGGCGTGGACTTAGGAAGTTTGTACCAAGTTTGGTGCTGTTTTGGCGTGGACTTAGGAAGTTTGTATCAAGTTTGGTGCTGTTTTGGCGTGGACTTAGGAAGTTTGTACCTAGTTTGTTTCTGTTTTGGCGTGGACTTAGGAAGTTTGTATCAAGTTTGGTGCTGTTTTGGCGTGGACTTAGAAAGTTTGTATCAAGTTTGGTGCTGTTTTGGCGTGGACTTAGGAAGTTTGTACCAAGTTTGGTGCTGTTTTGGCGTGGACTTAGGAAGTTTGTACCAAGTTTGTTACTGTTTTGGCGTGGACTTAGGAAGTTTGTACCAAGTTTGTTACTGTTTTGGCGTGGACTTAGGAAGTTTGTACCAAGTTTGTTACTGTTTTGGCGTGGACTTTGAAAGTTTGTATCAAGTTTGGTGCTGTTTTGGCGTGGACTTAGGAAGTTTGTACCAAGTTTGTTACTGTTTTGGCGTGGACTTAGGAAGTTTGTACCAAGTTTGTTTCTGTTTTGGCGCGGACTTACGAAGTTTGTACCAAGTTTGGTGCGGTTTTGGCGTGGACTTAGAAAGTTTGTATCAAGTTTGGTGCTGTTTTGGCGTGGACTTAGGAAGTTTGTACCTAGTTTGTTTCTGTTTTGGCGTGGACTTAGGAACTTTGCACCAAGTTTGTTACTGTTTTGGCGTGGACTTAGGAAGTTTGTATCAAGTTTGGTGCTGTTTTGGCGTGGACTTAGGAAGTTTGTACCAAGTTTGGTGCTGTTTTGGCGTGGACTTAGGAAGTTTGTATCAAGTTTGGTGCTGTTTTGGCGTGGACTTAGGAAGTTTGTACCAAGTTTGGTGCTGTTTTGGCGTGGACTTAGGAAGTTTGTATCAAGTTTGGTGCGGTTTTGGCGTGGACTTAGGAAGTTTGTACCTAGTTTGTTTCTGTTTTGGCGTGGACTTAGGAAGTTTGTACCAAGTTTGTTACTGTTTTGGCGTGGACTTAGGAAGTTTGTACCAAGTTTGGTGCTGTTTTGGCGTGGACTTAGAAAGTTTGTACCAAGTTTGTTACTGTTTTGGCGTGGACTTAGGAAGTTTGTGCCAAGTTTGGTGCTGTTTTGGCGTGGACTTAGGAAGTTTGTACCAAGTTTGGTGCTGTTTTGGCGTGGACTTAGGAAGTTTGTACCAAGTTTGGTGCTGTTTTGGCGTGGACTTACGAAGTTTGTACCAAGTTTGGTGATGTTTTGGCGTGGACTTAGGAAGTTTGTACCAAGTTTGTTACTGTTTTGGCGTGGACTTAGGAAGTTTGTACCAAGTTTGTTACTGTTTTGGCGTGGACTTAGGAAGTTTGTACCAAGTTTGTTTCTGTTTTGGCGCGGACTTACGAAGTTTGTACCAAGTTTGTTACTGTTTTGGCGTGGACTTAGGAAGTTTGTATCAAGTTTGGTGCTGTTTTGGCGTGGACTTAGAAAGTTTGTATCAAGTTTGGTGCTGTTTTGGCGTGGACTTAGAAAGTTTGTATCAAGTTTGGTGCTGTTTTGGCGTGGACTTAGGAAGTTTGTACCAAGTTTGTTACTGTTTTGGCGTGGACTTAGGAAGTTTGTACCAAGTTTGGTGATGTTTTGGCGTGGACTTACGAAGTTTGTACCAAGTTTGGTGATGTTTTGGCGTGGACTTAGGAAGTTTGTATCAAGTTTGGTGCTGTTTTGGCGTGGACTTAGGAAGTTTGTACCAAGTTTGGTGATGTTTTGGCGTGGACTTACGAAGTTTGTACCAAGTTTGGTGCTGTTTTGGCGTGGACTTAGGAAGTTTGTACCAAGTTTGTTACTGTTTTGGCGTGGACTTAGGAAGTTTGTACCAAGTTTGGTGCTGTTTTGGCGTGGACTTAGAAAGTTTGTACCAAGTTTGTTACTGTTTTGGCGTGGACTTAGGAAGTTTGTACCAAGTTTGGTGCTGTTTTGGCGTGGACTTAGGAAGTTTGTACCAAGTTTGGTGTTGTTTTGGCGTGGACTTACGAAGTTTGTACCAAGTTACGAACGAAGTTTGTAGTGGCGTGGACTTAGGAAGTTTGTACCAAGTTTGGTGCTGTTTTGGCGTGGACTTAGAAAGTTTGTACCAAGTTTGTTACTGTTTTGGCGTGGACTTAGGAAGTTTGTACCAAGTTTGGTGCTGTTTTGGCGTGGACTTAGGAAGTTTGTACCAAGTTTGTTACTGTTTTGGCGTGGACTTAGGAACTTTGCACCAAGTTTGTTACTGTTTTGGCGTGGACTTAGGAAGTTTGTACCAAGTTTGGTGCTGTTTTGGCGTGGACTTAGGAAGTTTGTACCAAGTTTGTTACTGTTTTGGCGTGGTCTTATGAAGTTTGTGCCAAGTTTGGTGCTGTTTTGGCGTGGACTTAGGAAGTTTGTACCAAGTTTGTTACTGTTTTGGCGTGGACTTAGGAACTTTGCACCAAGTATGTTACTGTTTTGGCGTGGACTTAGGAAGTTTGTACCAAGTTTGGTGATGTTTTGGCGTGGACTTACGAAGTTTGTACCAAGTTTGGTAATGTTTTGGCGTGGACTTAGGAAGTTTGTATCAAGTTTGGTGCTGTTTTGGCGTGGACTTAGGAAGTTTGTACCAAGTTTGGTGATGTTTTGGCGTGGACTTACGAAGTTTGTACCAAGTTTGGTGCTGTTTTGGCGTGGACTTAGGAAGTTTGTACCAAGTTTGTTACTGTTTTGGCGTGGACTTAGGAAGTTTGTACCAAGTTTGTTACTGTTTTGGCGTGGACTTAGGAAGTTTGTACCAAGTTTGTTACTGTTTTGGCGTGGACTTAGGAAGTTTGTATCAAGTTTGTTACTGTTTTGGCGTGGACTTAGGAAGTGTGTACCAAGTTTGTTACTGTTTTGGCGTGGACTTAGGAAGTTTGTACCAAGTTTGTTACTGTTTTGGCGTGGTCTTAGGAAGTTTGTACCAAGTTTGTTACTGTTTTGGCGTGGACTTAGGAAGTTTGTACCAAGTTTGGTGCTGTTTTGGCGTGGATTTAGGAAGTTTGTTCCAAGTTTGTTACTGTTTTGGCGTGGACTTAGGAAGTTTGTTCCAAGTTTGGTAGTGTTTTGGCGTGGACTTAGGAAGTTTGTACCATGTTTGGTGCTGATTTGGCGTGGACTTAGGAAGTTTGTTCCATGTTTGTTACTGTTTTGGCGTGGACTTAGGAAGTTTGTACCAAGTTTGGTGCTGTTTTTGCGTGGACTTAGGAAGCTTGTACCAAATTTGTTACTGTTTTGGCGTGGACTTAGGAAGTTTGTACCAAGTTTGTTACTGTTTTTGCGTTGACTTAGGAAGTTTGTACCAAGTTTGTTACTGTTTTGGCGTGGATTTAGTAAGTTTGTACCAAGTTTGTTACTGTTTTGGCGTGGTCTTAGGAAGTTTGTACCAAGTTTGGTGCTGTTTTGGCGTGGATTTAGGAAGTTTGTTCCAAGTTTGTTACTGTTTTGGCGTCGTCTTAGGAAGTTTGTACCAAGTTTGCAAGTGTTTTTGGGTAGTTTTAAGAAGTTTCTACAAAGTTTGTATTTGACACTATGTTGCAACTCTGTTGGAATTCGGGTAGTTGTAGGAAGTTTTTACCAAGTTTGTTACTGTTTTGGCGTGGACTTAGGAAGTTTGTACCAAGTTTGTTACTGTTTTGGCGTGGACTTAGGAAGTGTGTACCAAGTTTGTTACTGTTTTGGCGTGGACTTAGGAAGTTTGTACCAAGTTTGTTACTGTTTTGGCGTGGTCTTAGGAAGTTTGTACCAAGTTTGTTACTGTTTTGGCGTGGACTTAGGAAGTTTGTACCAAGTTTGGTGCTGTTTTGGCGTGGATTTAGGAAGTTTGTTCCAAGTTTGTTACTGTTTTGGCGTGGACTTAGGAAGTTTGTACCAAGTTTGGTGCTGTTTTGGCGTGGATTTAGTAAGTTTGTACCAAGTTTGTTATTGTTTTGGCGTGGACTTAGGAAGTTTGTACCAAGTTTGGTAGTGTTTTGGCGTGGACTTAGGAAGTTTGTACCATGTTTGGTGCTGATTTGGCGTGGACTTAGGAAGTTTGTTCCATGTTTGTTACTGTTTTGGCGTGGTCTTAGGAAGTTTGTACCAAGTTTGGTGCTGTTTTGGCGTGGATTTAGGAAGTTTGTTCCAAGTTTGTTACTGTTTTGGCGTCGTCTTAGGAAGTTTGTACCAAGTTTGCAAGTGTTTTTGGGTAGTTTTAAGAAGTTTCTACAAAGTTTGTATTTGACACTCTGTTGCAACTCTGTTGGAATTCGGGTAGTTGTAGGAAGTTTTTACCAAGTTTGGTGCTGTTTTGGCGTGGACTTAGGAAGTTTGTACCAAGTTTGGTGCTGTTTTGGCGTGGACTTAGGAAGCTTGTACCAAGTTTGTTACTGTTTTGGCGTGGACTTAGGAAGTTTGTACCAAGTTTGGTGCTGTTTTGGCGTGGATTTAGTAAGTTTGTACCAAGTTTGTTATTGTTTTGGCGTGGACTTAGGAAGTTTGTTCCAAGTTTGGTAGTGTTTTGGCGTGGACTTAGGAAGTTTGTACCATGTTTGGTGCTGTTTTGGCGTGGACTTAGGAAGTTTGTACCAAGTTTGGTGCTGTTTTGGCGTGGACTTAGGAAGTTTGTACCAAGTTTGTTACTGTTTTGGCGTGGTCTTAGGAAGTTTGTACCAAGTTTGGTGCTGTTTTGGCGTGGATTTAGGAAGTTTGTTCCAAGTTTGTTACTGTTTTGGCGTCGTCTTAGGAAGTTTGTACCAAGTTTGCAAGTGTTTTTGGGTAGTTTTAAGAAGTTTCTACAAAGTTTGTATTTGACACTCTGTTGCAACTCTGTTGGAATTCGGGTAGTTGTAGGAAGTTTGTACCACGTTTGTTACTGTTTTGGCGTGGACTTAGGAAGTTTGTACCAAGTTTGGTGCTGTTTTGGCGTGGACTTAGGAAGTTTGTTCCAAGTTTGGAAGTGTTTTGGCGTGGACTTAGGAAGTTTGTACCAAGTTTGTTACTGTTTTGGCGTGGTCTAAGGAAGTTTGTACCAAGTTTGTTACTGTTTTGGCGTGGACTTAGGAAGTTTGTACCAAGTTTGTTACTGTTTTTGCGTGGACTTAGGAAGTTTGTACCAAGTTTGTTACTGTTTTGGCGTGGATTTATTAAGTTTGTACCAAGTTTGTTACTGTTTTGGCGTCGTCTTAGGAAGTTTGTACCAAGTTTGCAAGTGTTTTTGGGTAGTTTTAAGAAGTTTCTACAAAGTTTGTATTTGACACTCTGTTGCAACTCTGTTGGAATTCGGGTAGTTGTAGGAAGTTTGTACCACGTTTGTTACTGTTTTGGCGTGGACTTAGGAAGTTTGTACCAAGTTTGGTGCTGTTTTGGCGTGGACTTAGGAAGTTTGTTCCAAGTTTGGAAGTGTTTTGGCGTGGACTTAGGAAGTTTGTACCAAGTTTGTTACTGTTTTGGCGTGGACTTAGAAAGTTTGTACCAAGTTTGTTACTGTTTTGGCGTGGACTTAGGAAGTTTGTACCAAGTTTGGTGCTGTTTTGGCGTGGACTTAGGAAGTTTGTACCAAGTTTGTTACTGTTTTGGCGTGGACTTAGGAACTTTGCACCAAGTTTGTTACTGTTTTGGCGTGGACTTAGGAAGTTTGTACCAAGTTTGGTGCTGTTTTGGCGTGGACTTAGGAAGTTTGTACCAAGTTTGTTACTGTTTTGGCGTGGTCTTATGAAGTTTGTGCCAAGTTTGGTGCTGTTTTGGCGTGGACTTAGGAAGTTTGTACCAAGTTTGTTACTGTTTTGGCGTGGACTTAGGAACTTTGCACCAAGTATGTTACTGTTTTGGCGTGGACTTAGGAAGTTTGTACCAAGTTTGGTGATGTTTTGGCGTGGACTTACGAAGTTTTTACCAAGTTTGGTAATGTTTTGGCGTGGACTTAGGAAGTTTGTATCAAGTTTGGTGCTGTTTTGGCGTGGACTTAGGAAGTTTGTACCAAGTTTGGTGATGTTTTGGCGTGGACTTAGGAAGTTTGTACCAAGTTTGGTGCTGTTTTGGCGTGGACTTAGGAAGTTTGTACCAAGTTTGTTACTGTTTTGGCGTGGACTTAGGAAGTTTGTACCAAGTTTGTTACTGTTTTGGCGTGGACTTAGGAAGTTTGTACCAAGTTTGTTACTGTTTTGGCGTGGACTTAGGAAGTTTGTACCAAGTTTGTTACTGTTTTGGCGTGGACTTAGGAAGTGTGTACCAAGTTTGTTACTGTTTTGGCGTGGACTTAGGAAGTTTGTACCAAGTTTGTTACTGTTTTGGCGTGGTCTTAGGAAGTTTGTACCTAGTTTGTTTCTGTTTTGGCGTGGACTTAGGAAGTTTGTACCAAGTTTGTTACTGTTTTGGCGTGGACTTAGGAAGTTTGTACCAAGTTTGTTACTGTTTTGGCGTGGACTTAGGAAGTTTGTACCAAGTTTGGTGATGTTTTGGCGTGGACTTAGGAAGTTTGTACCAAGTTTGGTGCTGTTTTGGCGTGGACTTAGGAAGTTTGTACCAAGTTTGTTACTGTTTTGGCGTGGACTTAGGAAGTTTGTACCAAGTATGTTACTGTTTTGGCGTGGACTTAGGAAGTTTGTACCAAGTATGTTACTGTTTTGGCGTGGACTTAGGAAGTTTGTACCAAGTTTGTTACTGTTTTGGCGTGGACTTAGGAAGTTTGTACCAAGTTTGTTACTGTTTTGGCGTGGACTTAGGAAGTTTGTACCAAGTTTGTTTCTGTTTTGGCGCGGACTTACGAAGTTTGTACCAAGTTTGTTACTGTTTTGGCGTGGACTTAGGAAGTTTGTATCAAGTTTGGTGCTGTTTTGGCGTGGACTTAGAAAGTTTGTATCAAGTTTGGTGCTGTTTTGGCGTGGACTTAGAAAGTTTGTATCAAGTTTGGTGCTGTTTTGGCGTGGACTTAGGAAGTTTGTACCAAGTTTGTTACTGTTTTGGCGTGGACTTAGGAAGTTTGTACCAAGTTTGGTGATGTTTTGGCGTGGACTTACGAAGTTTGTACCAAGTTTGGTGATGTTTTGGCGTGGACTTAGGAAGTTTGTACCAAGTTTGGTGATGTTTTGGCGTGGACTTACGAAGTTTGTACCAAGTTTGGTGCTGTTTTGGCGTGGACTTAGGAAGTTTGTACCAAGTTTGTTACTGTTTTGGCGTGGACTTAGGAAGTTTGTACCAAGTTTGGTGCTGTTTTGGCGTGGACTTAGAAAGTTTGTACCAAGTTTGTTACTGTTTTGGCGTGGACTTAGGAAGTTTGTACCAAGTTTGGTGCTGTTTTGGCGTGGACTTAGGAAGTTTGTACCAAGTTTGGTGTTGTTTTGGCGTGGACTTACGAAGTTTGTACCAAGTTACGAACGAAGTTTGTAGTGGCGTGGACTTAGGAAGTTTGTACCAAGTTTGGTGCTGTTTTGGCGTGGACTTAGAAAGTTTGTACCAAGTTTGTTACTGTTTTGGCGTGGACTTAGGAAGTTTGTACCAAGTTTGGTGCTGTTTTGGCGTGGACTTAGGAAGTTTGTACCAAGTTTGTTACTGTTTTGGCGTGGACTTAGGAACTTTGCACCAAGTTTGTTACTGTTTCGGCGTGGACTTAGGAAGTTTGTACCAAGTTTGGTGCTGTTTTGGCGTGGACTTAGGAAGTTTGTACCAAGTTTGTTACTGTTTTGGCGTGGTCTTATGAAGTTTGTGCCAAGTTTGGTGCTGTTTTGGCGTGGACTTAGGAAGTTTGTACCAAGTTTGTTACTGTTTTGGCGTGGACTTAGGAACTTTGCACCAAGTATGTTACTGTTTTGGCGTGGACTTAGGAAGTTTGTACCAAGTTTGGTGATGTTTTGGCGTGGACTTACGAAGTTTGTACCAAGTTTGGTAATGTTTTGGCGTGGACTTAGGAAGTTTGTATCAAGTTTGGTGCTGTTTTGGCGTGGACTTAGGAAGTTTGTACCAAGTTTGGTGATGTTTTGGCGTGGACTTACGAAGTTTGTACCAAGTTTGGTGCTGTTTTGGCGTGGACTTAGGAAGTTTGTACCAAGTTTGTTACTGTTTTGGCGTGGACTTAGGAAGTTTGTACCAAGTTTGTTACTGTTTTGGCGTGGACTTAGGAAGTTTGTACCAAGTTTGTTACTGTTTTGGCGTGGACTTAGGAAGTTTGTACCAAGTTTGTTACTGTTTTGGCGTGGACTTAGGAAGTGTGTACCAAGTTTGTTACTGTTTTGGCGTGGACTTAGGAAGTTTGTACCAAGTTTGTTACTGTTTTGGCGTGGTCTTAGGAAGTTTGTACCAAGTTTGTTACTGTTTTGGCGTGGACTTAGGAAGTTTGTACCAAGTTTGGTGCTGTTTTGGCGTGGATTTAGGAAGTTTGTTCCAAGTTTGTTACTGTTTTGGCGTGGACTTAGGAAGTTTGTTCCAAGTTTGGTAGTGTTTTGGCGTGGACTTAGGAAGTTTGTACCATGTTTGGTGCTGATTTGGCGTGGACTTAGGAAGTTTGTTCCATGTTTGTTACTGTTTTGGCGTGGACTTAGGAAGTTTGTACCAAGTTTGGTGCTGTTTTTGCGTGGACTTAGGAAGCTTGTACCAAATTTGTTACTGTTTTGGCGTGGACTTAGGAAGTTTGTACCAAGTTTGTTACTGTTTTGGCGTGGACTTAGGAAGTTTGTATCAAGTTTGGTGCTGTTTTGGCGTGGACTTAGGAAGTTTGTTCCAAGTTTGTTACTGTTTTGGCGTCGTCTTAGGAAGTTTGTACCAAGTTTGCAAGTGTTTTTGGGTAGTTTTAAGAAGTTTCTACAAAGTTTGTATTTGACACTCTGTTGCAACTCTGTTGGAATTCGGGTAGTTGTAGGAAGTTTTTACCAAGTTTGTTACTGTTTTGGCGTGGACTTAGGAAGTTTGTACCAAGTTTGTTACTGTTTTGGCGTGGACTTAGGAAGTGTGTACCAAGTTTGTTACTGTTTTGGCGTGGACTTAGGAAGTTTGTACCAAGTTTGTTACTGTTTTGGCGTGGACTTAGGAAGTTTGTACCAAGTTTGGTGCTGTTTTGGCGTGGATTTAGGAAGTTTGTTCCAAGTTTGTTACTGTTTTGGCGTGGACTTAGGAAGTTTGTTCCAAGTTTGGTAGTGTTTTGGCGTGGACTTAGGAAGTTTGTACCATGTTTGGTGCTGATTTGGCGTGGACTTAGGAAGTTTGTTCCATGTTTGTTACTGTTTTGGCGTGGACTTAGGAAGTTTGTACCATGTTTGGTGCTGATTTGGCGTGGACTTAGGAAGTTTGTACCAAGTTTGTTACTGTTTTGGCGTGGACTTAGGAACTTTGCACCAAGTTTGTTACTGTTTCGGCGTGGACTTAGGAAGTTTGTACCAAGTTTGGTGCTGTTTTGGCGTGGACTTAGGAAGTTTGTACCAAGTTTGTTACTGTTTTGGCGTGGTCTTATGAAGTTTGTGCCAAGTTTGGTGCTGTTTTGGCGTGGACTTAGGAAGTTTGTACCAAGTTTGTTACTGTTTTGGCGTGGACTTAGGAACTTTGCACCAAGTATGTTACTGTTTTGGCGTGGACTTAGGAAGTTTGTACCAAGTTTGGTGATGTTTTGGCGTGGACTTACGAAGTTTGTACCAAGTTTGGTAATGTTTTGGCGTGGACTTAGGAAGTTTGTATCAAGTTTGGTGCTGTTTTGGCGTGGACTTAGGAAGTTTGTACCAAGTTTGGTGATGTTTTGGCGTGGACTTACGAAGTTTGTACCAAGTTTGGTGCTGTTTTGGCGTGGACTTAGGAAGTTTGTACCAAGTTTGTTACTGTTTTGGCGTGGACTTAGGAAGTTTGTACCAAGTTTGTTACTGTTTTGGCGTGGACTTAGGAAGTTTGTACCAAGTTTGTTACTGTTTTGGCGTGGACTTAGGAAGTTTGTACCAAGTTTGTTACTGTTTTGGCGTGGACTTAGGAAGTTTGTACCAAGTTTGTTTCTGTTTTGGCGCGGACTTACGAAGTTTGTACCAAGTTTGTTACTGTTTTGGCGTGGACTTAGGAAGTTTGTATCAAGTTTGGTGCTGTTTTGGCGTGGACTTAGAAAGTTTGTATCAAGTTTGGTGCTGTTTTGGCGTGGACTTAGAAAGTTTGTATCAAGTTTGGTGCTGTTTTGGCGTGGACTTAGGAAGTTTGTACCAAGTTTGTTACTGTTTTGGCGTGGACTTAGGAAGTTTGTACCAAGTTTGGTGATGTTTTGGCGTGGACTTACGAAGTTTGTACCAAGTTTGGTGATGTTTTGGCGTGGACTTAGGAAGTTTGTACCAAGTTTGGTGATGTTTTGGCGTGGACTTACGAAGTTTGTACCAAGTTTGGTGCTGTTTTGGCGTGGACTTAGGAAGTTTGTACCAAGTTTGTTACTGTTTTGGCGTGGACTTAGGAAGTTTGTACCAAGTTTGGTGCTGTTTTGGCGTGGACTTAGAAAGTTTGTACCAAGTTTGTTACTGTTTTGGCGTGGACTTAGGAAGTTTGTACCAAGTTTGGTGCTGTTTTGGCGTGGACTTAGGAAGTTTGTACCAAGTTTGGTGTTGTTTTGGCGTGGACTTACGAAGTTTGTACCAAGTTACGAACGAAGTTTGTAGTGGCGTGGACTTAGGAAGTTTGTACCAAGTTTGGTGCTGTTTTGGCGTGGACTTAGAAAGTTTGTACCAAGTTTGTTACTGTTTTGGCGTGGACTTAGGAAGTTTGTACCAAGTTTGGTGCTGTTTTGGCGTGGACTTAGGAAGTTTGTACCAAGTTTGTTACTGTTTTGGCGTGGACTTAGGAACTTTGCACCAAGTTTGTTACTGTTTCGGCGTGGACTTAGGAAGTTTGTACCAAGTTTGGTGCTGTTTTGGCGTGGACTTAGGAAGTTTGTACCAAGTTTGTTACTGTTTTGGCGTGGTCTTATGAAGTTTGTGCCAAGTTTGGTGCTGTTTTGGCGTGGACTTAGGAAGTTTGTACCAAGTTTGTTACTGTTTTGGCGTGGACTTAGGAACTTTGCACCAAGTATGTTACTGTTTTGGCGTGGACTTAGGAAGTTTGTACCAAGTTTGGTGATGTTTTGGCGTGGACTTACGAAGTTTGTACCAAGTTTGGTAATGTTTTGGCGTGGACTTAGGAAGTTTGTATCAAGTTTGGTGCTGTTTTGGCGTGGACTTAGGAAGTTTGTACCAAGTTTGGTGATGTTTTGGCGTGGACTTACGAAGTTTGTACCAAGTTTGGTGCTGTTTTGGCGTGGACTTAGGAAGTTTGTACCAAGTTTGTTACTGTTTTGGCGTGGACTTAGGAAGTTTGTACCAAGTTTGTTACTGTTTTGGCGTGGACTTAGGAAGTTTGTACCAAGTTTGTTACTGTTTTGGCGTGGACTTAGGAAGTTTGTACCAAGTTTGTTACTGTTTTGGCGTGGACTTAGGAAGTGTGTACCAAGTTTGTTACTGTTTTGGCGTGGACTTAGGAAGTTTGTACCAAGTTTGTTACTGTTTTGGCGTGGTCTTAGGAAGTTTGTACCAAGTTTGTTACTGTTTTGGCGTGGACTTAGGAAGTTTGTACCAAGTTTGGTGCTGTTTTGGCGTGGATTTAGGAAGTTTGTTCCAAGTTTGTTACTGTTTTGGCGTGGACTTAGGAAGTTTGTTCCAAGTTTGGTAGTGTTTTGGCGTGGACTTAGGAAGTTTGTACCATGTTTGGTGCTGATTTGGCGTGGACTTAGGAAGTTTGTTCCATGTTTGTTACTGTTTTGGCGTGGACTTAGGAAGTTTGTACCAAGTTTGGTGCTGTTTTTGCGTGGACTTAGGAAGCTTGTACCAAATTTGTTACTGTTTTGGCGTGGACTTAGGAAGTTTGTACCAAGTTTGTTACTGTTTTGGCGTTGACTTAGGAAGTTTGTACCAAGTTTGTTACTGTTTTGGCGTGGATTTAGTAAGTTTGTACCAAGTTTGTTACTGTTTTGGCGTGGTCTTAGGAAGTTTGTACCAAGTTTGGTGCTGTTTTGGCGTGGATTTAGGAAGTTTGTTCCAAGTTTGTTACTGTTTTGGCGTCGTCTTAGGAAGTTTGTACCAAGTTTGCAAGTGTTTTTGGGTAGTTTTAAGAAGTTTCTACAAAGTTTGTATTTGACACTCTGTTGCAACTCTGTTGGAATTCGGGTAGTTGTAGGAAGTTTTTACCAAGTTTGTTACTGTTTTGGCGTGGACTTAGGAAGTTTGTACCAAGTTTGTTACTGTTTTGGCGTGGACTTAGGAAGTGTGTACCAAGTTTGTTACTGTTTTGGCGTGGACTTAGGAAGTTTGTACCAAGTTTGTTACTGTTTTGGCGTGGTCTTAGGAAGTTTGTACCAAGTTTGTTACTGTTTTGGCGTGGACTTAGGAAGTTTGTACCAAGTTTGGTGCTGTTTTGGCGTGGATTTAGGAAGTTTGTTCCAAGTTTGTTACTGTTTTGGCGTGGACTTAGGAAGTTTGTACCAAGTTTGGTGCTGTTTTGGCGTGGATTTAGTAAGTTTGTACCAAGTTTGTTATTGTTTTGGCGTGGACTTAGGAAGTTTGTACCAAGTTTGGTAGTGTTTTGGCGTGGACTTAGGAAGTTTGTACCATGTTTGGTGCTGATTTGGCGTGGACTTAGGAAGTTTGTTCCATGTTTGTTACTGTTTTGGCGTGGTCTTAGGAAGTTTGTACCAAGTTTGGTGCTGTTTTGGCGTGGATTTAGGAAGTTTGTTCCAAGTTTGTTACTGTTTTGGCGTCGTCTTAGGAAGTTTGTACCAAGTTTGCAAGTGTTTTTGGGTAGTTTTAAGAAGTTTCTACAAAGTTTGTATTTGACACTCTGTTGCAACTCTGTTGGAATTCGGGTAGTTGTAGGAAGTTTTTACCAAGTTTGGTGCTGTTTTGGCGTGGACTTAGGAAGTTTGTACCAAGTTTGGTGCTGTTTTGGCGTGGACTTAGGAAGTTTGTACCAAGTTTGTTACTGTTTTGGCGTGGACTTAGGAAGTTTGTACCAAGTTTGCAAGTGTTTTTGGGTAGTTTTAAGAAGTTTCTAAAAAGTTTGTATTTGACACTCTGTTGCAACTCTGTTGGAATTCGGGTAGTTGTAGGAAGTTTGTACCAAGTTTGTTACTGTTTTGGCGTGGTCTTAGGAAGTTTGTACCAAGTTTGGTGCTGTTTTGGCGTGGACTTAGGAAGTTTGTACCAAGTTTGTTACTGTTTTGGCGTGGACTTAGGAAGTTTGTACCAAGTTTGCAAGTGTTTTTGGGTAGTTTTAAGAAGTTTCTAAAAAGTTTGTATTTGACACTCTGTTGCAACTCTGTTGGAATTCGGGTAGTTGTAGGAAGTTTGTACCAAGTTTGTTACTGTTTTGGCGAGGACTTAGGAAGTTTGTACCACGTTTGGTGCTGTTTTGGCGTGGATTTAGTAAGTTTGTTCCAAGTTTGTTACTGTTTTGGCGTCGTCTTAGGAAGTTTGTACCAAGTTTGCAAGTGTTTTTGGGTAGTTTTAAGAAGTTTCTACAAAGTTTGTATTTGACACTCTGTTGCAACTCTGTTGGAATTCGGGTAGTTGTAGGAAGTTTGTACCAAGTTTGTTACTGTTTTGGCGTGGACTTAGGAAGTTTGTACCAAGTTTGGTGCTGTTTTGGCGTGGACTTAGGAAGTTTGGACCAAGTTTGGTGCTGTTTTGGCGTGGACTTAGAAAGTTTGTATCAAGTTTGGTGCTGTTTTGGCGTGGACTTAGAAAGTTTGTATCAAGTTTGGTGCTGTTTTGGCGTGGACTTAGGAAGTTTGTACCAAGTTTGTTACTGTTTTGGCGTGGACTTAGGAAGTTTGTACCAAGTTTGTTACTGTTTTGGCGTGGACTTAGGAAGTTTGTACCAAGTTTGGTGCTGTTTTGGCGTGGACTTAGGAAGTTTGTACCAAGTTTGTTACTGTTTTGGCGTGGACTTAGGAAGTTTGTCCCAAGTTTGTTACTGTTTTGGCGTGGACTTAGAAAGCTTGTATCAAGTTTGGTGCTGTTTTGGCGTGGACTTAGGAAGTTTGTACCAAGTTTGTTACTGTTTTGGCGTGGATTTAGGAAGCTTGTACCAAGTTTGGTGTACCAAGTTTGTGCCAAGTTTGTTACTGTTTTGGCGTGGATTTAGGAAGTTTGTACCAAGTTTGGTGCTGTTTTGGCGTGGACTTAGGAAGTTTGTACCAAGTTTGCAAGTGTTTTTGGGTAGTTTTAAGAAGTTTCTACAAAGTTTGTATTTGACACTCTGTTGCAACTCTGTTGGAATTCGGGTAGTTGTAGGAAGTTTGTACCAAGTTTGTTACTGTTTTGGCGTGGACTTAGGAAGTTTGTACCAAGTTTGGTGCTGTTTTGGCGTGGACTTAGGAAGTTTGTACCAAGTTTGTTACTGTTTTGGCGTGGACTTAGGAAGTTTGTACCAAGTTTGGTGCTGTTTTGGCGTGGACTTAGGAAGTTTGTACCAAGTTTGCAAGTGTTTTTGGGTAGTTTTAAGAAGTTTCTACAAAGTTTGTATTTGACACTCTGTTGCAACTCTGTTGGAATTCGGGTAGTTGTAGGAAGTTTGTACCAAGTTTGTTACTGTTTTGGCGTGGACTTAGGAAGTTTGTACCAAGTTTGGTGCTGTTTTGGCGTGGACTTAGGAAGTTTGTACCAAGTTTGCAAGTGTTTTTGGGTAGTTTTAAGAAGTTTCTACAAAGTTTGTATTTGACACTCTGTTGCAACTCTGTTGGAATTCGGGTAGTTGTAGGAAGTTTGTACCAAGTTTGTTACTGTTTTGGCGTGGACTTAGGAAGTTTGTACCAAGTTTGGTGCTGTTTTGGCGTGGACTTAGGAAGTTTGTACCAAGTTTGCAAGTGTTTTTGGGTAGTTTTAAGAAGTTTCTACAAAGTTTGTATTTGACACTCTGTTGCAACTCTGTTGGAATTCGGGTAGTTGTAGGAAGTTTGTACCAAGTTTGTTACTGTTTTGGCGTGGACTTAGGAAGTTTGTACCAAGTTTGGTGCTGTTTTGGCGTGGACTTAGGAAGTTTGTACCAAGTTTGCAAGTGTTTTTGGGTAGTTTTAAGAAGTTTCTACAAAGTTTGTATTTGACACTCTGTTGCAACTCTGTTGGAATTCGGGTAGTTGTAGGAAGTTTGTACCAAGTTTGTTACTGTTTTGGCGTGGACTTAGGAAGTTTGTACCAAGTTTGGTGCTGTTTTGGCGTGGACTTAGGAAGTTTGTACCAAGTTTGCAAGTGTTTTTGGGTAGTTTTAAGAAGTTTCTACAAAGTTTGTATTTGACACTCTGTTGCAACTCTGTTGGAATTCGGGTAGTTGTAGGAAGTTTGTACCAAGTTTGTTACTGTTTTGGCGTGGACTTAGGAAGTTTGTACCAAGTTTGGTGCTGTTTTGGCGTGGACTTAGGAAGTTTGTACCAAGTTTGCAAGTGTTTTTGGGTAGTTTTAAGAAGTTTCTACAAAGTTTGTATTTGACACTCTGTTGCAACTCTGTTGGAATTCGGGTAGTTGTAGGAAGTTTGTACCAAGTTTGTTACTGTTTTGGCGTGGACTTAGGAAGTTTGTACCAAGTTTGGTGCTGTTTTGGCGTGGACTTAGGAAGTTTGTACCAAGTTTGCAAGTGTTTTTGGGTAGTTTTAAGAAGTTTCTACAAAGTTTGTATTTGACACTCTGTTGCAACTCTGTTGGAATTCGGGTAGTTGTAGGAAGTTTGTACCAAGTTTGTTACTGTTTTGGCGTGGACTTAGGAAGTTTGTACCAAGTTTGGTGCTGTTTTGGCGTGGACTTAGGAAGTTTGTACCAAGTTTGGTGCTGTTTTGGCGTGGACTTAGGAAGTTTGTACCAAGTTTGCAAGTGTTTTTGGGTAGTTTTAAGAAGTTTCTACAAAGTTTGTATTTGACACTCTGTTGCAACTCTGTTGGAATTCGGGTAGTTGTAGGAAGTTTGTACCAAGTTTGTTACTGTTTTGGCGTGGACTTAGGAAGTTTGTACCAAGTTTGGTGCTGTTTTGGCGTGGACTTAGGAAGTTTGTACCAAGTTTGCAAGTGTTTTTGGGTAGTTTTAAGAAGTTTCTACAAAGTTTGTATTTGACACTCTGTTGCAACTCTGTTGGAATTCGGGTAGTTGTAGGAAGTTTGTACCAAGTTTGTTACTGTTTTGGCGTGGACTTAGGAAGTTTGTACCAAGTTTGGTGCTGTTTTGGCGTGGACTTAGGAAGTTTGTACCAAGTTTGCAAGTGTTTTTGGGTAGTTTTAAGAAGTTTCTACAAAGTTTGTATTTGACACTCTGTTGCAACTCTGTTGGAATTCGGGTAGTTGTAGGAAGTTTGTACCAAGTTTGTTACTGTTTTGGCGTGGTCTTAGGAAGTTTGTACCAAGTTTGGTGCTGTTTTGGCGTGGACTTAGGAAGTTTGTACCAAGTTTGCAAGTGTTTTTGGGTAGTTTTAAGAAGTTTCTACAAAGTTTGTATTTGACACTCTGTTGCAACTCTGTTGGAATTCGGGTAGTTGTAGGAAGTTTGTACCAAGTTTGTTACTGTTTTGGCGTGGTCTTAGGAAGTTTGTACCAAGTTTGGTGCTGTTTTGGCGTGGACTTAGGAAGTTTGTACCAAGTTTGCAAGTGTTTTTGGGTAGTTTTAAGAAGTTTCTACAAAGTTTGTATTTGACACTCTGTTGCAACTCAGTTGGAATTCGGGTAGTTGTAGGAAGTTTGTACCAAGTTTGTTACTGTTTTGGCGTGGACTTAGGAAGTTTGTACCAAGTTTGGTGCTGTTTTGGCGTGGACTTAGGAAGTTTGTACCAAGTTTGCAAGTGTTTTTGGGTAGTTTTAAGAAGTTTCTACAAAGTTTGTATTTGACACTCTGTTGCAACTCTGTTGGAATTCGGGTAGTTGTAGGAAGTTTGTACCAAGTTTGTTACTGTTTTGGCGTGGACTTAGGAAGTTTGTACCAAGTTTGTTACTGTTTTGGCGTGGACTTAGGAAGTTTGTACCAAGTTTGCAAGTGTTTTTGGGTAGTTTTAAGAAGTTTCTACAAAGTTTGTATTTGACACTCTGTTGCAACTCTGTTGGAATTCGGGTAGTTGTAGGAAGTTTGTACCAAGTTTGTTACTGTTTTGGCGTGGACTTAGGAAGTTTGTACCAAGTTTGGTGCTGTTTTGGCGTGGACTTAGGAAGTTTGTACCAAGTTTGCAAGTGTTTTTGGGTAGTTTTAAGAAGTTTCTACAAAGTTTGTATTTGACACTCTGTTGCAACTCTGTTGGAATTCGGGTAGTTGTAGGAAGTTTGTACCAAGTTTGTTACTGTTTTGGCGTGGACTTAGGAAGTTTGTACCAAGTTTGGTGCTGTTTTGGCGTGGACTTAGGAAGTTTGTACCAAGTTTGCAAGTGTTTTTGGGTAGTTTTAAGAAGTTTCTACAAAGTTTGTATTTGACACTCTGTTGCAACTCTGTTGGAATTCGGGTAGTTGTAGGAAGTTTGTACCAAGTTTGTTACTGTTTTGGCGTGGTCTTAGGAAGTTTGTACCAAGTTTGGTGCTGTTTTGGCGTGGACTTAGGAAGTTTGTACCAAGTTTGCAAGTGTTTTTGGGTAGTTTTAAGAAGTTTCTACAAAGTTTGTATTTGACACTCTGTTGCAACTCAGTTGGAATTCGGGTAGTTGTAGGAAGTTTGTACCAAGTTTGTTACTGTTTTGGCGTGGACTTAGGAAGTTTGTACCAAGTTTGGTGCTGTTTTGGCGTGGACTTAGGAAGTTTGTACCAAGTTTGCAAGTGTTTTTGGGTAGTTTTAAGAAGTTTCTACAAAGTTTGTATTTGACACTCTGTTGCAACTCTGTTGGAATTCGGGTAGTTGTAGGAAGTTTGTACCAAGTTTGTTACTGTTTTGGCGTGGACTTAGGAAGTTTGTACCAAGTTTGTTACTGTTTTGGCGTGGACTTAGGAAGTTTGTACCAAGTTTGCAAGTGTTTTTGGGTAGTTTTAAGAAGTTTCTACAAAGTTTGTATTTGACACTCTGTTGCAACTCTGTTGGAATTCGGGTAGTTGTAGGAAGTTTGTACCAAGTTTGTTACTGTTTTGGCGTGGACTTAGGAAGTTTGTACCAAGTTTGGTGCTGTTTTGGCGTGGACTTAGGAAGTTTGTACCAAGTTTGCAAGTGTTTTTGGGTAGTTTTAAGAAGTTTCTACAAAGTTTGTATTTGACACTCTGTTGCAACTCTGTTGGAATTCGGGTAGTTGTAGGAAGTTTGTACCAAGTTTGTTACTGTTTTGGCGTGGACTTAGGAAGTTTGTACCAAGTTTGGTGCTGTTTTGGCGTGGACTTAGGAAGTTTGTACCAAGTTTGCAAGTGTTTTTGGGTAGTTTTAAGAAGTTTCTACAAAGTTTGTATTTGACACTCTGTTGCAACTCTGTTGGAATTCGGGTAGTTGTAGGAAGTTTGTACCAAGTTTGTTACTGTTTTGGCGTGGTCTTAGGAAGTTTGTACCAAGTTTGGTGCTGTTTTGGCGTGGACTTAGGAAGTTTGTACCAAGTTTGCAAGTGTTTTTGGGTAGTTTTAAGAAGTTTCTACAAAGTTTGTATTTGACACTCTGTTGCAACTCAGTTGGAATTCGGGTAGTTGTAGGAAGTTTGTACCAAGTTTGTTACTGTTTTGGCGTGGACTTAGGAAGTTTGTACCAAGTTTGGTGCTGTTTTGGCGTGGACTTAGGAAGTTTGTACCAAGTTTGCAAGTGTTTTTGGGTAGTTTTAAGAAGTTTCTACAAAGTTTGTATTTGACACTCTGTTGCAACTCTGTTGGAATTCGGGTAGTTGTAGGAAGTTTGTACCAAGTTTGTTACTGTTTTGGCGTGGTCTTAGGAAGTTTGTACCAAGTTTGTTACTGTTTTGGCGTGGACTTAGGAAGTTTGTACCAAGTTTGCAAATGTTTTTGGGTAGTTTTAAGAAGTTTCTACAAAGTTTGTATTTGACACTCTGTTGCAACTCTGTTGGAATTCGGGTAGTTGTAGGAAGCTTGTACCAAGTTTGTTACTGTTTTGGCGTGGTCTTAGGAAGTTTTTACCAAGTTTGGTGCTGTTTTGGCGTGGACTTAGGAAGTTTGTACCAAGTTTGCAAGTGTTTTTGGGTAGTTTTAAGAAGTTTCTACAAAGTTTGTATTTGTCACTCTGTTGCAACTCTGTTGGAATTCGGGTAGTTGTAGGAAGTTTGTACCAAGTTTGTTACTGTTTTGGCGTGGTCTTAGGAAGTTTTTACCAAGTTTGGTGCTGTTTTGGCGTGGACTTAGGAAGTTTGTACCAAGTTTGCAAGTGTTTTTGGGTAGTTTTAAGAAGTTTCTACAAAGTTTGTATTTGACACTCTGTTGCAACTCTGTTGGAATTCGGGTAGTTGTAGGAAGTTTGTACCAAGTTTGTTACTGTTTTGGCGTGGTCTTAGGAAGTTTTTACCAAGTTTGTTACTGTTTTGGCGTGGTCTTAGGAAGTTTGTACCAAGTTTGTTACTGTTTTGGCGTGGACTTAGGAAGTTTGTACCAAGTTTGTTACTGTTTTGGCGTGGACTTAGGAAGTTTGTACCAAGTTTGAAAGTGTTTTTGGGTAGTTTTAAGAAGTTTCTACAAAGTTTGTATTTGACACTCTGTTGCAACTCTGTTGGAATTCGGGTAGTTGTAGGAAGTTTGTACCAAGTTTGTTACTGTTTTGGCGTGGACTTAGGAAGTTTGTACCAAGTTTGGTGCTGTTTTGGCGTGGATTTAGGAAGTTTGTACCAAGTTTGCAAGTGTTTTTGGGTAGTTTTAAGAAGTTTCTACAAAGTGTGTATGTGACACTCTGTTGCAACTCTGTTGGAATTCGGGTAGTTGTAGGAAGTTTGTACCAAGTTTGTTACTGTTTTGGCGTGGACTTAGGAAGTTTGTACCAAGTTTGGTGCAGTTTTGGCGTGGACTTAGGAGGTTTGTACCAAGTTTGCAAGTGTTTTTGGGAAGTTTTAAGAAGTTTCTACAAAGTTTGTATTTGACACTTTGTTGCAACTCTGTTGGAATTCGGGTAGTTGTAGGAAGTTTGTACCAAGTTTGTTACTGTTTTGGCGTGGACTTAGGAAGTTTGTACCAAGTTTGTTACTGTTTTGGCGTGGACTTAGGAAGTTTGTACCAAGTTTGCAAGTGTTTTTGGGTAGTTTTAAGAAGTTTCTACAAAGTTTGTATTTGACACTCTGTTGCAACTCTGTTGGAATTCGGGTAGTTGTAGGAAGTTTGTACCAAGTTTGTTACTGTTTTGGCGTGGACTTAGGAAGTTTGTACCAAGTTTGGTGCTGTTTTGGCGTGGACTTAGGAAGTTTGTACCAAGTTTGCAAGTGTTTTTGGGTAGTTTTAAGAAGTTTCTACAAAGTTTGTATTTGACACTCTGTTGCAACTCTGTTGGAATTCGGGTAGTTGTAGGAAGTTTGTACCAAGTTTGTTACTGTTTTGGCGTGGTCTTAGGAAGTTTGTACCAAGTTTGTTACTGTTTTGGCGTGGACTTAGGAAGTTTGTACCAAGTTTGCAAGTGTTTTTGGGTAGTTTTAAGAAGTATCTACAAAGTTTGTATTTGACACTCTGTTGCAACTCTGTTGGAATTCGGGTAGTTGTAGGAAGTTTGTACCAAGTTTGTTACTGTTTTGGCGTGGACTTAGGAAGTTTTTACCAAGTTTGTTACTGTTTTGGCGTGGTCTTAGGAAGTTTGTACCAAGTTTGTTACTGTTTTGGCGTGGACTTAGGAAGTTTGTACCAAGTTTGTTACTGTTTTGGCGTGGACTTAGGAAGTTTGTACCAAGTTTGAAAGTGTTTTTGGGTAGTTTTAAGAAGTTTCTACAAAGTTTGTATTTGACACTCTGTTGCAACTCTGTTGGAATTCGGGTAGTTGTAGGAAGTTTGTACCAAGTTTGTTACTGTTTTGGCGTGGACTTAGGAAGTTTGTACCAAGTTTGGTGCTGTTTTGGCGTGGATTTAGGAAGTTTGTACCAAGTTTGCAAGTGTTTTTGGGTAGTTTTAAGAAGTTTCTACAAAGTTTGTATGTGACACTCTGTTGCAACTCTGTTGGAATTCGGGTAGTTGTAGGAAGTTTGTACCAAGTTTGTTACTGTTTTGGCGTGGACTTAGGAAGTTTGTACCAAGTTTGGTGCTGTTTTGGCGTGGATTTAGGAAGTTTGTACCAAGTTTGCAAGTGTTTTTGGGAAGTTTTAAGAAGTTTCTACAAAGTTTGTATTTGACACTTTGTTGCAACTCTGTTGGAATTCGGGTAGTTGTAGGAAGTTTGTACCAAGTTTGTTACTGTTTTGGCGTGGTCTTAGGAAGTTTGTACCAAGTTTGGTGCTGTTTTGGCGTGGACTTAGGAAGTTTGTACCAAGTTTGCAAGTGTTTTTGGGTAGTTTTAAGAAGTTTCTACAAAGTTTGTATTTGACACTCTGTTGCAACTCTGTTGGAATTCGGGTAGTTGTAGGAAGTTTGTACCAAGTTTGTTACTGTTTTGGCGTGGACTTAGGAGGTTTGTACCAAGTTTGGTGCTGTTTTGGCGTGGACTTAGGAAGTTTGTACCAAGTTTGCAAGTGTTTTTGGGTAGTTTTAAGAAGTTTCTACAAAGTTTGTATTTGACACTCTGTTGCAACTCTGTTGGAATTCGGGTAGTTGTAGGAAGTTTGTACCAAGTTTGTTACTGTTTTGGCGTGGTCTTAGGAAGTTTGTACCAAGTTTGTTACTGTTTTGGCGTGGACTTAGGAAGTTTGTACCAAGTTTGCAAGTGTTTTTGGGTAGTTTTAAGAAGTTTCTACAAAGTTTGTATTTGACACTCTGTTGCAACTCTGTTGGAATTCGGGTAGTTGTAGGAAGTTTGTACCAAGTTTGTTACTGTTTTGGCGTGGTCTTAGGAAGTTTGTACCAAGTTTGGTGCTGTTTTGGCGTGGACTTAGGAAGTTTGTACCAAGTTTGCAAGTGTTTTTGGGTAGTTTTAAGAAGTTTCTACAAAGTTTGTATTTGACACTCTGTTGCAACTCTGTTGGAATTCGGGTAGTTGTAGGAAGTTTGTACCAAGTTTGTTACTGTTTTGGCGTGGACTTAGGAAGTTTGTACCAAGTTTGCAAGTGTTTTTGGGTAGTTTTAAGAAGTTTCTACAAAGTTTGTATTTGACACTCTGTTGCAACTCTGTTGGAATTCGGGTAGTTGTAGGAAGTTTGTACCAAGTTTGTTACTGTTTTGGCGTGGACTTAGGAAGTTTGTACCAAGTTTGGTGCTGTTTTGGCGTGGACTTAGGAAGTTTGTACCAAGTTTGCAAGTGTTTTTGGGTAGTTTTAAGAAGTTTCTACAAAGTTTGTATTTGACACTCTGTTGCAACTCTGTTGGAATTCGGGTAGTTGTAGGAAGTTTGTACCAAGTTTGTTACTGTTTTGGCGTGGACTTACGAAGTTTGTACCAAGTTTGGTGCTGTTTTGGCGTGGACTTAGGAAGTTTGTACCAAGTTTGGTGCTGTTTTGGCGTGGACTTAGGAAGTTTGTACCAAGTTTGTTACTGTTTTGGCGTGGACTTAGGAAGTTTGTACCAAGTTTGTTACTGTTTTGGCGTGGACTTAGGAAGTTTGTACCAAGCTTGGTGCTGTTTTGGCGTGGACTTAGGAAGTTTGTACCAAGTTTGGTGCTGTTTTGGCGTGGACTTAGGAAGTTTGTACCAAGTTTGCAAGTGTTTTTGGGTAGATTTAAGAAGTTTCTACAAAGTTTGTATTTGACACTCTGTTGCAACTCTGTTGGAATTCGGGTAGTTGTAGGAAGTTTGTACCAAGTTTGTTACTGTTTTGGCGTGAACTTAGGAAGTTTGTACCAAGTTTGGTGCTGTTTTGGCGTGGACTTAGGATGTTTGTACCAAGTTTGGTGCTGTTTTGGCGTGGACTTAGGAAGTTTGTACCAAGTTTGCAAGTGTTTTTGGGTAGTTTTAAGAAGTTTCTACAAAGTTTGTATTTGACACTCTGTTGCAACTCTGTTGGAATTCGGGTAGTTGTAGGAAGTTTGTACCAAGTTTGTTACTGTTTTGGCGTGGACTTAGGAAGTTTGTACCAAGTTTGTTACTGTTTTGGCGTGGACTTAGGAAGTTTGTACCAAGTTTGTTACTGTTTTGGCGTGGACTTAGGAAGTTTGTACCAAGTTTGCAAGTGTTTTTGGGTAGTTTTAAGAAGTTTCTACAAAGTTTGTATTTGACACTCTGTTGCAACTCTGTTGGAATTCGGGTAGTTGTAGGAAGTTTGTACCAAGTTTGTTACTGTTTTGGCGTGGACTTAGGAAGTTTGTACCAAGTTTGCAAGTGTTTTTGGGTAGTTTTAAGAAGTTTCTACAAAGTTTGTATTTGACACTCTGTTGCAACTCTGTTGGAATTCGGGTAGTTGTAGGAAGTTTGTACCAAGTTTGTTACTGTTTTGGCGTGGACTTAGGAAGTTTGTACCAAGTTTGGTGCTGTTTTGGCGTGGACTTAGGAAGTTTGTACCAAGTTTGCAAGTGTTTTTGGGTAGTTTTAAGAAGTTTCTACAAAGTTTGTATTTGACACTCTGTTGCAACTCTGTTGGAATTCGGGTAGTTGTAGGAAGTTTGTACCAAGTTTGTTACTGTTTTGGCGTGGACTTAGGAAGTTTGTACCAAGTTTGGTGCTGTTTTGGCGTGGACTTAGGAAGTTTGTACCAAGTTTGCAAGTGTTTTTGGGTAGTTTTAAGAAGTTTCTACAAAGTTTGTATTTGACACTCTGTTGCAACTCTGTTGGAATTCGGGTAGTTGTAGGAAGTTTGTACCAAGTTTGTTACTGTTTTGGCGTGGACTTAGGAAGTTTGTACCAAGTTTGGTGCTGTTTTGGCGTGGACTTAGGAAGTTTGTACCAAGTTTGTTACTGTTTTGGCGTGGACTTAGGAAGTTTGTACCAAGTTTGGTGCTGTTTTGGCGTGGACTTAGGAAGTTTGTACCAAGTTTGTTACTGTTTTGGCGTGGACTTAGGAAGTTTGTACCAAGTTTGTTACTGTTTTGGCGTGGACTTAGGAAGTTTGTACCAAGTTTGTTACTGTTTTGGCGTGGACTTAGAAAGTTTGTACCAAGTTTGTTTCTGTTTTGGCGTGGACTTAGGAAGTTTGTACCAAGTTTGTTACTGTTTTGGCGTGGACTTAGGAAGTTTGTACCACGTTTGGTGCTGTTTTGGCGTGGACTTAGGAAGTTTGTACCAAGTTTGTTACTGTTTTGGCGTGGACTTAGGAAGTTTGTACCAAGTTTGGTGCTGTTTTGGCGTGGACTTAGGAAGTTTGTACCAAGTTTGTTACTGTTTTGGCGTGGACTTAGGAAGTTTGTACCAAGTTTGTTACTGTTTTGGCGTGGACTTAGGAAGTTTGTACCAAGTTTGTTACTGTTTTGGCGTGGACTTAGGAAGTTTGTACCAAGTTTGTTACTGTTTTGGCGTGGACTTAGGAAGTTTGTACCAAGTTTGTTACTGTTTTGGCGTGGACTTAGGAAGTTTGTACCAAGTTTGTTACTGTTTTGGCGTGGACTTAGGAAGTTTGTATCAAGTTTGGTGCTGTTTTGGCGTGGACTTAGGAAGTTTGTACCTAGTTTGTTTCTGTTTTGGCGTGGACTTAGGAAGTTTGTACCAAGTTTGTTACTGTTTTGGCGTGGACTTAGGAAGTTTTTACCAAGTTTGGTGCTGTTTTGGCGTGGACTTAGGAAGTTTGTACCAAGTTTGTTACTGTTTTGGCGTGGACTTAGGAAGTTTGTACCAAGTTTGTTACTGTTTTGGCGTGGACTTAGGAAGTTTGTATCAAGTTTGGTGCTGTTTTGGCGTGGACTTAGGAAGTTTGTACCAAGTTTGTTACTGTTTTGGCGTGGACTTAGGAAGTTTGTATCAAGTTTGGTGCTGTTTTGGCGTGGACTTAGGAAGTTTGTACCTAGTTTGTTTCTGTTTTGGCGTGGACTTAGGAAGTTTGTACCAAGTTTGTTACTGTTTTGGCGTGGACTTAGGAAGTTTGTACCAAGTTTGGTGCTGTTTTGGCGTGGACTTAGGAAGTTTGTACCAAGTTTGTTACTGTTTTGGCGTGGACTTAGGAAGTTTGTACCAAGTTTGTTACTGTTTTGGCGTGGACTTAGGAAGTTTGTACCAAGTTTGTTACTGTTTTGGCGTGGACTTAGGAAGTTTGTACCAAGTTTGTTACTGTTTTGGCGTGGACTTACGAAGTTTGTACCAAGTTTGGTGATGTTTTGGCGTGGACTTAGGAAGTTTGTATCAAGTTTGGTGCTGTTTTGGCGTGGTCTTAGGAAGTTTGTACCAAGTTTGTTACTGTTTTGGCATGGACTTAGGAAGTTTGTACCAAGTTTGTTACTGTTTTGGCGTGGACTTAGGAAGTTTGTACCAAGTTTGGTGCTGTTTTGGCGTGGACTTAGGAAGTTTGTACCAAGTTTGTTACTGTTTTGGCGCGGACTTACGAAGTTTGTACCAAGTTTGGTGCTGTTTTGGCGTGGACTTAGAAAGTTTGTATCAAGTTTGGTGCTGTTTTGGCGTGGACTTAGGAAGTTTGTACCTAGTTTGTTTCTGTTTTGGCGTGGACTTAGGAAGTTTGTACCAAGTTTGTTACTGTTTTGGCGTGGACTTAGGAAGTTTGTACCAAGTTTGGTGCTGTTTTGGCGTGGACTTAGGAAGTTTGTACCAAGTTTGTTACTGTTTTGGCGTGGACTTAGGAAGTTTGTACCAAGTTTGTTACTGTTTTGGCGTGGACTTAGGAAGTTTGTACCAAGTTTGTTACTGTTTTGGCGTGGACTTAGGAAGTTTGTACCAAGTTTGTTACTGTTTTGGCGTGGACTTAGGAAGTTTGTACCAAGTTTGTTACTGTTTTGGCGTGGACTTAGGAAGTTTGTACCAAGTTTGGTGCTGTTTTGGCGCGGACTTACGAAGTTTGTACCAAGTTTGGTGATGTTTTGGCGTGGACTTAGGAAGTTTGTATCAAGTTTGGTGCTGTTTTGGCGTGGTCTTAGGAAGTTTGTACCAAGTTTGTTACTGTTTTGGCGTGGACTTAGGAAGTTTGTACCAAGTTTGGTGCTGTTTTGGCGCGGACTTAGGAAGTTTGTACCAAGTTTGGTGCTGTTTTGGCGTGGACTTAGGAAGTTTGTACCAAGTTTGTTACTGTTTTGGCGTGGACTTAGGAAGTTTGTACCAAGTTTGGTGCTGTTTTGGCGTGGACTTAGAAAGTTTGTATCAAGTTTGGTGCTGTTTTGGCGTGGACTTAGGAAGTTTGTACCTAGTTTGTTTCTGTTTTGGCGTGGACTTAGGAAGTTTGTACCAAGTTTGTTACTGTTTTGGCGTGGACTTAGGAAGTTTGTACCAAGTTTGTTACTGTTTTGGCGTGGACTTAGGAAGTTTGTACCAAGTTTGGTGCTGTTTTGGCGTGGACTTAGGAAGTTTGTATCAAGTTTGGTGCTGTTTTGGCGTGGACTAAGGAAGTTTGTACCAAGTTTGTTACTGTTTTGGCGTGGACTTAGGAAGTTTGTACCAAGTTTGGTGCTGTTTTGGCGTGGACTTAGGAAGTTTGTACCAAGTTTGTTACTGTTTTGGCGTGGACTTAGGAAGTTTGTATCAAGTTTGGTGCTGTTTTGGCGTGGACTTAGGAAGTTTGTACCAAGTTTGTTACTGTTTTGGCGTGGACTTAGGAAGTTTGTACCAAGTTTGGTGCTGTTTTGGCGTGGACTTAGGAAGTTTGTACCAAGTTTGTTACTGTTTTGGCGTGGACTTAGGAAGTTTGTACCAAGTTTGTTACTGTTTTGGCGTGGACTTAGGAAGTTTGTACCAAGTTTGGTGCTGTTTTGGCGTGGACTTAGGAAGTTTGTACCAAGTTTGGTGCTGTTTTGGCGTGGACTTAGGAAGTTTGTACCAAGTTTGTTACTGTTTTGGCGTGGACTTAGGAAGTTTGTACCAAGTTTGTTACTGTTTTGGCGTGGACTTAGGAAGTTTGTACCAAGTTTGTTACTGTTTTGGCGTGGACTTAGGAAGTTTGTATCAAGTTTGGTGCTGTTTTGGCGTGGACTTAGGAAGTTTGTACCAAGTTTGGTGCTGTTTTGGCGTGGACTTAGGAAGTTTGTACCAAGTTTGTTACTGTTTTGGCGTGGACTTAGGAAGTTTGTATCAAGTTTGGTGCTGTTTTGGCGTGGACTTAGGAAGTTTGTACCAAGTTTGTTACTGTTTTGGCGTGGACTTAGGAAGTTTGTATCAAGTTTGGTGCTATTTTGGCGTGGACATAGAAAGTTTGTATCAAGTTTGGTGCTGTTTTGGCGTGGTCTTAGGAATTTTGTACCAAGTTTGGTAGTGTTTTGGCGTGGTCTTAGGAAGTTTGTACCAAGTTTGGTAGTGTTTTGGCGTGGTGTTAGGAAGTTTGTACCAAGTTTGCAAGTGTTTTGGCGTGGTCTTAGGAATTTTTTACCAAGTTTGCAAGTGTTTTGGCGTGGTCTTAGGAATTTTGTACCAAGTTTGGTAGTGTTTTGGCATGGTCTTTGGAAGTTTGTACCAAGTTTGCAAGTGTTTTGGCGTGGTCTTAGGAATTTTGTACCAAGTTTGGTAGTGTTTTGGCGTGGTCTTTGGAAGTTTGTACCAAGTTTGCAAGTGTTTTGGCGTGGTCTTAGGAATTTTGTACCAAGTTTGGTAGTGTTTTGGCGTGGTGTTAGGAAGTTTGTACCAAGTTTGCAAGTGTTTTGGTGTGGTCTTAGGAAGTTTGTACCTAGTTTGCAAGTGTTTTGGCGTGGTCTTAGGAAGTTTGTTCCAAGTTTGCAAGTGTTTTGGCGTGGTCTTAGGAATGTTGTACCAAGTTTGCAAGTGTTTTGGCGTGGTCTTAGGAAGTTTGTACCAAGTTTGCAAGTGTTTTGGCGTGGTCTTAGGAATTTTGTACCAAGTTTGGTAGTGTTTTGGCGTGGTGTTAGGAAGTTTGTACCAAGTTTGCAAGTGTTTTGGCGTGGTCTTAGGAATTTTGTACCAAGTTTGCAAGTGTTTTGGCGTGGTCTTAGGAAGTTTGTACCAAGTTTGCAAGTGTTTTTGCGTGGTCTTAGGAATTTTGTACCAAGTTTGGTAGTGTTTTGGCGTGGTCTTAGGAAGTTTGTACCAAGTTTGCAAGTGTTTTGGCGTGGTCTTAGGAATTTTGTACCATGTTTGGTAGTGTTTTGGCGTGGTGTTAGGAAGTTTGTACCAAGTTTGCAAGTGTTTTGGCGTGGTCTTAGGAATGTTGTACCAAGTTTGCAAGTGTTTTGGCGTGGTGTTAGGAAGTTTGTACCAAGTTTGCAAGTGTTTTGGCGTGGTCTTAGGAATGTTGTACCAAGTTTGCAAGTGTTTTGGCGTGGTCTTAGGAAGTTTGTACCAAGTTTGCAAGTGTTTTGGCGTGGTCTTAGGAATTTTGTACCAAGTTTGGTAGTGTTCTGTCGTGGTGTTAGGAAGTTTGTACCAAGTTTGCAAGTGTTTTGGCGTGGTCTTAGGAATGTTGTACCAAGTTTGCAAGTGTTTTGGCGTGGTCTTAGGAAGTTTGTACCAAGTTTGCAAGTGTTTTGGCGTGGTCTTAGGAATGTTGTACCAAGTTTGGTAGTGTTTTGGCGTGGTCTTAGGAATGTTGTACCAAGTTTGGTAGTGTTTTGGCATGGTCTTTGGAAGTTTGTACCAAGTTTGCAAGTGTTTTGGCGTGGTCTTAGGAATTTTTTACCAAGTTTGCAAGTGTTTTGGCGTGGTCTTAGGAAGTTTGTTCCAAGTTTGCAAGTGTTTTGGCGTGGTCTTAGGAGTTTTGTACCAAGTTTGGTAGTGTTTTGGCGTGGTGTTAGGAAGTTTGTACGAAGTTTGCAAGTGTTTTGGCGTGGACTTAGGAAGTTTGTACCAAGTTTGTTACTGTTTTTGCGTGGACTTAGGAAGTTTGTACCAAGTTTGTTACTGTTTTGGCGTGGATTTAGTAAGTTTGTACCAAGTTTGTTACTGTTTTGGCGTGGTCTTAGGAAGTTTGTACCAAGTTTGGAAGTGTTTTTGCGTGGTCTTAGGAATTTTGTACCAAGTTTGGTAGTGTTCTGTCGTGGTGTTAGGAATTTTGTACCAAGTTTGCAAGTGTTTTGGCGTGGTCTTAGGAATGTTGTACCAAGTTTGCAAGTGTTTTGGCGTGGTCTTAGGAAGTTTGTACCAAGTTTGCAAGTGTTTTGGCGTGGTCTTAGGAATTTTGTACCAAGTTTGGTAGTGTTTTGGCGTGGTCTTAGGAATGTTGTACCAAGTTTGGTAGTGTTTTGGCATGGTCTTTGGAAGTTTGTACCAAGTTTGCAAGTGTTTTGGCGTGGTCCTAGGAATTTTTCACCAAGTTTGCAAGTGTTTTGGCGTGGTCTTAGGAAGTTTGTTCCAAGTTTGCAAGTGTTTTGGCGTGGTCTTAGGAAGTTTGTACCAAGTTTGCAAGTGTTTTGGCGTGGTGTTAGGAAGTTTGTACCAAGTTTGCAAGTGTTTTGGCGTGGTCTTAGGAATGTTGTACCAAGTTTGCAAGTGTTTTGGCGTGGTCTTAGAAAGTTTGTACCAAGTTTGCAAGTGTTTTGGCGTGGTCTTAGGAATTTTGTATCAAGTTTGGTAGTGTTTTGGCGTGGTGTTAGGAAGTTTGTACCAAGTTTGCAAGTGTTTTGGCGTGGTCTTAGGAATTTTGTACCAAGTTTGGTAGTGTTCTGGCGTGGTGTTAGGAAGTTTGTACCAAGTTTGCAAGTGTTTTGGCGTGGTCTTAGGAATGTTGTACCAAGTTTGCAAGTGTTTTGGCGTGGTCTTAGGAAGTTTGTACCAAGTTTGCAAGTGTTTTGGCGTGGTCTTAGGAATTTTGTACCAAGTTTGCAAGTGTTTTGGCGTGGTCTTAGGAATTGTGAGAAATCACTATGCGCGTAACCCGATCTCACTTCACTCACTTCAGTGAGAAGATGTGAGAAGTACGAGGCGCGATCGGGCCGAGGACACGAGTCGGTCAGCTATAAAAGGGCGATGCGCGCCAAGGGACGGGGCTCTTTTTTTCATACAAACGGAATAAAGTACTAATTTGTGGTATTTCACGTAAATACAAGAATACCGACAAACGACTTTTTTCCATCGCCGAAACTTGCAGCCACACGTTGCAACGATTTGCAACATTCCACAAATTACTGGCTAACCTTAAAATTTTGTGGTTAAAAAAGACAAGTTTTTGTAAACGTATCGTCGCCGCGTCGCGAATCGGTCGAGTTAACTGTTAACGAGTGTCAAGTGTCGCGAGACTACCCGGCAAGGAACACAGCCGCCGCCAGCGCACGACGTGAGAAAAGCTACACGCGAAGTAAGCGTCAACGTGGCCGCGAGACCAACGGAGTGCAGCCGCGCACAAAACAATCGACCCAGAGATGAACGGCGACGAGGGGACGATTTTACCGTCGGCGAATTCGACGATTAACGCGACGAGTGATCGCCGGGATTCGCCGCTTCAGCCAACGCCTCTCGACAGCAACAGCGATCGTCGGAACGCGTGCACTTTACCTGCGGCCAACGCGGGCAGCAATCGCGGGGAATCGCCGACGCCACCAGCGAACCGTGACGCGAGTTACGGCAGTATTTCTGATCGCGAGTTCCAGCTGCAGAGGAAAATATCGGAGCTCGAGCGCCGTAAAATCGAGCTTGAGATCGAAATTGCCCAGCGTGAACTAGCGCTGGAACGGGGAAACCCACAGCCCGTCAGAGGGCAACAACCTGGGAGCGTTGAACCTTGCGTGGAAGCTGCGATGGCGGACGCCGCGAGGGTCACGGGTGCCGTTGACCCAAGGATGCAGCATGGTGAGTTCGTGACCGGCCAAGGTCGGCCCTGGCGCTCATCAATAGTGAGGTTCGAGCTCCCGGGAGCGGCAGCACTGCAGCGGCCAATGATGGCGGCCGCTGAGCAGCCGGGCCCTTCGCGCAAGGAATCACACGCGGAAGGGCCCTATGACCCGGATTATCTTCGCTTCCGGCGCACCGTAGATGCCAGATACGGTGGTTTTGGCACCAGTGGATGGGAGCACAGCAGAACAATGGCGGGCGATAACGAGGATACCAGCCCTTGGGATGGTGGCAGGCACTCACCAGCTTTCACGTCCGCACTGTACCGGGACAACTTTAGCGTGACGAACTTGAGCCAAAGTCAAATTTCGGCTCGGCAAGCTACCAGCAGGGATTTACCGGTGTTTTCCGGAGACGTGCGGCACTGGCCGTTCTTCATCGCCAGCTTTGAAAAATCCACGGCGATATGTGGGTACAGCGATGAGGAAAACCTCCTTCGGCTGCAGCGGGCACTACGCGGGCAAGCACTCGATGCAGTTGAGCACCTTTTGTTACTCCCCGAAGGGCTGAAGGAGGCCATCGATACGCTGCGAACGCGCTTTGGGAGGCCGGACTTAATCGTGGATGCCATGGTGGAGAAGGTGAGAGAGTTGCCGGCGCCCAAGATGGAAAAATTGGACACATTGGTGACATACGGGACAGCTGTGAAGAATCTGTGCGCCACCATCCGCATCTCGGGACTGAAGGAATATCAGTGTAATGTTACACTGATGAAAGAGCTCACCTCGAGGCTCCCACCCACGATCCGGCTAGATTGGGCAAGACACAAACAAACGACGCAGCACGCAACGCTTGTCGAATTCGGCAAATGGCTAGGTGAGTTGGCTGATGCCGCTAGCGGCGAACTTTCTCCATTTACCAGAACTCAGCCCTTGAGTGGAGGAGATGCTCATCGTCAGCCGACAAGAAGGACAACATGGCTGAACACTCATGCAATTCGACCGGTAGCCGAATTTTCAAGATGCGCAGCATGTGATGGATTGTGTCCAACTCTGGCAGATTGTCGGCGTTTTCACACCTTGGATGTGGCGGGTAGGCTATCGATCGTGAAAACCGCAAGACTGTGCCGCAACTGCCTTCACCAGCACAAGGGACCGTGCCGCGCTCGAGCCTGCGGCGTGCCAGGCTGCACGAGTAAACACCACCGTTTGTTGCACGTGGACAACGACGGAGATTCACGCACAAACGCCGCGACACGACCACCCGGATTTTTCGGACGCGACACTGCACGACACGACGACCACCCGGCTACGGACACTACACTGCACAGACGCACTGACGCGAGGCCAAGTGACGAAGATGGCGCGTACACCCGGACGCGCAAGCACCTCGATTCGATCGGCCACTGCTACACACACTCTGGTATGGATGGCGTTCTCCTAAGGTATGTGCCGGTAGTGTTGCATGGACGTGGCACGAATGTGCAAACCTTCGCCCTTCTTGATGACGGTTCAGCGTCCACGTTCATGGACCATGATTTGATGGGTGAATTGGGGCTGCGCGGGACGCCTCGGCCTCTTTGTTTGAATTGGACGGGCGACACAGTTAGGGAGGAGGTTGACTCTGTGGAGGTTGACCTGGAGATTCCGGGGGTACACGACGCGGCGACAACGTACAAATTGCCCAAGGTTCGGTCTCTCTCGTTGCCAGCACAGACCGTTTCCATGGAGTTGATGGCTCAACAACACGATCATCTGAGACATGTCCCAGCGACCTCGTATGTATGCGCCAAACCCCGCATTCTCATTGGCCTGGATCATTGTCATCTCTTCAAGCCGCTAAAATATAAAGAGGGAAGATGGGGTGATCCGGTTGCGACAAAAACCAGGCTGGGCTGGACCGTGTTTGGACCTGTTTCTCGTCCAGCAGTACCAGTTGGCAGCCACGTGTGTTTTACCACGAATGCAGTTGAGATGGGTAGTAGCGATCTTGACGCTGCTCTGCGAGCGCATTTTTCCCTGGAGTCGATTGGCATCATTCGCCCTAGCCGACCGCTCCGATCAAATAATGAAGAGCGTGCGGAGGAGCTGCTTCGTAAGCGAACACAACTGCTGGTTCGGCGCTACGAAACCGGGTTGCTCTGGAAGCATGATGATGTAAAATTGCCCCCGAGCCGGGAAATGGCTTTGCGTCGTCACGAGTGCCTAAAAAAGAAATTGAGAAGGAATACAGAATTAGCCACGGCTATGATTGAAAAAATGGAAGAATACGAGGCAAAGGGCTACATCCGAAGGCTTACAGCGTCCGAGTTAGGAAAGAGAGGCCCACGGGATTGGTATTTGCCAATATTTCCAGTGACTAACCCGAACAAGCCTGGCAAGATAAGAGTAGTGTTTGATGCAGCTGCAAAAGCACACGGTACGAGTCTAAACGATCGTCTCCTTACAGGCCCAGATCAGTTAGCAAGCTTGGTTGGCGTCCTCCGCAAGTTCCGCGAAGGTCGAGTGGCTGTAGTGGGTGATATAAAGGAAATGTTCTTCCAGGTGCAGATGCGGCCGGAGGACCAACAAAGCCAACGATTCGTCTGGCTAAGTGGGAGTAACCTGGACGATGAGACCTGCACGTTCGTCGTTACAGTGATGACATTTGGAGCAGCGTGCTCCCCGAGCAGTGCTCAATATGTGAAGAACATTAATGCTGACAGATTTGCAGCAAAGTTCCCTCGCGCGGTCGATTGCATCAAACATGAACACTATGTGGATGACATGCTGGCCAGCGTCGAGACGGAGGATGAAGCGCTGACACTAGCTCGGGAGGTGCGGCACATTCATGCGCAGGGTGGGTTTGAGATCCGGAACTGGGTGTCAAACTCAAAGCGTGTAGTACGGCAACTTCACCATGAAACAGGAGACGCGCAATTGATAGAGATGCGGTCGGACTCCCCAGCCGAGAAGGTACTCGGGCTTTGGTGGGATACGGATAAGGATATCTTCACGTTTAGAGTTAGCCCGCGACAGGACAAAGAGCTGCTGTCCGGAGCAAGAGCACCGACGAAGCGAGAATTGCTGCGTTTCCTGATGACGGTGTACGACCCATTGGGGCTCGTTGGCCACTACCTCATGGGGCTTAAAATAATACTGCAGGACGCATGGAAAAATGGTCAACAGTGGGACGACGTGTTGGATGGAGAACTTCTCAGTAGGTGGCAAGCGTGGGCCGCGAGGCTTTCATCACTGCAAGACGTCAGTGTTCCTCGGTGCTACAGGAGCGCCACTCCGACTGGGACCAAGGTGCAATTGCACGTATTTTGTGACGCCGGTGAAGGAGGTATGGCCGCTGTTGCATACCTCCGTTTTGAAAATAGTCAGGTCATAGAGTGTGCGCTCGTTGGTTCAAAAACCAAAGTCGCCCCGGTAAAACCCACCTCAGTGCCACGGCTGGAGCTACAAGCGGCGGTGATTGGCTCTCGATTCGCGCAGCACATCTCGGAGACACATCGTATCCAGATAAGCAGAAGGGTGTTCTGGACAGACTCCCGCAACGTCATGTGTTGGCTGCGGTCGGACCATCGTCGGTATACACCGTTTGTGGCCTTCAGGATTGGCGAGCTCCTGGAATCGACGAATATGAATGAGTGGCGTTGGCTTTCTACCAATGATAACGTCGCCGACGAAGGTACAAAATGGTACAAGGCTTCTTGCATGAAACCGATCTGTAGATGGTTTCAGGGGCCGAGCTTCCTATGGGAGGCAGAAGAGAGGTGGCCAGGGTCTGCTACCGATCCGGGAGAGACATCAGAGGAACTTCGCCGAAATGTGTTACATCATGCGGTGGTGAAGGGTGCGTCGCCAATAACATTTTCCCGTTTCTCCACCTGGAAGATGCTTCTCCGGACGGTAGGATTCATCATCCGAATCATCAATAAGGCGCGAGAACGGAACCGGACGACGCAAAAGGATATCGACCCACTTACGCACGATGAATTGGCAGCGGTGGAGCGAATGATATTCGCTCAAATACAAAGAGAGGCGTTTCCCGCGGAGGTCAAGCTGCTACAGGACAACGCTCCAACACAACGTCCCTGGAAGAAAACAGTGAGTAAGAACAGTCCTTTGTATAAACTTACCCCAGAAATCGACGAACATGGAGTGGTGCGA
This sequence comes from Anopheles atroparvus, assembly GCA_914969975.1. Taxonomy (NCBI): domain Eukaryota; kingdom Metazoa; phylum Arthropoda; class Insecta; order Diptera; family Culicidae; genus Anopheles; species Anopheles atroparvus. Next base: position 776,109 of record CAJZCY010000011.1, read on the forward strand.
CTTCGCGGACGTCTTGGGAATTGTTTGATGGTTGAGGATGCCCTAAGAAGACCAGTGATCCTGCCAAGAAGGCACCACGCGACGGACCTGTTGATAAGCGACATTCATGAGCGGTACTGTCACATCAACCACCGGACTGTCGTGAACCAAATACGTTCCAAGTTTCACATACCCAAGCTGCTGGTAGAGCTAAACCGAGTCCGACGTGCATGTCAACTTTGCAGAATATGGAACGCAACGCCGGTCCCTCCGCTGATGGGAAACATTCCGCGCCAACGAATGGGAATTGCGCAGCGTCCATTCACGTACTGTGGGGTTGACTATTTCGGGCCCATGAGCGTAGTGGTGGGGCGACGTACTGAGAAGCGGTGGGGGGTCATCTTTACCTGCCTCACGGTGAGGGCAGTCCATTTGGAGGTTGCACACGCTCTCACGACTGCGTCCTGCATTATGGCCGTACGCCGCTTCATCGCTAGCAGAGGAAGCCCGATTGAGATAATCAGCGATCGTGGGACGAATTTTGTAGGAGCATCAAGAGAGCTTAGTGCCGAGTTCAACAGCCCTACCCTGAAATGGAACTTTAATCCGCCTGGCGCGCCACACTTCGGGGGATGCTGGGAGCGGCTGATACAATCAGTAAAAAGGGCGCTGTCGAAGATGAACATTCCCCGGGTGCCGAACGATGAAACGTTGATAACAACACTGAAAGAAATAGAACTAATTATAAATTCTAGACCTCTTACGTACATACCGTTAGATAATGAAGATGCCTGCCCCATTACACCAAACCACATCCTGCTCGGAACTTCTAACGGGGACAAACCACCAGCGAAACTCGACGGTTCAGCATCAGCAGTGCGGATGTCCTGGAGGGTTACACAACAGAACGCCGAACAGTTCTGGACGCTGTGGGTGAAGGACTACTTACCCACACTCACACGGCGGACCAAGTGGTTCCAACCGACGCGACCGATTGAGATTGGGGATGTCGTGATTGTTGTCGACAATAACTTACCTCGAAACTGCTGGCCGAAAGGACGCGTACTGGCGGTAACGTTGGCAAAGGACGGACAAGTGCGCAAAGCCAGCGTCAAGACGGTAAACGGTGTATACGAACGTCCAGCCACGAAGATCGCGGTGATCGATGTAGGGGCGCGTGACTCAAATCCGCGAACGTAGACGGCGGAGATCTAAAAGAGAAAAAAAGATTTAATTTCGGCAGAACGAGCGTACTTACCGGGACCACGCGATCTAAGATATAATCGGAGGTTATGAACGAGAAGAAGATTGTTTACCACAGCGTCGATCACGGGTAGTGTGCGGTGACAAAGACAATGTATGGCGAGACGTTACTGCACGATTAATAGTGGTAGTGTAGTACTAGAGTAGATGACAAGCAGTAGAATGCCAAGGAACGGTAATACAGGTTACGAAAGGTAGGAGTGACACATGCATGTCACTGTGGGGTGGAATGTGAGAAATCACTATGCGCGTAACCCGATCTCACTTCACTCACTTCAGTGAGAAGATGTGAGAAGTACGAGGCGCGATCGGGCCGAGGACACGAGTCGGTCAGCTATAAAAGGGCGATGCGCGCCAAGGGACGGGGCTCTTTTTTTCATACAAACGGAATAAAGTACTAATTTGTGGTATTTCACGTAAATACAAGAATACCGACAAACGACTTTTTTCCATCGCCGAAACTTGCAGCCACACGTTGCAACGATTTGCAACAGGAATGTTGTACCAAGTTTGGTAGTGTTTTGGCGTGGTGTTAGGAAGTTTGTACCAAGTTTGCAAGTGTTTTGGCGTGGTCTTAGGAAGTTTGTACCAAGTTTGCAAGTGTTTTGGCGTGGTGTTAGGAAGTTTGTACCAAGTTGGCAAGTGTTTTGGCGTGGTCTTACGAATGTTGTACCAAGTTTGCAAGTGTTTTGGCGTGCTCTTAGGAAGTTTGTACCAAGTTTGCAAGTGTTTTGGCGTGGTCTTAGGAATTTTGTACCAAGTTTGGTAGTGTTTTGGCGTGGTGTTAGGAAGTTTGTACCAAGTTTGCAAGTGTTTTGGCGTGGTCTTAGGAATGTTGTACCAAGTTTGCAAGTGTTTTGGCGTGGTCTTAGGAAGTTTGTACCAAGTTTGCAAGTGTTTTGGCGTGGTCTTAGGAATTTTGTACCAAGTTTGGTAGTGTTTTGGCGTGGTCTTAGGAATTTTTTACCAAGTTTGGTAGTGTTTTGGCGTGGTGTTAGGAAGTTTGTACCAAGTTTGCAAGTGTTTTGGCGTGGTCTTTGGAAGTTTGTACCAAGTTTGCAAGTGTTTTGGCGTGGTCTTAGGAATTTTGTACCAAGTTTGGTAGTGTTTTGGCGTGGTGTTAGGAAGTTTGTACCAAGTTTGCAAGTGTTTTGGCGTGGTCTTAGGAAGTTTGTACCAAGTTTGCAAATGTTTTGGCGTGGTCTTAGGAATTTTTCACCAAGTTTGGTAGTGTTTTGGCGTGGTCTTAGGAAGTTTGTACCAAGTTAGCAAGTGTTTTGGCCTGGTCTTAGGAATGTTGTACCAAGTTTTGTAGTGTTTTGGCGTGGTCTTAGGAAAATTGTTCCAAGTTTGGTAGTGTTTTGGCGTGGTCTTAGGAAGTTTGTACCAAGTTTGCAAGTGTTTTGGCGTGGTCTTAGGAAGTTTGTACCAAGTTTGCAAGTGTTTTGGCGTGGTGTTAGGAAGTTTGTACCAAGTTTGCAAGTGTTTTGGCGTGGTCTTAGGAAGTTTGTACCAAGTTTGCAAGTGTTTTGGCGTGGTGTTAGGAAGTTTGTACCAAGTTGGCAAGTGTTTTGGCGTGGTCTTACGAATGTTGTACCAAGTTTGCAAGTGTTTTGGCGTGCTCTTAGGAAGTTTGTACCAAGTTTGCAAGTGTTTTGGCGTGGTCTTAGGAATTTTGTACCAAGTTTGGTAGTGTTTTGGCGTGGTGTTAGGAAGTTTGTACCAAGTTTGCAAGTGTTTTGGCGTGGTCTTAGGAATGTTGTACCAAGTTTGCAAGTGTTTTGGCGTGGTCTTAGGAAGTTTGTACCAAGTTTGCAAGTGTTTTGGCGTGGTCTTAGGAATTTTGTACCAAGTTTGGTAGTGTTTTGGCGTGGTCTTAGGAATTTTTTACCAAGTTTGGTAGTGTTTTGGCGTGGTCTTAGGAAGTTTGTACCAAGTTAGCAAGTGTTTTGGCCTGGTCTTAGGAATGTTGTACCAAGTTTTGTAGTGTTTTGGCGTGGTCTTAGGAAAATTGTTCCAAGTTTGGTAGTGTTTTGGCGTGGTCTTAGGAAGTTTGTACCAAGTTTGCAAGTGTTTTGGCGTGGTCTTAGGAAGTTTGTACCAAGTTTGCAAGTGTTTTGGCGTGGTGTTAGGAAGTTTGTACCAAGTTTGCAAGTGTTTTGGCGTGGTCTTAGGATTTGTTTACCAAGTTTGGTAGTCTTTGGCGTGGTCTTAGGAATTTTGTACCAAGTTTGCAAGTGTTTCGGCGTGGTCTTAGGAAGTTTGTACCAAGTTTGCAAGTGTTTTGGCGTGGTCTTAGGAATTTTGTACCAAGTTTGGTAGTGTTTTGGCGTGGTCTTAGGAATTTTTTACCAAGTTTGGTAGTGTTTTGGCGTGGTGTTAGGAAGTTTGTACCAAGTTTGCAAGTGTTTTGGCGTGGTCTTTGGAAGTTTGTACCAAGTTTGCAAGTGTTTTGGCGTGGTCTTAGGAATTTTGTACCAAGTTTGGTAGTGTTTTGGCGTGGTGTTAGGAAGTTTGTACCAAGTTTGCAAGTGTTTTGGCGTGGTCTTAGGAAGTTTGTACCAAGTTTGCAAATGTTTTGGCGTGGTCTTAGGAATTTTTCACCAAGTTTGGTAGTGTTTTGGCGTGGTCTTAGGAAGTTTGTACCAAGTTAGCAAGTGTTTTGGCCTGGTCTTAGGAATGTTGTACCAAGTTTTGTAGTGTTTTGGCGTGGTCTTAGGAAAATTGTTCCAAGTTTGGTAGTGTTTTGGCGTGGTCTTAGGAAGTTTGTACCAAGTTTGCAAGTGTTTTGGCGTGGTCTTAGGAAGTTTGTACCAAGTTTGCAAGTGTTTTGGCGTGGTGTTAGGAAGTTTGTACCAAGTTTGCAAGTGTTTTGGCGTGGTCTTAGGATTTTTTTACCAAGTTTGGTAGTCTTTGGCGTGGTCTTAGGAATTTTGTACCAAGTTTGCAAGTGTTTTGGCGTGGTGTTAGGAAGTTTGTACCAAGTTTGCAAGTGTTTTGGCGTGGTCTTAGGATTTTTTTACCAAGTTTGGTAGTCTTTGGCGTGGTCTTAGGAATTTTGTACCAAGTTTGCAAGTGTTTTGGCGTGGTGTTAGGAAGTTTGTACCAAGTTTGCAAGTGTTTTGGCGTGGTCTTAGGAATTTTTTACCAAGTTTGGTAGTGTTTTGGCGTGGTGTTAGGAAGTTTGTACCAAGTTTGCAAGTGTTTTGGCGTGGTCTTAGGAAGTTTGTACCAAGTTTGCAAATGTTTTGGCGTGGTCTTAGGAATTTTTCACCAAGTTTGGTAGTGTTTTGGCGTGGTCTTAGGAAGTTTGTACCAAGTTAGCAAGTGTTTTGGCCTGGTCTTAGGAATGTTGTACCAAGTTTTGTAGTGTTTTGGCGTGGTCTTAGGAAAATTGTTCCAAGTTTGGTAGTGTTTTGGCGTGGTCTTAGGAAGTTTGTACCAAGTTTGCAAGTGTTTTGGCGTGGTCTTAGGAAGTTTGTACCAAGTTTGCAAGTGTTTTGGCGTGGTGTTAGGAAGTTTGTACCAAGTTTGCAAGTGTTTTGGCGTGGTCTTAGGATTTTTTTACCAAGTTTGGTAGTCTTTGGCGTGGTCTTAGGAATTTTGTACCAAGTTTGCAAGTGTTTTGGCGTGGTCTTAGGAATTTTTCACCAAGTTTGGTAGTGTTTTGGCGTGGTGTTAGGAAGTTTGTACCAAGTTTGCAAGTGTTTTGGCGTGGTCTTAGGAAGTTTGTACCAAGTTTGCAAATGTTTTGGCGTGGTCTTAGGAATTTTTCACCAAGTTTGGTAGTGTTTTGGCGTGGTCTTAGGAAGTTTGTACCAAGTTAGCAAGTGTTTTGGCCTGGTCTTAGGAATGTTGTACCAAGTTTTGTAGTGTTTTGGCGTGGTCTTAGGAAAATTGTTCCAAGTTTGGTAGTGTTTTGGCGTGGTCTTAGGAATTTTGTACCAAGTTTGCAAGTGTTTTGGCGTGGTCTTAGGAAGTTTGTACCAAGTTTGCAAGTGTTTTGGCGTGGTCTTAGGAATTTTGTACCAAGTTTGGTAGTGTTTTGGCGTGGTGTTAGGAAGTTTGTACCAAGTTTGCAAGTGTTTTGGCGTGGTCTTAGGAAGTTTGTACCAAGTTTGCAAATGTTTTGGCGTGGTCTTAGGAATTTTTCACCAAGTTTGGTAGTGTTTTGGCGTGGTCTTAGGAAGTTTGTACCAAGTTAGCAAGTGTTTTGGCCTGGTCTTAGGAATGTTGTACCAAGTTTTGTAGTGTTTTGGCGTGGTCTTAGGAAAATTGTTCCAAGTTTGGTAGTGTTTTGGCGTGGTCTTAGGAAGTTTGTACCAAGTTTGCAAGTGTTTTGGCGTGGTCTTAGGAAGTTTGTACCAAGTTTGCAAGTGTTTTGGCGTGGTGTTAGGAAGTTTGTACCAAGTTTGCAAGTGTTTTGGCGTGGTCTTAGGATTTTTTTACCAAGTTTGGTAGTCTTTGGCGTGGTCTTAGGAATTTTGTACCAAGTTTGCAAGTGTTTTGGCGTGGTGTTAGGAAGTTTGTACCAAGTTTGCAAGTGTTTTGGCGTGGTGTTAGGAAGTTTGTACCAAGTTTGCAAGTGTTTTGGCGTGGTCTTAGGAATTTTTTACCAAGTTTGGTAGTGTTTTGGCGTGGTGTTAGGAAGTTTGTACCAAGTTTGCAAATGTTTTGGCGTGGTCTTTGGAAGTTTGTACCAAATTTGGTAGTGTTTTGGCGTGGTCTTAGGAAGTTTGTATCAAGTTTGCAAGTGTTTTGGCTTGGTCTTAGGAATTTTTTACCAAGCTTGGTAGTGTTCTGGCGTGGTCTTAGGAATTTTGTACCAAGTTTGGTAGTGTTTTGGCGTGGTCTTAGGAAAATTGTTCCAAGTTTGGTAGTGTTTTGGCGTGGTCTTAGGAAGTTTGTACCAAGTTTGCAAGTGTTTTGGCGTGGTCTTAGGAAGTTTGTACCAAGTTTGCAAGTGTTTTGGCGTGGTGTTAGGAAGTTTGTACCAAGTTTGCAAGTGTTTTGGCGTGGTCTTAGGAAGTTTGTACCAAGTTTGCAAGTGTTTTGGCGTGGTCTTAGGAAGTTTGTACCAAGTTTGCAAGTGTTTTGGCGTGGTGTTAGGAAGTTTGTACCAAGTTTGCAAGTGTTTTGGCGTGGTCTTAGGAATTTTTTACCAAGTTTGGTAGTGTTTTGGCGTGGTCTTAGGAAGTTTTTACCAAGTTTGCAAGTGTTTTGGCGTGGTCTTTGGAAGTTTGTACCAAGTTTGCAAGTGTTTTGGCTTGGTCTTAGGAATTTTTTACCAAGCTTGGTAGTGTTCTGGCGTGGTCTTAGGAATTTTTTACCAAGTTTTGTAGTGTTTTGGCGTGGTCTTAGGAAAATTGTTCCAAGTTTGGTAGTGTTTTGGCGTGGTCTTAGGAAGTTTGTACCAAGTTTGCAAGTGTTTTGGCGTGGTCTTAGGAAGTTTGTACCAAGTTTGCAAGTGTTTTGGCGTGGTGTTAGGAAGTTTGTACCAAATTTGGTAGTGTTTTGGCGTGGTCTTAGGAAGTTTGTACCAAGTTTGCAAGTGTTTTGGCTTGGTCTTAGGAATTTTTTACCAAGCTTGGTAGTGTTCTGGCGTGGTCTTAGGAATTTTGTACCAAGTTTGGTAGTGTTTTGGCGTGGTCTAAGGAAGTTTGTACCAAGTTTGCAAGTGTTTTGGCGTGGACTTAGGAAGTTTGTACCAAGTTTGTTACTGTTTTGGCGTGGACTTAGGAAGTTTGTACCAAGTTTGTTACTGTTTTGGCGTGGACTTAGGAAGTTTGTACCAAGTTTGTTACTGTTTTGGCGTGGACTTAGGAAGTTTGTATCAAGTTTGGTGCTGTTTTGGCGTGGTCTTAGGAAGTTTGTACCAAGTTTGTTACTGTTTTGGCGTGGACTTAGGAAGTTTGTACCAAGTTTGTTACTGTTTTGGCGTGGACTTAGGAAGTTTGTACCAAGTTTGGTGCTGTTTTGGCGTGGACTTAGGAAGTTTGTACCAAGTTTGTTACTGTTTTGGCGTGGACTTAGGAGGTTTGTACCAAGTTTGTTACTGTTTTGGCGTGGACTTAGGAAGTTTGTACCAAGTTTGCAAGTGTTTTGGCGTGGTCTTAGGAAGTTTTACCAAGTTTGGTAGTGTTTTGGCGTGGTCTTAGGAAAATTGTTCCAAGTTTGGTAGTGTTTTGGCGTGGTCTTAGGAAGTTTGTACCAAGTTTGCAAGTGTTTTGGCGTGGTCTTAGGATTTTTTTACCAAGTTTGGTAGTCTTTGGCGTGGTCTTAGGAATTTTGTACCAAGTTTGCAAGTGTTTTGGCGTGGTGTTAGGAAGTTTGTACCAAGTTTGCAAGTGTTTTGGCGTGGTCTTAGGAATTTTTTACCAAGTTTGGTAGTGTTTTGGCGTGGTCTTAGGAAGTTTTTACCAAGTTTGCAAGTGTTTTGGCGTGGTCTTTGGAAGTTTGTACCAAGTTTGCAAGTGTTTTGGCGTGGTGTTAGGAATTTTTTACCAAGTTTGGTAGTGTTTTGGCGTGGTCTTAGGAAGTTTGTACCAAGTTTGCAAGTGTTTTGGCGTGGTCTTTGGAAGTTTGTACCAAGTTTGGTAGTGTTTTGGCGTGGTCTTAGGAAGTTTGTACCAAGTTTGCAAGTGTTTTGGCTTGGTCTTAGGAATTTTTTACCAAGCTTGGTAGTGTTCTGGCGTGGTCTTAGGAATTTTGTACCAAGTTTGGTAGTGTTTTGGCGTGGTCTAAGGAAGTTTGTACCAAGTTTGCAAGTGTTTTGGCGTGGTCTTAGGAATTTTTTACCAAGTTTGGTAGTATTTTGGCGTGGTCTTAGGAAGTTTGTACCAAGTTTGGTAGTGTTTTGGCGTGGTGTTAGGAAGTTTGTACCAAGTTTGCAAGTGTTTTGGCGTGGTCTTAGGATTTTTTTACCAAGTTTGGTAGTGTTTTGGCGTGGTGTTAGGAAGTTTGTACCAAGTTTACAAGTGTTTTGGCGTGGTCTTAGGAATTTTTTACCAAGTTTGCAAGTGTTTTGGCGTGGTCTTAGGAAGTTTGTACCAAGTTTGCAAGTGTTTTGGCGTGGTCTTAGGAATGTTGTACCAAGTTTGCAAGTGTTTTGGCGTGGTCTTAGGAATGTTGTAGCAAGTTTGCAAGTGTTTTGGCGTGGTCTAAGGAAGTTTGTACCAAGTTTGCAAGTGTTTTGGCGTGGTCTTAGGAATGTTGTACCAAGTTTGCAAGTGTTTTGGCGTGGTCTTAGGAATTTTGTACCAAGTTTGGTAGTGTTTTGGCGTGGTGTTAGGAAGTTTGTACCAAGTTTGCAAGTGTTTTGGCGTGGTCTTAGGAATTTTGTACCAAGTTTGGTAGTGTTTTGGCGTGGTGTTAGGAAGTTTGTACCAAGGTTGGTAGTGTTTTGGCGTGGTGTTAGGAAGTTTGTACCAAGTTTGCAAGTGTTTTGACGTGGTCTTAGGAATTTTTTACCAAGTTTGCAAGTGTTTTGGCGTGGTCTTAGGAAGTTTGTACCATGTTTGCAAGTGTTTTGGCGTGGTCTTAGGAAGTTTGTACCAAGTTTGCAAGTGTTTTGGCGTGGTCTTAGGATTTTTTTACCAAGTTTGGTAGTGTTTTGGCGTGGTGTTAGGAAGTTTGTACCAAGTTTGCAAGGGTTTTGGCGTGGTCTTAGGAATTTTTTACCAAGTTTGCAAGTGTTTTGGCGTGGTCTTAGGAAGTTTGTACCAAGTTTGCAAGTGTTTTGGCGTGGTCTTAGGAAGTTTGTACCAAGTTTGCAAGTGTTTTGGCGTGGTCTTAGGAATTTTTTACCAAGTTTGGTAGTGTTTTGGCGTGGTCTTAGGAATTTTGTACCAAGTTTGATAGTGTTTTGGCGTGGTGTTAGGAAGTTTGTACCAAGTTTGCAAGTGTTTTGGCGTGGTCTTAGGAATTTTTTACCAAGTTTGCAAGTGTTTTGGCGTGGTCTTAGGAATTTTTTACCAAGTTTGGTAGTGTTTTGGCGTGGTGTTAGGAAGTTTGTACCAAGTTTGCAAGGGTTTTGGCGTGGTCTTAGGAAGTTTGTACCAAGTTTGCAAGTGTTTTGGCGTGGTCTTAGGAAGTTTGTACCATGTTTGCAAGTGTTTTGGCGTGGTCTTAGGAAGTTTGTACCAAGTTTGCAAGTGTTTTGGCGTGGTCTTAGGAATTTTTTACCAAGTTTGGTAGTGTTTTGGCGTGGTCTTAGGAAGTTTGTACCAAGTTTGCAAGTGTTTTGGCGTGGTCTTAGGAATTTTGTACCAAGTTTGGTAGTGTTTTGGCGTGGTCTTAGGAATGTTGTACCAAGTTTGGTAGTGTTTTGGCGTGGTGTTAGGAAGTTTGCACCAAGTTTGCAAGTGTTTTGGCGTGGTCTTAGGAATTTTTTACCAAGTTTGCAAGTGTTTTGGCGTGGTCTTAGGAAGTTTGTACCAAGTTTGCAAGTGTTTTGGCGTGGTCTTAGGAATGTTGTACCAAGTTTGCAAGTGTTTTGGCGTGGTCTTAGGAATTTTTTACCAAGTTTGGTAGTGTTTTGGCGTGGTGTTAGGAAGTTTGCACCAAGTTTGCAAGTGTTTTGGCGTGGTCTTAGGAAGTTTGTACCAAGTTTGCAAGTGTTTTGGCGTGGTCTTAGGAATTTTTTACCAAGTTTGGTAGTGTTTTGGCGTGGTGTTAGGAAGTTTGTACCAAGTTTGCAAGGGTTTTGGCGTGGTCTTAGGAATTTTTTACCAAGTTTGCAAGTGTTTTGGCGTGGTCTTAGGAAGTTTGTACCAAGTTTGCAAGTGTTTTGGCGTGGTCTTAGGAAGTTTGTACCAAGTTTGCAAGTGTTTTGGCGTGGTCTTAGGAATTTTTTACCAAGTTTGGTAGTGTTTTGGCGTGGTCTTAGGAATTTTGTACCAAGTTTGATGGTGTTTTGGCGTGGTGTTAGGAAGTTTGTACCAAGTTTGCAAGTGTTTTGGCGTGGTCTTAGGAATTTTTTACCAAGTTTGGTAGTGTTTTGGCGTGGTCTTAGGAAGTTTGTACCAAGTTTGCAAGTGTTTTGGCGTGGTCTTAGGAATTTTGTACCAAGTTTGGTAGTGTTTTGGCGTGGTCTTAGGAATGTTGTACCAAGTTTGGTAGTGTTTTGGCGTGGTGTTAGGAAGTTTGCACCAAGTTTGCAAGTGTTTTGGCGTGGTCTTAGGAATTTTTTACCAAGTTTGGTAGTGTTTTGGCGTGGTCTTAGGAATTTTGTACCAAGTTTGCAAGTGTTTTGGCGTGGTCTTAGGAAGTTTGTACCAAGTTTGCAAGTGTTTTGGCGTGGTCTTAGGAATTTTTTACCAAGTTTGGTAGTGTTTTGGCGTGGTGTTAGGAAGTTTGTACCAAGTTTACAAGTGTTTTGGCGTGGTCTTAGGAATTTTTTACCAAGTTTGCAAGTGTTTTGGCGTGGTCTTAGGAAGTTTGTACCAAGTTTGCAAGTGTTTTGGCGTGGTCTTAGGAATGTTGTACCAAGTTTGCAAGTGTTTTGGCGTGGTCTTAGGAATGTTGTAGCAAGTTTGCAAGTGTTTTGGCGTGGTCTTAGGAAGTTTGTACCAAGTTTGCAAGTGTTTTGGCGTGGTCTTAGGAAGTTTGTACCAAGTTTGCAAGTGTTTTGGCGTGGTCTTAGGAATTTTGTACCAAGTTTGGTAGTGTTTTGGCGTGGTGTTAGGAAGTTTGTACCAAGTTTGGTAGTGTTTTGGCGTGGTGTTAGGAAGTTTGTACCAAGTTTGCAAGTGTTTTGACGTGGTCTTAGGAAGTTTGTACCAAGATTGCAAGTGTTTTGGCGTGGTCTTAGGAATGTTGTACCAAGTTTGCAAGTGTTTTGGCGTGGTCTTAGGAATGTTGTACCAAGTTTGCAAGTGTTTTGGCGTGGTCTTAGGAAGTTTGTACCATGTTTGGTAGTGTTTTGGCGTGGTCTTAGGAATTTTGTACCAAGTTTGCAAGTGTTTTGACGTGGTCTTAGGAATTTTTTACCAAGTTTGGTAGTGTTTTGGCGTGGTCTTAGGAATTTTGTACCAAGTTTGGTAGTGTTTTGGCGTGGTCTTAGGAAGTTTGTACCAAGTTTGGTAGTGTTTTGGCGTGGTGTTAGGAAGTTTGTACCAAGTTTGCAAGTGTTTTGGCGTGGTCTTAGGAATTTTTTACCAAGTTTGCAAGTGTTTTGGCGTGGTCTTAGGAATTTTTTTACCAAGTTTGGTAGTGTTTTGGCATGGTCTTTGGAAGTTTGTACCAAGTTTGCAAGTGTTTTGGCGTGGTCTTAGGAATTTTTTACCAAGTTTGGTAGTGTTTTGGCGTGGTCTTTGGAAGTTTGTTCCAAGTTTGCAAGTGTTTTGGCGTGGTCTTAGGAATTTTGTACCAAGTATGGTAGTGTTTTGGCGTGGTGTTAGGAAGTTTGTACCAAGTTTGCAAGTGTTTTGGTGTGGTCTTAGGAAGTTTGTACCAAGTTTGCAAGTGTTTTGGCGTGGTGTTAGGAAGTTTGTTCCAAGTTTGCAAGTGTTTTGGCGTGGTCTTAGGAATGTTGTACCAAGTTTGCAAGTGTTTTGGCGTGGTCTTAGGAAGTTTGTACCAAGTTTGCAAGTGTTTTGGCGTGGTCTTAGGAATTTTGTACCAAGTTTGGTAGTGTTTTGGCGTGGTGTTAGGAAGTTTGTACCAAGTTTGCAAGTGTTTTGGCGTGGTCTTAGGAATTTTGTACCAAGTTTGCAAGTGTTTTGGCGTGGTCTTAGGAAGTTTGTACCAAGTTTGCAAGTGTTTTGGCGTGGTCTTAGGAATTTTGTACCAAGTTTGGTAGTGTTTTGGCGTGGTGTTAGGAAGTTTGTACCAAGTTTGCAAGTGTTTTGGCGTGGTCTTAGGAATTTTGTACCAAGTTTGGTAGTGTTTTGGCGTGGTGTTAGGAAGTTTGTACCAAGTTTGCAAGTGTTTTGGCGTGGTTTTAGGAATGTTGTACCAAGTTTGCAAGTGTTTTGGCGTGGTGTTAGGAAGTTTGTACCAAGTTTGCAAGTGTTTTGGCGTGGTCTTAGGAATGTTGTACCAAGTTTGGTAGTGTTTTGGCGTGGTCTTAGGAAGTTTGTACCAAGTTTGCAAGTGTTTTGGCGTGGTCTTAGGAATTTTGTACCAAGTTTGGTAGTGTTCTGTCGTGGTGTTAGGAAGTTTGTACCAAGTTTGCAAGTGTTTTGGCGTGGTCTTAGGAATGTTGTACCAAGTTTGCAAGTGTTTTGGCGTGGTCTTAGGAAGTTTGTACCAAGTTTGCAAGTGTTTTGGCGTGGTCTTAGGAATTTTGTACCAAGTTTGGTAGTGTTTTGGCGTGGTCTTAGGAATGTTGTACCAAGTTTGGTAGTGTTTTGGCATGGTCTTTGGAAGTTTGTACCAAGTTTGCAAGTGTTTTGGCGTGGTCTTAGGAATTTTTTACCAAGTTTGCAAGTGTTTTGGCGTGGTCTTAGGAAGTTTGTTCCAAGTTTGCAAGTGTTTTGGCGTGGTCTTAGGAGTTTTGTACCAAGTTTGGTAGTGTTTTGGCGTGGTGTTAGGAAGTTTGTACGAAGTTTGCAAGTGTTTTGGCGTGGTCTAAGAAATTTTGAACTAAGTATGCAAGTGTTTTGGCGTGGTCTTAGGAATGTTGTCCCAAGTTTGCAAGTGTTTTGGCGTGGTCTTAGGAATTTTGTACCAAGTTTGGTAGTGTTCTGTCGTGGTGTTAGGAAGTTTGTACCAAGTTTGCAAGTGTTTTGGCGTGGTCTTAGGAATGTTGTTCCAAGTTTGCAAGTGTTTTGGCGTGGTCTTAGGAAGTTTGTACCAAGTTTGCAAGTGTTTTGGCGTGGTCTTAGGAATTTTGTACCAAGTTTGGTAGTGTTTTGGCGTGGTGTTAGGAAGTTTGTACCAAGTTTGCAAGTGTTTTGGCGTGGTCTTAGGAATTTTGTACCAAGTTTGGTAGTGTTCTGGCGTGGTGTTAGGAAGTTTGTACCAAGTTTGCAAGTGTTTTGGCGTGGTCTTAGGAATGTTGTACCAAGTTTGCAAGTGTTTTGGCGTGGTCTTAGGAAGTTTGTACCAAGTTTGCAAGTGTTTTGGCGTGGTCTTAGGAATTTTGTACCAAGTTTGGTAGTGTTTTGGCGTGGTCTTAGGAATGTTGTACCAAGTTTGGTAGTGTTTTGGCGTGGTGTTAGGAAGTTTGTTCCAAGTTTGCAAGTGTTTTGGCGTGGTCTTAGGAAGTTTGTACCAAGTTTGCAAGTGTTTTGGCGTGGTGTTAGGAAGTTTGTACCAAGTTTGCAAGTGTTTTGGCGTGGTCTTAGGAATGTTGTACCAAGTTTGCAAGTGTTTTGGCGTGCTCTTAGGAAGTTTGTACCAAGTTTGCAAGTGTTTTGGCGTGGTCTTAGGAATTTTGTACCAAGTTTGGTAGTGTTTTGGCGTGGTGTTAGGAAGTTTGTACCAAGTTTGCAAGTGTTTTGGCGTGGTCTTAGGAATGTTGTACCAAGTTTGTAAGTGTTTTGGCGTGGTCTTAGGAAGTTTGTACCAAGTTTGCAAGTGTTTTGGCGTGGTCTTAGGAATTTTGTACCAAGTTTGGTAGTGTTTTGGCGTGGTCTTAGGAATTTTTTACCAAGTTTGGTAGTGTTTTGGCGTGGTCTTAGGAAGTTTGTACCAAGTTTGCAAGTGTTTTGGCGTGGTCTTAGGAATGTTGTACCAAGTTTTGTAGTGTTTTGGCGTGGTCTTAGGAATTTTGTACCAAGTTTGGTAGTGTTTTGGCGTGGTCTTAGGAAGTTTGTACCAAGTTTGCAAGTGTTTTGGCGTGGTGTTAGTAAGTTTGTACCAAGTTTGCAAGTGTTTTGGCGTGGTCTTAGGAATGTTGTACCAAGTTTGCAAGTGTTTTGGCGTGCTCTTAGGAAGTTTGTACCAAGTTTGCAAGTGTTTTGGCGTGGTCTTAGGAATTTTGTACCAAGTTTGGTAGTGTTTTGGCGTGGTGTTAGGAAGTTTGTACCAAGTTTGCAAGTGTTTTGGCGTGGTCTTAGGAATGTTGTACCAAGTTTGCAAGTGTTTTGGCGTGCTCTTAGGAAGTTTGTACCAAGTTTGCAAGTGTTTTGGCGTGGTCTTAGGAATTTTGTACCAAGTTTGGTAGTGTTTTGGCGTGGTGTTAGGAAGTTTGTACCAAGTTTGCAAGTGTTTTGGCGTGGTCTTAGGAATTTTGTACCAAGTTTGGTAGTGTTTTGGCGTGGTGTTAGGAAGTTTGTACCAAGTTTGCAAGTGTTTTGGCGTGGTCTTAGGAAGTTTGTACCAAGTTTGCAAATGTTTTGGCGTGGTCTTAGGAATTTTTCACCAAGTTTGGTAGTGTTTTGGCGTGGTCTTAGGAAGTTTGTACCAAGTTTGCAAGTGTTTTGGCGTGGTCTTAGGAATGTTGTACCAAGTTTTGTAGTGTTTTGGCGTGGTCTTAGGAATGTTGTACCAAGTTTGGTAGTGTTTTGGCGTGGTCTTAGGAAGTTTGTACCAAGTTTGTAAGTGTTTTGGCGTGGTCTTAGGAATTTTGTACCAAGTTTGGTAGTGTTTTGGCGTGGTGTTAGGAAGTTTGTACCAAGTTTGCAAGTGTTTTGGCGTGGACTTAGGAATTTTGTACCAAGTTTGGTAGTGTTTTGGCGTGGTCTTAGGAAGTTTGTACCAAGTTTGCAAGTGTTTTGGCGTGGTCTTTGGAAGTTTGTACCAAGTTTGCAAGTGTTTTGGCGTGGTCTTAGGAATTTTTTACCAAGTTTGGTAGTGTTTTGGCGTGGTCTTAGGAATTTTGTACCAAGTTTGGTAGTGTTTTGGCGTGGTGTTAGGAAGTTTGTACCAAGTTTGCAAGTGTTTTGGCGTGGTCTTAGGAATTTTTTACCAAGTTTGGTAGTGTTTTGGCGTGGTCTTAGGAAGTTTGTACCAAGTTTGCAAGTGTTTTGGCGTGGTCTTAGGAAAATTGTTCCAAGTTTGGTAGTGTTTTGGCGTGGTCTTAGGAAGTTTGTACCAAGTTTGCAAGTGTTTTGGCGTGGTCTTAGGAATTTTTTACCAAGTTTGGTAGTGTTTTGGCGTGGTCTTAGGAATTTTGTACCAAGTTTGCAAGTGTTTTGGCGTGGTGTTAGGAAGTTTGTACCAAGTTTGCAAGTGTTTTGGCGTGGTCTTAGGAATTTTTTACCAAGTTTGGTAGTGTTTTGGCGTGGTCTTAGGAAGTTTTTACCAAGTTTGCAAGTGTTTTGGCGTGGTCTTTGGAAGTTTGTACCAAGTTTGCAAGTGTTTTGGCGTGGTGTTAGGAATTTTTTACCAAGTTTGGTAGTGTTTTGGCGTGGTCTTAGGAAGTTTGTACCAAGTTTGCAAGTGTTTTGGCGTGGTCTTTGGAAGTTTGTACCAAATTTGGTAGTGTTTTGGCGTGGTCTTAGGAAGTTTGTACCAAGTTTGCAAGTGTTTTGGCGTGGTCTTAGGAATTTTTTACCAAGCTTGGTAGTGTCTGGCGTGGTCTTAGGAATTTTGTACCAAGTTTGGTAGTGTTTTGGCGTGGTCTAAGGAAGTTTGTACCAAGTTTGCAAGTGTTTTGGCGTGGTCTTAGGAATTTTTTACCAAGTTTGGTAGTGTTTTGGCGTGGTCTTAGGAAGTTTGTACCAAGTTTGGTAGTGTTTTGGCGTGGTGTTAGGAAGTTTGTACCAAGTTTGCAAGTGTTTTGGCGTGGTCTTAGGAATTTTTTACCAAGTTTGGTAGTGTTTTGGCGTGGTCTTAGGAAGTTTGTACCAAGTTTGCAAGTGTTTTGGCGTGGTCTTAGGAATTTTGTACCAAGTTTGGTAGTGTTTTGGCGTGGTCTTAGGAAGTTTGTACCAAGTTTGCAAGTGTTTTGGCGTGGTCTTAGGTATTTTTTACCAAGTTTGGTAGTGTTTTGGCGTGGTCTTAGGAATTTTGTACCAAGTTTGCAAGTGTTTTGGCGTGGTGTTAGGAAGTTTGTACCAAGTTTGCAAGTGTTTTGGCGTGGTCTTAGGAATTTTTTACCAAGTTTGGTAGTGTTTTGGCGTGGTCTTAGGAAGTTTGTACCAAGTTTTCAAGTGTTTTGGCGTGGTCCTTGGAAGTTTGTACCAAGTTTGCAAGTGTTTTGGCGTGGTCTTAGGAATTTTGTACCAAGTTTGGTAGTGTTTTGGCGTGGTGTTAGGAAGTTTGTACCAAGTTTGCAAGTGTTTTGGCGTGGTCTTAGGAATTTTGTACCAAGTTTGGTAGGGTTTTGGCGTGGTGTTAGGAAGTTTGTACCAGGTTTGGTAGTGTTTTGGCGTGGTGTTAGGAAGTTTGTACCAAGTTTGCAAGTGTTTTGGCGTGGTCTTAGGAATCTTTTACCAAGTTTGGTAGTGTTTTGGCGTGGTCTTAGGAAGTTTGTACCAAGTTTGCAAGTGTTTTGGCGTGGTCCTTGGAAGTTTGTACCAAGTTTGGTAGTGTTTTGGCGTGGTCTTAGGAAGTTTGTTCCAAGTTTGCAAGTGTTTTGGCGTGGTCTTAGGAATTTTTTACCAAGTTTGGTAGTGTTTTGGCGTGGTCTTAGGAATTTTGTACCAAGTTTGGTAGTGTTTTGGCGTGGTCTTAGGAAGTTTGTACCAAGTTTGCAAGTGTTTTGGCGTGGTCTTAGGAATTTTTTACCAAGTTTGGTAGTGTTTTGGCGTGGTCTTAGGAATTTTGTACCAAGTTTGGTAGTGTTTTGGCGTGGTGTTAGGAAGTTTGTACCAAGTTTGCAAGTGTTTTGGCGTGGTCTTAGGAATTTTGTACCAAGTTTGGTAGTGTTTTGGCGTGGTCTTAGGAAGTTTGTACCAAGTTTGCAAGTGTTTTGGCGTGGTCTTAGGAATTTTTTACCAAGTTTGGTAGTGTTTTGGCGTGGTCTTAGGAAGTTTGTACCAAGTTTGCAAGTGTTTTGGCGTGGTCTTAGGAATTTTGTACCAAGTTTGGTAGTGTTTTGGCGTGGTCTTAGGAAGTTTGTACCAAGTTTGCAAGTGTTTTGGCGTGGTCTTAGGAATTTTTTACCAAGTTTGGTAGTGTTTTGGCGTGGTCTTAGGAAGTTTGTACCAAGTTTGCAAGTGTTTTGGCGTGGTCTTAGGAATTTTGTACCAAGTTTGGTAGTGTTTTGGCGTGGTCTTAGGAATTTTGTACCAAGTTTGCAAGTGTTTTGGCGTGGTCTTTGGAAGTTTGTACCAAGTTTGCAAGTGTTTTGGCGTGGTCTTAGGAATTTTGTACCAAGTTTGGTAGGGTTTTGGCGTGGTGTTAGGAAGTTTGTTCCAAGTTTGGTAGTGTTTTGGCGTGGTGTGAGGAAGTTTGTACCAAGTTTGCAAGTGTTTTGGCGTGGTCTTAGGAATGTTGTACCAAGTTTGCAAGTGTTTTGGCGTGGTCTTAGGAAGTTTGTACCAAGTTTGCAAGTGTTTTGGCGTGGTCTTTGGAAGTTTGTACCAAGTTTGGTAGTGTTTTGGCGTGGTCTTAGGAAGTTTGTACCAAGTTTGCAAGTGTTTTGGCGTGGTCTTAGGAATTTTTTACCAAGTTTGGTAGTGTTTTGGCGTGGTCTTAGGGAGTTTGTACCAAGTTTGGTAGTGTTTTGGCGTGGTCTTAGGAATTTTTTACCAAGTTTGCAAGTGTTTTGGCGTGGTCTTAGGAATTTTTTACCAAGTTTGGTAGTGTTTTGGCGTGGTCTTAGGAAGTTTGTACCAAGTTTGCAAGTGTTTTGGCGTGGTCTTAGGAATTTTGTACCAAGTTTGGTAGTGTTTTGGCGTGGTCTTAGGAAGTTTGTACCAAGTTTGCAAGTGTTTTGGCGTGGTCTTTGGAAGTTTGTACCAAGTTTGCAAGTGTTTTGGCGTGGTCTTAGGAATTTTATACCAAGTTTGGTAGTGTTTTGGCGTGGTCTTAGGAATTTTGTACCAAGTTTGGTAGTGTTTTGGCGTGGTGTTAGGAAGTTTGTACCAAGTTTGCAAGTGTTTTGGCGTGGTCTTAGGAATTTTTTACCAAGTTTGGTAGTGTTTTGGCGTGGTCTTAGGAAGTTTGTACCAAGTTTGCAAGTGTTTTGGCGTGGTCTTAGGAATTTTGTACCAAGTTTGGTAGTGTTTTGGCGTGGTCTTAGGAAGTTTGTACCAAGTTTGCAAGTGTTTTGGCGTGGTCTTAGGAATTTTTTACCAAGTTTGGTAGTGTTTTGGCGTGGTCTTAGGAAGTTTGTACCAAGTTTGCAAGTGTTTTGGCGTGGTCTTAGGAATTTTTTACCAAGTTTGGTAGTGTTTTGGCGTGGTCTTAGGAAGTTTGTACCAAGTTTGCAAGTGTTTTGGCGTGGTCTTTGGAAGTTTGTACCAAGTTTGCAAGTGTTTTGGCGTGGTCTTAGGAATTTTTTACCAAGTTTGGTAGTGTTTTGGCGTGGTCTTAGGAAGTTTGTACCAAGTTTGCAAGTGTTTTGGCGTGGTCTTAGGAATTTTTTACCAAGTTTGGTAGTGTTTTGGCGTGGTCTTAGGAAGTTTGTACCAAGTTTGCAAGTGTTTTGGCGTGGTCTTAGGAAGTTTTACCAAGTTTGGTAGTGTTTTGGCGTGGTCTTAGGAAAATTGTTCCAAGTTTGGTAGTGTTTTGGCGTGGTCTTAGGAAGTTTGTACCAAGTTTGCAAGTGTTTTGGCGTGGTCTTTGGAAGTTTGTACCATGTTTGCAAGTGTTTTGGCGTGGTCTTAGGAATTATTTACCAAGTTTGGTAGTGTTTTGGCGTGGTCTTAGGAAGTTTGTTCCAAGTTTGCAAATGTTTTGGCGTGGTCTTTGGAAGTTTGTACCAAGTTTGGTAGTGTTTTTGCGTGGTCTTAGGAATTTTGTACCAAGTTTGGTAGTGTTTTGGCGTGGCCTTAGGAAGTTTGTACCAAGTTTGCAAGTGTTTTGGCGTGGTCTTAGGAATTTTTTACCAAGTTTGGTAGTGTTTTGGCGTGGTCTTAGGAATTTTGTACCGAGTTTGGTAGTGTTTTGGCGTGGTGTTAGGAAGTTTGTACTAAGTTTGCAAGTGTTTTGGCGTGGTCTTAGGAATTTTTTACCAAGTTTGGTAGTGTTTTGTCGTGGTCTTAGGAAGTTTGTACCAAGTTTGCAATTGTTTTGGCGTGGTCTTAGGAATTTTGTACCAAGTTTGGTAGTGTTTTGGCGTGGTCTTTGGAAGTTTGTACCAAGTTTGCAAATGTTTTGGCGTGGTCTTAGGAATTTTTTACCAAGTTTGGTAGTGTTTTGGCGTGGTCTTAGGAATTTTGTACCAATTTTGCAAGTGTTTTGGCGTGGTGTTAGGAAGTTTGTACCAAGTTTGCAAGTGTTTTGGCGTGGTCTTAGGAATTTTTTACCAAGTTTGGTAGTGTTTTGGCGTGGTCTTAGGGAGTTTGTACCAATTTGGTAGTGTTTTGGCGTGGTCTCAGGAATTTTGTACCAAGTTTGGTAGTGTTTTGGCGTGGTCTTAGGAAGTTTGTACCAAGTTTGCAAGTGTTTTGGCGTGGTCTTAGGAATTTTGTACCAAGTTTGCAAGTGCTTTGGCGTGGTCTTAGGAATTTTGTACCAAGTTTGCAAGTGTTTTGGCGTGGTCTTAGAAAGTTTGTACCAAGTTTGCAAGTGTTTTGGCGTGGTTTTAGGAAGTTTGTACCAAGTTTGGTAGTGTTTTGGCGTAGTCTTAGGAAGTTTGTACCAAGTTTGCAAGTGTTTTGGCGTGGTCTTAGGAAGTTTGTACCAAGTTTGCAAGTGTTTTGGCGTGGTCTTAGGAAGTTTGTTCCAAGTTTGGTAGTGTTTTGGCGTGGTGTTAGGAAGTTTGTACCAAGTTTGCAAGTGTTTTGGCGTGGTTTTAGGAATTTTGTACCAAGTTTGCAAGTGTTTTGGCGTGGTCTTTGCAAGTTTGTACCAAGTTTGGTAGTGTTTTGGCGTGGACTTAGGAAGTTTGTACCAAGTTTGCAAGTGTTTTGGCGTGGTCTTAGGAAGTTTGTACCAAGTTTGGTAGTGTTTTGGCGTGGTCTTAGGAAGCTTGTACCAAGTTTGGTAGTGTTTTGGCGTGGTCTTAGGAAGTTTGTACCAAGTTTGCAAGTGTTTTGGCGTGATCTTAGGTAGTTTATACCAAGTTTGCAAGTGATTTGGCGTGGTCTTAGGAAGTTTGTACCAAGTTTGCAAGTGTTTTGGCGTGGTCTTAGGAAGTTTGTACCAAGTTTGCAAGTGTTTTGGCGTGGTCTTAGGAAGTTTGTACCAAGTTTGGTAGTGTTTTGGCGTGGTCTTAGGAAGTTTGTACCAAGTTTGCAAGTGTTTTGGCGTGGTCTTAGGAATTTTGTACCAAGTTTGGTAGTGTTTTGGCGTGGTCTTAGGAAGTTTGTACCAAGTTTGGTAGTGTTTTGGCGTGGTCTTTGGAAGTTTGTACCAAGTTTGCAAGTGTTTTGGCGTGGTCTTAGGAATGTTGTACCAAGTTTGGTAGTGTTTTTGCGTAGTCTTAGGAAGTTTGTACCAAGTTTGCAAGTGTTTTGGCGTGGTCTTAGGAATTTTGTACCAAGTTTGGTAGTGTTTTGGCGTGGTCTTAGGAATTTTGTACCAAGTTTGCAAGTGTTTTGGCGTGGTCTTAGGAATTTTTTACCAAGTTTGGTAGTGTTTTTGCGTGGTCTTAGGAAGTTTGTACCAAGTTTGCAAGTGTTTTGGCGTGATCTTTGGAAGTTTGTACCAAGTTTGCAAGTGTTTTGGCGTGGTCTTAGGAATTTTTTACCAAGTTTGGTAGTGTTTTGGCGTGGTCTTAGGAAGTTTGTACCAAGTTTGCAAGTGTTTTGGCGTGGTCTTAGGAAGTTTGTACCAAGTTTGCAAGTGTTTTGGCGTGGTCTTAGGAATTTTGTACCAAGTTTGGTAGTGTTTTGGCGTGGTCTTAGGAATGTTGTACCAAGTTTGGTAGTGTTTTGGCGTGGTGTTAGGAAGTTTATTCCAAGTTTGCAAGTGTTTTGGCGTGGTCTTAGGAAGTTTGTACCAAGTTTGCAAGTGTTTTGGCGTGGTGTTAGGAAGTTTGCACCAAGTTTGCAAGTGTTTTGGCGTGGTCTTAGGAATGTTGTACCAAGTTTGCAAGTGTTTTGGCGTGCTCTTAGGAAGTTTGTACCAAGTTTGCAAGTGTTTTGGCGTGGTCTTAGGAATTTTGTACCAAGTTTGGTAGTGTTTTGGCGTGGTGTTAGGAAGTTTGTACCAAGTTTGCAAGTGTTTTGGCGTGGTCTTAGGAATGTTGTACCAAGTTTGTAAGTGTTTTGGCGTGGTCTTAGGAAGTTTGTACCAAGTTTGCAAGTGTTTTGGCGTGGTCTTAGGAATTTTGTACCAAGTTTGGTAGTGTTTTGGCGTGGTCTTAGGAATTTTTTACCAAGTTTGGTAGTGTTTTGGCGTGGTCTTAGGAAGTTTGTACCAAGTTTGCAAGTGTTTTGGCGTGGTCTTAGGAATGTTGTACCAAGTTTTGTAGTGTTTTGGCGTGGTCTTAGGAATTTTGTACCAAGTTTGGTAGTGTTTTGGCGTGGTCTTAGGAAGTTTGTACCAAGTTTGCAAGTGTTTTGGCGTGGTGTTAGTAAGTTTGTACCAAGTTTGCAAGTGTTTTGGCGTGGTCTTAGGAATGTTGTACCAAGTTTGGTAGTGTTTTGGCGTGGTCTTAGGAAGTTTGTACCAAGTTTGTAAGTGTTTTGGCGTGGTCTTAGGAATTTTGTACCAAGTTTGTTACTGTTTTGGCGTGGACTTAGGAAGTTTGTACCAAGTTTGCAAGTGTTTTGGCGTGGACTTAGGAATTTTGTACCAAGTTTGGTAGTGTTTTGGCGTGGTCTTAGGAAGTTTGTACCAAGTTTGCAAGTGTTTTGGCGTGGTCTTTGGAAGTTTGTACCAAGTTTGCAAGTGTTTTGGCGTGGTCTTAGGATTTTTTTACCAAGTTTGGTAGTGTTTTGGCGTGGTCTTAGGAATTTTGTACCAAGTTTGGTAGTGTTTTGGCGTGGTGTTAGGAAGTTTGTACCAAGTTTGCAAGTGTTTTGGCGTGGTCTTAGGAATTTTTTACCAAGTTTGGTAGTGTTTTGGCGTGGTCTTAGGAAGTTTGTACCAAGTTTGCAAGTGTTTTGGCGTGGTCTTAGGAAAATTGTTCCAAGTTTGGTAGTGTTTTGGCGTGGTCTTAGGAAGTTTGTACCAAGTTTGCAAGTGTTTTGGCGTGGTCTTAGGAATTTTTTACCAAGTTTGGTAGTGTTTTGGCGTGGTCTTAGGAATTTTGTACCAAGTTTGCAAGTGTTTTGGCGTGGTGTTAGGAAGTTTGTACCAAGTTTGCAAGTGTTTTGGCGTGGTCTTAGGAATTTTTTACCAAGTTTGGTAGTGTTTTGGCGTGGTCTTAGGAAGTTTTTACCAAGTTTGCAAGTGTTTTGGCGTGGTCTTTGGAAGTTTGTACCAAGTTTGCAAGTGTTTTGGCGTGGTGTTAGGAATTTTTTACCAAGTTTGGTAGTGTTTTGGCGTGGTCTTAGGAAGTTTGTACCAAGTTTGCAAGTGTTTTGGCGTGGTCTTTGGAAGTTTGTACCAAATTTGGTAGTGTTTTGGCGTGGTCTTAGGAAGTTTGTACCAAGTTTGCAAGTGTTTTGGCGTGGTCTTAGGAATTTTTTACCAAGCTTGGTAGTGTCTGGCGTGGTCTTAGGAATTTTGTACCAAGTTTGGTAGTGTTTTGGCGTGGTCTAAGGAAGTTTGTACCAAGTTTGCAAGTGTTTTGGCGTGGTCTTAGGAATTTTTTACCAAGTTTGGTAGTGTTTTGGCGTGGTCTTAGGAATTTTGTACCAAGTTTGCAAGTGTTTTGGCGTGGTGTTAGGAAGTTTGTACCAAGTTTGCAAGTGTTTTGGCGTGGTCTTAGGAATTTTTTACCAAGTTTGGTAGTGTTTTGGCGTGGTCTTAGGAAGTTTGTACCAAGTTTGCAAGTGTTTTGGCGTGGTCTTAGGTATTTTTTACCAAGTTTGGTAGTGTTTTGGCGTGGTCTTAGGAATTTTGTACCAAGTTTGCAAGTGTTTTGGCGTGGTGTTAGGAAGTTTGTACCAAGTTTTCAAGTGTTTTGGCGTGGTCCTTGGAAGTTTGTACCAAGTTTGCAAGTGTTTTGGCGTGGTCTTAGGAATTTTGTACCAAGTTTGGTAGTGTTTTGGCGTGGTGTTAGGAAGTTTGTACCAAGTTTGCAAGTGTTTTGGCGTGGTCTTAGGAATTTTTTACCAAGTTTGGTAGTGTTTTGGCGTGGTCTTAGGAAGTTTGTACCAAGTTTGCAAGTGTTTTGGCGTGGTCTTAGGAATTTTGTACCAAGTTTGGTAGTGTTTTGGCGTGGTCTTAGGAAGTTTGTACCAAGTTTGCAAGTGTTTTGGCGTGGTCTTAGGTATTTTTTACCAAGTTTGGTAGTGTTTTGGCGTGGTCTTAGGAAGTTTGTACCAAGTTTTCAAGTGTTTTGGCGTGGTCCTTGGAAGTTTGTACCAAGTTTGCAAGTGTTTTGGCGTGGTCTTAGGAATTTTGTACCAAGTTTGGTAGTGTTTTGGCGTGGTGTTAGGAAGTTTGTACCAAGTTTGCAAGTGTTTTGGCGTGGTCTTAGGAATTTTGTACCAAGTTTGGTAGGGTTTTGGCGTGGTGTTAGGAAGTTTGTACCAGGTTTGGTAGTGTTTTGGCGTGGTGTTAGGAAGTTTGTACCAAGTTTGCAAGTGTTTTGGCGTGGTCTTAGGAATCTTTTACCAAGTTTGGTAGTGTTTTGGCGTGGTCTTAGGAAGTTTGTACCAAGTTTGCAAGTGTTTTGGCGTGGTCCTTGGAAGTTTGTACCAAGTTTGGTAGTGTTTTGGCGTGGTCTTAGAAAGTTTGTACCAAGTTTGCAAGTGTTTTGGCGTGGTCTTAGGAATTTTTTACCAAGTTTGGTAGTGTTTTGGCGTGGTCTTAGGAATTTTGTACCAAGTTTGGTAGTGTTTTGGCGTGGTCTTAGGAAGTTTGTACCAAGTTTGCAAGTGTTTTGGCGTGGTCTTAGGAATTTTTTACCAAGTTTGGTAGTGTTTTGGCGTGGTCTTAGTAATTTTGTACCAAGTTTGGTAGTGTTTTGGCGTGGTGTTAGGAAGTTTGTACCAAGTTTGCAAGTGTTTTGGCGTGGTCTTAGGAATTTTGTACCAAGTTTGGTAGTGTTTTGGCGTGGTCTTAGGAAGTTTGTACCAAGTTTGCAAGTGTTTTGGCGTGGTCTTAGGAATTTTTTACCAAGTTTGGTAGTGTTTTGGCGTGGTCTTAGGAAGTTTGTACCAAGTTTGCAAGTGTTTTGGCGTGGTCTTAGGAATTTTGTACCAAGTTTGGTAGTGTTTTGGCGTGGTCTTAGGAAGTTTGTACCAAGTTTGCAAGTGTTTTGGCGTGGTCTTAGGAATTTTTTACCAAGTTTGGTAGTGTTTTGGCGTGGTCTTAGGAAGTTTGTACCAAGTTTGCAAGTGTTTTGGCGTGGTCTTAGGAATTTTGTACCAAGTTTGGTAGTGTTTTGGCGTGGTCTTAGGAATTTTGTACCAAGTTTGCAAGTGTTTTGGCGTGGTCTTTGGAAGTTTGTACCAAGTTTGCAAGTGTTTTAGCGTGGTCTTAGGAATTTTGTACCAAGTTTGGTAGGGTTTTGGCGTGGTGTTAGGAAGTTTGTTCCAAGTTTGGTAGTGTTTTGGCGTGGTGTGAGGAAGTTTGTACCAAGTTTGCAAGTGTTTTGGCGTGGTCTTAGGAATGTTGTACCAAGTTTGCAAGTGTTTTGGCGTGGTCTTAGGAAGTTTGTACCAAGTTTGCAAGTGTTTTGGCGTGGTCTTTGGAAGTTTGTACCAAGTTTGGTAGTGTTTTGGCGTGGTCTTAGGAAGTTTGTACCAAGTTTGCAAGTGTTTTGGCGTGGTCTTAGGAATTTTTTACCAAGTTTGGTAGTGTTTTGGCGTGGTCTTAGGGAGTTTGTACCAAGTTTGGTAGTGTTTTGGCGTGGTCTTAGGAATTTTTTACCAAGTTTGCAAGTGTTTTGGCGTGGTCTTAGGAATTTTTTACCAAGTTTGGTAGTGTTTTGGCGTGGTCTTAGGAAGTTTGTACCAAGTTTGCAAGTGTTTTGGCGTGGTCTTAGGAATTTTGTACCAAGTTTGGTAGTGTTTTGGCGTGGTCTTAGGAAGTTTGTACCAAGTTTGCAAGTGTTTTGGCGTGGTCTTTGGAAGTTTGTACCAAGTTTGCAAGTGTTTTGGCGTGGTCTTAGGAATTTTATACCAAGTTTGGTAGTGTTTTGGCGTGGTCTTAGGAATTTTGTACCAAGTTTGGTAGTGTTTTGGCGTGGTGTTAGGAAGTTTGTACCAAGTTTGCAAGTGTTTTGGCGTGGTCTTAGGAATTTTTTACCAAGTTTGGTAGTGTTTTGGCGTGGTCTTAGGAAGTTTGTACCAAGTTTGCAAGTGTTTTGGCGTGGTCTTAGGAATTTTGTACCAAGTTTGGTAGTGTTTTGGCGTGGTCTTAGGAAGTTTGTACCAAGTTTGCAAGTGTTTTGGCGTGGTCTTAGGAATTTTTTACCAAGTTTGGTAGTGTTTTGGCGTGGTCTTAGGAAGTTTGTACCAAGTTTGCAAGTGTTTTGGCGTGGTCTTAGGAATTTTTTACCAAGTTTGGTAGTGTTTTGGCGTGGTCTTAGGAAGTTTGTACCAAGTTTGCAAGTGTTTTGGCGTGGTCTTTGGAAGTTTGTACCAAGTTTGCAAGTGTTTTGGCGTGGTCTTAGGAATTTTTTACCAAGTTTGGTAGTGTTTTGGCGTGGTCTTAGGAAGTTTGTACCAAGTTTGCAAGTGTTTTGGCGTGGTCTTAGGAATTTTTTACCAAGTTTGGTAGTGTTTTGGCGTGGTCTTAGGAAGTTTGTACCAAGTTTGCAAGTGTTTTGGCGTGGTCTTTGGAAGTTTGTACCATGTTTGCAAGTGTTTTGGCGTGGTCTTAGGAATTATTTACCAAGTTTGGTAGTGTTTTGGCGTGGTCTTAGGAAGTTTGTTCCAAGTTTGCAAATGTTTTGGCGTGGTCTTTGGAAGTTTGTACCAAGTTTGGTAGTGTTTTGGCGTGGTCTTAGGAATTTTGTACCAAGTTTGGTAGTGTTTTGGCGTGGTCTTAGGAAGTTTGTACCAAGTTTGCAAGTGTTTTGGCGTGGTCTTAGGAATTTTTTACCAAGTTTGGTAGTGTTTTGGCGTGGTCTTAGGAATTTTGTACCGAGTTTGGTAGTGTTTTGGCGTGGTGTTAGGAAGTTTGTACTAAGTTTGCAAGTGTTTTGGCGTGGTCTTAGGAATTTTTTACCAAGTTTGGTAGTGTTTTGTCGTGGTCTTAGGAAGTTTGTACCAAGTTTGCAATTGTTTTGGCGTGGTCTTACGAATTTTGTACCAAGTTTGGTAGTGTTTTGGCGTGGTCTTAGGAAGTTTGTACCAAGTTTGCAAATGTTTTGGCGTGGTCTTAGGAATTTTTTACCAAGTTTGGTAGTGTTTTGGCGTGGTCTTAGGAATTTTGTACCAATTTTGCAAGTGTTTTGGCGTGGTGTTAGGAAGTTTGTACCAAGTTTGCAAGTGTTTTGGCGTGGTCTTAGGAATTTTTTACCAAGTTTGGTAGTGTTTTGGCGTGGTCTTAGGGAGTTTGTACCAATTTGGTAGTGTTTTGGCGTGGTCTCAGGAATTTTGTACCAAGTTTGGTAGTGTTTTGGCGTGGTCTTAGGAAGTTTGTACCAAGTTTGCAAGTGTTTTGGCGTGGTCTTAGGAATTTTGTACCAAGTTTGCAAGTGCTTTGGCGTGGTCTTAGGAATTTTGTACCAAGTTTGCAAGTGTTTTGGCGTGGTCTTAGAAAGTTTGTACCAAGTTTGCAAGTGTTTTGGCGTGGTTTTAGGAAGTTTGTACCAAGTTTGGTAGTGTTTTGGCGTAGTCTTAGGAAGTTTGTACCAAGTTTGCAAGTGTTTTGGCGTGGTCTTAGGAAGTTTGTACCAAGTTTGCAAGTGTTTTGGCGTGGTCTTAGGAAGTTTGTTCCAAGTTTGGTAGTGTTTTGGCGTGGTGTTAGGAAGTTTGTACCAAGTTTGCAAGTGTTTTGGCGTGGTTTTAGGAATTTTGTACCAAGTTTGCAAGTGTTTTGGCGTGGTCTTTGCAAGTTTGTACCAAGTTTGGTAGTGTTTTGGCGTGGACTTAGGAAGTTTGTACCAAGTTTGCAAGTGTTTTGGCGTGGTCTTAGGAAGTTTGTACCAAGTTTGGTAGTGTTTTGGCGTGGTCTTAGGAAGCTTGTACCAAGTTTGGTAGTGTTTTGGCGTGGTCTTAGGAAGTTTGTACCAAGTTTGCAAGTGTTTTGGCGTGATCTTAGGTAGTTTATACCAAGTTTGCAAGTGATTTGGCGTGGTCTTAGGAAGTTTGTACCAAGTTTGCAAGTGTTTTGGCGTGGTCTTAGGAAGTTTGTACCAAGTTTGCAAGTGTTTTGGCGTGGTCTTTGGAAGTTTGTACCAAGTTTGGTAGTGTTTTGGCGTGGTCTTAGGAAGTTTGTACCAAGTTTGCAAGTGTTTTGGCGTGGTCTTAGGAATTTTGTACCAAGTTTGGTAGTGTTTTGGCGTGGTCTTAGGAAGTTTGTACCAAGTTTGGTAGTGTTTTGGCGTGGTCTTTGGAAGTTTGTACCAAGTTTGCAAGTGTTTTGGCGTGGTCTTAGGAATGTTGTACCAAGTTTGGTAGTGTTTTTTCGTAGTCTTAGGAAGTTTGTACCAAGTTTGCAAGTGTTTTGGCGTGGTCTTAGGAATTTTGTACCAAGTTTGGTAGTGTTTTGGCGTGGTCTTAGGAATTTTGTACCAAGTTTGCAAGTGTTTTGGCGTGGTCTTAGGAATTTTTTACCAAGTTTGGTAGTGTTTTGGCGTGGTCTTAGGAAGTTTGTACCAAGTTTGCAAGTGTTTTGGCGTGATCTTTGGAAGTTTGTACCAAGTTTGCAAGTGTTTTGGCGTGGTCTTAGGAATTTTTTACCAAGTTTGGTAGTGTTTTGGCGTGGTCTTAGGAAGTTTGTACCAAGTTTGCAAGTGTTTTGGCGTGGTCTTAGGAATTTTTTACCAAGTTTGGTAGTGTTTTGGCGTGGTCTTAGGAAGTTTGTACCAAGTTTGCAAGTGTTTTGGCGTGGTCTTTGGAAGTTTGTAGCATGTTTGCAAGTGTTTTGGCGTGGTCTTAGGAATTTTTTACCAAGTTTGGTAGTGTTTTGGCGTGGTCTTAGGAAGTTTGTTCCAAGTTTGCAAATGTTTTGGCGTGGTCTTTGGAAGTTTGTACCAAGTTTGGTAGTGTTTTGGCGTGGTCTTAGGAAGTTTGTACCAAGTTTGCAAGTGTTTTGGCGTGGTCTTTGGAATTTTTTACCAAGTTTGGTAGTGTTTTGGCGTGGTCTTAGGAATTTTGTACCAAGTTTGGTAGTGTTTTGGCGTGGTCTTAGGAAGTTTGTACCAAGTTTGCAAGTGTTTTGGCGTGGTCTTAGGAAGTTTGTACCAAGTTTGCAAGTGTTTTGGCGTGGTCTTTGGAAGTTTGTACCAAGTTTGGTAGTGTTTTGGCGTGGTCTTAGGAAGTTTGTACCAAGTTTGCAAGTGTTTTGGCGTGGTCTTTGGAAGTTTGTAGCATGTTTGCAAGTGTTTTGGCGTGGTCTTAGGAATTTTTTACCAAGTTTGGTAGTGTTTTGGCGTGGTCTTAGGAAGTTTGTTCCAAGTTTGCAAATGTTTTGGCGTGGTCTTTGGAAGTTTGTACCAAGTTTGGTAGTGTTTTGGCGTGGTCTTAGGAAGTTTGTACCAAGTTTGCAAGTGTTTTGGCGTGGTCTTTGGAATTTTTTACCAAGTTTGGTAGTGTTTTGGCGTGGTCTTAGGAATTTTGTACCAAGTTTGGTAGTGTTTTGGCGTGGTCTTAGGAAGTTTGTACCAAGTTTGCAAGTGTTTTGGCGTGGTCTTAGGAATTTTGTACCAAGTTTGGTAGTGTTTTGGCGTGGTGTTAGGAAGTTTGTACTAAGTTTGCAAGTGTTTTGGCGTGGTCTTAGGAATTTTTTACCAAGTTTGGTAGTGTTTTGGCGTGGTCTTAGGAAGTTTGTACCAAGTTTGCAAGTGTTTTGGCGTGGTCTTAGGAATTTTGTACCAAGTTTGGTAGTGTTTTGGCGTGGTCTTAGGGAGTTTGTACCAAGTTTGGTAGTGTTTTGGCGTGGTCTTAGGAATTTTTTACCAAGTTTGCAAGTGTTTTGGCGTGGTCTTAGGAATTTTTTACCAAGTTTGGTAGTGTTTTGGCGTGGTCTTAGGAAGTTTGTACCAAGTTTGTTACTGTTTTGGCGTGGACTTAGGAAGTTTGTACCAAGTTTGTTACTGTTTTGGCGTGGACTTAGGAAGTTTGTACCAAGTTTGGTGCTGTTTTGGCGTGGACTTAGGAAGTTTGTACCAAGTTTGTTACTGTTTTGGCGTGGACTTAGGAAGTTTGTACCAAGTTTGGTAGTGTTTTGGCGTGGTCTTAGGAAGTTTGTACCAAGTTTGCAAGTGTTTTGGCGTGGTCTTAGGAATTTTTTACCAAGTTTGGTAGTGTTTTGGCGTGGTCTTAGGAAGTTTGTACCAAGTTTGTTACTGTTTTGGCGTGGTCTTAGGAAGTTTGTACCAAGTTTGCAAGTGTTTTGGCGTGGTCTTTGGAATTTTTTACCAAGTTTGGTAGTGTTTTGGCGTGGTCTTAGGAATTTTGTACCAAGTTTGGTAGTGTTTTGGCGTGGTCTTAGGAAGTTAGTACCAAGTTTGGTAGTGTTTTGGCGTGGTCTTTGGAAGTTTGTACCAAGTTTGCAAGTGTTTTGGCGTGGTCTTAGGAATGTTGTACCAAGTTTGGTAGTGTTTTGGCGTAGTCTTAGGAAGTTTGTACCAAGTTTGCAAGTGTTTTGGCGTGGTCTTAGGAATTTTGTACCAAGTTTGGTAGTGTTTTGGCGTGGTCTTAGGAAGTTTGTACCAAGTTTGCAAGTGTTTTGGCGTGGTCTTAGGAATTTTGTACCAAGTTTGGTAGTGTTTTGGCGTGGTCTTAGGAAGTTTGTACCAAGTTTGCAAGTGTTTTGGCGTGGTCTTTGGAAGTTTGTACCAAGTTTGCAAGTGTTTTGGCGCGGTATTAGGAATTTTATACCAAGTTTGGTAGTGTTTTGGCGTGGTCTTAGGAATTTTGTACCAAGTTTGGTAGTGTTTTGGCGTGGTGTTAGGAAGTTTGTACCAAGTTTGCAAGTGTTTTGGCGTGGTCTTAGGAATTTTTTACCAAGTTTGGTAGTGTTTTGGCGTGGTCTTAGGAAGTTTGTACCAAGTTTGCAAGTGTTTTGGCGTGGTCTTAGGAATTTTGTACCAAGTTTGGTAGTGTTTTGGCGTGGTCTTAGGAAGTTTGTACCAAGTTTGCAAGTGTTTTGGCGTGGTCTTAGGAATTTTTTACCAAGTTTGGTAGTGTTTTGGCGTGGTCTTAGGAAGTTT
Organism: Anopheles atroparvus; assembly: GCA_914969975.1. Lineage (NCBI taxonomy): Eukaryota > Metazoa > Arthropoda > Insecta > Diptera > Culicidae > Anopheles > Anopheles atroparvus. The sequence goes on from CAJZCY010000011.1 coordinate 806,737, forward strand.
GTACCAAGTTTGCAAGTGTTTTGGCGTTGTCTTAGGAATTTTTTACCAAGTTTGGTAGTGTTTTGGCGTGGTCTTAGGAAGTTTGTACCAAGTTTGCAAGTGTTTTGGCGTGGTCTTTGGAAGTTTGTACCAAGTTTGCAAGTGTTTTGGCGTGGTCTTAGGAATTTTTTACCAAGTTTGGTAGTGTTTTGGCGTGGTCTTAGGAAGTTTGTACCAAGTTTGCAAGTGTTTTGGCGTGGTCTTAGGAATTTTTTACCAAGTTTGGTAGTGTTTTGGCGTGGTCTTAGGAAGTTTGTACCAAGTTTGCAAGTGTTTTGGCGTTGTCTTAGGAATTTTTTACCAAGTTTGGTAGTGTTTTGGCGTGGTCTTAGGAAGTTTGTACCAAGTTTGCAAGTGTTTTGGCGTGGTCTTTGGAATTTTTTACCAAGTTTGGTAGTGTTTTGGCGTGGTCTTAGGAATTTTGTACCAAGTTTGGTAGTGTTTTGGCGTAGTCTTAGGAAGTTTGTACCAAGTTTGCAAGTGTTTTGGCGTGGTCTTAGGAATTTTTTACCAAGTTTGGTAGTGTTTTGGCGTGGTCTTAGGAATTTTGTACCAAGTTTGGTAGTGTTTTGGCGTGGTGTTAGGAAGTTTGTACTAAGTTTGCAAGTGTTTTGGCGTGGTCTTAGGAATTTTTTACCAAGTTTGGTAGTGTTTTGTCGTGGTCTTAGGAAGTTTGTACCAAGTTTGCAATTGTTTTGGCGTGGTCTTAGGAATTTTGTACCAAGTTTGGTAGTGTTTTGGCGTGGTCTTAGGAAGTTTGTACCATGTTTGCAAATGTTTTGGCGTGGTCTTAGGAATTTTTTACCAAGTTTGGTAGTGTTTTGGCGTGGTCTTAGGAATTTTGTACCAATTTTGCAAGTGTTTTGGCGTGGTGTTAGGAAGTTTGTACCAAGTTTGCAAGTGTTTTGGCGTGGTCTTAGGAATTTTTTACCAAGTTTGGTAGTGTTTTGGCGTGGTCTTAGGGAGTTTGTACCAAGTTTGGTAGTGTTTTGGCGTAGTCTTAGGAAGTTTGTACCAAGTTTGCAAGTGTTTTGGCGTGGTCTTAGGAAGTTTGTACCAAGTTTGCAAGTGTTTTGGCGTGGTTTTAGGAAGTTTGTACCAAGTTTGGTAGTGTTTTGGCGTGGACTTAGGAAGTTTGTACCAAGTTTGCAAGTGTTTTGGCGTGGTTTTAGGAATTTTGTACCAAGTTTGCAAGTGTTTTGGCGTGGTCTTTGGAAGTTTGTACCAAGTTTGGTAGTGTTTTGGCGTGGACTTAGGAAGTTTGTACCAAGTTTGCAAGTGTTTTGGCGTGGTCTTAGGAAGTTTGTACCAAGTTTGGTAGTGTTTTGGCGTGGTCTTAGGAAGCTTGTACCAAGTTTGGTAGTGTTTTGGCGTGGTCTTAGGAATTTTGTACCAAGTTTGGTAGTGTTTTGGCGTGGTCTTAGGAATTTTGTACCAAGTTTGGTAGTGTTTTGGCGTGGTCTTAGGAAGTTTGTACCAAGTTTGCAAGTGTTTTGGCGTGGTCTTAGGAATTTTTTACCAAGTTTGGTAGTGTTTTGGCGTGGTCTTAGGAAGTTTGTACCAAGTTTGCAAGTGTTTTGGCGTGGTCTTAGGAATGTTGTACCAAGTTTGGTAGTGTTTTGGCGTAGTCTTAGGAAGTTTGTACCAAGTTTGCAAGTGTTTTGGCGTGGTCTTAGGAATTTTGTACCAAGTTTGGTAGTGTTTTGGCGTGGTCTTAGGAATTTTGTACCAAGTTTGCAAGTGTTTTGGCGTGGTCTTAGGAATTTTTTACCAAGTTTGGTAGTGTTTTGGCGTGGTCTTAGGAAGTTTGTACCAAGTTTGCAAGTGTTTTGGCGTGGTCTTAGGAATGTTGTACCAAGTTTGCAAGTGTTTTGGCGTGGTCCTAGGAATGTTGTACCAAGTTTGCAAGTGTTTTGGCGTGGTCTTAGGAAGTTTGTACCAAGTTTGGTAGTGTTTTGGCGTGGTCTTAGGAAGTTTGTACCAAGTTTGCAAGTGTTTTGGCGTGATCTTAGGTAGTTTATACCAAGTTTGCAAGTGATTTGGCGTGGTCTTAGGAAGTTTGTACCAAGTTTGCAAGTGTTTTGGCGTGGTCTTAGGAAGTTTGTATCAAGTTTGCAAGTGTTTTGGCGTGGTCTTAGGAAGTTTGTACCAAGTTTGGTAGTGTTTTGGCGTGGTCTTAGGAAGTTTGTACCAAGTTTGCAAGTGTTTTGGCGTGGTCTTAGAAATTTTGTACCAAGTTTGGTAGTGTTTTGGCGTGGTCTTAGGAAGTTTGTACCAAGTTTGGTAGTGTTTTGGCGTGGTCTTTGGAAGTTTGTACCAAGTTTGCAAGTGTTTTGGCGTGGTCTTAGGAATGTTGTACCAAGTTTGGTAGTGTTTTGGCGTAGTCTTAGGAAGTTTGTACCAAGTTTGCAAGTGTTTTGGCGTGGTCTTAGGAATTTTGTACCAAGTTTGGTAGTGTTTTGGCGTGGTCTTAGGAATTTTGTACCAAGTTTGCAAGTGTTTTGGCGTGGTCTTAGGAATTTTTTACCAAGTTTGGTAGTGTTTTGGCGTGGTCTTAGGAAGTTTGTACCAAGTTTGCAAGTGTTTTGGCGTGGTCTTAGGAATGTTGTACCAAGTTTGCAAGTGTTTTGGCGTGGTCCTAGGAATGTTGTACCAAGTTTGCAAGTGTTTTGGCGTGGTCTTAGGAAGTTTGTACCAAGTTTGGTAGTGTTTTGGCGTGGTCTTAGGAAGTTTGTACCAAGTTTGCAAGTGTTTTGGCGTGGTCTTAGGAATTTTTTACCAAGTTTGGTAGTGTTTTGGCGTGGTGTTAGGAATTTTGTACCAAGTTTGGTAGTGTTTTGGCGTGGTGTTAGGAAGTTTGTACCAAGTTTGCAAGTGTTTTGGCGTGGTCTTAGGAATTTTTTACCAAGTTTGGTAGTGTTTTGGCGTGGTCTTAGGAAGTTTGTACCAAGTTTGAAAGTGTTTTGGCGTGGTCTTAGGAAGTTTGTACCAAGTTTGGTAGTGTTTTGGCGTGGTGTTAGGAAGTTTGTACCAAGTTTGGTAGTGTTTTGGCGTGGTCTTAGGAATGTTGTACCAAGTTTGCAAGTGTTTTGGCGTGGTCTTAGGAATTTTTTACCAAGTTTGGTAGTGTTTTGGCGTGGTCTTAGGAATTTATTACCAAGTTTGGTAGTGTTTTGGGTGGTCTTAGGAATTTTGTACCAAGTTTGGTAGTGTTTTGGCGTGGTCTTAGGAAGTTAGTACCAAGTTTGGTAGTGTTTTGGCGTGGTCTTTGGAAGTTTGTACCAAGTTTGCAAGTGTTTTGGCGTGGACTTAGGAAGTTTGTACCAAGTTTGCAAGTGTTTTGGCGTGGTCTTAGGAATTTTTTACCAAGTTTGGTAGTGTTTTGGCGTGGTCTTAGGAAGTTTGTACCAAGTTTGCAAGTGTTTTGGCGTGGTCTTAGGAAGTTTGTACCAGGTTTGCAAGTGTTTTGGCGTGGTCTTAAGAAGTTTGTACCAAGTTTGCAAGTGTTTTGGCGTGGTCTTAGGAAGTTTGTACCAAGTTTGCAAGTGTTTTGGCGTGGTCTTAGGAATTTTTTACCAAGTTTGCAAGTGTTTTGGCGTGGTCTTAGGAATTTCTTACCAAGTTTGGTAGTGTTTTGGCGTGATGTTAGGAAGTTTGTACCAGGTTTGCAAGTGTTTTGGCGTGGTCTTTGGAAGTTTGTACCAAGTTTGCAAGTGTTTTGGCGTGGTCTTAGGAATTTTGTACCAAGTTTGGTAGTGTTTTGGCGTGGTGTTAGGAAGTTTGTACCAAGTTTGCAAGTGTTTTGGCGTGGTCTTAGGAATTTTTTACCAAGTTTGCAAGTGTTTTGGCGTGGTCTTAGGAATTTTTTACCAAGTTTGGTAGTGTTTTGGCGTGGTGTTAGGAAGTTTGTACCAAGTTTACAAGTGTTTTGGCGTGGTCTTAGGAATTTTTTACCAAGTTTGCAAGTGTTTTGGCGTGGTCTTAGGAAGTTTGTACCAAGCTTGCAAGTGTTTTGGCGTGGTCTTAGGAATGTTGTACCAAGTTTGCAAGTGTTTTGGCGTGGTCTTAGGAATGTTGTAGCAAGTTTGCAAGTGTTTTGGCGTGGTCTTAGGAATTTTTTACCAAGTTTGGTAGTGTTTTGGCGTGGTCTTAGGAATTTTGTACCAAGTTTGATAGTGTTTTGGCGTGGTGTTAGGAAGTTTGTACCAAGTTTGCAAGTGTTTTGGCGTGGTCTTAGGAATTTTGTACCAAGTTTGGTAGTGTTTTGGCGTGGTCTTAGGAAGTTTGTACCAAGTTTGCAAGTGTTTTGGCGTGGTCTTAGGAATTTTGTACCAAGTTTGGTAGTGTTTTGGCGTGGTCTTAGGAATGTTGTACCAAGTTTGGTAGTGTTTTGGCGTGGTGTTAGGAAGTTTGTACCAAGTTTGCAAGTGTTTTGGCGTGGTCTTAGGAATTTTGTACCAAGTTTGGTAGTGTTGTGGCGTAGTGTTAGGAAGTTTGTACCAAGTTTGCAAGTGTTTTGGCGTGGTCTTAGGAATTTTGTACCAAGTTTGGTAGTGTTTTGGCGTGGTGTTAGGAAGTTTGTACCAAGTTTGGTAGTGTTTTGGCGTGGTGTTAGGAAGTTTGTACCAAGTTTGCAAGTGTTTTGACGTGGTCTTAGGAATTTTTTACCAAGTTTGCAAGTGTTTTGGCGTGGTCTTAGGAAGTTTGTACCATGTTTGCAAGTGTTTTGGCGTGGTCTTAGGAAGTTTGTACCAAGTTTGCAAGTGTTTTGGCGTGGTCTTAGGATTTTTTTACCAAGTTTGGTAGTGTTTTGGCGTGGTGTTAGGAAGTTTGTACCAAGTTTGGTAGTGTTTTGGCGTGGTGTTAGGAAGTTTGTACCAAGTTTGCAAGTGTTTTGGCGTGGTTTAAGGAATTTTGTACCAAGTTTGCAAGTGTTTTGGCGTGGTCTTTGGAAGTTTGTACCAAGTTTGGTAGTGTTTTGGCGTGGACTTAGGAAGTTTGTACCAAGTTTGCAAGTGTTTTGGCGTGGTCTTAGGAAGTTTGTACCAAGTTTGGTAGTGTTTTGGCGTGGTCTTAGGAAGCTTGTACCAAGTTTGGTAGTGTTTTGGCGTGGTCTTAGGAAGTTTGTACCAAGTTTGCAAGTGTTTTGGCGTGATCTTAGGTAGTTTATACCAAGTTTGCAAGTGATTTGGCGTGGTCTTAGGAAGTTTGTACCAAGTTTGCAAGTGTTTTGGCGTGGTCTTAGGAATTTTTTACCAAGTTTGGTAGTGTTTTGGCGTGGTCTTAGGAATTTTGTACCAAGTTTGATAGTGTTTTGGCGTGGTGTTAGGAAGTTTGTACCAAGTTTGCAAGTGTTTTGGCGTGGTCTTAGGAATTTTGTACCAAGTTTGGTAGTGTTTTGGCGTGGTCTTAGGAAGTTTGTACCAAGTTTGCAAGTGTTTTGGCGTGGTCTTAGGAATTTTGTACCAAGTTTGGTAGTGTTTTGGCGTGGTGTTAGGAAGTTTGTACCAAGTTTGCAAGTGTTTTGGCGTGGTCTTAGGAATTTTGTACCAAGTTTGGTAGTGTTTTGGCGTGGTGTTAGGAAGTTTGTACCAAGTTTGGTAGTGTTTTGGCGTGGTGTTAGGAAGTTTGTACCAAGTTTGCAAGTGTTTTGACGTGGTCTTAGGAATTTTTTACCAAGTTTGCAAGTGTTTTGGCGTGGTCTTAGGAAGTTTGTACCATGTTTGCAAGTGTTTTGGCGTGGTCTTAGGAAGTTTGTACCAAGTTTGCAAGTGTTTTGGCGTGGTCTTAGGATTTTTTTACCAAGTTTGGTAGTGTTTTGGCGTGGTGTTAGGAAGTTTGTACCAAGTTTGGTAGTGTTTTGGCGTGGTGTTAGGAAGTTTGTACCAAGTTTGCAAGTGTTTTGGCGTGGTTTAAGGAATTTTGTACCAAGTTTGCAAGTGTTTTGGCGTGGTCTTTGGAAGTTTGTACCAAGTTTGGTAGTGTTTTGGCGTGGACTTAGGAAGTTTGTACCAAGTTTGCAAGTGTTTTGGCGTGGTCTTAGGAAGTTTGTACCAAGTTTGCAAGTGTTTTGGCGTGGTCTTAGGAATTTTTTACCAAGTTTGCAAGTGTTTTGGCGTGGTCTTAGGAATTTCTTACCAAGTTTGGTAGTGTTTTGGCGTGATCTTAGGAAGTTTGTACCAGGTTTGCAAGTGTTTTGGCGTGATCTTTGGAAGTTTGTACCAAGTTTGCAAGTGTTTTGGCGTGGTCTTAGGAATTTTGTACCAAGTTTGGTAGTGTTTTGGCGTGGTGTTAGGAAGTTTGTACCAAGTTTGCAAGTGTTTTGGCGTGGTCTTAGGAATTTTGTACCAAGTTTGGTAGTGTTTTGGCGTGGTGTTAGGAAGTTTGTACCAAGTTTGCAAGTGTTTTGGCGTGGTCTTAGGAATTTTGTACCAAGTTTGGTAGTGTTTTGGCGTGGTCTTAGGAAGTTTGTACCAAGTTTGCAAGTGTTTTGACGTGGTCTTAGGAATTTTTTACCAAGTTTGCAAGTGTTTTGGCGTGGTCTTAGGAAGTTTGTACCATGTTTGCAAGTGTTTTGGCGTGGTCTTAGGAAGTTTGTACCAAGTTTGCAAGTGTTTTGGCGTGGTCTTAGGATTTTTTTACCAAGTTTGGTAGTGTTTTGGCGTGGTGTTAGGAAGTTTGTACCAAGTTTGGTAGTGTTTTGGCGTGGTGTTAGGAAGTTTGTACCAAGTTTGCAAGTGTTTTGGCGTGGTTTAAGGAATTTTGTACCAAGTTTGCAAGTGTTTTGGCGTGGTCTTTGGAAGTTTGTACCAAGTTTGGTAGTGTTTTGGCGTGGACTTAGGAAGTTTGTACCAAGTTTGCAAGTGTTTTGGCGTGGTCTTAGGAAGTTTGTACCAAGTTTGCAAGTGTTTTGGCGTGGTCTTAGGAATTTTTTACCAAGTTTGCAAGTGTTTTGGCGTGGTCTTAGGAATTTCTTACCAAGTTTGGTAGTGTTTTGGCGTGATCTTAGGAAGTTTGTACCAGGTTTGCAAGTGTTTTGGCGTGGTCTTTGGAAGTTTGTACCAAGTTTGCAAGTGTTTTGGCGTGGTCTTAGGAATTTTGTACCAAGTTTGGTAGTGTTTTGGCGTGGTGTTAGGAAGTTTGTACCAAGTTTGCAAGTGTTTTGGCGTGGTCTTAGGAATTTTTTACCAAGGTTGGTAGTGTTTTGGCGTGGTCTTAGGAAGTTTGTACCAAGTTTGGTAGTGTTTTGGCGTGGTGTTAGGAAGTTTGTACCAAGTTTGCAAGTGTTTTGGCGTGGTCTTAGGAAGTTTGTACCAAGTTTGCAAGTGTTTTGGCGTGGTCTTTGGAAGTTGGTTCCAAGTTTGCAAGTGTTTTGGCGTGGTGTTAGGAAGTTTGTACCAAGTTTGCAAGTGTTTTGGCGTGGTCTTAGGAATTTTTTACCAAGTTTGGTAGTGTTTTGGCGTGGTCTTAGGGAGTTTGTACCAATTTGGTAGTGTTTTGGCGTGGTCTCAGGAATTTTGTACCAAGTTTGGTAGTGTTTTGGCGTGGTCTTAGGAAGTTTGTACCAAGTTTGCAAGTGTTTTGGCGTGGTCTTAGGAATTTTGTACCAAGTTTGCAAGTGCTTTGGCGTGGTCTTAGGATTTTTTTACCAAGTTTGGTAGTGTTTTGGCGTGGTGTTAGGAAGTTTGTACCAAGTTTGGTAGTGTTTTGGCGTGGTGTTAGGAAGTTTGTACCAAGTTTGCAAGTGTTTTGGCGTGGTTTAAGGAATTTTGTACCAAGTTTGCAAGTGTTTTGGCGTGGTCTTTGGAAGTTTGTACCAAGTTTGGTAGTGTTTTGGCGTGGTGTTAGGAAGTTTGTACCAAGTTTGCAAGTGTTTTGGCGTGGTCTTAGGAAGTTTGTACCAAGTTTGCAAGTGTTTTGGTGTGGTCTTTGGAAGTTGGTTCCAAGTTTGCAAGTGTTTTGGCGTGGTGTTAGGAAGTTTGTACCAAGTTTGCAAGTGTTTTGGCGTGGTCTTAGGAATGTTGTTCCAAGTTTGCAAGTGTTTTGGCGTGGTCTTAGGAAGTTTGTACCAAGTTTGCAAGTGTTTTGGCGTGGTCTTAGGAATGTTGTTCCAAGTTTGCAAGTGTTTTGGCGTGGTCTTAGGAAGTTTGCACCAAGTTTGCAAGTGTTTTGGCGTGGTCTTAGGAATTTTGTACCAAGTTTGGTAGTGTTTTGGCGTGGTCTTAGGAAGTTTGTACCAAGTTTGCAAGTGTTTTGGCGTGGTCTTAGGAATTTTGTACCAAGTTTGGTAGTGTTTTGGCGTGGTCTTAGGAATGTTGTACCAAGTTTGCAAGTGTTTTGGCGTGGTCTTAGGAAGTTTGTACCAGGTTTGCAAGTGTTTTGGCGTGGTCTTAAGAAGTTTGTACCAAGTTTGCAAGTGTTTTGGCGTGGTCTTAGGAAGTTTGTACCAAGTTTGCAAGTGTTTTGGCGTGGTCTTAGGAATTTTTTACCAAGTTTGCAAGTGTTTTGGCGTGGTCTTAGGAATTTCTTACCAAGTTTGGTAGTGTTTTGGCGTGATCTTAGGAAGTTTGTACCAGGTTTGCAAGTGTTTTGGCGTGGTCTTTGGAAGTTTGTACCAAGTTTGCAAGTGTTTTGGCGTGGTCTTAGGAATTTTGTACCAAGTTTGGTAGTGTTTTGGCGTGGTGTTAGGAAGTTTGTACCAAGTTTGCAAGTGTTTTGGCGTGGTCTTAGGAATTTTTTACCAAGGTTGGTAGTGTTTTGGCGTGGTCTTAGGAAGTTTGTACCAAGTTTGGTAGTGTTTTGGCGTGGTGTTAGGAAGTTTGTACCAAGTTTGCAAGTGTTTTGGCGTGGTCTTAGGAAGTTTGTACCAAGTTTGCAAGTGTTTTGGCGTGGTCTTTGGAAGTTGGTTCCAAGTTTGCAAGTGTTTTGGCGTGGTGTTAGGAAGTTTGTACCAAGTTTGCAAGTGTTTTGGCGTGGTCTTAGGAATTTTTTACCAAGTTTGGTAGTGTTTTGGCGTGGTCTTAGGGAGTTTGTACCAATTTGGTAGTGTTTTGGCGTGGTCTCAGGAATTTTGTACCAAGTTTGGTAGTGTTTTGGCGTGGTCTTAGGAAGTTTGTACCAAGTTTGCAAGTGTTTTGGCGTGGTCTTAGGAATTTTGTACCAAGTTTGCAAGTGCTTTGGCGTGGTCTTAGGAATTTTGTTCAAAGTTTGCAAGTGTTTTGGCGTGGTCTTAGAAAGTTTGTACCAAGTTTGCAAGTGTTTTGGCGTGGTTTTAGGAAGTTTGTACCAAGTTTGGTAGTGTTTTGGCGTAGTCTTAGGAAGTTTGTACCAAGTTTGCAAGTGTTTTGGCGTGGTGTTAGGAAGTTTGTACCAAGTTTGCAAGTGTTTTGGCGTGGTCTTAGGAATTTTGTACCAAGTTTGGTAGTGTTCTGGCGTGGTCTTAGGAATTTTGTACCAAGTTTGGTAGTGTTTTGGCATGGTCTTTGGAAGTTTGTACCAAGTTTGCAAGTGTTTTGGCGTGGTCTTAGGAATTTTTTACCAAGCTTGGTAGTGTTCTGGCGTGGTCTTAGGAATTTTGTACCAAGTTTGGTAGTGTTTTGGCGTGGTCTAAGGAAGTTTGTACCAAGTTTGCAAGTGTTTTGGCGTGGTCTTAGGAATTTTTTACCAAGTTTGGTAGTGTTTTGGCGTGGTCTTAGGAAGTTTGTACCAAGTTTGGTAGTGTTTTGGCGTGGTGTTAGGAAGTTTGTACCAAGTTTGCAAGTGTTTTGGCGTGGACTTAGGAATTTTTTACCAAGTTTGCAAGTGTTTTGGCGTGGTCTTAGGAAGTTTGTACCAAGTTTGCAAGTGTTTTGGCGTGGTCTTAGGAATGTTGTACCAAGTTTGCAAGTGTTTTGGCGTGGTCTTAGGAATGTTGTAGCAAGTTTGCAAGTGTTTTGGCGTGGTCTTAGGAAGTTTGTACCAAGTTTGCAAGTGTTTTGGCGTGGTCTTAGGAAGTTTGTACCAAGTTTGCAAGTGTTTTGGCGTGGTCTTAGGAATTTTGTACCAAGTTTGGTAGTGTTTTGGCGTGGTGTTAGGAAGTTTGTACCAAGTTTGCAAGTGTTTTGGCGTGGTCTTAGGAATTTTGTACCAAGTTTGGTAGTGTTTTGGCGTGGTGTTAGGAAGTTTGTACCAAGTTTGGTAGTGTTTTGGCGTGGTGTTAGGAAGTTTGTACCAAGTTTGCAAGTGTTTTGACGTGGTCTTAGGAAGTTTGTACCAAGTTTGCAAGTGTTTTGGCGTGGTCTTAGGAATGTTGTACCAAGTTTGCAAGTGTTTTGGCGTGGTCTTAGGAATGTTGTACCAAGTTTGCAAGTGTTTTGGCGTGGTCTTAGGAAGTTTGGACCATGTTTGGTAGTGTTTTGGCGTGGTCTTAGGAATTTTTTACCAAGTTTGGTAGTGTTTTGGCGTGGTCTTAGGAATTTTGTACCAAGTTTGGTAGTGTTTTGGCGTGGTCTTAGGAAGTTTGTACCAAGTTTGGTAGTGTTTTGGCGTGGTGTTAGGAAGTTTGTACCAAGTTTGCAAGTGTTTTGGCGTGGTCTTAGGAATTTTTTACCAAGTTTGCAAGTGTTTTGGCGTGGTCTTAGGAATTTTGTACCAAGTTTGGTAGTGTTTTGGCATGGTCTTTGGAAGTTTGTACCAAGTTTGCAAGTGTTTTGGCGTGGTCTTAGGAATTTTGTACCAAGTTTGGTAATGTTTTGGCGTGGTCTTTGGAAGTTTGTACCAAGTTTGCAAGTGTTTTGGCGTGGTCTTAGGAATTTTGTACCAAGTATGGTAGTGTTTTGGCGTGGTGTTAGGAAGTTTGTACCAAGTTTGCAAGTGTTTTGGCGTGGTCTTAGGAATGTTGTACCAAGTTTGCAAGTGTTTTGGCGTGGTGTTAGGAAGTTTGTACCAAGTTTGCAAGTGTTTTGGCGTGGTCTTAGGAATGTTGTACCAAGTTTGCAAGTGTTTTGGCGTGGTCTTAGGAAGTTTGTACCAAGTTTGCAAGTGTTTTGGCGTGGTCTTAGGAATTTTGTACCAAGTTTGGTAGTGTTCTGTCGTGGTGTTAGGAAGTTTGTACCAAGTTTGCAAGTGTTTTGGCGTGGTCTTAGGAATGTTGTACCAAGTTTGCAAGTGTTTTGGCGTGGTCTTAGGAAGTTTGTACCAAGTTTGCAAGTGTTTTGGCGTGGTCTTAGGAATTTTGTACCAAGTTTGGTAGTGTTTTGGCGTGGTCTTAGGAATGTTGTACCAAGTTTGGTAGTGTTTTGGCATGGTCTTTGGAAGTTTGTACCAAGTTTGCAAGTGTTTTGGCGTGGTCTTAGGAATTTTTTACCAAGTTTGCAAGTGTTTTGGCGTGGTCTTAGGAAGTTTGTTCCAAGTTTGCAAGTGTTTTGGCGTGGTCTTAGGAGTTTTGTACCAAGTTTGGTAGTGTTTTGGCGTGGTGTTAGGAAGTTTGTACGAAGTTTGCAAGTGTTTTGGCGTGGACTTAGGAAGTTTGTACCAAGTTTGTTACTGTTTTTGCGTGGACTTAGGAAGTTTGTACCAAGTTTGTTACTGTTTTGGCGTGGATTTAGTAAGTTTGTACCAAGTTTGTTACTGTTTTGGCGTGGTCTTAGGAAGTTTGTACCAAGTTTGGAAGTGTTTTGGCGTGGTCTTAGGAATTTTGTACCAAGTTTGGTAGTGTTCTGTCGTGGTGTTAGGAAGTTTGTACCAAGTTTGCAAGTGTTTTGGCGTGGTCTTAGGAATGTTGTCCCAAGTTTGCAAGTGTTTTGGCGTGGTCTTAGGAAGTTTGTACCAAGTTTGCAAGTGTTTTGGCGTGGTCTTAGGAATTTTGTACCAAGTTTGGTAGTGTTTTGGCATGGTCTTTGGAAGTTTGTACCAAGTTTGCAAGTGTTTTGGCGTGGTCTTAGGAATTTTTTACCAAGTTTGCAAGTGTTTTGGCGTGGTCTTAGGAAGTTTGTTCCAAGTTTGCAAGTGTTTTGGCGTGGTCTTAGGAAGTTTGTACCAAGTTTGCAAGTGTTTTGGCGTGGTGTTAGGAAGTTTGTACCAAGTTTGCAAGTGTTTTGGCGTGGTCTTAGGAATGTTGTTCCAAGTTTGCAAGTGTTTTGGCGTGGTCTTAGGAAGTTTGTACCAAGTTTGCAAGTGTTTTGGCGTGGTCTTAGGAATTTTGTACCAAGTTTGGTAGTGTTTTGGCGTGGTGTTAGGAAGTTTGTACCAAGTTTGCAAGTGTTTTGGCGTGGTCTTAGGAATTTTGTACCAAGTTTGGTAGTGTTCTGGCGTGGTGTTAGGAAGTTTGTACCAAGTTTGCAAGTGTTTTGGCGTGGTCTTAGGAATGTTGTACCAAGTTTGCAAGTGTTTTGGCGTGGTCTTAGGAAGTTTGTACCAAGTTTGCAAGTGTTTTGGCGTGGTCTTAGGAATTTTGTACCAAGTTTGGTAGTGTTTTGGCGTGGTCTTAGGAATGTTGTACCAAGTTTGGTAGTGTTTTGGCGTGGTGTTAGGAAGTTTGTTCCAAGTTTGCAAGTGTTTTGGCGTGGTCTTAGGAAGTTTGTACCAAGTTTGCAAGTGTTTTGGCGTGGTGTTAGGAAGTTTGTACCAAGTTTGCAAGTGTTTTGGCGTGGTCTTAGGAATGTTGTACCAAGTTTGCAAGTGTTTTGGCGTGCTCTTAGGAAGTTTGTACCAAGTTTGCAAGTGTTTTGGCGTGGTCTTAGGAATTTTGTACCAAGTTTGGTAGTGTTTTGGCGTGGTCTTAGGAAGTTTGTACCAAGTTTGCAAGTGTTTTGGCGTGGTCTTAGGAATGTTGTACCAAGTTTGCAAGTGTTTTGGCGTGGTCTTAGGAAGTTTGTACCAAGTTTGCAAGTGTTTTGGCGTGGTCTTAGGAATTTTGTACCAAGTTTGGTAGTGTTTTGGCGTGGTCTTAGGAATTTTTTACCAAGTTTGGTAGTGTTTTGGCGTGGTCTTAGGAAGTTTGTACCAAGTTTGCAAGTGTTTTGGCGTGGTCTTAGGAATGTTGTACCAAGTTTTGTAGTGTTTTGGCGTGGTCTTAGGAATTTTGTACCAAGTTTGGTAGTGTTTTGGCGTGGTGTTAGGAAGTTTGTACCAAGTTTGCAAGTGTTTTGGCGTGGTCTTAGGAAGTTTGTACCAAGTTTGCAAATGTTTTGGCGTGGTCTTAGGAATTTTTCACCAAGTTTGGTAGTGTTTTGGCGTGGTCTTAGGAAGTTTGTACCAAGTTTGCAAGTGTTTTGGCGTGGTCTTAGGAATGTTGTACCAAGTTTTGTAGTGTTTTGGCGTGGTCTTAGGAATGTTGTACCAAGTTTGGTAGTGTTTTGGCGTGGTCTTAGGAAGTTTGTACCAAGTTTGCAAGTGTTTTGGCGTGGTCTTAGGAATTTTGTACCAAGTTTGGTAGTGTTTTGGCGTGGTGTTAGGAAGTTTGTACCAAGTTTGCAAGTGTTTTGGCGTGGACTTAGGAATTTTGTACCAAGTTTGGTAGTGTTTTGGCGTGGACTTAGGAAGTTTGTACCAAGTTTGCAAGTGTTTTGGCGTGGTCTTTGGAAGTTTGTACCAAGTTTGCAAGTGTTTTGGCGTGGTCTTAGGAATTTTTTACCAAGTTTGGTAGTGTTTTGGCGTGGTCTTAGGAATTTTGTACCAAGTTTGGTAGTGTTTTGGCGTGGTGTTAGGAAGTTTGTACCAAGTTTGCAAGTGTTTTGGCGTGGTCTTAGGAATTTTTTACCAAGTTTGGTAGTGTTTTGGCGTGGTCTTAGGAAGTTTGTACCAAGTTTGCAAGTGTTTTGGCGTGGTCTTAGGAAAATTGTTCCAAGTTTGGTAGTGTTTTGGCGTGGTCTTAGGAAGTTTGTACCAAGTTTGCAAGTGTTTTGGCGTGGTCTTAGGAATTTTTTACCAAGTTTGGTAGTGTTTTGGCGTGGTCTTAGGAATTTTGTACCAAGTTTGCAAGTGTTTTGGCGTGGTGTTAGGAAGTTTGTACCAAGTTTGCAAGTGTTTTGGCGTGGTCTTAGGAATTTTTTACCAAGTTTGGTAGTGTTTTGGCGTGGTCTTAGGAAGTTTTTACCAAGTTTGCAAGTGTTTTGGCGTGGTCTTTGGAAGTTTGTACCAAGTTTGCAAGTGTTTTGGCGTGGTCTTAGGAATTTTTTACCAAGTTTGCAAGTGTTTTGGCGTGGTCTTAGGAATTTTTTACCAAGTTTGCAAGTGTTTTGGCGTGGTCTTAGGAATTTGGTACCAAGTTTGGTAGTGTTTTGGCGTGGTGTTAGGAAGTTTGTACCAAGTTTGCAAGTGTTTTGGCGTGGTCTTAGGAATGTTGTACCAAGTTTGCAAGTGTTTTGGCGTGGTCTTAGGAAGTTTGTACCAAGTTTGCAAGTGTTTTGGCGTGGTCTTAGGAATTTTGTACCAAGTTTGGTAGTGTTTTGGCGTGGTGTTAGGAAGTTTGTACCAAGTTTGCAAGTGTTTTGGCGTGGTCTTAGGAATTTTGTTCCAAGTTTGGTAGTGTTTTGGCGTGGTGTTAGGAAGTTTGTACCAAGTTTGCAAGTGTTTTGGCGTGGTGTTAGGAAGTTTGTACCAAGTTTGCAAGTGTTTTGGCGTGGTCTTAGGAATTTTTTACCAAGTTTGGTAGTGTTTTGGCGTGGTCTTAGGAAGTTTTTACCAAGTTTGCAAGTGTTTTGGCGTGGTCTTTGGAAGTTTGTACCAAGTTTGCAAGTGTTTTGGCGTGGTCTTAGGAATTTTTTACCAAGTTTGCAAGTGTTTTGGCGTGGTCTTAGGAATTTTTTACCAAGTTTGCAAGTGTTTTGGCGTGGTCTTAGGAATTTTTTACCAAGTTTGCAAGTGTTTTGGCGTGGTCTTAGGAATTTGGTACCAAGTTTGGTAGTGTTTTGGCGTGGTGTTAGGAAGTTTGTACCAAGTTTGCAAGTGTTTTGGCGTGGTCTTTGGAATGTTGTACCAAGTTTGCAAGTGTTTTGGCGTGGTCTTAGGAAGTTTGTACCAAGTTTGCAAGTGTTTTGGCGTGGTCTTAGGAATTTTGTACCAAGTTTGGTAGTGTTTTGGCGTGGTGTTAGGAAGTTTGTACCAAGTTTGCAAGTGTTTTGGCGTGGTCTTAGGAATTTTGTACCAAGTTTGGTAGTGTTTTGGCGTGTTGTTAGGAAGTTTGTACCAAGTTTGCAAGTGTTTTGGCGTGGTGTTAGGAAGTTTGTACCAAGTTTGCAAGTGTTTTGGCGTGGTCTTAGGAATTTTGTACCAAGTTTGGTAGTGTTTTGGCGTGGTGTTAGGAATGTTGTACCAAGTTTGGTAGTGTTTTGGCGTGGTCTTAGGAATTTTTTACCAAGTTTGGTAGTGTTTTGGCGTGGTCTTAGGAAGTTTGTACCAAGTTTGCAAGTGTTTTGGCGTGGTCTTTGGAAGTTTGTACCAAATTTGGTAGTGTTTTGGCGTGGTCTTAGGAAGTTTGTACCAAGTTTGCAAGTGTTTTGGCGTGGTCTTAGGAATTTTTTACCAAGCTTGGTAGTGTCTGGCGTGGTCTTAGGAATTTTGTACCAAGTTTGGTAGTGTTTTGGCGTGGTCTAAGGAAGTTTGTACCAAGTTTGCAAGTGTTTTGGCGTGGTCTTAGGAATTTTTTACCAAGTTTGGTAGTGTTTTGGCGTGGTCTTAGGAAGTTTGTACCAAGTTTGGTAGTGTTTTGGCGTGGTGTTAGGAAGTTTGTACCAAGTTTGCAAGTGTTTTGGCGTGGTCTTAGGAATTTTTTACCAAGTTTGGTAGTGTTTTGGCGTGGTCTTAGGAAGTTTGTACCAAGTTTGCAAGTGTTTTGGCGTGGTCTTAGGAATTTTGTACCAAGTTTGGTAGTGTTTTGGCGTGGTCTTAGGAAGTTTGTACCAAGTTTGCAAGTGTTTTGGCGTGGTCTTAGGAATTTTTTACCAAGTTTGGTAGTGTTTTGGCGTGGTCTTAGGAATTTTGTACCAAGTTTGCAAGTGTTTTGGCGTGGTGTTAGGAAGTTTGTACCAAGTTTGCAAGTGTTTTGGCGTGGTCTTAGGAATTTTTTACCAAGTTTGGTAGTGTTTTGGCGTGGTCTTAGGAAGTTTGTACCAAGTTTGCAAGTGTTTTGGCGTGGTCCTTGGAAGTTTGTACCAAGTTTGCCAGTGTTTTGGCGTGGTCTTAGGAATTTTGTACCAAGTTTGGTAGTGTTTTGGCGTGGTGTTAGGAAGTTTGTACCAAGTTTGCAAGTGTTTTGGCGTGGTCTTAGGAATTTTGTACCAAGTTTGGTAGGGTTTTGGCGTGGTGTTAGGAAGTTTGTACCAGGTTTGGTAGTGTTTTGGCGTGGTGTTAGGAAGTTTGTACCAAGTTTGCAAGTGTTTTGGCGTGGTCTTAGGAATCTTTTACCAAGTTTGGTAGTGTTTTGGCGTGGTCTTAGGAAGTTTGTACCAAGTTTGCAAGTGTTTTGGCGTGGTCCTTGGAAGTTTGTACCAAGTTTGGTAGTGTTTTGGCGTGGTCTTAGGAAGTTTGTTCCAAGTTTGCAAGTGTTTTGGCGTGGTCTTAGGAATTTTTTACCAAGTTTGGTAGTGTTTTGGCGTGGTCTTAGGAATTTTGTACCAAGTTTGGTAGTGTTTTGGCGTGGTCTTAGGAAGTTTGTACCAAGTTTGCAAGTGTTTTGGCGTGGTCTTAGGAATTTTTTACCAAGTTTGGTAGTGTTTTGGCGTGGTCTTAGGAATTTTGTACCAAGTTTGGTAGTGTTTTGGCGTGGTGTTAGGAAGTTTGTACCAAGTTTGCAAGTGTTTTGGCGTGGTCTTAGGAATTTTGTACCAAGTTTGGTAGTGTTTTGGCGTGGTCTTAGGAAGTTTGTACCAAGTTTGCAAGTGTTTTGGCGTGGTCTTAGGAATTTTTTACCAAGTTTGGTAGTGTTTTGGCGTGGTCTTAGGAAGTTTGTACCAAGTTTGCAAGTGTTTTGGCGTGGTCTTAGGAATTTTGTACCAAGTTTGGTAGTGTTTTGGCGTGGTCTTAGGAAGTTTGTACCAAGTTTGCAAGTGTTTTGGCGTGGTCTTAGGAATTTTTTACCAAGTTTGGTAGTGTTTTGGCGTGGTCTTAGGAAGTTTGTACCAAGTTTGCAAGTGTTTTGGCGTGGTCTTAGGAATTTTGTACCAAGTTTGGTAGTGTTTTGGCGTGGTCTTAGGAATTTTGTACCAAGTTTGCAAGTGTTTTGGCGTGGTCTTTGGAAGTTTGTACCAAGTTTGCAAGTGTTTTGGCGTGGTCTTAGGAATTTTGTACCAAGTTTGGTAGGGTTTTGGCGTGGTGTTAGGAAGTTTGTTCCAAGTTTGGTAGTGTTTTGGCGTGGTGTTAGGAAGTTTGTACCAAGTTTGCAAGTGTTTTGGCGTGGTCTTAGGAATGTTGTACCAAGTTTGCAAGTGTTTTGGCGTGGTCTTAGGAAGTTTGTACCAAGTTTGCAAGTGTTTTGGCGTGGTCTTTGGAAGTTTGTACCAAGTTTGGTAGTGTTTTGGCGTGGTCTTAGGAAGTTTGTACCAAGTTTGCAAGTGTTTTGGCGTGGTCTTAGGAATTTTTTACCAAGTTTGGTAGTGTTTTGGCGTGGTCTTAGGAATTTTGTACCAAGTTTGGTAGTGTTTTGGCGTGGTCTTAGGAAGTTTGTAACAAGTTTGCAAGTGTTTTGGCGTGGTCTTAGGAATTTTGTACCAAGTTTGGTAGTGTTTTGGCGTGGTCTTAGGAAGTTTGTACCAAGTTTGCAAGTGTTTTGGCGTGGTCTTAGGAATTTTTTACCAAGTTTGGTAGTGTTTTGGCGTGGTCTTAGGAATTTTGTACCAAGTTTGCAAGTGTTTTGGCGTGGTGTTAGGAAGTTTGTACCAAGTTTGCAAGTGTTTTGGCGTGGTCTTAGGAATTTTTTACCAAGTTTGGTAGTGTTTTGGCGTGGTCTTAGGAAGTTTGTACCAAGTTTGCAAGTGTTTTGGCGTGGTCTTTGGAAGTTTGTACCAAGTTTGGTAGTGTTTTGGCGTGGTCTTAGGATGTTTGTACCAAGTTTGCAAGTGTTTTGGCGTGGTCTTAGGAATTTTTTACCAAGTTTGCAAGTGTTTTGGCGTGGTCTTAGGAATTTTTTACCATGTTTGGTAGTGTTTTGGCGTGGTCTTAGGAAGTTTGTACCAAGTTTGCAAGTGTTTTGGCGTGGTCTTAGGAATTTTTTACCAAGTTTGGTAGTGTTTTGGCGTGGTCTTAGGAAGTTTGTACCAAGTTTGCAAGTGTTTTGGCGTGGTCTTTGGAAGTTTGTACCAAGTTTGCAAGTGTTTTGGCGTGGTCTTAGGAATTTTTTACCAAGTTTGGTAGTGTTTTGGCGTGGTCTTAGGAAGTTTGTACCAAGTTTGCAAGTGTTTTGGCGTGGTCTTTGGAATTTTGTACCAAGTTTGGTAGTGTTTTGGCGTGGTGTTAGGAAGTTTGTACCAAGTTTGCAAGTGTTTTGGCGTGGTCTTAGGAAGTTTGTACCAAGTTTGCAAATGTTTTGGCGTGGTCTTAGGAATTTTTCACCAAGTTTGGTAGTGTTTTGGCGTGGTCTTAGGAAGTTTGTACCAAGTTTGCAAGTGTTTTGGCGTGGTCTTAGGAATGTTGTACCAAGTTTTGTAGTGTTTTGGCGTGGTCTTAGGAATGTTGTACCAAGTTTGGTAGTGTTTTGGCGTGGTCTTAGGAAGTTTGTACCAAGTTTGCAAGTGTTTTGGCGTGGTCTTAGGAATTTTTTACCAAGTTTGGTAGTGTTTTGGCGTGGTCTTAGGAAGTTTGTACCAAGTTTGCAAGTGTTTTGGCGTGGTCTTTGGAAGTTTGTACCAAGTTTGCAAGTGTTTTGGCGTGGTCTTAGGAAGTTTGTACCAAGTTTGCAAGTGTTTTGGCGTGGTCTTAGGAAGTTTGTACCAAGTTTGCAAGTGTTTGGCATGGTCTTATTAAGTTTGTACCAAGTTTGCAAGTGTTTTGGCATGGTCTTAGGAATTTTTTACCAAGTTTGGTAGTGTTTTGGCGTGGTCTTAGGAAGTTTGTACCAAGTTTGCAAGTGTTTTGGCGTGGTCTTAGGAATTTTTTACCAAGTTTGGTAGTGTTTTGGCGTGGTCTTAGGAAGTTTGTACCAAGTTTGCAAGTGTTTTGGCGTGGTCTTAGGAAGTTTGTACCAAGTTTGCAAGTGTTTTGGCGTGGTCTTTGGAAGTTTGTACCAAGTTTGGTAGTGTTTTGGCGTGGTCTTAGGATGTTTGTACCAAGTTTGCAAGTGTTTTGGCGTGGTCTTAGGAATTTTTTACCAAGTTTGCAAGTGTTTTGGCGTGGTCTTAGGAATTTTTTACCATGTTTGGTAGTGTTTTGGCGTGGTCTTAGGAAGTTTGTACCAAGTTTGCAAGTGTTTTGGCGTGGTCTTAGGAATTTTTTACCAAGTTTGGTAGTGTTTTGGCGTGGTCTTAGGAATTTTGTACCAAGTTTGGTAGTGTTTTGGCGTGGTCTTAGGAAGTTTGTACCAAGTTTGCAAGTGTTTTGGCGTGGTCTTAGGAATTTTTTACCAAGTTTGGTAGTGTTTTGGCGTGGTCTTAGGAAGTTTGTACCAAGTTTGCAAGTGTTTTGGCGTGGTCTTTGGAAGTTTGTACCAAGTTTGCAAGTGTTTTGGCGTGGTCTTAGGAATTTTTTACCAAGTTTGGTAGTGTTTTGGCGTGGTCTTAGGAAGTTTGTACCAAGTTTGCAAGTGTTTTGGCGTGGTCTTAGGAATTTTGTACCAAGTTTGGTAGTGTTTTGGCGTGGTGTTAGGAAGTTTGTACCAAGTTTGCAAGTGTTTTGGCGTGGTCTTAGGAAGTTTGTACCAAGTTTGCAAATGTTTTGGCGTGGTCTTAGGAATTTTTCACCAAGTTCGGTAGTGTTTTGGCGTGGTCTTAGGAAGTTTGTACCAAGTTTGCAAGTGTTTTGGCGTGGTCTTAGGAATGTTGTACCAAGTTTTGTAGTTTTTTGGCGTGGTCTTAGGAATGTTGTACCAAGTTTGGTAGTGTTTTGGCGTGGTCTTAGGAAGTTTGTACCAAGTTTGCAAGTGTTTTGGCGTGGTCTTAGGAATTTTTTACCAAGTTTGGTAGTGTTTTGGCGTGGTCTTAGGAAGTTTGTACAAAGTTTGCAAGTGTTTTGGCGTGGTGTTAGGAAGTTTGTACCAAGTTTGCAAGTGTTTTGGCGTGGTCTTAGGAATGTTGTACCAAGTTTGGTAGTGTTTTGGCGTGGTCTTAGGAAGTTTGTACCAAGTTTGCAAGTGTTTTGGCGTGGTCTTAGGAATTTTGTACCAAGTTTGGTAGTGTTTTGGCGTGGTGTTAGGAAGTTTGTACCAAGTTTGCAAGTGTTTTGGCGTGGACTTAGGAATTTTGTACCAAGTTTGGTAGTGTTTTGGCGTGGTCTTAGGAAGTTTGTACCAAGTTTGCAAGTGTTTTGGCGTGGTCTTTGGAAGTTTGTACCAAGTTTGCAAGTGTTTTGGCGTGGTCTTAGGAATTTTTTACCAAGTTTGGTAGTGTTTTGGCGTGGTCTTAGGAATTTTGTACCAAGTTTGGTAGTGTTTTGGCGTGGTGTTAGGAAGTTTGTACCAAGTTTGCAAGTGTTTTGGCGTGGTCTTAGGAATTTTTTACCAAGTTTGGTAGTGTTTTGGCGTGGTCTTAGGAAGTTTGTACCAAGTTTGCAAGTGTTTTGGCGTGGTCTTAGGAAAATTGTTCCAAGTTTGGTAGTGTTTTGGCGTGGTCTTAGGAAGTTTGTACCAAGTTTGCAAGTGTTTTGGCGTGGTCTTAGGAATTTTTTACCATGTTTGGTAGTGTTTTGGCGTGGTCTTAGGAATTTTGTACCAAGTTTGCAAGTGTTTTGGCGTGGTGTTAGGAAGTTTGTACCAAGTTTGCAAGTGTTTTGGCGTGGTCTTAGGAATTTTTTACCAAGTTTGGTAGTGTTTTGGCGTGGTCTTAGGAAGTTTTTACCAAGTTTGCAAGTGTTTTGGCGTGGTCTTAGGAATTTTTTACCAAGTTTGGTAGTGTTTTGGCGTGGTCTTAGGAAGTTTGTACCAAGTTTGCAAGTGTTTTGGCGTGGTCTTAGGAATTTTGTACCAAGTTTGGTAGTGTTTTGGCGTGGTCTTAGGAAGTTTGTACCAAGTTTGCAAGTGTTTTGGCGTGGTCTTAGGAATTTTTTACCAAGTTTGCAAGTGTTTTGGCGTGGTCTTAGGAATTTTTTACCAAGTTTGGTAGTGTTTTGGCTTGGTCTTAGGAAGTTTGTACCAAGTTTGCAAGTGTTTTGGCGTGGTCTTAGGAATTTTGTACCAAGTTTGGTAGTGTTTTGGCGTGGTCTTAGGAATTTTGTTCCAAGTTTGCAAGTGTTTTGGCGTGGTCTTTGGAAGTTTGTACCAAGTTTGCAAGTGTTTTGGCGTGGTCTTAGGAATTTTTTACCAAGTTTGGTAGGGTTTTGGCGTGGTGTTAGGAAGTCTGTTCCAAGTTTGGTAGTGTTTTGGCGTGGTGTTAGGAAGTTTGTACCAAGTTTGCAAGTGTTTTGGCGTGGTCTTAGGAATGTTGTACCAAGTTTGCAAGTGTTTTGGCGTGGTCTTAGGAAGTTTGTACCAAGTTTGCAAGTGTTTTGGCGTGGTCTTTGGAAGTTTGTACCAAGTTTGGTAGTGTTTTGGCGTGGTCTTAGGAAGTTTGTACCAAGTTTGCAAGTGTTTTGGCGTGGTCTTAGGAATTTTTTACCAAGTTTGGTAGTGTTTTGGCGTGGTCTTAGGAATTTTGTACCAAGTTTGGTAGTGTTTTGGCGTGGTCTTAGGAAGTTTGTAACAAGTTTGCAAGTGTTTTGGCGTGGTCTTAGGAAGTTTGTACCAAGTTTGCAAGTGTTTTGGCGTGGTCTTTGGAAGTTTGTACCAAGTTTGCAAGTGTTTTGGCGTGGTCTTAGGAATTTTTTACCAAGTTTGGTAGTGTTTTGGCGTGGTCTTAGGAAGTTTGTACCAAGTTTGCAAGTGTTTTGGCGTGGTCTTAGGAATATTTTACCAAGTTTGGTAGTGTTTTGGCGTGGTCTTAGGAAGTTTGTACCAAGTTTGCAAGTGTTTTGGCGTGGTCTTTGGAAGTTTGTACCATGTTTGCAAGTGTTTTGGCGTGGTCTTAGGAATTTTTTACCAAGTTTGGTAGTGTTTTGGCGTGGTCTTAGGAAGTTTGTTCCAAGTTTGCAAATGTTTTGGCGTGGTCTTTGGAAGTTTGTACCAAGTTTGGTAGTGTTTTGGCGTGGTCTTAGGAAGTTTGTACCAAGTTTGCAAGTGTTTTGGCGTGGTCTTAGGAATTTTTTACCAAGTTTGGTAGTGTTTTGGCGTGGTCTTAGGAATTTTGTACCAAGTTTGGTAGTGTTTTGGCGTGGTCTTAGGAAGTTTGTTCCAAGTTTGCAAATGTTTTGGCGTGGTCTTTGGAAGTTTGTACCAAGTTTGGTAGTGTTTTGGCGTGGTCTTAGGAAGTTTGTACCAAGTTTGCAAGTGTTTTGGCGTGGTCTTTGGAATTTTTTACCAAGTTTGGTAGTGTTTTGGCGTGGTCTTAGGAATTTTGTACCAAGTTTGGTAGTGTTTTGGCGTGGTCTTAGGAAGTTTGTACCAAGTTTGCAAGTGTTTTGGCGTGATCTTAGGAATTTTTTACCAAGTTTGGTAGTGTTTTGGCGTGGTCTTAGGAATTTTGTACCGAGTTTGGTAGTGTTTTGGCGTGGTGTTAGGAAGTTTGTACTAAGTTTGCAAGTGTTTTGGCGTGGTCTTAGGAATTTTTTACCAAGTTTGGTAGTGTTTTGGCGTGGTCTTAGGAAGTTTGTACCAAGTTTGCAAATGTTTTGGCGTGGTCTTAGGAATTTTTTACCAAGTTTGGTAGTGTTTTGGCGTGGTCTTAGGAATTTTGTACCAAGTTTGCAAGTGTTTTGGCGTGGTCTTAGGAATTTTGTACCAAGTTTGGTAGTGTTTTGGCGTGGTCTTAGGAAGTTTGTACCAAGTTTGCAAGTGTTTTGGCGTGGTCTTAGGAATTTTTTACCAAGTTTGGTAGTGTTTTGGCGTGGTCTTAGGAAGTTTGTACCAAGTTTGCAAGTGTTTTGGCGTGGTCTTTGGAAGTTTGTACCAAGTTTGCAAGTGTTTTGGCGTGGTCTTAGGAATTTTTTACCAAGTTTGGTAGTGTTTTGGCGTGGTCTTAGGAAGTTTGTACCAAGTTTGCAAGTGTTTTGGCGTGGTCTTAGGAATTTTGTACCAAGTTTGGTAGTGTTTTGGCGTGGTGTTAGGAAGTTTGTACCAAGTTTGCAAGTGTTTTGGCGTGGTCTTAGGAAGTTTGTACCAAGTTTGCAAATGTTTTGGCGTGGTCTTAGGAATTTTTCACCAAGTTCGGTAGTGTTTTGGCGTGGTCTTAGGAAGTTTGTACCAAGTTTGCAAGTGTTTTGGCGTGGTCTTAGGAATGTTGTACCAAGTTTTGTAGTTTTTTGGCGTGGTCTTAGGAATGTTGTACCAAGTTTGGTAGTGTTTTGGCGTGGTCTTAGGAAGTTTGTACCAAGTTTGCAAGTGTTTTGGCGTGGTCTTAGGAATTTTTTACCAAGTTTGGTAGTGTTTTGGCGTGGTCTTAGGAAGTTTGTACAAAGTTTGCAAGTGTTTTGGCGTGGTGTTAGGAAGTTTGTACCAAGTTTGCAAGTGTTTTGGCGTGGTCTTAGGAATGTTGTACCAAGTTTGGTAGTGTTTTGGCGTGGTCTTAGGAAGTTTGTACCAAGTTTGCAAGTGTTTTGGCGTGGTCTTTGGAATTTTTTACCAAGTTTGGTAGTGTTTTGGCGTGGTCTTAGGAATTTTGTACCAAGTTTGGTAGTGTTTTGGCGTGGTCTTAGGAAGTTTGTACCAAGTTTGCAAGTGTTTTGGCGTGATCTTAGGAATTTTTTACCAAGTTTGGTAGTGTTTTGGCGTGGTCTTAGGAATTTTGTACCGAGTTTGGTAGTGTTTTGGCGTGGTGTTAGGAAGTTTGTACTAAGTTTGCAAGTGTTTTGGCGTGGTCTTAGGAATTTTTTACCAAGTTTGGTAGTGTTTTGGCGTGGTCTTAGGAAGTTTGTACCAAGTTTGCAAATGTTTTGGCGTGGTCTTAGGAATTTTTTACCAAGTTTGGTAGTGTTTTGGCGTGGTCTTAGGAATTTTGTACCAAGTTTGCAAGTGTTTTGGCGTGGTCTTAGGAATTTTGTACCAAGTTTGGTAGTGTTTTGGCGTGGTCTTAGGAAGTTTGTACCAAGTTTGCAAGTGTTTTGGCGTGGTCTTAGGAATTTTTTACCAAGTTTGGTAGTGTTTTGGCGTGGTCTTAGGAAGTTTGTACCAAGTTTGCAAGTGTTTTGGCGTGGTCTTTGGAAGTTTGTACCAAGTTTGCAAGTGTTTTGGCGTGGTCTTAGGAATTTTTTACCAAGTTTGGTAGTGTTTTGGCGTGGTCTTAGGAAGTTTGTACCAAGTTTGCAAGTGTTTTGGCGTGGTCTTAGGAATTTTGTACCAAGTTTGGTAGTGTTTTGGCGTGGTGTTAGGAAGTTTGTACCAAGTTTGCAAGTGTTTTGGCGTGGTCTTAGGAAGTTTGTACCAAGTTTGCAAATGTTTTGGCGTGGTCTTAGGAATTTTTCACCAAGTTCGGTAGTGTTTTGGCGTGGTCTTAGGAAGTTTGTACCAAGTTTGCAAGTGTTTTGGCGTGGTCTTAGGAATGTTGTACCAAGTTTTGTAGTTTTTTGGCGTGGTCTTAGGAATGTTGTACCAAGTTTGGTAGTGTTTTGGCGTGGTCTTAGGAAGTTTGTACCAAGTTTGCAAGTGTTTTGGCGTGGTCTTAGGAATTTTTTACCAAGTTTGGTAGTGTTTTGGCGTGGTCTTAGGAAGTTTGTACAAAGTTTGCAAGTGTTTTGGCGTGGTGTTAGGAAGTTTGTACCAAGTTTGCAAGTGTTTTGGCGTGGTCTTAGGAATGTTGTACCAAGTTTGGTAGTGTTTTGGCGTGGTCTTAGGAAGTTTGTACCAAGTTTGCAAGTGTTTTGGCGTGGTCTTAGGAATTTTGTACCAAGTTTGGTAGTGTTTTGGCGTGGTGTTAGGAAGTTTGTACCAAGTTTGCAAGTGTTTTGGCGTGGACTTAGGAATTTTGTACCAAGTTTGGTAGTGTTTTGGCGTGGTCTTAGGAAGTTTGTACCAAGTTTGCAAGTGTTTTGGCGTGGTCTTTGGAAGTTTGTACCAAGTTTGCAAGTGTTTTGGCGTGGTCTTAGGAATTTTTTACCAAGTTTGGTAGTGTTTTGGCGTGGTCTTAGGAATTTTGTACCAAGTTTGGTAGTGTTTTGGCGTGGTGTTAGGAAGTTTGTACCAAGTTTGCAAGTGTTTTGGCGTGGTCTTAGGAATTTTTTACCAAGTTTGGTAGTGTTTTGGCGTGGTCTTAGGAAGTTTGTACCAAGTTTGCAAGTGTTTTGGCGTGGTCTTAGGAAAATTGTTCCAAGTTTGGTAGTGTTTTGGCGTGGTCTTAGGAAGTTTGTACCAAGTTTGCAAGTGTTTTGGCGTGGTCTTAGGAATTTTTTACCATGTTTGGTAGTGTTTTGGCGTGGTCTTAGGAATTTTGTACCAAGTTTGCAAGTGTTTTGGCGTGGTGTTAGGAAGTTTGTACCAAGTTTGCAAGTGTTTTGGCGTGGTCTTAGGAATTTTTTACCAAGTTTGGTAGTGTTTTGGCGTGGTCTTAGGAAGTTTTTACCAAGTTTGCAAGTGTTTTGGCGTGGTCTTAGGAATTTTTTACCAAGTTTGGTAGTGTTTTGGCGTGGTCTTAGGAAGTTTGTACCAAGTTTGCAAGTGTTTTGGCGTGGTCTTAGGAATTTTGTACCAAGTTTGGTAGTGTTTTGGCGTGGTCTTAGGAAGTTTGTACCAAGTTTGCAAGTGTTTTGGCGTGGTCTTAGGAATTTTTTACCAAGTTTGCAAGTGTTTTGGCGTGGTCTTAGGAATTTTTTACCAAGTTTGGTAGTGTTTTGGCTTGGTCTTAGGAAGTTTGTACCAAGTTTGCAAGTGTTTTGGCGTGGTCTTAGGAATTTTGTACCAAGTTTGGTAGTGTTTTGGCGTGGTCTTAGGAATTTTGTTCCAAGTTTGCAAGTGTTTTGGCGTGGTCTTTGGAAGTTTGTACCAAGTTTGCAAGTGTTTTGGCGTGGTCTTAGGAATTTTTTACCAAGTTTGGTAGGGTTTTGGCGTGGTGTTAGGAAGTCTGTTCCAAGTTTGGTAGTGTTTTGGCGTGGTGTTAGGAAGTTTGTACCAAGTTTGCAAGTGTTTTGGCGTGGTCTTAGGAATGTTGTACCAAGTTTGCAAGTGTTTTGGCGTGGTCTTAGGAAGTTTGTACCAAGTTTGCAAGTGTTTTGGCGTGGTCTTTGGAAGTTTGTACCAAGTTTGGTAGTGTTTTGGCGTGGTCTTAGGAAGTTTGTACCAAGTTTGCAAGTGTTTTGGCGTGGTCTTAGGAATTTTTTACCAAGTTTGGTAGTGTTTTGGCGTGGTCTTAGGAATTTTGTACCAAGTTTGGTAGTGTTTTGGCGTGGTCTTAGGAAGTTTGTAACAAGTTTGCAAGTGTTTTGGCGTGGTCTTAGGAAGTTTGTACCAAGTTTGCAAGTGTTTTGGCGTGGTCTTTGGAAGTTTGTACCAAGTTTGCAAGTGTTTTGGCGTGGTCTTAGGAATTTTTTACCAAGTTTGGTAGTGTTTTGGCGTGGTCTTAGGAAGTTTGTACCAAGTTTGCAAGTGTTTTGGCGTGGTCTTAGGAATATTTTACCAAGTTTGGTAGTGTTTTGGCGTGGTCTTAGGAAGTTTGTACCAAGTTTGCAAGTGTTTTGGCGTGGTCTTTGGAAGTTTGTACCATGTTTGCAAGTGTTTTGGCGTGGTCTTAGGAATTTTTTACCAAGTTTGGTAGTGTTTTGGCGTGGTCTTAGGAAGTTTGTTCCAAGTTTGCAAATGTTTTGGCGTGGTCTTTGGAAGTTTGTACCAAGTTTGGTAGTGTTTTGGCGTGGTCTTAGGAAGTTTGTACCAAGTTTGCAAGTGTTTTGGCGTGGTCTTAGGAATTTTTTACCAAGTTTGGTAGTGTTTTGGCGTGGTCTTAGGAATTTTGTACCAAGTTTGGTAGTGTTTTGGCGTGGTCTTAGGAAGTTTGTTCCAAGTTTGCAAATGTTTTGGCGTGGTCTTTGGAAGTTTGTACCAAGTTTGGTAGTGTTTTGGCGTGGTCTTAGGAAGTTTGTACCAAGTTTGCAAGTGTTTTGGCGTGGTCTTTGGAATTTTTTACCAAGTTTGGTAGTGTTTTGGCGTGGTCTTAGGAATTTTGTACCAAGTTTGGTAGTGTTTTGGCGTGGTCTTAGGAAGTTTGTACCAAGTTTGCAAGTGTTTTGGCGTGATCTTAGGAATTTTTTACCAAGTTTGGTAGTGTTTTGGCGTGGTCTTAGGAATTTTGTACCGAGTTTGGTAGTGTTTTGGCGTGGTGTTAGGAAGTTTGTACTAAGTTTGCAAGTGTTTTGGCGTGGTCTTAGGAATTTTTTACCAAGTTTGGTAGTGTTTTGGCGTGGTCTTAGGAAGTTTGTACCAAGTTTGCAAATGTTTTGGCGTGGTCTTAGGAATTTTTTACCAAGTTTGGTAGTGTTTTGGCGTGGTCTTAGGAATTTTGTACCAAGTTTGCAAGTGTTTTGGCGTGGTCTTAGGAATTTTGTACCAAGTTTGGTAGTGTTTTGGCGTGGTGTTAGGAAGTTTGTACCAAGTTTGCAAGTGTTTTGGCGTGGTCTTAGGAAGTTTGTACCAAGTTTGCAAGTGTTTTGGCGTGGTCTTTGGAAGTTTGTACCAAGTTTGGTAGTGTTTTGGCGTGGTCTTAGGAAGTTTGTTCCAAGTTTGCAAGTGTTTTGGCGTGGTCTTAGGAATTTTTTACCAAGTTTGGTAGTGTTTTGGCGTGGTCTTAGGAAGTTTGTACCAAGTTTGCAAGTGTTTTGGCGTGGTCTTTGGAAGTTTGTACCATGTTTGCAAGTGTTTTGGCGTGGTCTTAGGAAGTTTGTACCAAGTTTGCAAGTGTTTTGGCGTGGTCTTAGGAATGTTGTACCAAGTTTTGTAGTGTTTTGGCGTGGTCTTAGGAATGTTGTACCAAGTTTGGTAGTGTTTTGGCGTGGTCTTAGGAAGTTTGTACCAAGTTTGCAAGTGTTTTGGCGTGGTCTTAGGAATTTTTTACCAAGTTTGGTAGTGTTTTGGCGTGGTCTTAGGAAGTTTGTACCAAGTTTGCAAGTGTTTTGGCGTGGTGTTAGGAAGTTTGTACCAAGTTTGCAAGTGTTTTGGCGTGGTCTTAGGGATGTTGTACCAAGTTTGCAAGTGTTTTGGCGTGCTCTTAGGAAGTTTGTACCAAGTTTGCAAGTGTTTTGGCGTGGTCTTAGGAATTTTGTACCAAGTTTGGTAGTGTTTTGGCGTGGTGTTAGGAAGTTTGTACCAAGTTTGCAAGTGTTTTGGCGTGGTCTTAGGAATTTTGTACCAAGTTTGGTAGTGTTTTAGCGTGGTGTTAGGAAGTTTGTACCAAGTTTGCAAGTGTTTTGGCGTGGTCTTAGGAAGTTTGTACCAAGTTTGCAAATGTTTTGGCGTGGTCTTAGGAATTTTTCACCAAGTTTGGTAGTGTTTTGGCGTGGTCTTAGGAAGTTTGTACCAAGTTTGCAAGTGTTTTGGCGTGGTCTTAGGAATGTTGTACCAAGTTTTGAAGTGTTTTGACGTGGTCTTAGGAATGTTGTACCAAGTTTGGTAGTGTTTTGGCGTGGTCTTAGGAAGTTTGTACCAAGTTTGCAAGTGTTTTGGCGTGGTCTTAGGAATTTTGTACCAAGTTTGGTAGTGTTTTGGCGTGGTGTTAGGAAGTTTGTACCAAGTTTGCAAGTGTTTTGGCGTGGACTTAGGAATTTTGTACCAAGTTTGGTAGTGTTTTGGCGTGGTCTTAGGAAGTTTGTACCAAGTTTGCAAGTGTTTTGGCGTGGTCTTTGGAAGTTTGTACCAAGTTTGCAAGTGTTTTGGCGTGGTCTTAGGAATTTTTTACCAAGTTTGGTAGTGTTTTGGCGTGGTCTTAGGAATTTTGTACCAAGTTTGGTAGTGTTTTGGCGTGGTGTTAGGAAGTTTGTACCAAGTTTGCAAGTGTTTTGGCGTGGTCTTAGGAATTTTTAACCAAGTTTGGTAGTGTTTTGGCGTGGTCTTAGGAAGTTTGTACCAAGTTTGCAAGTGTTTTGGCGTGGTCTTAGGAAAATTGTTCCAAGTTTGGTAGTGTTTTGGCGTGGTCTTAGGAAGTTTGTACCAAGTTTGCAAGTGTTTTGGCGTGGTCTTAGGAATTTTTTACCAAGTTTGGTAGTGTTTTGGCGTGGTCTTAGGAATTTTGTACCAAGTTTGCAAGTGTTTTGGCGTGGTGTTAGGAAGTTTGTACCAAGTTTGCAAGTGTTTTGGCGTGGTCTTAGGAATTTTTTACCAAGTTTGGTAGTGTTTTGGCGTGGTCTTAGGAAGTTTTTACCAAGTTTGCAAGTGTTTTGGCGTGGTCTTTGGAAGTTTGTACCAAGTTTGCAAGTGTTTTGGCGTGGTGTTAGGAATTTTTTACCAAGTTTGGTAGTGTTTTGGCGTGGTCTTAGGAAGTTTGTACCAAGTTTGCAAGTGTTTTGGCGTGGTCTTTGAAAGTTTGTACCAAATTTGGTAGTGTTTTGGCGTGGTCTTAGGAAGTTTGTACCAAGTTTGCAAGTGTTTTGGCGTGGTCTTAGGAATTTTTTACCAAGCTTGGTAGTGTCTGGCGTGGTCTTAGGAATTTTGTACCAAGTTTGGTAGTGTTTTGGCGTGGTCTAAGGAAGTTTGTACCAAGTTTGCAAGTGTTTTGGCGTGGTCTTAGGAATTTTTTACCAAGTTTGGTAGTGTTTTGGCGTGGTCTTAGGAAGTTTGTACCAAGTTTGGTAGTGTTTTGGCGTGGTGTTAGGAAGTTTGTACCAAGTTTGCAAGTGTTTTGGCGTGGTCTTAGGAATTTTTTACCAAGTTTGGTAGTGTTTTGGCGTGGTCTTAGGAAGTTTGTACCAAGTTTGCAAGTGTTTTGGCGTGGTCTTAGGAATTTTGTACCAAGTTTGGTAGTGTTTTGGCGTGGTCTTAGGAAGTTTGTACCAAGTTTGCAAGTGTTTTGGCGTGGTCTTAGGAATTTTTTACCAAGTTTGGTAGTGTTTTGGCGTGGTCTTAGGAATTTTGTACCAAGTTTGCAAGTGTTTTGGCGTGGTGTTAGGAAGTTTGTACCAAGTTTGCAAGTGTTTTGGCGTGGTCTTAGGAATTTTTTACCAAGTTTGGTAGTGTTTTGGCGTGGTCTTAGGAAGTTTGTACCAAGTTTGCAAGTGTTTTGGCGTGGTCCTTGGAAGTTTGTACCAAGTTTTGTAGTGTTTTGGCGTGGTCTTAGGAAGTTTGTTCCAAGTTTGCAAGTGTTTTGGCGTGGTCTTAGGAATTTTTTACCAAGTTTGGTAGTGTTTTGGCGTGGTCTTAGGAATTTTGTACCAAGTTTGGTAGTGTTTTGGCGTGGTCTTAGGAAGTTTGTACCAAGTTTGCAAGTGTTTTGGCGTGGTCTTAGGAATTTTTTACCAAGTTTGGTAGTGTTTTGGCGTGGTCTTAGGAATTTTGTACCAAGTTTGGTAGTGTTTTGGCGTGGTGTTAGGAAGTTTGTACCAAGTTTGCAAGTGTTTTGGCGTGGTCTTAGGAATTTTGTACCAAGTTTGGTAGTGTTTTGGCGTGGTCTTAGGAAGTTTGTACCAAGTTTGCAAGTGTTTTGGCGTGGTCTTAGGAATTTTTTACCAAGTTTGGTAGTGTTTTGGCGTGGTCTTAGGAAGTTTGTACCAAGTTTGCAAGTGTTTTGGCGTGGTCTTAGGAATTTTGTACCAAGTTTGGTAGTGTTTTGGCGTGGTCTTAGGAAGTTTGTACCAAGTTTGCAAGTGTTTTGGCGTGGTCTTAGGAATTTTTTACCAAGTTTGGTAGTGTTTTGGCGTGGTCTTAGGAAGTTTGTAACAAGTTTGCAAGTGTTTTGGCGTGGTCTTTGGAAGTTTGTACCAAGTTTGGTAGTGTTTTGGCGTGGTCTTAGGAAGTTTGTACCAAGTTTGCAAGTGTTTTGGCGTGGTCTTAGGAATTTTTTACCAAGTTTGGTAGTGTTTTGGCGTGGTCTTAGGAATTTTGTACCAAGTTTGGTAGTGTTTTGGCGTGGTCTTAGGAAGTTT
Source organism: Anopheles atroparvus (assembly GCA_914969975.1). Lineage (NCBI taxonomy): Eukaryota > Metazoa > Arthropoda > Insecta > Diptera > Culicidae > Anopheles > Anopheles atroparvus. The sequence goes on from CAJZCY010000011.1 coordinate 837,979, forward strand.
GTAACAAGTTTGCAAGTGTTTTGGCGTGGTCTTAGGAATTTTGTACCAAGTTTGGTAGTGTTTTGGCGTGGTCTTAGGAAGTTTGTACCAAGTTTGCAAGTGTTTTGGCGTGGTCTTAGGAATTTTTTACCAAGTTTGGTAGTGTTTTGGCGTGGTCTTAGGAATTTTGTACCAAGTTTGCAAGTGTTTTGGCGTGGTGTTAGGAAGTTTGTACCAAGTTTGCAAGTGTTTTGGCGTGGTCTTAGGAATTTTTTACCAAGTTTGGTAGTGTTTTGGTGTGGTCTTAGGGAGTTTGTACCAAGTTTGGTAGTGTTTTGGCGTGGTCTTAGGAAGTTTGTTCCAAGTTTGCAAGTGTTTTGGCGTGGTCTTAGGAATTTTTTACCAAGTTTGGTAGTGTTTTGGCGTGGTCTTAGGGAGTTTGTACCAAGTTTGGTAGTGTTTTGGCGTGGTCTTAGGAATTTTTTACCAAGTTTGCAAGTGTTTTGGCGTGGTCTTAGGAGTTTTTTACCAAGTTTGGTAGTGTTTTGGCGTGGTCTTAGGAAGTTTGTACCAAGTTTGCAAGTGTTTTGGCGTGGTCTTAGGAATTTTGTACCAAGTTTGGTAGTGTTTTGGCGTGGTCTTAGGAAGTTTGTACCAAGTTTGCAAGTGTTTTGGCGTGGTCTTTGGAAGTTTGTACCAAGTTTGCAAGTGTTTTGGCGTGGTCTTAGGAATTTTATACCAAGTTTGGTAGTGTTTTGGCGTGGTCTTAGGAATTTTGTACCAAGTTTGGTAGTGTTTTGGCGTGGTGTTAGGAAGTTTGTACCAAGTTTGCAAGTGTTTTGGCGTGGTCTTAGGAATTTTTTACCAAGTTTGGTAGTGTTTTGGCGTGGTCTTAGGAAGTTTGTACCAAGTTTGCAAGTGTTTTGGCGTGGTCTTAGGAATTTTGTACCAAGTTTGGTAGTGTTTTGGCGTGGTCTTAGGAAGTTTGTACCAAGTTTGCAAGTGTTTTGGCGTGGTCTTAGGAATTTTTTACCAAGTTTGGTAGTGTTTTGGCGTGGTCTTAGGAAGTTTGTACCAAGTTTGCAAGTGTTTTGGCGTGGTCTTAGGAATTTTTTACCAAGTTTGGTAGTGTTTTGGCGTGGTCTTAGGAAGTTTGTACCAAGTTTGCAAGTGTTTTGGCGTGGTCTTAGGAATTTTTTACCAAGTTTGCAAGTGTTTTGGCGTGGTCTTTGGAAGTTTGTACCAAGTTTGCAAGTGTTTTGGCGTGGTCTTAGGAATTTTTTACCAAGTTTGGTAGTGTTTTGGCGTGGTCTTAGGAAGTTTGTACCAAGTTTGCAAGTGTTTTGGCGTGGTCTTAGGAATTTTTTACCAAGTTTGGTAGTGTTTTGGCGTGGTCTTAGGAAGTTTGTACCAAGTTTGCAAGTGTTTTGGCGTGGTCTTTGGAAGTTTGTACCATGTTTGCAAGTGTTTTGGCGTGGTCTTAGGAATTTTTTACCAAGTTTGGTAGTGTTTTGGCGTGGTCTTAGGAAGTTTGTTCCAAGTTTGCAAATGTTTTGGCGTGGTCTTTGGAAGTTTGTTCCAAGTTTGGTAGTGTTTTGGCGTGGTCTTAGGAAGTTTGTACCAAGTTTGCAAGTGTTTTGGCGTGGTCTTTGGAATTTTTTACCAAGTTTGGTAGTGTTTTGGCGTGGTCTTAGGAATTTTGTACCAAGTTTGGTAGTGTTTTGGCGTGGTCTTAGGAAGTTTGTACCAAGTTTGCAAGTGTTTTGGCGTGGTCTTAGGAATTTTTTACCAAGTTTGGTAGTGTTTTGGCGTGGTCTTAGGAATTTTGTACCGAGTTTGGTAGTGTTTTGGCGTGGTGTTAGGAAGTTTGTACTAAGTTTGCAAGTGTTTTGGCGTGGTCTTAGGAATTTTGTACCAAGTTTGGTAGTGTTTTGGCGTGGTCTTAGGAAGTTTGTACCAAGTTTGCAAATGTTTTGGCGTGGTCTTAGGAATTTTTTACCAAGTTTGGTAGCGTTTTGGCGTGGTCTTAGGAATTTTGTACCAATTTTGCAAGTGTTTTGGCGTGGTGTTAGGAAGTTTGTACCAAGTTTGCAAGTGTTTTGGCGTGGTCTTAGGAATTTTTTACCAAGTTTGGTAGTGTTTTGGCGTGGTCTTAGGGAGTTTGTACCAATTTGGTAGTGTTTTGGCGTGGTCTCAGGAATTTTGTACCAAGTTTGGTAGTGTTTTGGCGTGGTCTTAGGAAGTTTGTACCAAGTTTGCAAGTGTTTTGGCGTGGTCTTAGGAATTTTGTACCAAGTTTGCAAGTGCTTTGGCGTGGTCTTAGGAATTTTGTACCAAGTTTGCAAGTGTTTTGGCGTGGTCTTAGAAAGTTTGTACCAAGTTTGCAAGTGTTTTGGCGTGGTTTTAGGAAGTTTGTACCAAGTTTGGTAGTGTTTTGGCGTAGTCTTAGGAAGTTTGTACCAAGTTTGCAAGTGTTTTGGCGTGGTCTTACGAATTTTTTACCAAGTTTGGTAGTGTTTTGGCGTGGTCTTAGGAAGTTTGTACCAAGTTTGCAAGTGTTTTGGCGTGGTCTTAGGAATTTTTTACCAAGTTTGGTAGTGTTTTGGCGTGGTCTTAGGAAGTTTGTACCAAGTTTGCAAGTGTTTTGGCGTGGTCTTAGGAATTTTTTACCAAGTTTGCAAGTGTTTTGGCGTGGTCTTTGGAAGTTTGTACCAAGTTTGCAAGTGTTTTGGCGTGGTCTTAGGAATTTTTTACCAAGTTTGGTAGTGTTTTGGCGTGGTCTTAGGAAGTTTGTACCAAGTTTGCAAGTGTTTTGGCGTGGTCTTAGGAATTTTTTACCAAGTTTGGTAGTGTTTTGGCGTGGTCTTAGGAAGTTTGTACCAAGTTTGCAAGTGTTTTGGCGTGGTCTTTGGAAGTTTGTACCATGTTTGCAAGTGTTTTGGCGTGGTCTTAGGAATTTTTTACCAAGTTTGGTAGTGTTTTGGCGTGGTCTTAGGAAGTTTGTTCCAAGTTTGCAAATGTTTTGGCGTGGTCTTTGGAAGTTTGTTCCAAGTTTGGTCGTGTTTTGGCGTGGTCTTAGGAAGTTTGTACCAAGTTTGCAAGTGTTTTGGCGTGGTCTTTGGAATTTTTTACCAAGTTTGGTAGTGTTTTGGCGTGGTCTTAGGAATTTTGTACCAAGTTTGGTAGTGTTTTGGCGTGGTCTTAGGAAGTTTGTACCAAGTTTGCAAGTGTTTTGGCGTGGTCTTAGGAATTTTTTACCAAGTTTGGTAGTGTTTTGGCGTGGTCTTAGGGAGTTTGTACCAATTTGGTAGTGTTTTGGCGTGGTCTCAGGAATTTTGTACCAAGTTTGGTAGTGTTTTGGCGTGGTCTTAGGAAGTTTGTACCAAGTTTGCAAGTGTTTTGGCATGGTCTTAGGAATTTTGTACCAAGTTTGCAAGTGCTTTGGCGTGGTCTTAGGAATTTTGTACCAAGTTTGCAAGTGTTTTGGCGTGGTCTTAGAAAGTTTGTACCAAGTTTGCAAGTGTTTTGGCGTGGTTTTAGGAAGTTTGTACCAAGTTTGGTAGTGTTTTGGCGTAGTCTTAGGAAGTTTGTACCAAGTTTGCAAGTGTTTTGGCGTGGTCTTAGGAAGTTTGTACCAAGTTTGCAAGTGTTTTGGCGTGGTCTTAGGAAGTTTGTACCAAGTTTGGTAGTGTTTTGGCGTGGTGTTAGGAAGTTTGTACCAAGTTTGCAAGTGTTTTGGCGTGGTTTTAGGAATTTTGTACCAAGTTTGCAAGTGTTTTGGCGTGGTCTTTGGAAGTTTGTACCAAGTTTGGTAGTGTTTTGGCGTGGACTTAGGAAGTTTGTACCAAGTTTGCAAGTGTTTTGGCGTGGTCTTAGGAAGTTTGTACCAAGTTTGGTAGTGTTTTGGCGTGGTGTTAGGAAGTTTGTACTAAGTTTGCAAGTGTTTTGGCGTGGTCTTAGGAATTTTGTACCAAGTTTGGTAGTGTTTTGGCGTGGTCTTAGGAAGTTTGTACCAAGTTTGCAAATGTTTTGGCGTGGTCTTAGGAATTTTTTACCAAGTTTGGTAGCGTTTTGGCGTGGTCTTAGGAATTTTGTACCAATTTTGCAAGTGTTTTGGCGTGGTGTTAGGAAGTTTGTACCAAGTTTGCAAGTGTTTTGGCGTGGTCTTAGGAATTTTTTACCAAGTTTGGTAGTGTTTTGGCGTGGTCTTAGGGAGTTTGTACCAATTTGGTAGTGTTTTGGCGTGGTCTCAGGAATTTTGTACCAAGTTTGGTAGTGTTTTGGCGTGGTCTTAGGAAGTTTGTACCAAGTTTGCAAGTGTTTTGGCATGGTCTTAGGAATTTTGTACCAAGTTTGCAAGTGCTTTGGCGTGGTCTTAGGAATTTTGTACCAAGTTTGCAAGTGTTTTGGCGTGGTCTTAGAAAGTTTGTACCAAGTTTGCAAGTGTTTTGGCGTGGTTTTAGGAAGTTTGTACCAAGTTTGGTAGTGTTTTGGCGTAGTCTTAGGAAGTTTGTACCAAGTTTGCAAGTGTTTTGGCGTGGTCTTAGGAAGTTTGTACCAAGTTTGCAAGTGTTTTGGCGTGGTCTTAGGAAGTTTGTACCAAGTTTGGTAGTGTTTTGGCGTGGTGTTAGGAAGTTTGTACCAAGTTTGCAAGTGTTTTGGCGTGGTTTTAGGAATTTTGTACCAAGTTTGCAAGTGTTTTGGCGTGGTCTTTGGAAGTTTGTACCAAGTTTGGTAGTGTTTTGGCGTGGACTTAGGAAGTTTGTACCAAGTTTGCAAGTGTTTTGGCGTGGTCTTAGGAAGTTTGTACCAAGTTTGGTAGTGTTTTGGCGTGGTCTTAGGAAGCTTGTACCAAGTTTGGTAGTGTTTTGGCGTGGTCTTAGGAAGTTTGTACCAAGTTTGCAAGTGTTTTGGCGTGATCTTAGGTAGTTTATACCAAGTTTGCAAGTGATTTGGCGTGGTCTTAGGAAGTTTGTACCAAGTTTGCAAGTGTTTTGGCGTGGTCTTAGGAAGTTTGTACCAAGTTTGCAAGTGTTTTGGCGTGGTCTTAGGAAGTTTGTACCAAGTTTGGTAGTGTTTTGGCGTGGTCTTAGGAAGTTTGTACCAAGTTTGCAAGTGTTTTGGCGTGGTCTTAGGAATTTTGTACCAAGTTTGGTAGTGTTTTGGCGTGGTCTTAGGAAGTTTGTACCAAGTTTGGTAGTGTTTTGGCGTGGTCTTTGGAAGTTTGTACCAAGTTTGCAAGTGTTTTGGCGTGGTCTTAGGAATGTTGTACCAAGTTTGGTAGTGTTTTGGCGTAGTCTTAGGAAGTTTGTACCAAGTTTGCAAGTGTTTTGGCGTGGTCTTAGGAATTTTGTACCAAGTTTGGTAGTGTTTTGGCGTGGTCTTAGGAATTTTGTACCAAGTTTGCAAGTGTTTTGGCGTGGTCTTAGGAATTTTTTACCAAGTTTGGTAGTGTTTTGGCGTGGTCTTAGGAAGTTTGTACCAAGTTTGCAAGTGTTTTGGCGTGGTCTTAGGAATTTTTTACCAAGTTTGGTAGTGTTTTGGCGTGGTCTTAGGAAGTTTGTACCAAGTTTGCAAGTGTTTTGGCGTGGTCTTTGGAAGTTTGTACCATGTTTGCAAGTGTTTTGGCGTGGTCTTAGGAATTTTTTACCAAGTTTGGTAGTGTTTTGGCGTGGTCTTAGGAAGTTTGTTCCAAGTTTGCAAATGTTTTGGCGTGGTCTTTGGAAGTTTGTACCCAGTTTGGTAGTGTTTTGGCGTGGTCTTAGGAAGTTTGTACCAAGTTTGCAAGTGTCTTGGCGTGGTCTTTGGAATTTTTTACCAAGTTTGGTAGTGTTTTGGCGTGGTCTTAGGAATTTTGTACCAAGTTTGGTAGTGTTTTGGCGTGGTCTTAGGAAGTTTGTACCAAGTTTGCAAGTGTTTTGGCGTGGTCTTAGGAATTTTTTACCAAGTTTGGTAGTGTTTTGGCGTGGTCTTAGGAATTTTGTACCAAGTTTGGTAGTGTTTTGGCGTGGTGTTAGGAAGTTTGTACTAAGTTTGCAAGTGTTTTGGCGTGGTCTTAGGAATTTTTTACCAAGTTTGGTAGTGTTTTGGCGTGGTCTTAGGAAGTTTGTACCAAGTTTGCAAGTGTTTTGGCGTGGTCTTTGGAAGTTTGTACCAAGTTTGCAAGTGTTTTGGCGTGGTCTTAGGAATTTTTTACCAAGTTTGGTAGTGTTTTGGCGTGGTCTTAGGGAGTTTGTACCAAGTTTGGTAGTGTTTTGGCGTGGTCTTAGGAATTTTTTACCAAGTTTGCAAGTGTTTTGGCGTGGTCTTAGGAATTTTTTACCAAGTTTGGTAGTGTTTTGGCGTGGTCTTAGGAAGTTTGTACCAAGTTTGCAAGTGTTTTGGCGTGGTCTTAGGAATTTTGTACCAAGTTTGGTAGTGTTTTGGCGTGGTCTTAGGAAGTTTGTACCAAGTTTGCAAGTGTTTTGGCGTGGTCTTTGGAAGTTTGTACCAAGTTTGCAAGTGTTTTGGCGTGGTCTTAGGAATTTTATACCAAGTTTGATAGTGTTTTGGCGTGGTCTTAGGAATTTTGTACCAAGTTTGGTAGTGTTTTGGCGTGGTGTTAGGAAGTTTGTACCAAGTTTGCAAGTGTTTTGGCGTGGTCTTAGGAATTTTTTACCAAGTTTGGTAGTGTTTTGGCGTGGTCTTAGGAAGTTTGTACCAAGTTTGCAAGTGTTTTGGCGTGGTCTTAGGAACTTTGTACCAAGTTTGGTAGTGTTTTGGCGTGGTCTTAGGAAGTTTGTACCAAGTTTGCAAGTGTTTTGGCGTGGTCTTAGGAATTTTTTACCAAGTTTGGTAGTGTTTTGGCGTGGTCTTAGGAAGTTTGTATCAAGTTTGCAAGTGTTTTGGCGTGGTCTTTGGAAGTTTGTACCAAGTTTGCAAGTGTTTTGGCGTGGTCTTAGGAATTTTTTACCAAGTTTGGTAGTGTTTTGGCGTGGTCTTAGGAAGTTTGTACCAAGTTTGCAAGTGTTTTGGCGTGGTCTTAGGAATTTTTTATCAAGTTTGGTAGTGTTTTGGCGTGGTCTTAGGAAGTTTGTACCAAGTTTGCAAGTGTTTTGGCGTGGTCTTTGGAAGTTTGTACCATGTTTGCAAGTGTTTTGGCGTGGTCTTAGGAATTTTTTACCAAGTTTGGTAGTGTTTTGGCGTGGTCTTAGGAAGTTTGTTCCAAGTTTGCAAATGTTTTGGCGTGGTCTTTGGAAGTTTGTACCAAGTTTGGTAGTGTTTTGGCGTGGTCTTAGGAAGTTTGTACCAAGTTTGCAAGTGTTTTGGCGTGGTCTTAGGAATTTTTTACCAAGTTTGGTAGTGTTTTGTCGTGGTCTTAGGAAGTTTGTACCAAGTTTGCAATTGTTTTGGCGTGGTCTTAGGAATTTTGTACCAAGTTTGGTAGTGTTTTGGCGTGGTCTTAGGAAGTTTGTACCAAGTTTGCAAGTGTTTTGGCGTGGTCTTAGGAATTTTTTGCCAAGTTTGGTAGTGTTTTGGCGTGGTCTTAGGAATTTTGTACCAAGTTTGGTAGTGTTTTGGCGTGGTCTTAGGAAGTTTGTACCAAGTTTGCAAGTGTTTTGGCGTGGTCTTAGGAATTTTTTGCCAAGTTTGGTAGTGTTTTGGCGTGGTCTTAGGAATTTTGTACCAAGTTTGGTAGTGTTTTGGCGTGGTGTTAGGAAGTTTGTACTAAGTTTGCAAGTGTTTTGGCGTGGTCTTAGGAATTTTTTACCAAGTTTGGTAGTGTTTTGTCGTGGTCTTAGGAAGTTTGTACCAAGTTTGCAATTGTTTTGGCGTGGTCTTAGGAATTTTGTACCAAGTTTGGTAGTGTTTTGGCGTGGTCTTAGGAAGTTTGTACCAAGTTTGCAATTGTTTTGGCGTGGTCTTAGGAATTTTGTACCAAGTTTGGTAGTGTTTTGGCGTGGTCTTAGGAAGTTTGTACCAAGTTTGCAAGTGTTTTGGCGTGGTCTTAGGAATTTTTTGCCAAGTTTGGTAGTGTTTTGGCGTGGTCTTAGGAATTTTGTACCAAGTTTGGTAGTGTTTTGGCGTGGTCTTAGGAAGTTTGTACCAAGTTTGCAAGTGTTTTGGCGTGGTCTTAGGAATTTTTTGCCAAGTTTGGTAGTGTTTTGGCGTGGTCTTAGGAATTTTGTACCAAGTTTGGTAGTGTTTTGGCGTGGTGTTAGGAAGTTTGTACTAAGTTTGCAAGTGTTTTGGCGTGGTCTTAGGAATTTTGTACCAAGTTTGGTAGTGTTTTGGCGTGGTCTTAGGAAGTTTGTTCCAAGTTTGCAAATGTTTTGGCGTGGTCTTTGGAATTTTTTACCAAGTTTGGTAGTGTTTTGGCGTGGTCTTAGGAATTTTGTACCAAGTTTGGTAGTGTTTTGGCGTGGTCTTAGGAAGTTTGTACCAAGTTTGCAAGTGTTTTGGCGTGGTCTTAGGAATTTTTTGCCAAGTTTGGTAGTGTTTTGGCGTGGTCTTAGGAATTTTGTACCAAGTTTGGTAGTGTTTTGGCGTGGTCTTAGGAAGTTTGTACCAAGTTTGCAATTGTTTTGGCGTGGTCTTTGGAATTTTGTACCAAGTTTGGTAGTGTTTTGGCGTGGTCTTAGGAAGTTTGTACCAAGTTTGCAAATGTTTTGGCGTGGTCTTAGGAATTTTTTACCAAGTTTGGTAGTGTTTTGGCGTGGTCTTAGGAATTTTGTACCAATTTTGCAAGTGTTTTGGCGTGGTGTTAGGAAGTTTGTACCAAGTTTGCAAGTGTTTTGGCGTGGTCTTAGGATGTTTTTACCAAGTTTGGTAGTGTTTTGGCGTGGTCTTAGGGAGTTTGTACCAATTTGGTAGTGTTTTGGCGTGGTCTCAGGAATTTTGTACCAAGTTTGGTAGTGTTTTGGCGTGGTCTTAGGAAGTTTTTACCAAGTTTGCAAGTGTTTTGGCGTGGTCTTAGGAATTTTGTACCAAGTTTGCAAGTGCTTTGGCGTGGTCTTAGGAATTTTGTACCAAGTTTGCAAGTGTTTTGGCGTGGTCTTAGAAAGTTTGTACCAAGTTTGCAAGTGTTTTGGCGTGGTTTTAGGAAGTTTGTACCAAGTTTGGTAGTGTTTTGGCGTAGTCTTAGGAAGTTTGTACCAAGTTTGCAAGTGTTTTGGCGTGGTCTTAGGAAGTTTGTACCAAGTTTGCAAGTGTTTTGGCGTGGTCTTAGGAAGTTTGTACCAAGTTTGGTAGTGTTTTGGCGTGGTGTTAGGAAGTTTGTACCAAGTTTGCAAGTGTTTTGGCGTGGTTTTAGGAATTTTGTACCAATTTGCAAGTGTTTTGGCGTGGTCTTTGGAAGTTTGTACCAAGTTTGCAAGTGTTTTGGCGTGGACTTAGGAAGTTTGTACCAAGTTTGCAAGTGTTTTGGCGTGGTCTTAGGAAGTTTGTACCAAGTTTGGTAGTGTTTTGGCGTGGTCTTAGGAAGCTTGTACCAAGTTTGGTAGTGTTTTGGCGTGGTCTTAGGAAGTTTGTACCAAGTTTGCAAGTGTTTTGGCGTGATCTTAGGTAGTTTATACCAAGTTTGCAAGTGATTTGGCGTGGTCTTAGGAAGTTTGTACCAAGTTTGCAAGTGTTTTGGCGTGGTCTTAGGAAGTTTGTACCAAGTTTGCAAGTGTTTTGGCGTGGTCTTAGGAAGTTTGTACCAAGTTTGGTAGTGTTTTGGCGTGGTCTTAGGAAGTTTGTACCAAGTTTGCAAGTGTTTTGGCGTGGTCTTAGGAATTTTGTACCAAGTTTGGTAGTGTTTTGGCGTGGTCTTAGGAAGTTTGTACCAAGTTTGGTAGTGTTTTGGCGTGGTCTTTGGAAGTTTGTACCAAGTTTGCAAGTGTTTTGGCGTGGTCTTAGGAATGTTGTACCAAGTTTGGTAGTGTTTTGGCGTAGTCTTAGGAAGTTTGTACCAAGTTTGCAAGTGTTTTGGCGTGGTCTTAGGAATTTTGTACCAAGTTTGGTAGTGTTTTGGCGTGGTCTTAGGAATTTTGTACCAAGTTTGCAAGTGTTTTGGCGTGGTCTTAGGAATTTTTTACCAAGTTTGGTAGTTTTTTGGCGTGGTCTTAGGAAGTTTGTACCAAGTTTGCAAGTGTTTTGGCGTGGTCTTAGGAATGTTGTACCAAGTTTGCAAGTGTTTTGGCGTGGTCTTAGGAATGTTGTACCAAGTTTGCAAGTGTTTTGGCGTGGTCTTAGGAAGTTTGTACCAAGTTTGGTAGTGTTTTGGCGTGGTCTTAGGAAGTTTGTACCAAGTTTGCAAGTGTTTTGGCGTGGTCTTAGGAATTTTTTACCAAGTTTGGTAGTGTTTTGGCGTGGTCTTAGGAATTTTGTACCAAGTTTGGTAGTGTTTTGGCGTGGTGTTAGGAAGTTTGTACCAAGTTTGCAAGTGTTTTGGCGTGGTCTTAGGAAGTTTGTACCAAGTTTGGTAGTGTTTTGGCGTGGTGTTAGGAAGTTTGTACCAAGTTTGGTAGTGTTTTGGCGTGGTCTTAGGAATGTTGTACCAAGTTTGCAAGTGTTTTGGCGTGGTCTTAGGAATTTTTTACCAAGTTTGGTAGTGTTTTGGCGTGGTCTTAGGAATTTATTACCAAGTTTGGTAGTGTTTTGGGTGGTCTTAGGAATTTTGTACCAAGTTTGGTAGTGTTTTGGCGTGGTCTTAGGAAGTTAGTACCAAGTTTGGTAGTGTTTTGGCGTGGTCTTTGGAAGTTTGTACCAAGTTTGCAAGTGTTTTGGCGTGGTCTTAAGAAGTTTGTACCAAGTTTGCAAGTGTTTTGGCGTGGTCTTAGGAAGTTTGTACCAAGTTTGGTAGTGTTTTGGCGTGGTCTTAGGAAGTTTGTACCAAGTTTGCAAGTGTTTTGGCGTGGTCTTAGGAAGTTTGTACCAGGTTTGCAAGTGTTTTGGCGTGGTCTTAAGAAGTTTGTACCAAGTTTGCAAGTGTTTTGGCGTGGTCTTAGGAAGTTTGTACCAAGTTTGCAAGTGTTTTGGCGTGGTCTTAGGAATTTTTTACCAAGTTTGCAAGTGTTTTGGCGTGGTCTTAGGAATTTCTTACCAAGTTTGGTAGTGTTTTGGCGTGATCTTAGGAAGTTTGTACCAAGTTTGCAAGTGTTTTGGCGTTGTCTTTGGAAGTTTGTACCAAGTTTGCAAGTGTTTTGGCGTGGTCTTAGGAATTTTGTACCAAGTTTGGTAGTGTTTTGGCGTGGTGTTAGGAAGTTTGTACCAAGTTTGCAAGTGTTTTGGCGTGGTCTTAGGAAGTTTGTACCAAGTTTGCAAGTGTTTTGGCGTGGTCTTAGGAATTTTGTACCAAGTTTGGTAGTGTTTTGGCGTGGTCTTAGGAATTTATTACCAAGTTTGCAAGTGTTTTGGCGTGGTCTTAGGAATTTTTTACCAAGTTTGCAAGTGTTTTGGCGTGGTCTTAGGAATTTCTTACCAAGTTTGGTAGTGTTTTGGCGTGATCTTAGGAAGTTTGTACCAAGTTTGCAAGTGTTTTGGCGTTGTCTTTGGAAGTTTGTACCAAGTTTGCAAGTGTTTTGGCGTGGTCTTAGGAATTTTGTACCAAGTTTGGTAGTGTTTTGGCGTGGTGTTAGGAAGTTTGTACCAAGTTTGCAAGTGTTTTGGCGTGGTCTTAGGAAGTTTGTACCAAGTTTGCAAGTGTTTTGGCGTGGTCTTAGGAATTTTGTACCAAGTTTGGTAGTGTTTTGGCGTGGTCTTAGGAATTTATTACCAAGTTTGGTAGTGTTTTGGGTGGTCTTAGGAATTTTTTACCAAGGTTGGTAGTGTTTTGGCGTGGTCTTAGGAAGTTTGTACCAAGTTTGGTAGTGTTTTGGCGTGGTGTTAGGAAGTTTGTACCAAGTTTGCAAGTGTTTTGGCGTGGTCTTAGGAATTTTGTACCAAGTTTGGTAGTGTTTTGGCGTGGTGTTAGGAAGTTTGTACCAAGTTTGCAAGTGTTTTGGCGTGGTCTTAGGAAGTTTGTACCAAGTTTGCAAGTGTTTTGGCGTGGTCTTAGGAAGTTTGTACCAAGTTTGCAAGTGTTTTGGCGTGGTCTTTGGAAGTTTGTACCAAGTTTGCAAGTGTTTTGGCGTGGTGTTAGGAAGTTTGTACCAAGTTTGCAAGTGTTTTGGCGTGGTCTTAGGATGTTTGTACCAAGTTTGCAAGTGTTTTGGCGTGGTCTTAGGAAGTTTGTACCAAGTTTGCAAGTGTTTTGGCGTGGTCTTAGGAAGTTTGTACCAAGTTTGCAAGTGTTTTGGCGTGGTCTTTGGAAGTTTGTACCAAGTTTGCAAGTGTTTTGACGTGGTCTTAGGAATTTTTTACCAAGTTTGCAAGTGTTTTGGCGTGGTCGTAGGAATTTTTTACCAAGTTTGCAAGTGTTTTGGCGTGGTCTTAGGATTTTTGTACCAAGTTTGGTAGTGTTTTGGCGTGGTCTTAGGAAGTTTGTACCAAGTTTGCAAGTGTTTTGGCGTGGTGTTATGAAGTTTGTACCAAGTTTGCAAGTGTTTTGGCGTGGTCTTAGGAAGTTTGTACCAAGTTTGCAAGTGTTTTGGCGTGGTGTTAGGAAGTTTGTACCAAGTTTGCAAGTGTTTTGGCGTGGTCTTAGGAAGTTTGTTCCAAGTTTGCAAGTGTTTTGGCGTGGTCTTAGGAAGTTTGTACCAAGTTTGCAAGTGTTTTGGCGTGGTCTTTGGAAGTTTGTACCAAGTTTGCAAGTGTTTTGGCGTGGTGTTAGGAAGTTTGAACCAAGTTTGCAAGTGTTTTGGCGTGGTCTTTGGAAGTTTGTACCAAGTTTGCAAGTGTTTTGGCGTGGTCTTAGGAATTTTGTACCAAGTTTGGTAGTGTTTTGGCGTGGTGTTAGGAAGTTTGTTCCAAGTTTGCAAGTGTTTTGGCGTGGTCTTAGGAATTTTTTACCAAGTTTGGTAGTGTTTTGGCATGGTCTTAGGAATGTTGTACCAAGTTTGGTAGTGTTTTGGCGTGGTCTTAGGAAGTTTGTACCAAGTTTGGTAGTGTTTTGGCATGGTCTTATTAAATGTGTACCAAGTTTGCAGAAGTTTTGGCATGGTCTTAGGAAGTTTTTTCCAAGTTTGCAAGTGTTTTGGCATGGTCTTAGGAAGTTTGTTCCAAGTTTGCAAGTGTTTGGCATGGTCTCATTAAATTTGTACCAAGTTTGCAAATGTTTTGGCATGGTCTTATTAAATTTCTACCAAGTTTGCAAGTGTTTTGGCATGGTCTTATTAAATTTGTACCAAGTTTGCAAGTGTTTTGGCAAGGTCTTATTAAATTTGTACCAAGTTTGCAGGTGTTTTGGCATGGTCTTATAAAATTTGTACCAAGTTTGCAGGTGTTTTGGCATGGTCTTCGGAAGTTTGTTCCAAGTTTGCAAGTGTTTTGGCATGGTCTTATTAAATGTGTACCAAGTTTGCAGAAGTTTTGGCATGGTCTTAGGAAGTTTTTTCCAAGTTTGCAAGTGTTTTGGCATGGTCTTAGGAAGTTTGTTCCAAGTTTCCAAGTGTTTGGCATGGTCTTATTAAATTTGTACCAAGTTTGCAAGTGTTTTGGCATGGTCTTATTATATTTGTACCAAGTTTGCAAGTGTTTTGGCATGGTCTTTTGATATTTGTACCAAGTTTGCAAGTGTTTTGGCATGGTCTTATTACATTTGTACCAAGTTTGCAAGTGTTTTGGCATGGTCTTAGGAAGTTTGTTCCAAGTTTGCAAGTGTTTGGCATGGTCTAATAAAATTTGTACCAAGTTTTCAAGTGTTTTGGCATGGTCACATTATATTTGTACCAAGTTTGCAAGTGTTTTGGCATGGTCTTATTAAATTTGTACCAAGTTTGCAAGTTTTTGGGCATGGTCTTATTAAATTTGTACCAAGTTTGCAGGTGTTTTGGCATGGTCTTATTAAATTTGTACCAAGTTTGCAGGTGTTTTGGCATGGTCTTAGGAAGTTTGTACCAAGTTTGCAAGTGTTTTGGCGTGGTCTTAGGCATTTTTTACCAAGTTTGCAAGTGTTTTGGCGTGGTCTTAGGAATTTTTTACCAAGTTTGCAAGTGTTTTGGCGTGGTCTTAGGAATTTTGTACCAAGTTTGGTAGTGTTTTGGCGTGGTGTTAGGAAGTTTGTACCAAGTTTGCAAGTGTTTTGGCGTGGTCTTAGGAATGTTGTACCAAGTTTGCAAGTGTTTTGGCGTGGTCTTAGGAAGTTTGTACCAAGTTTGCAAGTGTTTTGGCGTGGTCTTAGGAATGTTGTACCAAGTTTGGTAGTGTTTTGGCGTGGTGTTAGGAAGTTTGTACCAAGTTTGCAAGTGTTTTGGCGTGGTGTTAGGAAGTTTGTACCAAGTTTGCAAGTGTTTTGGCGAGGTCTTAGGAATTTTGTACCAAGTTTGGTAGTGTTTTGGCGTGGTGTTAGGAATTTTGTACCAAGTTTGGTAGTGTTTTGGCATGGTCTTAGGAATTTTTTACCAAGTTTGCAAGTGTTTTGGCGTGGTCTTTGGAAGTTTGTACCAAGTTTGCAGGTGTTTTGGCATGGTCTTAGGAAGTTTGTACCAAGTTTGCAAGTGTTTTGGCGTGGTCTTAGGAATGTTGTACCAAGTTTGCAAGTGTTTTGGCGTGGTCTTAGGAATTTTGTACCAAGTTTGGTAGTGTTTTGGCGTGGTCTTAGGAAGTTTGTACCAAGTTTGCAAGTGTTTTGGCGTGGTCTTAGGAATTTTGTACCAAGTTTGGTAGTGTTTTGGCGTGGTGTTAGGAAGTTTGTACCAAGTTTGCAAGTGTTTTGGCGTGGTCTTAGGAATTTTGTACCAAGTTTGGTAGTGTTTTGGCGTGGTGTTAGGAAGTTTGTACCAAGTTTGCAAGTGTTTTGGCGTGGTGTTAGGAAGTTTGTACCAAGTTTGCAAGTGTTTTGGCGTGGTCTTAGGAATTTTGTACCAAGTTTGGTAGTGTTTTGGCGTGGTGTTAGGAATGTTGTACCAAGTTTGGTAGTGTTTTGGCGTGGTCTTAGGAATTTTGTACCAAGTTTGGTAGTGTTTTGGCGTGGTCTTAGGAAGTTTGTACCAAGTTTGCAAGTGTTTTGGCGTGGTCTTAGGAATTTTGTACCAAGTTTGGTTGTGTTTTGGCGTGGTGTTAGGAATTTTGTACCAAGTTTGGTAGTGTTTTGGCATGGTCTTAGGAATTTTTTACCAAGTTTGCAAGTGTTTTGGCGTGGTCTTTGGAAGTTTGTACCAAGTTTGCAAGTGTTTTGGCGTGGTCTTAGGAATGTTGTTCCAAGTTTGGTAGTGTTTTGGCGTATTCTTAGGAATTTTTTAACCAAGTTTGGTAGTGTTTTGTTGTGGTCTTAGGAAGTTTGTACCAAGTTTGCAAGTGTTTTGGCGTGGTCTTAGGAAGTTTGAACCAAGTTTGCAAGTGTTTTGGCGTGGTCTTAGGAATGTTTTACCAAGTTTGCAAGTGTTTTGGCGTGGTCTTAGGAAGTTTGTACCAAGTTTGCAAGTGTTTTGGCGTGGTCTTTGGAAGTTTGTTCCAAGTTTGCAAGTGTTTTGGCGTGGTCTTAGGAAGTTTGTACCAAGTTTGCAAGTGTTTTGGCGTGGTCTTTGGAAGTTTGTACCAAGTTTGCAAGTGTTTTGGCGTGGTGTTAGGAAGTTTGTACCAAGTTTGCAAGTGTTTTGGCGTGGTCTTAGGAAGTTTGTACCAAGTTTGCAAGTGTTTTGGCGTGTTCCTAGGAAGTTTGTACCAAGTTTGCAAGTGTTTTGGCGTGGTGTTAGGAAGTTTGTACCAAGTTTGCAAGTGTTTTGGCGTGGTCTTAGGAAGTTTGTACCAAGTTTGCAAGTGTTTTGGCGTGGTGTTAGGAATTTTTTACCAAGTTTGCAAGTGTTTTGGCGCGGTCTTAGGAATTTTTTACCAAGTTTGCAAGTGTTTTGGCGTGGTCTTAGGATTTTTGTACCAAGTTTGGTAGTGTTTTGGCGTGGTCTTAGGAAGTTTGTACCAAGTTTGCAAGTGTTTTGGCGTGGTGTTAGGAAGTTTGTACCAAGTTTGCAAGTGTTTTGGCGTGGTCTTAGGGAGTTTGTACCAAGTTTGCAAGTGTTTTGGCGTGGTGTTAGGAAGTTTGTACCAAGTTTGCAAGTGTTTTGGCGTGGTCTTAGGAAGTTTGTACCAAGTTTGCAAGTGTTTTGGCGTGGTCTTAGGAAGTTTGTACCAAGTTTGCAAGTGTTTTGGCGTGGACTTAGGAATTTTGTACCAAGTTTGGTAGTGTTTTGGCGTGGTGTTAGGAAGTTTGAACCAAGTTTGCAAGTGTTTTGGCGTGGTCTTTGGAAGTTTGTACCAAGTTTGCAAGTGTTTTGGCGTGGTCTTAGGAATTTTGTACCAAGTTTGGTAGTGTTTTGGCGTGGTGTTAGGAAGTTTGTTCCAAGTTTGCAAGTGTTTTGGCGTGGTCTTAGGAATTTTTTACCAAGTTTGGTAGTGTTTTGGCATGGTCTTAGGAATGTTGTACCAAGTTTGGTAGTGTTTTGGCGTGGTCTTAGGAAGTTTGTACCAAGTTTGGTAGTGTTTTGGCATGGTCTTATTAAATTTGTACCAAGTTTGCAGGTGTTTTGGCATGGTCTTAGGAAGTTTTTTCCAAGTTTGCAAGTGTTTTGGCATGGTCTTAGGAAGTTTGTTCCAAGTTTGCAAGTGTTTGGCATGGTCTCATTAAATTTGTACCAAGTTTGCAAATGTTTTGGCATGGTCTTATTAAATTTCTTCCAAGTTTGCAAGTGTTTTGGCATGGTCTTATTAAATTTGTACCAAGTTTGCAAGTGTTTTGGCAAGGTCTTATTAAATTTGTACCAAGTTTGCAGGTGTTTTGGCATGGTCTTATTAAATTTGTACCAAGTTTGCAAGTGTTTTGGCATGGTCTTATTAAATTTGTACCAAGTTTGCAGGTGTTTTGGCATGGTCTTATTAAATTTGTACCAAGTTTGCAGGTGTTTTGGCATGGTCTTCGGAAGTTTGTTCCAAGTTTGCAAGTGTTTTGGCATGGTCTTATTAAATTTGTACCAAGTTTGCAGGTGTTTTGGCATGGTCTTAGGAAGTTTTTTCCAAGTTTGCATGTGTTTTGGCATGGTCTTAGGAAGTTTGTTCCAAGTTTCCAAGTGTTTGGCATGGTCTTATTAAATTTCTTCCAAGTTTGCAAGTGTTTTGGCATGGTCTTATTATATTTGTACCAAGTTTGCAAGTGTTTTGGCATGGTCTTTTTATATTTGTACCAAGTTTGCAAGTGTTTTGGCATGGTCTTATTACATTTGTACCAAGTTTGCAAGTGTTTTGGCATGGTCTTAGGAAGTTTGTCCCAAGTTTGCAAGTGTTTGGCATGGTCTAATAAAATTTGTACCAAGTTTTCAAGTGTTTTGGCATGGTCACATTATATTTGTACCAAGTTTGCAAGTGTTTTGGCATGGTCTTATTAAATTTGTACCAAGTTTGCAAGTGTTTTGGCATGGTCTTATTAAATTTGTACCAAGTTTGCAGGTGTTTTGGCATGGTCTTATTAAATTTGTACCAAGTTTGCAGGTGTTTTGGCATGGTCTTAGGAAGTTTGTACCAAGTTTGCAAGTGTTTTGGCGTGGTCTTAGGAATTTTTTACCAAGTTTGCAAGTGTTTTGGCGTGGTCTTAGGAATTTTTTACCAAGTTTGCAAGTGTTTTGGCGTGGTCTTAGGAATTTTGTACCAAGTTTGGTAGTGTTTTGGCGTGGTGTTAGGAAGTTTGTACCAAGTTTGCAAGTGTTTTTGCGTGGTCTTAGGAATGTTGTACCAAGTTTGCAAGTGTTTTGGCGTGGTCTTAGGAAGTTTGTACCAAGTTTGCAAGTGTTTTGGCGTGGTCTTAGGAATTTTGTACCAAGTTTGGTAGTGTTTTGGCGTGGTGTTAGGAAGTTTGTACCAAGTTTGCAAGTGTTTTGGCGTGGTCTTAGGAAGTTTGTACCAAGTTTGCAAGTGTTTTGGCGTGGTCTTAGGAATTTTGTACCAAGTTTGGTAGTGTTTTGGCGTGGTGTTAGGAAGTTTGTTCCAAGTTTGCAAGTGTTTTGGCGTGGTCTTAGGAATTTTGTACCAAGTTTGGTAGTGTTTTGGCGTGGTGTTAGGAATTTTGTACCAAGTTTGGTAGTGTTTTGGCATGGTCTTAGGAATTATTTACCAAGTTTGCAAGTGTTTTGGCGTGGTCTTTGGAAGTTTGTACCAAGTTTGCAAGTGTTTTGGCGTGGTCTTAGGAATGTTGTACCAAGTTTGGTAGTGTTTTGGCGTGGTCTTAGGAATTTTGTACCAAGTTTGGTAGTGTTTTGGCGTGGTCTTAGGAAGTTTGTACCAAGTTTGCAAGTGTTTTGGCGTGGTGTTAGGAAGTTTGTACCAAGTTTGCAAGTGTTTTGGCGTGGTCTTAGGAATTTTGTACCAAGTTTGCAGGTGTTTTGGCATGGTCTTAGGAAGTTTTTTCCAAGTTTGCATGTGTTTTGGCATGGTCTTAGGAAGTTTGTTCCAAGTTTCCAAGTGTTTGGCATGGTCTTATTAAATTTCTTCCAAGTTTGCAAGTGTTTTGGCATGGTCTTATTATATTTGTACCAAGTTTGCAAGTGTTTTGGCATGGTCTTTTTATATTTGTACCAAGTTTGCAAGTGTTTTGGCATGGTCTTATTACATTTGTACCAAGTTTGCAAGTGTTTTGGCATGGTCTTAGGAAGTTTGTCCCAAGTTTGCAAGTGTTTGGCATGGTCTAATAAAATTTGTACCAAGTTTTCAAGTGTTTTGGCATGGTCACATTATATTTGTACCAAGTTTGCAAGTGTTTTGGCATGGTCTTATTAAATTTGTACCAAGTTTGCAAGTGTTTTGGCATGGTCTTATTAAATTTGTACCAAGTTTGCAGGTGTTTTGGCATGGTCTTATTAAATTTGTACCAAGTTTGCAGGTGTTTTGGCATGGTCTTAGGAAGTTTGTACCAAGTTTGCAAGTGTTTTGGCGTGGTCTTAGGAATTTTTTACCAAGTTTGCAAGTGTTTTGGCGTGGTCTTAGGAATTTTTTACCAAGTTTGCAAGTGTTTTGGCGTGGTCTTAGGAATTTTGTACCAAGTTTGGTAGTGTTTTGGCGTGGTGTTAGGAAGTTTGTACCAAGTTTGCAAGTGTTTTTGCGTGGTCTTAGGAATGTTGTACCAAGTTTGCAAGTGTTTTGGCGTGGTCTTAGGAAGTTTGTACCAAGTTTGCAAGTGTTTTGGCGTGGTCTTAGGAATTTTGTACCAAGTTTGGTAGTGTTTTGGCGTGGTGTTAGGAAGTTTGTACCAAGTTTGCAAGTGTTTTGGCGTGGTCTTAGGAAGTTTGTACCAAGTTTGCAAGTGTTTTGGCGTGGTCTTAGGAATTTTGTACCAAGTTTGGTAGTGTTTTGGCGTGGTCTTAGGAAGTTTGTACCAAGTTTGCAAGTGTTTTGGCGTGGTCTTAGGAATTTTTTACCAAGTTTGGTAGTGTTTTGGCGTGGTCTTAGGAATTTTGTACCAAGTTTGGTAGTGTTTTGGCGTGGTGTTAGGAAGTTTGTACCAAGTTTGCAAGTGTTTTGGCGTGGTCTTAGGAATTTTGTACCAAGTTTGCAAGTGTTTTGGCGTGGTGTTAGGAAGTTTGTACCAAGTTTGCAAGTGTTTTGGCGTGGTCTTAGGGAGTTTGTACCAAGTTTGCAAGTGTTTTGGCGTGGTCTTTGGAAGTTTGTACCAAGTTTGCAAGTGTTTTGGCGTGGTGTTAGGAAGTTTGTACCAAGTTTGCAAGTGTTTTGGCGTGGGCTTAGGAAGTTTGTACCAAGTTTGCAAGTGTTTTGGCGTGGTCTTTGGAAGTTTGTACCAAGTTTGCAAGTGTTTTGGCGTGGTCTTAGGAATGTTGTACCAAGTCTGCAAGTGTTTTGGCGTGGTCTTAGGAAGTCTGTACCAAGTTTGCAAGTGTTTTGGCGTGGACTTAGGAATTTTGTACCAAGTTTGGTAGTGTTTTGGCGTGGTGTTAGGAAGTTTGTACCAAGTTTGCAAGTGTTTTGGCGTGGTCTTTGGAAGTTTGTACCAAGTTTGCAAGTGTTTTGGCGTGGTCTTTGGAAGTTTGTACCAAGTTTGCAAGTGTTTTGGCGTGGTCTTAGGAATTTTGTACCAAGTTTGGTAGTGTTTTGGCGTGGTCTTAGGAATTTTGTACCAAGTTTGGTAGTGTTTTGGCGTGGTGTTAGGAAGTTTGTACCAAGTTTGCAAGTGTTTTGGCGTGGTCTTAGGAAGTTTGTACCAAGTTTGCAAGTGTTTTGGCGTGGTCTTAGGAATTTTGTACCAAGTTTGGTAGTGTTTTGGCGTGGTCTTAGGAAGTTTGTACCAAGTTTGCAAGTGTTTTGGCGTGGTGTTAGGAAGTTTGTACCAAGTTTGCAAGTGTTTTGGCGTGGTCTTAGGAATTTTTTACCAAGTTTGGTAGTGTTTTGGCGTGGTGTTAGGAAGTTTGTACCAAGTTTGCAAGTGTTTTGGCGTGGTCTTTGGAATTTTTTACCAAGTTTGGTAGTGTTTTGGCGTGGTCTTAGGAAGTTTGTACCAAGTTTGCAAGTGTTTTGGCGTGGTCTTAGGAAGTTTGTACCAAGTTTGCAAGTGTTTTGGCGTGGTCTTAGGAAAATTGTACCAAGTTTGGTAGTGTTTTGGCGTGGTCTTAGGAAGTTTGTACCAAGTTTGCAAGTGTTTTGGTGTGGTCTTAGGAATTTTTTACCAAGTTTGGTAGTGTTTTGGCGTGGTCTTAGGAATTTGGTACCAAGTTTGGTAGTGTTTTGGCGTGGTCTTAGGAAGTTTTTACCAAGTTTGCAAGTGTTTTGGCGTGGTCTTTGGAAGTTTGTACCAAGTTTGCAAGTGTTTTGGCGTGGTGTTAGGAATTTTTTACCAAGTTTGGTAGTGTTTTGGCGTGGTCTTAGGAAGTTTGTACCAAGTTTGCAAGTGTTTTGGCGTGGTCTTTGGAAGTTTGTACCAAGTTTGGTATTGTTTTGGCGTGGTCTTAGGAAGTTTGTACCAAGTTTGCAAGTGTTTTGGTGTGGTCTTAGGAATTTTTTACCAAGTTTGGTAGTTTTTTGGCGTGGTCTTAGGAATTTTGTACCAAGTTTGCAAGTGTTTTGGCGTGGTGTAAGGAAGTTTGTACCAAGTTTGCAAGTGTTTTGGCGTGGTCTTAGGAATGTTGTACCAAGTTTGCAAGTGTTTTGGCGTGGTCTTAGGAATTTTGTACCAAGTTTGGTAGTGTTTTGGCGTGGTGTTAGGAAGTTTGTACCAAGTTTGCAAGTGTTTTGGCGTGGTCTTAGGAATTTTTTACCAAGTTTGGTAGTGTTTTGGCATGGTCTTAGGAATTATTTACCAAGTTTGCAAGTGTTTTGGCGTGGTCTTTGGAAGTTTGTACCAAGTTTGCAAGTGTTTTGGCGTGGTCTTAGGAATGTTGTACCAAGTTTGGTAGTGTTTTGGCGTGGTCTTAGGAATTTTGTACCAAGTTTGGTAGTGTTTTGGCGTGATCTTAGGAAGTTTGTACCAAGTTTGCAAGTGTTTTGGCGTGGTCTTAGGAATTTTGTACCAAGTTTGGTAGTGTTTTGGCGTGGTGTTAGGAAGTTTGTACCAAGTTTGCAAGTGTTTTGGCGTGGTCTTAGGAAGTTTGTACCAAGTTTGCAAGTGTTTTGGCGTGGTCTTAGGAAGTTTGTACCAAGTTTGCAAGTGTTTTGGCGTGGTCTTAGGAATTTTGTACCAAGTTTGGTAGTGTTTTGGCGTGGTGTTAGGAAGTTTGTACCAAGTTTGCAAGTGTTTTGGCGTGGTCTTAGGAATGTTGTACCAAGTTTGCAAGTGTTTTGGCGTGGTCTTAGGAAGTTTGTACCAAGTTTGCAAGTGTTTTGGCGTGGTCTTTGGAAGTTTGTACCAAGTTTGCAAGTGTTTTGGCGTGGTCTTAGGAATTTTGTACCAAGTTTGGTAGTGTTTTGGCGTGGTCTTAGGAATTTTGTACCAAGTTTGGTAGTGTTTTGGCATGGTCTTAGGAATTTTTTACCAAGTTTGCAAGTGTTTTGGCGTGGTCTTTGGAAGTTTGTTCCAAGTTTGCAAGTGTTTTGGCGTGGTCTTAGGAATTTTGTACCAAGTTTGGTAGTGTTTTGGCGTGGTCTTTGGAAGTCTGTACCAAGTTTGCAAGTGTTTTGGCGTGGACTTAGGAATTTTGTACCAAGTTTGGTAGTGTTTTGGCGTGGTGTTAGGAAGTTTGTACCAAGTTTGCAAGTGTTTTGGCGTGGTCTTAGGAATTTTTTACCAAGTTTGGTAGTGTTTTGGCATGGTCTTAGGAATTTTTTACCAAGTTTGCAAGTGTTTTGGCGTGGTCTTTGGAAGTTTGTACCAAGTTTGCAAGTGTTTTGGCGTGGTCTTAGGAATGTTGTACCAAGTTTGCAAGTGTTTTGGCGTGGTCTTAGGAATGTTGTACCAAGTTTGCAAGTGTTTTGGCGTGGTCTTAGGAATTTGGTACCAAGTTTGGTAGTGTTTTGGCGTGGTCTTTGGAAGTCTGTACCAAGTTTGCAAGTGTTTTGGCGTGGACTTAGGAATTTTGTACCAAGTTTGGTAGTGTTTTGGCGTGGTCTTAGGAAGTTTGTACCAAGTTTGCAAGTGTTTTGGCGTGGTCTTAGGAATTTTGTACCAAGTTTGGTAGTGTTTTGGCGTGGTGTTAGGAAGTTTGTACCAAGTTTGCAAGTGTTTTGGCGTGGTCTTAGGAAGTTTGTACCAAGTTTGCAAGTGTTTTGGCGTGGTCTTAGGAATTTTGTACCAAGTTTGGTAGTGTTTTGGCGTGGTCTTAGGAAGTTTGTACCAAGTTTGCAAGTGTTTTGGCGTGGTGTTAGGAAGTTTGTACCAAGTTTGCAAGTGTTTTGGCGTGGTCTTAGGAATTTTTTACCAAGTTTGGTAGTGTTTTGGCGTGGTGTTAGGAAGTTTGTACCAAGTTTGCAAGTGTTTTGGCGTGGTCTTTGGAATTTTTTACCAAGTTTGGTAGTGTTTTGGCGTGGTCTTAGGAAGTTTGTACCAAGTTTGCAAGTGTTTTGGCGTGGTCTTAGGAAGTTTGTACCAAGTTTGCAAGTGTTTTGGCGTGGTCTTAGGAAAATTTTACCAAGTTTGGTAGTGTTTTGGCGTGGTCTTAGGAAGTTTGTACCAAGTTTGCAAGTGTTTTGGTGTGGTCTTAGGAATTTTTTACCAAGTTTGGTAGTGTTTTGGCGTGGTCTTAGGAATTTGGTACCAAGTTTGGTAGTGTTTTGGCGTGGTCTTAGGAAGTTTTTACCAAGTTTGCAAGTGTTTTGGCGTGGTCTTTGGAAGTTGGTACCAAGTTTGCAAGTGTTTTGGCGTGGTGTTAGGAATTTTTTACCAAGTTTGGTAGTGTTTTGGCGTGGTCTTAGGAAGTTTGTACCAAGTTTGCAAGTGTTTTGGCGTGGTCTTTGGAAGTTTGTACCAAGTTTGGTATTGTTTTGGCGTGGTCTTAGGAAGTTTGTACCAAGTTTGCAAGTGTTTTGGTGTGGTCTTAGGAATTTTTTACCAAGTTTGGTAGTTTTTTGGCGTGGTCTTAGGAATTTTGTACCAAGTTTGCAAGTGTTTTGGCGTGGTGTTAGGAAGTTTGTACCAAGTTTGCAAGTGTTTTGGCGTGGTCTTAGGAATGTTGTACCAAGTTTGCAAGTGTTTTGGCGTGGTCTTAGGAATTTTGTACCAAGTTTGGTAGTGTTTTGGCGTGGTGTTAGGAAGTTTGTACCAAGTTTGCAAGTGTTTTGGCGTGGTCTTAGGAATTTTTTACCAAGTTTGGTAGTGTTTTGGCATGGTCTTAGGAATTATTTACCAAGTTTGCAAGTGTTTTGGCGTGGTCTTTGGAAGTTTGTACCAAGTTTGCAAGTGTTTTGGCGTGGTCTTAGGAATGTTGTACCAAGTTTGGTAGTGTTTTGGCGTGGTCTTAGGAATTTTGTACCAAGTTTGGTAGTGTTTTGGCGTGGTCTTAGGAAGTTTGTACCAAGTTTGCAAGTGTTTTGGCGTGGTCTTAGGAATTTTGTACCAAGTTTGGTAGTGTTTTGGCGTGGTGTTAGGAAGTTTGTACCAAGTTTGCAAGTGTTTTGGCGTGGTCTTAGGAAGTTTGTACCAAGTTTGCAAGTGTTTTGGCGTGGTCTTAGGAATTTTGTACCAAGTTTGGTAGTGTTTTGGCGTGGTCTTAGGAAGTTTGTACCAAGTTTGCAAGTGTTTTGGCGTGGTGTTAGGAAGTTTGTACCAAGTTTGCAAGTGTTTTGGCGTGGTCTTAGGAATTTTTTACCAAGTTTGGTAGTGTTTTGGCGTGGTGTTAGGAAGTTTGTACCAAGTTTGCAAGTGTTTTGGCGTGGTCTTTGGAATTTTTTACCAAGTTTGGTAGTGTTTTGGCGTGGTCTTAGGAAGTTTGTACCAAGTTTGCAAGTGTTTTGGCGTGGTCTTAGGAAGTTTGTACCAAGTTTGCAAGTGTTTTGGCGTGGTCTTAGGAATTTTTTACCAAGTTTGGTAGTGTTTTGGCGTGGTCTTAGGAATTTGGTACCAAGTTTGGTAGTGTTTTGGCGTGGTCTTAGGAAGTTTTTACCAAGTTTGCAAGTGTTTTGGCGTGGTCTTTGGAAGTTTGTACCAAGTTTGCAAGTGTTTTGGCGTGGTGTTAGGAATTTTTTACCAAGTTTGGTAGTGTTTTGGCGTGGTCTTAGGAAGTTTGTACCAAGTTTGCAAGTGTTTTGGCGTGGTCTTTGGAAGTTTGTACCAAGTTTGGTATTGTTTTGGCGTGGTCTTAGGAAGTTTGTACCAAGTTTGCAAGTGTTTTGGTGTGGTCTTAGGAATTTTTTACCAAGTTTGGTAGTTTTTTGGCGTGGTCTTAGGAATTTTGTACCAAGTTTGCAAGTGTTTTGGCGTGGACTTAGGAATTTTGTACCAAGTTTGGTAGTGTTTTGGCGTGGTGTTAGGAAGTTTGTACCAAGTTTGCAAGTGTTTTGGCGTGGTCTTAGGAATGTTGTACCAAGTTTGCAAGTGTTTTGGCGTGGTCTTAGGAATTTTGTACCAAGTTTGGTAGTGTTTTGGCGTGGTGTTAGGAAGTTTGTACCAAGTTTGCAAGTGTTTTGGCGTGGTCTTAGGAATTTTTTACCAAGTTTGGTAGTGTTTTGGCATGGTCTTAGGAATTATTTACCAAGTTTGCAAGTGTTTTGGCGTGGTCTTTGGAAGTTTGTACCAAGTTTGCAAGTGTTTTGGCGTGGTCTTAGGAATGTTGTACCAAGTTTGGTAGTGTTTTGGCGTGGTCTTAGGAATTTTGTACCAAGTTTGGTAGTGTTTTGGCGTGGTCTTCGGAAGTTTGTACCAAGTTTGCAAGTGTTTTGGCGTGGTCTTAGGAATTTTGTACCAAGTTTGGTAGTGTTTTGGCGTGGTGTTAGGAAGTTTGTACCAAGTTTGCAAGTGTTTTGGCGTGGTCTTAGGAAGTTTGTACCAAGTTTGCAAGTGTTTTGGCGTGGTCTTAGGAAGTTTGTACCAAGTTTGCAAGTGTTTTGGCGTGGTCTTAGGAATTTTGTACCAAGTTTGGTAGTGTTTTGGCGTGGTGTTAGGAAGTTTGTACCAAGTTTGCAAGTGTTTTGGCGTGGTCTTAGGAATGTTGTACCAAGTTTGGTAGTGTTTTGGCGTGGTGTTAGAAAGTTTGTACCAAGTTTGCAAGTGTTTTGGCGTGGTCTTAGGAATTTTGTACCAAGTTTGGTAGTGTTTTGGCGTGGTCTTAGGAATTTTGTACCAAGTTTGGTAGTGTTTTGGCATGGTCTTAGGAATTTTTTACCAAGTTTGCAAGTGTTTTGGCGTGGTCTTTGGAAGTCTGTACCAAGTTTGCAAGTGTTTTGGCGTGGACTTAGGAATTTTGTACCAAGTTTGGTAGTGTTTTGGCGTGGTGTTAGGAAGTTTGTACCAAGTTTGCAAGTGTTTTGGCGTGGTCTTAGGAATTTTTTACCAAGTTTGGTAGTGTTTTGGCATGGTCTTAGGAATTTTTTACCAAGTTTGCAAGTGTTTTGGCGTGGTCTTTGGAAGTTTGTACCAAGTTTGCAAGTGTTTTGGCGTGGTCTTAGGAATGTTGTACCAAGTTTGCAAGTGTTTTGGCGTGGTCTTAGGAATGTTGTACCAAGTTTGCAAGTGTTTTGGCGTGGTCTTAGGAAGTTTGTACCAAGTTTGCAAGTGTTTTGGTGTGGACTTAGGAATTTTGTACCAAGTTTGGTAGTGTTTTGTTGTGGTGTTAGGAAGTTTGTACCACATTTGCAAGTGTTTTGGCGTGGTCTTTGGAAGTTTGTACCAAGTTTGCAAGTGTTTTGGCGTGGTCTTAGGAAGTTTGTACCAAGTTTGGTAGTGTTTTGGCGTGGACTTAGGAAGTTTGTACCAAGTTTGTTACTGTTTTGGCGTGGACTTAGAAAGTTTGTATCAAGTTTGGTGCTGTTTTGGCGTGGACTTAGGAAGTTTGTACCAAGTTTGTTACTGTTTTGGCGTGGACTTAGGAAGTTTGTACCATGTTTGGTAGTGTTTTGGCGTGGTCTTAGGAAGTTTGTACCAAGTTTGCAAGTGTTTTGGCGTGGTCTTTGGAAGTTTGAACCAAGTTTGCAAGTGTTTTGGCGTGGTCTTTGGAAGTTTGTTCCAAGTTTGCAAGTGTTTTGGCGTGGTCTTAGGAATTTTGTACCAAGTTTGCAAGTGTTTTGGCGTGGTCTTTGGAAGTCTGTACCAAGTTTGCAAGTGTTTTGGCGTGGACTTAGGAATTTTGTACCAAGTTTGGTAGTGTTTTGGCGTGGTGTTAGGAAGTTTGTACCAAGTTTGCAAGTGTTTTGGCGTGGTCTTAGGAATTTTTTACCAAGTTTGGTAGTGTTTTGGCATGGTCTTAGGAATTTTTTACCAAGTTTGCAAGTGTTTTGGCGTGGTCTTTGGAAGTTTGTACCAAGTTTGCAAGTGTTTTGGCGTGGTCTTAGGAATGTTGTACCAAGTTTGCAAGTGTTTTGGCGTGGTCTTAGGAATGTTGTACCAAGTTTGCAAGTGTTTTGGCGTGGTCTTAGGAAGTTTGTACCAAGCTTGCAAGTGTTTTGGTGTGGACTTAGGAATTTTGTACCAAGTTTGGTAGTGTTTTGTTGTGGTGTTAGGAAGTTTGTACCACATTTGCAAGTGTTTTGGCGTGGTCTTTGGAAGTTTGTACCAAGTTTGCAAGTGTTTTGGCGTGGTCTTAGGAAGTTTGTACCAAGTTTGGTAGTGTTTTGGCGTGGTCTTAGGAATTTTGTACCAAGTTTGGTAGTGTTTTGGCATGGTCTTAGGAATTTTTTACCAAGTTTGCAAGTGTTTTGGCGTGGTCTTTGGAAGTTTGTACCAAGTTTGCAAGTGTTTTGGCGTGGTCTTAGGAATTTTTTACCAAGTTTGGTAGTGTTTTGGCGTGGTGTTAGGAAGTTTGTATCAAGTTTGCAAGTGTTTTGGCGTGGTCTTTGGAAGTTTGTACCAAGTTTGCAAGTGTTTTGGCGTGGTCGTAGGAAGTTTGTACCAAGTTTGCAAGTGTTTTGGCGTGGTCTTAGGAAGTTTGTACCAAGGTTGCAAGTGTTTTGGCGTGGTCTTAGGAATTTTTTACCAAGTTTGGTAGTGTTTTGGCGTGGTCTTAGGAAATTTGTACCAAGTATGCAAGTGTTTTGGCGTGGTCTTAGGAATTTTGTACCAAGTTTGGTAGTGTTTTGGCGTGGTGTTAGGAAGTTTGTACCAAGTTTGCAAGTGTTTTGGCGTGGTCTTTGGAAGTTTGTACCAAGTTTGCAAGTGTTTTGGCGTGGTCTTTGGAAGTTTGTTCCAAGTTTGCAAGTGTTTTGGCGTGGTCTTAGGAATTTTTTACCAAGTTTGGTAGTGTTTTGGCGTGGACTTAGGAAATTTGTACCAAGTTTGGTAGTGTTTTGGCGTGGTCTTAGGAAGTTTGTACAGAGTTTGCAAGTGTTTTGGCGTGGTCTTAGGAAGTTTGTACCAAGTTTGCAAGTGTTTTGGCGTGGTCTTAGGAAGTTTGTACCAAGTTTGCAAGTGTTTTGGCGTGGTCTTTGGAAGTTTGTACCAAGTTTGGTAGTGTTTTGGCGTGGTCTTAGGAAGTTTGTACCAAGTTTGCAAGTGTTTTGGCGTGGGCTTAGGAAGTTTGTACCAAGTTTGGTGCTGTTTTAGCGTGGACTTAGGAAGTTTGTACCAAGTTTGTTACTGTTTTGGCGCGGACTTAGGAAATTTGTACCAAGTTTGCAAGTGTTTTGGCGTGGTCTTTGGAATTTTTTACCAAGTTTGGTAGTGTTTTGGCGTGGTCTTAGGAAGTTTGTACCAAGTTTGCAAGTGTTTTGGCGTGGGCTTAGGAAGTTTGTACCAAGTTTGCAAGTGTTTTGGCGTGGTCTTTGGAAGTTTGTACCAAGTTTGCAAGTGTTTTGGCGTGGTCTTAGGAATGTTGTACCAAGTCGGCAAGTGTTTTGGCGTGGTCTTAGGAAGTTTGTACCAAGTTTGCAAGTGTTTTGGCGTGGACTTAGGAATTTTGTACCAAGTTTGGTAGTGTTTTGGCGTGGTGTTAGGAAGTTTGTACCAAGTTTGCAAGTGTTTTGGCGTGGTCTTTGGAAGTTTGTACCAAGTTTGCAAGTGTTTTGGCGTGGTCTTTGGAAGTTTGTACCAAGTTTGCAAGTGTTTTGGCGTGGTCTTAGGAATTTTTTACCAAGTTTGGTAGTGTTTTGGCGTGGTCTTAGGAATTTTGTACCAAGTTTGGTAGTGTTTTGGCGTGGTGTTAGGAAGTTTGTACCAAGTTTGCAAGTGTTTTGGCGTGGTCTTAGGAATTTTGTACCAAGTTTGGTAGTGTTTTGGCGTGGTGTTAGGAAGTTTGTACCAAGTTTGCAAGTGTTTTGGCGTGGTCTTAGGAATGTTGTACCAAGTTTGCAAGTGTTTTGGCGTGGTCTTAGGAAGTTTGTACCAAGTTTGCAAGTGTTTTGGCGTGGTCTTAGGAATGTTGTACCAAGTTTGCAAGTGTTTTGGCGTGGTCTTAGGAATGTTGTACCAAGTTTGCAAGTGTTTTGGCGTGGTCTTAGGAAGTTTGTACCAAGTTTGGTAGTGTTTTGGCTTGGTCTTAGGAAGTTTGTACCAAGTTTGCAAGTGTTTTGGCGTGGTCTTAGGAATTTTGTACCAAGTTTGGTAGTGTTTTGGCGTGGTCTTAGGAAGTTTGTACCAAGTTTGCAAGTGTTTTGGCGTGGTCTTAGGAATTTTGTACCAAGTTTGGTAGTGTTTTGGCGTGGTGTTAGGAAGTTTGTACCAAGTTTGCAAGTGTTTTGGCGTGGTCTTAGGAATTTTTTACCATGTTTGGTAGTGTTTTGGCGTGGTCTTAGGAATTTTGTACCAAGTTTGGTAGTGTTTTGGCGTGGTGTTAGGAAGTTTTTACCAAGTTTGCAAGTGTTTTGGCGTGGTCTTAGGAATTTTTTACCAAGTTTGGTAGTGTTTTGGCGTGGTGTTAGGAAGTTTGTACCAAGTTTGCAAGTGTTTTGGCGTGGTCTTAGGAATTTTGTACCAAGTTTGGTAGGGTTTTGGCGTGGTGTTAGGAAGTTTGTACCAAATTTGCAAGTGTTTTGGCGTGGTCTTAGGAATTTTTTACCAAGTTTGGTAGTGTTTTGGCGTGGTCTTAGGAAGTTTGTACCAAGTTTGCAAGTGTTTTGGCGTGGTCTTTGGAAGTTTGTACCAAGTTTGGTAGTGTTTTGGCATGGTCTTAGGAAGTTTGTACCAAGTTTGCAAGTGTTTTGGCGTGGTCTTAGGAATTTTTTACCAAGTTTGGATTATTTTGGCGTGGTCTTAGGAATTTTGTACCAAGTTTGGTAGTGTTTTGGCGTGGTCTTAGGAAGTTTGTACCAAGTTTGCAAGTGTTTTGGCGTGGTCTTAGGAATTTTTTACCAAGTTTGGTAGTGTTTTGGCGTGGTCTTAGGAATTTTGTACCAAGTTTGGTAGTGTTTTGGCGTGGTGTTAGGAAGTTTGTACCAAGTTTGCAAGTGTTTTGGCGTGGTCTTAGGAATTTTTTACCAAGTTTGGTAGTGTTTTGGCGTGGTCTTAGGAAGTTTGTACCAAGTTTGCAAGTGTTTTGGTGTGGTCTTAGGAATTTTTTACCAAGTTTGGTAGTTTTTTGGCGTGGTCTTAGGAATTTTGTACCAAGTTTGCAAGTGTTTTGGCGTGGTGTTAGGAAGTTTGTACCAAGTTTGCAAGTGTTTTGGCGTGGTCTTAGGAATTTTTTACCAAGTTTGGTAGTGTTTTGGCGTGGTCTTAGGAAGTTTTTACCAAGTTTGCAAGTGTTTTGGCGTGGTCTTTGGAAGTTTGTACCAAGTTTGCAAGTGTTTTGGCGTGGTCTTTGGAAGTTTGTACCAAGTTTGCAAGTGTTTTGGCGTGGTCTTAGGAATTTTTTACCAAGTTTGGTAGTGTTTTGGCGTGGTCTTAGGAAGTTTGTACCAAGTTTGCAAGTGTTTTGGCGTGGTCTTAGGAAAATTGTACCAAGTTTGGTAGTGTTTTGGCGTGGTCTTAGGAAGTTTGTACCAAGTTTGCAAGTGTTTTGGTGTGGTCTTAGGAATTTTTTACCAAGTTTGGTAGTTTTTTGGCGTGGTCTTAGGAATTTTGTACCAAGTTTGCAAGTGTTTTGGCGTGGTGTTAGGAAGTTTGTACCAAGTTTGCAAGTGTTTTGGCGTGGTCTTAGGAATTTTTTACCATGTTTGGTAGTGTTTTGGCGTGGTCTTTGGAAGTTTGTACCAAGTTTGCAAGTGTTTTGGCGTGGTGTTAGGAATTTTTTACCAAGTTTGGTAGTGTTTTGGCGTGGTCTTAGGAAGTTTGTACCAAGTTTGCAAGTGTTTTGGCGTGGTCTTTGGAAGTTTGTACCAAGTTTGGTAGTGTTTTGGCGTGGTCTTAGGAAGTTTGTACCAAGTTTGCAAGTGTTTTGGTGTGGTCTTAGGAATTTTTTACCAAGTTTGGTAGTGTTTTGGCGTGGTCTTAGGAATTTGGTACCAAGTTTGGTAGTGTTTTGGCGTGGTCTTAGGAAGTTTTTACCAAGTTTGCAAGTGTTTTGGCGTGGTCTTTGGAAGTTGGTACCAAGTTTGCAAGTGTTTTGGCGTGGTGTTAGGAATTTTTTACCAAGTTTGGTAGTGTTTTGGCGTGGTCTTAGGAAGTTTGTACCAAGTTTGCAAGTGTTTTGGCGTGGTCTTTGGAAGTTTGTACCAAGTTTGGTATTGTTTTGGCGTGGTCTTAGGAAGTTTGTACCAAGTTTGCAAGTGTTTTGGTGTGGTCTTAGGAATTTTTTACCAAGTTTGGTAGTTTTTTGGCGTGGTCTTAGGAATTTTGTACCAAGTTTGCAAGTGTTTTGGCGTGGTGTTAGGAAGTTTGTACCAAGTTTGCAAGTGTTTTGGCGTGGTCTTAGGAATGTTGTACCAAGTTTGCAAGTGTTTTGGCGTGGTCTTAGGAATTTTGTACCAAGTTTGGTAGTGTTTTGGCGTGGTGTTAGGAAGTTTGTACCAAGTTTGCAAGTGTTTTGGCGTGGTCTTAGGAATTTTTTACCAAGTTTGGTAGTGTTTTGGCATGGTCTTAGGAATTATTTACCAAGTTTGCAAGTGTTTTGGCGTGGTCTTTGGAAGTTTGTACCAAGTTTGCAAGTGTTTTGGCGTGGTCTTAGGAATGTTGTACCAAGTTTGGTAGTGTTTTGGCGTGGTCTTAGGAATTTTGTACCAAGTTTGGTAGTGTTTTGGCGTGGTCTTAGGAAGTTTGTACCAAGTTTGCAAGTGTTTTGGCGTGGTCTTAGGAATTTTGTACCAAGTTTGGTAGTGTTTTGGCGTGGACTTAGGAAGTTTGTACCAAGTTTGCAAGTGTTTTGGCGTGGTCTTAGGAAGTTTGTACCAAGTTTGCAAGTGTTTTGGCGTGGTCTTAGGAATTTTGTACCAAGTTTGGTAGTGTTTTGGCGTGGTCTTAGGAAGTTTGTACCAAGTTTGCAAGTGTTTTGGCGTGGTGTTAGGAAGTTTGTACCAAGTTTGCAAGTGTTTTGGCGTGGTCTTAGGAATTTTTTACCAAGTTTGGTAGTGTTTTGGCGTGGTGTTAGGAAGTTTGTACCAAGTTTGCAAGTGTTTTGGCGTGGTCTTTGGAATTTTTTACCAAGTTTGGTAGTGTTTTGGCGTGGTCTTAGGAAGTTTGTACCAAGTTTGCAAGTGTTTTGGCGTGGTCTTAGGAAAATTGTACCAAGTTTGGTAGTGTTTTGGCGTGGTCTTAGGAAGTTTGTACCAAGTTTGCAAGTGTTTTGGTGTGGTCTTAGGAATTTTTTACCAAGTTTGGTAGTGTTTTGGCGTGGTCTTAGGAATTTGGTACCAAGTTTGGTAGTGTTTTGGCGTGGTCTTAGGAAGTTTTTACCAAGTTTGCAAGTGTTTTGGCGTGGTCTTTGGAAGTTTGTACCAAGTTTGCAAGTGTTTTGGCGTGGTGTTAGGAATTTTTTACCAAGTTTGGTAGTGTTTTGGCGTGGTCTTAGGAAGTTTGTACCAAGTTTGCAAGTGTTTTGGCGTGGTCTTTGGAAGTTTGTACCAAGTTTGGTATTGTTTTGGCGTGGTCTTAGGAAGTTTGTACCAAGTTTGCAAGTGTTTTGGTGTGGTCTTAGGAATTTTTTACCAAGTTTGGTAGTTTTTTGGCGTGGTCTTAGGAATTTTGTACCAAGTTTGCAAGTGTTTTGGCGTGGACTTAGGAATTTTGTACCAAGTTTGGTAGTGTTTTGGCGTGGTGTTAGGAAGTTTGTACCAAGTTTGCAAGTGTTTTGGCGTGGTCTTAGGAATGTTGTACCAAGTTTGCAAGTGTTTTGGCGTGGTCTTAGGAATTTTGTACCAAGTTTGGTAGTGTTTTGGCGTGGTGTTAGGAAGTTTGTACCAAGTTTGCAAGTGTTTTGGCGTGGTCTTAGGAATGTTGTACCAAGTTTGGTAGTGTTTTGGCGTGGTCTTAGGAATTTTGTACCAAGTTTGGTAGTGTTTTGGCGTGGTCTTAGGAAGTTTGTACCAAGTTTGCAAGTGTTTTGGCGTGGTCTTAGGAATTTTGTACCAAGTTTGGTAGTGTTTTGGCGTGGTGTTAGGAAGTTTGTACCAAGTTTGCAAGTGTTTTGGCGTGGTCTTAGGAAGTTTGTACCAAGTTTGCAAGTGTTTTGGCGTGGTCTTAGGAAGTTTGTACCAAGTTTGCAAGTGTTTTGGCGTGGTCTTAGGAATTTTGTACCAAGTTTGGTAGTGTTTTGGCGTGGTGTTAGGAAGTTTGTACCAAGTTTGCAAGTGTTTTGGCGTGGTCTTAGGAATGTTGTACCAAGTTTGGTAGTGTTTTGGCGTGGTGTTAGGAAGTTTGTACCAAGTTTGCAAGTGTTTTGGCGTGGTCTTAGGAATTTTGTACCAAGTTTGGTAGTGTTTTGGCGTGGTCTTAGGAATTTTGTACCAAGTTTGGTAGTGTTTTGGCATGGTCTTAGGAATTTTTTACCAAGTTTGCAAGTGTTTTGGCGTGGTCTTTGGAAGTTTGTTCCAAGTTTGCAAGTGTTTTGGCGTGGTCTTAGGAATTTTGTACCAAGTTTGCAAGTGTTTTGGCGTGGTCTTTGGAAGTCTGTACCAAGTTTGCAAGTGTTTTGGCGTGGACTTAGGAATTTTGTACCAAGTTTGGTAGTGTTTTGGCGTGGTGTTAGGAAGTTTGTTCCAAGTTTGCAAGTGTTTGGCATGGTCTTAGGAAGTTAGTTCCAAGTTTGCAATTGTTTTGGCATGGTCGTATTAAATTTATACCAAGGTTGCAATTGTTTTGGCATGTTCTTATTAAATTTGTTCCAAGTTAGCAAGTGTTTTGGCATGATCTTATTAAAATTGTACCAAGTTTGCAAGTGTTTGGCATGGTCTTATTAAATTTGTACCAAAGTTGCAAGTGTTTTGGCATGGTCTTTGGAAGTTTGTTCCAAGTTTGCAAGTGTTTGGCATGGTCTTATTAAATTTGTACCAAGTTTGCAAGTGTTTTGGCATGGTCTTAGGAAGTTTGTTCCAAGTTTGCAAGTGTTTTGGCATGGTCTTAAAACATTTGTACCAAGTTTGCAAGTGTTTGGCATGGTCTTAGGAAGTTTGTTCCAAGTTTGCAAGTGTTTTGGCATGGTCTTAGTAAGTTTGTTCCAAGTTTGCTAGTGTTTTGGCATGGTCTTATGAAGTTTGTTCCATGTTTGCAAGTGTTTGGCATGGTCTTAGGAAGTTTGTTCCAAGTGTGCAAGTGTTTTGGCATGGTCTTAGGAAGTTTGTTCCAAGTTTGCAAGTGTTTGGCATGGTCTTAGAAAATTTATACCAAGTTTGCAAGTGTTTTGGCATGGTCGTATTAAATTTGTACCAAGGTTGCAAGTGTTTTGGCATGGTCTTTTTAAATTTGTACCAAGTTTGCAAGTGTTTTGGCTTGGTCTTAGGAAGTTTGTACCAAGTTTGCAAGTGTGTTGGCATGGTCTTATTAAATTTGTACCAAGTTTGCAAGTGTTTTGGCATGGTCTTATTAAATTTGTACCAAGTTTGCAAGTGTTTGGCATGGTCGTTTTAAATTTGTACCAAGTTTGCAAGTGTTTTGGCATGGTCTTAGGAAATTTGTACCAAGTTTGCAAGTGTTTTGGCATGGTCTTAGGAAGTTTGTTCCAAGTTTGCAAGTGTTTTGGCATGGTCTTAGGAAGTTTGTACCAAGTTTGCTAGTGTTTTGGCATGGTCTTATTAAATTGGTTCCAAGTTTGCAAGTGTTTTGGCATGGTCTTAGGAAGTTTGTTCCAAGTTTGCAAGTGTTTTGGCATGGTCTTATTAAATTTGTACCAAGTTTGCAAGTGTTTTGGCATGGTCTTATTAAATTTGTACCACATTTGCAAGTGTTTTGGCATGGTCTTAGGAAGTTTGTTCCAAGTTTGCAAGTGTTTGGCATGGTCTTATTAAATTTGTACCAAGTTTGCAAGTGTTTTGGCATGGTCTTATTAAATTTGTACCAAGGTTGCAAGTGTTTTGGCATGGTCTTATTAAATTTGTACCAAGTTTGCAAGTTTTTGGCATGGTCTTATTAAATTTGTGCCAAGTTTGCAAGTGTTTTGACATGGTCTTAGGAAGTTTGTTCCAAGCTTGCAAGTGTTTGGCATGGTCTCATTTAATTTGTACAAAGTTTGCAAGTGTTTTGGCATGGTCTTAGGAAGTTTGTTCCAAGTTTGCAAGTGTTTTGGCATGGTCGTGTTAAATTTGTACCAAGTTTGCAAGTGTTTTGGCATGGTCTTAGGAAGTTTGTACCAAGTTTGCAAGTGTTTTGGCATGGTCTTAGGAAGTTTGTTCCAAGCTTGCAAGTGTTTTGGCATGGTCTTATTAAATTTGTTCCAAGTTTGCAAGTGTTTTGGCATGGTCTTATTAAATTTGTACCAAGTTTGCAAGTGTTTTGGCATGGTCTTAGGAAGTTTGTTCCAAGCTTGCAAGTGTTTTGGCATGGTCTTATTAAATTTGTTCCAAGTTTGCAAGTGTTTTGGCATGGTCTTATTTAATTTGTACCAAGTTTGCAAGTGTTTTGGCATGGTCTTAGGAAGTTTGTACCAAGTTTGCAAGTGTTTTGGCGGGGTCTTAGGAAGTTTGTTCCAAGTTTGCAAGTGTTTGGCATGGTCTTATTAAATTTGTACCAAGTTAGCAAGTGTTTTGGCATGGTTTTAGGAAGTTTGTCCCAAGTTTGCAAGTGTTTTGGCATGGTCTTATTAAATTTGTACCAAGTTTGCAAGTGTTTTGGCATGGTCTTATTAAATTTGTTCCAAGTTTGCAAGTGTTAGGCATGGTCTTAATAAATTTGTCCCAAGTTTGCAAGTGTTTTGGCATGGTCTTAGGAAGTTTGTTCCAAGTTTGCAAGTGTTTTGGCATGGTCTTATTAAATTTGTACCAAGTTTGCAAGTGTTTTGGCATGGTCTTAGGAAGTTTGTACCAAGTTTGCAAGTGTTTTGGCATGGTCTTATAAAATTTGTACCAAGTTTGCAGGTGTTTTGGCATGGTCTTAGGAAGTTTGTACCAAGTTTGCAATTGTTTTGGCATGGTCTTATTAAATTTGTTCCAAGTTTGCAAGTGTTTTGGCATGGTCTTAGGAAGTTTGTTCCAAGTTTGCAAGTGTTTGGCATGGTCGTATTAAATTTGTACCAAGTTTGCAAGTGTTTTGACATGGTCTTTGGAAGTTTTTTCCAAGTTTGCAAGTGTTTTGGCATGGTCTCATTAAATTTGTACCAAGTTTGCAAGTGTTTTGGCATGGTCTTATTAAATTTGTACCAAGGTTGCAAGTATTTTGGCATGGTCTTATTAAATTTGTACCAAGTTTGCAAGTGTTTGGCATGGTCTTAGGTAGTTTGTTCCAAGTTTGCAAGTGTTTTGGCATGGTCTTAGGAAGTTTGTTCCAAGTTTGCAAGTGTTTGGCATGGTCTTATTAAATTCGTTCCAAGTTTGCAAGTGTTTTGGCATGGTCTTATTAAATTTGTACCAAGTTTGCAAGTGTTTTGGCATGGTCTTATTAAAATTGTACCAAGTTTGCAAGTGTTTTGGCATGGTCTTAGAAAGTTTGTTCCAAGTTTGCAAGTGTTTTAGCATGGTCTTAGGAAGTTTGTTCCAAGGTTGCAAGTGTTTTGGCATGGTCTCATTAAATTTGTTCCAAGTTTGCAAGTGTTTTGCCATGGTCTTATTAAACTTGTACCAAGTTTGCAATTGTTTTGGCATGGTCTTATTAAATTTGTACCAAGTTTGCAATTGTTTTGGCATGGTCTTAGGAAGTTTGTTCCAAGTTTGCAAGTGTTTGGCATGGTCTTATTAAATTTGTACCAAGTTTGCAAGTGTTTTGGCTTGGTCTTAGGAAGTTTGTACCAAGTTTGCAAGTGTTTTGGCATGGTCTTAGGAAGTTTGTTCCAAGTTTGCACGTGTTTGGCATGGTCTTATTAAATTTGTACCAAGTTTGCAAGTGTTTTGGCATGGTTTTATAAAATTTGTACCAAGGTTGCAAGTGTTTTGGCATGGTCTTTTTAAATTTGTACCAAGTTTGCAAGTTTTTGGCATGGTCTTAGGTAGTTTGTTCCAAGTTTGCAAGTGTTTTGGCATGGTCTTAGGAAGTTTGTTCCAAGTTTGCAAGAGTTTGGCATGGTCTTATTAAATTCGTTCCAAGTTTGCAAGTGTTTTGGCATGGTCTTATTAAATTTGTACCAAGTTTGCAAGTGTTTTGGCATGGTCTTATTAAAATTGTACCAAGTTTGCAAGTGTTTTGGCATGGTCTTAGGAAGTTTGTTCCAAGTTTGCAAGTGTTTTAGCATGGTCTTAGGAAGTTTGTTCCAAGGTTGCAAGTGTTTTGGCATGGTCTCATTAAATTTGTTCCAAGTTTGCAAGTGTTTTGCCATGGTCTTATTAAACTTGTACCAAGTTTGCAATTGTTTTGGCATGGTCTTATTAAATTTGTACCAAGTTTGCAAGTGTTTTGGCATGGTCTTAGGAAGTTTGTTCCAAGTTTGCAAGTGTTTGGCATGGTCTTATTAAATTTGTACCAAGTTTGCAAGTGTTTTGGCTTGGTCTTAGGAAGTTTGTACCAAGTTTGCAAGTGTTTTGGCATGGTCTTAGGAAGTTTGTTCCAAGTTTGCAAGTGTTTGGCATGGTCTTATTAAATTTGTACCAAGTTTGCAAGTGTTTTGGCATGGTCTTATTAAATTTGTACCAAGTTTGCAAGTGTTTTGGCATGGTCTTAGGAAGTTTGTACCAAGGTTGCAAGTGTTTTGGCATGGTCTTATTAAATTTGTACCAAGTTTGCAGGTGTTTTGGCATGGTCTTAGGAAGTTTGTACCAAGTTTGCAATTGTTTTGGCATGGTCTTATTAAATTTGTTCCAAGTTTGCAAGTGTTTTGGCATGGTCTTAGGAAGTTTGTTCCAAGTTTGCAAGTGTTTGGCATGGTCGTATTAAATTTGTACCAAGTTTGCAAGTGTTTTGGCATGGTCTTTGGAAGTTTGTTCCAAGTTTGCAAGTGTTTTGGCATGGTCTTATTAAATTTGTACCAAGGTTGCAAGTATTTTGGCATGGTCTTATTAAATTTGTACCAAGTTTGCAAGTGTTTGGCATGGTCTAAGGTAGTTTGTTCCAAGTTTGCAAGTGTTTTGGCATGGTCTTAGGAAGTTTGTTCCAAGTTTGCAAGTGTTTGGCATGGTCTTATTAAATTCGTTCCAAGGTTGCAAGTGTTTTGGCATGGTCTTATTAAATTTGTACCAAGTTTGCAAGTGTTTTGGCATGGTCTTATTAAAATTGTACCAAGTTTGCAAGTGTTTTGGCATGGTCTTAGGAAGTTTGTTCCAAGTTTGCAAGTGTTTTAGCATGGTCTTAGGAAGTTTGTTCCAAGGTTGCAAGTGTTTTGGCATGGTCTCATTAAATTTGTTCCAAGTTTGCAAGTGTTTTGCCATGGTCTTATTAAACTTGTACCAAGTTTGCAATTGTTTTGGCATGGTCTTATGAAATTTGTACCAAGTTTGCAATTGTTTTGGCATGGTCTTAGGAAGTTTGTTCCAAGTTTGCAAGTGTTTGGCATGGTCTCATTAAATTTGTACCAAGTTTGCAAGTGTTTTGGCTTGGTCTTAGGAAGTTTGTACCAAGTTTGCAAGTGTTTTGGCATGGTCTTAGGAAGTTTGTTCCAAGTTTGCAAGTGTTTGGCATGGTCTTATTAAATTTGTACCAAGTTTGCAAGTGTTTTGGCATGGTCTTACTAAATTTGTACCAAGGTTGCAAGTGTTTTGGCATGGTCTTTTTAAATTTGTACCAAGTTTGCAAGTTTTTGGCATGGTCTTAGGTAGTTTGTTCCAAGTTTGCAAGTGTTTTGGCATGGTCTTAG
Source organism: Anopheles atroparvus (assembly GCA_914969975.1). Lineage (NCBI taxonomy): Eukaryota > Metazoa > Arthropoda > Insecta > Diptera > Culicidae > Anopheles > Anopheles atroparvus. The sequence goes on from CAJZCY010000011.1 coordinate 876,822, forward strand.
GAAGTTTGTTCCAAGTTTGCAAGAGTTTGGCATGGTCTTATTAAATTCGTTCCAAGTTTGCAAGTGTTTTGGCATGGTCTTATTAAATTTGTTCCAAGTTTGCAAGTGTTTTGGCATGGTCTTATTAAAATTGTACCAAGTTTGCAAGTGTTTTGGCATGGTCTTAGGAAGTTTGTTCCAAGTTTGCAAGTGTTTTAGCATGGTCTTAGGAAGTTTGTTCCAAGGTTGCAAGTATTTTGGCATGGTCTCATTAAATTTGTTCCAAGTTTGCAAGTGTTTTGCCATGGTCTTATTAAACTTGTACCAAGTTTGCAATTGTTTTGGCATGGTCTTATTAAATTTGTACCAAGTTTGCAAGTGTTTTGGCATGGTCTTAGGCAGTTTGTTCCAAGTTTGCAAGTGTTTGGCATGGTCTTATTAAATTTGTACCAAGTTTGCAAGTGTTTTGGCTTGGTCTTAGGAAGTTTGTACCAAGTTTGCAAGTGTTTTGGCATGGTCTTAGGAAGTTTGTTCCAAGTTTGCAAGTGTTTGGCATGGTCTTATTAAATTTGTACCAAGTTTGCAAGTGTTTTGGCATGGTCTTATTAAATTTGTACCAAGGTTGCAAGTGTTTTGGCATGGTCTTATTAAATTTGTACCAAGTTTGCAAGTTTTTGGCATGGTCTTATTAAATTTGTGCCAAGTTTGCAAGTGTTTTGACATGGTCTTAGGAAGTTTGTTCCAAGCTTGCAAGTGTTTGGCATGGTCTCATTTAATTTGTACAAAGTTTGCAAGTGTTTTGGCATGGTCTTAGGAAGTTTGTACCAAGTTTGCAATTGTTTTGGCATGGTCATATTAAATTTGTACCAAGTTTGCAAGTGTTTTGGCATGGTCTTAGGAAGTTTGTTCCAAGTGTGCAAGTGTTTTGGCATGGTCTTTTTAAATTTGTACCAAGTTTGCAAGTTTTTGGCATGGTCTTAGGTAGTTTGTTCCAAGTTTGCAAGTGTTTTGGCATGGTCTTAGGAAGTTTGTTCCAAGTTTGCAAGTGTTTTGGCATGGTCTTATTAAATTCGTTCCAAGTTTGCAAGTGTTTTGGCATGGTCTTATTAAATTTGTACCAAGTTTGCAAGTGTTTTGGCATGGTCTTATTAAAATTGTACCAAGTTTGCAAGTGTTTTGGCATGGTCTTATTAAATTTGTACCAAGTTTGCAAGTGTTTTGGCTTGGTCTTAGGAAGTTTGTTCCAAGCTTGCAAGTGTTTGGCATGGTCTCATTTAATTTGTACAAAGTTTGCAAGTGTTTTGGCATGGTCTTAGGAAGTTTGTTCCAAGTTTGCAAGTGTTTTGGCATGGTCGTATGAAATTTGAACCAAGTTTGCAAGTGTTTTGGCATGGTCTTAGGAAGTTTGTTCCAAGTTTGCAAGTGTTTTGGCATGGTCTTATTAAATTTGTACCAAGTTTGCAAGTGTTTGGCATGGTCTTATTAAATTTGTACCAAGTTTGCAAGTGTTTTGGCATGGTCTTAGGAAGTTTGTTCCAAGTTTGCAAGTGTTTGGCATGGTCTTATTAAATTTGTACCAAGTTTGCAAGTGTTTTGGCATGGTCTTATTAAATTTGTACCAAAGTTGCAAGTGTTTTGGCATGGTCTTATTAAATTTGTACCAAGTTTGCAAGTTTTTGGCATGGTCTTATTAAATTTGTGCCAAGTTTGCAAGTGTTTTGACATGGTCTTAGGAAGTTTGTTCCAAGCTTGCAAGTGTTTGGCATGGTCTCATTTAATTTGTACAAAGTTTGCAAGTGTTTTGGCATGGTCTTAGGAAGTTTGTTCCAAGTTTGCAAGTGTTTTGGCATGGTCGTATGAAATTTGAACCAAGTTTGCAAGTGTTTTGGCATGGTCTTAGGAAGTTTGTACCAAGTTTGCAAGTGTTTGGCATGGTCTTAGGAAGTTTGTTCCAAGTGTGCAAGTGTTTTGGCATGGTCTTATTAAATTCGTTCCAAGTTTGCAAGTGTTTTGGCATGGTCTTATTAAATTTGTACCAAGTTTGCAAGTGTTTTGGCATGGTCTTATTAAAATTGTACCAAGTTTGCAAGTGTTTTGGCATGGTCTTATTAAATTTGTACCAAGTTTGCAAGTGTTTTGGCTTGGTCTTAGGAAGTTTGTACCAAGTTTGCAAGTGTTTTGGCATGGTCTTATTAAATTTGTACCAAGTTTGCAAGTGTTTTGGCATGGTCTTATTAAATTTGTACCAAGTTTGCAGGTGTTTTGGCATGGTCTTAGGAAGTTTGTACCAAGTTTGCAATTGTTTTGGCATGGTCTTATTAAATTTGTTCCAAGTTTGCAAGTGTTTTGGCATGGTCTTAGGAAGTTTGTTCCAAGTTTGCAAGTGTTTGGCATGGTCGTATTAAATTTGTACCAAGTTTGCAAGTGTTTTGACATGGTCTTTGGAAGTTTTTTCCAAGTTTGCAAGTGTTTTGGCATGGTCTCATTAAATTTGTACCAAGTTTGCAAGTGTTTTGGCATGGTCTTATTAAATTTGTACCAAGGTTGCAAGTATTTTGGCATGGTCTTATTAAATTTGTACCAAGTTTGCAAGTGTTTGGCATGGTCTTAGGTAGTTTGTTCCAAGTTTGCAAGTGTTTTGGCATGGTCTTAGGAAGTTTGTTCCAAGTTTGCAAGTGTTTGGCATGGTCTTATTAAATTCGTTCCAAGTTTGCAAGTGTTTTGGCATGGTCTTATTAAATTTGTACCAAGTTTGCAAGTGTTTGGCATGGTCTTAGGAAGTTTGTTCCAAGTTTGCAAGTGTTTTGGCATGGTCTTAGTAAGTTTGTTCCAAGTTTGCTAGTGTTTTGGCATGGTCTTAGGAAGTTTGTTCCAAGTGTGCAAGTGTTTTGGCATGGTCTTAGGAAGTTTGTTCCAAGTTTGCAAGTGTTTGGCATGGTCTTAGAAAATTTATACCAAGTTTGCAAGTGTTTTGGCATGGTCGTATTAAATTTGTACCAAGGTTGCAAGTGTTTTGCATTGGTCTTTTTAAATTTGTACCAAGTTTGCAAGTGTTTTGGCTTGGTCTTAGGAAGTTTGTACCAAGTTTGCAAGTGTGTTGGCATGGTCTTATTAAATTTGTACCAAGTTTGCAAGTGTTTTGGCATGGTCTTATTAAATTTGTACCAAGTTTGCAAGTGTTTGGCATGGTCGTTTTAAATTTGTATCAAGTTTGCAAGTGTTTTGGCATGGTCTTAGGAAATTTGTACCAAGTTTGCAAGTGTTTTGGCATGGTCTTAGGAAGTTTGTTCCAAGTTTGCAAGTGTTTTGGCATGGTCTTAGGAAGTTTGTACCAAGTTTGCTAGTGTTTTGGCATGGTCTTATTAAATTGGTTCCAAGTTTGCAAGTGTTTTGGCATGGTCTTAGGAAGTTTGTTCCAAGTTTGCAAGTGTTTTGGCATGGTCTTATTAAATTTGTACCAAGTTTGCAAGTGTTTTGGCATGGTCTTATTAAATTTGTACCACATTTGCAAGTGTTTTGGCATGGTCTTAGGAAGTTTGTTCCAAGTTTGCAAGTGTTTTAGCATGGTCTTAGGAAGTTTGTTCCAAGGTTGCAAGTATTTTGGCATGGTCTCATTAAATTTGTTCCAAGTTTGCAAGTGTTTTGCCATGGTCTTATTAAACTTGTACCAAGTTTGCAATTGTTTTGGCATGGTCTTATTAAATTTGTACCAAGTTTGCAAGTGTTTTGGCATGGTCTTAGGCAGTTTGTTCCAAGTTTGCAAGTGTTTGGCATGGTCTTATTAAATTTGTTCCAAGTTTGCAAGTGTTTTGGCATGGTCTTAGGAAGTTTGTTCCAAGTTTGCAAGAGTTTGGCATGGTCTTATTAAATTCGTTCCAAGTTTGCAAGTGTTTTGGCATGGTCTTATTAAATTTGTTCCAAGTTTGCAAGTGTTTTGGCATGGTCTTATTAAAATTGTACCAAGTTTGCAAGTGTTTTGGCATGGTCTTAGGAAGTTTGTTCCAAGTTTGCAAGTGTTTTAGCATGGTCTTAGGAAGTTTGTTCCAAGGTTGCAAGTATTTTGGCATGGTCTCATTAAATTTGTTCCAAGTTTGCAAGTGTTTTGCCATGGTCTTATTAAACTTGTACCAAGTTTGCAATTGTTTTGGCATGGTCTTATTAAATTTGTACCAAGTTTGCAAGTGTTTTGGCATGGTCTTAGGCAGTTTGTTCCAAGTTTGCAAGTGTTTGGCATGGTCTTATTAAATTTGTACCAAGTTTGCAAGTGTTTTGGCTTGGTCTTAGGAAGTTTGTACCAAGTTTGCAAGTGTTTTGGCATGGTCTTAGGAAGTTTGTTCCAAGTTTGCAAGTGTTTGGCATGGTCTTATTAAATTTGTACCAAGTTTGCAAGTGTTTTGGCATGGTCTTATTAAATTTGTACCAAGGTTGCAAGTGTTTTGGCATGGTCTTATTAAATTTGTACCAAGTTTGCAAGTTTTTGGCATGGTCTTATTAAATTTGTGCCAAGTTTGCAAGTGTTTTGACATGGTCTTAGGAAGTTTGTTCCAAGCTTGCAAGTGTTTGGCATGGTCTCATTTAATTTGTACAAAGTTTGCAAGTGTTTTGGCATGGTCTTAGGAAGTTTGTACCAAGTTTGCAATTGTTTTGGCATGGTCATATTAAATTTGTACCAAGTTTGCAAGTGTTTTGGCATGGTCTTAGGAAGTTTGTTCCAAGTGTGCAAGTGTTTTGGCATGGTCTTTTTAAATTTGTACCAAGTTTGCAAGTTTTTGGCATGGTCTTAGGTAGTTTGTTCCAAGTTTGCAAGTGTTTTGGCATGGTCTTAGGAAGTTTGTTCCAAGTTTGCAAGTGTTTTGGCATGGTCTTATTAAATTCGTTCCAAGTTTGCAAGTGTTTTGGCATGGTCTTATTAAATTTGTACCAAGTTTGCAAGTGTTTTGGCATGGTCTTATTAAAATTGTACCAAGTTTGCAAGTGTTTTGGCATGGTCTTATTAAATTTGTACCAAGTTTGCAAGTGTTTTGGCTTGGTCTTAGGAAGTTTGTTCCAAGCTTGCAAGTGTTTGGCATGGTCTCATTTAATTTGTACAAAGTTTGCAAGTGTTTTGGCATGGTCTTAGGAAGTTTGTTCCAAGTTTGCAAGTGTTTTGGCATGGTCGTATGAAATTTGAACCAAGTTTGCAAGTGTTTTGGCATGGTCTTAGGAAGTTTGTTCCAAGTTTGCAAGTGTTTTGGCATGGTCTTATTAAATTTGTACCAAGTTTGCAAGTGTTTGGCATGGTCTTATTAAATTTGTACCAAGTTTGCAAGTGTTTTGGCATGGTCTTAGGAAGTTTGTTCCAAGTTTGCAAGTGTTTGGCATGGTCTTATTAAATTTGTACCAAGTTTGCAAGTGTTTTGGCATGGTCTTATTAAATTTGTACCAAAGTTGCAAGTGTTTTGGCATGGTCTTATTAAATTTGTACCAAGTTTGCAAGTTTTTGGCATGGTCTTATTAAATTTGTGCCAAGTTTGCAAGTGTTTTGACATGGTCTTAGGAAGTTTGTTCCAAGCTTGCAAGTGTTTGGCCTGGTCTCATTTAATTTGTACAAAGTTTGCAAGTGTTTTGGCATGGTCTTAGGAAGTTTGTTCCAAGTTTGCAAGTGTTTTGGCATGGTCGTATGAAATTTGAACCAAGTTTGCAAGTGTTTTGGCATGGTCTTAGGAAGTTTGTACCAAGTTTGCAAGTGTTTGGCATGGTCTTAGGAAGTTTGTTCCAAGTGTGCAAGTGTTTTGGCATGGTCTTATTAAATTCGTTCCAAGTTTGCAAGTGTTTTGGCATGGTCTTATTAAATTTGTACCAAGTTTGCAAGTGTTTTGGCATGGTCTTATTAAAATTGTAGCAAGTTTGCAAGTGTTTTGGCATGGTCTTATTAAATTTGTACCAAGTTTGCAAGTGTTTTGGCTTGGTCTTAGGAAGTTTGTACCAAGTTTGCAAGTGTTTTGGCATGGTCTTATTAAATTTGTACCAAGTTTGCAAGTGTTTTGGCATGGTCTTATTAAATTTGTACCAAGTTTGCAGGTGTTTTGGCATGGTCTTAGGAAGTTTGTACCAAGTTTGCAATTGTTTTGGCATGGTCTTATTAAATTTGTTCCAAGTTTGCAAGTGTTTTGGCATGGTCTTAGGAAGTTTGTTCCAAGTTTGCAAGTGTTTGGCATGGTCGTATTAAATTTGTACCAAGTTTGCAAGTGTTTTGACATGGTCTTTGGAAGTTTTTTCCAAGTTTGCAAGTGTTTTGGCATGGTCTCATTAAATTTGTACCAAGTTTGCAAGTGTTTTGGCATGGTCTTATTAAATTTGTACCAAGGTTGCAAGTATTTTGGCATGGTCTTATTAAATTTGTACCAAGTTTGCAAGTGTTTGGCATGGTCTTAGGTAGTTTGTTCCAAGTTTGCAAGTGTTTTGGCATGGTCTTAGGAAGTTTGTTCCAAGTTTGCAAGTGTTTGGCATGGTCTTATTAAATTCGTTCCAAGTTTGCAAGTGTTTTGGCATGGTCTTATTAAATTTGTACCAAGTTTGCAAGTGTTTGGCATGGTCTTAGGAAGTTTGTTCCAAGTTTGCAAGTGTTTTGGCATGGTCTTAGTAAGTTTGTTCCAAGTTTGCTAGTGTTTTGGCATGGTCTTATGAAGTTTGTTCCATGTTTGCAAGTGTTTGGCATGGTCTTAGGAAGTTTGTTCCAAGTGTGCAAGTGTTTTGGCATGGTCTTAGGAAGTTTGTTCCAAGTTTGCAAGTGTTTGGCATGGTCTTAGAAAATTTATACCAAGTTTGCAAGTGTTTTGGCATGGTCGTATTAAATTTGTACCAAGGTTGCAAGTGTTTTGCATTGGTCTTTTTAAATTTGTACCAAGTTTGCAAGTGTTTTGGCTTGGTCTTAGGAAGTTTGTACCAAGTTTGCAAGTGTGTTGGCATGGTCTTATTAAATTTGTACCAAGTTTGCAAGTGTTTTGGCATGGTCTTATTAAATTTGTACCAAGTTTGCAAGTGTTTGGCATGGTCGTTTTAAATTTGTACCAAGTTTGCAAGTGTTTTGGCATGGTCTTAGGAAATTTGTACCAAGTTTGCAAGTGTTTTGGCATGGTCTTAGGAAGTTTGTTCCAAGTTTGCAAGTGTTTTGGCATGGTCTTAGGAAGTTTGTACCAAGTTTGCTAGTGTTTTGGCATGGTCTTATTAAATTGGTTCCAAGTTTGCAAGTGTTTTGGCATGGTCTTAGGAAGTTTGTTCCAAGTTTGCAAGTGTTTTGGCATGGTCTTATTAAATTTGTACCAAGTTTGCAAGTGTTTTGGCATGGTCTTATTAAATTTGTACCACATTTGCAAGTGTTTTGGCATGGTCTTAGGAAGTTTGTTCCAAGTTTGCAAGTGTTTGGCATGGTCTTATTAAATTTGTACCAAGTTTGCAAGTGTTTTGGCATGGTCTTATTAAATTTGTACCAAGGTTGCAAGTGTTTTGGCATGGTCTTATTATATTTGTACCAAGTTTGCAAGTTTTTGGCATGGTCTTATTAAATTTGTGCCAAGTTTGCAAGTGTTTTGACATGGTCTTAGGAAGTTTGTTCCAAGCTTGCAAGTGTTTGGCATGGTCTCATTTAATTTGTACAAAGTTTGCAAGTGTTTTGGCATGGTCTTAGGAAGTTTGTTCCAAGTTTGCAAGTGTTTTGGCATGGTCGTGTTAAATTTGTACCAAGTTTGCAAGTGTTTTGGCATGGTCTTAGGAAGTTTGTACCAAGTTTGCAAGTGTTTTGGCATGGTCTTAGGAAGTTTGTTCCAAGCTTGCAAGTGTTTTGGCATGGTCTTATTAAATTTGTTCCAAGTTTGCAAGTGTTTTGGCATGGTCTTATTAAATTTGTACCAAGTTTGCAAGTGTTTTGGCATGGTCTTAGGAAGTTTGTTCCAAGCTTGCAAGTGTTTTGGCATGGTCTTATTAAATTTGTTCCAAGTTTGCAAGTGTTTTGGCATGGTCTTATTTAATTTGTACCAAGTTTGCAAGTGTTTTGGCATGGTCTTAGGAAGTTTGTACCAAGTTTGCAAGTGTTTTGGCGGGGTCTTAGGAAGTTTGTTCCAAGTTTGCAAGTGTTTGGCATGGTCTTATTAAATTTGTACCAAGTTAGCAAGTGTTTTGGCATGGTTTTAGGAAGTTTGTCCCAAGTTTGCAAGTGTTTTGGCATGGTCTTATTAAATTTGTACCAAGTTTGCAAGTGTTTTGGCATGGTCTTATTAAATTTGTTCCAAGTTTGCAAGTGTTAGGCATGGTCTTAATAAATTTGTCCCAAGTTTGCAAGTGTTTTGGCATGGTCTTAGGAAGTTTGTTCCAAGTTTGCAAGTGTTTTGGCATGGTCTTATTAAATTTGTACCAAGTTTGCAAGTGTTTTGGCATGGTCTTAGGAAGTTTGTACCAAGTTTGCAAGTGTTTTGGCATGGTCTTATAAAATTTGTACCAAGTTTGCAGGTGTTTTGGCATGGTCTTAGGAAGTTTGTACCAAGTTTGCAATTGTTTTGGCATGGTCTTATTAAATTTGTTCCAAGTTTGCAAGTGTTTTGGCATGGTCTTAGGAAGTTTGTTCCAAGTTTGCAAGTGTTTGGCATGGTCGTATTAAATTTGTACCAAGTTTGCAAGTGTTTTGACATGGTCTTTGGAAGTTTTTTCCAAGTTTGCAAGTGTTTTGACATGGTCTCATTAAATTTGTACCAAGTTTGCAAGTGTTTTGGCATGGTCTTATTAAATTTGTACCAAGGTTGCAAGTATTTTGGCATGGTCTTATTAAATTTGTACCAAGTTTGCAAGTGTTTGGCATGGTCTTAGGTAGTTTGTTCCAAGTTTGCAAGTGTTTTGGCATGGTCTTAGGAAGTTTGTTCCAAGTTTGCAAGTGTTTGGCATGGTCTTATTAAATTCGTTCCAAGTTTGCAAGTGTTTTGGCATGGTCTTATTAAATTTGTACCAAGTTTGCAAGTGTTTTGGCATGGTCTTATTAAAATTGTACCAAGTTTGCAAGTGTTTTGGCATGGTCTTAGAAAGTTTGTTCCAAGTTTGCAAGTGTTTTAGCATGGTCTTAGGAAGTTTGTTCCAAGGTTGCAAGTGTTTTGGCATGGTCTCATTAAATTTGTTCCAAGTTTGCAAGTGTTTTGCCATGGTCTTATTAAACTTGTACCAAGTTTGCAATTGTTTTGGCATGGTCTTATTAAATTTGTACCAAGTTTGCAATTGTTTTGGCATGGTCTTAGGAAGTTTGTTCCAAGTTTGCAAGTGTTTGGCATGGTCTTATTAAATTTGTACCAAGTTTGCAAGTGTTTTGGCTTGGTCTTAGGAAGTTTGTACCAAGTTTGCAAGTGTTTTGGCATGGTCTTAGGAAGTTTGTTCCAAGTTTGCAAGTGTTTGGCATGGTCTTATTAAATTTGTACCAAGTTTGCAAGTGTTTTGGCATGGTTTTATAAAATTTGTACCAAGGTTGCAAGTGTTTTGGCATGGTCTTTTTAAATTTGTACCAAGTTTGCAAGTTTTTGGCATGGTCTTAGGTAGTTTGTTCCAAGTTTGCAAGTGTTTTGGCATGGTCTTAGGAAGTTTGTTCCAAGTTTGCAAGAGTTTGGCATGGTCTTATTAAATTCGTTCCAAGTTTGCAAGTGTTTTGGCATGGTCTTATTAAATTTGTACCAAGTTTGCAAGTGTTTTGGCATGGTCTTATTAAAATTGTACCAATTTTGCAAGTGTTTTGGCATGGTCTTAGGAAGTTTGTTCCAAGTTTGCAAGTGTTTTAGCATGGTCTTAGGAAGTTTGTTCCAAGGTTGCAAGTGTTTTGGCATGGTCTCATTAAATTTGTTCCAAGTTTGCAAGTGTTTTGCCATGGTCTTATTAAACTTGTACCAAGTTTGCAATTGTTTTGGCATGGTCTTATTAAATTTGTACCAAGTTTGCAAGTGTTTTGGCATGGTCTTAGGAAGTTTGTTCCAAGTTTGCAAGTGTTTGGCATGGTCTTATTAAATTTGTACCAAGTTTGCAAGTGTTTTGGCTTGGTCTTAGGAAGTTTGTACCAAGTTTGCAAGTGTTTTGGCATGGTCTTAGGAAGTTTGTTCCAAGTTTGCAAGTGTTTGGCATGGTCTTATTAAATTTGTACCAAGTTTGCAAGTGTTTTGGCAAGGTCTTATTAAATTTGTACCAAGGTTGCAAGTGTTTTGGCATGGTCTTATTAAATTTGTACCAAGTTTGCAAGTTTTTGGCATGGTCTTATTAAATTTGTGCCAAGTTTGCAAGTGTTTTGACATGGTCTTAGGAAGTTTGTTCCAAGCTTGCAAGTGTTTGGCATGGTCTCATTTAATTTGTACAAAGTTTGCAAGTGTTTTGGCATTGTCTTAGGAAGTTTGTTCCAAGTTTGCAAGTGTTTTGGCATGGTCGTATTTAATTTGTACCAAGTTTGCAAGTGTTTTGACATGGTCTTATTAAATTTGTACCAAGTTTGCAAGTGTTTTGGCATGGTCTTATTAAATTTGTACCAAGTTTGCAAGTGTTTTGGCATTGTCTTAGGAAGTTTGTACCAAGTTTGCAAGTAATTGGCATGGTCTAAGGAAGTTTGTTCCAAGTGTGCAAGTGTTTTGGCATGGTCTTATTAAATTCGTTCCAAGTTTGCAAGTGTTTTGGCATGGTCTTATTAAATTTGTACCAAGTTTGCATGTGTTTTGGCATGGTCTTATTAAAATTGTACCAAGTTTGCAAGTGTTTTGGCATGGTCTTATTAAATTTGTACCAAGTTTGCAAGTGTTTGGCATGGTCGTTTTAAATTTGTACCAAGTTTGCAAGTGTTTTGGCATGGTCTTAGGAAATTTGTACCAAGTTTGCAAGTGTTTTGGCATGGTCTTAGGAAGTTTGTACCAAGTTTGCAAGTGTTTTGGCATGGTCTTATTAAATTTGTACCAAGTTTGCAAGTGTTTTGGCATGGTCTTAGGAAGTTTGTACCAAGTTTGCAAGTGTTTTGGCATGGTCTTATTAAATTTGTACCAAGTTTGCAGGTGTTTTGGCATGGTCTTAGGAAGTTTGTACCAAGTTTGCAATTGTTTTGGCATGGTCTTATTAAATTTGTTCCAAGTTTGCAAGTGTTTTGGCATGGTCTTAGGAAGTTTGTTCCAAGTTTGCAAGTGTTTGGCATGGTCGTATTAAATTTGTACCAAGTTTGCAAGTGTTTTGGCATGGTCTTTGGAAGTTTGTTCCAAGTTTGCAAGTGTTTTGGCATGGTCTCATTAAATTTGTACCAAGTTTGCAAGTGTTTTGGCATGGTCTTATTAAATTTGTACCAAGGTTGCAAGTATTTTGGCATGGTCTTATTAAATTTGTACCAAGTTTGCAAGTGTTTGGCATGGTCTAAGGTAGTTTGTTCCAAGTTTGCAAGTGTTTTGGCATGGTCTTAGGAAGTTTGTTCCAAGTTTGCAAGTGTTTGGCATGGTCTTATTAAATTCGTTCCAAGGTTGCAAGTGTTTTGGCATGGTCTTATTAAATTTGTACCAAGTTTGCAAGTGTTTTGGCATGGTCTTATTAAAATTGTACCAAGTTTGCAAGTGTTTTGGCATGGTCTTAGGAAGTTTGTTCCAAGTTTGCAAGTGTTTTAGCATGGTCTTAGGAAGTTTGTTCCAAGGTTGCAAGTGTTTTGGCATGGTCTCATTAAATTTGTTCCAAGTTTGCAAGTGTTTTGCCATGGTCTTATTAAACTTGTACCAAGTTTGCAATTGTTTTGGCATGGTCTTATGAAATTTGTACCAAGTTTGCAATTGTTTTGGCATGGTCTTAGGAAGTTTGTTCCAAGTTTGCAAGCGTTTGGCATGGTCTTATTAAATTTGTACCAAGTTTGCAAGTGTTTTGGCTTGGTCTTAGGAAGTTTGTACCAAGTTTGCAAGTGTTTTGGCATGGTCTTAGGAAGTTTGTTCCAAGTTTGCAAGTGTTTGGCATGGTCTTATTAAATTTGTACCAAGTTTGCAAGTGTTTTGGCATGGTCTTACTAAATTTGTACCAAGGTTGCAAGTGTTTTGGCATGGTCTTTTTAAATTTGTACCAAGTTTGCAAGTTTTTGGCATGGTCTTAGGTAGTTTGTTCCAAGTTTGCAAGTGTTTTGGCATGGTCTTAGGAAGTTTGTTCCAAGTTTGCAAGAGTTTGGCATGGTCTTATTAAATTCGTTCCAAGTTTGCAAGTGTTTTGGCATGGTCTTATTAAATTTGTTCCAAGTTTGCAAGTGTTTTGGCATGGTCTTATTAAAATTGTACCAAGTTTGCAAGTGTTTTGGCATGGTCTTAGGAAGTTTGTTCCAAGTTTGCAAGTGTTTTAGCATGGTCTTAGGAAGTTTGTTCCAAGGTTGCAAGTGTTTTGGCATGGTCTCATTAAATTTGTTCCAAGTTTGCAAGTGTTTTGCCATGGTCTTATTAAACTTGTACCAAGTTTGCAATTGTTTTGGCATGGTCTTATTAAATTTGTACCAAGTTTGCAAGTGTTTTGGCATGGTCTTAGGCAGTTTGTTCCAAGTTTGCAAGTGTTTGGCATGGTCTTATTAAATTTGTACCAAGTTTGCAAGTGTTTTGGCTTGGTCTTAGGAAGTTTGTACCAAGTTTGCAAGTGTTTTGGCATGGTCTTAGGAAGTTTGTTCCAAGTTTGCAAGTGTTTGGCATGGTCTTATTAAATTTGTACCAAGTTTGCAAGTGTTTTGGCATGGTCTTATTAAATTTGTACCAAGGTTGCAAGTGTTTTGGCATGGTCTTATTAAATTTGTACCAAGTTTGCAAGTTTTTGGCATGGTCTTATTAAATTTGTGCCAAGTTTGCAAGTGTTTTGACATGGTCTTAGGAAGTTTGTTCCAAGCTTGCAAGTGTTTGGCATGGTCTCATTTAATTTGTACAAAGTTTGCAAGTGTTTTGGCATGGTCTTAGGAAGTTTGTTCCAAGTTTGCAAGTGTTTTGGCATGGTCATATTAAATTTGTACCAAGTTTGCAAGTGTTTTGGCATGGTCTTAGGAAGTTTGTACCAAGTTTGCAGGTGTTTGGCATGTTCTTAGGAAGTTTGTTCCAAGTGTGCAAGTGTTTTGGCATGGTCTTATTAAATTCGTTCCAAGTTTGCAAGTGTTTTGGCATGGTCTTATTAAATTTGTACCAAGTTTGCAAGTGTTTTGGCATGGTCTTATTAAAATTGTACCAAGTTTGCAAGTGTTTTGGCATGGTCTTATTAAATTTGTACCAAGTTTGCAAGTGTTTTGGCTTGGTCTTAGGAAGTTTCTTCCAAGCTTGCAAGTGTTTGGCATGGTCTCATTTAATTTGTACAAAGTTTGCAAGTGTTTTGGCATGGTCTTAGGAAGTTTGTTCCAAGTTTGCAAGTGTTTTGGCATGGTCGTATGAAATTTGAACCAAGTTTGCAAGTGTTTTGGCATGGTCTTAGGAAGTTTGTTCCAAGTTTGCAAGTGTTTTGGCATGGTCTTATTAAATTTGTACCAAGTTTGCAAGTGTTTGGCATGGTCTTATTAAATTTGTACCAAGTTTGCAAGTGTTTTGGCATGGTCTTAGGAAGTTTGTTCCAAGTTTGCAAGTGTTTGGCATGGTCTTATTAAATTTGTACCAAGTTTGCAAGTGTTTTGGCATGGTCTTATTAAATTTGTACCAAAGTTGCAAGTGTTTTGGCATGGTCTTATTAAATTTGTACCAAGTTTGCAAGTTTTTGGCATGGTCTTATTAAATTTGTGCCAAGTTTGCAAGTGTTTTGACATGGTCTTAGGAAGTTTGTTCCAAGCTTGCAAGTGTTTGGCATGGTCTCATTTAATTTGTACAAAGTTTGCAAGTGTTTTGGCATGGTCTTAGGAAGTTTGTTCCAAGTTTGCAAGTGTTTTGGCATGGTCGTATGAAATTTGAACCAAGTTTGCAAGTGTTTTGGCATGGTCTTAGGAAGTTTGTACCAAGTTTGCAAGTGTTTGGCATGGTCTTAGGAAGTTTGTTCCAAGTGTGCAAGTGTTTTGGCATGGTCTTATTAAATTCGTTCCAAGTTTGCAAGTGTTTTGGCATGGTCTTATTAAATTTGTACCAAGTTTGCAAGTGTTTTGGCATGGTCTTATTAAAATTGTACCAAGTTTGCAAGTGTTTTGGCATGGTCTTATTAAATTTGTACCAAGTTTGCAAGTGTTTTGGCTTGGTCTTAGGAAGTTTGTACCAAGTTTGCAAGTGTTTTGGCATGGTCTTATTAAATTTGTACCAAGTTTGCAAGTGTTTTGGCATGGTCTTATTAAATTTGTACCAAGTTTGCAAGTGTTTGGCATGGTCGTTTTAAATTTGTACCAAGTTTGCAAGTGTTTTGGCATAGTCTTAGGACATTTGTACCAAGTTTGCAAGTGTTTTGGCATGGTCTTATTAAATTTGTTCCAAGTTTGCAAGTGTTTTGGCATGGTCTTAGGAAGTTTGTTCCAAGTTTGCAATTGTTTTGGCATGGTCTTATTAAATTTGTACCAAGTTTGCAAGTGTTTTGGCATGGTCTTAGGCAGTTTGTTCCAAGTTTGCAAGTGTTTGGCATGGTCTTATTAAATTTGTACCAAGTTTGCAAGTGTTTTGGCTTGGTCTTAGGAAGTTTGTACCAAGTTTGCAAGTGTTTTGGCATGGTCTTAGGAAGTTTGTTCCAAGTTTGCAAGTGTTTGGCATGGTCTTATTAAATTTGTACCAAGTTTGCAAGTGTTTTGGCATGGTCTTATTAAATTTGTACCAAGGTTGCAAGTGTTTTGGCATGGTCTTATTAAATTTGTACCAAGTTTGCAAGTTTTTGGCATGGTCTTATTAAATTTGTTCCAAGTTTGCAAGTGTTTTGGCATGGTCTTAGGAAGTTTGTTCCAAGTTTGCAATTGTTTTGGCATGGTCTTATTAAATTTGTACCAAGTTTGCAAGTGTTTTGGCATGGTCTTAGGCAGTTTGTTCCAAGTTTGCAAGTGTTTGGCATGGTCTTATTAAATTTGTACCAAGTTTGCAAGTGTTTTGGCTTGGTCTTAGGAAGTTTGTACCAAGTTTGCAAGTGTTTTGGCATGGTCTTAGGAAGTTTGTTCCAAGTTTGCAAGTGTTTTGGCATGGTCGTATGAAATTTGAACCAAGTTTGCAAGTGTTTTGGCATGGTCTTAGGAAGTTTGTTCCAAGTTTGCAAGTGTTTTGGCATGGTCTTATTAAATTTGTACCAAGTTTGCAAGTGTTTGGCATGGTCTTATTAAATTTGTACCAAGTTTGCAAGTGTTTTGGCATGGTCTTAGGAAGTTTGTTCCAAGTTTGCAAGTGTTTGGCATGGTCTTATTAAATTTGTACCAAGTTTGCAAGTGTTTTGGCATGGTCTTATTAAATTTGTACCAAAGTTGCAAGTGTTTTGGCATGGTCTTATTAAATTTGTACCAAGTTTGCAAGTTTTTGGCATGGTCTTATTAAATTTGTGCCAAGTTTGCAAGTGTTTTGACATGGTCTTAGGAAGTTTGTTCCAAGCTTGCAAGTGTTTGGCATGGTCTCATTTAATTTGTACAAAGTTTGCAAGTGTTTTGGCATGGTCTTAGGAAGTTTGTTCCAAGTTTGCAAGTGTTTTGGCATAGTCTTAGGAAGTTTGTACCAAGTTTGCAAGTGTTTTGGCATGGTCTTATTAAATTTGTTCCAAGTTTGCAAGTGTTTTGGCATGGTCTTAGGAAGTTTGTTCCAAGTTTGCAATTGTTTTGGCATGGTCTTATTAAATTTGTACCAAGTTTGCAAGTGTTTTGGCATGGTCTTAGGCAGTTTGTTCCAAGTTTGCAAGTGTTTGGCATGGTCTTATTAAATTTGTACCAAGTTTGCAAGTGTTTTGGCTTGGTCTTAGGAAGTTTGTACCAAGTTTGCAAGTGTTTTGGCATGGTCTTAGGAAGTTTGTTCCAAGTTTGCAAGTGTTTGGCATGGTCTTATTAAATTTGTACCAAGTTTGCAAGTGTTTTGGCATGGTCTTATTAAATTTGTACCAAGGTTGCAAGTGTTTTGGCATGGTCTTATTAAATTTGTACCAAGTTTGCAAGTTTTTGGCATGGTCTTATTAAATTTGTTCCAAGTTTGCAAGTGTTTTGGCATGGTCTTAGGAAGTTTGTTCCAAGTTTGCAATTGTTTTGGCATGGTCTTATTAAATTTGTACCAAGTTTGCAAGTGTTTTGGCATGGTCTTAGGCAGTTTGTTCCAAGTTTGCAAGTGTTTGGCATGGTCTTATTAAATTTGTACCAAGTTTGCAAGTGTTTTGGCTTGGTCTTAGGAAGTTTGTACCAAGTTTGCAAGTGTTTTGGCATGGTCTTAGGAAGTTTGTTCCAAGTTTGCAAGTGTTTTGGCATGGTCGTATGAAATTTGAACCAAGTTTGCAAGTGTTTTGGCATGGTCTTAGGAAGTTTGTTCCAAGTTTGCAAGTGTTTTGGCATGGTCTTATTAAATTTGTACCAAGTTTGCAAGTGTTTGGCATGGTCTTATTAAATTTGTACCAAGTTTGCAAGTGTTTTGGCATGGTCTTAGGAAGTTTGTTCCAAGTTTGCAAGTGTTTGGCATGGTCTTATTAAATTTGTACCAAGTTTGCAAGTGTTTTGGCATGGTCTTATTAAATTTGTACCAAAGTTGCAAGTGTTTTGGCATGGTCTTATTAAATTTGTACCAAGTTTGCAAGTTTTTGGCATGGTCTTATTAAATTTGTGCCAAGTTTGCAAGTGTTTTGACATGGTCTTAGGAAGTTTGTTCCAAGCTTGCAAGTGTTTGGCATGGTCTCATTTAATTTGTACAAAGTTTGCAAGTGTTTTGGCATGGTCTTAGGAAGTTTGTTCCAAGTTTGCAAATGTTTTGGCATGGTCTTAGGAAGTTTGTACCAAGTTTGCAAGTGTTTTGGCATGGTCTTATTAAATTTGTTCCAAGTTTGCAAGTGTTTTGGCATGGTCTTAGGAAGTTTGTTCCAAGTTTGCAATTGTTTTGGCATGGTCTTATTAAATTTGTACCAAGTTTGCAAGTGTTTTGGCATGGTCTTAGGCAGTTTGTTCCAAGTTTGCAAGTGTTTGGCATGGTCTTATTAAATTTGTACCAAGTTTGCAAGTGTTTTGGCTTGGTCTTAGGAAGTTTGTACCAAGTTTGCAAGTGTTTTGGCATGGTCTTAGGAAGTTTGTTCCAAGTTTGCAAGTGTTTGGCATGGTCTTATTAAATTTGTACCAAGTTTGCAAGTGTTTTGGCATGGTCTTATTAAATTTGTACCAAGGTTGCAAGTGTTTTGGCATGGTCTTATTAAATTTGTACCAAGTTTGCAAGTTTTTGGCATGGTCTTATTAAATTTGTTCCAAGTTTGCAAGTGTTTTGGCATGGTCTTAGGAAGTTTGTTCCAAGTTTGCAATTGTTTTGGCATGGTCTTATTAAATTTGTACCAAGTTTGCAAGTGTTTTGGCATGGTCTTAGGCAGTTTGTTCCAAGTTTGCAAGTGTTTGGCATGGTCTTATTAAATTTGTACCAAGTTTGCAAGTGTTTTGGCTTGGTCTTAGGAAGTTTGTACCAAGTTTGCAAGTGTTTTGGCATGGTCTTAGGAAGTTTGTTCCAAGTTTGCAAGTGTTTTGGCATGGTCGTATGAAATTTGAACCAAGTTTGCAAGTGTTTTGGCATGGTCTTAGGAAGTTTGTTCCAAGTTTGCAAGTGTTTTGGCATGGTCTTATTAAATTTGTACCAAGTTTGCAAGTGTTTGGCATGGTCTTATTAAATTTGTACCAAGTTTGCAAGTGTTTTGGCATGGTCTTAGGAAGTTTGTTCCAAGTTTGCAAGTGTTTGGCATGGTCTTATTAAATTTGTACCAAGTTTGCAAGTGTTTTGGCATGGTCTTATTAAATTTGTACCAAAGTTGCAAGTGTTTTGGCATGGTCTTATTAAATTTGTACCAAGTTTGCAAGTTTTTGGCATGGTCTTATTAAATTTGTGCCAAGTTTGCAAGTGTTTTGACATGGTCTTAGGAAGTTTGTTCCAAGCTTGCAAGTGTTTGGCATGGTCTCATTTAATTTGTACAAAGTTTGCAAGTGTTTTGGCATGGTCTTAGGAAGTTTGTTCCAAGTTTGCAAGTGTTTTGGCATGGTCGTATGAAATTTGAACCAAGTTTGCAAGTGTTTTGGCATGGTCTTAGGAAGTTTGTACCAAGTTTGCAAGTGTTTGGCATGGTCTTAGGAAGTTTGTTCCAAGTGTGCAAGTGTTTTGGCATGGTCTTATTAAATTCGTTCCAAGTTTGCAAGTGTTTTGGCATGGTCTTATTAAATTTGTACCAAGTTTGCAAGTGTTTTGGCATGGTCTTATTAAAATTGTACCAAGTTTGCAAGTGTTTTGGCATGGTCTTATTAAATTTGTACCAAGTTTGCAAGTGTTTTGGCTTGGTCTTAGGAAGTTTGTACCAAGTTTGCAAGTGTTTTGGCATGGTCTTATTAAATTTGTACCAAGTTTGCAAGTGTTTTGGCATGGTCTTATTAAATTTGTACCAAGTTTGCAGGTGTTTTGGCATGGTCTTAGGAAGTTTGTACCAAGTTTGCAATTGTTTTGGCATGGTCTTATTAAATTTGTTCCAAGTTTGCAAGTGTTTTGGCATGGTCTTAGGAAGTTTGTTCCAAGTTTGCAAGTGTTTGGCATGGTCGTATTAAATTTGTACCAAGTTTGCAAGTGTTTTGACATGGTCTTTGGAAGTTTTTTCCAAGTTTGCAAGTGTTTTGGCATGGTCTCATTAAATTTGTACCAAGTTTGCAAGTGTTTTGGCATGGTCTTATTAAATTTGTACCAAGGTTGCAAGTATTTTGGCATGGTCTTATTAAATTTGTACCAAGTTTGCAAGTGTTTGGCATGGTCTTAGGTAGTTTGTTCCAAGTTTGCAAGTGTTTTGGCATGGTCTTAGGAAGTTTGTTCCAAGTTTGCAAGTGTTTGGCATGGTCTTATTAAATTCGTTCCAAGTTTGCAAGTGTTTTGGCATGGTCTTATTAAATTTGTACCAAGTTTGCAAGTGTTTGGCATGGTCTTAGGAAGTTTGTTCCAAGTTTGCAAGTGTTTTGGCATGGTCTTAGTAAGTTTGTTCCAAGTTTGCTAGTGTTTTGGCATGGTCTTATGAAGTTTGTTCCATGTTTGCAAGTGTTTGGCATGGTCTTAGGAAGTTTGTTCCAAGTGTGCAAGTGTTTTGGCATGGTCTTAGGAAGTTTGTTCCAAGTTTGCAAGTGTTTGGCATGGTCTTAGAAAATTTATACCAAGTTTGCAAGTGTTTTGGCATGGTCGTATTAAATTTGTACCAAGGTTGCAAGTGTTTTGGCATGGTCTTTTTAAATTTGTACCAAGTTTGCAAGTGTTTTGGCTTGGTCTTAGGAAGTTTGTACCAAGTTTGCAAGTGTGTTGGCATGGTCTTATTAAATTTGTACCAAGTTTGCAAGTGTTTTGGCATGGTCTTATTAAATTTGTACCAAGTTTGCAAGTGTTTGGCATGGTCGTTTTAAATTTGTACCAAGTTTGCAAGTGTTTTGGCATGGTCTTAGGAAATTTGTACCAAGTTTGCAAGTGTTTTGGCATGGTCTTAGGAAGTTTGTTCCAAGTTTGCAAGTGTTTTGGCATGGTCTTAGGAAGTTTGTACCAAGTTTGCTAGTGTTTTGGCATGGTCTTATTAAATTTGTACCAAGTTTGCAAGTGTTTTGGCATGGTCTTATTAAATTTGTACCACATTTGCAAGTGTTTTGGCATGGTCTTAGGAAGTTTGTTCCAAGTTTGCAAGTGTTTGGCATGGTCTTATTAAATTTGTACCAAGTTTGCAAGTGTTTTGGCATGGTCTTATTAAATTTGTACCAAGGTTGCAAGTGTTTTGGCATGGTCTTATTATATTTGTACCAAGTTTGCAAGTTTTTGGCATGGTCTTATTAAATTTGTGCCAAGTTTGCAAGTGTTTTGACATGGTCTTAGGAAGTTTGTTCCAAGCTTGCAAGTGTTTGGCATGGTCTCATTAAATTTGTTCCAAGTTTGCAAGTGTTTTGGCATGGTCTTATTAAATTTGTTCCAAGTTTGCAAGTGTTTTGGCATGGTCTTATTAAATTTGTACCAAGTTTGCAAGTGTTTTGGCATGGTCTTATTAAATTTGTACCAAGTTTGCAAGTGTTTTGGCATGGTCTTATTAAATTTGTACCAAGTTTGCAAGTGTTTTGGCATGGTCTTAGGAAGTTTGTTCCAAGTTTGCAAGTGTTTGGCATGGTCTTATTAAATTTGTACCAAGTTTGCAAGTGTTTTGGCATGGTCTTATTAAATTTGTACCAAGTTTGTAAGTGTTTTGGCAGGGTCTTAGGAAGTTTGTTCCAAGTTTGCAAGTGTTTGGCATGGTCTTATTAAATTTGTACCAAGTTTGCAAGTGTTTTGGCATGGTCTTATTAAATTTGTACCAAGTTTGCAAGTGTTTTGGCATGGTCTCATTAAATTTGTACCAAGTTTGCATGTGTTTTGGCATGGTCTTAGGAAGTTTGTTCCAAGTTTGCAAGTGTTTTGGCATGGTCTTATTAAAATTGTACCAAGTTTGCAAGTGTTTGGCATGGTCTTATTAAATTTGTACCAAGTTAGCAAGTGTTTTGGCATGGTTTTAGGAAGTTTGTTCCAAGTTTGCATGTGTTTGGCATGGTCTTATTAAATTTGTACCAAGTTTGCAAGTGTTTGGCATGGTCTTATTAGATTTGTACCAAGTTTGCAAGTGTTATGGCATGGTCTTATTAAATTTGTACCAAGTTTGCAAGTCTTTTGGCATGGTCTTATTAAATTTGAACCAAGTTTGCAAGTGTTTTGGCATGGTCTTATTAAATTTGTTCCAAGTTTACAAGTGTTTGGCATGGTCTTATTAAATTTGTACCAAGTTTGCAAGTGTTTTGGCATGGTCTTATTAAATTTGTACCAAGTTTGCAAGTGTTTTGGCATGGTCTTATTAAATTTGTACCAAGTTTGCATGTGTTTTGGCATGGTCTTAGGAAGTTTGTTCCAAGTTTGCTAGTGTTTGGCATGGTCTTATTAAATTTGTACCAAGTTTGCAAGTGTTTTGGCATGGTCTTATTAAATTTGTACCAAGTTTGCAAGTGTTTTGGCATGGTCTCATTAAATTTGTACCAAGTTTGCAAGTGTTTTGGCATGGTCTTAGGAAGTTTGTTCCAAGTTTGCAAGTGTTTTGGCATGGTCTTATTAAATTTGTTCCAAGTTTGCAAGTGTTTGGCATGGTCTTATTAAATTTGTACCAAGTTTTCAAGTGTTTTGGCATGGTTTTATTAAATTTGTACCAAGTTTGCAAGTGTTTTGGCATGGTCTTATTTAATTTGTACCAAGTTTGCAAGTGTTTTGGCATGGTCATAGGAAGTTTGTTCCAAGTTTGCAAGTTTTTGGCATGGTCTCATTTAATTTGTACCAAGTTTGCAAGTGTTTTGGCATGGTCTTAGGAAGTTTGTTCCAAGTTGGCAAGTGTTTTGGCATGGTCTTATTAAAATTGTACCAAGTTTGCAAGTGTTTGGCATGGTCTTATTAAATTTGTACCAAGTTAGCAAGTGTTTTGGCATGGTTTTAGGAAGTTTGTTCCAAGTTTGCAAGTGTTTGGCATGGTCTTTGTTACAAATGTAACGTACGAAAAAGAAATCAATTTCGTCGATACTCGGGCTTGCCGAGAATCACAAAATTAGTGTTTTATTTCTTTACTTCTGGCGGGGGAAAGGCCATTTTGGACGCGGTCGCGTCCTTTTATATCCTATTGTGGTCACTCACGAGTGACACTCGGCCAGTGATGCCGGCAGTGCGGACCGTTGACATATTACCGCAACGAAATATTTCAACAGTCTTATTAAATTTGTACCAAGTTTGCAATTGTTTGGCATGGTCTTAGGAAGTTTGTTCCAAGTTTGCAAGTGTTTTGGCATGGTCTTATTAAAATTGTACCAAGTTTGCAAGTGTTTGGCATGGTCTTAGGAAGTTTGTTCCAAGTTAGCAAGTGTTTGGCATGGTCTTATTAAATTTGTTCCAAGTTTGCAAGTGTTTTGGCATGGTCTTATTAAATTTGTACCAAGTTTGCAAGTGTTTTGGCATGGTCTTATTAAATTTGTACCAAGTTTGCAAGTGTTTTGGCATGGTCTTATTAAATTTGTACCAAGTTTGCAAGTGTTTTGGCATGGTCTTAGGAAGTTTGTTCCAAGTTTGCAAGTGTTTTGGCATGGTCTTATTAAAATTGTACCAAGTTTGCAAGTGTTTGGCATGGTCTTAGGAAGTTTGTTCCAAGTTAGCAAGTGTTTGGCATGGTCTTATTAAATTTGTTCCAAGTTTGCAAGTGTTTTGGCATGGTCTTATTAAATTTGTACCAAGTTTGCAAGTGTTTTGGCATGGTCTTATTAAATTTGTACCAAGTTTGCATGTGTTTTGGCATGGTCTTATTAAATTTGTACCAAGTTTGCAAGTGTTTGGCATGGTCTTATTAAATTTGCACCAAGTAAGCAAGTGTTTTGGCATGGTTTTAGGAAGTTTGTTCCAAGTTTGCAAGTGTTTGGCATGGTCTTATTAAATTTGTACCAAGTTTTCAAGTGTTTTGGCATGGTTTTATTAAATTTGTACCAAGTTTGCAAGTGTTTTGGCATGGTCTTATTTAATTTGTACCAAGTTTGCAAGTGTTTTGGCATGGTCTTAGGAAGTTTGTTCCAAGTTTGCAAGTGTTTGGCATGGTCTTATTAAATTTGTTCCAAGTTTGCAAGTGTTTTGGCATGGTCTTATTAAATTTGTACCAAGTTTGCAAGTGTTTTGGCATGGTCTTATTAAATTTGTACCAAGTTTGCAAGTGTTTTGGCATGGTCTTATTAAATTTGTACCAAGTTTGCAAGTGTTTTGGCATGGTCTTAGGAAGTTTGTTCCAAGTTTGCAAGTGTTTGGCATGGTCTTATTAAATTTGTACCAAGTTTGCAAGTGTTTTGGCATGGTCTTATTAAATTTGTACCAAGTTTGTAAGTGATTTGGCATGGTCTTAGGAAGTTTGTTCCAAGTTTGCAAGTGTTTGGCATGGTCTTATTAAATTTGTACCAAGTTTGCAAGTGTTTTGGCATGGTCTTATTAAATTTGTACCAAGTTTGCAAGTGTTTTGGCATGGTCTCATTAAATTTGTACCAAGTTTGCAAGTGTTTTGGCATGGTCTTAGGAAGTTTGTTCCAAGTTTGCAAGTGTTTTGGCATGGTCTTATTAAAATTGTACCAAGTTTGCAAGTGTTTGGCATGGTCTTATTAAATTTGTACCAAGTTAGCAAGTGTTTTGGCATGGTTTTAGGAAGTTTGTTCCAAGTTTGCATGTGTTTGGCATGGTCTTATTAAATTTGTACCAAGTTTGCAAGTGTTTGGCATGGTCTTATTAGATTTGTACCAAGTTTGCAAGTGTTATGGCATGGTCTTATTAAATTTGTACCAAGTTTGCAAGTCTTTTGGCATGGTCTTATTAAATTTGAACCAAGTTTGCAAGTGTTTTGGCATGGTCTTATTAAATTTGTTCCAAGTTTACAAGTGTTTGGCATGGTCTTATTAAATTTGTACCAAGTTTGTAAGTGTTTTGGCATGGTCTTATTAAATTTGTACCAAGTTTGCAAGTGTTTTGGCATGGTCTTATTAAATTTGTACCAAGTTTGCATGTGTTTTGGCATGGTCTTAGGAAGTTTGTTCCAAGTTTGCTAGTGTTTGGCATGGTCTTATTAAATTTGTACCAAGTTTGCAAGTGTTTTGGCATGGTCTTATTAAATTTGTACCAAGTTTGCAAGTGTTTTGGCATGGTCTCATTAAATTTGTACCAAGTTTGCATGTGTTTTGGCATGGTCTTAGGAAGTTTGTTCCAAGTTTGCTAGTGTTTGGCATGGTCTTATTAAATTTGTACCAAGTTTGCAAGTGTTTTGGCATGGTCTTATTAAATTTGTACCAAGTTTGCAAGTGTTTTGGCATGGTCTCATTAAATTTGTACCAAGTTTGCAAGTGTTTTGGCATGGTCTTAGGAAGTTTGTTCCAAGTTTGCAAGTGTTTTGGCATGGTCTTATTAAATTTGTACCAAGTTTGCAAGTGTTTGGCATGGTCTTATTAAATTTGCACCAAGTAAGCAAGTGTTTTGGCATGGTTTTAGGAAGTTTGTTCCAAGTTTGCAAGTGTTTGGCATGGTCTTATTAAATTTGTACCAAGTTTTCAAGTGTTTTGGCATGGTTTTATTAAATTTGTACCAAGTTTGCAAGTGTTTTGGCATGGTCTTATTTAATTTGTACCAAGTTTGCAAGTGTTTTGGCATGGTCATAGGAAGTTTGTTCCAAGTTTGCAAGTTTTTGGCATGGTCTCATTTAATTTGTACCAAGTTTGCAAGTGTTTTGGCATGGTCTTAGGAAGTTTGTTCCAAGTTGGCAAGTGTTTTGGCATGGTCTTATTAAAATTGTACCAAGTTTGCAAGTGTTTGGCATGGTCTTATTAAATTTGTACCAAGTTAGCAAGTGTTTTGGCATGGTTTTAGGAAGTTTGTTCCAAGTTTGCAAGTGTTTGGCATGGTCTTTGTTACAAATGTAACGTACGAAAAAGAAATCAATTTCGTCGATACTCGGGCTTGCCGAGAATCACAAAATTAGTGTTTTATTTCTTTACTTCTGGCGGGGGAAAGGCCATTTTGGACGCGGTCGCGTCCTTTTATATCCTATTGTGGTCACTCACGAGTGACACTCGGCCAGTGATGCCGGCAGTGCGGACCGTTGACATATTACCGCAACGAAATATTTCAACAGTCTTATTAAATTTGTACCAAGTTTGCAATTGTTTGGCATGGTCTTAGGAAGTTTGTTCCAAGTTTGCAAGTGTTTTGGCATGGTCTTATTAAAATTGTACCAAGTTTGCAAGTGTTTGGCATGGTCTTAGGAAGTTTGTTCCAAGTTAGCAAGTGTTTGGCATGGTCTTATTAAATTTGTTCCAAGTTTGCAAGTGTTTTGGCATGGTCTTATTAAATTTGTACCAAGTTTGCAAGTGTTTTGGCATGGTCTTATTAAATTTGTACCAAGTTTGCAAGTGTTTTGGCATGGTCTTATTAAATTTGTACCAAGTTTGCAAGTGTTTTGGCATGGTCTTAGGAAGTTTGTTCCAAGTTTGCAAGTGTTTTGGCATGGTCTTATTAAAATTGTACCAAGTTTGCAAGTGTTTGGCATGGTCTTAGGAAGTTTGTTCCAAGTTAGCAAGTGTTTGGCATGGTCTTATTAAATTTGTTCCAAGTTTGCAAGTGTTTTGGCATGGTCTTATTAAATTTGTACCAAGTTTGCAAGTGTTTTGGCATGGTCTTATTAAATTTGTACCAAGTTTGCATGTGTTTTGGCATGGTCTTATTAAATTTGTACCAAGTTTGCAAGTGTTTGGCATGGTCTTATTAAATTTGCACCAAGTAAGCAAGTGTTTTGGCATGGTTTTAGGAAGTTTGTTCCAAGTTTGCAAGTGTTTGGCATGGTCTTATTAAATTTGTACCAAGTTTTCAAGTGTTTTGGCATGGTTTTATTAAATTTGTACCAAGTTTGCAAGTGTTTTGGCATGGTCTTATTTAATTTGTACCAAGTTTGCAAGTGTTTTGGCATGGTCTTAGGAAGTTTGTTCCAAGTTTGCAAGTGTTTGGCATGGTCTTATTAAATTTGTTCCAAGTTTGCAAGTGTTTTGGCATGGTCTTATTAAATTTGTACCAAGTTTGCAAGTGTTTTGGCATGGTCTTATTAAATTTGTACCAAGTTTGCAAGTGTTTTGGCATGGTCTTATTAAATTTGTACCAAGTTTGCAAGTGTTTTGGCATGGTCTTAGGAAGTTTGTTCCAAGTTTGCAAGTGTTTGGCATGGTCTTATTAAATTTGTACCAAGTTTGCAAGTGTTTTGGCATGGTCTTATTAAATTTGTACCAAGTTTGTAAGTGATTTGGCATGGTCTTAGGAAGTTTGTTCCAAGTTTGCAAGTGTTTGGCATGGTCTTATTAAATTTGTACCAAGTTTGCAAGTGTTTTGGCATGGTCTTATTAAATTTGTACCAAGTTTGCAAGTGTTTTGGCATGGTCTCATTAAATTTGTACCAAGTTTGCAAGTGTTTTGGCATGGTCTTAGGAAGTTTGTTCCAAGTTTGCAAGTGTTTTGGCATGGTCTTATTAAAATTGTACCAAGTTTGCAAGTGTTTGGCATGGTCTTATTAAATTTGTACCAAGTTAGCAAGTGTTTTGGCATGGTTTTAGGAAGTTTGTTCCAAGTTTGCATGTGTTTGGCATGGTCTTATTAAATTTGTACCAAGTTTGCAAGTGTTTGGCATGGTCTTATTAGATTTGTACCAAGTTTGCAAGTGTTATGGCATGGTCTTATTAAATTTGTACCAAGTTTGCAAGTCTTTTGGCATGGTCTTATTAAATTTGAACCAAGTTTGCAAGTGTTTTGGCATGGTCTTATTAAATTTGTTCCAAGTTTACAAGTGTTTGGCATGGTCTTATTAAATTTGTACCAAGTTTGTAAGTGTTTTGGCATGGTCTTATTAAATTTGTACCAAGTTTGCAAGTGTTTTGGCATGGTCTTATTAAATTTGTACCAAGTTTGCATGTGTTTTGGCATGGTCTTAGGAAGTTTGTTCCAAGTTTGCTAGTGTTTGGCATGGTCTTATTAAATTTGTACCAAGTTTGCAAGTGTTTTGGCATGGTCTTATTAAATTTGTACCAAGTTTGCAAGTGTTTTGGCATGGTCTCATTAAATTTGTACCAAGTTTGCAAGTGTTTTGGCATGGTCTTAGGAAGTTTGTTCCAAGTTTGCAAGTGTTTTGGCATGGTCTTATGAAATTTGTACCAAGTTTGCAAGTGTTTGGCATGGTCTTATTAAATTTGCACCAAGTAAGCAAGTGTTTTGGCATGGTTTTAGGAAGTTTGTTCCAAGTTTGCAAGTGTTTGGCATGGTCTTATTAAATTTGTACCAAGTTTTCAAGTGTTTTGGCATGGTTTTATTAAATTTGTACCAAGTTTGCAAGTGTTTTGGCATGGTCTTTTTTAATTTGTACCAAGTTTGCAAGTGTTTTGGCATGGTCATAGGAAGTTTGTTCCAAGTTTGCAAGTGTTTGGCATGGTCTCATTTAATTTGTACCAAGTTTGCAAGTGTTTTGGCATGGTCTTAGGAAGTTTGTTCCAAGTTGGCAAGTGTTTTGGCATGGTCTTATTAAAATTGTACCAAGTTTGCAAGTGTTTGGCATGGTCTTATTAAATTTGTACCAAGTTAGCAAGTGTTTTGGCATGGTTTTAGGAAGTTTGTTCCAAGTTTGCAAGTGTTTGGCATGGTCTTTGTTACAAATGTAACGTACGAAAAAGAAATCAATTTCGTCGATACTCGGGCTTGCCGAGAATCACAAAATTAGTGTTTTATTTCTTTACTTCTGGCGGGGGAAAGGCCATTTTGGACGCGGTCGCGTCCTTTTATATCCTATTGTGGTCACTCACGAGTGACACTCGGCCAGTGATGCCGGCAGTGCGGACCGTTGACATATTACCGCAACGAAATATTTCAACATTCTCTCCCGCAGTGTGATGTCTACTTGGGTCATCTCACTCTACCACTAATCCGCACGGCTGGTACGAGTACCTATCACCCACACTACAAACACTAATCTGACAATCAATACTTAGAACCGCGGGGTATTTTGATATTCTGTTTACCTAACGCATTCCGGTAAGTTACTACTCCTTCGAACTGCATTAAAACCTTCCTTTTTTCAGATTTCAATCGTAACCGCTTGTCTGCTCAACTGCGTTCAATCTGAAGTTTTACCAGCGCAATTAATACCTGCTTTTCTAACTGGTGTGGTAAGCTACTTCCCTACTTAATTTCGACCGCGGATCCCTACTTATACTTTCTGCCTTTTCAGGACGTTGCCTTCACGTATCGCGTTGTTTCCATGTCCAGAATCGCAGCACAGAATGGTGGGAGCACTTCTTCGTTTAGCGAAATTCTTCCCATAGTGCATGGCTGAAAGTCCGCAGCTCGCGCAGCTGCTCCGGTCTCACTTCGCAGACGCCACAAATGCATTCGGGACCTGGAAAGAAAATTACCACCTCCGAAGACACCTCCGCAATCAACGGCTTCCACCTTACCCTCACCCGGGACAACCATCGATCAAGGAGATTGTTGCAGTCCTCCTGCTGGTTTTGCGTCTTCTCCTGGTGCTGGTGGTCTGGCGTAGGCAGCAAACGCTGGTGGCACTGTTGCTTATGTGGTTGTTGCTGCGTTTGCCGCTGCTGTGGCGGATGCTCGCGCTGCTGCTGCTGCCGCCGTGGTGGCTCCCGCTGCTGCTTCTGTCGCGGTTGCTCTAACTGCTGCTGCTGTTGTCGCAGTTGTTGCAGCTGCGGCTGGTGGTGATGCTGCAGTGGTCGCGCAAGCTGCGTTTGTTGCAGATGCGCCGACTGCATCTCCTTTGGCGGCTGTGACGGCTCCGACCGTGGCTGCTGATGGTGCGAATGCAGAGGAAGCTGCGGCTGCTGCTGCACCAATTGCTGTTGCTGCACCGGCGCGTCCGCCTGCGCCTGCTCCGGCGGCTGATCCGTCGGCTGCTCGCCGATCGATCGATGTGCTGGCGGAGCTGCTTGCCGTTTCGATGGTTGCTGCATGTTCTGGTGCTGAAGTTGTGACTGCTGCATTTGTTGTTGCGACCGCAGATGAACATAATCGCTGTGATCGCTGAAGCTTTCGTCGTCGTCATCGTTGGCGCAACCATCTTGGACACTGCAATCGTCCGAACTGCCCTCGCTGCCGTCATCATCTCCTCGGCCTTTGTTCAGAGGCAGCTTTTGTTTTGGCTGTGGCTGTTGCTGCCGCTCTCCCGCGTGCCTCTGACCATCCTGCTCGATTGACTCAGTGCGATCGCAATAGGTTTTTTTCGCGGCACCCGGTTTCAAGATCGCCGTCCGGCGAACTTCACCTATCGGCTTCTCCGAAGCGCCGTTCCCGATCTCACTCGGCTTGCCCGCTTGCTTCAGCCCAAAATTATCGATAAGCAAATTCAAGTAAATTGACAATTGCTCATTTTGCTGCTTCAGCTGGGCGATAGCTCCTCTGCTTTCCCGCTCCGCATCAGTTCGTGCCTTTTCGAAACGCAACGTCTGCTTATCGTTTTCTATCTTAAGCAGCTCGTTTTCTTTGCGCACCTGATGTAACTGCTGGTTTGCAGTATTGAGCTTACCGATCGCATCGTTTCTCTGTTCCCTTAGTGACTTAACGTCCTCGAATGCAGCCCGCATCATTGACTCGCTGTACTCGAAACACTTCCGATGCAAGGAATCTTCATCCGTCAACCTCCTGCTAGTGTCCGTGTACGTGTGAAACGCGAGTGAAGTGTGCGTCGGTGCAGTGAAGTGTCCCTCCGGTCCTGTAGAAAGGGTTCCAGAAACTGGACGAGGCGAAATTTCACCAAAATTGTGTTGTTGTCGATAGCTGTTATCGATGATGCCGCGGTACGCGTCGCGTGCGGTGTGGTCGGCCATAGTGGAGTGACCCCTCTTACTTGTGTCACCGACCCATTTGCAATGGCTGCGCTGTGTCATTGGCGCTTCTTGCCATTGATCGATCACCGCTTCGCATCTTTTGTCCGCGGTGAAGAAGAAATGCTCCGGCAAAGTACGTTCTCGCGATGTGGCTGTTTCGCGAGATTGGGTGCGGGTTGAGCGCACTTGCTCGTAAGCGAGCCTTGCTTCAAGCATTTCCTTTTCTTTCTTTTCCACTTCGATCCTTTTTTGCCACAGTTGCTGATGTAATTGCTCCAGCTCAGGCTCCCTGTATCTAGGGGCAGACTGCCGACTCGATTGGTACGAGTTCGCCAACGGGCTCTGGTCTCTTGGACGGC
Source organism: Anopheles atroparvus (assembly GCA_914969975.1). NCBI lineage: Eukaryota > Metazoa > Arthropoda > Insecta > Diptera > Culicidae > Anopheles > Anopheles atroparvus. The sequence continues at coordinate 906,675 of CAJZCY010000011.1, forward strand.
CCTCGTCTTGACTCGGCTCCAGTCTTAGCCACGGCTGGCCCAGCGCATGCTCGGAGCGTATATTTGCGGAGGGGAACGTGCGTCTCGGGCCCGGTACAGCGTCAATCGCGCATACGCCATCGCGTCTCACCGGTTTACCCGCCAATTGTAATTGGGGCACTGCTTTGCTCCAACCTCCGAATACCTCCATCACTATGTTGCACTTTCGCTGGTTTTCCGATCACAATATCACAACCGTGTACATACCGAGTTCCCCGCCAGTAATCACAAATAATAATTTTGTGAAATGTTACAAATGTAACGTACGAAAAAGAAATCAATTTCGTCGATACTCGGGCTTGCCGAGAATCACAAAATTAGTGTTTTATTTCTTTACTTCTGGCGGGGGAAAGGCCATTTTGGACGCGGTCGCGTCCTTTTATATCCTATTGTGGTCACTCACGAGTGACACTCGGCCAGTGATGCCGGCAGTGCGGACCGTTGACATATTACCGCAACGAAATATTTCAACAGTCTTATTAAATTTGTACCAAGTTTGCAAGTGTTTGGCATGGTCTTAGGAAGTTTGTTCCAAGTTTGCAAGTGTTTTGGCATGGTCTTATTAAAATTGTACCAAGTTTGCAAGTGTTTGGCATGGTCTTAGGAAGTTTGTTCCAAGTTAGCAAGTGTTATGGCATGGTCTTATTAAATTTGTACCAAGTTTGCAAGTCTTTTGGCATGGTCTTATTAAATTTGAACCAAGTTTGCAAGTGTTTTGGCATGGTCTTATTAAATTTGTTCCAAGTTTGCAAGTGTTTTGGCATGGTCTTATTAAATTTGTACCAAGTTTGCAAGTGTTTTGGCATGGTCTTATTAAATTTGTACCAAGTTTGCAAGTGTTTTGGCATGGTCTTATTAAATTTGGTCCAAGTTTGCAAGTGTTTTGGCATGGTCTTATTAAATTTGAACCAAGTTTGCAAGTGTTTTGGCATGGTCTTATTAAATTTGTTCCAAGTTTGCAAGTGTTTTGGCATGGTCTTAGGAAGTTTGTTCCAAGTTTGCAAGTGTTTGGCATGGTCTTATTAAATTTGTTCCAAGTTTGCAAGTGTTTTGGCATGGTCTTATTAAATTTGTACCAAGTTTGCAAGTGTTTTGGCATGGTCTTATTAAATTTGTACCAAGTTTGCAAGTGTTTTGGCATGGTCTTATTAAATTTGTACCAAGTTTGCAAGTGTTTTGGCATGGTCTTAGGAAGTTTGTTCCAAGTTTGCAAGTGTTTGGCATGGTCTTATTAAATTTGTACCAAGTTTGCAAGTGTTTTGGCATGGTCTTATTAAATTTGTACCAAGTTTGTAAGTGATTTGGCATGGTCTTAGGAAGTTTGTTCCAAGTTTGCAAGTGTTTGGCATGGTCTTATTAAATTTGTACCAAGTTTGCAAGTGTTTTGGCATGGTCTTATTAAATTTGTACCAAGTTTGCAAGTGTTTTGGCATGGTCTCATTAAATTTGTACCAAGTTTGCAAGTGTTTTGGCATGGTCTTAGGAAGTTTGTTCCAAGTTTGCAAGTGTTTTGGCATGGTCTTATTAAAATTGTACCAAGTTTGCAAGTGTTTGGCATGGTCTTATTAAATTTGAACCAAGTTTGCAAGTGTTTTGGCATGGTCTTATTAAATTTGTTCCAAGTTTGCAAGTGTTTTGGCATGGTCTTAGGAAGTTTGTTCCAAGTTTGCAAGTGTTTGGCATGGTCTTATTAAATTTGTTCCAAGTTTGCAAGTGTTTTGGCATGGTCTTATTAAATTTGTACCAAGTTTGCAAGTGTTTTGGCATGGTCTTATTAAATTTGTACCAAGTTTGCAAGTGTTTTGGCATGCTCTAATTAAATTTGTACCAAGTTTGCAAGTGTTTTGGCATGGTCTTAGGAAGTTTGTTCCAAGTTTGCAAGTGTTTGGCATGGTCTTATTAAATTTGTACCAAGTTTGCAAGTGTTTTGGCATGGTCTTATTAAATTTGTACCAAGTTTGTAAGTGATTTGGCATGGTCTTATTAAATTTGTACCAAGTTTGCAAATGTTTTGGCATGGTCTTATTAAATTTGTACCAAGTTTGCAAGTGTTTTGGCATGGTCTTATTAAATTTGTACCAAGTTTGCAAGTGTTTTGGCATGGTCTTAGGAAGTTTGTTCCAAGTTTGCAAGTGTTTGGCATGGTCTTATTAAATTTGTTCCAAGTTTGCAAGTGTTTTGGCATGGTCTTATTAAATTTGTACCAAGTTTGCAAGTGTTTTGGCATGGTCTTATTAAATTTGTACCAAGTTTGTAAGTGATTTGGCATGGTCTTATTAAATTTGTACCAAGTTTGCAAGTGTTTTGGCATGGTCTTATTAAATTTGTACCAAGTTTGCAAGTGTTTTGGCATGGTCTTATTAAATTTGTACCAAGTTTGCAAGTGTTTTGGCATGGTCTCATTAAATTTTTACCAAGTTTGCAAGTGTTTTGGCATGGTCTTATTAAATTTGTACCAAGTTTGCAAGTGTTTTGGCATGGTCTTATTAAATTTGTACCAAGTTTGCAAGTGTTTTGGCATGGTCTTATTAAATTTGTACCAAGTTTGCAAGTGTTTTGGCATGGTCTTAGGAAGTTTGTTCCAAGTTTGCAAGTGTTTGGCATGGTATTATTAAATTTGTACCAAGTTAGCAAGTGTTTTGGCATGGTCTAAGGAAGTTTGTTCCAAATTTGCAAGTGTTTTGGCATGGTCTTATTAAAATTGTACCAAGTTTGCAAGTGTTTGGCATGGTCTTATTAAATTTGTACCAAGTTAGCAAGTGTTTTGGCATGGTTTTAGGAAGTTTGTTCCAAGTTTGCAAGTGTTTGGCATGGTCTTATTAAATTTGTTCCAAGTTTGCAAGTGTTTTGGCATGGTCTTATTAAATTTGTACCAAGTTTGCAAGTGTTTTGGCATGGTCTTATTAAATTTGTACCAAGTTTGCAAGTGTTTTGGCATGGTCTTATTAAATTTGTACCAAGTTTGCAAGTGTTTTGGCATGGTCTTAGGAAGTTTGTTCAAAGTTTGCAAGTGTTTGGCATGGTCTTATTAAATTTGTACCAAGTTTGCAAGTGTTTTGGCATGGTCTTATTAAATTTGTACCAAGTTTGTAAGTGATTTGGCATGGTCTTAGGAAGTTTGTTCCAAGTTTGCAAGTGTTTGGCATGGTCTTATTAAATTTGTACCAAGTTTGCAAGTGTTTTGGCATGATCTTATTAAATTTGTACCAAGTTTGCAAGTGTTTTGGCATGGTCTCATTAAATTTGTACCAAGTTTGCAAGTGTTTTGGCATGGTCTTAGGAAGTTTGTTCCAAGTTTGCAAGTGTTTTGGCATGGTCTTATTAAAATTGTACCAAGTTTGCAAGTGTTTGGCATGGTCTTATTAAATTTGTACCAAGTTAGCAAGTGTTTTGGCATGGTTTTAGGAAGTTTGTTCCAAGTTTGCATGTGTTTGGCATGGTCTTATTAAATTTGTACCAAGTTTGCAAGTGTTTGGCATGGTCTTATTAGATTTGTACCAAGTTTGCAAGTGTTATGGCATGGTCTTATTAAATTTGTACCAAGTTTGCAAGTCTTTTGGCATGGTCTTATTAAATTTGAACCAAGTTTGCAAGTGTTTTGGCATGGTCTTATTAAATTTGTTCCAAGTTTACAAGTGTTTGGCATGGTCTTATTAAATTTGTACCAAGTTTGCAAGTGTTTTGGCATGGTCTTATTAAATTTGTACCAAGTTTGCAAGTGTTTTGGCATGGTCTTATTAAATTTGTACCAAGTTTGCATGTGTTTTGGCATGGTCTTAGGAAGTTTGTTCCAAGTTTGCAAGTGTTTGGCATGGTCTTATTAAATTTGTACCAAGTTTGCAAGTGTTTTGGCATGGTCTTATTAAATTTGTACCAAGTTTGCAAGTGTTTTGGCATGGTCTCATTAAATTTGTACCAAGTTTGCAAGTGTTTTGGCATGGTCTTAGGAAGTTTGTTCCAAGTTTGCAAGTGTTTTGGCATGGTCTTATTAAATTTGTACCAAGTTTGCAAGTGTTTGGCATGGTCTTATTAAATTTGCACCAAGTAAGCAAGTGTTTTGGCATGGTTTTAGGAAGTTTGTTCCAAGTTTGCAAGTGTTTGGCATGGTCTTATTAAATTTGTACCAAGTTTGCAAGTGTTTGGCATGGTCTTATTAGATTTGTACCAAGTTTGCAAGTGTTATGGCATGGTCTTATTAAATTTGTACCAAGTTAGCAAGTGTTATGGCATGGTCTTATTAAATTTGTACCAAGTTTGCAAGTCTTTTGGCATGGTCTTATTAAATTTGAACCAAGTTTGCAAGTGTTTTGGCATGGTCTTATTAAATTTGTTCCAAGTTTGCAAGTGTTTTGGCATGGTCTTATTAAATTTGTACCAAGTTTGCAAGTGTTTTGGCATGGTCTTATTAAATTTGTACCAAGTTTGCAAGTGTTTTGGCATGGTCTTATTAAATTTGTACCAAGTTTGCAAGTGTTTTGGCATGGTCTTATTAAATTTGTACCAAGTTTGCAAGTGTTTTGGCATGGTCTTATTAAATTTGAACCAAGTTTGCAAGTGTTTTGGCATGGTCTTATTAAATTTGTTCCAAGTTTGCAAGTGTTTTGGCATGGTCTTAGGAAGTTTGTTCCAAGTTTGCAAGTGTTTGGCATGGTCTTATTAAATTTGTTCCAAGTTTGCAAGTGTTTTGGCATGGTCTTATTAAATTTGTACCAAGTTTGCAAGTGTTTTGGAATGGTCTTATTAAATTTGTACCAAGTTTGCAAGTGTTTTGGCATGGTCTAATTAAATTTGTACCAAGTTTGCAAGTGTTTTGGCATGGTCTTAGGAAGTTTGTTCCAAGTTTGCAAGTGTTTGGCATGGTCTTATTAAATTTGTACCAAGTTTGCAAGTGTTTTGGCATGGTCTTATTAAATTTGTACCAAGTTTGTAAGTGATTTGGCATGGTCTTATTAAATTTGTACCAAGTTTGCAAGTGTTTTGGCATGGTCTTATTAAATTTGTACCAAGTTTGCAAGTGTTTTGGCATGGTCTTATTAAATTTGTACCAAGTTTGCATGTGTTTTGGCATGGTCTTAGGAAGTTTGTTCCAAGTTTGCAAGTGTTTGGCATGGTCTTATTAAATTTGTTCCAAGTTTGCAAGTGTTTTGGCATGGTCTTATTAAATTTGTACCAAGTTTGCAAGTGTTTTGGCATGGTCTTATTAAATTTGTACCAAGTTTGTAAGTGATTTGGCATGGTCTTATTAAATTTGTACCAAGTTTTCAAGTGTTTTGGCATGGTCTTATTAAATTTGTACCAAGTTTGCAAGTGTTTTGGCATGGTCTTATTAAATTTGTACCAAGTTTGCAAGTGTTTTGGCATGGTCTCATTAAATTTGTACCAAGTTTGCAAGTGTTTTGGCATGGTCTTATTAAATTTGTACCAAGTTTGCAAGTGTATTGGCATGGTCTTATTAAATTTGTACCAAGTTTGCAAGTGTTTTGGCATGGTTTTATTAAATTTGTACCAAGTTTGCAAGTGTTTTGGCATGGTCTTAGGAAGTTTGTTCCAAGTTTGCAAGTGTTTGGCATGGTAGTATTAAATTTGTACCAAGTTAGCAAGTGTTTTGGCATGGTCTAAGGAAGTTTGTTCCAAGTTTGCAAGTGTTTTGGCATGGTCTTATTAAAATTGTACCAAGTTTGCAAGTGTTTGGCATGGTCTTATTAAATTTGTACCAAGTTAGCAAGTGTTTTGGCATGGTTTTAGGAAGTTTGTTCCAAGTTTGCAAGTGTTTGGCATGGTCTTATTAAATTTGTACCAAGTTTGCAAGTGTTTGGCATGGTCTTATTAGATTTGTACCAAGTTTGCAAGTGTTATGGCATGGTCTTATTAAATTTGTACCAAGTTTGCAAGTCTTTTGGCATGGTCTTATTAAATTTGAACCAAGTTTGCAAGTGTTTTGGCATGGTCTTAGGAAGTTTGTTCCAAGTTTGCAAGTGTTTTGGCATGGTCTTATTAAAATTGTACCAAGTTTGCAAGTGTTTGGCATGGTCTTATTAAATTTGTACCAAGTTAGCAAGTGTTTTGGCATGGTTTTAGGAAGTTTGTTCCAAGTTTGCAAGTGTTTGGCATGGTCTTATTAAATTTGTACCAAGCTTGCAAGTGTTTTGGCATGGTCTTATTAAATTTGTACCAAGTTTGCAAGTGTTTTGGCATGGTCTTAGGAAGTTTGTTCCAAGTTTGCAAGTGTTTTGGCATGGTCTTAGGAAGTTTGTTCCAAGTTTGCAAGTGTTTGGCATGGTCTTATTAAATTTGTACCAAGTTTGCAAGTGTTTTGGCATGGTCTCATTAAATTTGTACCAAGTTTGCAAGTGTTTTGGCATGGTCTTATTAAATTTGTACCAAGTTTGCAGGTGTTTTGGCATGGTCTTAGGAAGTTTGTTCCATGTTTGCAAGTGTTTGGACATGGTCTTATTAAATTTGTACCAAGTTTGCAAGTGTTTTGGCATGGTCTTATTAAATTTGTTCTATGTTTGCAAGTGTTTTGGCATGGTCTAATTAAATTTGTACCAAGTTTGCAAGTGTTTTGGCATGGTCTTATTAAATTTGTCCCAAGTTTGCAAGTGCTGTGGCATGGTCTTATTAAATTTGTACCAAGTTTGCAAGTGTTTTGGCATGGTCTTATTAAATTTGTTCTAAATTTGCAAGTGTTTTGGCATGGTCTTATTAAATTTGTACCAAGTTTGCAAGTGTTTTGGCATGGTCTTATTAAATTTGTCCCAAGTTTGCAAGTGTTTTGGCATGGTCTTATTAAATTTGTACCAAGTTTACAAGTGTTTTGACATGGTCTTCGGAAGTTTGTTCCAAGCTTGCAAGTGTTTGGCATGGTGTTATTAAATTTGTACCAAGTTTGCAAGTGTTTTGGCATGGTCTTATTAAATTTGTACCAAGTTTGCAAGTGTTTTGACATGGTCTTAGGAAGTTTGTTCCAAGTTTGCAAGTGTTTGGCATGGTCTTACTAAATTTGTACCAAGTTTGCAAGTGTTTTGACATGGTCTTATTAAATTTGTACCAAGTTTGCAAGTGTTTTGGCATGGTCTTATTAAATTTGTTCCAAGTTTGCAAGTGTTTTGGTACGGTCTTATTTAATTTGCACCAAGTTTGGAAGTGTTTTGGCATGGTCTTAGGAAGTTTGTTCCAAGTTTGCAAGTGTTTGGACATGGTCTTACTAAATTTGTACCAAGTTTGCAAGTGTTTTGGCATGGTCTTATTAAATTTGTTCTAAATTTGCAAGTGTTTTGGCATGGTCTTATTAAATTTGTACCAAGTTTGCAAGTGTTTTGGCATGGTCTTATTAAATTTGTCCCAAGTTTGCAAGTGCTTTGGCATGGTCTTATTAAATTTGTACCAAGTGTTTTGGCATGGTCTTATTAAATTTGTACCAAGTTTACAAGTGTTTTGACATGGTCTTCGGAAGTTTGTTCCAAGCTTGCAAGTGTTTGGCATGGTGTTATTAAATTTGTACCAAGTTTGCAAGTGTTTTGGCATGGTCTTATTAAATTTGTACCAAGTTTGCAAGTGTTTTGGCATGGTCTTAGGAAGTTTGTTCCAAGTTTGCAAGTGTTTGGCATGGTCTTATTAAATTTGTACCAAGTTTGCAAGTGTTTTGGCATGGTCTTATTAAATTTGTACCAAGTTTGCAAGTGTTTTGGCATGGTCTTATTAAATTTGTACCAAGTTTACAAGTGTTTTGACATGGTCTTAGGAAGTTTGTTCCAAGCTTGCAAGTGTTTGGCATGGTCTCATTTAATTTGTACCAAGTTTGCAAGTGTTTTGGCATGGTCTTAGGAAGTTTGTTCCAAGTTTGCAAGTGTTTTGGCATGGTCTTATTAAATATGTATCAAGTTTGCAAGTGTTTTGGCATGGTCTTATTAAATTTTTTTCAAGTTTGCAAGTGTATTGGCATGGTCTGATTAAATTTGTACCAAGTTTGCAAGTGTTTTGGCATGGTCTTATTAAATTTGTACCAAGTTTGCAAGTGTTTTGGCATGATCTTAGGAAGTTTGTTCCAAGTTTGCAAGTGTTTGGCATGGTCTTATTCAATTTGTACCAAGTTTGCAAGTGTTTTGGCATGGTCTCATTAAATTTGTACCAAGTTTGCAAGTGTTTTGGAATGGTCTTATTAAATTTGTACCAAGTTTGCAGGTGTTTTGGCATGGTCTTAGGAAGTTTGTTCCAAGTTTGCAAGTGTTTTGGCATGGTCTTAGTAAGTTTGTTCCAAGTTTACAAGTGTTTGGCATGGTCTTATTAAATTTGTACCAAGTTTGCAAGTGTTTGGCATGGTCTTATTAAATTTGTCCCAAGTTTGCAAGTGTTTTGGCATGGTCTTATTAAATTTTTAACAAGTTTGCAAGTGTATTGGCATGGTCTTATTAAATTTGTACCAAGTTTGCAAGTGTTTTGGCATGGTCTTATTAAATTTGTTCCAAGTTTGCAAGTGTTTTGGCATGGTCTTATTTAATTTGTACCAAGTTTGCAAGTGTTTTGGCATGGTCTTAGGAAGTTTGTTCCAAGTTTGCAAGTGTTTGGACATGGTCTTATTAAATTTGTACCAAGTTTGCAAGTGTTTTGGCATGGTCTTATTAAATTTGAACCAAGTTTGCAAGTGTTTTGGCATGGTCTTATTAAATTTGTTCCAAGTTTGCAAGTGTTTGGCATGGTCTTATTAAATTTGTTCCAAGTTTGCAAGTGTTTTGGCATGGTCTTAGGAAGTTTGTTCCAAGTTTGCAAGTGTTTTGGCATGGTCTTAGGAAGTTTGTTCCAAGTTTGCAAGTGTTTGGCATGGTCTTATTAAATTTGTACCAAGTTTGCAAGTGTTTTGGCATGGTCTCATTAAATTTGTACCAAGTTTGCAAGTGTTTTGGCATGGTCTTATTAAATTTGTACCAAGTTTGCAGGTGTTTTGGCATGGTCTTAGGAAGTTTGTTCCAAGTTTGCCAGTGTTTGGACATGGTCTTATTAAATTTGTACCAAGTTTGCAAGTGTTTTGGCATGGTCTTATTAAATTTGTTCTAAGTTTGCAAGTGTTTTGGCATGGTCTTATTAAATTTGTACCAAGTTTGCAAGTGTTTTGGCATGGTCTTATTAAATTTGTCTTAAGTTTGCAAGTGCTGTGGCATGGTCTTATTAAATTTGTACCAAGTTTGCAAGTGTTTTGGCATGGTCTTAGGAAGTTTGTTCCAAGTTTGCAAGTGTTTGGCATGGTCTTATTAAATTTGTACCAAGTTTGCAAGTGTTTTGACATGGTCTTATTAAATTTGTACCAAGTTTGCAAGTGTTTTGGCATGGTCTTATTAAATTTGTTCCAAGTTTGCAAGTGTTTTGGCATGGTCGTATTTAATTTGTACCAAGTTTGCAAGTGTTTTGGCATGGTCTAAGGAAGTTTGTTCCAAGTTTGCAAGTGTTTGGACATGGTCTTATTAAATTTGTACCAAGTTTTGCAAGTGTTTTGGCATGGTCTTATTAAATTTGTTCTAAGTTTGCAAGTGTTTTGGCATGGTCTTATTAAATTTGTACCAAGTTTGCAAGTGTTTTGGCATGGTCTTATTAAATTTGTCCCAAGTTTGCAAGTGCTTTGGCATGGTCTTATTAAATTTGTACCAAGTTTGCAAGTGTTTTGGCATGGTCTTATTAAATTTGTACCAAGTTTGCAAGTGTTTTGGCATGGTCTCATTAAATTTGTACCAAGTTTGCAAGTGTTTTGGCATGGTCTTATTAAATTTGTACCAAGTTTGCAAGTGTTTTGGCACGGTTTTATTAAATTTGTACCAAGTTTACAAGTGTTTTGACATGGTCTTAGGAAGTTTGTTCCAAGCTTGCAAGTGTTTGGCATGGTTTCATTTAATTTGTACCAAGTATGCAAGTGTTTTGGCATGGTCTTAGGAAGTTTGTTCCAAGTTTGCAAGTGATTTGTCATGGTCTTATTAAATTTGTACCAAGTTGGCAAGTGTTTTGGCATGGTCTTATTAATTTTTTTTCAAGTTTGCAAGTGTATTGGCATGGTCTTATTAAATTTGTACCAAGTTTGCAAGTGTTTTGGCATGGTCTTATTAAATTTGTACCAAGTTTGCAAGTGTTTTAGCATGGTCTTATTTAATTTGTACCAAGTTTGCAAGTGTTTTGGCATGGTCTTATTAAATTTGTACCAAGTTTGCAAGTGTTTTGGCATGGTCTTAGGAAGTTTGTTACAAGTTTGCAAGTGTTTGGCATGGCCTTTTTAAATTTGTACCAAGTTTGCAAGTGTTTTGGCATGGTCTTATTAAATTTGTACCAAGTTTGTAAGTGATTTGGCATGGTCTTAGGAAGTTTGTTCCAAGTTTGCAAGTGTTTGGCATGGTCTTATTAAATTTTTACCAAGTTTGCAAGTGATTTGGCATGGTCTTATTAAATTTGTACCAAGTTTGCAAGTGTTTTGGCATGGTCTCATTAAATTTGTACCAAGTTTGCAAGTGTTTTGGCATGGTCTTAGGAAGTTTGTTCCAAGTTTGCAAGTGTTTTGGCATGGTCTTATTAAAATTGTACCAAGTTTGCAAGTGTTTGGCATGGTCTTATTAAATTTGTACCAAGTTAGCAAGTGTTTTGGCATGGTTTTAGGAAGTTTGTTCCAAGTTTGCAAGTGTTTGGCATGGTCTTATTAAATTTGTACCAAGTTTGCAAGTGTTTGGCATGGTCTTATTAGATTTGTACCAAGTTTGCAAGTGTTTTGGCATGGTCTTAAGAAGTTTGTTCCAAGTTTGCAAGTGTTTGGCATGGTCTTATTAAATTTGTACCAAGTTTGCAAGTGTTTTGGCATGGTCTAATTAAATTTGTACCAAGTTTGTAAGTGATTTGGCATGGTCTTTGGAAGTTTGTTCCAAGTTTGCAAGTGTTTTGGCATGGTCTTATTAAATTTGTACCAAGTTTGCAGGTGTTTTGGCATGGTCTTAGGAAGTTGATTGCGCACGAGAAACACGAAAGATAATTTTTCTTTAGTAATTGTTCTTTATTAACAGCGAAGCACGTCCGTTTTTGTCCGCGATCGAAAAAGTAAGAAAGTGGCCTGCCGATCGCTCGATAACGATCGGCAGGCTCTATCGCGATATGAATGCCGAGTCGCGTAGAACGACACGCACACGTAGATCACTCGGCACTCAGCTGGGCTTTCTGATTAGAGATATCCGGTCAGCCGCGTGCTCGAGATAACGCTTGTGCGTTATCGCTCGGCTGACCGTTATCCCAAATCAGGGTCGTAGTCGCGGTACTACTAGCCAGCTCTCCATCAGGGCTGTAGTCGCGGTAGGGCCCGACGTAGCACGCGCTCGTGCTACACCATCCTCCCCCCTTTGGGACGGAGTCGTCCGTCCCAAACACCTGCTGATGTTGTGTCCGCATCGTGAGCCGTTGACACGCAGGCCGGGGTTTCGACCTCAGCCACGAAGTCCGAAGCGTCTCCCAGGGGGTCGTCTCTCGTGGCAGCGCTTTCCACGAGTGGCAGTTCATCCACTGCCTTGATGCACGGTGCCATCTCGTCGCACGCAGCAACCACGTTGGGATCGTCAGGGTTGGTTGCGATGGGAAGGGGAGCGAGCAGGCGGACGTTCCGTCGGTAGACACCGCTGCCAGTCCTCACATCGGCAACCCGTATGGCCCCGTCCGGACCAGGATACACCCGGATGATCGTGCCCAACGGCCACCGAGACACGGGTAGATTGTCATCACCAATTAATACGATCTGTCCCTCCTCGGCGTTGGGCATTCGTTTCGTCCATTTTGCGGCGCAGCGTAGTTGCGCCAAGTATTCGGCGCGCCAGCGAGTCCAGAACTGCTGGCACATCCTCTGAACCCGCTTCCACCGGGTGTGGAGGGGTTCCGATTCGTTGTTCGTCAGCGTCGCTGGGGTACTGAAGGACGAGCGGCCGATGAGGAAGTTTGCCGGAGTAAGCGCCTCAACGCCATCAGGTGCTGTACGTATAGCGATGAGCGGCCGAGAGTTGAGGATCGCCGATACTTGGTGAAGGAGCGTCTGCAGTTCTATTAGCCGCAACTGAGCGCCACGGGAGGCAGCCTTCAGTAACCGTTTGGCCACCTTGATGTTCGCTTCCCATAGCCCCCCGAAATTAGGGCTGCGGGGAGGGATGAACGAGAAACGTATTCCTTCATCGGCGGCAGATTCGACGATGTGGTGCTGGAATTGCGCGTCATTGAAGGTATCGCGAAGACGACGCAGCTCCCTGGCCGCACCCACGAAGTTGCGACCGTTGTCGCAATGAATTTCACTGGGCTTCCCACGCAGCGACACGAAGCGCATAAGTCCAGAGATGAAGGCTTGGGTGGATTGGTCTTCCACCACCTCGAGGTGTACGGCCTTGGTGGCAAAGCACACAAAGATGCACACGTAGACATCTATGTGGCGTTTGCCCTTTACCCCTGAGGCGACGACGAATGGTCCACAAAGGTCGATACCCGTATGCGTAAACGGGGGCGACGCTTTCACTCGCTGTATTGGTAAAGGACCCATCTGCTGAGCGAACTGGCGGGGGCGAGCCTTAGCGCACACAACGCAACGAGTTAGCTCTCCCGCCACGGTTCGTCTGAGATCGCGCATCCAGTAACGTGTCCGGAACTCCGCGATTACTAAGGAGACCCCCGCATGGTAATTCCTCTCGTGGATGTCCCGGATCATCACCCTCGAGAATGGGTGGGACTTCGGGACGAGGATGGGCAACCGGGCCTCCTCAGTGAGCTCCGCGTTCTGCAGCCGTCCTTGGACGCGTATCAACCCATTCACGCAGACAGGGTTGAGGTGCTGCAAGCGATTTGTAGGCGAGATACGTCCGGTCGTCAGCATCTCGTCCGTTTCGTTGGGATGGGCTGTCGCCTGCATTCGTCGCAGGATACCTCGGAGCCCATCCTCTAGGTCGTCGTGCGTCAAAGGACCGTGCTTGGCAGTCAGGCCGGGACTCCTCGCGCGTTGCATCGGCGATCCCGCCTTTAGGTTGTTGATTGCACGACTGAGCCATGCGAAGTGACGACGCGTCTCTGAGAAGGAGCAGTGGTGCCGATACTGTGAGATCAGGTCATCGCATTCAGGTCCGACAGTGGCCACGTAGACAGGGACTTGCGGCGGCACTGTTTCTACCTCCGTGAATGTCGTCGGCTCGGGCAACTCACTGCACCCCGATCTTAGGAACGACGGGCCATTAAGCCAGAACGCCATGAGGTCTTGGCGAATCAACTTCCTTGCCGAGATTCCACGGGAGACGATATCGGCAGGGTTGAGTTTGGTGGGCACGTAGCGCCAGTCAGCTGCCTTGGTGGCCACTTGGATCTTCGACACCCTGTTCTTCACGAAGACATCCCACCGACCATTGTCGGAACGTATCCACGTTAACGCTACCTGCGAGTCCGACCACCAGTAAGTTTCAGCGACACGGGAGCGCATAACTTCCTGGATTCTCACGTAGAGCTCGGACAGTAATACTGCGGCCTGCAGCTCCAACCGCGGCAACGTCATTGCCTTTAGCGGGGCCACTCTGGACTTGGAACATAGCAAGCGTGTTACTTGGTTGCCCTGTTCGTCATTGAAAGTCACGTAGACCACACAGCCGTAGGCCTTCAAAGATGCGTCACAGAAGCCATCGACGCGTAACGTGCTCGGCGCGCTGGGCGCAGCCATCCGTGGAATATGCAATTTCCGCAAGAGCGGCAGTTGCGTCGTGAACTCGTTCCACTGATGAATGGTCATGGGAGTCACGCAATCGTCCCATGCTAAGTCCTCTCGCCACAGATCCTGCATCAGCATCTTGGCCGTGACGATCACCGGCTGCAGGATCCCGACCGGGTCGTATAGCTTAGCGATCTTTGCGACGAGGGCCCGCTTCGTAAGGTGCTCAGCAAACTGGAGAACGTCTTCGTGGATGACCAGCTGGAACGTGTCATCAGCGGGGCACCATGACAGGCCCAACATGCGTACGGCTTCGCGATCACCGATCTTCACCGGAGCTTCACGATGCTCCTGCGGTACGTGCTGGAGCACGTCTGCTTCGCTAGACGCCCATTTTCGCAAGGGCATGCCACGGCGGAGCAGCGCTTGCTCCACACCTGAACAGAGGACACGAAGCTCATCGGGTGTGGCGGCGCCCAACGATAGGTTGTCCACGTAGAACCCGCGGTGTATGGCATCCGCGACCGCTGAATTCATGTTACGTACCTCTTCCCCGGCTTCTTGCAACGCCCTGCAAGCCAGGTAGGAGGAAGCCGCTTCACCGTAGGTGATGGTGCGTAGTCGATAAGCCTGCATCGGCTGACCTCGATCATCGCGCCACAATACGCACTGCATCCAAGAATCCTCATCGGTCACCCATACCTGGCGGTACATCTTCGCGATGTCGGCCGTTGCCACCACCGTATGGAGCCGGAAATCGAGCCAAATATGCAGCAGATCCGGCTGCAGAACCGGCCCGATGACTTGGAGGTCATTCAAGGATACCCCGGTTGTGGATTTCGCGCTGGCGTCAAACACCACACGAAGTTTAGTGCTTGACGATTCGGGTTTTATCACGCACGAATGGGGTATCACGTAGCGCACCCGTTTTGTGTCATTCGGCGTAATTGGTGTCATGTGTCCCAGTTCGACGTATTCGCGCATAAACGCGCGATACTGGTCGTACGTCTCGGGGTGGTGTTCTAGCTTACGCTCGAGGGCGAGTAAGCGCTTGACCCCGTGCTGGTATGAGTCTCCTAGCTCCGTCAGCTCCCCTCGTAATGGGATGCGGACTACGTATCGGCCATCCGGTGCCAAAGATGTCGTCTCGCGAAAGAAGGCTTCAAGATCAGGCGCTGCGACCTCCGATGTGCCCGCGGTCGGTGGTGGAGACGCATCCTCCACTATCCAGAACCTCTCGATGATCTGGCGGAGATCTTCTTCCGCCGTAACTACTCCGCATTGGTATGACCGAACGTCTTTGGCAACATCTTGGCGGAGCAGCCCACCCACCAGCCATCCGAACACGGAGTTCTGGATGGTGAGTCCGCGCTCGGTCCGTCGCAGGCCCGGAATGAGTGAAGCGAAGTATATCCCAGCGCCCAATATTGCATCGATTGGCCCGCTGGTGTTAAAGGACTCATCGGCGCAGCACAGCTCCGTTGGAACGTCGGTGTCGACTCGTGCGACCGACTGATAAGGGAGGTTTGGCAGCTCCGGGATTACGTAAAGTCTTACCGGGTAGCTACAGCTTCCGTCGTGATTAGTTACCGTGGTTGCGCATTCGCGCGTAACTGTGAGTGGCCCAGAGATCCCATCTAGCCGCAACTTTGATGGCTGTGTCGACAATTGCAACCGTGTTGCAGCTGCGCTCGTGATGGCGTCGATTTGGCTGCCCGAATCCATGATGCAGCGCAATCGACGCCACTGGCCATCAGTTCCCAACGCCTGGGCGACGACCGTCGCTAGCAGCGCAGCGACGCTCCGCTTCTTGGTCACTTCCGGGAGGAGATCCCCATCACCCTGTATATACCTTTTTCCACGGGAGCTTGTGGTGATGTTGGCGTCACGGGAGACGCAGGAACATGCTACACGGGAGCGGACCGTGCGATGGGAAGGCGCATCGGCGCAGTCACTGGAGCATTCACGATGGGGGGGAGCAGCACTTTGCGCTCGCGATTCACCACGACGAGAAGACACACCAGGATGCGCCGCACGAAATCGTTCACGAGAGGGGGGCGCAGCACGAGAGCGTTCACGAGAGGGAGGCGCAGCACCTTGCGCAGCACGAGAGCGTTCACGAGAGAGAGGCGCAGGAACTAGCGCACTGGATCTACCACGAAGATACGACGCATCAGGATGCGCCGCACGAAAGCGTTCACGAGAGAGAGGCCCAGCACTTTGCGCAGCACGAGAGCGTTCACGAGAGAGAGGCGCAGCACTTTGCGCACCACGAGATCGTTCACGAGAGAGAAGCGCAGCGTTTTGCGCAGCACGAGAGCGTTCACGAGAGAGAGGCGCAGCACTTTGCGCAGCACGAGAGCGTTCAGGAGAGAGAGGCGCAGCACTTTGCGCAGCACGAGAGCGTTCAGGAGAGAGAGGCGCAGCACTTTGCGCAGCACGAGAGCGTTCATGAGAGAGAGGCGCAGCACTTTGCGCAGCACGAGAGCGTTCACGAGAGAGAGGCGCAGGAACTAGCGCACTGGATCTACCACGAAGATACGACGCATCAGGATGCGCCGCACGAAAGCGTTCACGAGAGAGAGGCCCAGCACTTTGCGCAGCACGAGAGCGTTCACGAGAGAGAGGCGCAGCACTTTGCGCAGCACGAGAGCGTTCATGAGAGAGAGGCGCAGCACTTTGCGCAGCACGAGAGCGTTCACGAGAGAGAGGCGCAGCACTTTGCGCAGCACGAGAGCGTTCACGAGAGAGAGGCGCAGGAACTAGCGCACTGGTTCTACCACGAAGATACGACGCATCAGGATGCGCCGCACGAAAGCGTTCACGAGAGAGAGGCGCAGCACTTTGCGCAGCACGAGAGCGTTCACGAGAGAGAGGCGCAGCACTTTGCGCACCACGAGATCGTTCACGAGAGAGAGGCATAAGCACTGCAAGTCAATTTGTCTTCACATCGCCTCCGTAGGCCCCGCACAACAACGTGTGATGCTTCGCCTTGCATCGCTGGCATCGCTTCTCCGAAGTGCAGTCCCGTGCCGAATGGTGATTCGCAAAGCAATTTATGCACTTTCGTTTTTCCATCACGAAGTTGATCCTCTCCACCGCGGAGCGGTTGCGCAATTCCGGGCAGTCGTTACCCATGTGGCCCGCGCGACCACAAACGTAGCACAACCGATCGCGTAATCTCGATTGAGTGGCGGAGGCTGGTGGCGTCGATGCCGGATCTTGTGCGACGCAGGACCGCAGTTGTGATGCTCCCTTATTTGCGGATGGCGCCGCGGTGGTCACGTAAGCCACTTGCCTTGGTAAGGACGACGAAAGCTTCGAACTGCCACGGGAGGCTTGCTCTTTCTGCCGTTTCGGCTCGTAGTATAAGCGATTCGCCATCGCGTCGAGCTCACTACGCAGCTCTTTCCACGACGGAATGGCCTGCTGGTCGGCCCTGCGCGTGACCCTGCTCAAGCTGTCATCGTCCAGCTTGGACAGCACCACGCTTACCACGAAGCCATCCTCGATTGCGGAGGGAATTTCATCCACTCTGCCTGCGATTTGCCGCGCCGACGTGAGGGCAGTTTCTGTCACGTCCACCAGCCTCATGAGCCCTACCGACGAGGGGCTCGTCAGCTTTGGGGCCTCCAACATTGCGCGGAAATGCCCTAGGAAGGCAACGCGCTTCTTATAGAAGCGCTCCTGGAGGCGCACCCATGCCTCTTCGAACGGCATGCCTGCCCGTTCGAACGCCTCGGCGCTCTGCCTCGCAGGCAGGTATTCAGAAAAGCACTGCAGGAGGTACGCGTACCGTGTCGCGTCCCCCTGCTCTCCGCTTAACCGCTTCTCGAACCGGGATGCGAATGCCGGCCAGTCGGACGGATCGCCGCCGAACTTTGGGAGGTCGATGCGCGGCAGATGTTCCTGCCTCGGCGCTGGCACCGTCTGCGTCGCGTCAAGCACGGAGGTAGACGCTGCATCTGCCTTACGTAGGCGTCCCAACGCTACCCTTGCCATGGCGTACGTATCGCCGAACGGGCCGCGCCGCTGCGCAGACCCGGTTTTGGCCTCTATGCGCGAGAGGACCGCACATCCCTCGCGGTAGAATCCCTCCAGTACTTCCACCTTTACCGGCACCATGTCGTCCTCCATGGTGCCAGCCTTCGCCTCCGCGCTGATTGCCCGCATGGCCTCCTCCAACGCCGTCACCTGCCGCGCCGCCTCGTTAGCGGCCGACGGTCGGCCGACCTCGTTGGTCGTGCCAGAGCGACCGCCACCGCTGGCTTCACGCGTGTCAGCCTTCACCGCGTCCATCTTGGGCGTTGGAGAGCCTTTGGCTGGAGAGTGCGACGTTGGCATCACGGTACCACTTCACTTTACACACGAGATAATTAACTCGAAATTTGTTCGCGAACGTTAAAAACGCGATAGAAATCACGTCGGGGTCACCAATGATTGCGCACGAGAAACACGAAAGATAATTTTTCTTTAGTAATTGTTCTTTATTAACAGCGAAGCACGTCCGTTTTTGTCCGCGATCGAAAAAGTAAGAAAGTGGCCTGCCGATCGCTCGATAACGATCGGCAGGCTCTATCGCGATATGAATGCCGAGTCGCGTAGAACGACACGCACACGTAGATCACTCGGCACTCAGCTGGGCTTTCTGATTAGAGATATCCGGTCAGCCGCGTGCTCGAGATAACGCTTGTGCGTTATCGCTCGGCTGACCGTTATCCCAAATCAGGGTCGTAGTCGCGGTACTACTAGCCAGCTCTCCATCAGGGCTGTAGTCGCGGTAGGGCCCGACGTAGCACGCGCTCGTGCTACACCAGAAGTTTTTTCCAAGTTTGCAAGTGTTTTGGCATGGTCTTAGGAAGTTTGTTCCAAGTTTGCAAGTGTTTGGCAAGGTCTAATTAAATTTGTACCAAGTTTGCAAGTGTTTTGGCATGGTCTTATTAAATTTGTACCAAGTTTGCAAGTGTTTTGGCATGGTCTCATTAAATTTGTACCAAGTTTGCAAGTGTTTTGGCATGGTCTTATTAAATTTGTACCAAGTTTGCAAGTGTTTTGGCACGGTTTTATTAAATTTGTACCAAGTTTACAAGTGTTTTGACATGGTCTTAGGAAGTTTGTTCCAAGCTTGCAAGTGTTTGGCATGGTTTCATTTAATTTGTACCAAGTATGCAAGTGTTTTGGCATGGTCTTAGGAAGTTTGTTCCAAGTTTGCAAGTGATTTGTCATGGTCTTATTAAATTTGTACCAAGTTGGCAAGTGTTTTGGCATGGTCTTATTAATTTTTTTTCAAGTTTGCAAGTGTATTGGCATGGTCTTATTAAATTTGTACCAAGTTTGCAAGTGTTTTGGCATGGTCTTATTAAATTTGTACCAAGTTTGCAAGTGTTTTAGCATGGTCTTATTTAATTTGTACCAAGTTTGCAAGTGTTTTGGCATGGTCTTATTAAATTTGTACCAAGTTTGCAAGTGTTTTGGCATGGTCTTAGGAAGTTTGTTACAAGTTTGCAAGTGTTTGGCATGGCCTTATTAAATTTGTACCAAGTTTGCAAGTGTTTTGGCATGGTCTTATTAAATTTGTACCAAGTTTGTAAGTGATTTGGCATGGTCTTAGGAAGTTTGTTCCAAGTTTGCAAGTGTTTGGCATGGTCTTATTAAATTTTTACCAAGTTTGCAAGTGATTTGGCATGGTCTTATTAAATTTGTACCAAGTTTGCAAGTGTTTTGGCATGGTCTCATTAAATTTGTACCAAGTTTGCAAGTGTTTTGGCATGGTCTTAGGAAGTTTGTTCCAAGTTTGCAAGTGTTTTGGCATGGTCTTATTAAAATTGTACCAAGTTTGCAAGTGTTTGGCATGGTCTTATTAAATTTGTACCAAGTTAGCAAGTGTTTTGGCATGGTTTTAGGAAGTTTGTTCCAAGTTTGCAAGTGTTTGGCATGGTCTTATTAAATTTGTACCAAGTTTGCAAGTGTTTGGCATGGTCTTATTAGATTTGTACCAAGTTTGCAAGTGTTTTGGCATGGTCTTAAGAAGTTTGTTCCAAGTTTGCAAGTGTTTGGCATGGTCTTATTAAATTTGTACCAAGTTTGCAAGTGTTTTGGCATGGTCTTATTAAATTTGTACCAAGTTTGTAAGTGATTTGGCATGGTCTTTGGAAGTTTGTTCCAAGTTTGCAAGTGTTTTGGCATGGTCTTATTAAATTTGTACCAAGTTTGCAGGTGTTTTGGCATGGTCTTAGGAAGTTTTTTCCAAGTTTGCAAGTGTTTTGGCATGGTCTTAGGAAGTTTGTTCCAAGTTTGCAAGTGTTTGGCAAGGTCTAATTAAATTTGTACCAAGTTTGCAAGTGTTTTGGCATGGTCTTATTAAATTTGTACCAAGTTTGCAAGTGTTTTGGCATGGTCTTATTAAATTTGTACCAAGTTTGCAAGTGTTTTGGCATGGTCTTATTAAATTTGTACCAAGTTTGCAGGTGTTTTGGCATGGTCTTAGGAAGTTTGTTCCAAGTTTGCAAGTGTTTTGGCATGGTCTTATGAAATTTGTACCAAGTTTGCAAGTGTTTTGGCATGGTCTTATTAAATTTTTAACAAGTTTGCAAGTGTATTGGCATGGTCTTATTAAATTTGTACCAAGTTTGCAAGTGTTTTGGCATGGTCTTATTAAATTTTTAACAAGTTTGCAAGTGTATTGGCATGGTCTTATTAAATTTGTACCAAGTTTGCAAGTGTTTTGGCATGGTCTTATTAAATTTGTTCCAAGTTTCCAAGTGTTTTGGCATGGTCTTATTTAATTTGTACCAAGTTTGCAAGTGTTTTGGCATGGTCTTAGGAAGTTTGTTCCAAGTTTGCAAGTGTTTGGACATGGTCTTATTAAATTTGTAACAAGTTTGCAAGTGTTTTGGCATGGTCTTAGGAAGTTTGTTCCAAGTTTGCAAGTGTTTGGCATGGTCTTATTAAATTTGTACCAAGTTTGCAAGTGTTTTGACATGGTCTTATTAAATTTGTACCAAGTTTGCAAGTGTTTTGGCATGGTCTTATTAAATTTGTTCCAAGTTTGCAAGTGTTTTGGCATGGTCGTATTTAATTTGTACCAAGTTTGCAAGTGTTTTGGCATGGTCTAAGGAAGTTTGTTCCAAGTTTGCAAGTGTTTGGACATGGTCTTATTAAATTTGTACCAAGTTTTGCAAGTGTTTTGGCATGGTCTTATTAAATTTGTTCTAAGTTTGCAAGTGTTTTGGCATGGTCTTATTAAATTTGTACCGAGTTTGCAAGTGTTTTGGCATGGTCTTTTTAAATTTGTCCCAAGTTTGCAAGTGCTTTGGCATGGTCTTATTAAATTTGTACCAAGTTTGCAAGTGTTTTGGCATGGTCTTATTAAATTTGTACCAAGTTTGCAAGTGTTTTGGCATGGTCTCATTAAATTTGTACCAAGTTTGCAAGTGTTTTGGCATGGTCTTATTAAATTTGTACCAAGTTTGCAAGTGTTTTGGCACGGTTTTATTAAATTTGTACCAAGTTTACAAGTGTTTTGACATGGTCTTAGGAAGTTTGTTCCAAGCTTGCAAGTGTTTGGCATGGTCTCATTTAATTTGTACCAAGTATGCAAGTGTTTTGGCATGGTCTTAGGAAGTTTGTTCCAAGTTTGCAAGTGATTTGTCATGGTCTTATTAAATTTGTACCAAGTTGGCAAGTGTTTTGGCATGGTCTTATTAAATTTTTTTCAAGTTTGCAAGTGTATTGGCATGGTCTTATTAAATTTGTACCAAGTTTGCAAGTGTTTTGGCATGGTCTTATTAAATTTGTACCAAGTTTGCAAGTGTTTTAGCATGGTCTTATTTAATTTGTACCAAGTTTGCAAGTGTTTTCGCATGGTCTTATTAAATTTGTACCAAGTTTGCAAGTGTTTTGGCATGGTCTTAGGAAGTTTGTTACAAGTTTGCAAGTGTTTGGCATGGCCTTATTTAATTTGTACCAAGTATGCAAGTGTTTTGGCATGGTCTTATTAAATTTGTACCAAGTTTGTAAGTGATGTGGCATGGTCTTAGGAAGTTTGTTCCAAGTTTGCAAGTGTTTGGCATGGTCCTATTAAATTTGTACCAAGTTTGCAAGTGATTTGGCATGGTCTTATTAAATTTGTACCAAGTTTGCAAGTGTTTTGGCATGGTCTCATTAAATTTGTACCAAGTTTGCAAGTGTTTTGGCATGGTCTTAGGAAGTTTGTTCCAAGTTTGCAAGTGTTTTGGCATGGTCTTATTAAAATTGTACCAAGTTTGCAAGTGTTTGGCATGGTCTTATTAAATTTGTACCAAGTTAGCAAGTGTTTTGGCATGGTTTTAGGAAGTTTGTTCCAAGTTTGCAAGTGTTTGGCATGGTCTTATTAAATTTGTACCAAGTTTGCAAGTGTTTGGCATGGTCTTATTAGATTTGTACCAAGTTTGCAAGTGTTTTGGCATGGTCTTAGGAAGTTTGTTCCAAGTTTGCAAGTGTTTGGCATGGTCTTATTAAATTTGTACCAAGTTTGCAAGTGTTTTGGCATGGTCTTGTTAAATTTGTACCAAGTTTGTAAGTGATTTGGCATGGTCTTTGGAAGTTTGTTCCAAGTTTGCAAGTGTTTTGGCATGGTCTTATTAAATTTGTACCAAGTTTGCAGGAGTTTTGGCATGGTCTTAGGAAGTTTTTTCCAAGTTTGCAAGTGTTTTGGCATGGTCTTAGGAAGTTTGTTCCAAGTTTGCAAGTGTTTGGCAAGGTCTAATTAAATTTGTACCAAGTTTGCAAGTGTTTTGGCATGGTCTCATTAAATTTGTACCAAGTTTGCAAGTGTTTTGGCATGGTCTTATTAAATTTGTACCAAGTTTGCAGGTGTTTTGGCAGGGTCTTAGGAAGTTTGTTCCAAGTTTGCAAGTGTTTTGGCATGGTCTTAGTAAGTTTGTTCCAAGTTTGCAAGTGTTTGGCATGGTCTTATTAAATTTGTACCAAGTTTGCAAGTGTTTGGCATGGTCTTATTAAATTTGTACCAAGTTTGCAAGTGTTTTGGCATGGTCTTATTAAATTTGTACCAAGTTTGCAAGTGTTTTGAAATGGTCTTATTAAATTTGTACCAAGTTTGCAGGTGTTTTGGCATGGTCTTAGGAAGTTTGTTCCAAGTTTGCAAGTGTTTTGGCATGGTCTTATTAAATTTGTACCAAGTTTGCAAGTGTTTTGGCATGGTCTTATTAAATTTTTAACAAGTTTGCAAGTGTATTGGCATGGTCTTATTAAATTTGTACCAAGTTTGCAAGTGTTTTGGCATGGTCTTATTAAATTTGTTCCAAGTTTCCAAGTGTTTTGGCATGGTCTTATTTAATTTGTACCAAGTTTGCAAGTGTTTTGGCTTGGTCTTAGGAAGTTTGTTCCAAGTTTGCAAGTGTTTGGACATGGTCTTATTAAATTTGTACCAAGTTTGCAAGTGTTTTGGCATGGTCTTATTAAATTTGTTCTAAGTTTGCAAGTGTTTTGGCATGGTCTTATTAAATTTGTACCAAGTTTGCAAGTGTTTTGGCATGGTCTAATTAAATTTGTCCCAAGTTTGCAAGTGCTGTGGCATGGTCTTATTAAATTTGTACCTAGTTTGCAAGTGTTTTGGCATGGTCTTAGGAAGTTTGTTCCAAGTTTGCAAGTGTTTGGCATGGTCTTATTTAATTTGTACCAAGTTTGCAAGTGTTTTGACAAGGTCTTATTAAATTTGTACCAAGTTTGCAAGTGTTTTGGCATGGTCTTATTAAATTTGTTCCAAGTTTGCAAGTGTTTTGGCATGGTCTTATTTAATTTGTAGCAAGTTTGCAAGTGTTTTGGCATGGTCTAAGGAAGTTTGTTCCAAGTTTGCAAGTCTTTGGACATGGTCTTATTAAATTTGTACCAAGTTTGCAAGTGTTTTGGCATGGTCTTATTAAATTTGTTCTAAGTTTTCAAGTGTTTTGGCATGGTCTTATTAAATTTGTACCAAGTTTGCAAGTGTTTTGGCATGGTCTTATTAAATTTGTCCCAAGTTTGCAAGTGCTTTGGCATGGTCTTATTAAATTTGTACCAAGTTTGCAAGTGTTTTGGCATGGTCTTATTAAATTTGTACCAAGTTTGCAAGTGTTTTGGAATGGTCTCATTAAATTTGTACCAAGTTTGCAAGTGTTTTGGCATGGTCTTATTAAATTTGTACCAAGTTTATAAGTGTTTTGGCATGGTCTTATTAAATTTGTACCAAGTTTGCAAGTGTATTGGCATGGTCTTATTAAATTTGTACCAAGTTTGCAGGTGTTTTGGCATGGTCTTTGGAAGTTTGTTCCAAGTTTGCAAGTGTTTTGGCATGGTCTTATTAAATTTGTACCAAGTTTGCAGGTGTTTTGGCATGGTCTTAGGAAGTTTTTTCCAAGTTTGCAAGTGTTTTGGCATTGTCTTAAGAAGTTTGTTCCAAGTTTGCAAGTGTTTTGGCATGGTCTTATTAAAATTGTACCAAGTTTGCAAGTGTTTGGCATGGTCTTATTAAATTTGTACCAAGTTAGCAAGTGTTTTGGCATGGTTTTAGGAAGTTTGTTCCAAGTTTGCAAGTGTTTGGCATGGTCTTATTAAATTTGTACCAAGTTTGCAAGTGTTTTGAAATGGTCTTATTAAATTTGTACCAAGTTTGCAGGTGTTTTGGCATGGTCTTAGGAAGTTTGTACCAAGTTTGCAAGTGTTTTGGCATGGTCTTATTAAATTTGTACCAAGTTTGCAAGTGTTTTGGCATGGTCTTATTAAATTTGTACCAAGTTTGCAGGTGTTTTGGCATGGTCTTTGGAAGTTTGTTCCAAGTTTGCAAGTGTTTTGGCATGGTCTTATTAAATTTGTCCCAAGTTTGCAAGTGCTTTGGCATGGTCTTATTAAATTTGTACCAAGTTTGCAAGTGTTTTGGCATGGTCTTATTAAATTTGTACCAAGTTTGCAAGTGTTTTGGCATGGTCTTATTAAATTTGTCCCAAGTTTGCAAGTGCTTTGACATGGTCTTATTAAATTTGTACCAAGTTTGCAAGTGTTTTGGCATGGTCTTAGGAAGTTTGTTCCAAGTTTTCAAGTGTATGGCATGGTCTTATTAAATTTGTACCAAGTTTACAAGTGATCGGCATGGTCTTATTAAATTTGTACCAAGTTTGCAAGTGTTTTGGCATGGTCTTATTAAATTTGTCCCAAGTTTGCAAGTGCTTTGGCATGGTCTTATTAAATTTGTACCAAGTTTGCAAGTGTTTTGGCATGGTCTTATTAAATTTGTACCAAGTTTGCAAGTGTTTTGGCATGGTCTTATTAAATTTGTACCAAGTTTGCAAGTGTTTTGGCATTGTCTTATTAAATTTGTCCCAAGTTTGCAAGTGCTTTGGCATGGTCTTATTAAATTTGTACCAAGTTTGCAAGTGTTTTGGCATGGTCTTATTAAATTTGTACCAAGTTTGCAAGTGTTTTGGCATTGTCTCATTAAATTTGTACCAAGTTTATAAGTGTTTTGGCATGGTCTTCTTAAATTTGTTCCAAGTTTGCAAGTGTTTTGGCATGGTCTTATTTAATTTGTACCAAGTTTGCAAGTGTTTTGGCATGGTCTTAGGAAGTTTGTTCCAAGTTTGCAAGTGTTTGGACATGGTCTTATTAAATTTGTACCAAGTTTGCAAGTGTTTTGGCATGGTCTTATTAAATTTGTTCTAAGTTTGCAAGTGTTTTGGCATGGTCTTATTAAATTTGTACCAAGTTTGCAAGTGTTTTGGCATGGTCTTATTCAATTTGTCCCAAGTTTGCAAGTGTTTTGGCATGGTCTTAGGAAGTTTTTTCCAAGTTTGCAAGTGTTTTGGCATTGTCTTAAGAAGTTTGTTCCAAGTTTGCAAGTGTTTTGGCATGGTCTTATTAAAATTGTACCAAGTTTGCAAGTGTTTGGCATGGTCTTATTAAATTTGTACCAAGTTAGCAAGTGTTTTGGCATGGTTTTAGGAAGTTTGTTCCAAGTTTGCAAGTGTTTGGCATGGTCTTATTAAATTTGTACCAAGTTTGCAAGTGTTTTGAAATGGTCTTATTAAATTTGTACCAAGTTTGCAGGTGTTTTGGCATGGTCTTAGGAAGTTTGTACCAAGTTTGCAAGTGTTTTGGCATGGTCTTATTAAATTTGTTCTAAGTTTGCAAGTGTTTTGGCATGGTCTTATTAAATTTGTACCAAGTTTGCAAGTGTTTTGGCATGGTCTTATTAAATTTGTCCCAAGTTTGCAAGTGCTTTGGCATGGTCTTATTAAATTTGTACCAAGTTTGCAAGTGTTTTGGCATGGTCTTATTAAATTTGTACCAAGTTTGCAAGTGTTTTGGAATGGTCTCATTAAATTTGTACCAAGTTTGCAAGTGTTTTGGCATGGTCTTATTAAATTTGTACCAAGTTTATAAGTGTTTTGGCATGGTCTTATTAAATTTGTACCAAGTTTGCAAGTGTATTGGCATGGTCTTATTAAATTTGTACCAAGTTTGCAGGTGTTTTGGCATGGTCTTTGGAAGTTTGTTCCAAGTTTGCAAGTGTTTTGGCATGGTCTTATTAAATTTGTACCAAGTTTGCAGGTGTTTTGGCATGGTCTTAGGAAGTTTTTTCCAAGTTTGCAAGTGTTTTGGCATTGTCTTAAGAAGTTTGTTCCAAGTTTGCAAGTGTTTTGGCATGGTCTTATTAAAATTGTACCAAGTTTGCAAGTGTTTGGCATGGTCTTATTAAATTTGTACCAAGTTAGCAAGTGTTTTGGCATGGTTTTAGGAAGTTTGTTCCAAGTTTGCAAGTGTTTTGGCATGGTCTTATTTAATTTGTACCAAGTTTGCAAGTGTTTTGGCATGGTCTTAGGAAGTTTGTTCCAAGTTTGCAAGTGTTTGGACATGGTCTTATTAAATTTGTACCAAGTTTGCAAGTGTTTTGGCATGGTCTTATTAAATTTGTTCTAAGTTTGCAAGTGTTTTGGCATGGTCTTATTAAATTTGTACCAAGTTTGCAAGTGTTTTGGCATGGTCTTATTCAATTTGTCCCAAGTTTGCAAGTGCTTTGGCATGGTCTTATTAAATTTGTACCAAGTTTGCAAGTGTTTTGGCATGGTCTTATTAAATTTGTACCAAGTTTGCAAGTGTTTTGGAATGGTCTCATTAAATTTATACCAAGTTTGCAAGTGTTTTGGCATGGTCTTATTAAATATGTACCAAGTTTGCAAGTGTTTTGGCATGGTTTTATTAAATTTGTACCAAGTTTGCAATTGTTTTGACATGGTCTTAGGAAGTTTGTTCCAAGTTTGCAAGTGTTTGGCATGGTCTCATTTAATTTGTACCAAGTTTGCAAGTGTTTTGGCATGGTCTAAGGAAGTTTGTTCCAAGTTTGCAAGTGTTTTGGCTTGGTCTTATTAAATATGTACCAAGTTTGCAAGTGTTTTGGCATGGTCTTATTAAATTTTTTTCAAGTTTGCAAGTGTATTGGCATGGTCTTATTAAATTTGTACCAAGTTTGCAAGTGTTTTGGCATGGTCTTAGGAAGTTTGTTCCAAGTTTGCAAGTGTTTGGCATGGTCTTATTAAATTTGTACCAAGTTTGCAAGTGTTTTGGCATGGTCTTATTAAATTTGTACCAAGTTTGCAAGTGTTTTGGCATGGTCTTAGGAAGTTTGTTCCAAGTTTGCAAGTGTTTGGCATGGTCTTATTAAATTTGTACCAAGTTTGCAAGTGTTTTGGCATGGTCTTAATAAATTTGTACCAAGTTTGCAAGTGTTTTGGCATGGTCTTATTAAATTTGTTCCAAGTTTGCAAGTGTTTTGGCATGGTCTTATTTAATTTGTAGCAAGTTTGCAAGTGTTTTGGCATGGTCTTAGGAAGTTTGTTCCAAGTTTGCAAGTGTTTGGACATGGTCTTATTAAATTTGTACCAAGTTTGCAAGTGTTTTGGCATGGTCTTATTAAATTTGTTCTAAGTTTGCAAGTGTTTTGGCATGGTCTTATTAAATTTGTACCAAGTTTGCAAGTGTTTTGGCATGGTCTTATTAAATTTGTCCCAAGTTTGCAAGTGCTTTGGCATGGTCTTATTAAATTTGTACCAAGTTTGCAAGTGTTTTGGCATGGTCTTATTAAATTTGTACCAAGTTTGCAAGTGTTTTGGAATGGTCTCATTAAATTTGTACCAAGTTTGCAAGTGTTTTGGCATGGTCTTATTAAATTTGTACCAAGTTTATAAGTGTTTTGGCATGGTCTTATTAAATTTGTACCAAGTTTGCAAGTGTTTTGGCATGGTCTTATTAAATTTGTACCAAGTTTGCAGGTGTTTTGGCATGGTCTTTGGAAGTTTGTTCCAAGTTTGCAAGTGTTTTGGCATGGTCTTATTAAATTTGTACCAAGTTTGCAGGTGTTTTGGCATGGTCTTAGGAAGTTTTTTCCAAGTTTGCAAGTGTTTTGGCATTGTCTTAAGAAGTTTGTTCCAAGTTTGCAAGTGTTTTGGCATGGTCTTATTAAAATTGTACCAAGTTAGCAAGTGTTTTGGCATGGTTTTAGGAAGTTTGTTCCAAGTTTGCAAGTGTTTGGCATGGTCTTATTAAATTTGTACCAAGTTTGCAAGTGTTTTGAAATGGTCTTATTAAATTTGTACCAAGTTTGCAGGTGTTTTGGCATGGTCTTAGGAAGTTTGTACCAAGTTTGCAAGTGTTTTGGCATGGTCTTATTAAATTTGTACCAAGTTTGCAAGTGTTTTGGCATGGTCTTATTAAATTTGTACCAAGTTTGCAAGTGTTTTGGCATTGTCTCATTAAATTTGTACCAAGTTTATAAGTGTTTTGGCATGGTCTTCTTAAATTTGTTCCAAGTTTGCAAGTGTTTTGGCATGGTCTTATTTAATTTGTACCAAGTTTGCAAGTGTTTTGGCATGGTCTTAGGAAGTTTGTTCCAAGTTTGCAAGTGTTTGGACATGGTCTTATTAAATTTGTACCAAGTTTGCAAGTGTTTTGGCATGGTCTTATTAAATTTGTTCTAAGTTTGCAAGTGTTTTGGCATGGTCTTATTAAATTTGTACCAAGTTTGCAAGTGTTTTGGCATGGTCTTATTCAATTTGTCCCAAGTTTGCAAGTGCTTTGGCATGGTCTTATTAAATTTGTACCAAGTTTGCAAGTGTTTTGGCATGGTCTTATTAAATTTGTACCAAGTTTGCAAGTGTTTTGGAATGGTCTCATTAAATTTGTACCAAGTTTGCAAGTGTTTTGGCATGGTCTTATTAAGTTTGTACCAAGTTTGCAAGTGTTTTGGCATGGTTTTATTAAATTTGTACCAAGTTTGCAATTGTTTTGACATGGTCTTAGGAAGTTTGTTCCAAGTTTGCAAGTGTTTGGCATGGTCTCATTTAATTTGTACCAAGTTTGCAAGTGTTTTGGCATGGTCTAAGGAAGTTTGTTCCAAGTTTGCAAGTGTTTTGGCTTGGTCTTATTAAATATGTACCAAGTTTGCAAGTGTTTTGGCATGGTCTTATTAAAAATTTTTCAAGTTTGCAAGTGTATTGGCATGGTCTTATTAAATTTGTATCAAGTTTGCAAGTGTTTTGGCATGGTCTTAGGAAGTTTGTTCCAAGTTTGCAAGTGTTTGGCATGGTCTTATTAAATTTGTACCAAGTTTGCAAGTGTTTTGGCATGGTCTTATTAAATTTGTACCAAGTTTATAAGTGTTTTGGCATGGTCTTATTAAATTTGTACCAAGTTTGCAAGTGTATTGGCATGGTCTTATTAAATTTGTACCAAGTTTGCAGGTGTTTTGGCATGGTCTTTGGAAGTTTGTTCCAAGTTTGCAAGTGTTTTGGCATGGTCTTATTAAATTTGTACCAAGTTTGCAGGTGTTTTGGCATGGTCTTAGGAAGTTTTTTCCAAGTTTGCAAGTGTTTTGGCATTGTCTTAAGAAGTTTGTTCCAAGTTTGCAAGTGTTTTGGCATGGTCTTATTAAAATTGTACCAAGTTTGCAAGTGTTTGGCATGGTCTTATTAAATTTGTACCAAGTTAGCAAGTGTTTTGGCATGGTTTTAGGAAGTTTGTTCCAAGTTTGCAAGTGTTTGGCATGGTCTTATTAAATTTGTACCAAATTTGCAAGTGTTTCGAAATGGTCTTATTAAATTTGTACCAAGTTTGCAGGTGTTTTGGCATGGTCTTAGGAAGTTTGTACCAAGTTTGCAAGTGTTTTGGCATGGTCTTATTAAATTTGTACCAAGTTTGCAAGTGTTTTGGCATGGTCTTATTAAATTTGTACCAAGTTTGCAAGTGTTTTGGCATTGTCTCATTAAATTTTTACCAAGTTTATAAGTGTTTTGGCATGGTCTTCTTAAATTTGTTCCAAGTTTGCAAGTGTTTTGGCATGGTCTTATTTAATTTGTACCAAGTTTGCAAGTGTTTTGGCATGGTCTTAGGAAGTTTGTTCCAAGTTTGCAAGTGTTTGGACATGGTCTTATTAAATTTGTACCAAGTTTGCAAGTGTTTTGGCATGGTCTTATTAAATTTGTTCTAAGTTTGCAAGTGTTTTGGCATGGTCTTATTAAATTTGTACCAAGTTTGCAAGTGTTTTGGCATGGTCTTATTCAATTTGTCCCAAGTTTGCAAGTGCTTTGGCATGGTCTTATTAAATTTGTACCAAGTTTGCAAGTGTTTTGGCATGGTCTTATTAAATTTGTACCAAGTTTGCAAGTGTTTTGGAATGGTCTCATTAAATTTGTACCAAGTTTGCAAGTGTTTTGGCATGGTCTTATTAAATTTGTACCAAGTTTGCAAGTGTTTTGGCATGGTTTTATTAAATTTGTACCAAGTTTGCAATTGTTTTGACATGGTCTTAGGAAGTTTGTTCCAAGTTTGCAAGTGTTGGGCATGGTCTCATTTAATTTGTACCAAGTTTGCAAGTGTTTTGGCATGGTCTAAGGAAGTTTGTACCAAGTTTGCAAGTGTTTTGGCTTGGTCCTATTAAATATGTACCAAGTTTGCAAGTGTTTTGGCATGGTATTATTAAATTTTTTTCAAGTTTGCAAGTGTATTGGCATGGTCTTATTAAATTTGTACCAAGTTTGCAAGTGTTTTGGCATGGTCTTAGGAAGTTTGTTCCAAGTTTGCAAGTGTTTGGCATGGTCTTATTAAATTTGTACCAAGTTTGCAAGTGTTTTGGCATGGTCTTATTAAATTTGTACCAAGTTTGCAAGTGTTTTGGCATGGTCTTAGGAAGTTTGTTCCAAGTTTGCAAGTGTTTGGCATGGTCTTATTAAATTTGTACCAAGTTTGCAAGTGTTTTGGCATGGTCTTAATAAATTTGTACCAAGTTTGCAAGTGTTTTGGCATGGTCTTATTAAATTTGTTCCAAGTTTGCAAGTGTTTTGGCATGGTCTTATTTAATTTGTAGCAAGTTTGCAAGTGTTTTGGCATGGTCTTAGGAAGTTTGTTCCAAGTTTGCAAGTGTTTGGACATGGTCTTATTAAATTTGTACTAAGTTTGCAAGTGTTTTGGCATGGTCTTATTAAATTTGTTCTAAGTTTGCAAGTGTTTTGGCATGGTCTTATAAATTTGTACCAAGTTTGCAAGTGTTTTGGCATGGTCTTATTAAATTTGTCCCAAGTTTGCAAGTGCTTTGGCATGGTCTTATTAAATTTGTACCAAGTTTGCAAGTGTTTTGGCATGGTCTTATTAAATTTGTACCAAGTTTGCAAGTGTTTTGGAATGGTCTCATTAAATTTGTACCAAGTTTGCAAGTGTTTTGGCATGGTCTTATTAAATTTGTACCAAGTTTATAAGTGTTTTGGCATGGTCTTATTAAATTTGTACCAAGTTTGCAAGTGTTTTGGCATGGTCTTATTAAATTTGTACCAAGTTTGCAGGTGTTTTGGCATGGTCTTTGGAAGTTTGTTCCAAGTTTGCAAGTGTTTTGGCATGGTCTTATTAAATTTGTACCAAGTTTGCAGGTGTTTTGGCATGGTCTTAGGAAGTTTTTTCCAAGTTTGCAAGTGTTTTGGCATTGTCTTAAGAAGTTTGTTCCAAGTTTGCAAGTGTTTTGGCATGGTCTTATTAAAATTGTACCAAGTTTGCAAGTGTTTGGCATGGTCTTATTAAATTTGTACCAAGTTAGCAAGTGTTTTGGCATGGTTTTAGGAAGTTTGTTCCAAGTTTGCAAGTGTTTGGCATGGTCTTATTAAATTTGTACCAAGTTTGCAAGTGTTTTGAAATGGTCTTATTAAATTTGTACCAAGTTTGCAGGTGTTTTGGCATGGTCTTAGGAAGTTTGTACCAAGTTTGCAAGTGTTTTGGAATGGTCTCATTAAATTTGTACCAAGTTTGCAAGTGTTTTGGCATGGTCTTATTAAATTTG
Source organism: Anopheles atroparvus (assembly GCA_914969975.1). NCBI lineage: Eukaryota > Metazoa > Arthropoda > Insecta > Diptera > Culicidae > Anopheles > Anopheles atroparvus. The sequence continues at coordinate 938,744 of CAJZCY010000011.1, forward strand.
TACCAAGTTTGCAGGTGTTTTGGCATGGTCTTAGGAAGTTTTTTCCAAGTTTGCAAGTGTTTTGGCATTGTCTTAAGAAGTTTGTTCCAAGTTTGCAAGTGTTTTGGCATGGTCTTATTAAAATTGTACCAAGTTTGCAAGTGTTTGGCATGGTCTTATTAAATTTGTACCAAGTTAGCAAGTGTTTTGGCATGGTTTTAGGAAGTTTGTTCCAAGTTTGCAAGTGTTTGGCATGGTCTTATTAAATTTGTACCAAGTTTGCAAGTGTTTTGAAATGGTCTTATTAAATTTGTACCAAGTTTGCAGGTGTTTTGGCATGGTCTTAGGAAGTTTGTACCAAGTTTGCAAGTGTTTTGGCATGGTCTTATTAAATTTGTACCAAGTTTGCAAGTGTTTTGGCATGGTCTTATTAAATTTGTACCAAGTTTGCAAGTGTTTTGGCATTGTCTCATTAAATTTTTACCAAGTTTATAAGTGTTTTGGCATGGTCTTCTTAAATTTGTTCCAAGTTTGCAAGTGTTTTGGCATGGTCTTATTTAATTTGTACCAAGTTTGCAAGTGTTTTGGCATGGTCTTAGGAAGTTTGTTCCAAGTTTGCAAGTGTTTGGACATGGTCTTATTAAATTTGTACCAAGTTTGCAAGTGTTTTGGCATGGTCTTATTAAATTTGTTCTAAGTTTGCAAGTGTTTTGGCATGGTCTTATTAAATTTGTACCAAGTTTGCAAGTGTTTTGGCATGGTCTTATTCAATTTGTCCCAAGTTTGCAATTGCTTTGGCATGGTCTTATTAAATTTGTACCAAGTTTGCAAGTGTTTTGGCATGGTCTTATTAAATTTGTACCAAGTTTGCAAGTGTTTTGGAATGGTCTCATTAAATTTGTACCAAGTTTGCAAGTGTTTTGGCATGGTCTTATTAAATTTGTACCAAGTTTGCAAGTGTTTTGGCATGGTTTTATTAAATTTGTACCAAGTTTGCAATTGTTTTGACATGGTCTTAGGAAGTTTGTTCCAAGTTTGCAAGTGTTTGGCATGGTCTCATTTAATTTGTACCAAGTTTGCAAGTGTTTTGGCATGGTCTAAGGAAGTTTGTACCAAGTTTGCAAGTGTTTTGGCTTGGTCTTATTAAATATGTACCAAGTTTGCAAGTGTTTTGGCATGGTCTTATTAAATTTTTTTCAAGTTTGCAAGTGTATTGGCATGGTCTTATTAAATTTGTACCAAGTTTGCAAGTGTTTTGGCATGGTCTTAGGAAGTTTGTTCCAAGTTTGCAAGTGTTTGGCATGGTCTTATTAAATTTGTACCAAGTTTGCAAGTGTTTTGGCATGGTCTTATTAAATTTGTACCAAGTTTGCAAGTGTTTTGGCATGGTCTTAGGAAGTTTGTTCCAAGTTTGCAAGTGTTTGGCATGGTCTTATTAAATTTGTACCAAGTTTGCAAGTGTTTTGGCATGGTCTTATTAAATTTGTACCAAGTTTGCAAGTGTTTTGGAATGGTCTCATTAAATTTGTACCAAGTTTGCAAGTGTTTTGGCATGGTCTTATTAAATTTGTACCAAGTTTGCAAGTGTTTTGGCATGGTCTTATTAAATTTGTACCAAGTTTGCAAGTGTTTTGGAATGGTCTCATTAAATTTGTACCAAGTTTGCAAGTGTTTTGGCATGGTCTTATTAAATTTGTACCAAGTTTGCAAGTGTTTTGGCATGGTTTTATTAAATTTGTACCAAGTTTGCAATTGTTTTGACATGGTCTTAGGAAGTTTGTTCCAAGTTTGCAAGTGTTTGGCATGGTCTCATTTAATTTGTACCAAGTTTGCAAGTGTTTTGGCATGGTCTAAGGAAGTTTGTACCAAGTTTGCAAGTGTTTTGGCTTGGTCTTATTAAATATGTACCAAGTTTGCAAGTGTTTTGGCATGGTCTTATTAAATTTGTTCCAAGTTTGCAAGTGTTTTGGCATGGTCTTATTTAATTTGTACCAAGTTTGCAAGTGTTTTGGCATGGTCTTAGGAAGTTTGTTCCAAGTTTGCAAGTGTTTGGACATGGTCTTATTAAATTTGTACCAAGTTTGCAAGTGTTTTGGCATGGTCTTATTAAATTTGTCCCAAGTTTGCAAGTGCTTTGGCATGGTCTTATTAAATTTGTACCAAGTTTGCAAGTGTTTTGGCATGGTCTTATTAAATTTGTACCAAGTTTGCAAGTGTTTTGGAATGGTCTCATTAAATTTGTACCAAGTTTGCAAGTGTTTTGGCATGGTCTTATTAAATTTGTACCAAGTTTATAAGTGTTTTGGCATGGTCTTATTAAATTTGTACCAAGTTTGCAAGTGTTTTGGCATGGTCTTATTAAATTTGTACCAAGTTTGCAAGTGTTTTGGAATGGTCTCATTAAATTTGTACCAAGTTTGCAAGTGTTTTGGCATGGTCTTATTAAGTTTGTACCAAGTTTGCAAGTGTTTTGGCATGGTTTTATTAAATTTGTACCAAGTTTGCAATTGTTTTGACATGGTCTTAGGAAGTTTGTTCCAAGTTTGCAAGTGTTTGGCATGGTCTCATTTAATTTGTACCAAGTTTGCAAGTGTTTTGGCATGGTCTAAGGAAGTTTGTTCCAAGTTTGCAAGTGTTTTGGCTTGGTCTTATTAAATATGTACCAAGTTTGCAAGTGTTTTGGCATGGTCTTATTAAAATTTTTTCAAGTTTGCAAGTGTATTGGCATGGTCTTATTAAATTTGTATCAAGTTTGCAAGTGTTTTGGCATGGTCTTAGGAAGTTTGTTCCAAGTTTGCAAGTGTTTGGCATGGTCTTATTAAATTTGTACCAAGTTTGCAAGTGTTTTGGCATGGTCTTATTAAATTTGTACCAAGTTTATAAGTGTTTTGGCATGGTCTTATTAAATTTGTACCAAGTTTGCAAGTGTATTGGCATGGTCTTATTAAATTTGTACCAAGTTTGCAGGTGTTTTGGCATGGTCTTTGGAAGTTTGTTCCAAGTTTGCAAGTGTTTTGGCATGGTCTTATTAAATTTGTACCAAGTTTGCAGGTGTTTTGGCATGGTCTTAGGAAGTTTTTTCCAAGTTTGCAAGTGTTTTGGCATTGTCTTAAGAAGTTTGTTCCAAGTTTGCAAGTGTTTTGGCATGGTCTTATTAAAATTGTACCAAGTTTGCAAGTGTTTGGCATGGTCTTATTAAATTTGTACCAAGTTAGCAAGTGTTTTGGCATGGTTTTAGGAAGTTTGTTCCAAGTTTGCAAGTGTTTGGCATGGTCTTATTAAATTTGTACCAAGTTTGCAAGTGTTTTGAAATGGTCTTATTAAATTTGTACCAAGTTTGCAGGTGTTTTGGCATGGTCTTAGGAAGTTTGTACCAAGTTTGCAAGTGTTTTGGCATGGTCTTATTAAATTTGTACCAAGTTTGCAAGTGTTTTGGCATGGTCTTATTAAATTTGTACCAAGTTTGCAAGTGTTTTGGCATTGTCTCATTAAATTTTTACCAAGTTTATAAGTGTTTTGGCATGGTCTTCTTAAATTTGTTCCAAGTTTGCAAGTGTTTTGGCATGGTCTTATTTAATTTGTACCAAGTTTGCAAGTGTTTTGGCATGGTCTTAGGAAGTTTGTTCCAAGTTTGCAAGTGTTTGGACATGGTCTTATTAAATTTGTACCAAGTTTGCAAGTGTTTTGGCATGGTCTTATTAAATTTGTTCTAAGTTTGCAAGTGTTTTGGCATGGTCTTATTAAATTTGTACCAAGTTTGCAAGTGTTTTGGCATGGTCTTATTCAATTTGTCCCAAGTTTGCAAGTGCTTTGGCATGGTCTTATTAAATTTGTACCAAGTTTGCAAGTGTTTTGGCATGGTCTTATTAAATTTGTACCAAGTTTGCAAGTGTTTTGGAATGGTCTCATTAAATTTGTACCAAGTTTGCAAGTGTTTTGGCATGGTCTTATTAAATTTGTACCAAGTTTGCAAGTGTTTTGGCATGGTTTTATTAAATTTGTACCAAGTTTGCAATTGTTTTGACATGGTCTTAGGAAGTTTGTTCCAAGTTTGCAAGTGTTTGGCATGGTCTCATTTAATTTGTACCAAGTTTGCAAGTGTTTTGGCATGGTCTAAGGAAGTTTGTACCAAGTTTGCAAGTGTTTTGGCTTGGTCTTATTAAATATGTACCAAGTTTGCAAGTGTTTTGGCATGGTCTTATTAAATTTTTTTCAAGTTTGCAAGTGTATTGGCATGGTCTTATTAAATTTGTACCAAGTTTGCAAGTGTTTTGGCATGGTCTTAGGAAGTTTGTTCCAAGTTTGCAAGTGTTTGGCATGGTCTTATTAAATTTGTACCAAGTTTGCAAGTGTTTTGGCATGGTCTTATTAAATTTGTACCAAGTTTGCAAGTGTTTTGGCATGGTCTTAGGAAGTTTGTTCCAAGTTTGCAAGTGTTTGGCATGGTCTTATTAAATTTGTACCAAGTTTGCAAGTGTTTTGGCATGGTCTTAATAAATTTGTACCAAGTTTGCAAGTGTTTTGGCATGGTCTTATTAAATTTGTTCCAAGTTTGCAAGTGTTTTGGCATGGTCTTATTTAATTTGTAGCAAGTTTGCAAGTGTTTTGGCATGGTCTTAGGAAGTTTGTTCCAAGTTTGCAAGTGTTTGGACATGGTCTTATTAAATTTGTACCAAGTTTGCAAGTGTTTTGGCATGGTCTTATTAAATTTGTTCTAAGTTTGCAAGTGTTTTGGCATGGTCTTATTAAATTTGTACCAAGTTTGCAAGTGTTTTGGCATGGTCTTATTAAATTTGTCCCAAGTTTGCAAGTGCTTTGGCATGGTCTTATTAAATTTGTACCAAGTTTGCAAGTGTTTTGGCATGGTCTTATTAAATTTGTACCAAGTTTGCAAGTGTTTTGGAATGGTCTCATTAAATTTGTACCAAGTTTGCAAGTGTTTTGGCATGGTCTTATTAAATTTGTACCAAGTTTATAAGTGTTTTGGCATGGTCTTATTAAATTTGTACCAAGTTTGCAAGTGTTTTGGCATGGTCTTATTAAATTTGTACCAAGTTTGCAGGTGTTTTGGCATGGTCTTTGGAAGTTTGTTCCAAGTTTGCAAGTGTTTTGGCATGGTCTTATTAAATTTGTACCAAGTTTGCAGGTGTTTTGGCATGGTCTTAGGAAGTTTTTTCCAAGTTTGCAAGTGTTTTGGCATTGTCTTAAGAAGTTTGTTTCAAGTTTGCAAGTGTTTTGGCATGGTCTTATTAAAATTGTACCAAGTTTGCAAGTGTTTGGCATGGTCTTATTAAATTTGTACCAAGTTAGCAAGTGTTTTGGCATGGTTTTAGGAAGTTTGTTCCAAGTTTGCAAGTGTTTGGCATGGTCTTATTAAATTTGTACCAAGTTTGCAAGTGTTTTGAAATGGTCTTATTAAATTTGTACCAAGTTTGCAGGTGTTTTGGCATGGTCTTAGGAAGTTTGTACCAAGTTTGCAAGTGTTTTGGCATGGTCTTATTAAATTTGTACCAAGTTTGCAAGTGTTTTGGCATGGTCTTATTAAATTTGTACCAAGTTTGCAAGTGTTTTGGCATGGTCTTATTAAATTTGTACCAAGTTTGCAAGTGTTTTGGCATGGTCTTAGGAAGTTTGTTCCAAGTTTGCAAGTGTTTTGGCATGGTCTTATTAAATTTGTACCAAGTTTGCAAGTGTTTTGGCATGGTCTTAATAAATTTGTACCAAGTTTGCAGGTGTTTTGGCATGGTCTTAGGAAGTTTGTTCCAAGTTTGCAAGTGTTTTGGCATGGTCTTAGTAAGTTTGTTCCAAGTTTGCAAGTGTTTTGGCATGGTCTTATTAAATTTGTACCAAGTTTGCAAGTGTTTTGGCATGGTCTTAATAAATTTGTACCAAGTTTGCAGGTGTTTTGGCATGGTCTTAGGAAGTTTGTTCCAAGTTTGCAAGTGTTTTGGCATGGTCTTAGTAAGTTTGTTCCAAGTTTGCAAGTGTTTTGGTATGGTCTTATTAAATTTGTACCAAATTTGCAAGTGTTTTGGCATGGTCTTATTAAATATGTACCAAGTTTGCAAGTGTTTTGGCATGGTCTTATTAATTTTGTACCAAGTTTGCAAGTGTATTGGCATGGTCTTAGGAAGTTTGTTCCAAGTTTGCAAGTGTTTTGGCATGGTCTTATTAAATTTGTACCAAGTTTGCAAGTGTTTTGGCATGGTCTTATTAAATTTGTACCAAGTTTGCAAGTGTTTTGGTATGGTCTTATTAAATTTGTACCAAGTTTGCAAGTGTTTTGGAATGGTCTCATTAAATTTGTACCAAGTTTGCAAGTGTTTTGGCATGGTCTTATTAAATTTGTACCAAGTTTGCAAGTGTTTTGGCATGGTCTTAGGAAGTTTGTTCCAAGTTTGCAAGTGTTTTGGCATGGTCTTATTAAATTTGTACCAAGTTTGCAAGTGTTTTGGCATGGTCTTAATAAATTTGTACCAAGTTTGCAGGTGTTTTGGCATGGTCTTAGGAAGTTTGTTCCAAGTTTGCAAGTGTTTTGGCATGGTCTTAGTAAGTTTGTTCCAAGTTTGCAAGTGTTTTGGCATGGTCTTATTAAATTTGTACCAAGTTTGCAAGTGTTTTGGCATGGTCTTAATAAATTTGTACCAAGTTTGCAGGTGTTTTGGCATGGTCTTAGGAAGTTTGTTCCAAGTTTGCAAGTGTTTTGGCATGGTCTTAGTAAGTTTGTTCCAAGTTTGCAAGTGTTTTGGCATGGTCTTATTAAATATGTACCAAGTTTGCAAGTGTTTTGGCATGGTCTTATTAATTTTGTACCAAGTTTGCAAGTGTATTGGCATGGTCTTAGGAAGTTTGTTCCAAGTTTGCAAGTGTTTGGATATGGTCTTATTAAATTTGTACCAAGTTTGCAAGTGTTTTGGCATGGTCTTAGTAAGTTTGTTCCAAGTTTGCAAGTGTATTGGCATGGTCTTATTAAATTTGTACCAAGTTTGCAAGTGTTTTGGCATGGTCTTATTAAATATGTACCAAGTTTGCAAGTGTTTTGGCATGGTCTTATTAATTTTGTACCAAGTTTGCAAGTGTATTGGCATGGTCTTAGGAAGTTTGTTCCAAGTTTGCAAGTGTTTTGGCATGGTCTTATTAAATTTGTACCAAGTTTGCAAGTGTTTTGGCATGGTCTTATTAAATTTGTACCAAGTTTGCAAGTGTTTTGGTATGGTCTTATTAAATTTGTACCAAGTTTGCAAGTGTTTTGGAATGGTCTCATTAAATTTGTACCAAGTTTGCAAGTGTTTTGGCATGGTCTTATTAAATTTGTACCAAGTTTATAAGTGTTTTGGCATGGTCTTATTAAATTTGTACCAAGTTTGCAAGTGTTTTGGCATGGTCTTATTAAATTTGTACCAAGTTTGCAGGTGCTTTGGCATGGTCTTAGGAAGTTTGTACCAAGTTTGCAAGTGTTTGGCATGGTCTTTTTAAATTTGTACCAAGTTTGCAAGTGTTTTGGCATGGTCTTAGGAAGTTTGTTCCAAGTTTGCAAGTGTTTGGACATGGTCTTATTAAATTTGTACCAAGTTTGCAAGTGTTTTGGCATGGTCTTAGTAAGTTTGTTCCAAGTTTGCAAGTGTTTTGGCATGGTCTTATTAAATTTGTACCAAGTTTGCAAGTGTTTTGGCATGGTCTTAATAAATTTGTACCAAGTTTGCAGGTGTTTTGGCATGGTCTTAGGAAGTTTGTTCCAAGTTTGCAAGTGTTTTGGCATGGTCTTAGTAAGTTTGTTCCAAGTTTGCAAGTGTTTTGGTATGGTCTTATTAAATTTGTACCAAGTTTGCAAGTGTTTTGGCATGGTCTTATAAAATATGTACCAAGTTTGCAAGTGTTTTGGCATGGTCTTATTAATTTTGTACCAAGTTTGCAAGTGTATTGGCATGGTCTTAGGAAGTTTGTTCCAAGTTTGCAAGTGTTTTGGCATGGTCTTATTAAATTTGTACCAAGTTTGCAAGTGTTTTGGCATGGTCGTATTAAATTTGTACCAAGTTTGCAAGTGTTTTGGTATGGTCTTATTAAATTTGTACCAAGTTTGCAAGTGTTTTGGAATGGTCTCATTAAATTTGTACCAAGTTTGCAAGTGTTTTGGCATGGTCTTATTAAATTTGTACCAAGTTTGCAAGTGTTTTGGCATGGTCTTAGGAAGTTTGTTCCAAGTTTGCAAGTGTTTTGGCATGGTCTTATTAAATTTGTACCAAGTTTGCAAGTGTTTTGGCATGGTCTTAATAAATTTGTACCAAGTTTGCAGGTGTTTTGGCATGGTCTTAGGAAGTTTGTTCCAAGTTTGCAAGTGTTTTGGCATGGTCTTAGTAAGTTTGTACCAAGTTTGCAAGTGTTTTGGCATGGTCTAAGGAAGTTTGTTCCAAGTTTGCAAGTGTTTTGGCTTGGTCTTATTAAATATGTACCAAGTTTGCAAGTGTTTTGGCATGGTCTTATTAAAATTTTTTCAAGTTTGCAAGTGTATTGGCATGGTCTTATTAAATTTGTATCAAGTTTGCAAGTGTTTTGGCATGGTCTTAGGAAGTTTGTTCCAAGTTTGCAAGTGTTTGGCATGGTCTTATTAAATTTGTACCAAGTTTGCAAGTGTTTTGGCATGGTCTTATTAAATTTGTACCAAGTTTATAAGTGTTTTGGCATGGTCTTATTAAATTTGTACCAAGTTTGCAAGTGTATTGGCATGGTCTTATTAAATTTGTACCAAGTTTGCAGGTGTTTTGGCATGGTCTTTGGAAGTTTGTTCCAAGTTTGCAAGTGTTTTGGCATGGTCTTATTAAATTTGTACCAAGTTTGCAGGTGTTTTGGCATGGTCTTAGGAAGTTTTTTCCAAGTTTGCAAGTGTTTTGGCATTGTCTTAAGAAGTTTGTTCCAAGTTTGCAAGTGTTTGGCATGGTCTTATTAAATTTGTACCAAGTTTGCAAGTGTTTTGAAATGGTCTTATTAAATTTGTACCAAGTTTGCAGGTGTTTTGGCATGGTCTTAGGAAGTTTGTTCCAAGTTTGCAAGTGTTTGGCATGGTCTTATTAAATTTGTACCAAGTTTGCAAGTGTTTGGCATGGTCTTATTAAATTTGTACCAAGTTTGCAAGTGTTTGGCATGGTCTTATTAAATTTGTACCAAGTTAGCAAGTGTTTTGGCATGGTTTTAGGAAGTTTGTTCCAAGTTTGCAAGTGTTTGGCATGGTCTTATTAAATTTGTACCAAGTTTGCAAGTGTTTTGAAATGGTCTTATTAAATTTGTACCAAGTTTGCAGGTGTTTTGGCATGGTCTTAGGAAGTTTGTACCAAGTTTGCAAGTGTTTTGGCATGGTCTTATTAAATTTGTACCAAGTTTGCAAGTGTTTTGGCATGGTCTTATTAAATTTGTACCAAGTTTGCAAGTGTTTTGGCATTGTCTCATTAAATTTTTACCAAGTTTATAAGTGTTTTGGCATGGTCTTCTTAAATTTGTTCCAAGTTTGCAAGTGTTTTGGCATGGTCTTATTTAATTTGTACCAAGTTTGCAAGTGTTTTGGCATGGTCTTAGGAAGTTTGTTCCAAGTTTGCAAGTGTTTGGACATGGTCTTATTAAATTTGTACCAAGTTTGCAAGTGTTTTGGCATGGTCTTATTAAATTTGTTCTAAGTTTGCAAGTGTTTTGGCATGGTCTTATTAAATTTGTACCAAGTTTGCAAGTGTTTTGGCATGGTCTTATTCAATTTGTCCCAAGTTTGCAAGTGCTTTGGCATGGTCTTATTAAATTTGTACCAAGTTTGCAAGTGTTTTGGCATGGTCTTATTAAATTTGTACCAAGTTTGCAAGTGTTTTGGAATGGTCTCATTAAATTTGTACCAAGTTTGCAAGTGTTTTGGCATGGTCTTATTAAATTTGTACCAAGTTTGCAAGTGTTTTGGCATGGTTTTATTAAATTTGTACCAAGTTTGCAATTGTTTTGGCATGGTCTTAGGAAGTTTGTTCCAAGTTTGCAAGTGTTTGGCATGGTCTCATTTAATTTGTACCAAGTTTGCAAGTGTTTTGGCATGGTCTAAGGAAGTTTGTACCAAGTTTGCAAGTGTTTTGGCTTGGTCTTATTAATTATGTACCAAGTTTGCAAGTGTTTTGGCATGGTCTTATTAAATTTTTTTCAAGTTTGCAAGTGTATTGGCATGGTCTTATTAAATTTGTACCAAGTTTGCAAGTGTTTTGGCATGGTCTTAGGAAGTTTGTTCCAAGTTTGCAAGTGTTTGGCATGGTCTTATTAAATTTGTACCAAGTTTGCAAGTGTTTTGGCATGGTCTTATTAAATTTGTACCAAGTTTGCAAGTGTTTTGGCATGGTCTTAGGAAGTTTGTTCCAAGTTTGCAAGTGTTTGGCATGGTCTTATTAAATTTGTACCAAGTTTGCAAGTGTTTTGGCATGGTCTTAATAAATTTGTACCAAGTTTGCAAGTGTTTGGCATGGTCTTATTAAATTTGTTCCAAGTTTGCAAGTGTTTTGGCATGGTCTTATTTAAATTGTAGCAAGTTTGCAAGTGTTTTGGCATGGTCTTATTAAATTTGTACCAAGTTTGCAAGTGTTTTGGCATGGTCTTAGGAAGTTTGTTCCAAGTTTGCAAGTGTTTTGGCATGGTCTTATTAAATTTGTACCAAGTTTGCAAGTGTTTGGCATGGTCTTATTAAATTTGTACCAAGTTTGCAAGTGTTTTGGCATGGTCTTAGGAAGTTTGTTCCAAGTTTGCAAGTGTTTGGCATGGTCTTATTAAATTTGTACCAAGTTTGCAAGTGTTTTGGCATGGTCTTAATAAATTTGTACCAAGTTTGCAAGTGTTTTGGCATGGTCTTATTAAATTTGTTCCAAGTTTGCAAGTGTTTGGCATGGTCTTATTAAATTTGTACCAAGTTTGCAAGTGTTTTGGCATGGTCTTATTAAATTTGTACCAAGTTTGCAAGTGTTTTGGCATGGTCTTAGGAAGTTTGTTCCAAGTTTGCAAGTGTTTTGGCATGGTCTTATTAAATTTGTACCAAGTTTGCAAGTGTTTGGCATGGTCTTATTAAATTTGTACCAAGTTAGCAAGTGTTTTGGCATGGTTTTAGGAAGTTTGTTCCAAGTTTGCAAGTGTTTGGCATGGTCTTATTAAATTTGTACCAAGTTTGCAAGTGTTTTGAAATGGTCTTATTAAATTTGTACCAAGTTTGCAGGTGTTTTGGCATGGTCTTAGGAAGTTTGTACCAAGTTTGCAAGTGTTTTGGCATGGTCTTATTAAATTTGTACCAAGTTTGCAAGTGTTTTGGCATGGTCTTATTAAATTTGTACCAAGTTTGCAAGTGTTTTGGCATTGTCTCATTAAATTTTTACCAAGTTTATAAGTGTTTTGGCATGGTCTTCTTAAATTTGTTCCAAGTTTGCAAGTGTTTTGGCATGGTCTTATTTAATTTGTACCAAGTTTGCAAGTGTTTTGGCATGGTCTTAGGAAGTTTGTTCCAAGTTTGCAAGTGTTTGGACATGGTCTTATTAAATTTGTACCAAGTTTGCAAGTGTTTTGGCATGGTCTTATTAAATTTGTTCTAAGTTTGCAAGTGTTTTGGCATGGTCTTATTAAATTTGTACCAAGTTTGCAAGTGTTTTGGCATGGTCTTATTCAATTTGTCCCAAGTTTGCAAGTGCTTTGGCATGGTCTTATTAAATTTGTACCAAGTTTGCAAGTGTTTTGGCATGGTCTTATTAAATTTGTACCCAGTTTGCAAGTGTTTTGGAATGGTCTCATTAAATTTGTACCAAGTTTGCAAGTGTTTTGGCATGGTCTTATTAAATTTGTACCAAGTTTGCAAGTGTTTTGGCATGGTTTTATTAAATTTGTACCAAGTTTGCAATTGTTTTGACATGGTCTTAGGAAGTTTGTTCCAAGTTTGCAAGTGTTTGGCATGGTCTCATTTAATTTGTACCAAGTTTGCAAGTGTTTTGGCATGGTCTAAGGAAGTTTGTACCAAGTTTGCAAGTGTTTTGGCTTGGTCTTATTAATTATGTACCAAGTTTGCAAGTGTTTTGGCATGGTCTTATTAAATTTTTTTCAAGTTTGCAAGTGTATTGGCATGGTCTTATTAAATTTGTACCAAGTTTGCAAGTGTTTTGGCATGGTCTTAGGAAGTTTGTTCCAAGTTTGCAAGTGTTTGGCATGGTCTTATTAAATTTGTACCAAGTTTGCAAGTGTTTTGGCATGGTCTTATTAAATTTGTACCAAGTTTGCAAGTGTTTTGGCATGGTCTTAGGAAGTTTGTTCCAAGTTTGCAAGTGTTTGGCATGGTCTTATTAAATTTGTACCAAGTTTGCAAGTGTTTTGGCATGGTCTTAATAAATTTGTACCAAGTTTGCAAGTGTTTTGGCATGGTCTTATTAAATTTGTTCCAAGTTTGCAAGTGTTTTGGCATGGTCTTATTTAATTTGTAGCAAGTTTGCAAGTGTTTTGGCATGGTCTTAGGAAGTTTGTTCCAAGTTTGCAAGTGTTTGGACATGGTCTTATTAAATTTGTACCAAGTTTGCAAGTGTTTTGGCATGGTCTTATTAAATTTGTTCTAAGTTTGCAAGTGTTTTGGCATGGTCTTATTAAATTTGTACCAAGTTTGCAAGTGTTTTGGCATGGTCTTATTAAATTTGTCCCAAGTTTGCAAGTGCTTTGGCATGGTCTTATTAAATTTGTACCAAGTTTGCAAGTGTTTTGGCATGGTCTTATTAAATTTGTACCAAGTTTGCAAGTGTTTTGGCATGGTCTAAGGAAGTTTGTACCAAGTTTGCAAGTGTTTTGGCTTGGTCTTATTAATTATGTACCAAGTTTGCAAGTGTTTTGGCATGGTCTTATTAAATTTTTTTCAAGTTTGCAAGTGTATTGGCATGGTCTTATTAAATTTGTACCAAGTTTGCAAGTGTTTTGGCATGGTCTTAGGAAGTTTGTTCCAAGTTTGCAAGTGTTTGGCATGGTCTTATTAAATTTGTACCAAGTTTGCAAGTGTTTTGGCATGGTCTTATTAAATTTGTACCAAGTTTGCAAGTGTTTTGGCATGGTCTTAGGAAGTTTGTTCCAAGTTTGCAAGTGTTTGGCATGGTCTTATTAAATTTGTACCAAGTTTGCAAGTGTTTTGGCATGGTCTTATTAAATTTGTACCAAGTTTGCAAGTGTTTTGGCATGGTCTTAGGAAGTTTGTTCCAAGTTTGCAAGTGTTTGGCATGGTCTTATTAAATTTGTACCAAGTTTGCAAGTGTTTTGGCATGGTCTTAATAAATTTGTACCAAGTTTGCAAGTGTTTTGGCATGGTCTTATTAAATTTGTTCCAAGTTTGCAAGTGTTTTGGCATGGTCTTATTTAATTTGTAGCAAGTTTGCAAGTGTTTTGGCATGGTCTTAGGAAGTTTGTTCCAAGTTAGCAAGTGTTTGGACATGGTCTTATTAAATTTGTACCAAGTTTGCAAGTGTTTTGGCATGGTCTTATTAAATTTGTTCTAAGTTTGCAAGTGTTTTGGCATGGTCTTATTAAATTTGTACCAAGTTTGCAAGTGCTTTGGCATGGTCTTATTAAATTTGTACCAAGTTTGCAAGTGTTTGGACATGGTCTTATTAAATTTGTCCCAAGTTTGCAAGTGTTTTGGCATGGTCTTATTAAATTTGTGCCAAGTTTGCAAGTGTTTTGGCATGTTCTTAGGAAGTTTGTTCGAAGTTTGCAAGTGTTTGGCATGGTCTTTTTAAATTTGTACCAAGTTTGCAAGTGTTTTGGCATGGTCTTAGGATGTTTGTTCCAAGTTTGCAAGTGTTTGGCATGGTCGTATTAAATTTGTACCAAGTTTGCAAGTGTTTTGGCATGGTCTTAGGAAGTTTGTTCCAAGTTTGCAAGTGTTTTGGCATGGTCTTATTAAATTTGTACCAAGTTTATAAGTGTTTTGGCATGGTCTTATTAAATTTGTACCAAGTTTGCAAGTGTTTTGGCATGGTCTTATTAAATTTGTACCAAGTTTGCAGGTGTTTTGGCATGGTCTTTGGAAGTTTGTTCCAAGTTTGCAAGTGTTTTGGCATGGTCTTATTAAATTTGTACCAAGTTTGCAGGTGTTTTGGCATGGTCTTAGGAAGTTTTTTCCAAGTTTGCAAGTGTTTTGGCATTGTCTTAAGAAGTTTGTTCCAAGTTTGCAAGTGTTTTGGCATGGTCTTATTAAAATTGTACCAAGTTTGCAAGTGTTTGGCATGGTCTTATTAAATTTGTACCAAGTTAGCAAGTGTTTTGGCATGGTTTTAGGAAGTTTGTTCCAAGTTTGCAAGTGTTTGGCATGGTCTTATTAAATTTGTACCAAGTTTGCAAGTGTTTTGAAATGGTCTTATTAAATTTGTACCAAGTTTGCAGGTGTTTTGGCTTGGTCTTATTAAATTTGAACCAAGTTTGCAAGTGTTTTGGCATGGTCTTAGGAAGTTTGTTCCAAGTTTGCAAGTGTTTTGGCATGGTCTTATTAAATTTGTACCAAGTTTGCAAGTGTTTTGGCATGGTCTTATTAAATTTGTACCAAGTTTGCAAGTGTTTTGGCATGGTCTTATTAAATTTGTACCAAGTTTGCAAGTGTTTTGGCATGGTCTTAGGAAGTTTGTTCCAAGTTTGCAAGTGTTTTGGCATGGTCTTATTAAATTTGTACCAAGTTTGCAAGTGTTTTGGCATGGTCTTAATAAATTTGTACCAAGTTTGCAGGTGTTTTGGCATGGTCTTAGGAAGTTTGTTCCAAGTTTGCAAGTGTTTTGGCATGGTCTTAGTAAGTTTGTTCCAAGTTTGCAAGTGTTTTGGCATGGTCTTATTAAATTTTTACCAAGTTTGCAAGTGTTTTGGCATGGTCTTAATAAATTTGTACCAAGTTTGCAGGTGTTTTGGCATGGTCTTAGGAAGTTTGTTCCAAGTTTGCAAGTGTTTTGGCATGGTCTTAGTAAGTTTGTTCCAAGTTTGCAAGTGTTTTGGTATGGTCTTATTAAATTTGTACCAAGTTTGCAAGTGTTTTGGCATGGTCTTATTAAATATGTACCAAGTTTGCAAGTGTTTTGGCATGGTCTTATTAATTTTGTACCAAGTTTGCAAGTGTATTGGCATGGTCTTAGGAAGTTTGTTCCAAGTTTGCAAGTGTTTTGGCATGGTCTTATTAAATTTGTACCAAGTTTGCAAGTGTTTTGGCATGGTCTTATTAAATTTGTACCAAGTTTGCAAGTGTTTTGGTATGGTCTTATTAAATTTGTACCAAGTTTGCAAGTGTTTTGGAATGGTCTCATTAAATTTGTACCAAGTTTGCAAGTGTTTTGGCATGGTCTTATTAAATTTGTACCAAGTTTGCAAGTGTTTTGGCATGGTCTTAGGAAGTTTGTTCCAAGTTTGCAAGTGTTTTGGCATGGTCTTATTAAATTTGTACCAAGTTTGCAAGTGTTTTGGCATGGTCTTAATAAATTTGTACCAAGTTTGCAGGTGTTTTGGCATGGTCTTAGGAAGTTTGTTCCAAGTTTGCAAGTGTTTTGGCATGGTCTTAGTAAGTTTGTTCCAAGTTTGCAAGTGTTTTGGCATGGTCTTATTAAATTTGTACCAAGTTTGCAAGTGTTTTGGCATGGTCTTAATAAATTTGTACCAAGTTTGCAGGTGTTTTGGCATGGTCTTAGGAAGTTTGTTCCAAGTTTGCAAGTGTTTTGGCATGGTCTTAGTAAGTTTGTTCCAAGTTTGCAAGTGTTTTGGTATGGTCTTATTAAATTTGTACCAAGTTTGCAAGTGTTTTGGCATGGTCTTATTAAATATGTACCAAGTTTGCAAGTGTTTTGGCATGGTCTTATTAATTTTGTACCAAGTTTGCAAGTGTATTGGCATGGTCTTAGGAAGTTTGTTCCAAGTTTGCAAGTGTTTTGGCATGGTCTTATTAAATTTGTACCAAGTTTGCAAGTGTTTTGGCATGGTCTTATTAAATTTGTACCAAGTTTGCAAGTGTTTTGGTATGGTCTTATTAAATTTGTACCAAGTTTGCAAGTGTTTTGGAATGGTCTCATTAAATTTGTACCAAGTTTGCAAGTGTTTTGGCATGGTCTTATTAAATTTGTACCAAGTTTATAAGTGTTTTGGCATGGTCTTATTAAATTTGTACCAAGTTTGCAAGTGTTTTGGCATGGTCTTATTAAATTTGTACCAAGTTTGCAGGTGCTTTGGCATGGTCTTAGGAAGTTTGTACCAAGTTTGCAAGTGTTTGGCATGGTCTTTTTAAATTTGTACCAAGTTTGCAAGTGTTTTGGCATGGTCTTAGGAAGTTTGTTCCAAGTTTGCAAGTGTTTGGACATGGTCTTATTAAATTTGTACCAAGTTTGCAAGTGTTTTGGCATGGTCTTATTAAATTTGTTCTAAGTTTGCAAGTGTTTTGGCATGGTCTTATTAAATTTGTACCAAGTTTGCAAGTGTTTTGGCATGGTCTAAGGAAGTTTGTTCCAAGTTTGCAAGTGTTTTGGCTTGGTCTTATTAAATATGTACCAAGTTTGCAAGTGTTTTGGCATGGTCTTATTAAATTTTTTTCAAGTTTGCAAGTGTATTGGCATGGTCTTATTAAATTTGTACCAAGTTTGCAAGTGTTTTGGCATGGTCTTAGGAAGTTTGTTCCAATTTTGCAAGTGTTTGGCATGGTCTTATTAAATTTGTACCAAGTTTGCAAGTGTTTTGGCATGGTCTTATTAAATTTGTACCAAGTTTGCAAGTGTTTTGGCATGGTCTTAGGAAGTTTGTTCCAAGTTTGCAAGTGTTTTGGCATGGTCTTATTAAATTTGTACCAAGTTTGCAAGTGTTTTGGCATGGTCTTAATAAATTTGTACCAAGTTTGCAGGTGTTTTGGCATGGTCTTAGGAAGTTTGTTCCAAGTTTGCAAGTGTTTTGGCATGGTCTTAGTATGTTTGTTCCAAGTTTGCAAGTGTTTTGGCATGGTCTTATTAAATTTGTACCAAGTTTGCAAGTGTTTTGGCATGGTCTCATTAAATTTGTACCAAGTTTGCAAGTGTTTTGGCATGGTCTTAATAAATTTGTACCAAGTTTGCAAGAGTTTTGAAATGGTCTTATTAAATTTGTACCAAGTTTGCAGGTGTTTTGGCATGGTCTTAGGAAGTTTGTTCCAAGTTTGCAAGTGTTTTGGCATGGTCTTATTAAATTTGTACCAAGTTTGCAAGTGTTTTGGCATGGTCTTATTAAATTTTTAACAAGTTTGCAAGTGTATTGGCATGGTCTTATTAAATTTGTACCAAGTTTGCAAGTGTTTTGGCATGGTCTTATTAAATTTGTTCCAAGTTTGCAAGTGTTTTGGCTTGGTCTTATTTAATTTGTACCAAGTTTGCAAGTGTTTTGGCATGGTCTTAGGAAGTTTGTTCCAAGTTTGCAAGTTTTTGGACATGATCTTATTAAATTTGTACCAAGTTTGCAAGTGTTTTGGCATGGTCTTATTAAATGTGTTCTAAGTTTGCAAGTGTTTTGGCATGGTCTTATTAAATTTGTACCAAGTTTGCAAGTGTTTTGGCATGGTCTTATTAAATTTGTCTCAAGTTTGCAAGTGCTGTGGCATGGTCTTATTAAATTTGTACCAAGTTTGCAAGTGTTTTGGCATGGTCTTAGGAAGTTTGTTCCAAGTTTGCAAGTGTTTGGCATGGTCTTATTAAATTTGTACCAAGTTTGCAAGTGTTTTGACATGGTCTTATTAAATTTGTACCAAGTTTGCAAGTGTTTTGGCATGGTCTTATTAAATTTGTTCCAAGTTTGCAAGTGTTTTGGCATGGTCTTATTTAATTTGTACCAAGTTTGCAAGTGTTTTGGCATGGTCTTAGGAAGTTTGTTCCAAGTTTGCAAGTGTTTGGACATGGTCTTATTAAATTTGTACCAAGTTTGCAAGTGTTTTGGCATGGTCTTATTAAATTTGTTCTAAGTTTGCAAGTGTTTTGGCATGGTCTTATTAAATTTGTACCAAGTTTGCAAGTGTTTTGGCATGGTCTTATTAAATTTGTCCCAAGTTTGCAAGTGCTTTGGCATGGTCTTATTAAATTTGTACCAAGTTTGCAAGTGTTTTGGCATGGTCTTATTAAATTTGTACCAAGTTTGCAAGTGTTTTGGAATGGTCTCATTAAATTTGTTCCAAGTTTGCAAGTGTTTTGGCATGGTCTTATTAAATTTGTACCAAGTTTATAAGTGTTTTGGCATGGTCTTATTAAATTTGTACCAAGTTTGCAAGTGTTTTGGCATGGTCTTATTAAATTTTTTTCAAGTTTGCAAGTGTATTGGCATGGTCTTATTAAATTTGTACCAAGTTTGCAAGTGTTTTGGCATGGTCTTATTAAATTTGTACCAAGTTTGCAAGTGTTTTGGCATGGTCTTAGGAAGTTTGTTCCAAGTTTGCAAGTGTTTGGCATGGTCTTATTAAATTTGTACCAAGTTTGCAAGTGTTTTGGCATGGTCTCATTAAATTTGTACCAAGTTTGCAAGTGTTTTGGCATGGTCTTATTAAATTTGTACCAAGTTTGCAGGTGTTTTGGCATGGTCTTAGGAAGTTTGTTCCAAGTTTGCAAGTGTTTTGGCATGGTCTTAGTAAGTTTGTTCCAAGTTTGCAAGTGTTTGGCATGGTCTTATTAAATTTGTACCAAGTTTGCAAGTGTTTGGCATGGTCTTATTAAATTTGTACCAAGTTTGCAAGTGTTTTGGCATGGTCTTATTAAATTTGTACCAAGTTTGCAAGTGTTTTGAAATGGTCTTATTAAATTTGTACGAAGTTTGCAGGTGTTTTGGCATGGTCTTAGGAAGTTTGTTCCAAGTTTGCAAGTGTTTTGGCATGGTCTTATTAAATTTGTACCAAGTTTGCAAGTGTTTTGGCAAGGTCTTATTAAATTTTTAACAAGTTTGCAAGTGTATTGGCATGGTCTTATTAAATTTGTACCAAGTTTGCAAGTGTTTTGGCATGGTCTTATTAAATTTGTTCCAAGTTTGCAAGTGTTTTGGCATGGTCTTATTTAATTTGTACCAAGTTTGCAAGTGTTTTGGCATGGTCTTAGGAAGTTTGTTCCAAGTTTGCAAGTGTTTGGACATGGTCTTATTAAATTTGTACCAAGTTTGCAAGTGTTTTGGCATGGTCTTATTAAATTTGTTCTAAGTTTGCAAGTGTTTTGGCATGGTCTTATTAAATTTGTACCAAGTTTGCAAGTGTTTTGGCATGGTCTTATTAAATTTGTCCCAAGTTTGCAAGTGCTGTGGCATGGTCTTATTAAATTTGTACCAAGTTTGCAAGTGTTTTGGCATGGTCTTAGGAAGTTTGTTCCAAGTTTGCAAGTGTTTGGCATGGTCTTATTAAATTTGTACCAAGTTTGCAAGTGTTTTGACATGGTCTTATTAAATTTGTACCAAGTTTGCAAGTGTTTTGGCATGGTCTTATTAAATTTGTTCCAAGTTTGCAAGTGTTTTGGCATGGTCTTATTTAATTTGTACCAAGTTTGCAAGTGTTTTGGCATGGTCTTAGGAAGTTTGTTCCAAGTTTGCAAGTGTTTTGGCATGGTTTTATTAAATTTGTACCAAGTTTGCAAGTGTTTTGGCATGGTCTTATTAAATTTGTTCCAAGTTTGCAAGTGTTTTGGCATGGTCTTATTAAATTTGTACCAAGTTTGCAAGTCTTTTGGCATGGTCTTATTAAATTTGTACCAAGTTTGCAAGTGTTTTGGCATGGTCTTATTAAATTTGTACCAAGTTTGCAAGTGTTTTGGCATGGTCTTAGGAAGTTTGTTCCAAGTTTGCAAGTGTTTGGCATGGTCTTATTAAATTTGTACCAAGTTTGCAAGTGTTTTGGCATGGTCTTATTAAATTTGTACCAAGTTTGTAAGTGATTTGGCATGGTCTTAGGAAGTTTGATCCAAGTTTGCAAGTGTTTGGCATGGTCTTATTAAATTTGTACCAAGTTTGCAAGTGTTTTGGCATGGTCTTATTAAATATGTACCAAGTTTGCAAGTGTTTTGGCATGGTCTTATTAAATTTGTACCAAGTTTGCAAGTGTTTTGGCATGGTCTTAGGAAGTTTGTTCCAAGTTTGCAAGTGTTTTGGCATGGTCTTATTAAAATTGTACCAAGTTTGCAAGTGTTTGGCATGGTCTTATTAAATTTGTACCAAGTTTGCAAGTGTTTTGGCATGGTTTTAGGAAGTTTGTTCCAAGTTTGCAAGTGTTTGGCATGGTCTTATTAAATTTGTACCAAGTTTGCAAGTGTTTGGCATGGTCTTATTAGATTTGTACCAAGTTTGCAAGTGTTATGGCATGGTCTTATTAAATTTGTACCAAGTTTGCAAGTCTTTTGGCATGGTCTTATTAAATTTGAACCAAGTTTGCAAGTGTTTTGGCATGGTCTTATTAAATTTGTTCCAAGTTTGCAAGTGTTTGGCATGGTCTTATTAAATTTGTTCCAAGTTTGCAAGTGTTTTGGCATGGTCTTATTAAATTTGTACCAAGTTTGCAAGTGTTTTGGCATGGTCTTAGGAAGTTTGTTCCAAGTTTGCAAGTGTTTTGGCATGGTCTAAGGAAGTTTGTTCCAAGTTTGCAAGTGATTGGCATGGTCTTATTAAATTTGTACCAAGTTTGCAAGTGTTTTGGCATGGTCTCATTAAATTTGTACCAAGTTTGCAAGTGTTTTGGCATGGTCTTATTAAATATGTACCAAGTTTGCAGGTGTTTTGGCATGGTCTTAGGAAGTTTGTTCCAAGTTTGCCAGTGTTTGGACATGGTCTTATTAAATTTGTACCAAGTTTGCAAGTGTTTTGGCATGGTCTTATTAAATTTGTTCTAAGTTTGCAAGTGTTTTGGCATGGTCTTATTAAATTTGTACCAAGTTTGCAAGTGTTTTGGCATGGTCTTATTAAATTTGTCCCAAGTTTGCAAGTGCTGTGGCATGGTCTTATTAAATTTGTACCAAGTTTGTAAGTGATTTGGCATGGTCTTAGGAAGTTTGTTCTAAGTTTGCAAGTGTTTGGCATGGTCTTATTAAATTTGTACCAAGTTTGCAAGTGATTTGGCATGGTCTTATTAAATTTGTACCAAGTTTGCAAGTGTTTTGGCATGGTCTCATTAAATTTGTTCCAAGTTTGCAAGTGTTTTGGCATGGTCTTATTTAATTTGTACCAAGTTTGCAAGTGTTTTGGCATGGTCTTAGGAAGTTTGTTCCAAGTTTGCAAGTGTTTGGACATGGTCTTAGTAAATTTGTACCAAGTTTGCAAGTGTTTTGGCATGGTCTTATTAAATTTGTTCTAAGTTTGCAAGTGTTTTGGCATGGTCTTATTAAATTTGTACCAAGTTTGCAAGTGTTTTGGCATGGTCTTATTAAATTTGTCCCAAGTTTGCAAGTGCCTTGGCATGGTCTTATTAAATTTGTACCAAGTTTGCAAGTGTTTTGGCATGGTCTTATTAAATTTGTACCAAGTTTGCAAGTGTTTTGGAATGGTCTCATTAAATTTGTACCAAGTTTGCAAGTGTTTTGGCATGGTCTTATTAAATTTGTACCAAGTTTGCAAGTGTTTTGGCACGGTTTTATTAAATTTGTACCAAGTTTACAAGTGTTTTGACATGGTCTTAGGAAGTTTGTTCCAAGCTTGCAAGAGTTTGGCATGGTCTCATTTAATTTGTACCAAGTTTGCAAGTGTTTTGGCATGGTCTTAGGAAGTTTGTTCCAAGTTTGCAAGTGTTTTGGCATGGTCTTAGTATGTTTGTTCCAAGTTTGCAAGTGTTTTGGCATGGTCTTATTAAATTTTTTTCAAGTTTGCAAGTGTATTGGCATGGTCTTATTAAATTTGTACCAAGTTTGAAAGTGTTTTGGCATGGTCTTATTAAATTTGTACCAAGTTTGCAAGTGTTTTGGCATGGTCTTATTAAATTTGTACCAAGTTTGCAAGTGTTTTGGCATGGTCTTATTAAATTTGTACCAAGTTTGCAAGTGTTTTGGCATGGTCTTAGGAAGTTTGTTCCAAGTTTGCAAGTGTTTTGACATGGTCTTAGGAAGTTTGTTCCAAGCTTGCAAGTGTTTAGCATGGTCTCATTTAATTTGTACCAAGTTTGCAAGTGTTTTGGCATGGTCTTAGGAAGTTTGTTCCAAGTTTGCAAGTGTTTTGGCATGGTCTTATTAAATATGTACCAAGTTTGCAAGTGTTTTGGCATGGTCTTATTAAATTTTTTTTCAAGTTTGCAAGCGTATTGGCATGGTCTTATTAAATTTGTACCAAGTTTGAAAGTGTTTTGGCATGGTCTTATTAAATTTGTACCAAGTTTACAAGTGTTTTGGCATGGTCTTATTAAATTTGTACCAAGTTTGCAAGTGTTTTGGCATGGTCTTATTAAATTTGTACCAAGTTTGCAAGTGTTTTGGCATGGTCTTAGGAAGTTTGTTCTAAGTTTGCAAGTGTTTGGCATGGTCTTATTAAATTTGTACCAAGTTTGCAAGTGTTTTGGCATGGTCTCATTTAATTTGTACCAAGTTTGCAAGTGTTTTGGCATGGTCTTAGGAAGCTTGTTCCAAGTTTGCAAGTGTTTTGGCATGGTCTTATTAAATATGTACCAAGTTTGCAAGTGTTTTGGCATGGTCTTATTAAATTTTTTTTCAAGTTTGCAAGCGTATTGGCATGGTCTTATTAAATTTGTACCAAGTTTGAAAGTGTTTTGGCATGGTCTTATTAAATTTGTACCAAGTTTGAAAGTGTTTTGGCATGGTCTTATTAAATTTGTACCAAGTTTACAAGTGTTTTGGCATGGTCTTATTAAATTTGTACCAAGTTTGCAAGTGTTTTGGCATGGTCTTATTAAATTTGTACCAAGTTTGCAAGTGTTTTGGAATGGTCTCATTTAATTTGTACCAAGTTTGCAAGTGTTTTGGCATGGTCTTAGGAAGTTTGTTCCAAGTTTGCAAGTGTTTTGGCATGGTCTTATTAAATATGTACCAAGTTTGCAAGTGTTTTGGCATGGTCTTATTAAATTTTTTTCAAGTTTGCAAGTGTATTGGCATGGTCTTATTAAATTTGTACCAAGTTTGAAAGTGTTTTGGCATGGTCTTATTAAATTTGTACCAAGTTTGCAAGTGTTTTGGCATGGTCTTATTAAATTTGTACCAAGTTTGCAAGTGTTTTGGCATGGTCTTATTAAATTTGTACCAAGTTTGCAAGTGTTTTGGCATGGTCTTAGGAAGTTTGTTCCAAGTTTGCAAGTGTTTTGACATGGTCTTAGGAAGTTTTTTCCAAGCTTGCAAGTGTTTAGCATGGTCTCATTTAATTTGTACCAAGTTTGCAAGTGTTTTGGCATGGTCTTAGGAAGTTTGTTCCAAGTTTGCAAGTGTTTTGGCATGGTCTTATTAAATATGTACCAAGTTTGCAAGTGTTTTGGCATGGTCTTATTAAATTTTTTTTCAAGTTTGCAAGCGTATTGGCATGGTCTAATTAAATTTGTACCAAGTTTGAAAGTGTTTTGGCATGGTCTTATTAAATTTGTACCAAGTTTACAAGTGTTTTGGCATGGTCTTATTAAATTTGTACCAAGTTTGCAAGTGTTTTGGCATGGTCTTATTAAATATGTACCAAGTTTGCAAGTGTTTTGGCATGGTCTTAGGAAGTTTGTTCTAAGTTTGCAAGTGTTTGGCATGGTCTTATTAAATTTGTACCAAGTTTGCAAGTGTTTTGGCATGGTCTTATTAAATTTGTACCAAGTTTGTAAGTGATTTGGCATGGTCTTAGGAAGTTTGTTCCAAGTTTGCAAGTGTTTGGCATGGTCTTATTAAATTTGTACCAAGTTTGCAAGAGATTTGGCATGGTCTTATTAAATTTGTACCAAGTTTGCAAGTGTTTTGGCATGGTCTCATTAAATTTGTACCAAGTTTGCAAGTGTTTTGGCATGGTCTTAGGAAGTTTGTTCCAAGTTTGCAAGTGTTTTGGCATGGTCTTATTAAATTTGTACCAAGTTTGCAGGTGTTTTGGCATGGTCCTAGGAAGTTTTTTCCAAGTTTGCAAGTGTTTTGGCATGGTCTTAGGAAGTTTGTTCCAAGTTTGCAAGTGTTTGGCATGGTCTTATTAAATTTGTACCAAGTTTGCAAGTGTTTTGGCATGGTCTTATTAAATTTGTACCAAGTTTGCAGGTGTTTTGGCATGGTCTTAGGAAGTTTGTTCCAAGTTTGCAAGTGTTTTGGCATGGTCTTAGTAAGTTTGTTCCAAGTTTGCAAGTGTTTGGCATGGTCTTAGAAAATTTGTACCAAGTTTGGAAGTGTTTTGGCATGGTCTTATTAAATTTGTACCAAGTTTGCAAGTGTATTGGCATGGTCTTATTAAATTTGTACCAAGTTTGCAAGTGTTTTGGCATCGTCTTATTAAATTTGTTCTAAGTTTGCAAGTGTTTTGGCATTGTCTAATTAAATTTGTACCAAGTTTGCAAGTGTTTTGGCATGGTCTTATTAAATTTGTCCCAAGTTTGCAAGTGCTGTGGCATGGTCTTATTAAATTTGTACCAAGTTTGCAAGTGTTTTGGCATGGTCTTAGGAAGTTTGTTCCAAGTTTGCAAGTGTTTGGCATGGTCTTATTAAATTTACCAAGTTTGCAAGTGTTTTGACATGGTCTTATTAAATTTGTACCAAGTTTGCAAGTGTTTTGGCATGGTCTTATTAAATTTGTTCCAAGTTTGCAAGTGTTTTGGCATGGTCTTATTTAATTTGTACCAAGTTTGCAAGTGTTTTGGCATGGTCTTAGGAAGTTTGTTCCAAGTTTGCAAGTGTTTGGACATGGTCTTATTAAATTTGTACCAAGTTTGCAAGTGTTTTGGCATGGTCTTATTAAATTTGTACCAAGTGTTTTGGCATGGTCTTATTAAATTTGTCCCAAGTTTGCAAGTGCTTTGGCATGGTCTTATTAAATTTGTACCAAGTTTGCAAGTGTTTTGGCATGGTCTTATTAAATTTGTACCAAGTTTGCAAGTGTTTTGGAATGGTCTCATTAAATTTGTACCAAGTTTGCAAGTGTTTTGGCATGGTCTTATTAAATTTGTACCAAGTTTATAAGTGTTTTGGCATGGTCTTATTAAATTTTTACCAAGTTTGCAAGTGTTTTGGCATGGTCTTATTAAATTTGTACCAAGTTTGCAGGTGTTTTGGCATGGTCTTTGGAAGTTTGTTCCAAGTTTGCAAGTGTTTTGGCATGGTCTTATTAAATTTGTACCAAGTTTGCAGGTGTTTTGGCATGGTCTTAGGAAGTTTTTTCCAAGTTTGCAAGTGTTTTGGCATTGTCTTAGGAAGTTTGTTCCAAGTTTGCAAGTGTTTTGGCATGGTCTTATTAAAATTGTACCAAGTTTGCAAGTGTTTGGCATGGTCTTATTAAATTTGTACCAAGTTAGCAAGTGTTTTGGCATGGTTTTAGGAAGTTTGTTCCAAGTTTGCAAGTGTTTTGAAATGGTCTTATTAAATTTGTACCAAGTTTGCAGGTGTTTTGGCATGGTCTTAGGAAGTTTGTACCAAGTTTGCAAGTGTTTTGGCATGGTCTTATTAAATTTGTACCAAGTTTGCAAGTGTTTTGGCATGGTCTTACTAAATTTGTACCAAATTTGCAAGTGTTTTGGCATTGTCTCATTAAATTTGTACCAAGTTTGCAAGTGTTTTGGCATGGTCTTATTAAATTTGTACCAAGTTTGCAAGTGTTTTGCCATGGTCTTATTAAATTTTTACCAAGTTTATAAGTGTTTTGGCATGGTCTTATTAAATATGTACCAAGTTTGCAAGTGTTTTGGCATGGTCTTATTAAATTTTTTTTCAAGTTTGCAAGTGTTTTGGCATGGTCTTATTAAATTTGTTCTAAGTTTGCAAGTGTTTTGGCATGGTCTTATTAAATTTGTACCAAGTTTGCAAGTGTTTTGGCATGGTCTTATTAAATTTGTCCCAAGTTTGCAAGTGCTGTGGCATGGTCTTATTAAATTTGTACCAATTTTGCAAGTGTTTTGGCATGGTCTTAGGAAGTTTGTTCCAAGTTTGCAAGTGTTTGGCATGGTCTTATTAAATTTGTACCAAGTTTGCAAGTGTTTTGGCATGGTCTTTTTAAATTTGTACCAAGTTTGCAAGTGTTTTAGCATGGTCTTATTAAATATGTACCAAGTTTGCAAGTGTTTTGGCATGGTCTTATTAAATTTTTTTTCAAGTTTGCAAGCGTATTGGCATGGTCTTATTAAATTTGTACCAAGTTTGAAAGTGTTTTGGCATGGTCTTATTAAATTTGTACCAAGTTTACAAGTGTTTTGGCATGGTCTTATTAAATTTGTACCAAGTTTGCAAGTGTTTTGGCATGGTCTTATTAAATTTGTACCAAGGTTGCAAGTGTTTTGGCATGGTCTCATTTAATTTGTACCAAGTTTGCAAGTGTTTTGGCATGGTCTTAGGAAGTTTGTTCCAAGTTTGCAAGTGTTTTGGCATGGTCTTATTAAATATGTACCAAGTTTGCAAGTGTTTTGGCATGGTCTTATTAAATTTTTTTCAAGTTTGCAAGTGTATTGGCATGGTCTTATTAAATTTGTACCAAGTTTGAAAGTGTTTTGGCATGGTCTTATTAAATTTGTACCAAGTTTGCAAGTGTTTTGGCATGGTCTTATTAAATTTGTACCAAGTTTGCAAGTGTTTTGGCATGGTCTTATTAAATTTTTTTTCAAGTTTGCAAGCGTATTGGCATGGTCTAATTAAATTTGTACCAAGTTTGAAAGTGTTTTGGCATGGTCTTATTAAATTTGTACCAAGTTTACAAGTGTTTTGGCATGGTCTTATTAAATTTGTACCAAGTTTGCAAGTGTTTTGGCATGGCCTTATTAAATTTGTACCAAGTTTGCAAGTGTTTTGGCATGGTCTTAGGAAGTTTGTTCTAAGTTTGCAAGTGTTTGGCATGGTCTTATTAAATTTGTACCAAGTTTGCAAGTGTTTTGGCATGGTCTTATTAAATTTGTACCAAGTTTGTAAGTGATTTGGCATGGTCTTAGGAAGTTTGTTCCAAGTTTGCAAGTGTTTGGCATGGTCTTATTAAATTTGTACCAAGTTTGCAAGTGATTTGGCATGGTCTTATTAAATTTGTACCAAGTTTGCAAGTGTTTTGGCATGGTCTCATTAAATTTGTACCAAGTTTGCAAGTGTTTTGGCATGGTCTTAGGAAGTTTGTTCCAAGTTTGCAAGTGTTTTGGCATGGTCTTATTAAAATTGTACCAAGTTTGCAAGTGTTTGGCATGGTCTTATTAAATTTGTACCAAGTTAGCAAGTGTTTTGGCATGGTTTTAGGAAGTTTGTTCCAAGTTTGCAAGTGTTTGGCATGGTCTTATTAAATTTGTACCAAGTTTGCAAGTGTTTGGCATGGTCTTATTAGATTTGTACCAAGTTTGCAAGTGTTTTGGCATGGTCTTAGGAAGTTTGTTCCAAGTTTGCAAGTGTTTGGCATGGTCTTATTAAATTTGTACCAAGTTTGCAAGTGTTTTGGCATGGTCTTATTAAATTTGTACCAAGTTTGTAAGTGATTTGGCATGGTCTTTGGAAGTTTGTTCCAAGTTTGCAAGTGTTTTGGCATGGTCTTATTAAATTTGTACCAAGTTTGCAGGTGTTTTGGCATGGTCCTAGGAAGTTTTTTCCAAGTTTGCAAGTGTTTTGGCATGGTCTTAGGAAGTTTGTTCCAAGTTTGCAAGTGTTTGGCATGGTCTTATTAAATTTGTATCAAGTTTGCAAGTGTTTTGGCACGGTCTTATTAAATTTGTACCAAGTTTGCAAGTGTTTTGGCATGGTCTTATTAAATTTGTACCAAGTTTGCAGGTGTTTTGGCATGGTCTTAGGAAGTTTGTTCCAAGTTTGCAAGTGTTTTGGCATGGTCTTAGTAAGTTTGTTCCAAGTTTGCAAGTGTTTGGCATGGTCTTAGAAAATTTGTACCAAGTTTGGAAGTGTTTTGGCATGGTCTTATTAAATTTGTACCAAGTTTGCAAGTGTATTGGCATGGTCTTATTAAATTTGTACCAAGTTTGCAAGTGTTTTGGCATGGTCTTATTAAATTTGTTCTAAGTTTGCAAGTGTTTTGGCATTGTCTAATTAAATTTGTACCAAGTTTGCAAGTGTTTTGGCATGGTCTTATTAAATTTGTACCAAGTTTGCAAGTGTTTTGGCATGGTCTTATTAAATTTGTACCAAGTTTGCAAGTGTTTTGGCATGGTCTTAGGAAGTTTGTTCTAAGTTTGCAAGTGTTTGGCATGGTCTTATTAAATTTGTACCAAGTTTGCAAGTGTTTTGGCATGGTCTTATTAAATTTGTACCAAGTTTGTAAGTGATTTGGCATGGTCTTAGGAAGTTTGTTCCAAGTTTGCAAGTGTTTGGCATGGTCTTATTAAATTTGTACCAAGTTTGCAAGTGATTTGGCATGGTCTTATTAAATTTGTACCAAGTTTGCAAGTGTTTTGGCATGGTCTCATTAAATTTGTACCAAGTTTGCAAGTGTTTTGGCATGGTCTTAGGAAGTTTGTTCCAAGTTTGCAAGTGTTTTGGCATGGTCTTATTAAAATTGTACCAAGTTTGCAAGTGTTTGGCATGGTCTTATTAAATTTGTACCAAGTTAGCAAGTGTTTTGGCATGGTTTTAGGAAGTTTGTTCCAAGTTTGCAAGTGTTTGGCATGGTCTTATTAAATTTGTACCAAGTTTGCAAGTGTTTGGCATGGTCTTATTAGATTTGTACCAAGTTTGCAAGTGTTTTGGCATGGTCTTAGGAAGTTTGTTCCAAGTTTGCAAGTGTTTGGCATGGTCTTATTAAATTTGTACCAAGTTTGCAAGTGTTTTGGCATGGTCTTATTAAATTTGTACCAAGTTTGTAAGTGATTTGGCATGGTCTTTGGAAGTTTGTTCCAAGTTTGCAAGTGTTTTGGCATGGTCTTATTAAATTTGTACCAAGTTTGCAGGTGTTTTGGCATGGTCCTAGGAAGTTTTTTCCAAGTTTGCAAGTGTTTTGGCATGGTCTTAGGAAGTTTGTTCCAAGTTTGCAAGTGTTTGGCATGGTCTTATTAAATTTGTACCAAGTTTGCAAGTGTTTTGGCATGGTCTTATTAAATTTGTACCAAGTTTGCAGGTGTTTTGGCATGGTCTTAGGAAGTTTGTTCCAAGTTTGCAAGTGTTTTGGCATGGTCTTAGTAAGTTTGTTCCAAGTTTGCAAGTGTTTGGCATGGTCTTAGAAAATTTGTACCAAGTTTGGAAGTGTTTTGGCATGGTCTTATTAAATTTGTACCAAGTTTGCAAGTGTATTGGCATGGTCTTATTAAATTTGTACCAAGTTTGCAAGTGTTTTGGCATGGTCTTATTAAATTTGTTCTAAGTTTGCAAGTGTTTTGGCATTGTCTAATTAAATTTGTACCAAGTTTGCAAGTGTTTTGGCATGGTCTTATTAAATTTGTCCCAAGTTTGCAAGTGTTTTGGAATGGTCTCATTAAATTTGTACCAAGTTTGCAAGTGTTTTGACATGGTCTTATTAAATTTGTACCAAGTTTGCAAGTGTTTTGACATGGTCTTGTTAAATTTGTTCCAAGTTTGCAAGTGTTTTGGCATGGTCTTATTTAATTTGTACCAAGTTTGCAAGTGTTTTGGCATGGTCTTAGGAAGTTTGTTCCAAGTTTGCAAGTGTTTGGACATGGTCTTATTAAATTTGTACCAAGTTTGCAAGTGTTTTGGCATGGTCTTATTAAATTTGTACCAAGTGTGCAAGTGTTTTGGCATGGTCTTATTAAATTTGTCCCAAGTTTGCAAGTGCTTTGGCATGGTCTTATTAAATTTGTACC
The DNA here is from genome assembly GCA_914969975.1 of Anopheles atroparvus. Lineage (NCBI taxonomy): Eukaryota > Metazoa > Arthropoda > Insecta > Diptera > Culicidae > Anopheles > Anopheles atroparvus. The sequence goes on from CAJZCY010000011.1 coordinate 968,565, forward strand.
AAGTTTGCAAGTGTTTTGGCATGGTCTTATTAAATTTGTACCAAGTTTGCAAGTGTTTTGGAATGGTCTCATTAAATTTGTACCAAGTTTGCAAGTGTTTTGGCATGGTCTTATTAAATTTGTACCAAGTTTATAAGTGTTTTGGCATGGTTTTATTAAATTTGTACCAAGTTTGCAAGTGTTTTGGCATGGTCTTATTAAATTTGTACCAAGTTTGCAGGTGTTTTGGCATGGTCTTTGGAAGTTTGTTCCAAGTTTGCAAGTGTTTTGGCATGGTCTTATTAAATTTGTACCAAGTTTGCAGGTGTTTTGGCATGGTCTTAGGAAGTTTTTTCCAAGTTTGCTAGTGTTTTTGCATTGTCTTAGGAAGTTTGTTCCAAGTTTGCAAGTGTTTTGGCATGGTCTTATTAAAATTGTACCAAGTTTGCAAGTGTTTGGCATGGTCTTATTAAATTTGTACCAAGTTAGCAAGTGTTTTGGCATGGTTTTAGGAAGTTTGTTCCAAGTTTGCAAGTGTTTTGAAATGGTCTTATTAAATTTGTACCAAGTTTGCAGGTGTTTTGGCATGGTCTTAGGAAGTTTGTACCAAGTTTGCAAGTGTTTTGGCATGGTCTTATTAAATTTGTACCAAGTTTGCAAGTGTTTTGGCATGGTCTTATTAAATTTGTACCAAGTTTGCAAGTGTTTTGGCATTGTCTCATTAAATTTGTACCAAGTTTGCAAGTGTTTTGGCATGGTCTTATTAAATTTGTACCAAGTTTGCAAGTGTTTTGCCATGGTCTTATTAAATTTTTACCAAGTTTATAAGTGTTTTGGCATGGTCTTATTAAATATGTACCAAGTTTGCAAGTGTTTTGGCATGGTCTTATTAAATTTTTTTTCAAGTTTGCAAGTGTTTTGGCATGGTCTTATTAAATTTGTTCTAAGTTTGCAAGTGTTTTGGCATGGTCTTATTAAATTTGTACCAAGTTTGCAAGTGTTTTGGCATGGTCTTATTAAATTTGTCCCAAGTTTGCAAGTGCTGTGGCATGGTCTTATTAAATTTGTACCAAGTTTGCAAGTGTTTTGGCATGGTCTTAGGAAGTTTGTTCCAAGTTTGCAAGTGTTTGGCATGGTCTTATTAAATTTGTACCAAGTTTGCAAGTGTTTTGGCATGGTCTTATTAAATTTGTACCAAGTTTGCAAGTGTTTTGGCATGGTCTTATTAAATTTGTTCCAAGTTTGCAAGTGTTTTGGCATGGTCTAAGGAAGTTTGTTCCAAGTTTGCAAGTGTTTGGCATGGTCTTATTAAATTTGTACCAAGTTTGCAAGTGTTTTTGCATGGTCTTAGGAAGTTTGTTCCAAGTTTGCAAGTGTTTTGGCATGGTCTTATTTAATTTGTACCAAGTTTGCAAGTGTTTTGGCATGGTCTTAGGAAGTTTGTTCCAAGTTTGCAAGTGTTTGGACATGGTCTTATTAAATTTGTACCAAGTTTGCAAGTGTTTTGGCATGGTCTTATTAAATTTGTACCAAGTGTGCAAGTGTTTTGGCATGGTCTTATTAAATTTGTCCCAAGTTTGCAAGTGCTTTGGCATGGTCTTATTAAATTTGTACCAAGTTTGCAAGTGTTTTGGCATGGTCTTATTAAATTTGTACCAAGTTTGCAAGTGTTTTGGAATGGTCTCATTAAATTTGTACCAAGTTTGCAAGTGTTTTGGCATGGTCTTATTAAATTTGTACCAAGTTTATAAGTGTTTTGGCATGGTTTTATTAAATTTGTACCAAGTTTGCAAGTGTTTTGGCATGGTCTTATTAAATTTGTACCAAGTTTGCAGGTGTTTTGGCATGGTCTTTGGAAGTTTGTTCCAAGTTTGCAAGTGTTTTGGCATGGTCTTATTAAATTTGTACCAAGTTTGCAGGTGTTTTGGCATGGTCTTAGGAAGTTTTTTCCAAGTTTGCTAGTGTTTTTGCATTGTCTTAGGAAGTTTGTTCCAAGTTTGCAAGTGTTTTGGCATGGTCTTATTAAAATTGTACCAAGTTTGCAAGTGTTTGGCATGGTCTTATTAAATTTGTACCAAGTTAGCAAGTGTTTTGGCATGGTTTTAGGAAGTTTGTTCCAAGTTTGCAAGTGTTTTGAAATGGTCTTATTAAATTTGTACCAAGTTTGCAGGTGTTTTGGCATGGTCTTAGGAAGTTTGTACCAAGTTTGCAAGTGTTTTGGCATGGTCTTATTAAATTTGTACCAAGTTTGCAAGTGTTTTGGCATGGTCTTATTAAATTTGTACCAAGTTTGCAAGTGTTTTGGCATTGTCTCATTAAATTTGTACCAAGTTTGCAAGTGTTTTGGCATGGTCTTATTAAATTTGTACCAAGTTTGCAAGTGTTTTGCCATGGTCTTATTAAATTTTTACCAAGTTTATAAGTGTTTTGGCATGGTCTTATTAAATATGTACCAAGTTTGCAAGTGTTTTGGCATGGTCTTATTAAATTTTTTTTCAAGTTTGCAAGTGTTTTGGCATGGTCTTATTAAATTTGTTCTAAGTTTGCAAGTGTTTTGGCATGGTCTTATTAAATTTGTACCAAGTTTGCAAGTGTTTTGGCATGGTCTTATTAAATTTGTCCCAAGTTTGCAAGTGCTGTGGCATGGTCTTATTAAATTTGTACCAAGTTTGCAAGTGTTTTGGCATGGTCTTAGGAAGTTTGTTCCAAGTTTGCAAGTGTTTGGCATGGTCTTATTAAATTTGTACCAAGTTTGCAAGTGTTTTGGCATGGTCTTATTAAATTTGTACCAAGTTTGCAAGTGTTTTGGCATGGTCTTATTAAATTTGTTCCAAGTTTGCAAGTGTTTTGGCATGGTCTAAGGAAGTTTGTTCCAAGTTTGCAAGTGTTTGGCATGGTCTTATTAAATTTGTACCAAGTTTGCAAGTGTTTTTGCATGGTCTTAGGAAGTTTGTTCCAAGTTTGCAAGTGTTTTGGCTTGGTCTTATTAAATTTGAACCAAGTTTGCAAGTGTTTTGGCATGGTCTTAGGAAGTTTGTTCCAAGTTTGCAAGTGTTTTGGCATGGTCTTATTAAATTTGTACCAAGTTTGCAAGTGTTTTGGCATGGTCTTAGGAAGTTTGTTCCAAGTTTGCAAGTGTTTTGGCATGGTGTTATTAAATTTGTACCAAGTTTGCAAGTGTTTTGGCATGGTCTTATTAAATTTGTACCAAGTTTGCAAGTGTTTTGGCATGGTCTTAGGAAGTTTGTTCCAAGTTTGCAAGTGTTTGGCATGGTCTTATTAAATTTGTACCAAGTTTGCAAGTGTTTTGGCATGGTCTTATTAAATTTGTACCAAGTTTGCAAGTGTTTTGGCATGGTCTTAGGAAGTTTGTTCTAAGTTTGCAAGTGTTTGGCATGGTCTTATTAACTTTGTACCAAGTTTGCAAGTGTTTTGGCATGGTCTCATTTAATTTGTACCAAGTTTGCAAGTGTTTTGGCATGGTCTTAGGAAGTTTGTTCCAAGTTTGCAAGTGTTTTGGCATGGTCTTATTAAATATGTACCAAGTTTGCAAGTGTTTTGGCATGGTCTTATTAAATTGTTTTTCAAGTTTGCAAGCGTATTGGCATGGTCTTATTAAATTTGTACCAAGTTTGAAAGTGTTTTGGCATGGTCTTATTAAATTTGTACCAAGTTTGCAAGTTTTTGGCATGGTCTTATTAGATTTGTACCAAGTTTGCAAGTGTTTGGCATGGTCTTAGAAAATTTGTACCAAGTTTGGAAGTGTTTTGGCATGGTCTTATTAAATTTGTACCAAGTTTGCAAGTGTATTGGCATGGTCTTATTAAATTTGTACCAAGTTTGCAAGTGTTTTGGCATGGTCTTATTAAATTTGTCCCAAGTTTGCAAGTGCTGTGGCATGGTCTTATTAAATTTGTACCAAGTTTGCAAGTGTTTTGGCATGGTCTTAGGAAGTTTGTTCTAAGTTTGCAAGTGTTTGGCATGGTCTTATTAAATTTACCAAGTTTGCAAGTGTTTTGACATGGTCTTATTAAATTTGTACCAAGTTTGCAAGTGTTTTGGCATGGTCTTATTAAATTTGTTCCAAGTTTGCAAGTGTTTTGGCATGGTCTTATTTAATTTGTACCAAGTTTGCAAGTGTTTTGGCATGGTCTTAGGAAGTTTGTTCCAAGTTTGCAAGTGTTTGGACATGGTCTTATTAAATTTGTACCAAGTTTGCAAGTGTTTTGGCATGGTCTTATTAAATTTGTACCAAGTGTGCAAGTGTTTTGGCATGGTCTTATTAAATTTGTCCCAAGTTTGCAAGTGCTTTGGCATGGTCTTATTAAATTTGTACCAAGTTTGCAAGTGTTTTGGCATGGTCTTATTAAATTTGTACCAAGTTTGCAAGTGTTTTGGAATGGTCTCATTAAATTTGTACCAAGTTTGCAAGTGTTTTGGCATGGTCTTATTAAATTTGTACCAAGTTTATAAGTGTTTTGGCATGGTCTTATTAAATTTGTACCAAGTTTGCAAGTGTTTTGGCATGGTCTTATTAAATTTGTACCAAGTTTGCAGGTGTTTTGGCATGGTCTTTGGAAGTTTGTTCCAAGTTTGCAAGTGTTTTGGCATGGTCTTATTAAATTTGTACCAAGTTTGCAGGTGTTTTGGCATGGTCTTAGGAAGTTTTTTCCAAGTTTGCAAGTGTTTTGGCATTGTCTTAGGAAGTTTGTTCCAAGTTTGCAAGTGTTTTGGCATGGTCTTATTAAAATTGTACCAAGTTTGCAAGTGTTTGGCATGGTCTTATTAAATTTGTACCAAGTTAGCAAGTGTTTTGGCATGGTTTGAGGAAGTTTGTTCCAAGTTTGCAAGTGTTTTGAAATGGTCTTATTAAATTTGTACCAAGTTTGCAGGTGTTTTGGCATGGTCTTAGGAAGTTTGTACCAAGTTTGCAAGTGTTTTGGCATTTTCTTATTAAATTTGTACCAAGTTTGCAAGTGTTTTGGCATGGTCTTATTAAATTTGTACCAAGTTTGCAAGTGTTTTGGCATTGTCTCATTAAATTTGTACCAAGTTTGCAAGTGTTTTGGCATGGTCTTATTAAATTTGTACCAAGTTTGCAAGTGTTTTGCCATGGTCTTATTAAATTTTTACTAAGTTTATAAGTGTTTTGGCATGGTCTTATTAAATATGTACCAAGTTTGCAAGTGTTTTGGCATAGTCTTATTAAAATTTTTTTCAAGTTTGCAAGTGTTTTGGCATGGTCTTATTAAATTTGTTCTAAGTTTGCAAGTGTTTTGGCATGGTCTTATTAAATTTGTACCAAGTTTGCAAGTGTTTTGGCATGGTCTTATTAAATTTGTCCCAAGTTTGCAAGTGCTGTGGCATGGTCTTATTAAATTTGTACCAAGTTTGCAAGTGTTTTGGCATGGTCTTAGGAAGTTTGTTCCAAGTTTGCAAGTGTTTGGCATGGTCTTATTAAATTTGTACCAAGTTTGCAAGTGTTTTGGCATGGTCTTATTAAATTTGTACCAAGTTTGCAAGTGTTTTGGCATGGTCTTATTAAATTTGTTCCAAGTTTGCAAGTGTTTTGGCATGGTCTAAGGAAGTTTGTTCCAAGTTTGCAAGTGTTTGGCATGGTCTTATTTAATTTGTACCAAGTTTGCAAGTGTTTTTGCATGGTCTTAGGAAGTTTGTTCCAAGTTTGCAAGTGTTTTGGCTTGGTCTTATTAAATTTGAACCAAGTTTGCAAGTGTTTTGGCATGGTCTTAGAAAGTTTGTTCCAAGTTTGCAAGTGTTTTGGCATGGTCTTATTAAATTTGTACCAAGTTTGCAAGTGTTTTGGCATGGTCTTAGGAAGTTTGTTCCAAGTTTGCAAGTGTTTTGGCATGGTGTTATTAAATTTGTACCAAGTTTGCAAGTGTTTTGGCATGGTCTTATTAAATTTGTACCAAGTTTGCAAGTGTTTTGGCATGGTCTTAGGAAGTTTGTTCCAAGTTTGCAAGTGTTTGGCATGGTCTTATTAAATTTGTACCAAGTTTGCAAGTGTTTTGGCATGGTCTTATTAAATTTGTACCAAGTTTGCAAGTGTTTTGGCATGGTCTTAGGAAGTTTGTTCTAAGTTTGCAAGTGTTTGGCATGGTCTTATTAAATTTGTACCAAGTTTGCAAGTGTTTTGGCATGGTCTCATTTAATTTGTACCAAGTTTGCAAGTGTTTTGGCATGGTCTTAGGAAGTTTGTTCCAAGTTTGCAAGTGTTTTGGCATGGTCTTATTAAATATGTACCAAGTTTGCAAGTGTTTTGGCATGGTCTTATTAAATTTTTTTTCAAGTTTGCAAGCGTATTGGCATGGTCTTATTAAATTTGTACCAAGTTTGAAAGTGTTTTGGCATGGTCTTATTAAATTTGTACCAAGTTTACAAGTGTTTTGGCATGGTCTTATTAAATTTGTACCAAGTTTGCAAGTGTTTTGGCATGGTCTTATTTAATTTGTACCAAGTTTGCAAGTGTTTTGGCATGGTCTTAGGAAGTTTGTTCTAAGTTTGCAAGTGTTTGGCATGGTCTTATTAAATTTGTACCAAGTTTGCAAGTGTTTTGGCATGGTCTCATTTAATTTGTACCAAGTTTGCAAGTGTTTTGGCATGGTCTTAGGAAGTTTGTTCCAAGTTTGCAAGTGTTTTGGCATGGTCTTATTAAATATGTACCAAGTTTGCAAGTGTTTTGGCATGGTCTTATTAAATTTGTACCAAGTTTGCAAGTGTATTGGCATGGTCTTATTAAATTTGTACCAAGTTTGAAAGTGTTTTGGCATGGTCTTATTAAATTTGTACCAAGTTTGCAAGTGTTTTGGCATGGTCTTATTAAATTTGTACCAAGTTTGCAAGTGTTTTGGCATGGTCTTAGGAAGTTTGTTCCAAGTTTGCAAGTGTTTTGACATGGTCTTAGGAAGTTTGTTCCAAGCTTGCAAGTGTTTAGCATGGTCTCATTTAATTTGTACCAAGTTTGCAAGTGTTTTGGCATGGTCTTAGGAAGTTTGTTCCAAGTTTGCAAGTGTTTTGGCATGGTCTTATTAAATATGTACCAAGTTTGCAAGTGTTTTGGCATGGTCTTATTGAATTTTTTTTCAAGTTTGCAAGCGTATTGGCATGGTCTTATTAAATTTGTACCAAGTTTGAAAGTGTTTTGGCATGGTCTTATTAAATTTGTACCAAGTTTACAAGTGTTTTGGCATGGTCTTATTAAATTTGTACCAAGTTTGCAAGTGTTTTGGCATGGTCTTATTAAATTTGTACCAAGTTTGCAAGTGTTTTGGCATGGTCTTAGGAAGTTTGTTCTAAGTTTGCAAGTGTTTGGCATGGTCTTATTAAATTTGTACCAAGTTTGCAAGTGTTTTGGCATGGTCTCATTTAATTTGTACCAAGTTTGCAAGTGTTTTGGCATGGTCTTAGGAAGTTTGTTCCAAGTTTGCAAGTGTTTTGGCATGGTCTTATTAAATATGTACCAGGTTTGCAAGTGTTTTGGCATGGTCTTATTAAATTTTTTTTCAAGTTTGCAAGCGTATTGGCATGGTCTTATTAAATTTGTACCAAGTTTGAAAGTGTTTTGGCATGGTCTTATTAAATTTGTACCAAGTTTACAAGTGTTTTGGCATGGTCTTATTAAATTTGTACCAAGTTTGCAAGTGTTTTGGCATGGTCTTATTAAATTTGTACCAAGTTTGCAAGTGTTTTGGCATGGTCTCATTTAATTTGTACGAAGTTTGCAAGTGTTTTGGCATGGTCTTAGGAAGTTTGTTCCAAGTTTGCAAGTGTTTTGGCATGGTCTTATTAAATATGTACCAAGTTTGCAAGTGTTTTGGCATGGTCTTATTAAATTTTTTTCAAGTTTGCAAGTGTATTGGCATGGTCTTATTAAATTTGTACCAAGTTTGAAAGTGTTTTGGCATGGTCTTATTAAATTTGTACCAAGTTTGCAAGTGTTTTGGCATGGTCTTATTAAATTTGTACCAAGTTTGCAAGTGTTTTGGCATGGTCTTATTAAATTTTTTTTCAAGTTTGCAAGCGTATTGGCATGGTCTAATAAAATTTGTACCAAGTTTGAAAGTGTTTTGGCATGGTCTTATTAAATTTGTACCAAGTTTACAAGTGTTTTGGCATGGTCTTATTAAATTTGTACCAAGTTTGCAAGTGTTTTGGCATGGTCTTATTAAATTTGTACCAAGTTTGAAAGTGTTTTGGCATGGTCTTAGGAAGTTTGTTCTAAGTTTGCAAGTGTTTGGCATGGTCTTATTAAATTTGTACCAAGTTTGCAAGTGTTTTGGCATGGTCTTATTAAATTTGTACCAAGTTTGTAAGTGATTTGGCATGGTCTTAGGAAGTTTGTTCCAAGTTTGCAAGTGTTTGGCATGGTCTTATTAAATTTGTACCAAGTTTGCAAGTGATTTGGCATGGTCTTATTAAATTTGTACCAAGTTTGCAAGTGTTTTGGCATGGTCTCATTAAATTTGTACCAAGTTTGCAAGTGTTTTGGCATGGTCTTAGGAAGTTTGTTCCAAGTTTGCAAGTGTTTTGGCATGGTCTTATTAAAATTGTACCAAGTTTGCAAGTGTTTGGCATGGTCTTATTAAATTTGTACCAAGTTAGCAAGTGTTTTGGCATGGTTTTAGGAAGTTTGTTCCAAGTTTGCAAGTGTTTGGCATGGTCTTATTAAATTTGTACCAAGTTTGCAAGTGTTTGGCATGGTCTTATTAGATTTGTACCAAGTTTGCAAGTGTTTTGGCATGGTCTTAGGAAGTTTGTTCCAAGTTTGCAAGTGTTTGGCATGGTCTTATTAAATTTGTACCAAGTTTGCAAGTGTTTTGGCATGGTCTTATTAAATTTGTACCAAGTTTGTAAGTGATTTGGCATGGTCTTTGGAAGTTTGTTCCAAGTTTGCAAGTGTTTTGGCATGGTCTTATTAAATTTGTACCAAGTTTGCAGGTGTTTTGGCATGGTCCTAGGAAGTTTTTTCCAAGTTTGCAAGTGTTTTGGCATGGTCTTAGGAAGTTTGTTCCAAGTTTGCAAGTGTTTGGCATGGTCTTATTAAATTTGTACCAAGTTTGCAAGTGTTTTGGCATGGTCTTATTAAATTTGTACCAAGTTTGCAAGTGTTTTGGCATGGTCTTATTAAATTTGTACCAAGTTTGCAGGTGTTTTGGCATGGTCTTAGGAAGTTTGTTCCAAGTTTGCAAGTGTTTTGGCATGGTCTTAGTAAGTTTGTTCCAAGTTTGCAAGTGTTTGGCATGGTCTTAGAAAATTTGTACCAAGTTTGGAAGTGTTTTGGCATGGTCTTATTAAATTTGTACCAAGTTTGCAAGTGTATTGGCATGGTCTTATTAAATTTGTACCAAGTTTGCAAGTGTTTTGGCATGGTCTTATTAAATTTGTTCTAAGTTTGCAAGTGTTTTGGCATTGTCTAATTAAATTTGTACCAAGTTTGCAAGTGTTTTGGCATGGTCTTATTAAATTTGTCCCAAGTTTGCAAGTGCTGTGGCATGGTCTTATTAAATTTGTACCAAGTTTGCAAGTGTTTTGGCATGGTCTTAGGAAGTTTGTTCCAAGTTTGCAAGTGTTTGGCATGGTCTTATTAAATTTGTACCAAGTTTGCAAGTGTTTTGACATGGTCTTATTAAATTTGTACCAAGTTTGCAAGTGTTTTGGCATGGTCTTATTAAATTTGTTCCAAGTTTGCAAGTGTTTTGGCATGGTCTTATTTAATTTGTACCAAGTTTGCAAGTGTTTTGGCATGGTCTTAGGAAGTTTGTTCCAAGTTTGCAAGTGTTTGGACATGGTCTTATTAAATTTGTACCAAGTTTGCAAGTGTTTTAGCATGGTCTTATTAAATTTGTACCAAGTGTGCAAGTGTTTTGGCATGGTCTTATTAAATTTGTCCCAAGTTTGCAAGTGCTTTGGCATGGTCTTATTAAATTTGTACCAAGTTTGCAAGTGTTTTGGCATGGTCTTATTAAATTTGTACCAAGTTTGCAAGTGTTTTGGAATGGTCTCATTAAATTTGTACCAAGTTTGCAAGTGTTTTGGCATGGTCTTATTAAATTTGTACCAAGTTTATAAGTGTTTTGGCATGGTTTTATTAAATTTGTACCAAGTTTGCAAGTGTTTTGGCATGGTCTTGTTAAATTTGTACCAAGTTTGCAGGTGTTTTGGCATGGTCTTTGGAAGTTTGTTCCAAGTTTGCAAGTGTTTTGGCATGGTCTTATTAAATTTGTACCAAGTTTGCAGGTGTTTTGGCATGGTCTTAGGAAGTTTTTTCCAAGTTTGCAAGTGTTTGGCATGGTCTTATTAAATTTGTACCAAGTTTGCAAGTGTTTTGACATGGTCTTATTAAATTTGTACCAAGTTTGCAAGTGTTTTGGCATGGTCTTATTAAATTTGTTCCAAGTTTGCAAGTGTTTTGGCATGGTCTTATTTAATTTGTACCAAGTTTGCAAGTGTTTTGGCATGGTCTTAGGAAGTTTGTTCCAAGTTTGCAAGTGTTTGGACATGGTCTTATTAAATTTGTACCAAGTTTGCAAGTGTTTTGGCATGGTCTTATTAAATTTGTACCAAGTGTGCAAGTGTTTTGGCATGGTCTTATTAAATTTGTCCCAAGTTTGCAAGTGCTTTGGCATGGTCTTATTAAATTTGTACCAAGTTTGCAAGTGTTTTGGCATGGTCTTATTAAATTTGTACCAAGTTTGCAAGTGTTTTGGCATGGTCTTATTAAAATTGTACCAAGTTTGCAAGTGTTTGGCATGGTCTTATTAAATTTGTACCAAGTTAGCAAGTGTTTTGGCATGGTTTTAGGAAGTTTGTTCCAAGTTTGCAAGTGTTTTGGCATGGTCTTATTAAATTTGTACCAAGTTTGCAAGTGTTTTGGCATGGTCTTATTAAAATTGTACCAAGTTTGCAAGTGTTTGGCATGGTCTTATTAAATTTGTACCAAGTTAGCAAGTGTTTTGGCATGGTTTTAGGAAGTTTGTTCCAAGTTTGCAAGTGTTTGGCATGGTCTTATTAAATTTGTTCCAAGTTTGCAAGTGTTTTGAAATGGTCTTATTAAATTTGTACCAAGTTTGCAGGTGTTTTGGCATGGTCTTAGGAAGTTGGTACCACGTTTGCAAGTGTTTTGGCATGGTCTTATTAAATTTGTACCAAGTTTGCAAGTGTTTTGGCATGGTCTTATTAAATTTGTACCAAGTTTGCAAGTGTTTTGGCATTGTCTCATTAAATTTGTACCAAGTTTGCAAGTGTTTTGGCATGGTCTTATTAAATTTGTACCAAGTTTGCAAGTGTTTTGCCATGGTCTTATTAAATTTTTACCAAGTTTATAAGTGTTTTGGCATGGTCTTATTAAATATGTACCAAGTTTGCAAGTGTTTTGGCATGGTCTTATTAAATTTTTTTTCAAGTTTGCAAGTGTTTTGGCATGGTCTTATTAAATTTGTTCTAAGTTTGCAAGTGTTTTGGCATGGTCTTATTAAATTTGTACCAAGTTTGCAAGTGTTTTGGCATGGTCTTATTAAATTTGTCCCAAGTTTGCAAGTGCTGTGGCATGGTCTTATTAAATTTGTACCAAGTTTGCAAGTGTTTTGGCATGGTCTTAGGAAGTTTGTTCCAAGTTTGCAAGTGTTTGGCATGGTCTTATTAAATTTGTACCAAGTTTGCAAGTGTTTTGGCATGGTCTTATTAAATTTGTACCAAGTTTGCAAGTGTTTTGGCATGGTCTTATTAAATTTGTTCCAAGTTTGCAAGTGTTTTGGCATGGTCTAAGGAAGTTTGTTCCAAGTTTGCAAGTGTTTGGCATGGTCTTATTAAATTTGTACCAAGTTTGCAAGTGTTTTTGCATGGTCTTAGGAAGTTTGTTCCAAGTTTGCAAGTGTTTTGGCTTGGTCTTATTAAATTTGAACCAAGTTTGCAAGTGTTTTGGCATGGTCTTAGGAAGTTTGTTCCAAGTTTGCAAGTGTTTTGGCATGGTCTTATTAAATTTGTACCAAGTTTGCAAGTGTTTTGGCATGGTCTTAGGAAGTTTGTTCCAAGTTTGCAAGTGTTTTGGCATGGTGTTATTAAATTTGTACCAAGTTTGCAAGTGTTTTGGCATGGTCTTATTAAATTTGTACCAAGTTTGCAAGTGTTTTGGCATGGTCTTAGGAAGTTTGTTCCAAGTTTGCAAGTGTTTGGCATGGTCTTATTAAATTTGTACCAAGTTTGCAAGTGTTTTGGCATGGTCTTATTAAATTTGTACCAAGTTTGCAAGTGTTTTGGCATGGTCTTATTAAATTTGTTCCAAGTTTGCAAGTGTTTTGGCATGGTCTAAGGAAGTTTGTTCCAAGTTTGCAAGTGTTTGGCATGGTCTTATTAAATTTGTACCAAGTTTGCAAGTGTTTTGGCATGGTCTTAGGAAGTTTGTTCCAAGTTTGCAAGTGTTTGGACATGGTCTTATTAAATTTGTACCAAGTTTGCAAGTGTTTTGGCATGGTCTTATTAAATTTGTTCTAAGTTTGCAAGTGTTTTGGCATGGTCTTATTAAATTTGTACCAAGTTTGCAAGTGTTTTGGCATGGTCTTATTAAATTTGTCCCAAGTTTGCAAGTGCTTTGGCATGGTCTTATTAAATTTGTACCAAGTTTGCAAGTGTTTTGGCATGGTCTTATTAAATTTGTACCAAGTTTGCAAGTGTTTTGGAATGGTCTCATTAAATTTGTACCAAGTTTGCAAGTGTTTTGGCATGGTCTTATTAAATTTGTACCAAGTTTATAAGTGTTTTGGCATGGTCTTATTAAATTTGTACCAAGTTTGCAAGTGTTTTGGCATGGTCTTATTAAATTTTTTTCAAGTTTGCAAGTGTATTGGCATGGTCTTATTAAATTTGTACCAAGTTTGCAAGTGTTTTGGCATGGTCTTATTAAATTTGTACCAAGTTTGCAAGTGTTTTGGCATGGTCTTAGGAAGTTTGTTCCAAGTTTGCAAGTGTTTGGCATGGTCTTATTAAATTTGTACCAAGTTTGCAAGTGTTTTGGCATGGTCTCATTAAATTTGTACCAAGTTTGCAAGTGTTTTGGCATGGTCTTATTAAATTTGTACCAAGTTTGCAGGTGTTTTGGCATGGTCTTAGGAAGTTTGTTCCAAGTTTGCAAGTGTTTTGGCATGGTCTTAGTAAGTTTGTTCCAAGTTTGCAAGTGTTTGGCATGGTCTTATTAAATTTGTACCAAGTTTGCAAGTGTTTGGCATGGTCTTATTAAATTTGTACCAAGTTTGCAAGTGTTTTGGCATGGTCTTATTAAATTTGTTCCAAGTTTGCAAGTGTTTTGGCATGGTCTTATTAAATTTGTTCCAAGTTTGCAAGTGTTTTGGCATGGTCTTAATAAATTTGTACCAAGTTTGCAAGTGTTTTGGCAGGGTCTTATTAAATTTGTACCAAGTTTGCAAGTGTTTTGGTATGGTCTTATTAAACTTGTACCAAGTTTGCAAGTGTCTTGGCAAGGTCTTATTAAACTTGTACCAAGTTTGCAAGTGTTTTGGCATGGTCTTATTAAATTTGTACCAAGTTTGCAAGTGTTTTGGCATGGTCTTATCAAATTTGTACCAAGTTTGCAAGTGTTTTGGCATGGTCTTATTAAATTTGTCCCAAGTTTGCAAGTGCTTTGGCATGGTCTTATTAAATTTGTACCAAGTTTGCAAGTGTTTTGGCATGGTCTTATTAAATTTGTACCAAGTTTGCAAGTGTTCGGCATGGTCTTATTAAATTTGTACCAATTTTGCAAGTGTTTTAGCATGGTCTTATTAAATTTGTTACAAGTTTGCAAGTGTTTTGGCATGGTCTTATGAAATTTGTACCAAGTTTGCAAGTGTTTTGGCATGGTCTTATAAAATTTGAACCAAATTTGCAAGTGTTTTGGCATGGTCTTATTAAATTTGTACCAAGTTTGCAAGTGTTTTGGCATGGTCTTAGGAAGTTTGTTCCAAGTTTGCAAGTGTTTTGGCATGGTTTTATCAAATTTGTACCAAGTTTGCAAGTTTTTGGCATGGTCTTATTATATTTGTACCAAGTTTGCAAGTGTTTTGGCATGGTCTTATTAAATTTGTCCCAAGTTTGCAAGTGCTTTGGCATGGTCTTATTAAATTTGTACCAAGTTTGCAAGTGTTTTGGTATGGTCTTAGGAAGTTTGTTCCAAGTTTGCAAGTGTTTTGGCATGGTCTTATTAAATTTGTTCCAAGTTTGCAAGTGTTTTGGCATGGTCTTATTAAATTTGTACCAAGTTTGCAAGTGTTTTGGCATGGTCTTATTAAATTTGTTCCAAGTTTGCAAGTGTTCTGGCATGGTCGTAATAAATTTGTACCAAGTTTGCAAGTGTTTTGGCAGGGTCTTATTAAATTTGTACCAAGTTTGCAAGTGTTTTGGCATGGTCTTATTACATTTGTACCAAGTTTGCAAGTGTTTTGGCATGGTCTTATTAAATTTGTACCAAGTTTGCAAGTGTTCGGCATGGTCTTATTAAATTTGTACCAATTTTGCAAGTGTTTTAGCATGGTCTTATTAAATTTGTTCCAAGTTTGCAAGTGTTTTGGCAAGGTCTTATTAAATTTGTACCAAGTTTGCAAGTGTTTTGGCATGGTCTTATTAAATTTGTACCAAGTTTGCAAGTGTTTTGGCATGGTCTTAGGAAGTTTGTCCCAAGTTTGCAAGTGTTTGGCATGGTCTTATTAATTGTGTACCGAGTTTGCAAGTGTTTTGGCATGGTTTTATTAAATTTGTACCAAGTTTGCAAGTGTTTTGGCATGGTCTTGTTAAATTTGTACCAAGTTTGCAGGTGTTTTGGCATGGTCTTTGGAAGTTTGTTCCAAGTTTGCAAGTGTTTTGGCATGGTCTTATTAAATTTGTACCAAGTTTGCAGGTGTTTTGGCATGGTCTTAGGAAGTTTTTTCCAAGTTTGCAAGTGTTTGGCATGGTCTTATTAAATTTGTACCAAGTTTGCAAGTGTTTTGACATGGTCTTATTAAATTTGTACCAAGTTTGCAAGTGTTTTGGCATGGTCTTGTTAAATTTGTACCAAGTTTGCAGGTGTTTTGGCATGGTCTTTGGAAGTTTGTTCCAAGTTTGCAAGTGTTTTGGCATGGTCTTATTAAATTTGTACCAAGTTTGCAGGTGTTTTGGCATGGTCTTAGGAAGTTTTTTCCAAGTTTGCAAGTGTTTGGCATGGTCTTATTAAATTTGTACCAAGTTTGCAAGTGTTTTGACATGGTCTTATTAAATTTGTACCAAGTTTGCAAGTGTTTTGGCATGGTCTTATTAAATTTGTTCCAAGTTTGCAAGTGTTTTGGCATGGTCTTATTTAATTTGTACCAAGTTTGCAAGTGTTTTGGCATGGTCTTAGGAAGTTTGTTCCAAGTTTGCAAGTGTTTGGACATGGTCTTATTAAATTTGTACCAAGTTTGCAAGTGTTTTGGCATGGTCTTATTAAATTTGTACCAAGTGTGCAAGTGTTTTGGCATGGTCTTATTAAATTTGTCCCAAGTTTGCAAGTGCTTTGGCATGGTCTTATTAAATTTGTACCAAGTTTGCAAGTGTTTTGGCATGGTCTTATTAAATTTGTACCAAGTTTGCAAGTGTTTTGGCATGGTCTTATTAAAATTGTACCAAGTTTGCAAGTGTTTGGCATGGTCTTATTAAATTTGTACCAAGTTAGCAAGTGTTTTGGCATGGTTTTAGGAAGTTTGTTCCAAGTTTGCAAGTGTTTGGCATGGTCTTATTAAATTTGTTCCAAGTTTGCAAGTGTTTTGAAATGGTCTTATTAAATTTGTACCAAGTTTGCAGGTGTTTTGGCATGGTCTTAGGAAGTTGGTACCACGTTTGCAAGTGTTTTGGCATGGTCTTATTAAATTTGTACCAAGTTTGCAAGTGTTTTGACATGGTCTTATTAAATTTGTACCAAGTTTGCAAGTGTTTTGGCATGGTCTTGTTAAATTTGTACCAAGTTTGCAGGTGTTTTGGCATGGTCTTTGGAAGTTTGTTCCAAGTTTGCAAGTGTTTTGGCATGGTCTTATTAAATTTGTACCAAGTTTGCAGGTGTTTTGGCATGGTCTTAGGAAGTTTTTTCCAAGTTTGCAAGTGTTTGGCATGGTCTTATTAAATTTGTACCAAGTTTGCAAGTGTTTTGACATGGTCTTATTAAATTTGTACCAAGTTTGCAAGTGTTTTGGCATGGTCTTATTAAATTTGTTCCAAGTTTGCAAGTGTTTTGGCATGGTCTTATTTAATTTGTACCAAGTTTGCAAGTGTTTTGGCATGGTCTTAGGAAGTTTGTTCCAAGTTTGCAAGTGTTTGGACATGGTCTTATTAAATTTGTACCAAGTTTGCAAGTGTTTTGGCATGGTCTTATTAAATTTGTACCAAGTGTGCAAGTGTTTTGGCATGGTCTTATTAAATTTGTCCCAAGTTTGCAAGTGCTTTGGCATGGTCTTATTAAATTTGTACCAAGTTTGCAAGTGTTTTGGCATGGTCTTATTAAATTTGTACCAAGTTTGCAAGTGTTTTGGCATGGTCTTATTAAAATTGTACCAAGTTTGCAAGTGTTTGGCATGGTCTTATTAAATTTGTACCAAGTTAGCAAGTGTTTTGGCATGGTTTTAGGAAGTTTGTTCCAAGTTTGCAAGTGTTTGGCATGGTCTTATTAAATTTGTTCCAAGTTTGCAAGTGTTTTGAAATGGTCTTATTAAATTTGTACCAAGTTTGCAGGTGTTTTGGCATGGTCTTAGGAAGTTGGTACCACGTTTGCAAGTGTTTTGGCATGGTCTTATTAAATTTGTACCAAGTTTGCAAGTGTTTTGGCATGGTCTTATTAAATTTGTACCAAGTTTGCAAGTGTTTTGGCATTGTCTCATTAAATTTGTACCAAGTTTGCAAGTGTTTTGGCATGGTCTTATTAAATTTGTACCAAGTTTGCAAGTGTTTTGCCATGGTCTTATTGAATTTTTACCAAGTTTATAAGTGTTTTGGCATGGTCTTATTAAATATGTACCAAGTTTGCAAGTGTTTTGGCATGGTCTTATTAAATTTTTTTTCAAGTTTGCAAGTGTTTTGGCATGGTCTTATTAAATTTGTTCTAAGTTTGCAAGTGTTTTGGCATGGTCTTATTAAATTTGTACCAAGTTTGCAGGTGTTTTGGCATGGTCTTAGGAAGTTTGTTCCAAGTTTGCAAGTGTTTTGGCATGGTCTTAGGAAGTTTGTTCCAAGTTTGCAAGTGTTTGGCATGGTCTTATTAAATTTGTACCAAGTTTGCAAGTGTTTGGCATGGTCTTATTAAATTTGTACCAAGTTTGCAAGTGTTTTGGCATGGTCTTATTAAATTTGTTCCAAGTTTGCAAGTGTTTTGGCATGGTCTTATTTAATTTGTACCAAGTTTGCAAGTGTTTTGGCATGGTCTTAGGAAGTTTGTTCCAAGTTTGCAAGTGTTTGGACATGGTCTTATTAAATTTGTACCAAGTTTGCAAGTGTTTTGGCATGGTCTTATTAAATTTGTTCTAAGTTTGCAAGTGTTTTGGCATGGTCTTATTAAATTTGTACCAAGTTTGCAAGTGTTTTGGCATGGTCTTATTAAATTTGTCCCAAGTTTGCAAGTGCTGTGGCATGGTCTTATTAAATTTGTACCAAGTTTGCAAGTGTTTTGGCATGGTCTTAGGAAGTTTGTTCCAAGTTTGCAAGTGTTTGGCATGGTCTTATTAAATTTGTACCAAGTTTGCAAGTGTTTTGACATGGTCTTATTAAATTTGTACCAAGTTTGCAAGTGTTTTGGCATGGTCTTATTAAATTTGTTCCAAGTTTGCAAGTGTTTTGGCATGGTCTTATTTAATTTGTACCAAGTTTGCAAGTGTTTTGGCATGGTCTTAGGAAGTTTGTTCCAAGTTTGCAAGTGTTTTGGCATGGTCTCATTAAATTTGTACCAAGTTTGCAAGTGTTTTGGCATGGTCTTATTAAATTTGTTCCAAGTTTGCAAGTGTTTTGGCATGGTCTTATTAAATTTGTACCAAGTTTGCAAGTCTTTTGGCATGGTCTTATTAAATTTGTACCAAGTTTGCAAGTGTTTTGGCATGGTCTTATTAAATTTGTACCAAGTTTGCAAGTGTTTTGGCATGGTCTTAGGAAGTTTGTTCCAAGTTTGCAAGTGTTTGGCATGGTCTTATTAAATTTGTACCAAGTTTGCAAGTGTTTTGGCATGGTCTTATTAAATTTGTACCAAGTTTGTAAGTGATTTGGCATGGTCTTAGGAAGTTTGTTCCAAGTTTGCAAGTGTTTGGCATGGTCTTATTAAATTTGTACCAAGTTTGCAAGTGTTTTGGCATGGTCTTATTAAATATGTACCAAGTTTGCAAGTGTTTTGGCATGGTCTCATTAAATTTGTACCAAGTTTGCAAGTGTTTTGGCATGGTCTTATTAAATTTGTTCCAAGTTTGCAAGTGTTTTGGCATGGTCTTATTTAATTTGTACCAAGTTTGCAAGTGTTTTGGCATGGTCTTAGGAAGTTTGTTCCAAGTTTGCAAGTGTTTGGACATGGTCTTATTAAATTTGTACCAAGTTTGCAAGTGTTTTGGCATGGTCTTATTAAATTTGTACCAAGTGTGCAAGTGTTTTGGCATGGTCTTATTAAATTTGTCCCAAGTTTGCAAGTGCTTTGGCATGGTCTTATTAAATTTGTACCAAGTTTGCAAGTGTTTTGGCATGGTCTTATTAAAATTGTACCAAGTTTGCAAGTGTTTTGGCATGGTCTTATTAAATTTGTACCAAGTTTGCAGGTGTTTTGGCATGGTCTTTGGAAGTTTGTTCCAAGTTTGCAAGTGTTTGGCATGGTCTTATTAAATTTGTACCAAGTTTGCAAGTGTTTTGGCATGGTCTTATTAAATTTGTACCAAGTTTGCAAGTGTTTTGGCATGGTCTCATTAAATTTGTACCAAGTTTGCAAGTGTTTTGGCATGGTCTTAGGAAGTTTGTTCCAAGTTTGCAAGTGTTTTGGCATGGTCTTATTAAAATTGTACCAAGTTTGCAAGTGTTTGGCATGGTCTTATTAAATTTGTACCAAGTTAGCAAGTGTTTTGGCATGGTTTTAGGAAATTTGTTCCAAGTTTGCAAGTGTTTGGCATGGTCTTATTAAATTTGTACCAAGTTTGCAAGTGTTTGGCATGGTCTTATTAGATTTGTACCAAGTTTGCAAGTGTTATGGCATGGTCTTATTAAATTTGTACCAAGTTAGCAAGTCTTTTGGCATGGTCTTATTAAATTTGAGCCAAGTTTGCAAGTGTTTTGGCATGGTCTTATTAAATTTGTTCCAAGTTTGCAAGTGTTTGGCATGGTCTTATTAAATTTGTTCCAAGTTTGCAAGTGTTTTGGCATGGTCTTATTAAATTTGTACCAAGTTTGCAAGTGTTTTGGCATGGTCTTATTAAATTTGTACCAAGTTTGTAAGTGATTTGGCATGGTCTTAGGAAGTTTGTTCTAAGTTTGCAAGTGTTTGGCATGGTCTTATTAAATTTGTACCAAGTTTGCAAGTGATTTGGCATGGTCTTATTAAATTTGTACCAAGTTTGCAAGTGTTTTGGCATGGTCTCATTAAATTTGTACCAAGTTTGCAAGTGTTTTGGCATGGTCTTAGGAAGTTTGTTCCAAGTTTGCAAGTGTTTTGGCATGGTCTTATTAAAAGTGTACCAAGTTTGCAAGTGTTTGGCATGGTCTTATTAAATTTGTACCAAGTTTGCAAGTGTTTTGGCATGGTCTTATTTAATTTGTACCAAGTTTGCAAGTGTTTTGGCATGGTTTTAGGAAGTTTGTTCCAAGTTTGCAAGTGTTTGGCATGGTCTTATTAAATTTGTACCAAGTTTGCAAGTGTTTGGCATGGTCTTATTAGATTTGTACCAAGTTTGCAAGTGTTTTGGCATGGTCTTAGGAAGTTTGTTCCAAGTTTGCAAGTGTTTGGCATGGTCTTATTAAATTTGTACCAAGTTTGCAAGTGTTTTGGCATGGTCTTATTAAATTTGTACCAAGTTTGTAAGTGATTTGGCATGGTCTTTGGAAGTTTGTTCCAAGTTTGCAAGTGTTTTGGCATGGTCTTATTAAATTTGTACCAAGTTTGCAGGTGTTTTGGCATGGTCCAAGGAAGTTTTTTCCAAGTTTGCAAGTGTTTTGGCATGGTCTTAGGAAGTTTGTTCCAAGTTTGCAAGTGTTTGGCATGGTCTTATTAAATTTGTACCAAGTTTGCAAGTGTTTTGGCATGGTCTTATTAAATTTGTACCAAGTTTGCAGGTGTTTTGGCATGGTCTTAGGAAGTTTGTTCCAAGTTTGCAAGTGTTTTGGCATGGTCTTAGTAAGTTTGTTCCAAGTTTGCAAGTGTTTGGCATGGTCTTATTAAATTTGTTCTAAGTTTGCAAGTGTTTTGGCATGGTCTTATTAAATTTGTACCAAGTTTGCAAGTGTTTTGGCATGGTCTTATTAAATTTGTCCCAAGTTTGCAAGTGCTGTGGCATGGTCTTATTAAATTTGTACCAAGTTTGCAAGTGTTTTGGCATGGTCTTAGGAAGTTTGTTCCAAGTTTGCAAGTGTTTGGCATGGTCTTATTAAATTTGTACCAAGTTTGCAAGTGTTTTGACATGGTCTTATTAAATTTGTACCAAGTTTGCAAGTGTTTTGGCATGGTCTTATTAAATTTGTTCCAAGTTTGCAAGTGTTTTGGCATGGTCTTATTTAATTTGTACCAAGTTTGCAAGTGTTTTGGCATGGTCTTAGGAAGTTTGTTCCAAGTTTGCAAGTGTTTGGACATGGTCTTATTAAATTTGTACCAAGTTTGCAAGTGTTTTGGAATGGTCTTATTAAATTTGTTCTAAGTTTGCAAGTGTTTTGGCATGGTCTTATTATATTTGTACCAAGTTTGCAAGTGTTTTGGCATGGTCTTATTAAATTTGTCCCAAGTTTGCAAGTGCTTTGGCATGGTCTTATTAAAGTTGTACCAAGTTTGCAAGTGTTTTGGCATGGTCTTATTAAATTTGTACCAAGTTTGCAAGTGTTTTGGAATGGTCTCATTAAATTTGTACCAAGTTTGCAAGTGTTTTGGCATGGTCTTATTAAATTTGTACCAAGTTTATAAGTGTTTTGGCATGGTCTTATTAAATTTTTACCAAGTTTGCAAGTGTTTTGGCATGGTCTTATTAAATTTGTACCAAGTTTGCAGGTGTTTTGGCATGGTCTTTGGAAGTTTGTTCCAAGTTTGCAAGTGTTTTGGCATGGTATTATTAAATTTGTACCAAGTTTGCAGGTGTTTTGGCATGGTCTTAGGAAGTTTTTTCCAAGTTTGCAAGTGTTTTGGCATGGTCTTATTAAATTTGTACCAAGTTTGCAAGTGTTTTGCCATGGTCTTATTAAATTTTTACCAAGTTTATAAGTGTTTTGGCATGGTCTTAATAAATTTGTTCCAAGTTTGCAAGTGTTTTGGCATGGTCTTATTTAATTTGTACCATGTTTGCAAGTGT
The DNA here is from genome assembly GCA_914969975.1 of Anopheles atroparvus. Classification (NCBI taxonomy): domain Eukaryota; kingdom Metazoa; phylum Arthropoda; class Insecta; order Diptera; family Culicidae; genus Anopheles; species Anopheles atroparvus. The sequence goes on from CAJZCY010000011.1 coordinate 990,065, forward strand.
TTTGGCATGGTCTTAGGAAGTTTGTTCCAAGTTTGCAAGTGTTTGGACATGGTCTTATTAAATTTGTACCAAGTTTGCAAGTGTTTTGGCATGGTCTTATTAAATTTGTTCTAAGTTTGTTAAATTTGTACCAAGTTTGCAAGTGTTTTGGCATGGTCTTATTAAATTTGTCCCAAGTTTGCAAGTGCTTTGGCATGGTCTCATTAAATTTGTACCAAGTTTGCAAGTGTTTGGGCATGGTCTTATTAAATTTTTACCAAGTTTGCAAGTGTTTTGGAATGGTCTCATTAAATTTGTACCAAGTTTGCAAGTGTTTTGGCATGGTCTTATTAAATTTGTACCAAGTTTGCAAGTGTTTTGGCATGGTTTTATTAAATTTGTACCAAGTTTGCAATTGTTTTGACATGGTCTTAGGAAGTTTGTTCCAAGCTTGCAAGTGTTTGGCATGGTCTCATTTAATTTGTACCAAGTTTGCAAGTGTTTTGGCATGGTCTTAGGAAGTTTGTTCCAAGTTTGCAAGTGTTTTGGCATGGTCTTATTAAATATGTACCAAGTTTGCAAGTGTTTTGGCATTGTCTTATTAAATTTTTTTCAAGTTTGCAAGTGTATTGGCATGGTCTTATTAAATTTGTACCAAGTTTGCAAGTGTTTTGGCATGGTCTTATTAAATTTGTACCAAGTTTGCAAGTGTTTTGGCATGGTCTTATTAAATTTGTACCAAGTTTGCAAGTGTTTTGGCATGGTCTTATTAAATTTGTACCAAGTTTGCAAGTGTTTTGGCATGGTCTTAGGAAGTTTGTTCCAAGTTTGCAAGTGTTTGGCATGGTCTTATTAAATTTGTACCAAGTTTGCAAGTGTTTTGGCATGGTCTTATTAAATTTGTACCAAGTTTGCAAGTGTTTGGCATGGTCTTATTAAATTTGTACCAAGTTTGCAAGTGTTTTGGCATGGTCTTATTAAATTTGTACCAAGTTTGCAAGTGTTTTGGCATGGTCTTATTAAATTTGTACCAAGTTTGCAAGTGTTTTGGCATGGTCTTAGGAAGTTTGTTCCAAGTTTGCAAGTGTTTGGCATGGTCTTATTAAATTTGTACCAAGTTTGGAAGTGTTTTGGCATGGTCTTATTAAATTTGTACCAAGTTTGTAAGTGATTTTGGCATAGTCTTAGGAAGTTTGTTCCAAGTTTGCAAGTGTTTGGCATGGTCTTATTAAATTTGTACCAAGTTTGCAATTGTTTTGGCATGGTCTTATTAAATTTGTACCAAGTTTGCAAGTGTTTTGGCATGGTCTTATTAAATTTGTACCAAGTTTGCAAGTGTTTTGGCATGGTCTTAGGAAGTTTCTACCAAGTTTGCAAGTGTTTTGGCATGGTCTTATTAAATTTGTACCAAGTTTGCAAGTGTTTTGGCATGGTCTTATTAAATTTGTACCAAGTTTGCAAGTGTTTTGGCATGGTCTTATTTAATTTGTACGAAGTTTGCAAGTGTTTTGGCATGGTCTTAGGAAGTTTGTTCCAAGTTTGCAAGTGTTTGGCATGGTCTTATTAAATTTGTACCAAGTTTGGAAGTGTTTTGGCATGGTCTTATTAAATTTGTACCAAGTTTGTAAGTGATTTGGCATAGTCTTAGGAAGTTTGTTCCAAGTTTGCAAGTGTTTGGCATGGTCTTATTAAATTTGTACCAAGTTTGCAAGTGTTTTGGCATGGTCTTATTAAATTTGTACCAAGTTTGCAAGTGTTTTGGCATGGTCTTAGGAAGTTTGTACCAAGTTTGCAAGTGTTTGGCATGGTCTTATTAAATTTGTACCAAGTTTGCAAGTGTTTTGGCATGGTCTCATTAAATTTGTACCAAGTTTGCAAGTGTTTTGGCATGGTCTTATTAAATTTGTACCAAGTTTGCAGGTGTTTTGGCATGGTCTTAGGAAGTTTGTTCCAAGTTTGCAAGTGTTTTGGCATGGTCTTAGTAAGTTTGTTCCAATTTTGCAAGTGTTTGACATGGTCTTATTAAATTTGTACCAAGTTTGCAAGTGTTTGGCATGGTCTTATTAAATTTGTACCAAGTTTGCAAGTGTTTTGGCATGGTCTTATTAAATTTGTACCAAGTTTGCAAGTGTTTTGAAATGGTCTTATTTAATTTGTACGAAGTTTGCAGGTGTTTTGGCATGGTCTTAGGAAGTTTGTTCCAAGTTTGCAAGTGTTTTGGCATGGTCTTATTAAATTTGTACCAAGTTTGCAAGTGTTTTCGCATGGTCTTATTAAATTTTTAACAAGTTTGCAAGTGTATTGGCATGGTCTTATTAAATTTGTACCAAGTTTGCAAGTGTTTTGGCATGGTCTTATTAAATTTGTTCCAAGTTTGCAAGTGTTTTGGCATGGTCTTATTTAATTTGTACCAAGTTTGCAAGTGTTTTGGCATGGTCTTAGGAAGTTTGTTCCAAGTTTGCAAGTGTTTGGACATGGTCTTATTAAATTTGTACCAAGTTTGCAAGTGTTTTGGTATGGTCTTATTAAATTTGTTCTAGAGTGCAAGTGTTTTGGCATGGTCTTATTAAATTTGTACCAAGTTTGCAAGTGTTTTGGCATGGTCTTATTAAATTTGTCCCAAGTTTGCAAGTGATGTGGCATGGTCTTATTAAATTTGTACCAAGTTTGCAATTGTTTTGGCATGGTCTTAGGAAGTTTGTTCCAAGTTTGCAAGTGTTTGGCATGGTCTTATTAAATTTGTACCAAGTTTGCAAGTGTTTTGACATGGTCTTATTAAAATTGTACCAAGTTTGCAAGTGTTTTGGCATGGTCTTATTAAATTTGTTCCAAGTTTGCAAGTGTTTTGGCATGGTCTTATTTAATTTGTACCAAGTTTGCAAGTGTTTTGGCATGGTCTTAGGAAGTTTGTTCCAAGTTTGCAAGTGTTTTGGCATGGTTTTATTAAATTTGTACCAAGTTTGCAAGTGTTTTGGCATGGTCTTATTAAATTTGTTCCAAGTTTGCAAGTGTTTTGGCATGGTCTTATTAAATTTGTACCAAGTTTGCAAGTCTTTTGGCATGGTCTTATTAAATTTGTACCAAGTTTGCAAGTGTTTTGGCATGGTCTTATTAAATTTGTACCAAGTTTGCAAGTGTTTTGGCATGGTCTTAGGAAGTTTGTTCCAAGTTTGCAAGTGTTTGGCATGGTCTTATTAAATTTGTACCAAGTTTGCAAGTGTTTTGGCATGGTCTTATTAAATTTGTACCAAGTTTGTAAGTGATTTGGCATGGTCTTAGGAAGTTTGTTCCAAGTTTGCAAGTGTTTGGCATGGTCTTATTAAATTTGTACCAAGTTTGCAAGTGTTTTGGCATGGTCTTATTAAATTTGTACCAAGTTTGCAAGTGTGTTGGCATGGTCTCATTAAATTTGTACCAAGTTTGCAAGTGTTTTGGCATGGTCTTAGGAAGTTTGTTCCAAGTTTGCAAGTGTTTTGGCATGGTCTTATTAAAATTGTACCAAGTTTGCAAGTGTTTGGCATGGTCTTATTAAATTTGTACCAAGTTAGCAAGTGTTTTGGCATGGTTTTAGGAAGTTTGTTCCAAGTTTGCAAGTGTTTGGCATGGTCTTATTAAATTTGTACCAAGTTTACAAGTGTTTGGCATGGTCTTATTAGATTTGTACCAAGTTTGCAAGTGTTATGGCATGGTCTTATTAAATTTGTACCAAGTTAGCAAGTCTTTTGGCATGGTTTTATTAAATTTGAACCAAGTTTGCAAGTGTTTTGGCATGGTCTTATTAAATTTGTTCCAAGTTTGCAAGTGTTTGGCATGGTCTTATTAAATTTGTTCCAAGTTTGCAAGTGTTTTGGCATGGTCTTATTAAATTTGTACCAAGTTTGCAAGTGTTTTGGCATGGTCTTATTAAATTTGTTCCAAGTTTGCAAGTGTTTGGCATGGTCTTATTAAATTTGTTCCAAGTTTGCAAGTGTTTTGGCATGGTCTTATTAAATTTGTACCAAGTTTGCAAGTGTTTTGGCATGGTCTTATTAAATTTGTACCAAGTTTGCAGGTGTTTTGGCATGGTCTTAGGAAGTTTGTTCCAAGTTTGCCAGTGTTTGGACATGGTCTTATTAAATTTGTACCAAGTTTGCAAGTGTTTTGGCATGGTCTTATTAAATTTGTACCAAGTTTGCAAGTGTTTTGGCATGGTCTTATTAAATTTGTACCAAGTTTGCAAGTGTTTTGGCATGGTCTTAGGAAGTTTGTTCCAAGTTTGCAAGTGTTTGGCATGGTCTTATTAAATTTGTACCAAGTTTGGAAGTGTTTTGGCATGGTCTTATTAAATTTGTACCAAGTTTGTAAGTGATTTGGCATAGTCTTAGGAAGTTTGTTCCAAGTTTGCAAGTGTTTGGCATGGTCTTATTAAATTTGTACCAAGTTTGCAAGTGTTTTGGCATGGTCTTATTAAATTTGTACCAAGTTTGCAAGTGTTTTGGCATGGTCTTAGGAAGTTTGTTCCAAGTTTGCTAGTGTTTTGGCATGGTCTTATTAATTTTTTAACAAGCTTGCAAGTGTTTGGCATGGTCTCATTTAATTTGTACCAAGTTTGCAAGTGTTTTGGCATGGTCTTAGGAAGTTTGTTCCAAGTTTGCAAGTGTTTTGGCATGGTCTTATTAAATATGTTCCAAGTTTGCAAGTGTTTTGGCATGGTCTTATTAAATTTTTTTCAAGTTTGCAAGTGTATTGGCATGGTCTTATTAAATTTGTACCAAGTTTGCAAGTGTTTTGGCATGGTCTTATTAAATTTGTACCAAGTTTGCAAGTGTTTTGGCATGGTCTTATTAAATTTGTACCAAGTTTGCAAGTGTTTTGGCATGGTCTTATTAAATTTGTACCAAGTTTGCAAGTGTTTTGGAATGGTCTCATTAAATTTGTACCAAGTTTGCAAGTGTTTTGGCATGGTCTTATTAAATTTGTACCAAGTTTATAAGTGTTTTGGCATGGTCTTATTAAATTTGTACCAAGTTTGCAAGTGTTTTGGCATGGTCTTATTAAATTTGTACCAAGTTTGCAGGTGTTTTGGCATGGTCTTTGGAAGTTTGTTCCAAGTTTGCAAGTGTTTGGCATGGTCTTATTAAATTTGTACCAAGTTTGCAAGTGTTTGGCATGGTCTCATTTAATTTGTACCAAGTTTGCAAGTGTTTTGGCATGGTCTTATTAAATTTGTACCAAGTTTGCAAGTGTTTTGGCATGGTCTTATTAAATTTGTACCAAGGTTGCAAGTGTTTTGGCATGGTCTTATTAAATTTGTTCCAAGTTTGCAAGTGTTTTGGCATGGTCTTATTAAATTTGTACCAAGTTTGCAAGTGATTTGGCATGGTCTTATTAAATTTGTACCAAGTTTGCAAGTGTTTTGGCATGGTCTCATTAAATTTGTACCAAGTTTGCAAGTGTTTTGGCATGGTCTTAGGAAGTTTGTTCCAAGTTTGCAAGTGTTTTGGCATGGTCTTATTAAAAGTGTACCAAGTTTGCAAGTGTTTGGCATGGTCTTATTAAATTTGTACCAAGTTAGCAAGTGTTTTGGCATGGTTTTAGGAAGTTTGTTCCAAGTTTGCAAGTGTTTGGCATGGTCTTATTAAATTTGTACCAAGTTTGCAAGTGTTTGGCATGGTCTTATTAGATTTGTACCAAGTTTGCAAGTGTTTTGGCATGGTCTTAGGAAGTTTGTTCCAAGTTTGCAAGTGTTTGGCATGGTCTTATTAAATTTGTACCAAGTTTGCAAGTGTTTTGGCATGGTCTTATTAAATTTGTACCAAGTTTGTAAGTGATTTGGCATGGTCTTTGGAAGTTTGTTCCAAGTTTGCAAGTGTTTTGGCATGGTCTTATTAAATTTGTACCAAGTTTGCAGGTGTTTTGGCATGGTCCAAGGAAGTTTTTTCCAAGTTTGCAAGTGTTTTGGCATGGTCTTAGGAAGTTTGTTCCAAGTTTGCAAGTGTTTGGCATGGTCTTATTAAATTTGTACCAAGTTTGCAAGTGTTTTGGCATGGTCTCATTAAATTTGTACCAAGTTTGCAAGTGTTTTGGCATGGTCTTATTAAATTTGTACCAAGTTTGCAGGTGTTTTGGCATGGTCTTAGGAAGTTTGTTCCAAGTTTGCAAGTGTTTTGGCATGGTCTTAGTAAGTTTGTTCCAAGTTTGCAAGTGTTTGGCATGGTCTTATTAAATTTGTACCAAGTTTGCAAGTGTTTTGGCATGGTCTTATTAAATTTGTACCAAGTTTGCAAGTGTTTTGGCATGGTCTTATTAAATTTGTACCAAGTTTGCAAGTGTTTTGAAATGGTCTTATTAAATTTGTACCAAGTTTGCAGGTGTTTTGGCATGGTCTTAGGAAGTTTGTTCCAAGTTTGCAAGTGTTTTGGCATGGTCTTATTAAATTTGTACCAAGTTTGCAAGTGTTTTGGCATGGTCTTATTAAATTTTTAACAAGTTTGCAAGTGTATTGGCATGGTCTTATTAAATTTGTACCAAGTTTGCAAGTGTTTTGGCATGGTCTTATTAAATTTGTTCCAAGTTTGCAAGTGTTTTGGCATGGTCTTATTTAATTTGTACCAAGTTTGCAAGTGTTATGGCATCGTCTTAGGAAGTTTGTTCCAAGTTTGCAAGTGTTTGGACATGGTCTTATTAAATTTGTACCAAGTTTGCAAGTGTTTTGGCATGGTCTTATTAAATTTGTTCTAAGTTTGCAAGTGTTTTGGCATTGTCTTATTAAATTTGTACCAAGTTTGCAAGTGTTTTGGCATGGTCTTATTAAATTTGTCCCAAGTTTGCAAGTGCTGTGGCATGGTCTTATTAAATTTGTACCAAGTTTGCAAGTGTTTTGGCATGGTCTTAGGAAGTTTGTTCCAAGTTTGCAAGTGTTTGGAATGGTCTTATTAAATTTGTACCAAGTTTGCAAGTGTTTTGACATGGTCTTATTAAATTTGTACCAAGTTTGCAAGTGTTTTGGCATGGTCTTATTAAATTTGTTCCAAGTTTGCAAGTGTTTTGGCATGGTCTTATTTAATTTGTACCAAGTTTGCAAGTGTTTTGGCATGGTCTTAGGAAGTTTGTTCCAAGTTTGCAAGTGTTTGGACATGGTCTTATTAAATTTGTACCAAGTTTGCAAGTGTTTTGGCATGGTCTTATTAAATTTGTACCAAGTGTGCAAGTGTTTTGGCATGGTCTTATTAAATTTGTCCCAAGTTTGCAAGTGCTTTGGCATGGTCTTATTAAATTTGTACCAAGTTTGCAAGTGTTTTGGAATGGTCTCATTAAATTTGTACCAAGTTTGCAAGTGTTTTGGCATGGTCTTATTAAATTTGTACCAAGTTTATAAGTTTTTTGGCATGGTCTTATTAAATTTGTACCAAGTTTGCAAGTGTTTTGGCATGGTCTTATTAAATTTGTACCAAGTTTGCAGGTGTTTTGGCATGGTCTTTGGAAGTTTGTTCCAAGTTTGCAAGTGTTTGGCATGGTCTTATTAAATTTGTACCAAGTTTGCAAGTGTTTTGGCATGGTCTTATTAAATTTGTACCAAGTTTGCAAGTGTTTTGGCATGGTCTCATTAAATTTGTACCAAGTTTGCAAGTGTTTTGGCATGGTCTTAGGAAGTTTGTTCCAAGTTTGCAAGTGTTTTGGCATGGTCTTATTAAAATTGTACCAAGTTTGCAAGTGTTTGGCATGGTCTTATTAAATTTGTACCAAGTTAGCAAGTGTTTTGGCATGGTTTTAGGAAGTTTGTTCCAAGATGCAAGTGTTTGGCATGGTCTTATTAAATTTGTACCAAGTTTGCAAGTGTTTGGCATGGTCTTATTAGATTTGTACCAAGTTTGCAAGTGTTATGGCATGGTCTTATTAAATTTGTACCAAGTTAGCAAGTCTTTTGGCATGGTCTTATTAAATTTGAGCCAAGTTTGCAAGTGTTTTGGCATGGTCTTATTAAATTTGTTCCAAGTTTGCAAGTGTTTGGCATGGTCTTATTAAATTTGTTCCAAGTTTGCAAGTGTTTTGGCATGGTCTTATTAAATTTGTACCAAGTTTGCAAGTGTTTTGGCATGGTCTTATTAAATTTGTACCAAGTTTGTAAGTGATTTGGCATGGTCTTAGGAAGTTTGTTCTAAGTTTGCAAGTGTTTGGCATGGTCTTATTAAATTTGTACCAAGTTTGCAAGTGATTTGGCATGGTCTTATAAAATTTGTACCAAGTTTGCAAGTGTTTTGGCATGGTCTCATTAAATTTGTACCAAGTTTGCAAGTGTTTTGGCATGGTCTTAGGAAGTTTGTTCCAAGTTTGCAAGTGTTTTGGCATGGTCTTATTAAAAGTGTACCAAGTTTGCAAGTGTTTGGCAAGGTCTTATTAAATTTGTACCAAGTTAGCAAGTGTTTTGGCATGGTTTTAGGAAGTTTGTTCCAAGTTTGCAAGTGTTTGGCATGGTCTTATTAAATTTGTACCAAGTTTGCAAGTGTTTGGCATGGTCTTATTAGATTTGTACCAAGTTTGCAAGTGTTTGGCATGGTCTTATTAAAAGTGTACCAAGTTTGCAAGTGTTTGGCATGGTCTTATTAAATTTGTACCAAGTTAGCAAGTGTTTTGGCATGGTCTTAGGAAGTTTGTTCCAAGTTTGCAAGTGTTTGGCATGGTCTTATTAAATTTGTACCAAGTTTGCAAGTGTTTTGGCATGGTCTTATTAAATTTGTACCAAGTTTGTAAGTGATTTGGCATGGTTTTAGGAAGTTTGTTCCAAGTTTGCAAGTGTTTGGCATGGTCTTATTAAATTTGTACCAAGTTTGCAAGTGTTTGGCATGGTCTTATTAGATTTGTACCAAGTTTGCAAGTGTTTGGCATGGTCTTATTAGATTTGTACCAAGTTTGCAAGTGTTTGGCATGGTCTTATTAAAAGTGTACCAAGTTTGCAAGTGTTTGGCATGGTCTTATTAAATTTGTACCAAGTTAGCAAGTGTTTTGGCATGGTCTTAGGAAGTTTGTTCCAAGTTTGCAAGTGTTTGGCATGGTCTTATTAAATTTGTACCAAGTTTGCAAGTGATTTGGCATGGTCTTATAAAATTTGTACCAAGTTTGCAAGTGTTTGGCATGGTCTTATTAAAAGTGTACCAAGTTTGCAAGTGTTTGGCATGGTCTTATTAAATTTGTACCAAGTTAGCAAGTGTTTTGGCATGGTCTTAGGAAGTTTGTTCCAAGTTTGCAAGTGTTTGGCATGGTCTTATTAAATTTGTACCAAGTTTGCAAGTGTTTTGGCATGGTCTTATTAAATTTGTACCAAGTTTGTAAGTGATTTGGCATGGTCTTTGGAAGTTTGTTCCAAGTTTGCAAGTGTTTTGGCATGGTCTTATTAAATTTGTACCAAGTTTGCAGGTGTTTTGGCATGGTCCAAGGAAGTTTTTTCCAAGTTTGCAAGTGTTTTGGCATGGTCTTAGGAAGTTTGTTCCAAGTTTGCAAGTGTTTGGCATGGTCTTATTAAATTTGTACCAAGTTTGCAAGTGTTTTGGCATGGTCTCATTAAATTTGTACCAAGTTTGCAAGTGTTTTGGCATGGTCTTATTAAATTTGTACCAAGTTTGCAGGTGTTTTGGCATGGTCTTAGGAAGTTTGTTCCAAGTTTGCAAGTGTTTTGGTATGGTCTTAGTAAGTTTGTTCCAAGTTTGCAAGTGTTTGGCATGGTCTTATTAAATTTGTACCAAGTTTGCAAGTGTTTTGGCATGGTCTTATTAAATTTGTTCCAAGTTTGCAAGCGTTTGGCATGGTCTTATTAAATTTGTTCCAAGTTTGCAAGTGTTTTGGCATGGTCTTATTAAATTTGTACCAAGTTTGCAAGTGTTTTGGCATGGTCTTATTAAATTTGTACCAAGTTTGCAAGTGTTTTGGCATGTTCTTATTAAATTTGTACCAAGTTTGCAAGTGTTTTGGCATGGTCTTATTAAATTTGTACCAAGTTTGCAAGTGTTTTGGCATGGTCTTATTAAATTTTTAACAAGTTTGCAAGTGTATTGGCATGGTCTTATTAAATTTGTACCAAGTTTGCAAGTGTTTTGGCATGGTCTTATTAAATTTGTTCCAAGTTTGCAAGTGTTTTGGCATGGTCTTATTTAATTTGTACCAAGTTTGCAAGTGTTATGGCATCGTCTTAGGAAGTTTGTTCCAAGTTTGCAAGTGTTTGGGCATGGTCTTATTAAATTTGTACCAAGTTTGCAAGTGTTTTGGCATGGTCTTATTAAATTTGTTCCAAGTTTGCAAGTGTTTTGGCATGGTCTTATTTAATTTGTACCAAGTTTGCAAGTGTTATGGCATCGTCTTAGGAAGTTTGTTCCAAGTTTGCAAGTGTTTGGGCATGGTCTTATTAAATTTGTACCAAGTTTGCAAGTGTTTTGGCATTGTCTTATTAAATTTGTACCAAGTTTGCAAGTGTTTTGGCATGGTCTTATTAAATTTGTCCCAAGTTTGCAAGTGCGGTGGCATGGTCTTATTAAATTTGTACCAAGTTTGCAAGTGTTTTGGCATGGTCTTAGGAAGTTTGTTCCAAGTTTGCAAGTGTTTGGAATGGTCTTATTAAATTTGTACCAAGTTTGCAAGTGTTTTGACATGGTCTTATTAAATTTGTACCAAGTTTGCAAGTGTTTTGGCATGGTCTTATTAAATTTGTTCCAAGTTTGCAAGTGTTTTGGCATGGTCTTATTTAATTTGTACCAAGTTTGCAAGTGTTTTGGCATGGTCTTAGGAAGTTTGTTCCAAGTTTGCAAGTGTTTGGACATGGTCTTATTAAATTTGTACCAAGTTTGCAAGTGTTTTGGCATGGTCTTATTAAATTTGTACCAAGTGTGCAAGTGTTTTGGCATGGTCTTATTAAATTTGTCCCAAGTTTGCAAGTGCTTTGGCATGGTCTTATTAAATTTGTACCAAGTTTGCAAGTGTTTTGGCATGGTCTTATTAAATTTGTACCAAGTTTGCAAGTGTTTTGGAATGGTCTCATTAAATTTGTACCAAGTTTGCAAGTGTTTTGGCATGGTCTTATTAAATTTGTACCAAGTTTATAAGTGTTTTGGCATGGTCTTATTAAATTTGTACCAAGTTTGCAAGTGTTTTGGCATGGTCTTATTAAATTTGTACCAAGTTTGCAGGTGTTTTGGCATGGTCTTTGGAAGTTTGTTCCAAGTTTGCAAGTGTTTGGCATGGTCTTATTAAATTTGTACCAAGTTTGCAAGTGTTTTGGCATGGTCTTATTAAATTTGTACCAAGTTTGCAAGTGTTTTGGCATGGTCTCATTAAATTTGTACCAAGTTTGCAAGTGTTTTGGCATGGTCTTAGGAAGTTTGTTCCAAGTTTGCAAGTGTTTTGGCATGGTCTTATTAAAATTGTACCAAGTTTGCAAGTGTTTGGCATGGTCTTATTAAATTTGTACCAAGTTAGCAAGTGTTTTGGCATGGTTTTAGGAAGTTTGTTCCAAGTTTGCAAGTGTTTGGCATGGTCTTATTAAATTTGTACCAAGTTTGCAAGTGTTTGGCATGGTCTTATTAGATTTGTACCAAGTTTGCAAGTGTTATGGCATGGTCTTATTAAATTTGTACCAAGTTAGCAAGTCTTTTGGCATGGTCTTATTAATTTGAGCCAAGTTTGCAAGTGTTTTGGCATGGTCTTATTAAATTTGTTCCAAGTTTGCAAGTGTTTGGCATGGTCTTATTAAATTTGTTCCAAGTTTGCAAGTGTTTTGGCATGGTCTTATTAAATTTGTACCAAGTTTGCAAGTGTTTTGGCATGGTCTTATAAAATTTGTACCAAGTTTGCAAGTGTTTTGGCATGGTCTCATTAAATTTGTACCAAGTTTGCAAGTGTTTTGGCATGGTCTTATTACATTTGTACCAAGTTTGCAAGTGTTTTGGCATGGTCTTAGGAAGTTTGTTCCAAGTTTGCAAGTGTTTTGGCATGGTCTTATTAAAATTGTACCAAGTTTGCAAGTGTTTGGCATGGTCTTATTAAATTTGTACCAAGTTAGCAAGTGTTTTGGCATGGTTTTAGGAAGTTTGTTCCAAGTTTGCAAGTGTTTTGGCATGGTCTTAGGAAGTTTGTTCCAAGTTTGCAAGTGTTTTGGCATGGTCTTATTAAAAGTGTACCAAGTTTGCAAGTGTTTGGCATGGTCTTATTAAATTTGTACCAAGTTAGCAAGTGTTTTGGCATGGTTTTAGGAAGTTTGTTCCAAGATGCAAGTGTTTGGCATGGTCTTATTAAATTTGTACCAAGTTTGCAAGTGTTTGGCATGGTCTTATTAGATTTGTACCAAGTTTGCAAGTGTTATGGCATGGTCTTATTAAATTTGTACCAAGTTAGCAAGTCTTTTGGCATGGTCTTATTAAATTTGAGCCAAGTTTGCAAGTGTTTTGGCATGGTCTTAGGAAGTTTGTTCCAAGTTTGCAAGTGTTTGGCATGGTCTTATTAAATTTGTACCAAGTTTGCAAGTGTTTTGGCATGGTATTATTAAATTTGTACCAAGTTTGCAAGTGTTTTGGCATGGTCTCATTAAATTTGTACCAAGTTTGCAAGTGTTTTGGCATGGTCTTAGGAAGTTTGTTCCAAGTTTGCAAGTGTTTTGGCATGGTCTTATTAAAAGTGTACCAAGTTTGCAAGTGTTTGGCATGGTCTTATTAAATTTGTACCAAGTTAGCAAGTGTTTTGGCATGGTTTTAGGAAGTTTGTTCCAAGTTTGCAAGTGTTTGGCATGGTCTTATTAAATTTGTACCAAGTTTGCAAGTGTTTGGCATGGTCTTATTAGATTTGTACCAAGTTTGCAAGTGTTTTGGCATGGTCTTAGGAAGTTTGTTCCAAGTTTGCAAGTGTTTGGCATGGTCTTATTAAATTTGTACCAAGTTTGCAAGTGTTTTGGCATGGTCTTATTAAATTTGTACCAAGTTTGTAAGTGATTTGGCATGGTCTTTGGAAGTTTGTTCCAAGTTTGCAAGTGTTTTGGCATGGTCTTATTAAATTTGTACCAAGTTTGCAGGTGTTTTGGCATGGTCCAAGGAAGTTTTTTCCAAGTTTGCAAGTGTTTTGGCATGGTCTTAGGAAGTTTGTTCCAAGTTTGCAAGTGTTTGGCATGGTCTTATTAAATTTGTACCAAGTTTGCAAGTGTTTTGGCATGGTCTCATTAAATTTGTACCAAGTTTGCAAGTGTTTTGGCATGGTCTTATTAAATTTGTACCAAGTTTGCAGGTGTTTTGGCATGGTCTTAGGAAGTTTGTTCCAAGTTTGCAAGTGTTTTGGCATGGTCTTAGTAAGTTTGTTCCAAGTTTGCAAGTGTTTGGCATGGTCTTATTAAATTTGTACCAAGTTTGCAAGTGTTTTGGCATGGTCTTATTAAATTTGTACCAAGTTTGCAAGTGTTTTGGCATGGTCTTATTAAATTTGTACCAAGTTTGCAAGTGTTTTGAAATGGTCTTATTAAATTTGTACCAAGTTTGCAGGTGTTTTGGCATGGTCTTAGGAAGTTTGTTCCAAGTTTGCAAGTGTTTTGGCATGGTCTTATTAAATTTGTACCAAGTTTGCAAGTGTTTTGGCATGGTCTTATTAAATTTTTAACAAGTTTGCAAGTGTATTGGCATGGTCTTATTAAATTTGTACCAAGTTTGCAAGTGTTTTGGCATGGTCTTATTAAATTTGTTCCAAGTTTGCAAGTGTTTTGGCATGGTCTTATTTAATTTGTACCAAGTTTGCAAGTGTTATGGCATCGTCTTAGGAAGTTTGTTCCAAGTTTGCAAGTGTTTGGACATGGTCTTATTAAATTTGTACCAAGTTTGCAAGTGTTTTGGCATGGTCTTATTAAATTTGTTCTAAGTTTGCAAGTGTTTTGGCATTGTCTTATTAAATTTGTACCAAGTTTGCAAGTGTTTTGGCATGGTCTTATTAAATTTGTCCCAAGTTTGCAAGTGCTGTGGCATGGTCTTATTAAATTTGTACCAAGTTTGCAAGTGTTTTGGCATGGTCTTAGGAAGTTTGTTCCAAGTTTGCAAGTGTTTGGAATGGTCTTATTAAATTTGTACCAAGTTTGCAAGTGTTTTGACATGGTCTTATTAAATTTGTACCAAGTTTGCAAGTGTTTTGGCATGGTCTTATTAAATTTGTTCCAAGTTTGCAAGTGTTTTGGCATGGTCTTATTTAATTTGTACCAAGTTTGCAAGTGTTTTGGCATGGTCTTAGGAAGTTTGTTCCAAGTTTGCAAGTGTTTGGACATGGTCTTATTAAATTTGTACCAAGTTTGCAAGTGTTTTGGCATGGTCTTATTAAATTTGTACCAAGTGTGCAAGTGTTTTGGCATGGTCTTATTAAATTTGTCCCAAGTTTGCAAGTGCTTTGGCATGGTCTTATTAAATTTGTACCAAGTTTGCAAGTGTTTTGGAATGGTCTCATTAAATTTGTACCAAGTTTGCAAGTGTTTTGGCATGGTCTTATTAAATTTGTACCAAGTTTATAAGTTTTTTGGCATGGTCTTATTAAATTTGTACCAAGTTTGCAAGTGTTTTGGCATGGTCTTATTAAATTTGTACCAAGTTTGCAGGTGTTTTGGCATGGTCTTTGGAAGTTTGTTCCAAGTTTGCAAGTGTTTGGCATGGTCTTATTAAATTTGTACCAAGTTTGCAAGTGTTTTGGCATGGTCTTATTAAATTTGTACCAAGTTTGCAAGTGTTTTGGCATGGTCTCATTAAATTTGTACCAAGTTTGCAAGTGTTTTGGCATGGTCTTAGGAAGTTTGTTCCAAGTTTGCAAGTGTTTTGGCATGGTCTTATTAAAATTGTACCAAGTTTGCAAGTGTTTGGCATGGTCTTATTAAATTTGTACCAAGTTAGCAAGTGTTTTGGCATGGTTTTAGGAAGTTTGTTCCAAGATGCAAGTGTTTGGCATGGTCTTATTAAATTTGTACCAAGTTTGCAAGTGTTTGGCATGGTCTTATTAGATTTGTACCAAGTTTGCAAGTGTTATGGCATGGTCTTATTAAATTTGTACCAAGTTAGCAAGTCTTTTGGCATGGTCTTATTAAATTTGAGCCAAGTTTGCAAGTGTTTTGGCATGGTCTTATTAAATTTGTTCCAAGTTTGCAAGTGTTTGGCATGGTCTTATTAAATTTGTTCCAAGTTTGCAAGTGTTTTGGCATGGTCTTATTAAATTTGTACCAAGTTTGCAAGTGTTTTGGCATGGTCTTATTAAATTTGTACCAAGTTTGTAAGTGATTTGGCATGGTCTTAGGAAGTTTGTTCTAAGTTTGCAAGTGTTTGGCATGGTCTTATTAAATTTGTACCAAGTTTGCAAGTGATTTGGCATGGTCTTATAAAATTTGTACCAAGTTTGCAAGTGTTTTGGCATGGTCTCATTAAATTTGTACCAAGTTTGCAAGTGTTTTGGCATGGTCTTAGGAAGTTTGTTCCAAGTTTGCAAGTGTTTTGGCATGGTCTTATTAAAAGTGTACCAAGTTTGCAAGTGTTTGGCATGGTCTTATTAAATTTGTACCAAGTTAGCAAGTGTTTTGGCATGGTTTTAGGAAGTTTGTTCCAAGTTTGCAAGTGTTTGGCATGGTCTTATTAAATTTGTACCAAGTTTGCAAGTGTTTGGCATGGTCTTATTAGATTTGTACCAAGTTTGCAAGTGTTTGGCATGGTCTTATTAAAAGTGTACCAAGTTTGCAAGTGTTTGGCATGGTCTTATTAAATTTGTACCAAGTTAGCAAGTGTTTTGGCATGGTCTTAGGAAGTTTGTTCCAAGTTTGCAAGTGTTTGGCATGGTCTTATTAAATTTGTACCAAGTTTGCAAGTGTTTTGGCATGGTCTTATTAAATTTGTACCAAGTTTGTAAGTGATTTGGCATGGTTTTAGGAAGTTTGTTCCAAGTTTGCAAGTGTTTGGCATGGTCTTATTAAATTTGTACCAAGTTTGCAAGTGTTTGGCATGGTCTTATTAGATTTGTACCAAGTTTGCAAGTGTTTGGCATGGTCTTATTAGATTTGTACCAAGTTTGCAAGTGTTTGGCATGGTCTTATTAAAAGTGTACCAAGTTTGCAAGTGTTTGGCATGGTCTTATTAAATTTGTACCAAGTTAGCAAGTGTTTTGGCATGGTCTTAGGAAGTTTGTTCCAAGTTTGCAAGTGTTTGGCATGGTCTTATTAAATTTGTACCAAGTTTGCAAGTGATTTGGCATGGTCTTATAAAATTTGTACCAAGTTTGCAAGTGTTTGGCATGGTCTTATTAAAAGTGTACCAAGTTTGCAAGTGTTTGGCATGGTCTTATTAAATTTGTACCAAGTTAGCAAGTGTTTTGGCATGGTCTTAGGAAGTTTGTTCCAAGTTTGCAAGTGTTTGGCATGGTCTTATTAAATTTGTACCAAGTTTGCAAGTGTTTTGGCATGGTCTTATTAAATTTGTACCAAGTTTGTAAGTGATTTGGCATGGTCTTTGGAAGTTTGTTCCAAGTTTGCAAGTGTTTTGGCATGGTCTTATTAAATTTGTACCAAGTTTGCAGGTGTTTTGGCATGGTCCAAGGAAGTTTTTTCCAAGTTTGCAAGTGTTTTGGCATGGTCTTAGGAAGTTTGTTCCAAGTTTGCAAGTGTTTGGCATGGTCTTATTAAATTTGTACCAAGTTTGCAAGTGTTTTGGCATGGTCTCATTAAATTTGTACCAAGTTTGCAAGTGTTTTGGCATGGTCTTATTAAATTTGTACCAAGTTTGCAGGTGTTTTGGCATGGTCTTAGGAAGTTTGTTCCAAGTTTGCAAGTGTTTTGGTATGGTCTTAGTAAGTTTGTTCCAAGTTTGCAAGTGTTTGGCATGGTCTTATTAAATTTGTACCAAGTTTGCAAGTGTTTTGGCATGGTCTTATTAAATTTGTTCCAAGTTTGCAAGCGTTTGGCATGGTCTTATTAAATTTGTTCCAAGTTTGCAAGTGTTTTGGCATGGTCTTATTAAATTTGTACCAAGTTTGCAAGTGTTTTGGCATGGTCTTATTAAATTTGTACCAAGTTTGCAAGTGTTTTGGCATGTTCTTATTAAATTTGTACCAAGTTTGCAAGTGTTTTGGCATGGTCTTATTAAATTTGTACCAAGTTTGCAAGTGTTTTGGCATGGTCTTATTAAATTTTTAACAAGTTTGCAAGTGTATTGGCATGGTCTTATTAAATTTGTACCAAGTTTGCAAGTGTTTTGGCATGGTCTTATTAAATTTGTTCCAAGTTTGCAAGTGTTTTGGCATGGTCTTATTTAATTTGTACCAAGTTTGCAAGTGTTATGGCATCGTCTTAGGAAGTTTGTTCCAAGTTTGCAAGTGTTTGGGCATGGTCTTATTAAATTTGTACCAAGTTTGCAAGTGTTTTGGCATGGTCTTATTAAATTTGTTCCAAGTTTGCAAGTGTTTTGGCATGGTCTTATTTAATTTGTACCAAGTTTGCAAGTGTTATGGCATCGTCTTAGGAAGTTTGTTCCAAGTTTGCAAGTGTTTGGGCATGGTCTTATTAAATTTGTACCAAGTTTGCAAGTGTTTTGGCATGGTCTTATTAAATTTGTTCTAAGTTTGCAAGTGTTTTGGCATTGTCTTATTAAATTTGTACCAAGTTTGCAAGTGTTTTGGCATGGTCTTATTAAATTTGTCCCAAGTTTGCAAGTGCGGTGGCATGGTCTTATTAAATTTGTACCAAGTTTGCAAGTGTTTTGGCATGGTCTTAGGAAGTTTGTTCCAAGTTTGCAAGTGTTTGGAATGGTCTTATTAAATTTGTACCAAGTTTGCAAGTGTTTTGACATGGTCTTATTAAATTTGTACCAAGTTTGCAAGTGTTTTGGCATGGTCTTATTAAATTTGTTCCAAGTTTGCAAGTGTTTTGGCATGGTCTTATTTAATTTGTACCAAGTTTGCAAGTGTTTTGGCATGGTCTTAGGAAGTTTGTTCCAAGTTTGCAAGTGTTTGGACATGGTCTTATTAAATTTGTACCAAGTTTGCAAGTGTTTTGGCATGGTCTTATTAAATTTGTACCAAGTGTGCAAGTGTTTTGGCATGGTCTTATTAAATTTGTCCCAAGTTTGCAAGTGCTTTGGCATGGTCTTATTAAATTTGTACCAAGTTTGCAAGTGTTTTGGCATGGTCTTATTAAATTTGTACCAAGTTTGCAAGTGTTTTGGAATGGTCTCATTAAATTTGTACCAAGTTTGCAAGTGTTTTGGCATGGTCTTATTAAATTTGTACCAAGTTTATAAGTGTTTTGGCATGGTCTTATTAAATTTGTACCAAGTTTGCAAGTGTTTTGGCATGGTCTTATTAAATTTGTACCAAGTTTGCAGGTGTTTTGGCATGGTCTTTGGAAGTTTGTTCCAAGTTTGCAAGTGTTTGGCATGGTCTTATTAAATTTGTACCAAGTTTGCAAGTGTTTTGGCATGGTCTTATTAAATTTGTACCAAGTTTGCAAGTGTTTTGGCATGGTCTCATTAAATTTGTACCAAGTTTGCAAGTGTTTTGGCATGGTCTTAGGAAGTTTGTTCCAAGTTTGCAAGTGTTTTGGCATGGTCTTATTAAAATTGTACCAAGTTTGCAAGTGTTTGGCATGGTCTTATTAAATTTGTACCAAGTTAGCAAGTGTTTTGGCATGGTTTTAGGAAGTTTGTTCCAAGTTTGCAAGTGTTTGGCATGGTCTTATTAAATTTGTACCAAGTTTGCAAGTGTTTGGCATGGTCTTATTAGATTTGTACCAAGTTTGCAAGTGTTATGGCATGGTCTTATTAAATTTGTACCAAGTTAGCAAGTCTTTTGGCATGGTCTTATTAATTTGAGCCAAGTTTGCAAGTGTTTTGGCATGGTCTTATTAAATTTGTTCCAAGTTTGCAAGTGTTTGGCATGGTCTTATTAAATTTGTTCCAAGTTTGCAAGTGTTTTGGCATGGTCTTATTAAATTTGTACCAAGTTTGCAAGTGTTTTGGCATGGTCTTATTAAATTTGTACCAAGTTTGTAAGTGATTTGGCATGGTCTTAGGAAGTTTGTTCTAAGTTTGCAAGTGTTTGGCATGGTCTTATTAAATTTGTACCAAGTTTGCAAGTGTTTTGGCATGGTCTTATTAAATTTGTACCAAGTTTGCAAGTGTTTTGAAATGGTCTTATTAAATTTGTACCAAGTTTGCAGGTGTTTTGGCATGGTCTTAGGAAGTTTGTTCCAAGTTTGCAAGTGTTTGGCATGGTCTTATTAAATTTGTACCAAGTTTGCAAGTGTTTTGGCATGGTCTTATTAAATTTGTTCTAAGTTTGCAAGTGTTTTGGCATTGTCTTATTAAATTTGTACCAAGTTTGCAAGTGTTTTGGCATGGTCTTATTAAATTTGTCCCAAGTTTGCAAGTGCTGTGGCATGGTCTTATTAAATTTGTACCAAGTTTGCAAGTGTTTTGGCATGGTCTTAGGAAGTTTGTTCCAAGTTTGCAAGTGTTTGGAATGGTCTTATTAAATTTGTACCAAGTTTGCAAGTGTTTTGACATGGTCTTATTAAATTTGTACCAAGTTTGCAAGTGTTTTGGCATGGTCTTATTCAATTTGTTCCAAGTTTGCAAGTGTTTTGGCATGGTCTTATTTAATTTGTACCAAGTTTGCAAGTGTTTTGGCATGGTCTTAGGAAGTTTGTTCCAAGTTTGCAAGTGTTTTGGCATGGTCTTATTAAATTTGTACCAAGTTTGCAAGTGTTTTGGCATGGTCTCATTAAATTTGTACCAAGTTTGCAAGTGTTTTGGCATGGTCTTAGGAAGTTTGTTCCAAGTTTGCAAGTGTTTTGGCATGGTCTTATTAAAATTGTACCAAGTTTGCAAGTGTTTGGCATGGTCTTATTAAATTTGTACCAAGTTAGCAAGTGTTTTGGCATGGTTTTAGGAAGTTTGTTCCAAGTTTGCAAGTGTTTGGCATGGTCTTATTAAATTTGTACCAAGTTTGCAAGTGTTTGGCATGGTCTTATTAGATTTGTACCAAGTTTGCAAGTGTTATGGCATGGTCTTATTAAATTTGTACCAAGTTAGCAAGTCTTTTGGCATGGTCTTATTAAATTTGAGCCAAGTTTGCAAGTGTTTTGGCATGGTCTTATTAAATTTGTTCCAAGTTTGCAAGTGTTTGGCATGGTCTTATTAAATTTGTTCCAAGTTTGCAAGTGTTTTGGCATGGTCTTATTAAATTTGTACCAAGTTTGCAAGTGTTTTGGCATGGTCTTATTAAATTTGTACCAAGTTTGTAAGTGATTTGGCATGGTCTTAGGAAGTTTGTTCTAAGTTTGCAAGTGTTTGGCATGGTCTTATTAAATTTGTACCAAGTTTGCAAGTGATTTGGCATGGTCTTATTAAATTTGTACCAAGTTTGCAAGTGTTTTGGCATGGTCTCATTAAATTTGTACCAAGTTTGCAAGTGTTTTGGCATGGTCTTAGGAAGTTTGTTCCAAGTTTGCAAGTGTTTTGGCATGGTCTTATTAAAAGTGTACCAAGTTTGCAAGTGTTTGGCATGGTCTTATTAAATTTGTACCAAGTTAGCAAGTGTTTTGGCATGGTTTTAGGAAGTTTGTTCCAAGTTTGCAAGTGTTTGGCATGGTCTTATTAAATTTGTACCAAGTTTGCAAGTGTTTGGCATGGTCTTATTAGATTTGTACCAAGTTTGCAAGTGTTTTGGCATGGTCTTAGGAAGTTTGTTCCAAGTTTGCAAGTGTTTGGCATGGTCTTATTAAATTTGTACCAAGTTTGCAAGTGTTTTGGCATGGTCTTATTAAATTTGTACCAAGTTTGCAAGTGATTTGGCATGGTCTTTGGAAGTTTGTTCCAAGTTTGCAAGTGTTTTGGCATGGTCTTAATAAAATTTGTACCAAGTTTGCAAGTGTTTTGGCATGGTCTCATTAAATTTGTACCAAGTTTGCAAGTGTTTTGGCATGGTCTTATTAAATTTGTACCAAGTTTGCAAGTGTTTTGGCATGGTCTTAGGAAGTTTGTTCTAAGTTTGCAAGTGTTTGGCATGGTCTTATTAAATTTGTACCAAGTTTGCAAGTGTTTTGGCATGGTCTTATTAAATTTGTACCAAGTTTGCAAGTGTTTTGAAATGGTCTTATTAAATTTGTACCAAGTTTGCAGGTGTTTTGGCATGGTCTTAGGAAGTTTGTTCCAAGTTTGCAAGTGTTTTGGCATGGTCTTATTAAATTTGTACCAAGTTTGCAAGTGTTTTGGCATGTTCTTATTAAATTTGTACCAAGTTTGCAAGTGTTTTGGCATGGTCTTATTAAATTTGTACCAAGTTTGCAAGTGTTTTGGCATGGTCTTATTAAATTTTTAACAAGTTTGCAAGTGTATTGGCATGGTCTTATTAAATTTGTACCAAGTTTGCAAGTGTTTTGGCATGGTCTTATTAAATTTGTTCCAAGTTTGCAAGTGTTTTGGCATGGTCTTATTTAATTTGTACCAAGTTTGCAAGTGTTATGGCATCGTCTTAGGAAGTTTGTTCCAAGTTTGCAAGTGTTTGGGCATGGTCTTATTAAATTTGTACCAAGTTTGCAAGTGTTTTGGCATGGTCTTATTAAATTTGTTCCAAGTTTGCAAGTGTTTTGGCATGGTCTTATTTAATTTGTACCAAGTTTGCAAGTGTTATGGCATCGTCTTAGGAAGTTTGTTCCAAGTTTGCAAGTGTTTG
The DNA here is from genome assembly GCA_914969975.1 of Anopheles atroparvus. Lineage (NCBI taxonomy): Eukaryota > Metazoa > Arthropoda > Insecta > Diptera > Culicidae > Anopheles > Anopheles atroparvus. Next base: position 1,011,725 of record CAJZCY010000011.1, read on the forward strand.
GGCATGGTCTTATTAAATTTGTACCAAGTTTGCAAGTGTTTTGGCATGGTCTTATTAAATTTGTTCTAAGTTTGCAAGTGTTTTGGCATTGTCTTATTAAATTTGTACCAAGTTTGCAAGTGTTTTGGCATGGTCTTATTAAATTTGTCCCAAGTTTGCAAGTGCGGTGGCATGGTCTTATTAAATTTGTACCAAGTTTGCAAGTGTTTTGGCATGGTCTTAGGAAGTTTGTTCCAAGTTTGCAAGTGTTTGGAATGGTCTTATTAAATTTGTACCAAGTTTGCAAGTGTTTTGACATGGTCTTATTAAATTTGTACCAAGTTTGCAAGTGTTTTGGCATGGTCTTATTAAATTTGTTCCAAGTTTGCAAGTGTTTTGGCATGGTCTTATTTAATTTGTACCAAGTTTGCAAGTGTTTTGGCATGGTCTTAGGAAGTTTGTTCCAAGTTTGCAAGTGTTTGGACATGGTCTTATTAAATTTGTACCAAGTTTGCAAGTGTTTTGGCATGGTCTTATTAAATTTGTACCAAGTGTGCAAGTGTTTTGGCATGGTCTTATTAAATTTGTCCCAAGTTTGCAAGTGCTTTGGCATGGTCTTATTAAATTTGTACCAAGTTTGCAAGTGTTTTGGCATGGTCTTATTAAATTTGTACCAAGTTTGCAAGTGTTTTGGAATGGTCTCATTAAATTTGTACCAAGTTTGCAAGTGTTTTGGCATGGTCTTATTAAATTTGTACCAAGTTTATAAGTGTTTTGGCATGGTCTTATTAAATTTGTACCAAGTTTGCAAGTGTTTTGGCATGGTCTTATTAAATTTGTACCAAGTTTGCAGGTGTTTTGGCATGGTCTTTGGAAGTTTGTTCCAAGTTTGCAAGTGTTTGGCATGGTCTTATTAAATTTGTACCAAGTTTGCAAGTGTTTTGGCATGGTCTTATTAAATTTGTACCAAGTTTGCAAGTGTTTTGGCATGGTCTTATTAAATTTGTACCAAGTTTGCAGGTGTTTTGGCATGGTCTTTGGAAGTTTGTTCCAAGTTTGCAAGTGTTTTGGCATGGTCTTATTAAAATTGTACCAAGTTTGCAAGTGTTTGGCATGGTCTTATTAAATTTGTACCAAGTTAGCAAGTGTTTTGGCATGGTTTTAGGAAGTTTGTTCCAAGTTTGCAAGTGTTTGGCATGGTCTTATTAAATTTGTACCAAGTTTGCAAGTGTTTGGCATGGTCTTATTAGATTTGTACCAAGTTTGCAAGTGTTATGGCATGGTCTTATTAAATTTGTACCAAGTTAGCAAGTCTTTTGGCATGGTCTTATTAATTTGAGCCAAGTTTGCAAGTGTTTTGGCATGGTCTTATTAAATTTGTTCCAAGTTTGCAAGTGTTTGGCATGGTCTTATTAAATTTGTTCCAAGTTTGCAAGTGTTTTGGCATGGTCTTATTAAATTTGTACCAAGTTTGCAAGTGTTTTGGCATGGTCTTATTAAATTTGTACCAAGTTTGTAAGTGATTTGGCATGGTCTTAGGAAGTTTGTTCTAAGTTTGCAAGTGTTTGGCATGGTCTTATTAAATTTGTACCAAGTTTGCAAGTGTTTTGGCATGGTCTTATTAAATTTGTACCAAGTTTGCAAGTGTTTTGAAATGGTCTTATTAAATTTGTACCAAGTTTGCAGGTGTTTTGGCATGGTCTTAGGAAGTTTGTTCCAAGTTTGCAAGTGTTTGGCATGGTCTTATTAAATTTGTACCAAGTTTGCAAGTGTTTTGGCATGGTCTTATTAAATTTGTTCTAAGTTTGCAAGTGTTTTGGCATTGTCTTATTAAATTTGTACCAAGTTTGCAAGTGTTTTGGCATGGTCTTATTAAATTTGTCCCAAGTTTGCAAGTGCTGTGGCATGGTCTTATTAAATTTGTACCAAGTTTGCAAGTGTTTTGGCATGGTCTTAGGAAGTTTGTTCCAAGTTTGCAAGTGTTTGGAATGGTCTTATTAAATTTGTACCAAGTTTGCAAGTGTTTTGACATGGTCTTATTAAATTTGTACCAAGTTTGCAAGTGTTTTGGCATGGTCTTATTCAATTTGTTCCAAGTTTGCAAGTGTTTTGGCATGGTCTTATTTAATTTGTACCAAGTTTGCAAGTGTTTTGGCATGGTCTTAGGAAGTTTGTTCCAAGTTTGCAAGTGTTTTGGCATGGTCTTATTAAATTTGTACCAAGTTTGCAAGTGTTTTGGCATGGTCTCATTAAATTTGTACCAAGTTTGCAAGTGTTTTGGCATGGTCTTAGGAAGTTTGTTCCAAGTTTGCAAGTGTTTTGGCATGGTCTTATTAAAATTGTACCAAGTTTGCAAGTGTTTGGCATGGTCTTATTAAATTTGTACCAAGTTAGCAAGTGTTTTGGCATGGTTTTAGGAAGTTTGTTCCAAGTTTGCAAGTGTTTGGCATGGTCTTATTAAATTTGTACCAAGTTTGCAAGTGTTTGGCATGGTCTTATTAGATTTGTACCAAGTTTGCAAGTGTTATGGCATGGTCTTATTAAATTTGTACCAAGTTAGCAAGTCTTTTGGCATGGTCTTATTAAATTTGAGCCAAGTTTGCAAGTGTTTTGGCATGGTCTTATTAAATTTGTTCCAAGTTTGCAAGTGTTTGGCATGGTCTTATTAAATTTGTTCCAAGTTTGCAAGTGTTTTGGCATGGTCTTATTAAATTTGTACCAAGTTTGCAAGTGTTTTGGCATGGTCTTATTAAATTTGTACCAAGTTTGTAAGTGATTTGGCATGGTCTTAGGAAGTTTGTTCTAAGTTTGCAAGTGTTTGGCATGGTCTTATTAAATTTGTACCAAGTTTGCAAGTGATTTGGCATGGTCTTATTAAATTTGTACCAAGTTTGCAAGTGTTTTGGCATGGTCTCATTAAATTTGTACCAAGTTTGCAAGTGTTTTGGCATGGTCTTAGGAAGTTTGTTCCAAGTTTGCAAGTGTTTTGGCATGGTCTTATTAAAAGTGTACCAAGTTTGCAAGTGTTTGGCATGGTCTTATTAAATTTGTACCAAGTTAGCAAGTGTTTTGGCATGGTTTTAGGAAGTTTGTTCCAAGTTTGCAAGTGTTTGGCATGGTCTTATTAAATTTGTACCAAGTTTGCAAGTGTTTGGCATGGTCTTATTAGATTTGTACCAAGTTTGCAAGTGTTTTGGCATGGTCTTAGGAAGTTTGTTCCAAGTTTGCAAGTGTTTGGCATGGTCTTATTAAATTTGTACCAAGTTTGCAAGTGTTTTGGCATGGTCTTATTAAATTTGTACCAAGTTTGCAAGTGATTTGGCATGGTCTTTGGAAGTTTGTTCCAAGTTTGCAAGTGTTTTGGCATGGTCTTAATAAAATTTGTACCAAGTTTGCAAGTGTTTTGGCATGGTCTCATTAAATTTGTACCAAGTTTGCAAGTGTTTTGGCATGGTCTTATTAAATTTGTACCAAGTTTGCAAGTGTTTTGGCATGGTCTTAGTAAGTTTGTTCCAAGTTTGCAAGTGTTTGGCATGGTCTTATTAAATTTGTTCTAAGTTTGCAAGTGTTTTGGCATGGTCTCATTAAATTTGTACCAAGTTTGCAAGTGTTTTGGCATGGTCTTATTAAATTTGTACCAAGTTTGCAAGTGTTTTGGCATGGTCTTAGTAAGTTTGTTCCAAGTTTGCAAGTGTTTGGCATGGTCTTATTAAATTTGTTCTAAGTTTGCAAGTGTTTTGGCATGGTCCAAGGAAGTTTTTTCCAAGTTTGCAAGTGTTTTGGCATGGTCTTAGGAAGTTTGTTCCAAGTTTGCAAGTGTTTGGCATGGTCTTAATAAAATTTGTACCAAGTTTGCAAGTGTTTTGGCATGGTCTCATTAAATTTGTACCAAGTTTGCAAGTGTTTTGGCATGGTCTTATTAAATTTGTACCAAGTTTGCAAGTGTTTTGGCATGGTCTTAGTAAGTTTGTTCCAAGTTTGCAAGTGTTTGGCATGGTCTTATTAAATTTGTTCTAAGTTTGCAAGTGTTTTGGCATGGTCTTATTAAATTTGTACCAAGTTTGCAAGTGTTTTGGCATGGTCTTATTAAATTTGTCTCAAGTTTGCAAGTGCTGTGGCATGGTCTTAATAAATTTGTACCAAGTTTGCAAGTGTTTTGGCATGGTCTTAGGAAGTTTGTTCCAAGTTTGCAAGTGTTTGGCATGGTCTTATTAAATTTGTACCAAGTTTGCAAGTGTTTTGACATGGTCTTATTAAATTTGTACCAAGTTTGCAAGTGTTTTGGCATGGTCTTATTAAATTTGTTCCAAGAGTGCAAGTGTTTTGGCATGGTCTTATTTAATTTGTACCAAGTTTGCAAGTGTTTTGGCATGGTCTTAGGAAGTTTGTTCCAAGTTTGCAAGTGTTTTGGCATGGTCTTAGGAAGTTTGTTCCAAATTTGCAAGTGTTTTGGCATGGTCTTATGAAATTTGTACCAAGGTTGCAAGTGTTTTGGCATGGTCTTAGGAAGTTTGTTCCAAGTTTGCAAGTGTTTGGCATGGTCTTATTAAATTTGTACCAAGTTTGCAAGTGTTTGGCATGGTCGTATTAAATTTGTACCAAGTTGCAAGTGTTTTGGCATGGTCTTATTAAATTTGTACCAAGTTTGCAAGTGTTTTGGCATGGTCTTATTAAATTTGTGCCAAGTTTGCAAGTGTTTTGGCATGGTCTTAGGAATTTTGTTCCAAGTTTGCAAGTGTTTTGGCATGGTCTTATTAAATTTGTTCCAAGTTTGCAAGTGTTTTGGCATGGTCTTAGGAAGTTTGTTCCAAGTTTGCAAGTGTTTGGCATGGTCTTATTAAATTTGTACCAAGTTTGCAAGTGTTTTGGCATGGTCTTAGGAAGTTTGTTCCAAGTTTGCAAGTGTTTGGCATGGTCGTATTAAATTTGTACCAAGGTTGCAAGTGTTTTGGCATGGTCTTAGGAAGTTTGTTCCAAGTTTGCAAGTGTTTGGCATGGTCTTATTAAATTTGTACCAAGTTTGCAAGTGTTTTGGCATGGTCTTAGGAAGTTTGTTCCAAGTTTGCAAGTGTTTGGCATGGTCGTATTAAATTGGTACCAAGGTTGCAAGTGTTTTGGCATGGTCTTAGGAAGTTTGTTCCAAGTTTGCAAGTGTTTGGCATGGTCTTATAAAATTTGTACCAAGTTTGCAAGTGTTTTGGCATGGTCTTATTAAATTTGTACCAAGGTTGCAAGTGTTTTGGCATGGTCTTAGGAAGTTTGTTCCAAGTTTGCAAGTGTTTGTCATGGTCTTCTTAAATTTGTACCAAGTTTGCAAGTGTTTTGGCATGGTCTTAGGAAGTTTGTTCGAAGTTTGCAAGTGTTTGGCATCGTCTTATTAAATTTGTACCAAGTTTGCAAGTGTTTTGGCATGGTCTTAGGAAGTTTGTTCCAAGTTTGCAAGTGTTTGGCATGGTCGTATTAAATTTGTACCAAGTTTGCAAGTGTTTTGGAATGGTCTTAGGAAGTTTGTTCCAAGTTTGCAAGTGTTTGGCATGGTCTTATTAAATTTGTACCAAGTTTGCAAGTGTTTTGGCATGGTCTTAGGATGTTTGTTCCAAGTTTGCAAGTGTTTGGCATGGTCGTATTAAATTTGTACCAAGTTTGCAAGTGTTTTGGCATGGTCTTATTAAATTTGTACCAAGTTTGTAAGTGATTTGGCATGGTCTTAGGAAGTTTGTTCTAAGTTTGCAAGTGTTTGGCATGGTCTTATTAAATTTGTACCAAGTTTGCAAGTGTTTTGGCATGGTCTTATTAAATTTGTACCAAGTTTGCAAGTGTTTTGAAATGGTCTTATTAAATTTGTACCAAGTTTGCAGGTGTTTTGGCATGGTCTTAGGAAGTTTGTTCCAAGTTTGCAAGTGTTTGGCATGGTCTTATTAAATTTGTACCAAGTTTGCAAGTGTTTTGGCATGGTCTTATTAAATTTGTTCTAAGTTTGCAAGTGTTTTGGCATTGTCTTATTAAATTTGTACCAAGTTTGCAAGTGTTTTGGCATGGTCTTATTAAATTTGTCCCAAGTTTGCAAGTGATTTGGCATGGTCTTAGGAAGTTTGTTCTAAGTTTGCAAGTGTTTGGCATGGTCTTATTAAATTTGTACCAAGTTTGCAAGTGTTTTGGCATGGTCTTATTAAATTTGTACCAAGTTTGCAAGTGTTTTGAAATGGTCTTATTAAATTTGTACCAAGTTTGCAGGTGTTTTGGCATGGTCTTAGGAAGTTTGTTCCAAGTTTGCAAGTGTTTGGCATGGTCTTATTAAATTTGTACCAAGTTTGCAAGTGTTTTGGCATGGTCTTATTAAATTTGTTCTAAGTTTGCAAGTGTTTTGGCATTGTCTTATTAAATTTGTACCAAGTTTGCAAGTGTTTTGGCATGGTCTTATTAAATTTGTCCCAAGTTTGCAAGTGCTGTGGCATGGTCTTATTAAATTTGTACCAAGTTTGCAAGTGTTTTGGCATGGTCTTAGGAAGTTTGTTCCAAGTTTGCAAGTGTTTGGAATGGTCTTATTAAATTTGTACCAAGTTTGCAAGTGTTTTGACATGGTCTTATTAAATTTGTACCAAGTTTGCAAGTGTTTTGGCATGGTCTTATTCAATTTGTTCCAAGTTTGCAAGTGTTTTGGCATGGTCTTATTTAATTTGTACCAAGTTTGCAAGTGTTTTGGCATGGTCTTAGGAAGTTTGTTCCAAGTTTGCAAGTGTTTTGGCATGGTCTTATTAAATTTGTACCAAGTTTGCAAGTGTTTTGGCATGGTCTCATTAAATTTGTACCAAGTTTGCAAGTGTTTTGGCATGGTCTTAGGAAGTTTGTTCCAAGTTTGCAAGTGTTTTGGCATGGTCTTATTAAAATTGTACCAAGTTTGCAAGTGTTTGGCATGGTCTTATTAAATTTGTACCAAGTTAGCAAGTGTTTTGGCATGGTTTTAGGAAGTTTGTTCCAAGTTTGCAAGTGTTTGGCATGGTCTTATTAAATTTGTACCAAGTTTGCAAGTGTTTGGCATGGTCTTATTAGATTTGTACCAAGTTTGCAAGTGTTATGGCATGGTCTTATTAAATTTGTACCAAGTTAGCAAGTCTTTTGGCATGGTCTTATTAAATTTGAGCCAAGTTTGCAAGTGTTTTGGCATGGTCTTATTAAATTTGTTCCAAGTTTGCAAGTGTTTGGCATGGTCTTATTAAATTTGTTCCAAGTTTGCAAGTGTTTTGGCATGGTCTTATTAAATTTGTACCAAGTTTGCAAGTGTTTTGGCATGGTCTTATTAAATTTGTACCAAGTTTGTAAGTGATTTGGCATGGTCTTAGGAAGTTTGTTCTAAGTTTGCAAGTGTTTGGCATGGTCTTATTAAATTTGTACCAAGTTTGCAAGTGATTTGGCATGGTCTTATTAAATTTGTACCAAGTTTGCAAGTGTTTTGGCATGGTCTTATTAAATTTGTACCAAGTTTGTAAGTGATTTGGCATGGTCTTAGGAAGTTTGTTCTAAGTTTGCAAGTGTTTGGCATGGTCTTATTAAATTTGTACCAAGTTTGCAAGTGTTTGGCATGGTCTTATTAAATTTGTACCAAGTTAGCAAGTGTTTTGGCATGGTTTTAGGAAGTTTGTTCCAAGTTTGCAAGTGTTTGGCATGGTCTTATTAAATTTGTACCAAGTTTGCAAGTGTTTGGCATGGTCTTATTAGATTTGTACCAAGTTTGCAAGTGTTTTGGCATGGTCTTAGGAAGTTTGTTCCAAGTTTGCAAGTGTTTGGCATGGTCTTATTAAATTTGTACCAAGTTTGCAAGTGTTTTGGCATGGTCTTATTAAATTTGTACCAAGTTTGTAAGTGATTTGGCATGGTCTTTGGAAGTTTGTTCCAAGTTTGCAAGTGTTTTGGCATGGTCTTATTAAATTTGTACCAAGTTTGCAGGTGTTTTGGCATGGTCCAAGGAAGTTTTTTCCAAGTTTGCAAGTGTTTTGGCATGGTCTTAGGAAGTTTGTTCCAAGTTTGCAAGTGTTTGGCATGGTCTTATTAAATTTGTACCAAGTTTGCAAGTGTTTTGGCATGGTCTCATTAAATTTGTACCAAGTTTGCAAGTGTTTTGGCATGGTCTTATTAAATTTGTACCAAGTTTGCAAGTGTTTTGGCATGGTCTTAGTAAGTTTGTTCCAAGTTTGCAAGTGTTTGGCATGGTCTTATTAAATTTGTTCTAAGTTTGCAAGTGTTTTGGCATGGTCTTATTAAATTTGTACCAAGTTTGCAAGTGTTTTGGCATGGTCTTATTAAATTTGTCTCAAGTTTGCAAGTGCTGTGGCATGGTCTTATTAAATTTGTACCAAGTTTGCAAGTGTTTTGGCATGGTCTTAGGAAGTTTGTTCCAAGTTTGCAAGTGTTTGGCATGGTCTTATTAAATTTGTACCAAGTTTGCAAGTGTTTTGACATGGTCTTATTAAATTTGTACCAAGTTTGCAAGTGTTTTGGCATGGTCTTATTAAATTTGTTCCAAGAGTGCAAGTGTTTTGGCATGGTCTTATTTAATTTGTACCAAGTTTGCAAGTGTTTTGGCATGGTCTTAGGAAGTTTGTTCCAAGTTTGCAAGTGTTTTGGCATGGTCTTAGGAAGTTTGTTCCAAATTTGCAAGTGTTTTGGCATGGTCTTATGAAATTTGTACCAAGGTTGCAAGTGTTTTGGCATGGTCTTAGGAAGTTTGTTCCAAGTTTGCAAGTGTTTGGCATGGTCTTATTAAATTTGTACCAAGTTTGCAAGTGTTTGGCATGGTCGTATTAAATTTGTACCAAGTTGCAAGTGTTTTGGCATGGTCTTATTAAATTTGTACCAAGTTTGCAAGTGTTTTGGCATGGTCTTATTAAATTTGTGCCAAGTTTGCAAGTGTTTTGGCATGGTCTTAGGAATTTTGTTCCAAGTTTGCAAGTGTTTTGGCATGGTCTTATTAAATTTGTACCAAGTTTGCAAGTGTTTTGGCATGGTCTTAGGAAGTTTGTTCCAAGTTTGCAAGTGTTTGGCATGGTCTTATTAAATTTGTACCAAGTTTGCAAGTGTTTTGGCATGGTCTTAGGAAGTTTGTTCCAAGTTTGCAAGTGTTTGGCATGGTCGTATTAAATTTGTACCAAGGTTGCAAGTGTTTTGGCATGGTCTTAGGAAGTTTGTTCCAAGTTTGCAAGTGTTTGGCATGGTCTTATTAAATTTGTACCAAGTTTGCAAGTGTTTTGGCATGGTCTTAGGAAGTTTGTTCCAAGTTTGCAAGTGTTTGGCATGGTCGTATTAAATTGGTACCAAGGTTGCAAGTGTTTTGGCATGGTCTTAGGAAGTTTGTTCCAAGTTTGCAAGTGTTTGGCATGGTCTTATAAAATTTGTACCAAGTTTGCAAGTGTTTTGGCATGGTCTTATTAAATTTGTACCAAGGTTGCAAGTGTTTTGGCATGGTCTTAGGAAGTTTGTTCCAAGTTTGCAAGTGTTTGGCATGGTCTTATTAAATTTGTACCAAGTTTGCAAGTGTTTTGGCATGGTCTTAGGAAGTTTGTTCCAAGTTTGCAAGTGTTTTGGCATGGTCTTAGGAAGTTTGTTCCAAGTTTGCAAGTGTTTTGACATGGTCTTATTAAATTTGTGCCAAGTTTGCAAGTGTTTTGGAATGGTCTTAGGAAGTTTGTTCCAAGTTTGCAAGTGTTTGGCATGGTCTTATTAAATTTGTACCAAGTTTGCAAGTGTTTTGGCATGGTCTTAGGATGTTTGTTCCAAGTTTGCAAGTGTTTGGCATGGTCGTATTAAATTTGTACCAAGTTTGCAAGTGTTTTGGCATGGTCTTAGGAAGTTTGTTCCAAGTTTGCAAGTGTTTTGGCATGGTCTTATCACATTTGTACCAAGTTTGCAAGTGTTTTGGCATGGTCGTATTAAATTTGTACCAAGTTTGCAAGTGTTTTGGCATGGTCTTATTAAATTTGTACCAAGTTTGCAAGTGTTTTGGCATGGTCTTAGGAAGTTTGTTCCAAGTTTGCAAGTGTTTGGCATGGTCTTTTTAAATTTGTACCAAGTTTGCAAGTGTTTTGGCATGGTCTTATTAAATTTGTACCAAGTTTGCAAGTGTTTGGCATGGTCTTAGGAAGTTTGTTCGAAGTTTGCAAGTGTTTTGGCATGGTCTTATTAAATTTGTACCAAGTTTGCAAGTGTTTTGGCATGGTCTTAGGAAGTTTGTTCCAAGTTTGCAAGTGTTTGGCATGGTCTTTTTAAATTTGTACCAAGTTTGCAAGTGTTTTGGCATGGTCGTATTAAATTTGTACCAAGTTTGCAAGTGTTTTGGCATGGTCTTAGGAAGTTTGTTCCAAGTTTGCAAGTGTTTTGGCATGGTCTTATCACATTTGTACCAAGTTTGCAAGTGTTTTGGCATGGTCGTATTAAATTTGTACCAAGTTTGCAAGTGTTTTGGCATGGTCTTATTAAATTTGTACCAAGTTTGCAAGTGTTTTGGCATGGTCTTAGGATGTTTGTTCCAAGTTTGCAAGTGTTTGGCATGGTCGTATTAAATTTGTACCAAGTTTGCAAGTGTTTTGGCATGGTCTTATTAAATTTGTACCAAGGTTGCAAGTGTTTTGGCATGGTCTTATTAAATTTGTGCCAAGTTTGCAAGTGTTTTGGCATGGTCTTAGGAAGTTTGTTCGAAGTTTGCAAGTGTTTGGCATGGTCTTTTTAAATTTGTACCAAGTTTGCAAGTGTTTTGGCATGGTCTTACTAAATTTGTACCAAGTTTGCAAGTGTTTGGCATGGTCGTATTAAATTTGTACCAAGTTTGCAAGTGTTTTGGCATGGTCTTATTAAATTTGTACCAAGGTTGCAAGTGTTTTGGCATGGACTTATTAAATTTGTGCCAAGTTTGCAAGTGTTTTGGCATGGTCTTAGGAAGTTTGTTCGAAGTTTGCAAGTGTTTGGCATGGTCTTTTTAAATTTGTACCAAGTTTGCAAGTGTTTTGGCATGGTCTTAGGAAGTTTGTTCCAAGTTTGCAAGTGTTTTGACATGGTCTTTTTAAATTTGTGCCAAGTTTGCAAGTGTTTTGGAATGGTCTTAGGAAGTTTGTTCCAAGTTTGCAAGTGTTTGGCATGGTCTTTTTAAATTTGTACCAAGGTTGCAAGTGTTTTGGCATGGTCTTATTAAATTTGTGCCAAGTTTGCAAGTGTTTTGGCATGGTCTTAGGAAGTTTGTTCGAAGTTTGCAAGTGTTTGGCATGGTCTTTTTAAATTTGTACCAAGTTTGCAAGTGTTTTGGCATGGTCTTACTAAATTTGTACCAAGTTTGCAAGTGTTTGGCATGGTCGTATTAAATTTGTACCAAGTTTGCAAGTGTTTTGGCATGGTCTTATTAAATTTGTACCAAGGTTGCAAGTGTTTTGGCATGGTCTTATTAAATTTGTGCCAAGTTTGCAAGTGTTTTGGCATGGTCTTATTAAATTTGTACCAAGTTTGCAAGTGTTTTGGCATGGTCTTATTAAATTTGTACCAAGTTTGCAAGTGTTTTGGCATGGTCTTAGGAAGTTTGTCCCAAGTTTGCAAGTGTTTGGCATGGTCGTATTAAATTTGTACCAAGGTTGCAAGTGTTTTGGCATGGTCTTAGGAAGTTTGTTCCAAGTTTGCAAGTGTTTGGCATGGTCTTATTAAATTTGTACCAACTTTGCAAGTGTTTTGGCATGGTCTTAGGAAGTTTGTTCCAAGTTTGCAAGTGTTTGGCATGGTCTTATTAAATTTGTACCAAGTTTGCAAGTGTTTGGCATGGTCGTATTAAATTTGTACCAAGTTTGCAAGTGTTTTGGCATGATCTTATTAAATTTGTACCAAGTTTGCAAGTGTTTTGGCATGGTCTTAGGAAGTTTGTTCCAAGTTTGCAAGTGTTTGGCATGGTCGTATTAAATTTGTACCAAGGTTGCAAGTGTTTTGGCATGGTCTTAGGAAGTTTGTTCCAAGTTTGCAAGTGTTTGGCATGGTCTTATTAAATTTGTACCAAGTTTGCAAGTGTTTTTGCATGGTCTTAGGAAGTTTGTTCCAAGTTTGCAAGTGTTTTGGCATGGTCTTATTAAATTTGTGCCAAGTTTGCAACTGTTTGGCATGGTCGTATTAAATTTGTACCAAGTTGCAAGTGTTTTGGCATGGTCTTATTAAATTTGTACCAAGTTTGCAAGTGTTTTGGCATGGTCTTAGGAAGTTTGTTCCAAGTTTGCAAGTGTTTGGCATGGTCTTAGTAAATTTGTACCAAGTTTGCAAGTGTTTTGACATGGTCTTATTAAATTTGTGCCAAGTTTGCAAGTGTTTTGGCATGGTCTTATTAAATTTGTACCAAGTTTGCAAGTGTTTTGGCATGGTCTTATTAAATTTGTACCAAGTATGCAAGTGTTTTGGCATGGTCTTAGGAAGTTTGTCCCAAGTTTGCAAGTGTTTGGCATGGTCGTATTAAATTTGTACCAAGGTTGCAAGTGTTTTGGCATGGTCTTAGGAAGTTTGTTCCAAGTTTGCAAGTGTTTGGCATGGTCTTATTAAATTTGTACCAACTTTGCAAGTGTTTTGGCATGGTCTTAGGAAGTTTGTTCCAAGTTTGCAAGTGTTTGGCATGGTCGTATTAAATTTGTACCAAGGTTGCAAGTGTTTTGGCATGGTCTTATTAAATTTGTACCAAGTTTGCAAGTGTTTTGGCATGGTCTTCTTAAATTTGTACCAAGTTTGCAAGTGTTTTGGCATGGTCTTATTAAATTTGTACCAAGTTTGCAAGTGTTTTGGCATGGTCTTAGGAAGTTGGTTCCAAGTTTGCAAGTGTTTTGGCATGGTCTTAGGAAGTTTGTTCCAAGTTTGCAAGTGTTTTGACATGGTCTTATTAAATTTGTGCCAAGTTTGCAAGTGTTTTGGAATGGTCTTAGGAAGTTTGTTCCAAGTTTGCAAGTGTTTGGCATGGTCTTATTAAATTTGTACCAAGTTTGCAAGTGTTTTGGCATGGTCTTAGGAAGTTTGTTCCAAGTTTGCAAGTGTTTTGGCATGGTCTTAGGAAGTTTGTTCCAAGTTTGCAAGTGTTTTGACATGGTCTTATTAAATTTGTGCCAAGTTTGCAAGTGTTTTGGAATGGTCTTAGGAAGTTTGTTCCAAGTTTGCAAGTGTTTTGGCATGGTCTTAGGAAGTTTGTTCCAAGTTTGCAAGTGTTTTGACATGGTCTTATTAAATTTGTGCCAAGTTTGCAAGTGTTTTGGCATGGTCTTATGAAATTTGTACCAAGGTTGCAAGTGTTTTGGCATGGTCTTATTAAATTTGTGCCAAGTTTGCAAGTGTTTTGGCATGGTCTTAGGAAGTTGTTTCGAAGTTTGCAAGTGTTTGGCATGGTCTTTTTAAATTTGTACCAAGTTTGCAAGTGTTTTGGCATGGTCTTAGGATGTTTGTTCCAAGTTTGCAAGTGTTTGGCATGGTCGTATTAAATTTGTACCAAGTTTGCAAGTGTTTTGGCATGGTCTTAGGAAGTTTGTTCCAAGTTTGCAAGTGTTTGGCATGGTCTTATTAAATTTGTGCCAAGTTTGCAAGTGTTTTGGCATGGTCTTAGGAAGTTTGTTCCAAGTTTGCAAGTGTTTGGCATGGTCGTATTAAATTGGTACCAAGGTTGCAAGTGTTTTGGCATGGTCTTAGGAAGTTTGTTCCAACTTTGCAAGTGTTTTGGCATGGTCTTAGGAAGTTTGTTCCAAGTTTGCAAGTGTTTTGGCATGGTCTTATTAAATTTGTACCAAGTTTGCAAGTGTTTTGGCATGGTCTTAGGAAGTTTGTTCCAAGTTTGCAAGTGTTTTGGCATGGTCTTAGGAAGTTTGTTCCAAGTTTGCAAGTGTTTTGACATGGTCTTATTAAATTTGTGCCAAGTTTGCAAGTGTTTTGGAATGGTCTTAGGAAGTTTGTTCCAAGTTTGCAAGTGTTTGGCATGGTCTTATTAAATTTGTACCAAGTTTGCAAGTGTTTTGGCATGGTCTTAGGAAGTTTGTTCCAAGTTTGCTAGTGTTTGGCATGGTCTTACTAAATTTGTACCAATTTTGCAAGTGTTTGGCATGGTCGTATTAAATTTGTACCAAGTTTGCAAGTGTTTTGGCATGGTCTTATGAAATTTGTACCAAGGTTGCAAGTGTTTTGGCATGGTCTTATTAAATTTGTGCCAAGTTTGCAAGTGTTTTGGCATGGTCTAAGGAAGTTTGTTCGAAGTTTGCAAGTGTTTGGCATGGTCTTTTTAAATTTGTACCAAGTTTGCAAGTGTTTTGGCATGGTCTTAGGATGTTTGTTCCAAGTTTGCAAGTGTTTGGCATGGTCGTATTAAATTTGTACCAAGTTTGCAAGTGTTTTGGCATGGTCTTAGGAAGTTTGTTCCAAGTTTGCAAGTGTTTTGGCATGGTCTTATCACATTTGTACCAAGTTTGCAAGTGTTTCGGCATGGTCTTATTAAATTTGTACCAAGTTTGCAAGTGTTTTGGCATGGTCTTATTAAATTTGTACCAAGTTTGCAAGTGTTTTGGCATGGTCTTAGGAAGTTTGTTCAAAGTTTGCAAGTGTTTGGCATGGTCTTATTAAATTTGTACCAAGTTTGCAAGTGTTTTGGCATGGTCTTAGGAAGTTTGTTCCAAGTTTGCAAGTGTTTTGGCATGGTCTTATTAAATTTGTACCAAGTTTGCAAGTGTTTTGGCATGGTCTCAGGAAGTTTGTTCCAAGTTTGCAAGTGTTTGGCATGGTCTTATAAAATTTGTACCAAGTTTGCAAGTGTTTTGGCATGGTCTTATTAAATTTGTACCAAGTTTGCAATTGTTTTGGCATGGTCTTAGGAAGTTTGTTCCAAGTTTGCAAGTGTTGTGGCATGGTCTTATTAAATTTGTGCCAAGTTTGCAACTGTTTGGCATGGTCTTATTAAATTTTTACCAAGTTTGCAAGTGTTTTGGCATGGTCTTATTAAATTTGTACCAAGTTTGCGAGTGTTTTGGCATGGTCTTAGGAAGTTCGTTCCAAGTTTGCAAGTGTTTGGCATGGTCTTATTAAATTTGTACCAAGTTTGCAAGTGTTTGGCATGGTCGTATTAAATTTGTACCAAGTTGCAAGTGTTTTGGCATGGTCTTATTAAATTTGTACCAAGTTTGCAAGTGTTTTGGCAAGGTCTTATTAAATTTGTACCAAGTTTGCAAGTGTTTTGGCATGGTCTTAGGAAGTTTGTTCCATGTTTGCAAGTGTTTTGGCATGGTCTTATTAAATTTGTACCAAGTTTGCAAGTGTTTTGGCATGGTCTTAGGAAGTTTGTTCCAAGTTTGCAAGTGTTTGGCATGGTCTTATTAAATTTGTACCAAGTTTGCAAGTGTTTTGGCATGGTCTTAGGAAGTTTGTTCCAAGTTTGCAAGTGTTTGGCATGGTCGTATGAAATTTGTACCAAGGTTGCAAGTGTTTTGGCATGGTCTTAGGAAGTTTGTTCCAAGTTTGCAAGTGTTTGGCATGGTCTTATTAAATTTGTGCCAAGTTTGCAAGTGTTTTGGCATAGTCTTAGGAAGTTTGTTCCAAGTTTGCAAGTGTTTGGCATCGTCTTATTAAATTTGTACCAAGTTTGTAAGTGTTTTGGCATGGTCTTATTAAATTTGTACCAAGGTTGCAAGTGTTTTGGCATGGTCTTAGGAAGTTTGTTCCAACTTTGCAAGTGTTTTGGCATGGTCTTAGGAAGTTTGTTCCAAGTTTGCAAGTGTTTTGGCATGGTCTTATTAAATTTGTACCAAGGTTGCAAGTGTTTTGGCATGGTCTTAGGCAGTTTGTTCCAAGTTTGCAAGTGTTTGGCATGGTCTTATTAAACTTGTACCAAGTTTGCAAGTGTTTTGGCATGGTCTTAGGAAGTTTGTTCCAAGTTTGCTAGTGTTTGGCATGGTCTTACTAAATTTGTACCAAGTATGCAAGTGTTTGGCATGGTCGTATTAAATTTGTACCAAGTTTGCAAGTGTTTTGGCATGGTCTTATGAAATTTGTACCAAGGTTGCAAGTGTTTTGGCATGGTCTTATTAAATTTGTGCCAAGTTTGCAAGTGTTTTGGCATGTTCTTAGGAAGTTTGTTCGAAGTTTGCAAGTGTTTGGCATTGTCTTTTTAAATTTGTACCAAGTTTGCAAGTGTTTTGGCATGGTCTTAGGATGTTTGTTCCAAGTTTGCAAGTGTTTGGCATGGTCGTATTAAATTTGTACCAAGTTTGCAAGTGTTTTGGCATGGTCTTAGGAAGTTTGTTCCAAGTTTGCAAGTGTTTTGGCATGGTCTTATCACATTTGTACCAAGTTTGCAAGTGTTTTGGCATGGTCTTATTAAATTTGTACCAAGTTTGCAAGTGTTTTGGCATGGTCTTATTAAATTTGTACCAAGTTTGCAAGTGTTTTGGCATGGTCTTAGGAAGTTTGTTCAAAGTTTGCAAGTGTTTGGCATGGTCGTATTAAATTTGTTCCAAGTTTGCAACTGTTTGGCATGGTCTTATTAAATTTGTACTAAGTTTGCAAGTGTTTTGGCATGGTCTTATTAAATTTGTACCAAGTTTGCAAGTGTTTTGGCATGGTCTTATTAAATTTGTTCCAAGTTTGCAAGTGTTTTGGCTTGGTCTTATTAAATTTGTATCAAGTTTGCAAGTGTTTTGGCATGGTTTTATTAAATTTGTACCAAGTTTGCAAGTGTTTTGGCATGGTGTTATTAAATTTGTACCAAGTTTGCAAGTGTTTTGGCATGGTCTTATTAAATTTAATCCAAGTTTGCAAGTGTTTTGGCTTGGTCTTATTAAATTTGTATCAAGTTTGCAAGTGTTTTGGCATGGTTTTATTAAATTTGTACCAAGTTTGCAAGTGTTTTGGCATGGTGTTATTAAATTTGTACCAAGTTTGCAAGTGTTTTGGCATGGTCTTATTAAATTTGTACCAAGTTTGCAAGTGTTTGGCATGGTCTTAGGAAGTTTGTTCCAGGTTGGCAAGTGTTTTGGCATGGTCTTGTTAAATTTGTACCAAGTTTGCAAGTGTTTTGGCATGGTCTTAGGAAGTATGTTCCAAGTTTGCAAGTGTTTGGCATGGTCTTATTAAATGTGTACAAAGTTTGCAAGTGTTTTGGCATGGTCTTAGGAAGTTTGTTCCAAGTTCGCAAGTGTTTGGCATGGTCTTATAAAATTTGTACCAAGTTTGCAAGTGTTTTGGCATGGTCTTATTAAATTTGTACCAAGTTTGCAAGTGTTTTGGCATGGTCTTAGGAAGTTTGTTCCAAGTTTGCAAGTGTTTGGCATCGTCTTATTAAATTTGTACCAAGTTTGCAAGCGTTTTGGCATGGTCTTATTAAATTTGTACCAAGATTGCAAGTGTTTTGGCATGGTCTTAGGAAGTTTGTTCCAAGTTTGCAAGTGTTTTGGCATGGTCTTATTAAATTTGTACCAAGTTTGCAAGTGTTTTGGCATGGTCTTAGGAAGTTTGTTCCAAGTTTGCAAGTGCTTTGACATGGTCTTATTAAATTTGTGCCAAGTTTGCAAGTGTTTTGGAATGGTCTTAGGAAGTTTGTTCCAAGTTTGCAAGTGTTTTGGCATGGTCTTAGGAAGTTTGTTCCAAGTTTGCAAGTGTTTTGACATGGTCTTATTAAATTTGTGCCAAGTTTGCAAGTGTTTTGGCATGGTCTTATGAAATTTGTACCAAGGTTGCAAGTGTTTTGGCATGGTCTTATTAAATTTGTGCCAAGTTTGCAAGTGTTTTGGCATGGTCTTAGGAAGTTTTTTCGAAGTTTGCAAGTGTTTGGCATGGTCTTTTTAAATTTGTACCAAGTTTGCAAGTGTTTTGGCATGGTCTTAGGATGTTTGTTCCAAGTTTGCAAGTGTTTGGCATGGTCGTATTAAATTTGTACCAAGTTTGCAAGTGTTTTGGCATGGTCTTAGGAAGTTTGTTCCAAGTTTGCAAGTGTTTGGCATGGTCTTATTAAATTTGTGCCAAGTTTGCAAGTGTTTTGGCATGGTCTTAGGAAGTTTGTTCCAAGTTTGCAAGTGTTTGGCATGGTCGTATTAAATTGGTACCAAGGTTGCAAGTGTTTTGGCATGGTCTTAGGAAGTTTGTTCCAAGTTTGCAAGTGTTTTGGCATGGTCTTATTAAATTTGTACCAAGTTTGCAAGTGTTTTGGCATGGTCTTAGGAAGTTTGTTCCAAGTTTGCAAGTGTTTTGACATGGTCTTATTAAATTTGTGCCAAGTTTGCAAGTGTTTTGGAATGGTCTTAGGAAGTTTGTTCCAAGTTTGCAAGTGTTTGGCATGGTCTTATTAAATTTGTACCAAGTTTGCAAGTGTTTTGGCATGGTCTTAGGAAGTTTGTTCCAAGTTTGCTAGTGTTTGGCATGGTCTTACTAAATTTGTACCAATTTTGCAAGTGTTTGGCATGGTCGTATTAAATTTGTACCAAGTTTGCAAGTGTTTTGGCATGGTCTTATGAAATTTGTACCAAGGTTGCAAGTGTTTTGGCATGGTCTTATTAAATTTGTGCCAAGTTTGCAAGTGTTTTGGCATGGTCTAAGGAAGTTTGTTCGAAGTTTGCAAGTGTTTGGCATGGTCTTTTTAAATTTGTACCAAGTTTGCAAGTGTTTTGGCATGGTCTTAGGATGTTTGTTCCAAGTTTGCAAGTGTTTGGCATGGTCGTATTAAATTTGTACCAAGTTTGCAAGTGTTTTGGCATGGTCTTAGGAAGTTTGTTCCAAGTTTGCAAGTGTTTTGGCATGGTCTTATCACATTTGTACCAAGTTTGCAAGTGTTTTGGCATGGTCTTATTAAATTTGTACCAAGTTTGCAAGTGTTTTGGCATGGTCTTATTAAATTTGTACCAAGTTTGCAAGTGTTTTGGCATGGTCTTAGGAAGTTTGTTCAAAGTTTGCAAGTGTTTGGCATGGTCTTATTAAATTTGTACCAAGTTTGCAAGTGTTTTGGCATGGTCTTAGGAAGTTTGTTCCAAGTTTGCAAGTGTTTTGGCATGGTCTTATTAAATTTGTACCAAGTTTGCAAGTGTTTTGGCATGGTCTCAGGAAGTTTGTTCCAAGTTTGCAAGTGTTTGGCATGGTCTTATAAAATTTGTACCAAGTTTGCAAGTGTTTTGGCATGGTCTTATTAAATTTGTACCAAGTTTGCAATTGTTTTGGCATGGTCTTAGGAAGTTTGTTCCAAGTTTGCAAGTGTTGTGGCATGGTCTTATTAAATTTGTGCCAAGTTTGCAACTGTTTGGCATGGTCTTATTAAATTTTTACCAAGTTTGCAAGTGTTTTGGCATGGTCTTATTAAATTTGTACCAAGTTTGCGAGTGTTTTGGCATGGTCTTAGGAAGTTCGTTCCAAGTTTGCAAGTGTTTGGCATGGTCTTATTAAATTTGTACCAAGTTTGCAAGTGTTTGGCATGGTCGTATTAAATTTGTACCAAGTTGCAAGTGTTTTGGCATGGTCTTATTAAATTTGTACCAAGTTTGCAAGTGTTTTGGCAAGGTCTTATTAAATTTGTACCAAGTTTGCAAGTGTTTTGGCATGGTCTTAGGAAGTTTGTTCCATGTTTGCAAGTGTTTTGGCATGGTCTTATTAAATTTGTACCAAGTTTGCAAGTGTTTTGGCATGGTCTTAGGAAGTTTGTTCCAAGTTTGCAAGTGTTTGGCATGGTCTTATTAAATTTGTACCAAGTTTGCAAGTGTTTTGGCATGGTCTTAGGAAGTTTGTTCCAAGTTTGCAAGTGTTTGGCATGGTCTTATTAAATTTGTTCCTAGTTTGCAAGTGTTTTGGCTTGGTCTTATTAAATTTGTACCAAGTTTGCAGGTGTTTTGGCATGGTCTTATTAAATTTGTACCAAGTTTGCAAGTGTTTTGGCATGGTCTTAGGAAGTTTGTTCCAAGTTTGCAAGTGTTTGGCATGGTCTTATTAAATTTGTACCAAGTTTGCAAGTTTTTTAGCATGGTTTCATAAAATTTGTACCAAGTTTGCAAGTGTTTTGGCATGGTCTAAGGAAGTATGTTGCAAGTTTTCAAGTGGTTGGCATGGTCTTATTAAATTTGTACCAAGTTTGCAAGTGTTTTGGCATGGTCTTATTAAATTTGTACCAAGTTTGCAAGTGTTTGGCATGGTCTTATTAAATTTGTACCAAGTTTGCAAGTGTTTTGGCATGGTCTTATTATTAAATTTGTACCAAGTTTGCAAGTGTTTTGGGATGGTCTTATTAAATTTGTACCAAGTTTGCAAGTGTTTTGGCATGTTCTAAGGAAGTTTGTTCCAAGTCTGCAAGTGTTTGGCATGGTCTTATTAAATTTGTACCAAGTTTGCAAGTGTTTTGGGATGGTCTTAGGAAGTTTGTTCCAAGTTTGCAAGTGTTTGGCATGGTCTTATTAAATTTGTACCAAGTTTGCAAGTGTTTTGGCATGGTCTTCTTAAATTTGTACCAAGTTTGCAAGTGTTTTGGCATGGTCTTATTAAATTTGTACCAAGTTTGTATGTGTTTTGGCATGGTCTTAGGAAGTTTGTTCCAAGTTTGCAAGTGTTTGGCATGGTCTTATTAAATTTGTACCAAGTTTGCAAATTTTTTCGCATGGTCTCATAAAATTTGTACCAAGTTTGCAAGTTTTTTGGCATGGTCTTAGGAAGTTTGTTGCAAGTTTGCAAGTGTTTGGCATGGTCTTATTAAATTTGTACCAAGTTTGCAAGTGTTTTGGCATGGTCTTATTAAATTTGTACCAAGTTTGCAAGTGTTTGGCATGGTCTTATTAAATTTGTACCAAGTTTGCATGTGTTTTGGCATGGTCTTATTATTAAATTTGTACCAAGTTTGCAAGTGTTTTGGGATGGTCTTATAAAACTTGTACCAAGTTTGCAAGTGTTTTGCCATGTTCTTAGGAAGTTTGTTCCAAGTTTGCAAGTGTTTGGCATGGTCTTATTAAATTTGTACCAAGTTTGCAAGTGTTTTGGCATGGTCTTATTAAATATGTTCCTAGTTTGCAAGTGTTTTGGCATGGTCTTATTAAATTTGTACCAAGTTTGCAAGTTTTTTGACATGGTCTTAGGAAGTTTGTTCCAAGTTTGCAAGTGTTTTGGCATGGTCTTATTAAAGTTGTCCCAAGTTTGCAAGTGTTTTGGCATGGTCTTATTAAATTTGTACCAAGTTTGCAAGTGTTTTGGCATGGTCTTAGGAAGTTTGTTCCAAGTTTGCAAGTGTTTGGCATGGTCTTATTAAATTTGTACCAAGTTTGCAAGTGTTTTGGCATGATCTTAGGAAGTTTGTTCCAAGTTTGCAAGTGTTTGGCATGGTCTTATTAAATTTGTTCCTAGTTTGCAAGTGTTTTGGCTTGGTCTTATTAAATTTGTACCAAGTTTGCAGGTGTTTTGGCATGGTCTTATTAAATTTGTACCAAGTTTGCAAGTGTTTTGGCATGGTCTTAGGAAGTTTGTTCCAAGTTTGCAAGTGTTTGGCATGGTCTTATTAAATTTGTACCAAGTTTGCAAGTTTTTTAGCATGGTTTCATAAAATTTGTACCAAGTTTGCAAGTGTTTTGGCATGGTCTAAGGAAGTATGTTGCAAGTTTTCAAGTGGTTGGCATGGTCTTATTAAATTTGTACCAAGTTTGCAAGTGTTTTGGCATGGTCTTATTAAATTTGTACCAAGTTTGCAAGTGTTTGGCATGGTCTTATTAAATTTGTACCAAGTTTGCAAGTGTTTTGGCATGGTCTTATTATTAAATTTGTACCAAGTTTGCAAGTGTTTTGGGATGGTCTTATTAAATTTGTACCAAGTTTGCAAGTGTTTTGGCATGTTCTAAGGAAGTTTGTTTCAAGTCTGCAAGTGTTTGGCATGGTCTTATTAAATTTGTACCAAGTTTGCAAGTGTTTTGGGATGGTCTTAGGAAGTTTGTTCCAAGTTTGCAAGTGTTTGGCATGGTCTTATTAAATTTGTACCAAGTTTGCAAGTGTTTTGGCATGGTCTTCTTAAATTTGTACCAAGTTTGCAAGTGTTTTGGCATGGTCTTATTAAATTTGTACCAAGTTTGTATGTGTTTTGGCATGGTCTTAGGAAGTTTGTTCCAAGTTTGCAAGTGTTTGGCATGGTCTTATTAAATTTGTACCAAGTTTGCAAATTTTTTCGCATGGTCTCATAAAATTTGTACCAAGTTTGCAAGTTTTTTGGCATGGTCTTAGGAAGTTTGTTGCAAGTTTGCAAGTGTTTGGCATGGTCTTATTAAATTTGTACCAAGTTTGCAAGTGTTTTGGCATGGTCTTATTAAATTTGTACCAAGTTTGCAAGTGTTTGGCATGGTCTTATTAAATTTGTACCAAGTTTGCATGTGTTTTGGCATGGTCTTATTATTAAATTTGTACCAAGTTTGCAAGTGTTTTGGGATGGTCTTATAAAACTTGTACCAAGTTTGCAAGTGTTTTGGCATGTTCTTAGGAAGTTTGTTCCAAGTTTGCAAGTGTTTGGCATGGTCTTATTAAATTTGTACCAAGTTTGCAAGTGTTTTGGCATGGTCTTATTAAATATGTTCCTAGTTTGCAATTGTTTTGGCATGGTCTTATTTAATTTGTACCAAGTTTGCAAGTGTTTTGGCATGGTCTTATTAAATTTGTACCAAGTTTGCAAGTGTTTTGGCATGGTATTATTAAATTTGTACCAAGTTTGCAAGTGTTTTGGCATGGTCTTATTAAATTTGTACCAAGTTTGCAAGTGTTTTGGCATGGTCTTATTAAATTTGTACCACGTTTGCAAGTGTTTTGGCATGGTCTTAGGATGTTTGTTCCAAGTTTGCAAGTGTTTGGCATGGTCTTATTAAATTTGTACCATGTTTGCAAGTGTTTGGCATGGTCTTATTAAATTTGTACCAAGTTTGCAAGTGTTTTGGCATGGGCTTATTAAATTTGTACCAAGTTTGCAAGTGTTTTGGCATGGTCTTATTAAATTTGTACCAAGTTTGCAAGTGTTTTGGCATGGTCTTAGGAAGTTTGTTCCATGTTTGCAAGTGTTTTGGCATGGTCTTATTAAATTTGTACCAAGTTTGCAAGTGTTTTGGCATGGTCTTATGGAGTTTGTTCCAAGTTTGCAAGTGTTTTGGCATGGTCTTATTAAATTTGTACCAAGTTTGCGAGTGTTTTGGCATGGTCTTATCAAATTTGTACCAAGTTAGCAAGTGTTTGGCATGGTCTTATTAAATTTGTACCAAGCTTGCAAGTGTTTTGGCATGGTCTTAGGAAGTTTGTTGCAAGTTTACAAGTGTTTGGCATGGCCTTTTTAAATTTGTACCAAGTTTGCAAGTGTTTTGGCATGGTCTTATTTAATTTGTACCATGTTTGCAAGTGTTTGGCATGGTCTTATTAAATTTGTACCAAATTTGCAAGTGTTTTGGCATGGGCTTATTAAATTTGTACCAAGTTTGCAAGTGTTTTGGCATGGTCTTATTAAATTTGTACCAAGTTTGCAAGTTTTTTGACATGGTCTTAGGAAGTTTGTTCCAAGTTTGCAAGTGTTTTGGCATGGTCTTATTAAAGTTGTACCAAGTTTGCAAGTGTTTTGGCATGGTCTTATTAAATTTGTACCAAGTTTGCAAGTGTTTTGGCATGGTCTTAGGAAGTTTGTTGCAAGTATGCAAGTAATTGGCATGGTCTTATTAAATGTGTACTAAGTTTGCAAGTGTTTTGGCATGGTCTTAGGAAGTTTGTTCCAAGTTTGCAAGTGTTTTGGCATGGTCTTATTAAATTTTTACCACGTTTGCAAGTGTTTTTGCATGGTCTTTTTTAATTTGTACCAAGTTTGCAAGTGTTTTGGCATGGTCTTATTAAATTTGTTCCAAGTTTGCAAGTGTTTGGCATGGTCTTATTAAATTTGTACCAAGTTTGCAAGTGTTTTGGCATGGTCTTATTAAATTTAAGCCAAGTTTGCAACTGTTTTGGCATGGTCTTATTAAATGTGTACCAAGTTTGCAAGTGTTTTGGCATGGTCTTAGGAAGTTTGTTCCAAGTTTGCAAGTGTTTGGCATGGTATTATTAAATTTGTACCAAGTTTGCAAGTGTTTTGGCATGGTCTTATTAAATTTAAACCAAGTTTGCGACTGTTTTGGCATGGTCTTATTAAATTTGTACCAAGTTAGCAAGCGTTTTGGCATGGTCTTATTAAATTTGTACCAAGTTTGCAAGTGTTTTGGCATGGTCTAAGGAAGTTTGTTCCAAGTTTGCAAGTGTTTTGGCATGGTCTTATTAAATTTGTACCAAGTTTGCAATTGTTTTGGCATGGTCTTATTAAATTTGTTCCAAGTTTGCAAGTGTTTTGGTATGGTCTTATTAAATTTGTACCAAGTTTGCAAGTGTTTTGGAATGGTCTCATTAAATTTGTACCAAGTTTGCAAGTGTTTTGGCATGGTCTTATTAAATTTGTTCCAAGTTTGCAAGTGTTTTGGCATGGTCTGATTTAATTTGTACCAAGTTTGCAAGTGTTTTGGCATGGTCTTAGAAAGTTTGTTCCAAGTTTGCAAGTGTTTGGCATGTTCTTATTAAATTTGTACCAAGTTTGCAAATTTTTTAGCATGGTCTAATAAAATTTTACCAAGTTTGCAAGTTTTTTGGCATGTTCTTAGGAAGTTTGTTCCAAGTTTGCAAGTGTTCGGCATGGTCTTATTAAATTTGTACCAAGTTTGCAAGTGTTTTGGCATGGTCTTATTAAATTTGTTCCAAGTTTGCAAGTGTTTTGGCATGGTCTGATTTAATTTGTACCAAGTTTGCAAGTGTTTTGGCATGGTCTTATTAAATTTGTACCAAGTTTGCAAGTGTTTTGGCATGGTCTTATTAAATTTGTACCAAGATTGCAAGTGTTTTGGCATGGTCTTAATAAAATTTTTCCAAGTTTGCAAGTGTTTTGGCATGGTCTTATTAAATTTGCACCACGTTTGCAAGTGTTTTGGCATGGTCTTAGGATGTTTGTTCCAAGTTTGCAAGTGTTTGGCATGGTCTTTTTAAATTTGTACCATGTTTGCAAGTGTTTGGCATGGTCTGATTAAATTTGTACCAAGTTTGCAAGTGTTTTGGCATGGGCTTATTAAATTTGTACCATGTTTGCAAGTGTTTTGGCATGGTCTTATTAAATTTGTACCAAGTTTGCAAGTGTTTGGCATGGTCTTATTAAATTTGTACCAAGTTTCCAAGTGTTTTGGCATGGTCTTATTAAATTTGTACCAATTTTGCAAGTGTTTTGGCATGGTCTTATCAAATTTGTACCAAGTTTGCAAGTGTTTTGGCATGGTCTTATTAAATTTGTACCAAGCTTGCAAGTGTTTTGGCATGGTCTTAGGAAGTTTGTTGCAAGTTTACAAGTGTTTGGCATGGTCTTATTAAATGTGTACGAAGTTTGCAAGTGTTTTGGCATGGTCTTATTAAATTTGTACCAAGTTTGCAAGTGTTTGGCATGTTCTTATTAAATTTGTACCAAGTTTGCAAGTGTTTGGCATGATTTATTAAATTTTTAACAAGTTTGCAAGTGTTTTGGCACGGTCTTATTAAATTTTTACCAAGTATGCAAGTGTTTTGGCATGGTCTTATTAAATTTGTACCAAGTTTGCAAGTGTTTTGGCATGGGCTTATTAAATTTGTACCAAGTTTGCAAGTGTTTTGGCATGGTCCTATTAAATTTGTACCAAGTTTGCAAGTGTTTTAGCATGGTCTCATTAAATTTGTACCAAGTTTGCAAGTTTTTGGCATGGTCTTAGGAAGTTTGTTCCAAGTTTGCAAGTGTTTTGGCATGGTCTTATTAAAGTTGTACCAAGTTTGCAAGTGTTTTGGCATGGTCTTATTAAATTTGTACCAAGTTTGCAAGTGTTTTGGCATGGTCTTAGGAAGTTTGTTCCAAGTTTGCAAGTGTTTTGGCATGGTCTTATTAAATTTGTACCAAGTTTGCAAGTGTTTGGCATGGTCTTATTAAATTTGTACCAAGTTTCCAAGTGTTTTGGCATGGTCTTATTAAATTTGTTCCAAGTTTGCAAGTGTTTGGCATGGTCTTATTAAATTTTTACCAAGTTTTCAAGTGTTTTGGCATGGTCCTATTAAATTTGTACCAAGTTTGCAAGTGCTTAAGCATGGTCTCATTAAATTTGTACCAAGTTTGCAAGTTTTTGGCATGGTCTTAGGAAGTTTGTTCCAAGTTTGCAAGTGTTTTGGCATGGTCTTATTAAAGTTGTACCAAGTTTGCAAGTGTTTGGCATGGTCTTATTAAATTTGTACCAAGTTTGCAAGTGTTTTGGCATGGTCTTATAAAATTTGTGCCAAGTTTGCAAGTGTTTTGGCATGGTTTTATTAAATTTGTACCAAGTTTGCAAGTGTTTTGGCATGGTCTTAGGAAGTTTGTTCCAAGTTTGCAAGTGTTTGGCATGGTCTTATTAAATTTGTTCCAAGTTTGCAAGTGTTTGGCATGGTCTTATTAAATTTTTACCAAGTTTTCAAGTGTTTTGGCATGGTCCTATTAAATTTGTACCAAGTTTGCAAGTGTTTAAGCATGGTCTCATTAAATTTGTACCAAGTTTGCAAGTTTTTGGCATGGTCTTAGGAAGTTTGTTCCAAGTTTGCAAGTGTTTTGGCATGGTCTTATTAAAGTTGTACCAAGTTTGCAAGTGTTTGGCATGGTCTTATTAAATTTGTACCAAGTTTGCATGTGTTTTGGCATGGTCTTATTATTAAATTTGTACCAAGTTTGCAAGTGTTTTGGGATGGTCTTATAAAACTTGTACCAAGTTTGCAAGTGTTTTGGCATGTTCTTAGGAAGTTTGTTCCAAGTTTGCAAGTGTTTGGCATGGTCTTATTAAATTTGTACCAAGTTTGCAAGTGTTTTGGCATGGTCTTATTAAATATGTTCCTAGTTTGCAATTGTTTTGGCATGGTCTTATTTAATTTGTACCAAGTTTGCAAGTGTTTTGGCATGGTCTTATTAAATTTGTACCAAGTTTGCAAGTGTTTTGGCATGGTATTATTAAATTTGTACCAAGTTTGCAAGTGTTTTGGCATGGTCTTATTAAATTTGTACCAAGTTTGCAAGTGTTTTGGCATGGTCTTATTAAATTTGTACCACGTTTGCAAGTGTTTTGGCATGGTCTTAGGATGTTTGTTCCAAGTTTGCAAGTGTTTGGCATGGTCTTATTAAATTTGTACCATGTTTGCAAGTGTTTGGCATGGTCTTATTAAATTTGTACCAAGTTTGCAAGTGTTTTGGCATGGGCTTATTAAATTTGTACCAAGTTTGCAAGTGTTTTGGCATGGTCTTATTAAATTTGTACCAAGTTTGCAAGTGTTTTGGCATGGTCTTAGGAAGTTTGTTCCATGTTTGCAAGTGTTTTGGCATGGTCTTATTAAATTTGTACCAAGTTTGCAAGTGTTTGGCATGGTCTTATTAAATTTGTACCAAGTTTGCAAGTGTTTTGGCATGGTCTTATTAAATTTGTACCAAGTTTGCGAGTGTTTTGGCATGGTCTTATCAAATTTGTACCAAGTTAGCAAGTGTTTGGCATGGTCCTATTAAATTTGTACCAAGCTTGCAAGTGTTTTGGCATGGTCTTAGGAAGTTTGTTGCAAGTTTACAAGTGTTTGGCATGGCCTTTTTAAATTTGTACCAAGTTTGCAAGTGTTTTGGCATGGTCTTATTTAATTTGTACCATGTTTGCAAGTGTTTGGCATGGTCTTATTAAATTTGTACCAAATTTGCAAGTGTTTTGGCATGGGCTTATTAAATTTGTACCAAGTTTGCAAGTGTTTTGGCATGGTCTTATTAAATTTGTACCAAGTTTGCAAGTTTTTTGACATGGTCTTAGGAAGTTTGTTCCAAGTTTGCAAGTGTTTTGGCATGGTCTTATTAAAGTTGTACCAAGTTTGCAAGTGTTTTGGCATGGTCTTATTAAATTTGTACCAAGTTTGCAAGTGTTTTGGCATGGTCTTAGGAAGTTTGTTGCAAGTATGCAAGTAATTGGCATGGTCTTATTAAATGTGTACTAAGTTTGCAAGTGTTTTGGCATGGTCTTAGGAAGTTTGTTCCAAGTTTGCAAGTGTTTTGGCATGGTCTTATTAAATTTTTACCACGTTTGCAAGTGTTTTTGCATGGTCTTTTTTAATTTGTACCAAGTTTGCAAGTGTTTTGGCATGGTCTTATTAAATTTGTTCCAAGTTTGCAAGTGTTTGGCATGGTCTTATTAAATTTGTACCAAGTTTGCAAGTGTTTTGGCATGGTCTTATTAAATTTAAGCCAAGTTTGCAACTGTTTTGGCATGGTCTTATTAAATGTGTACCAAGTTTGCAAGTGTTTTGGCATGGTCTTAGGAAGTTTGTTCCAAGTTTGCAAGTGTTTGGCATGGTATTATTAAATTTGTACCAAGTTTGCAAGTGTTTTGGCATGGTCTTATTAAATTTAAACCAAGTTTGCGACTGTTTTGGCATGGTCTTATTAAATTTGTACCAAGTTAGCAAGCGTTTTGGCATGGTCTTATTAAATTTGTACCAAGTTTGCAAGTGTTTTGGCATGGTCTAAGGAAGTTTGTTCCAAGTTTGCAAGTGTTTTGGCATGGTCTTATTAAATTTGTACCAAGTTTGCAATTGTTTTGGCATGGTCTTATTAAATTTGTACCAAGTTTGCATGTGTTTTGGCATGGTCTTACGAAGTTTGTTCCAAGTTTGCAAGTGTTTGGCATGTTCTTATTAAATTTGTACCAAGTTTGCAAATTTTTTAGCATGGTCTAATAAAATTTTACCAAGTTTGCAAGTTTTTTGGCATGTTCTTAGGAAGTTTGTTCCAAGTTTGCAAGTGTTCGGCATGGTCTTATTAAATTTGTACCAAGTTTGCAAGTGTTTTGGCATGGTCTTATTAAATTTGTTCCAAGTTTGCAAGTGTTTTGGCATGGTCTGATTTAATTTGTACCAAGTTTGCAAGTGTTTTGGCATGGTCTTATTAAATTTGTACCAAGTTTGCAAGTGTTTTGGCATGGTCTTATTAAATTTGTACCAAGATTGCAAGTGTTTTGGCATGGTCTTAATAAAATTTTTCCAAGTTTGCAAGTGTTTTGGCATGGTCTTATTAAATTTGTACCACGTTTGCAAGTGTTTTGGCATGGTCTTAGGATGTTTGTTCCAAGTTTGCAAGTGTTTGGCATGGTCTTTTTAAATTTGTACCATGTTTGCAAGTGTTTGGCATGGTCTGATTAAATTTGTACCAAGTTTGCAAGTGTTTTGGCATGGGCTTATTAAATTTGTACCATGTTTGCAAGTGTTTTGGCATGGTCTTATTAAATTTGTACCAAGTTTGCAAGTGTTTGGCATGGTCTTATTAAATTTGTACCAAGTTTCCAAGTGTTTTGGCATGGTCTTATTAAATTTGTACCAATTTTGCAAGTGTTTTGGCATGGTCTTATCAAATTTGTACCAAGTTTGCAAGTGTTTTGGCATGGTCTTATTAAATTTGTACCAAGCTTGCAAGTGTTTTGGCATGGTCTTAGGAAGTTTGTTGCAAGTTTACAAGTGTTTGGCATGGTCTTATTAAATGTGTACGAAGTTTGCAAGTGTTTTGGCATGGTCTTATTAAATTTGTACCAAGTTTGCAAGTGTTTGGCATGTTCTTATTAAATTTGTACCAAGTTTGCAAGTGTTTGGCATGATTTATTAAATTTTTAACAAGTTTGCAAGTGTTTTGGCACGGTCTTATTAAATTTTTACCAAGTATGCAAGTGTTTTGGCATGGTCTTATTAAATTTGTACCAAGTTTGCAAGTGTTTTGGCATGGGCTTATTAAATTTGTACCAAGTTTGCAAGTGTTTTGGCATGGTCCTATTAAATTTGTACCAAGTTTGCAAGTGTTTTAGCATGGTCTCATTAAATTTGTACCAAGTTTGCAAGTTTTTGGCATGGTCTTAGGAAGTTTGTTCCAAGTTTGCAAGTGTTTTGGCATGGTCTTATTAAAGTTGTACCAAGTTTGCAAGTGTTTTGGCATGGTCTTATTAAATTTGTACCAAGTTTGCAAGTGTTTTGGCATGGTCTTAGGAAGTTTGTTCCAAGTTTGCAAGTGTTTTGGCATGGTCTTATTAAATTTGTACCAAGTTTGCAAGTGTTTGGCATGGTCTTATTAAATTTGTACCAAGTTTCCAAGTGTTTTGGCATGGTCTTATTAAATTTGTTCCAAGTTTGCAAGTGTTTGGCATGGTCTTAGTAAATTTTTACCAAGTTTTCAAGTGTTTTGGCATGGTCCTATTAAATTTGTACCAAGTTTGCAAGTGTTTAAGCATGGTCTCATTAAATTTGTACCAAGTTTGCAAGTTTTTGGCATGGTCTTAGGAAGTTTGTTCCAAGTTTGCAAGTGTTTTGGCATGGTCTTATTAAAGTTGTACCAAGTTTGCAAGTGTTTGGCATGGTCTTATTAAATTTGTACCAAGTTTGCAAGTGTTTTGGCATGGTCTTATAAAATTTGTACCAAGTTTGCAAGTGTTTTGGCATGGTTTTATTAAATTCGTACCAAGTTTGCAAGTGTTTTGGCATGGTCTTAGGAAGTTTGTTCCAAGTTTGCAAGTGTTTGGCATGGTCTTATTAAATTTGTTCCAAGTTTGCAAGTGTTTGGCATGGTCTTATTAAATTTTTACCAAGTTTTCAAGTGTTTTGGCATGGTCTTATTAAATTTGTACCAAGTTTGCAAGTGTTTTGGCATGGTCTTAGGAAGTTTGTTCCAAGTTTGCAAGTGTTTTGGCATGGTCTTATTAAATTTGTTCCAAGTTTGCAAGTGTTTTGGCATGGTCTTATTAAAGTTGTACCAAGTTTGCAAGTGTTTGGCATGGTCTTATTAAATTTGTACCAAGTTTGCAAGTGTTTTGGCATGGTCTAATAAAATTTGTACCAAGTTTGCAAGTGTTTTGGCATGGTTTTATTAAATTTGTACCAAGTTTGCAAGTGTTTTGGCATGGTCTTAGGAAGTTTGTTCCAAGTTTGCAAGTGTATTGGCATGGTCTTATGAAATTTGTACCAAGTTTGCAAGTGTTTTGGCATGGTCTTATTAAACTTGTACCAAGTTTGCAAGTGTTTTGGCAAGGTCTTATTAAATTTGTACCAAGTTTGCAAGTGTTTTGGCATGGTCTTATTAAATTTGTACCAAGTTTGCAAGTGTTTTGGCATGGTCTTAGGAAGTTTGTTCCAAGTTTGCAAGTGTTTGGCATGGTCTTATTAAATTTGTACCAAGTTTGCAAATGTTTTGGCATGGTCTTATTATTAAATTTGTACCAAGTTTGCAAGTGTTTTGGCATGGTCTTATTAAATTTGTACCAAGTTTGCAAGTGTTTTGGCATGTTCTAAGGAAGTTTGTTCCAAGTCTGCAAGTGTTTGGCATGGTCTTATTAAATTTGTACCAAGTTTGCAAGTGTTTTGGGATGGTCTTAGGAAGTTTGTTCCAAGTTTGCAAGTGTTTGGCATGGTCTTATTAAATTTGTACCAAGTTTGCAAGTGTTTTGGCATGGTCTTATTAAATTTGTACCAAGTTTGCAAGTGTTTTGGCATGGTCTTATTAAATTTGTACCAAGTTTGTATGTGTTTTGGCATGGTCTTAGGAAGTTTGTTCCAAGTTTGCAAGTGTTTGGCATGGTCTTATTAAATTTGTACCAAGTTTGCAAATTTTTTCGCATGGTCTCATAAAATTTGTACCAAGTTTGCAAGTTTTTTGGCATGGTCTTAGAAAGTTTGTTGCAAGTTTGCAAGTGTTTGGCATGGTCTTATTAAATTTGTACCAAGTTTGCAAGTGTTTTGGCATGGTCTTATTAAATTTGTACCAAGTTTGCAAGTGTTTGGCATGGTCTTAATAAATTTGTACCAAGTTCGCAAGTGTTTTGGCATGGTCTTATTATTAAATTTGTACCAAGTTTGCAAGTGTTTTGGGATGGTCTTATAAAACTTGTACCAAGTTTGCAAGTGTTTTGGCATGTTCTTAGGAAGTTTGTTCCAAGTTTGCAAGTGTTTGGCATGGTCTTATTAAATTTGTACCAAGTTTGCAAGTGTTTTGGCATGGTCTTATTAAATTTGTTCCTAGTTTGCAATTGTTTTGGCATGGTCTTATTTAATTTGTACCAAGTTTGCAAGTGTTTTGGCATGGTCTTATTAAATTTGTACCAAGTTTGCAAGTGTTTTGGCATGGTCTTATTAAATTTGTACCAAGTTTGTATGTGTTTTGGCATGGTCTTAGGAAGTTTGTTCCAAGTTTGCAAGTGTTTGGCATGGTCTTATTAAATTTGTACCAAGTTTGCAAATTTTTTCGCATGGTCTCATAAAATTTGTACCAAGTTTGCAAGTTTTTTGGCATGGTCTTAGGAAGTTTGTTGCAAGTTTGCAAGTGTTTGGCATGGTCTTATTAAATTTGTACCAAGTTTGCAAGTGTTTTGGCATGGTCTTATTTAATTTGTACCAAGTTTGCAAGTGTTTTGGCATGGTCTTATTGAATATGTACCAAGTTTGCAAGTGTTTTGGCATGGTCTTATTAAATTTGTACTAAGTTTGCAAGTGTTTTGGCATGGTCTTAGGAAGTTTGTTCCAAGTTTGCAAGTGTTTTGGCATGGTCTTATTAAATTTTTTCCAGGTTTGCAAGTGTTTTTGCATGGTCTTTTTTAATTTGTACCAAGTTTGCAAGTGTTTTTGCATGGTCTTAGGAAATTTGTACCAAGTTTGCAAGTGTTTGGCATGGTCTTATTAAATTTGTACCAAGTTTGCAAGTGTTTTGGCATGGTCTTATTAAATTTAAGCCAAGTTTGCAACTGTTTTGGCATGGTCTTATTAAATGTGTACCAAGTTTGCAAGTGTTTTGGCATGGTCTTAGGAAGTTTGTTCCAAGTTTGCAAGTGTTTGGCATGGTATTATTAAATTTGTACCAAGTTTGCAAGTGTTTTGGCATGGTCTTATTAAATTTAAACCAAGTTTGCGACTGTTTTGGCATGGTCTTATTAAATTTGTACCAAGTTAGCAAGCGTTTTGGCATGGTCTTATTAAATTTGTACCAAGTTTGCAAGTGTTTTGGCATGGTCTAAGGAAGTTTGTTCCAAGTTTGCAAGTGTTTTGGCATGGTCTTATTAAATTTGTACCAAGTTTGCAATTGTTTTGGCATGGTCTTATTAAATTTGTACCAAGTTTGCATGTGTTTTGGCATGGTCTTAGGAAGTTTGTTCCAAGTTTGCAAGTGTTTGGCATGTTCTTATTAAATTTGTACCAAGTTTGCAAATTTTTTAGCATGGTCTCATAAAATTTTACCAAGTTTGCAAGTTTTTTGGCATGTTCTTAGGAAGTTTGTTCCAAGTTTGCAAGTGTTCGGCATGGTCTTATTAAATTTGTACCAAGTTTGCAAGTGTTTTGGCATGGTCTTATTAAATTTGTTCCAAGTTTGCAAGTGTTTTGGCATGGTCTGATTTAATTTGTACCTAGTTTGCAAGTGTTTTGGCATGGTCTTATTAAATTTGTACCAAGTTTGCAAGTGTTTTGGCATGGTCTTATTAAATTTGTACCAAGATTGCAAGTGTTTTGGCATGGTCTTAATAAAATTTTTCCAAGTTTGCAAGTGTTTTGGCATGGTCTTAGGATGTTTGTTCCAAGTTTGCAAGTGTTTGGCATGGTCTTTTTAAATTTGTACCATGTTTGCAAGTGTTTTGGCATGGTCTTATTAAATTTGTACCAAGTTTGCAAGTGTTTTGGCATGGTCTGATTAAATTTGTACCAAGTTTGCAAGTGTTTTGGCATGGGCTTATTAAATTTGTACCAAGTTTGCAAGTGTTTTGGCATGGTCTTATTAAATTTGTACTATGTTTGCAAGTGTTTTTGCTTGGTCTTAGGAAGTTTGTTCCATGTTTGCAAGTGTTTTGGCATGGTCTTATTAAATTTGTACCAAGTTTGCAAGTGTTTGGCATGGTCTTATTAAATTTGTACCAAGTTTCCAAGTGTTTTGGCATGGTCTTATTAAATTTGTACCAATTTTGCAAGTGTTTTGGCATGGTCTTATCAAATTTGTACCAAGTTTGCAAGTGTTTTGGCATGGTCTTATTAAATTTGTACCAAGCTTGCAAGTGTTTTGGCATGGTCTTAGGAAGTTTGTTGCAAGTTTACAAGTGTTTGGCATGGTCTTATTAAATTTGTACGAAGTTTGCAAGTGTTTTGGCATGGTCTTATTAAATTTGTACCAAGTTTGCAAGTGTTTGGCATGTTTTATTAAATTTGTACCAAGTTTGCAAGTGTTTGGCATGATTTATTAAATTTTTAACAAGTTTGCAAGTGTTTTGGCACGGTCTTATTAAATTTTTACCAAGTATGCAAGTGTTTTGGCATGGTCTTATTAAATTTGTACCAAGTTTGCAAGTGTTTTGGCATGGGCTTATTAAATTTGTACCAAGTTTGCAAGTGTTTTGGCATGGTCCTATTAAACTTGTACCAAGTTTGCAAGTGTTAAAGCACGGTCTCATTAAATTTGTACCAAGTTTGCAAGTTTTTGGCATGGTCTTAGGAAGTTTGTTCCAAGTTTGCAAGTGTTTTGGCATGGTATTATTAAAGTTGTACCAAGTTTGCAAGTGTTTTGGCATGGTCTTATTAAATTTGTACCAAGTTTGCAAGTGTTTTGGCATGGTCTTAGGAAGTTTGTTCCAAGTTTGCAAGTGTTTGGCATGGTCTTATTAAATTTGTACCAAGTTTGCAAGTGTTTTGGCATGGTCTTAGGAAGTTTGTTCCAAGTTTGCAAGTGTTTGGCATGGTCTTATTAAATTTGTACCAAGTTTGCAAGTGTTTTGGCATGGTCTTATAAAATTTGTACCAAGTTTGCAAGTGTTTTGGCATGGTCTTATTAAATTTGTACCAAGTTTGCAAGTGTTTTGGCGTGGTCTTAGGAAGTTTGTTCCAAGTTTGCAAGTGTTTGGCATGGTCTTATTAAATTAGTTCCAAGTTTGCAAGTGTTTGGCATGGTCTTATTAAATTTTTACCAAGTTTTCAAGTGTTTTGGCATGGTCTTATTAAATTTGTACCAAGTTTGCAAGTGTTTTGGCATGGTCCTAGGAAGTTTGTTCCAAGTTTGCAAGTGTTTTGGCATGGTCTTATTAAATTTGTACCAAGTTTGCAAGTGTTTGGCATGGTCTTATTAAATTTGTTCCAAGTTTGCAAGTGTTTTGGCATGGTCTTAGGAAGTTTGTACCAAGTTTGCAAGTGTATTGGCATGGTCTTATGAAATTTGTACCAAGTTTGCAAGTGTTTTGGCATGGTCTTATTAAACTTGTACCAAGTTTGCAAGTGTTTTGGCAAGGTCTTATTAAATTTGTACCAAGTTTGCAAGTGTTTTGGCATGGTCTTATTAAATTTGTACCAAGTTTGCAAGTGTTTTGGCATGGTCTTAGGAAGTTTGTTCCAAGTTTGCAAGTGTTTGGCATGGTCTTATTAAATTTGTACCAAGTTTGCAAATTTTTTAGCATGGTCTCATAAAATTTGTACCAAGTTTGCAAGTGTTTTGACATGGTCTAAGGAAGTATGTTGCAAGTTTGCAAGTGTTTGGCATGGTCTTATTAAATTTGTACCAAGTTTGCAAGTGTTTTGGCATGGTCTTATTAAATTTGTACCAAGTTTGCAAGTGTTTGGCATGGTCTTATTAAATTTGTACCAAGTTTGCAAGTGTTTTGGCAGGGTCTTATGAAATTTGTACCAAGTTTGCAAGTGGTTTGGCATGGTCTTAGGAAGTTTGTTCCAAATTTGCAAGTGTTTTGGCATGGTCTTATTAAACTTGTACCAAGTTTGCAAGTGTTTTGGCATGGTCTTATTAAATTTGTACCAAGTTTTCAAGTGTTTTGGCATGGTCTTATTAAATTTGTACCAAGTTTGCAAGTGTTTTGGCATGGTCTTATTAAATTTGTACCAAGTTTGCAAGTGTTTTGGCATGGTCTTATTAAATTTGTACCAAGTTTGCAAGTGTTTTGGCATGGTCTTAGGAACTTTGTCCCAAGTTTGCAAGTGCTTGGCATGGTCTTATTAATTGTGTACCAAGTTTGCAAGTGTTTGGCATGGTCTTATTAAATTTGTACCAAGTTTGCAAGTGTTTGGCATGGTCTTATTAAATTTGTACCAAGTTTGCAAGTGTTTTGAACTGGTCTTATTAAATTTGTACCAAGTTTGCAAGTGTTTTGGCATGGTCTTATTAAATTTGTACCAAGTTTGCAAGTGTTTTGGCATGGTCTTAGGAACTTTGTCCCAAGTTTGCAAGTGCTTGGCATGGTCTTATTAAATTTGTACCAAGTTTGCAAGTGTTTGGCATGGTCTTAAAAAATTTGTACCAAGTTTGCAAGTGTTTGGCATGGTCTTATTAAATTTGTACCAAGTTTGCAAGTGTTTTGGCATGGTCTTATTAAATATGTTCCAAGTTTGCAAGTGTTTTGGCATGGTCTTATTAAATTTGTTCCAAGTTTGCAAGTGTTTTGGCATGGTCTTAGGAAGTTTGTCCCAAGTTTGCAAGTGTTTGGCATGGTCTTATTAATTGTGTACCAAGTTTGCAAGTGTTTTGGCATGGTCTTATTAAATTTGTACCAAGTTTGCAAGTGTTTTGGCATGGTCTTATTAAATTTGAACCAAGTTTGCAAGTGTTTTGGCATGGTGTTATTAAATTTGTACCAAGTTTGCAAGTGTTTTGGCATGGTCTTATTAAATATGTTTCAAGTTTGCAAGTGTTTTGGCATGGTCTTATTAAATTTGTACCAAGTTTGCAAGTGTTTTGGCATGGTCTTATTAAATTTGTACCAAGTTTGCAAGTGTTTTGGCATGGTCTTATTAAATTTGTACCAAGTTTGCAAGTGTTTTGGCATGGTTTTATTAAATTTGTACCAAGTTTGCAAGTGTTTTGGCATGGTCTTAGGAAGTTGGTTCCAAGCTTGCAAGTGTTTGGCATGGTCTCATTTAATTTGTACCAAGTTTGCAAGTGTTTTGGCATGGTCTTAGGAAGTTTGTTCCAAGCTTGCAAGTGTTTTGGCATGGTCTTATTAAATTTGTACCAAGTTTGCAAGTGTTTTGGCATGGTCTTATTAAATTTGTACCAAGTTTGCAAGCGTTTTGGCATGGTCTTATTAAATTTGTACCTAGTTTGCAAGTGTTTTGGCATGGTCTTATTAAATTTTTATCAAGTTTGCAAGTGTTTTGGCATGGTCTTAATAAATTTGTACCAAGTTTGCAAGTGTTTTGGCATGGTATTATTAAATTTGTACCAAGTTTGCAAGTGTTTTGGCATGGTCTTTTGAAATTTACCAAGTTTGCAAGTGTTTTGGCATGGTATTATTACATTTGTACCAAGTTTGCAAGTGTTTTGGCATGGTCTTATTACATTTGTACCAAGTTTGCAAGTGTTTTGGCATGGTCTTATTAAATTTGTACCAAGTTTGCAAGTGTTTTGGCATGGTCTTATTTAATTTGTACCAAGTTTGCAAGTGTTTTGGCATGGTCTTAGGAAGTTTGTTTCAAATTTGCAAGTGTAGGCATGGTCTTATTAATTTTGTACCAAGTTTGCAATTGTTTTGGCATGGTCATAGGAAGTTTGTTCCAAGTTTGCAAGTGTTAGGCATGGTCTTATTAAATTTGTACCAAGTTTGCAAGTGTTTGGCATGGTCTTTTTAAATTTGTACCAAGTTTGCAAGTGTTTTGGCATGGTTTTATTAAATTTGTACCAAGTTTGCAAGTGTTTTGGCATGGTCTTATTACATTTGTACCAAGTTTGCAAGTGTTTTGGCATGGTCTTATTAAATTTGTACCAAGTTTGCAAGTGTTTTGGCATGGTTTGATTAAATTTGTACCAAGTTTGCAAGTGTTTTGGCATGGTCTTAGGAAGTTTGTTCCAAATTTGCAAGTGTTTAGCATGGTCTTATTTAATTTGTACCAAGTTTGCAAGTGTTTTGGCATGGTCTTATTAAATTTGTTCCAAGTTTGCAAGTGTTTTGGCATGGTCTTATTAAATTTGTACCAAGTTTGCAAGTGTTTTGGCATGGTCTTATTACATTTGTACCAAGTTTGTAAGTGTTTTGGCATGGTCTTAGGAAGTTTGTTCCAAGTTTGCAAGTGTTTGGCATGGTCTTATTAAATTTGTACCAAGTTTGCAAGTGTTTTGGCATGGTCTTAGGAAGTTTGTTCCAAATTTGCAAGTGTTTGGCATGGTCTTATTTAATTTGTACCAAGTTTGCAAGTGTTTTGGCATGGTCTTATTAAATTTGTACCAAGTTTGCAAGTGCTTTGGCATGGTCTTAGGAAGTTTGTTCCAAATTTGCAAGTGTTTGGCATGGTCTTATTTAATTTGTACCAAGTTTGCAAGTGTTTTGGCATGGTCTTATTAAATTTGTACCAAGTTTGCAAGTGCTTTGGCATGGTCTTATTAAATTTGTCTCAAGTTTGCAAGTGCTTTGGCATGGTCTTATTAAATTTGTACCAAGTTTGCAAGTGTTTTGGCATGGTCTTATAAAATTTGAACCAAGTTTGCAAGTGTTTGGCATGGTCTTATTAAATTTGTACCAAGTTTATAAGTGTTTTGGCATGGTCTTATTAAATTTGTACCAAGTTTGCAAGTGTTTTGGCATGATCTTATTAAATTTGTGCCAAGTTTGCAAGTGTTTGGCATGGTCATATTCAATTTGTACCAAGTTTGCAATTGTTTTGGCATGGTCTTATTAAATTTGTACCAAGTTTGCAAGTGTTTTGGCATGGTCTTATTAAATTTGTACCAAGTTTGCAAGTGTTTGGCATGGTCTTAGGAAGTTGGTTCCAAGTTTGCAAGTGTTTTGGCATGGTCTTATTAAATTTGTACCAAGTTTGCAAGTGTTTTGGCATGGTGTTATTAAATTTGTACCAAGTTTGCAAGTGTTTTGGCATGGTCTTATTAAATATGTTTCAAGTTTGCAAGTGTTTTGGCATGGTCTTAGGAAGTTTGTCCCAAGTTTGCAAGTGTTTGGCATGGTCTTATTAATTTAACCGAGACTCATATAACGGACGTGGATGCATTTGATCAGTACAGTATACCGGGATACAGGGTTGTTTCGTGTTTGTCTCACTCACGCCACACAGGAGGAGTTGCTGTTTATGTTGCGTGCCAGGTTGCTGTCAAGGTGATTATAAACGAGTCATTGGATGGCAACTGGTTTATGGGCTTCACAGTTTCTCGGGGGATGTCGGT
This sequence comes from Anopheles atroparvus, assembly GCA_914969975.1. Classification (NCBI taxonomy): domain Eukaryota; kingdom Metazoa; phylum Arthropoda; class Insecta; order Diptera; family Culicidae; genus Anopheles; species Anopheles atroparvus. The sequence continues at coordinate 1,050,894 of CAJZCY010000011.1, forward strand.
TGCGAACTACGGTCTGTTATACCACTCACCGAGTTCAAGTGATTCACGATTTATCGAGATTCTGGAAGACTGGCTAGAAAGGTTTATGGATTTCGGTAAACGTAGTGTGATTGTGGGAGACTTCAACATTGATTGGTTTAATGTAGAAAAATCCAAACAACTGAAAACACTGTTTGAATCGGTTAATATGGTCCAGAGAGTGAAACAGGCAACACGTATTACAGGGCAAAGCAGGACATTGATAGACCATGTTTATAGTAGCACAGACTCAATAACAGTCGCTACAGATCCTCTTTTGAAAATATCGGATCACGAAACAATTGTTTTGAACCTGAATGATGAACTTGCGATCCAGTTCAAAAATGGGTTAAATGTTGGGACAAGTATTCAAAGGAAGCGCTTTGTAAAAAAATCAAGTCAGATCTGCAACAGGAAACAGATAGCTTCAATGTCTCTGGAGATCAATTGAAGGTGATTCTTGAAAGTGCTATGTCTAGTCTGGTGTATGAAAGGAGCATAACGACCAGGTGTTCCAGTAGGTGGTATACCTTGGATCTGGCCCGTCTAAAGCGGCAAAGAGACAAGGTGTATAAAAAATTTATTGTTACAAACCTGGGTTGTTATTGGTCTGAGTACACCAGAAAACGCAACGAGTACAGTAGGGCTTTGAAAAACAGAAAACGAGAATATTTTTGTAGTGAAATCAGCAAAAACAAAAAAGATAGCAAAGAACTATGGAAGGTCCTCAAAACGATGCTAAAATCTGAGGAGCGGTCCACTTCATGCGTGAAGTTTGACAATTCTGTAGAGTTTGATGCATCACTAATAGCAAACAGGTTCAATAAGTTTTTCGTCGATAGTGTAATGCAGATTAGTCGGAACATCCCACGAGTAAATGAACCATTAGAACTGCAACAGGTTGACACTCCGAGACACAGGTTCTTTTTCAAAAAAATTGATCTTCCAAAACTAAGAAAGATTTGTTTCAACCTGACCAAAACGGCAGGCCTGGGGAGTGTAAATTGCGACACAATAAAGGACTGCTTCCATGTGATCGGGGAGAGGCTTCTTTCCGTTATCAACCAGTCACTGGAGGAGGGCGCTTTTCCGGGAACATGGAAGGAGTCATTAGTAATTCCCATTCCTAAGGTTAAAGGAACAATGAAGGCGGAAGAGTTTCGTCCCATCAATATGCTCCATACACTCGAGAAAGTCTTGGAGATTGTAGTCAAGGAGCATGATTGCGCACGAGAAACACGAAAGATAATTTTTCTTTAGTAATTGTTCTTTATTAACAGCGAAGCACGTCCGTTTTTGTCCGCGATCGAAAAAGTAAGAAAGTGGCCTGCCGATCGCTCGATAACGATCGGCAGGCTCTATCGCGATATGAGTGCCGAGTCGCGTAGAACGACACGCACACGTAGATCACTCGGCACTCAGCTGGGCTTTCTGATTAGAGATATCCGGTCAGCCGCGTGCTCGAGATAACGCTTGTGCGTTATCGCTCGGCTGACCGTTATCCCAAATCAGGGTCGTAGTCGCGGTACTACTAGCCAGCTCTCCATCAGGGCTGTAGTCGCGGTAGGGCCCGACGTAGCACGCGCTCGTGCTACACCATCCTCCCCCCTTTGGGACGGAGTCGTCCGTCCCAAACACCTGCTGACGTTGTGTCCGCATCGTGAGCCGTTGACACGCAGGCCGGGGTTTCGACCTCAGCCACGAAGTCCGAAGCGTCTCCCAGGGGGTCGTCTCTCGTGGCAGCGCTTTCCACGAGTGGCAGTTCATCCACTGCCTTGATGCACGGTGCGATCTCGTCGCACGCAGCAACCACGTTGGGATCGTCAGGGTTGGTTGCGATGGGAAGGGGAGCGAGCAGGCGGACGTTCCGTCGGTAGACACCGCTGCCAGTCCTCACATCGGCAACCCGTATGGCCCCGTCCGGACCAGGATACACCCGGATGATCGTGCCCAACGGCCACCGAGACACGGGTAGACTGTCATCACCAATTAATACGATCTGTCCCTCCTCGGCGTTGGGCATTCGTTTCGTCCATTTTGCGGCGCAGCGTAGTTGCGCCAAGTATTCGGCGCGCCAGCGAGTCCAGAACTGCTGGCACATCCTCTGAACCCGCTTCCACCGGGTGTGGAGGGGTTCCGATTCGTTGTTCGTCAGCGTCGCTGGGGTACTGAAGGACGAGCGGCCGATGAGGAAGTTTGCCGGAGTAAGCGCCTCAACGCCATCAGGTGTTGTACGTATAGCGATGAGCGGCCGAGAGTTGAGGATCGCCGATACTTGGTGAAGGAGCGTCTGCAGTTCTATTAGCCGCAACTGAGCGCCACGGGAGGCAGCCTTCAGTAACCGCTTGGCCACCTTGATGTTCGCTTCCCATAGCCCCCCGAAATTAGGGCTGCGGGGAGGGATGAACGAGAAACGTATTCCTTCATCGGCGGCAGATTCGACGATGTGGTGCTGGAATTGCGCGTCATTGAAGGTATCGCGAAGACGACGCAGCTCCCTGGCAGCACCCACGAAGTTGCGACCGTTGTCGCAATGAATTTCACTGGGCTTCCCACGCAGCGACACGAAGCGCATAAGTCCAGAGATGAAGGCTTGGGTGGATTGGTCTTCCACCACCTCGAGGTGTACGGCCTTGGTGGCAAAGCACACAAAGATGCACACGTAGACATCTATGTGGCGTTTGCCCTTTACCCCTGAGGCGACGACGAATGGTCCACAAAGGTCGATACCCGTATGCGTAAACGGGGGCGACGCTTTCACTCGCTGTATTGGTAAAGGACCCATCTGCTGAGCGAACTGGCGGGGGCGAGCCTTAGCGCACACAACGCAACGAGTTAGCTCTCCCGCCACGGTTCGTCTGAGATCGCGCATCCAGTAACGTGTCCGGAACTCCGCGATTACTAAGGAGACCCCCGCATGGTAATTCCTCTCGTGGATGTCCCGGATCATCACCCTCGAGAATGGGTGGGACTTCGGGACGAGGATGGGCAACCGGGCCTCCTCAGTGAGCTCCGCGTTCTGCAGCCGTCCTTGGACGCGTATCAACCCATTCACGCAGACAGGGTTGAGGTGCTGCAAGCGATTTGTAGGCGAGATACGTCCGGTCGTCAGCATCTCGTCCGTTTCGTTGGGATGGGCTGTCGCCTGCATTCGTCGCAGGATACCTCGGAGCCCATCCTCTAGGTCGTCGTGCGTCAAAGGACCGTGCTTGGCAGTCAGGCCGGGACTCCTCGCGCGTTGCATCGGCGATCCCGCCTTTAGGTTGTTGATTGCACGACTGAGCCATGCGAAGTGACGACGCGTCTCTGAGAAGGAGCAGTGGTGCCGATACTGTGAGATCAGGTCATCGCATTCAGGTCCGACAGTGGCCACGTAGACAGGGACTTGCGGCGGCACTGTTTCTACCTCCGTGAATGTCGTCGGCTCGGGCAACTCACTGCACCCCGATCTTAGGAACGACGGGCCATTAAGCCAGAACGCCATGAGGTCTTGGCGAATCAACTTCCTTGCCGAGATTCCACGGGAGACGATATCGGCAGGGTTGAGTTTGGTGGGCACGTAGCGCCAGTCAGCTGCCTTGGTGGCCACTTGGATCTTCGACACCCTGTTCTTCACGAAGACATCCCACCGACCATTGTCGGAACGTATCCACGTTAACGCTACCTGCGAGTCCGACCACCAGTAAGTTTCAGCGACACGGGAGCGCATAACTTCCTGGATTCTCACGTAGAGCTCGGACAGTAATACTGCGGCCTGCAGCTCCAACCGCGGCAACGTCATTGCCTTTAGCGGGGCTACTCTGGACTTGGAACATAGCAAGCGTGTTACTTGGTTGCCCTGTTCGTCATTGAAAGTCACGTAGACCACACAGCCGTAGGCCTTCAAAGATGCGTCACAGAAGCCATCGACGCGTAACGTGCTCGGCGCGCTGGGCGCAGCCATCCGTGGAATATGCAATTTCCGCAAGAGCGGCAGTTGCGTCGTGAACTCGTTCCACTGATGAATGGTCATGGGAGTCACGCAATCGTCCCATGCTAAGTCCTCTCGCCACAGATCCTGCATCAGCATCTTGGCCGTGACGATCACCGGCTGCAGGTTCCCGACCGGGTCGTATAGCTTAGCGATCTTTGCGACGAGGGCCCGCTTCGTAAGGTGCTCAGCAAACTGGAGAACGTCTTCGTGGATGACCAGCTGGAACGTGTCATCAGCGGGGCACCATGACAGGCCCAACATGCGTACGGCTTCGCGATCACCGATCTTCACCGGAGCTTCACGATGCTCCTGCGGTACGTGCTGGAGCACGTCTGCTTCGCTAGACGCCCATTTTCGCAGGGGCATGCCACGGCGGAGCAGCGCTTGCTCCACACCTGAACAGAGGACACGAAGCTCATCGGGTGTGGCGGCGCCCAACGATAGGTTGTCCACGTAGAACCCGCGGTGTATGGCATCCGCGACCGCTGAATTCATGTTACGTACCTCTTCCCCGGCTTCTTGCAACGCCCTGCAAGCCAGGTAGGAGGAAGCCGCTTCACCGTAGGTGATGGTGCGTAGTCGATAAGCCTGCATCGGCTGACCTCGATCATCGCGCCACAATACGCACTGCATCCAAGAATCCTCATCGGTCACCCATACCTGGCGGTACATCTTCGCGATGTCGGCCGTTGCCACCACCGTATGGAGCCGGAAATCGAGCCAAATATGCAGCAGATCCAGCTGCAGAACCGGCCCGATGACTTGGAGGTCATTCAAGGATACCCCGCTTGTGGATTTCGCGCTGGCGTCAAACACCACACGAAGTTTAGTGCTTGACGATTCGGGTTTTATCACGCACGAATGGGGTATCACGTAGCGCACCCGTTTTGTGTCATTCGGCGTAATTGGTGTCATGTGTCCCAGTTCGACGTATTCGCGCATAAACGCGCGATACTGGTCGTACGTCTCGGGGTGGTGTTCTAGCTTACGCTCGAGGGCGAGTAAGCGCTTGACCCCGTGCTGGTATGAGTCTCCTAGCTCCGTCAGCTCCCCTCGTAATGGGATGCGGACTACGTATCGGCCATCCGGTGCCAAAGATGTCGTCTCGCGAAAGAAGGCTTCAAGATCAGGCGCTGCGACCTCCGATGTGCCCGCGGTCGGTGGTGGAGACGCATCCTCCACTATCCAGAACCTCTCGATGATCTGGCGGAGATCTTCTTCCGCCGTAACTACTCCGCATTGGTATGACCGAACGTCTTTGGCAACATCTTGGCGGAGCAGCCCACCCACCAGCCATCCGAACACGGAGTTCTGGATGGTGAGTCCGCGCTCGGTCCGTCGCAGGCCCGGAATGAGTGAAGCGAAGTATATCCCAGCGCCCAATATTGCATCGATTGGCCCGCTGGTGTTAAAGGACTCATCGGCGCAGCACAGCTCCGTTGGAACGTCGGTGTCGACTCGTGCGACCGACTGATAAGGGAGGTTTGGCAGCTCCGGGATTACGTAAAGTCTTACCGGGTAGCTACAGCTTCCGTCGTGATTAGTTACCGTGGTTGCGCATTCGCGCGTAACTGTGAGTGGCCCAGAGATCCCATCTAGCCGCAACTTTGATGGCTGTGTCGACAATTGCAACCGTGTTGCAGCTGCGCTCGTGATGGCGTCGATTTGGCTGCCCGAATCCATGATGCAGCGCAATCGACGCCACTGGCCATCAGTTCCCAACGCCTGGGCGACGACCGTCGCTAGCAGCGCAGCGACGCTCCGCTTCTTGGTCACTTCCGGGAGGAGATCCCCATCACCCTGTATATACCTTTTTCCACGGGAGCTTGTGGTGATGTTGGCGTCACGGGAGACGCAGGAACATGCTACACGGGAGCGGACCGTGCGATGGGAAGGCGCATCGGCGCAGTCACTGGAGCATTCACGATGGGGGGGAGCAGCACTTTGCGCTCGCGATTCACCACGACGAGAAGACACACCAGGATGCGCCGCACGAAATCGTTCACGAGAGGGGGGCGCAGCACGAGAGCGTTCACGAGAGGGAGGCGCAGCACCTTGCGCAGCACGAGAGCGTTCACGAGAGAGAGGCGCAGGAACTAGCGCACTGGATCTACCACGAAGATACGACGCATCAGGATGCGCCGCACGAAAGCGTTCACGAGAGAGAGGCCCAGCACTTTGCGCAGCACGAGAGCGTTCACGAGAGAGAGGCGCAGCACTTTGCGCACCACGAGATCGTTCACGAGAGAGAAGCGCAGCGTTTTGCGCAGCACGAGAGCGTTCACGAGAGAGAGGCGCAGCACTTTGCGCAGCACGAGAGCGTTCAGGAGAGAGAGGCGCAGCACTTTGCGCAGCACGAGAGCGTTCAGGAGAGAGAGGCGCAGCACTTTGCGCAGCACGAGAGCGTTCACGAGAGAGAGGCGCAGCACTTTGCGCACCACGAGATCGTTCACGAGAGAGAAGCGCAGCGTTTTGCGCAGCACGAGAGCGTTCACGAGAGAGAGGCGCAGCACTTTGCGCAGCACGAGAGCGTTCAGGAGAGAGAGGCGCAGCACTTTGCGCAGCACGAGAGCGTTCAGGAGAGAGAGGCGCAGCACTTTGCGCAGCACGAGAGCGTTCATGAGAGAGAGGCGCAGCACTTTGCGCAGCACGAGAGCGTTCAGGAGAGAGAGGCGCAGCACTTTGCGCAGCACGAGAGCGTTCAGGAGAGAGAGGCGCAGCACTTTGCGCAGCACGAGAGCGTTCACGAGAGAGAAGCGCAGCGTTTTGCGCAGCACGAGAGCGTTCACGAGAGAGAGGCGCAGGAACTAGCGCACTGGTTCTACCACGAAGATACGACGCATCAGGATGCGCCGCACGAAAGCGTTCACGAGAGAGAGGCGCAGCACTTTGCGCAGCACGAGAGCGTTCACGAGAGAGAGGCGCAGCACTTTGCGCACCACGAGATCGTTCACGAGAGAGAGGCATAAGCACTGCAAGTCAATTTGTCTTCACATCGCCTCCGTAGGCCCCGCACAACAACGTGTGATGCTTCGCCTTGCATCGCTGGCATCGCTTCTCCGAAGTGCAGTCCCGTGCCGAATGGTGATTCGCAAAGCAATTTATGCACTTTCGTTTTTCCATCACGAAGTTGATCCTCTCCACCGCGGAGCGGTTGCGCAATTCCGGGCAGTCGTTACCCATGTGGCCCGCGCGACCACAAACGTAGCACAACCGATCGCGTAATCTCGATTGAGTGGCGGAGGCTGGTGGCGTCGATGCCGGATCTTGTGCGACGCAGGACCGCAGTTGTGATGCTCCCTTATTTGCGGATGGCGCCGCGGTGGTCACGTAAGCCACTTGCCTTGGTAAGGACGACGAAAGCTTCGAACTGCCACGGGAGGCTTGCTCTTTCTGCCGTTTCGGCTCGTAGTATAAGCGATTCGCCATCGCGTCGAGCTCACTACGCAGCTCTTTCCACGACGGAATGGCCTGCTGGTCGGCCCTGCGCGTGACCCTGCTCAAGCTGTCATCGTCCAGCTTGGACAGCACCACGCTTACCACGAAGCCATCCTCGATTGCGGAGGGAATTTCATCCACTCTGCCTGCGATTTGCCGCGCCGACGTGAGGGCAGTTTCTGTCACGTCCACCAGCCTCATGAGCCCTACCGACGAGGGGCTCGTCAGCCTTGGGGCCTCCAACATTGCGCGGAAATGCCCTAGGAAGGCAACGCGCTTCTTATAGAAGCGCTCCTGGAGGCGCACCCATGCCTCTTCGAACGGCATGCCTGCCCGTTCGAACGCCTCGGCGCTCTGCCTCGCAGGCAGGTATTCAGAAAAGCACTGCAGGAGGTACGCGTACCGTGTCGCGTCCCCCTGCTCTCCACTTAACCGCTTCTCGAACCGGGATGCGAATGCCGGCCAGTCGGACGGATCGCCGCCGAACTTTGGGAGGTCGATGCGCGGCAGATGTTCCTGCCTCGGCGCTGGCACCGTCTGCGTCGCGTCAAGCACGGAGGTAGACGCTGCATCTGCCTTACGTAGGCGTCCCAACGCTACCCTTGCCATGGCGTACGTATCGCCGAACGGGCCGCGCCGCTGCGCAGACCCGGTTTTGGCCTCTATGCGCGAGAGGACCGCACATCCCTCGCGGTAGAATCCCTCCAGTACTTCCACCTTTACCGGCACCATGTCGTCCTCCATGGTGCCAGCCTTCGCCTCCGCGCTGATTGCCCGCATGGCCTCCTCCAACGCCGTCACCTGCCGCGCCGCCTCGTTAGCGGCCGACGGTCGGCCGACCTCGTTGGTCGTGCCAGAGCGACCGCCACCGCTGGCTTCACGCGTGTCAGCCTTCACCGCGTCCATCTTGGGCGTTGGAGAGCCTTTGGCTGGAGAGTGCGACGTTGGCATCACGGTACCACTTCACTTTCACACGAGATAATTAACTAGAAATTTGTTCCCGAACGTTAAAAACGCGATAGAAATCACGTCGGGGTCACCAATGATTGCGCACGAGAAACACGAAAGATAATTTTTCTTTAGTAATTGTTCTTTATTAACAGCGAAGCACGTCCGTTTTTGTCCGCGATCGAAAAAGTAAGAAAGTGGCCTGCCGATCGCTCGATAACGATCGGCAGGCTCTATCGCGATATGAGTGCCGAGTCGCGTAGAACGACACGCACACGTAGATCACTCGGCACTCAGCTGGGCTTTCTGATTAGAGATATCCGGTCAGCCGCGTGCTCGAGATAACGCTTGTGCGTTATCGCTCGGCTGACCGTTATCCCAAATCAGGGTCGTAGTCGCGGTACTACTAGCCAGCTCTCCATCAGGGCTGTAGTCGCGGTAGGGCCCGACGTAGCACGCGCTCGTGCTACACCAGAGCAGTTGATGCAATTTTTGGACAGAAACGGGTTGCTCGCACAGGAACAGTCAGGATATCGAGAAGGACACTCTTGTGAAACTGCACTGAACCTAGTGTTGGCAAAATGGAAAGGATTGATGGATCTCGGGCAATCGATAGTTGCTGTTTTCTTGGATTTGAAACGGGCATTTGAAACAATATTGAGGACTTTATTGTTACAAACCCTTGAACGATTCGGTATTGGAGGGGTAGAACTCAATTGGTTCAAGGATTACCTAACGGGAAGAACCCAGAGAACTGTTTTTAGAAATTCTGTTTCAGAATCAACCGAAAACACCCTTGGGGTTCCACAAGGAAGTGTTCTTGGACCAATTTTGTTTATAATGTATATCAATGACATAAAACAGGTCTTACGATCTTGTGAAATAAATCTGTTTGCGTATGACACAGTCATATTTATTTCTAGAAAAGACGTCAAAGAGGCAGAGAATCTAATGAACATCGATCTGATTGCGTTGGACGGCTGGTTGAAATATAGGAAGCTTGCCCTAAACGTGAAGAAAACATGTTTTATGGTGATTTCTACGAGGGAGAGATTTAGCCAGCTGTCTATCGTAATCGATAAGGAACCTATCAATAGAGTCCCTCAGGTCAAGTATTTGGGGGTAACATTAGACGAAAGACTAAATTTTAAAGCCCACATTGATGGAGTCATCGCAAAAGTTGCAAAGAAAATTGGAGTGATGTGTAGGATTGGAAGAGACCTGAACTTTTTTGGGAAAGTCCATCTCTACAAATCGATCATCGCACCGCATTTTGAGTTTTGCGCCTCGATTATATTTCTCGGAAGCCAGACACAAAGGAAGAGGTTACAACGGCTTCAGAACAGGGTCATGAGATTAGTGCTGTGTTGTAGTCGATATACACCTTTGGTTGTGATGCTGGATGTTCTACAATGGATGTCAGTAGAGCAGCTGATAGTATATCGTACTATGATATTCCTTTTTAAACTGTTGAAAGGCTCATTGCCGAGTTACCTGGGTGACAGAATAATTCGAGGCTCTGATGTTCACCAACACTTTACGCGCAGAGCTAAAGAGCCACGTACGCCAAACTATATGTCAGCAATTGCCAGGAACTCTTTATTTGTGAAAGGAATTCAGTTCTATAATTCATTGCCGAGAGAAATAGTCGGGGCCAACAACGTGTGGGAGTTCAAACGTAGGTGTGCTTCTTTCGTCAAGGAGACAATAAAATAGAATTTGTTATGTGTTTGTGTAACTTTCATGTTGTAGTGTGAATAGTTTTATTCTGTGTATAAACTGCATTCGTCATCAGGAGCTCACTTGATGATGATGAGAATTTTGCATAAAGAGAAATTAGATTAAAAAAAAATGTATGAGACAACATATTTTTGAGACACGCGCGCGTAAAAGTGGACAATTGAATGCACTAAGGAAGGGGCCCATATTGATTATACTCGTGCTGTCTAGTAAATGGTACGTCAACTACATCCATTGATGATTTTTCTGATGTGACCGGGTATTTTACTGACAACGTAATCTCAAACCCTTCTCGGAAGTGGTTACCCCGCTCCGATCAAATGGCGCGAAGGGACACCGGCTACACGAAAAGACAGGGAGATTTTACGCTTGCATTCCGGAGAGTGGTTCTGTATGCGTTTTCCCCTAGTGAAAATGGCTGGACACCCCTGTAAGCAAGGAACAGAGGTGATTAGTGGGTTCTGGATAGAGGCGCAACAATACCACCACTTCGACTTGAATGACATTGTTTTTTTTTAAATATCACTAAGATACTTTCGCCATTCTCAAACCTATGTTGGGGTAAGAGGTGGGACTCATCATCATCATTAATTGTGTACCAAGTTTGCAAGTGTTTTGGCATGGTCTTATTAAATTTGTACCAAGTTTGCAAGTGTTTTGGCATGGTCTTATTAAATTTGAACCAAGTTTGCAAGTGTTTTGGCATGGTCTTATGAAATTTGTACCAAGTTTGCAAGTGTTTTGACATGGTCTTATGAAATTTGTACCAAGTTTGCAAGTGTTTTGGCATGGTCTTAGGAAGTTTGTTCCCAATTTGCAAGTGTTTGGCATGGTCTTATTAAATTTGTACCAAGTTTGCAAGTGTTTTGGCATGGTCTTATTAAATTTGTTCCAAGTTTGCAAGTGTTGTGGCATGGTCTTATTAAATTTGTACCAAGTTTGCAAGTGTTTTGGCATGGTCTTATTACATTTGTACCAAGTTTGCAAGTGTTTTGGCATGGTCTTAGGAAGTTTGTTCCAAGTTTGCAAGTGTTTGGCATGGTCTTATTAAATTTGTACCAAGTTTGCAAGTGTTTTGGCATGGTCTTATTAAATTTGTACCAAGTTTGCAAGTGTTTTGGCATGGTCTTATTAAATTTGTACCAAGTATGCAAGTGTTTTGGCATGGTCATAGGAAATTTCTTCCAAGTTTGCAAGTGTTTTGGCATGGTCTGATTAAATTTGTACCAAGTTTGCAAGTGTTTTGGCATGGTCTTAGGAAGTTTGTTCCAAGTTTGCAAGTGTTTTGGCATGGTATTATTAAATTTGTACCAAGTTTGCAAGTGTTTTGGCATGGTCTTAGGAAGTTTGTTCCAAGTTTGCAAGTGTTTTGGCATGGTCTTATTAAATTTGTCCCAAGTGTGCAAGTGTTTTGGCATGGTCTTATTAAACTTGTACCAAGTTTGCAAGTGTTTTGGCATGGTCTTATTAAATTTGTACCAAGTTTGCAAGTGTTTTGGCATGGTGTTATTAAATTTGTACCAAGTTTGCAAGTGTTTTGGCATGGTGTTATTAAATTTGTACCAAGTTTGCAAGTGTTTTGGCATGGTCTTATTAAATTTGTTCCAAGTTTGCAAGTGTTTTGGCATGGTCTTAGGAAGTTGGTTCCAAGTTTGCAAGTGTTTTGGCATGGTCTTATTAAATTTGTACCAAGTTTGCAAGTGTTTTGGCATGGTCTTATTAAATTTGTACCAAGTTTGCAAGTGTTTTGGCATGGTCTTAGGAAGTTGGTTCCAAGTTTGCAAGTGTTTTGGCATGGTCTTATTAAATTTGTACCAAGTTTGCAAGGGTTTTGGCATGGTCTTATTATATTTGTACCAAGTTTGCAAGTGTTTTGGCATGGTCTTAGGAAGTTTGTTCCAAGTTTGCAAGTGTTTGGCATGATCTTATTAAATTTGTACCAAGTTTGCAAGTGTTTGGCATGGTCATATTAAATTTGTACCAAGTTTGCAATTGTTTTGGCATGGTCTTATTAAATTTGTACCAAGTTTGCAAGTGTTTGGCATGGTCTTATTAAATTTGTACCAAGTTTGCAAGTGTTTTGGCATGGTCTTATTAAATATGTTCCAAGTTTGCAAGTGTTTTGGCATGGTCTTATTAAATTTGTTCCAAGTTTGCAAGTGTTTTGGCAAGGTCTTAGGAAGTTTGTCCCAAGTTTGCAAGTGTTTTGCATGGTCTTATTAATTGTGGACCAAGTTTGCAATATTTGGCATGGTCTTATTAAATTTGTACCAAGTTTGCAAGTGTTTGGCATGGTCTTATTAAATTTGTACCAAGTTTGCAAGTGTTTTGGCATGGTCTTATTAAATATGTTCCAAGTTTGCAAGTGTTTTGGCATGGTCTTATTAAATTTGAACCAAGTTTGCAAGTGTTTTGGCATGGTCTTATGAAATTTGTACCAAGTTGGCAAGTGTTTTGACATGGTCTTATTAAATTTGTACAAAATTTTCAAGTGTTTTGGCATGGTCTTATTAAATTTGTAACAAGTTCGCAAGTGTTCGGCATGGTCTTATTAAACTTGTACCAATTTTGCAAGTGTTTTGGCATGGTCTTATTAAATTTGTTCCAAGTTTGCAAGTGTTTTGGCATGGTCTTATTAAATTTGTACCAAGTTTGCAAGTGTTTTGGCATGGTCTTATAAGATTTGAACCAAATTTGCCAGTGTTTTGGCATGGTATTATTAAATTTGTACCAAGTTTGCTAGTGGTTTGGCATGGTCTTAGGAAGTTTGTTCCAAGTTTGCAAGTGTTTGGCATGGTCTTATTAAATTTGTACCAAGTTTGCAAGTGTTTTGGCATGGTCTTATTAAATTTGTACCAAGTTTGCAAGTGTTTTGGCATGGTCTTATTAAATTTGTACCAAGTTTGCAAGTGTTTTGGCATGGTTTTATTAAATTTGTACCAAGTTTGCAAGTGTTTTGGCATGGTCTTAGGAAGTTGGTTCCAAGCTTGCAAGTGTTTGGCATGGTCTCATTTAATTTGTACCAAGTTTGCAAGTGTTTTGGCATGGTCTTAGGAAGTTTGTTCCAAGTTTGCAAGTGTTTTGGCATGGTCTTATTAAATTTGTACCAAGTTTGCAAGTGTTTTGGCATGGTCTTATTAAATTTGTACCAAGTTTGCAAGTGTTTTGGCATGGTCTTATTAAATTTGTACCTAGTTTGCAAGTGTTTTGGCATGGTCTTATTAAATTTTTATCAAGTTTGCAAGTGTTTTGGCATGGTCTTAATAAATTTGTACCAAGTTTGCAAGTGTTTTGGCATGGTCTTATTAATTTTGTACCAAGTTTGCATGTGTTTTGGCATGGTCTTTTGAAATTTACCAAGTTTGCTAGTGTTTTGGCATGGTATTATTACATTTGTACCAAGTTTGCAAGTGTTTTGGCATGGTCTTATTACATTTGTACCAAGTTTGCAAGTGTTTTGGCATGGTCTTATTAAATTTGTACTAAATTTGCAAGTGTTTTGGCATGGTCTTATTAAATTTGTACCAAGTTTGCAAGTGTTTTGGCATGGTCTTAGGAAGTTTGTTCCAAATTTGCAAGTGTAGGCATGGTCTTATTAATTTTGTACCAAGTTTGCAATTGTTTTGGCATGGTCATAGGAAGTTTGTTCCAAGTTTGCAAGTGTTAGGCATGGTCTTATTAAATTTGTACCAAGTTTGCAAGTGTTTGGCATGGTCTTTTTAAATTTGTACCAAGTTTGCAAGTGTTTTGGCATGGTCTTATTAAACTTGTACCAAGTTTGCAAGTGTTTTGGCATGGTCTTATTACATTTGTACCAAGTTTGCAAGTATTTTGGCATGGTCTTAGGAAGTTTGTTCCAAGTTTGCAAGTGTTTGGCATGGTCTTATTAAATTTGTAAGAAGTTTGCAAGTGTTTTGGCATGGTATTATTAAATTTGTACCAAGTTTGCAAGTGTTTTGGCATGGTCTTATTAAATTTGTACCAAGTTTGCAAGTGTTTTGGCATGGTCTTATTACATTTGTACCAAGTTTGCAAGTGTTTTGGCATGGTCTTAGGAAGTTTGTTCCAAATTTGCAAGTGTTTGGCATGGTCTTATTAAATTTGTACCAAGTTTGCAAGTGTTTTGGCATGGTCTTATTAAATTTGTACCAAGTTTGCAAGTGTTTTGGCATGGTCTTATTAAATTTGTACCAAGTATGCAAGTGTTTTGGCATGGTCATAGGAAATTTCTTCCAAGTTTGCAAGTGTTTGGCATGGTCTTATTAAATTTGTTCCAAGTTTGCAAGTGTTTTGCCATGGTCTTAGGAAGTTTGTTCCAAGTTTGCAAGTGTTTTGGCATGGTATTATTAAATTTGTACCAAGTTTGCAAGTGTTTTGGCATGGTCTTAGGAAGTTTGTTCCAAGTTTGCAAGTGTTTTGGCATGGTCTTATTAAATTTGTTCCAAGTGTGCAAGTGTTTTGGCATGGTCTTATTAAACTTGTACCAAGTTTGCAAGTGTTTTGGCATGGTCTTATTAAATTTGTACCAAGTTTGCAAGTGTTTTGTCATGGTCTTATTAAATTTGTCTCAAGTTTGCAAGTGCTTTGGCATGGTCTTATTAAATTTGTACCAAGTTTGCAAGTGTTTTGGCATGGTCAAAGGAAGTTTGTTCCAAGTTTGCAAGTGTTTGGCATGGTCTTATTAAATTTGTACCAAGTTTGCAAGTGTTTTGGCATGGTGTTATTAAATTTGTACCAAGTTTGCAAGTGTTTTGGCATGGTCTTATTAAATATGTTTCAAGTTTGCAAGTGTTTTGGCATGGTCTTATTAAATTTGTACCAAGTTTGCAAGTGTTTTGGCATGGTCTTAGGAAGTTTGTTCCAAGTTTGCAAGTGTTTGGCATGGTCTTATTAAATTTGTACCAAGTTTGCAAGTGTTTTGGCATGGTCTTATTAAATTTGTACCAAGTTTGCAAGTGTTTTGGCATGGTCTTATTAAATTTGTACCAAGTATGCAAGTGTTTTGGCATGGTCATAGGAAATTTCTTCCAAGTTTGCAAGTGTTTTGGCATGGTCTTATTAAATTTGTACCAAGTTTGCAAGTGTTTTGGCATGGTCTTAGGAAGTTTGTTCCAAGTTTGCAAGTGTTTTGGCATGGTATTATTAAATTTGTACTAAGTTTGCAAGTGTTTTGGCATGGTCTTATTAAATTTGTCTCAAGTTTGCAAGTGCTTTGGCATGGTCTTATTAAATTTGTACCAAGTTTGCAAGTGTTTTGGCATGGTCAAAGGAAGTTTGTTCCAAGTTTGCAAGTGTTTGGCATGGTCTTATTAAATTTGTACCAAGTTTGCAAGTGTTTGGCATGGTCTTTTTATATTTGTACCAAGTTTGCAAGTGTTTTGGCATGGTCTTATTAAATTTGACTAAGTTTGCAAGTGTTTTGGCATGGTCTTATTACATTTGTAACAAGTATGCAAGTGTTTTGGCATGGTCTTATTAAATTTGTACCAAGTTTGCAGGTGTTTTGGTATGGTCTTATTAAATTTGTACCAAGTTTGCAAGTGTTTTGGCATGGTCTTATTAAATATGTTCCAAGTTTGCAAGTGTTTTGGCATGGTCTAATTAAATTTGTTCCAAGTTTGCAAGTGTTTTGGCATGGTCTTAGGAAGTTTGTTCCAAGTTTGCAAGTGTTTTGGCATGGTATTATTAAATTTGTACCAAGTTTGCAAGTGTTTTGGCATGGTCTTAGGAAGTTTGTTCCAAGTTTGCAAGTGTTTTGGCATGGTCTTATTAAATTTGTTCCAAGTGTGCATGTGTTTTGGCATGGTCTTATTAAACTTGTACCAAGTTTGCAAGTGTTTTGGCATGGTCTTATTAAATTTGTACCAAGTTTGCAAGTGTTTTGGCATGGTCTTATTAAATTTGTCTCAAGTTTGCAAGTGCTTTGGCATGGTCTTATTAAATTTGTACCAAGTTTGCAAGTGTTTTGGCATGGTCAAAGGAAGTTTGTTCCAAGTTTGCAAGTGTTTGGCATGGTCTTATTAAATTTGTACCAAGTTTGCAAGTGTTTGGCATGGTCTTTTTATATTTGTACCAAGTTTGCAAGTGTTTTGGCATGGTCTTATTAAATTTGACTAAGTTTGCAAGTGTTTTGGCATGGTCTTATTACATTTGTAACAAGTATGCAAGTGTTTTGGCATGGTCTTATTAAATTTGTACCAAGTTTGCAGGTGTTTTGGTATGGTCTTATTAAATTTGTACCAAGTTTGCAAGTGTTTTGGCATGGTCTTATTAAATATGTTCCAAGTTTGCAAGTGTTTTGGCATGGTCTAATTAAATTTGTTCCAAGTTTGCAAGTGTTTTGGCATGGTCTTAGGAAGTTTGTTCCAAGTTTGCAAGTGTTTTGGCATGGTATTATTAAATTTGTACCAAGTTTGCAAGTGTTTTGGCATGGTCTTAGGAAGTTTGTTCCAAGTTTGCAAGTGTTTTGGCATGGTCTTATTAAATTTGTTCCAAGTGTGCAAGTGTTTTGGCATGGTCTTATTACATTTGTACCAAGTTTGCAAGTGTTTTGGCATGGTCTTATTAAATTTGTACCAAGTTTGCAAGTGTTTTGGCATGGTCTTATTAAATTTGTACCAAGTATGCAAGTGTTTTGGCATGGTCATAGGAAATTTCTTCCAAGTTTGCAAGTGTTTGGCATGGTCTTATTAAATTTGTACCTAGTTTGCAAGTGTTTTGGCATGGTCTTAGGAAGTTTGTTCCAAGTTTGCAAGTGTTTGGCATGGTCTTATTAAATTTGTTCCAAGTTTGCAAGTGTTTTGGCATGGTCTTATTAAATTTGTACCAAGTTTGCAAGTGTTTTGGCATGGTCTAATTAAATTTGTACCAAGTATGCAAGTGTTTTGGCATGGTCTTATTAAATTTGTACCAAGTTTGCAGGTGTTTTGGTATGGTCTTATTAAATTTGTACCAAGTTTGCAAGTGTTTTGGCATGGTCTTTGTCACTTGGGCGAGCAAGGTTATTGGAGGGCTCGGCCAAGTAACG
The DNA here is from genome assembly GCA_914969975.1 of Anopheles atroparvus. Classification (NCBI taxonomy): domain Eukaryota; kingdom Metazoa; phylum Arthropoda; class Insecta; order Diptera; family Culicidae; genus Anopheles; species Anopheles atroparvus. The sequence continues at coordinate 1,068,038 of CAJZCY010000011.1, forward strand.
CTCCGATGCTTTCCTACCCAACGGCAGGGGGCGCCACCAGTACTTAGAGATATCGATCTATCTCGCCCTCACATCGCTCTCCCGGCTAACAGCTGATAGCGGTGAATGACCGGGATCAGGCGGAGAGGATAACGAAAGAATCAGGAGAAAGCGCCTGGAGACAGGCTTTCTTTCTGAAACGAGCCGCTGATCCGCACGTTTTAATTTTGAACCGCGCTAAAGTGAAAAATAGAATAAAACCCAAACGGAAGCCGCGTTAAAAAGATCGTGTTTTTTGAAGGGAAGCGGTGCAGAAAGAAACGCTTGCGAAAAGTCGCAATACCATAAAAATTAAAACTGTTTTAACCCTTCGAGGAAAAGGGACGAAGCCGCCACTCGAAGTTTTAAGTAACGATCCCGCGCATAGTGATTGTGGCCGGTCTGAACCGGACGAAGTCGCCACCGTTGTGGGACGTGAAATAAAGGGACACGAGTGATTGTGGCCGGTCCAGCAAACGAAAAAGAATGAGTATTGTGTGCCGCGAATGCGGTGGCGCGACCGATAATGACTATGTTTCGTGCGCGTTATGCAAGCGCGAATTTCATTTATCGTGCGTGAACGAGGATGAGACAGTGTGGACGAGTGTGTGGCATTGTGCACAGTGCCTGTTGTGCCCACCGCGAGTGGTTCGCTCGCCGAACGCAAATGAGGACACTGTGCGCGCGGAGGGCCCGATGGCGCCGACGCCATCGACCAGCCGCAACGCTCAGCCCGAGCGGATCGAGCCCGAGGAGCTGAACAGATGGGCGAACCGCGCGCGATCCGCCCAAGGAACACCACTGCACCGGGAAGGAGATGCCGTGACAGAAGTACTGTCGAAAATGGAGGCCTGTTTCGAGGCAATGATGTCGAAAGTTAACAGGGCGAACGAACGCAGCGCCCCTGCACCAAGCCGCTACCCGCACCCCTGCTCGACAGCCTACGACTCGGCGTACGACAGTCACGAGCTCAGCCGGAGCCAGCTTTCCGCGCGACAAGTCGTGGCTCGGGACTTGCCGCATTTCTCCGGTCGGCTCGAGGATTGGCCGATGTTTCTCGCCACGTACGAGGAGACGTCGCGGTTGTGTGGATTTTCGCCAAGTGAGAACGTGCTTCGGCTGAGGCAGGCACTACGCGGCAAAGCATTGAGGGCCGTGCAATGCAGATTGAGGCGAGCCGAAGACCTTCCGGAAGCACTGGAGACGCTGAGGGAGATGTTCGGAAGACCCGAGCATCTCATAGATACGCTGCTCGCCGCGTATCTACATACCATGTATATACGCCGAGCATCGTTTTGATGGGCCAGTTTTGCGGGAGCTAGTCGATCGTCTACCGTGGCCGATCAAAATCGACTGGGGCAAGCATTGCCTCTCTATGCCATCAAAAAACTTGGGTGAGTTCGGCAAATTCATGCGCACACTAAAACATGCTCTTCTACACGTAGTACCCCCGTCGTCACGCACTGCAGAGCGAAATCCTCCCCGACATGTAAACGTGCACGTTAAGACGGAAGACGTGCCACAGCCCCCAACCTGGACGAAGACAACGGGACAGTGCGCCTGCGGTGTTGGGTGCAACACGCTGGCAGAGTGCTGGGCATACTGGGAACTTGATGTGTCACAACGATGGGGCCATGTTCGTCAAAATGGGCTCTGCAAATCGTGTCTGAAGCAGCATCGAGGGCAGTGCTGGGACCAAAAGCAATGCGGCAGGCACGGCTGTGTGTCCAAGCACCACAGATCGCTTCACGACGACCCGGCGAACGCGACACGACGGCCTGACACTTCCACACACCAGCCATGGACAATCACCGGGGACGCCGACATACCATGCAACACGGACAACGTGTGCGTCCCGCTAAGTAGATCAACAAATGTTCATTCCGCAACGGATACCGCGGTACTACTGCGCTACGTACCGGTAACGATCTACGGGAGCGGGAGGAGCGTCGAAGCTCTAGCGTGCCTCGACGAAGGATCATCCGTCTCGCTAATGGAGCATTCATTGATGGAGGAGTTGGGCTTGGACGGGTCCGCGAAACCGCTCTGCCTCTCTTGGACCGGCGGCCAGACGAGAGAGGAACGGAACTCTTCGGAAGTGTCCGTCATTATATCCGGCGCAGGACGCAGCGGCGAAAGGCACGAATTGCTCTCGGTGCGAACGGTACGGAGTCTAGATCTACCACAGCAGTCGGTGGAATATGCAAGGTTGTCCGAACGATACAACCACTTGAAGAATCTACCAGTGCGGTCGTATGAAAAGACGTCCCCTCGACTACTCATCGGCATCGATAATTATCGCTTGTCTCGGCCGCTGGAGACGGTAGAAGGGGCACCGTGCGAACCAGTCGCGACCAAGACCCGGGTCGGCTGGGTTATTGCCGGTGTGTGCGCATCACAAGTCGGCGGTAGGAAAGCTGCAACTTTGTGTGTTCACGTCCTTTCTTGTTCATGCCACCACCACCAGCAACGAACCTACAAGCAGACCACCGGAGGCGGGTCGCACAACACATCGCCCTCGGGTGGCGCACAGGGTTCGGCACAGGCGGGTGGCTCGTGCGCCAGCGGCATCGGCGGGCCGACGCGCCGGCACAAACCATCCAACCTGGCACCAGATAAGGATAAACGGCGCACACGACGCGAGCGGAAGAAGCAGGTGGCAGCGCTGCGCCTCCCGCGGCGCGGATACCACACCAACAGGGAGAAACGCCAGCAGCAGCAGCCGTGGCACCGCGGTTGCTGGCCGAAAGGACACGGACAAACGGGCGATTACACAACAGGACGGCAAAGCTCTACGAGCGCATCAGGCAAACATTGCAATGACCAGCCGTCAAGGTGGCTCGACCTGACATCGGAGCACAAAAGTGTTATCATGCGGTCACACGGGGGTCGGTGTCACTTGGGCGAGCAAGGTTATTGGAGGGCTCGGCCAAGTAACGCTCCGATGCTTTCCTACCCAACGGCAGGGGGCGCCACCAGTACTTAGAGATATCGATCTATCTCGCCCTCACATCGCTCTCCCGGCTAACAGCTGATAGCGGTGAATGACCGGGATCAGGCGGAGAGGATAACGAAAGAATCAGGAGAAAGCGCCTGGAGACAGGCTTTCTTTCTGAAACGAGCCGCTGATCCGCACGTTTTAATTTTTAACCGCGCTAAAGTGAAAAATAGAATAAAACCCAAACGGAAGCCGCGTTAAAAAGATCGTGTTTTTTGAAGGGAAGCGGTGCAGAAAGAAACGCTTGCGAAAAGTCGCAATAGTCTTATTAAATATGTTCCAAGTTTGCAAGTGTTTTGGCATGGTCTAATTAAATTTGTTCCAAGTTTGCCAATGTTTTGGCATGGTCTTAGGAAGTTTGTTCCAAGTTTGCAAGTGTTTTGGCATGGTCTTATTAAATTTGTACCAAGTATGCAAGTGTTTTGGCATGGTCATAGGAAATTTCTTCCAAGTTTGCAAGTGTTTGGCATGGTCTTATTAAATTTGTACCAAGTTTGCAAGTGTTTTGGCATGGTCTTAGGAAGTTTGTTCCAAGTTTGCAAGTGTTTTGGCATGGTCTTATTAAATTTGTTCCAAGTTTGAAAGTGTTTTGGCATGGTCTTAGGAAGTTTGTTCCAAGTTTGCAAGTGTTTGGCATGGTCTTATTAAATTTGTACCAAGTTTGCAATTGTTTTGGCATGGTCATAGGAAGTTTGTTCCAAGTTTGCAAGTGTTAGGCATGGTCTTATTAAATTTGTACCAAGTTTGCAAGTGTTTTGGCATGGTATTATTAAATTTGTACCAAGTTTGCAAGTGTTTTGGCATGGTCTTATTAAATTTGTACCAAGTTTGCAAGTGTTTTGGCATGGTATTATTAAATTTGTACCAAGTTTGCAAGTGTTTTGGCATGGTCTTATTAAATTTGTACCAAGTTTGCAAGTGTTTTGGCATGGTCTTATTACATTTGTACCAAGTTTGCAAGTGTTTTGGCATGGTCTTAGGAAGTTTGTTCCCAATTTGCAAGTGTTTGGCATGGTCTTATTAAATTTGTACCAAGTTTGCAAGTGTTTTGGCATGGTCTTATTAAATTTGTTCCAAGTTTGCAAGTGTTGTGGCATGGTCTTATTAAATTTGTACCAAGTTTGCAAGTGTTTTGGCATGGTCTTATTACATTTGTACCAAGTTTGCAAGTGTTTTGGCATGGTCTTAGGAAGTTTGTTCCAAGTTTGCAAGTGTTTGGCATGGTCTTATTAAATTTGTACCAAGTTTGCAAGTGTTTTGGCATGGTCTTATTAAATTTGTACCAAGTTTGCAAGTGTTTTGGCATGGTCTTATTAAATTTGTACCAAGTATGCAAGTGTTTTGGCATGGTCATAGGAAATTTCTTCCAAGTTTGCAAGTGTTTTGGCATGGTCTGATTAAATTTGTACCAAGTTTGCAAGTGTTTTGGCATGGTCTTAGGAAGTTTGTTCCAAGTTTGCAAGTGTTTTGGCATGGTATTATTAAATTTGTACCAAGTTTGCAAGTGTTTTGGCATGGTCTTAGGAAGTTTGTTCCAAGTTTGCAAGTGTTTTGGCATGGTCTTATTAAATTTGTCCCAAGTGTGCAAGTGTTTTGGCATGGTCTTATTAAACTTGTACCAAGTTTGCAAGTGTTTTGGCATGGTCTTATTAAATTTGTACCAAGTTTGCAAGTGTTTTGGCATGGTCTTATTAAATTTGTCTCAAGTTTGCAAGTGCTTTGGCATGGTCTTATTAAATTTGTACCAAGTTTGCAAGTGTTTTGGCATGGTCAAAGGAAGTTTGTTCCAAGTTTGCAAGTGTTTGGCATGGTCTTATTAAATTTGTACCAAGTTTGCAAGTGTTTGGCATGGTCTTTTTATATTTGTACCAAGTTTGCAAGTGTTTTGGCATGGTCTTATTAAATTTGACTAAGTTTGCAAGTGTTTTGGCATGGTCTTATTACATTTGTAACAAGTTTGCAAGTGTTTTGGCATGGTCTTAGGAAGTTTGTTCCAAGTTTGCAAGCGTTTTGGCATGATCTTTTTAAATTTGTACCAAGTTTGCAAGTGTTTTGGCATGGTCTTATTAAATTTGTACCAAGTTTGCAAGTGTTTTGGCATGGTCTTATTACATTTGTACCAAGTTTGCAAGTGTTTTGGCATGGTCTTAGGAAGTTTGTTCCAAGTTTGCAAGTGTTTGGCATGGTCTTATTAAACTTGTACCAAGTTTGCAAGTGTTTTGGCATGGTCTTATTAAATTTGTACCAAGTTTGCAAGTGCTTTGGCATGGTCTTATTAAATTTGTACCAAGTTTGCAAGTGTTTTGGCATGGTCATAGGAAATTTCTTCCAAGTTTGCAAGTGTTTGGCATGGTCTTATTAAATTTGTACCAAGTTTGCAAGTGTTTTGGCATGGTCTTAGGAAGTTTGTTCCAAGTTTGCAAGTGTTGTGGCATGGTCTTATTAAATTTGTACCAAGTATGCAAGTGTTTTGGCATGGTCATAGGAAATTTCTTCCAAGTTTGCAAGTGTTTGGCATGGTCTTATTAAATTTGTACCAAGTTTGCAAGTGTTTTGGCATGGTCTTAGGAAGTGTGTTCCAAGTTTGCAAGTGTTTTGGCATGGTCTTATTAAATTTGTTCCAAGTTTGCAAGTGTTTTGGCATGGTCTTAGGAAGTTTGTTCCAAGTTTGCAAGTGTTTGGCATGGTCTTATTAAATTTGTACCAAGTTTGCAAGTGTTTTGGCATGGTCTTATTAAATTTGTCTCAAGTTTGCAAGTGCTTTGGCATGGTCTTATTAAATTTGTACCAAGTTTGCAAGTGTTTTGGCATGGTCAAAGGAAGTTTGTTCCAAGTTTGCAAGTGTTTGGCATGGTCTTATTAAATTTGTACCAAGTTTGCAAGTGTTTGGCATGGTCTTATTAAATTTGTACCAAGTTTGCAAGTGTTTGGCATGGTCTTATTAAATTTGTACCAAGTTTGCAAGTGTTTTGGCATGGTCTTATTAAATATGTTCCAAGTTTGCAAGTGTTTTGGCATGGTCTTATTAAATTTGAACCAAGTTTGCAAGTGTTTTGGCATGGTCTTATGAAATTTGTACCAAGTTTGCAAGTGTTTTGACATGGTCTTATTAAATTTGTACAAAATTTTCAAGTGTTTTGGCATGGTCTTATTAAATTTGTAACAAGTTCGCAAGTGTTCGGCATGGTCTTATTAAATTTGTACCAAGTTTGCAAGTGTTTTGGCATGGTCTTATAAGATTTGAACCAAATTTGCCAGTGTTTTGGCATGGTATTATTAAATTTGTACCAAGTTTGCTAGTGTTTTGGCATGGTCTTATAAGATTTGAACCAAATTTGCCAGTGTTTTGGCATGGTATTATTAAATTTGTACCAAGTTTGCAAGTGTTTTGGCATGGTCTTATTACATTTGTACCAAGTTTGCAAGTGTTTTGGCATGGTCTTATTAAATTTGTACTAAATTTGCAAGTGTTTTGGCATGGTCTTATTAAATTTGTACCAAGTTTGCAAGTGTTTTGGCATGGTCTTAGGAAGTTTGTTCCAAATTTGCAAGTGTAGGCATGGTCTTATTAATTTTGTACCAAGTTTGCAATTGTTTTGGCATGGTCATAGGAAGTTTGTTCCAAGTTTGCAAGTGTTAGGCATGGTCTTATTAAATTTGTACCAAGTTTGCAAGTGTTTGGCATGGTCTTTTTAAATTTGTACCAAGTTTGCAAGTGTTTTGGCATGGTCTTATTAAACTTGTACCAAGTTTGCAAGTGTTTTGGCATGGTCTTATTACATTTGTACCAAGTTTGCAAGTATTTTGGCATGGTCTTAGGAAGTTTGTTCCAAGTTTGCAAGTGTTTGGCATGGTCTCATTTAATTTGTACCAAGTTTGCAAGTGTTTTGGCATGGTCTTAGGAAGTTTGTTCCAAGTTTGCAAGTGTTTTGGCATGGTCTTATTAAATTTGTACCAAGTTTGCAAGTGTTTTGGCATGGTCTTATTAAATTTGTACCAAGTTTGCAAGTGTTTTGGCATGGTCTTATTAAATTTGTACCTAGTTTGCAAGTGTTTTGGCATGGTCTTATTAAATTTTTATCAAGTTTGCAAGTGTTTTGGCATGGTCTTAATAAATTTGTACCAAGTTTGCAAGTGTTTTGGCATGGTCTTATTAATTTTGTACCAAGTTTGCATGTGTTTTGGCATGGTCTTTTGAAATTTACCAAGTTTGCTAGTGTTTTGGCATGGTATTATTACATTTGTACCAAGTTTGCAAGTGTTTTGGCATGGTCTTATTACATTTGTACCAAGTTTGCAAGTGTTTTGGCATGGTCTTATTAAATTTGTACTAAATTTGCAAGTGTTTTGGCATGGTCTTATTAAATTTGTACCAAGTTTGCAAGTGTTTTGGCATGGTCTTAGGAAGTTTGTTCCAAATTTGCAAGTGTAGGCATGGTCTTATTAATTTTGTACCAAGTTTGCAATTGTTTTGGCATGGTCATAGGAAGTTTGTTCCAAGTTTGCAAGTGTTAGGCATGGTCTTATTAAATTTGTACCAAGTTTGCAAGTGTTTGGCATGGTCTTTTTAAATTTGTACCAAGTTTGCAAGTGTTTTGGCATGGTCTTATTAAACTTGTACCAAGTTTGCAAGTGTTTTGGCATGGTCTTATTACATTTGTACCAAGTTTGCAAGTATTTTGGCATGGTCTTAGGAAGTTTGTTCCAAGTTTGCAAGTGTTTGGCATGGTCTTATTAAATTTGTAAGAAGTTTGCAAGTGTTTTGGCATGGTATTATTAAATTTGTACCAAGTTTGCAAGTGTTTTGGCATGGTCTTATTAAATTTGTACCAAGTTTGCAAGTGTTTTGGCATGGTCTTATTACATTTGTACCAAGTTTGCAAGTGTTTTGGCATGGTCTTAGGAAGTTTGTTCCAAATTTGCAAGTGTTTGGCATGGTCTTATTAAATTTGTACCAAGTTTGCAAGTGTTTTGGCATGGTCTTATTAAATTTGTACCAAGTTTGCAAGTGTTTTGGCATGGTCTTATTAAATTTGTACCAAGTATGCAAGTGTTTTGGCATGGTCATAGGAAATTTCTTCCAAGTTTGCAAGTGTTTGGCATGGTCTTATTAAATTTGTTCCAAGTTTGCAAGTGTTTTGCCATGGTCTTAGGAAGTTTGTTCCAAGTTTGCAAGTGTTTTGGCATGGTATTATTAAATTTGTACCAAGTTTGCAAGTGTTTTGGCATGGTCTTAGGAAGTTTGTTCCAAGTTTGCAAGTGTTTTGGCATGGTCTTATTAAATTTGTTCCAAGTGTGCAAGTGTTTTGGCATGGTCTTATTAAACTTGTACCAAGTTTGCAAGTGTTTTGGCATGGTCTTATTAAATTTGTACCAAGTTTGCAAGTGTTTTGTCATGGTCTTATTAAATTTGTCTCAAGTTTGCAAGTGCTTTGGCATGGTCTTATTAAATTTGTACCAAGTTTGCAAGTGTTTTGGCATGGTCAAAGGAAGTTTGTTCCAAGTTTGCAAGTGTTTGGCATGGTCTTATTAAATTTGTACCAAGTTTGCAAGTGTTTTGGCATGGTGTTATTAAATTTGTACCAAGTTTGCAAGTGTTTTGGCATGGTCTTATTAAATATGTTTCAAGTTTGCAAGTGTTTTGGCATGGTCTTATTAAATTTGTACCAAGTTTGCAAGTGTTTTGGCATGGTCTTAGGAAGTTTGTTCCAAGTTTGCAAGTGTTTGGCATGGTCTTATTAAATTTGTACCAAGTTTGCAAGTGTTTTGGCATGGTCTTATTAAATTTGTACCAAGTTTGCAAGTGTTTTGGCATGGTCTTATTAAATTTGTACCAAGTATGCAAGTGTTTTGGCATGGTCATAGGAAATTTCTTCCAAGTTTGCAAGTGTTTTGGCATGGTCTTATTAAATTTGTACCAAGTTTGCAAGTGTTTTGGCATGGTCTTAGGAAGTTTGTTCCAAGTTTGCAAGTGTTTTGGCATGGTATTATTAAATTTGTACTAAGTTTGCAAGTGTTTTGGCATGGTCTTAGGAAGTTTGTTCCAAGTTTGCAAGTGTTTTGGCATGGTCTTATTAAATTTGTTCCAAGTGTGCAAGTGTTTTGGCATGGTCTTATTAAACTTGTACCAAGTTTGCAAGTGTTTTGGCATGGTCTTATTAAATTTGTACCAAGTTTGCAAGTGTTTTGGCATGGTCTTATTAAATTTGTCTCAAGTTTGCAAGTGCTTTGGCATGGTCTTATTAAATTTGTACCAAGTTTGCAAGTGTTTTGGCATGGTCAAAGGAAGTTTGTTCCAAGTTTGCAAGTGTTTGGCATGGTCTTATTAAATTTGTACCAAGTTTGCAAGTGTTTGGCATGGTCTTTTTATATTTGTACCAAGTTTGCAAGTGTTTTGGCATGGTCTTATTAAATTTGTACCAAGTTTGCAGGTGTTTTGGTATGGTCTTATTAAATTTGTACCAAGTTTGCAAGTGTTTTGGCATGGTCTTATTAAATATGTTCCAAGTTTGCAAGTGTTTTGGCATGGTCTAATTAAATTTGTTCCAAGTTTGCAAGTGTTTTGGCATGGTCTTAGGAAGTTTGTTCCAAGTTTGCAAGTGTTTTGGCATGGTATTATTAAATTTGTACCAAGTTTGCAAGTGTTTTGGCATGGTCTTAGGAAGTTTGTTCCAAGTTTACAAGTGTTTTGGCATGGTCTTATTAAATTTGTTCCAAGTGTGCAAGTGTTTTGGCATGGTCTTATTACATTTGTACCAAGTTTGCAAGTGTTTTGGCATGGTCTTATTAAATTTGTACCAAGTTTGCAAGTGTTTTGGCATGGTCTTATTAAATTTGTACCAAGTATGCAAGTGTTTTGGCATGGTCATAGGAAATTTCTTCCAAGTTTGCAAGTGTTTGGCATGGTCTTATTAAATTTGTACCTAGTTTGCAAGTGTTTTGGCATGGTCTTAGGAAGTTTGTTCCAAGTTTGCAAGTGTTTGGCATGGTCTTATTAAATTTGTTCCAAGTTTGCAAGTGTTTTGGCATGGTCTTATTAAATTTGTACCAAGTTTGCAAGTGTTTTGGCATGGTCTAATTAAATTTGTACCAAGTATGCAAGTGTTTTGGCATGGTCTTATTAAATTTGTACCAAGTTTGCAGGTGTTTTGGTATGGTCTTATTAAATTTGTACCAAGTTTGCAAGTGTTTTGGCATGGTCTTTGTCACTTGGGCGAGCAAGGTTATTGGAGGGCTCGGCCAAGTAACGCTCCGATGCTTTCCTACCCAACGGCAGGGGGCGCCACCAGTACTTAGAGATATCGATCTATCTCGCCCTCACATCGCTCTCCCGGCTAACAGCTGATAGCGGTGAATGACCGGGATCAGGCGGAGAGGATAACGAAAGAATCAGGAGAAAGCGCCTGGAGACAGGCTTTCTTTCTGAAACGAGCCGCTGATCCGCACGTTTTAATTTTTAACCGCGCTAAAGTGAAAAATAGAATAAAACCCAAACGGAAGCCGCGTTAAAAAGATCGTGTTTTTTGAAGGGAAGCGGTGCAGAAAGAAACGCTTGCGAAAAGTCGCAATACCATAAAAATTAAAACTGTTTTAACCCTTCGAGGAAAAGGGACGAAGCCGCCACTCGAAGTTTTAAGTAACGATCCCGCGCATAGTGATTGTGGCCGGTCTGAACCGGACGAAGCCGCCACCGTTGTGGGACGTGAAATAAAGGGACACGAGTGATTGTGGCCGGTCCAGCAAACGAAAAAGAATGAGTATTGTGTGCCGCGAATGCGGTGGCGCGACCGATAATGACTATGTTTCGTGCGCGTTATGCAAGCGCGAATTTCATTTATCGTGCGTGAACGAGGATGAGACAGTGTGGACGAGTGTGTGGCATTGTGCACAGTGCCTGTTGTGCCCACCGCGAGTGGTTCGCTCGCCGAACGCAAATGAGGACACTGTGCGCGCGGAGGGCCCGATGGCGCCGACGCCATCGACCAGCCGCAACGCTCAGCCCGAGCGGATCGAGCCCGAGGAGCTGAACAGATGGGCGAACCGCGCGCGATCCGCCCAAGGAACACCACTGCACCGGGAAGGAGATGCCGTGACAGAAGTACTGTCGAAAATGGAGGCCTGTTTCGAGGCAATGATGTCGAAAGTTAACAGGGCGAACGAACGCAGCGCCCCTGCACCAAGCCGCTACCCGCACCCCTGCTCGACAGCCTACGACTCGGCGTACGACAGTCACGAGCTCAGCCGGAGCCAGCTTTCCGCGCGACAAGTCGTGGCTCGGGACTTGCCGCATTTCTCCGGTCGGCTCGAGGATTGGCCGATGTTTCTCGCCACGTACGAGGAGACGTCGCGGTTGTGTGGATTTTCGCCAAGTGAGAACGTGCTTCGGCTGAGGCAGGCACTACGCGGCAAAGCATTGAGGGCCGTGCAATGCAGATTGAGGCGAGCCGAAGACCTTCCGGAAGCACTGGAGACGCTGAGGGAGATGTTCGGAAGACCCGAGCATCTCATAGATACGCTGCTCGCCGCGTATCTACATACCATGTATATACGCCGAGCATCGTTTTGATGGGCCAGTTTTGCGGGAGCTAGTCGATCGTCTACCGTGGCCGATCAAAATCGACTGGGGCAAGCATTGCCTCTCTATGCCATCAAAAAACTTGGGTGAGTTCGGCAAATTCATGCGCACACTAAAACATGCTCTTCTACACGTAGTACCCCCGTCGTCACGCACTGCAGAGCGAAATCCTCCCCGACATGTAAACGTGCACGTTAAGACGGAAGACGTGCCACAGCCCCCAACCTGGACGAAGACAACGGGACAGTGCGCCTGCGGTGTTGGGTGCAACACGCTGGCAGAGTGCTGGGCATACTGGGAACTTGATGTGTCACAACGATGGGGCCATGTTCGTCAAAATGGGCTCTGCAAATCGTGTCTGAAGCAGCATCGAGGGCAGTGCTGGGACCAAAAGCAATGCGGCAGGCACGGCTGTGTGTCCAAGCACCACAGATCGCTTCACGACGACCCGGCGAACGCGACACGACGGCCTGACACTTCCACACACCAGCCATGGACAATCACCGGGGACGCCGACATACCATGCAACACGGACAACGTGTGCGTCCCGCTAAGTAGATCAACAAATGTTCATTCCGCAACGGATACCGCGGTACTACTGCGCTACGTACCGGTAACGATCTACGGGAGCGGGAGGAGCGTCGAAGCTCTAGCGTGCCTCGACGAAGGATCATCCGTCTCGCTAATGGAGCATTCATTGATGGAGGAGTTGGGCTTGGACGGGTCCGCGAAACCGCTCTGCCTCTCTTGGACCGGCGGCCAGACGAGAGAGGAACGGAACTCTTCGGAAGTGTCCGTCATTATATCCGGCGCAGGACGCAGCGGCGAAAGGCACGAATTGCTCTCGGTGCGAACGGTACGGAGTCTAGATCTACCACAGCAGTCGGTGGAATATGCAAGGTTGTCCGAACGATACAACCACTTGAAGAATCTACCAGTGCGGTCGTATGAAAAGACGTCCCCTCGACTACTCATCGGCATCGATAATTATCGCTTGTCTCGGCCGCTGGAGACGGTAGAAGGGGCACCGTGCGAACCAGTCGCGACCAAGACCCGGGTCGGCTGGGTTATTGCCGGTGTGTGCGCATCACAAGTCGGCGGTAGGAAAGCTGCAACTTTGTGTGTTCACGTCCTTTCTTGTTCATGCCACCACCACCAGCAACGAACCTACAAGCAGACCACCGGAGGCGGGTCGCACAACACATCGCCCTCGGGTGGCGCACAGGGTTCGGCACAGGCGGGTGGCTCGTGCGCCAGCGGCATCGGCGGGCCGACGCGCCGGCACAAACCATCCAACCTGGCACCAGATAAGGATAAACGGCGCACACGACGCGAGCGGAAGAAGCAGGTGGCAGCGCTGCGCCTCCCGCGGCGCGGATACCACACCAACAGGGAGAAACGCCAGCAGCAGCAGCCGTGGCACCGCGGTTGCTGGCCGAAAGGACACGGACAAACGGGCGATTACACAACAGGACGGCAAAGCTCTACGAGCGCATCAGGCAAACATTGCAATGACCAGCCGTCAAGGTGGCTCGACCTGACATCGGAGCACAAAAGTGTTATCATGCGGTCACACGGGGGTCGGTGTCACTTGGGCGAGCAAGGTTATTGGAGGGCTCGGCCAAGTAACGCTCCGATGCTTTCCTACCCAACGGCAGGGGGCGCCACCAGTACTTAGAGATATCGATCTATCTCGCCCTCACATCGCTCTCCCGGCTAACAGCTGATAGCGGTGAATGACCGGGATCAGGCGGAGAGGATAACGAAAGAATCAGGAGAAAGCGCCTGGAGACAGGCTTTCTTTCTGAAACGAGCCGCTGATCCGCACGTTTTAATTTTTAACCGCGCTAAAGTGAAAAATAGAATAAAACCCAAACGGAAGCCGCGTTAAAAAGATCGTGTTTTTTGAAGGGAAGCGGTGCAGAAAGAAACGCTTGCGAAAAGTCGCAATAGTCTTATTAAATATGTTCCAAGTTTGCAAGTGTTTTGGCATGGTCTAATTAAATTTGTTCCAAGTTTGCAAATGTTTTGGCATGGTCTTAGGAAGTTTGTTCCAAGTTTGCAAGTGTTTTGGCATGGTCTTATTAAATTTGTACCAAGTATGCAAGTGTTTTGGCATGGTCATAGGAAATTTCTTCCAAGTTTGCAAGTGTTTGGCATGGTCTTATTAAATTTGTACCAAGTTTGCAAGTGTTTTGGCATGGTCTTAGGAAGTTTGTTCCAAGTTTGCAAGTGTTTTGGCATGGTCTTATTAAATTTGTTCCAAGTTTGAAAGTGTTTTGGCATGGTCTTAGGAAGTTTGTTCCAAGTTTGCAAGTGTTTGGCATGGTCTTATTAAATTTGTACCAAGTTTGCAATTGTTTTGGCATGGTCATAGGAAGTTTGTTCCAAGTTTGCAAGTGTTAGGCATGGTCTTATTAAATTTGTACCAAGTTTGCAAGTGTTTGGCATGGTCTTTTTAAATTTGTACCAAGTTTGCAAGTGTTTTGGCATGGTCTTATTAAATTTGTACCAAGTTTGCAAGTGTTTTGGCATGATCTAATTACATTTGTACCGAGTTTGCAAGTATTTTGGCATGGTCTTAGGAAGTTTGTTCCAAGTTTGCAAGTGTTTGGCATGGTCTTATTAAATTTGTACCAAGTTTGCAAGTGTTTTGGCATGGTATTATTAAATTTGTACCAAGTTTGCAAGTGTTTTGGCATGGTCTTATTAAATTTGTACCAAGTTTGCAAGTGTTTTGGCATGGTCTTATTACATTTGTACCAAGTTTGCAAGTGTTTTGGCATGGTCTTAGGAAGTTTGTTCCCAATTTGCAAGTGTTTGGCATGGTCTTATTAAATTTGTACCAAGTTTGCAAGTGTTTTGGCATGGTCTTATTAAATTTGTTCCAAGTTTGCAAGTGTTGTGGCATGGTCTTATTAAATTTGTACCAAGTTTGCAAGTGTTTTGGCATGGTCTTATTACATTTGTACCAAGTTTGCAAGTGTTTTGGCATGGTCTTAGGAAGTTTGTTCCAAGTTTGCAAGTGTTTGGCATGGTCTTATTAAATTTGTACCAAGTTTGCAAGTGTTTTGGCATGGTCTTATTAAATTTGTACCAAGTTTGCAAGTGTTTTGGCATGGTCTTATTAAATTTGTACCAAGTATGCAAGTGTTTTGGCATGGTCATAGGAAATTTCTTCCAAGTTTGCAAGTGTTTTGGCATGGTCTGATTAAATTTGTACCAAGTTTGCAAGTGTTTTGGCATGGTCTTAGGAAGTTTGTTCCAAGTTTGCAAGTGTTTTGGCATGGTATTATTAAATTTGTACCAAGTTTGCAAGTGTTTTGGCATGGTCTTAGGAAGTTTGTTCCAAGTTTGCAAGTGTTTTGGCATGGTCTTATTAAATTTGTCCCAAGTGTGCAAGTGTTTTGGCATGGTCTTATTAAACTTGTACCAAGTTTGCAAGTGTTTTGGCATGGTCTTATTAAATTTGTACCAAGTTTGCAAGTGTTTTGGCATGGTCTTATTAAATTTGTCTCAAGTTTGCAAGTGCTTTGGCATGGTCTTATTAAATTTGTACCAAGTTTGCAAGTGTTTTGGCATGGTCAAAGGAAGTTTGTTCCAAGTTTGCAAGTGTTTGGCATGGTCTTATTAAATTTGTACCAAGTTTGCAAGTGTTTGGCATGGTCTTTTTATATTTGTACCAAGTTTGCAAGTGTTTTGGCATGGTCTTATTAATTTTGACTAAGTTTGCAAGTGTTTTGGCATGGTCTTATTACATTTGTAACAAGTTTGCAAGTGTTTTGGCATGGTCTTAGGAAGTTTGTTCCAAGTTTGCAAGCGTTTTGGCATGATCTTTTTAAATTTGTACCAAGTTTGCAAGTGTTTTGGCATGGTCTTATTAAATTTGTACCAAGTTTGCAAGTGTTTTGGCATGGTCTTATTACATTTGTACCAAGTTTGCAAGTGTTTTGGCATGGTCTTAGGAAGTTTGTTCCAAGTTTGCAAGTGTTTGGCATGGTCTTATTAAATTTGTACCAAGTTCGCAAGTGTTTTGGCATGGTCTTATTAAATTTGTACCAAGTTTGCAAGTGTTTTGGCATGGTCTTATTAAATTTGTACCAAGTATGCAAGTGTTTTGGCATGGTCATAGGAAATTTCTTCCAAGTTTGCAAGTGTTTGGCATGGTCTTATTAAATTTGTACCAAGTTTGCAAGTGTTTTGGCATGGTCTTAGGAGGTTTGTTCCAAGTTTGCAAGTGTTTTGGCATGGTCTTATTAAATTTGTACCAAGTATGCAAGTGTTTTGGCATGGTCATAGGAAATTTCTTCCAAGTTTGCAAGTGTTTGGCATGGTCTTATTAAATTTGTACCAAGTTTGCAAGTGTTTTGGCATGGTCTTAGGAAGTTTGTTCCAAGTTTGCAAGTGTTTTGGCATGGTCTTATTAAATTTGTTCCAAGTTTGCAAGTGTTTTGGCATGGTCTTAGGAAGTTTGTTCCAAGTTTGCAAGTGTTTGGCATGGTCTTATTAAATTTGTACCAAGTTTGCAAGTGTTTTGGCATGGTCTTATTAAATTTGTCTCAAGTTTGCAAGTGCTTTGGCATGGTCTTATTAAATTTGTACCAAGTTTGCAAGTGCTTTGGCATGGTCAAAGGAAGTTTGTTCCAAGTTTGCAAGTGTTTGGCATGGTCTTATTAAATTTGTACCAAGTTTGCAAGTGTTTGGCATGGTCTTATTAAATTTGTACCAAGTTTGCAAGTGTTTGGCATGGTCTTATTAAATTTGTACCAAGTTTGCAAGTGTTTTGGCATGGTCTTATTAAATATGTTCCAAGTTTGCAAGTGTTTTGGCATGGTCTTATTAAATTTGAACCAAGTTTGCAAGTGTTTTGGCATGGTCTTATGAAATTTGTACCAAGTTTGCAAGTGTTTTGACATGGTCTTATTAAATTTGTACAAAATTTTCAAGTGTTTTGGCATGGTCTTATTAAATTTGTAACAAGTTCGCAAGTGTTCGGCATGGTCTTATTAAACTTGTACCAATTTTGCAAGTGTTTTGGCATGGTCTTATTAAATTTGTTCCAAGTTTGCAAGTGTTTTGGCATGGTCTTATTAAATTTGTACCAAGTTTGCAAGTGTTTTGGCATGGTCTTATAAGATTTGAACCAAATTTGCCAGTGTTTTGGCATGGTATTATTAAATTTGTACCAAGTTTGCTAGTGGTTTGGCATGGTCTTAGGAAGTTTGTTCCAAGTTTGCAAGTGTTTGGCATGGTCTTATTAAATTTGTACCAAGTTTGCAAGTGTTTTGGCATGGTCTTATTAAATTTGTACCAAGTTTGCAAGTGTTTTGGCATGGTCTTATTAAATTTGTACCAAGTTTGCAAGTGTTTTGGCATGGTCTTATTAAATTTGTACCAAGTTTGCAAGTGTTTTGGCATGGTTTTATTATATTTGTACCAAGTTTGCAAGTGTTTTGGCATGGTCTTAGGAAGTTTGTTCCAAATTTGCAAGTGTTTGGGATGGTCTTATTTAATTTGTACCAAGTTTGCAAGTGTTTTGGCATGGTCTTATTAAATTTGTACCAAGTTTGCAAGGGTTTTGGTATGGTCATAGGAAGTTTGTTCCAAGTTTGCAAGTGTTTGGCATGGTCTTATTAAATTTGTACCAAGTTTGCAAGTGTTTGGCATGGTCTTTTTATATTTGTACCAAGTTTGCAAGTGTTTTGGCATGGTCTTATTAAATTTGTACCAAGTTTGCAAGTGTTTTGGCATGGTCTTAGGAAGTTTGTTCCAAGTTTGCAAGTGTTCGGCATGGTCTTATTACATTTGTTCCAAGTTTGCTAGTGTTTGGCATGGTCTTATTAAATTTGTACCAAGTTTGCAAGTGTTTTGGCAGGGTCTTATTAAATTTGTACCAAGTTTGCAAGTGTTTTGGCATGGTCTTAGGAAGTTGGTTCCAAGCTTGCAAGTGTTTGGCATGGTCTCATTTAATTTGTACCAAGTTTGCAAGTGTTTTGGCATGGTCTTAGGAAGTTTGTTCCAAGTTTGCAAGTGTTTTGGCATGGTCTTATTAAATTTGTACCAAGTTTGCAAGTGTTTTGGCATGGTCTTATTAAATTTGTACCAAGTTTGCAAGTGTTTTGGCATGGTCTTATTAAATTTGTTCCTAGTTTGCAAGTGTTTTGGCATGGTCTTATTAAATTTTTATCAAGTTTGCAAGTGTTTTGGCATGGTCTTAATAAATTTGTACCAAGTTTGCAAGTGTTTTGGCATGGTCTTATTAAATTTGTACCAAGTTTGCATGTGTTTTGGCATGGTCTTTTGAAATTTACCAAGTTTGCAAGTGTTTTGGCATGGTATTATTACATTTGTACCAAGTTTGCAAGTGTTTTGGCATGGTCTTATTACATTTGTACCAAGTTTGCAAGTGTTTTGGCATGGTCTTATTAAATTTGTACTAAATTTGCAAGTGTTTTGGCATGGTCTTATTAAATTTGTACCAAGTTTGCAAGTGTTTTGGCATGGTCTTAGGAAGTTTGTTCCAAATTTGCAAGTGTAGGCATGGTCTTATTAATTTTGTTCCAAGTTTGCAATTGTTTTGGCATGGTCATAGGAAGTTTGTTCCAAGTTTGCAAGTGTTAGGCATGGTCTTATTAAATTTGTACCAAGTTTGCAAGTGTTTGGCATGGTCTTTTTAAATTTGTACCAAGTTTGCAAGTGTTTTGGCATGGCCTTATTAAATTTGTACAAAGTTTGCAAGTGTTTTGGCATGGTCTAATTACATTTGTACCAAGTTTGCAAGTATTTTGGCATGGTCTTAGGAAGTTTGTTCCAAGTTTGCAAGTGTTTGGCATGGTCTTATTAAATTTGTACCAAGTTTGCAAGTGTTTTGGCATGGTATTATTAAATTTGTACCAAGTTTGCAAGTGTTTTGGCATGGTCTTATTAAATTTGTACCAAGTTTGCAAGTTTTTTGGCATGGTTTGATTAAATTTGTACCAAGTTTGCAAGTGTTTTGGCATGGTCTTAGGAAGTTTGTTCCAAATTTGCAAGTGTTTGGCATGGTCTTATTAAATTTGTACCAAGTTTGCAAGTGTTTTGGCATGGTCTTATTAAATTTGTTCCAAGTTTGCAAGTGTTGTGGCATGGTCTTATTAAATTTGTACCAAGTTTGCAAGTGTTTTGGCATGGTCTTATTACATTTGTACCAAGTTTGCAAGTGTTTTGGCATGGTCTTAGGAAGTTTGTTCCAAGTTTGCAAGTGTTTGGCATGGTCTTATTAAATTTGTACCAAGTTTGCAAGTGTTTTGGCATGGTCTTATTAAATTTGTACCAAGTTTGCAAGTGTTTTGGCATGGTCTTATTAAATTTGTACCAAGTATGCAAGTGTTTTGGCATGGTCATAGGAAATTTCTTCCAAGTTTGCAAGTGTTTGGCATGGTCTTATTAAATTTGTACCAAGTTTGCAAGTGTTTTGGCATGGTCTTAGGAAGTTTGTTCCAAGTTTGCAAGTGTTTTGGCATGGTATTATTAAATTTGTACCAAGTTTGCAAGTGTTTTGGCATGGTCTTAGGAAGTTTGTTCCAAGTTTGCAAGTGTTTTGGCATGGTCTTATTAAATTTGTTCCAAGTGTGCAAGTGTTTTGGCATGGTCTTATTAAACTTGTACCAAGTTTGCAAGTGTTTTGGCATGGTCTTATTAAATTTGTACCAAGTTTGCAAGTGTTTTGGCATGGTCTTATTAAATTTGTCTCAAGTTTGCAAGAGCTTTGGCATGGTCTAATAAATTTGTACCAAGTTTGCAAGTGTTTTGGCTTGGTCAAAGGAAGTTTGTTCCAAGTTTGCAAGTGTTTGGCATGGTCTTATTAAATTTGTACCAAGTTTGCAAGTGTTTGGCATGGTCTTTTTATATTTGTACCAAGTTTGCAAGTGTTTTGGCATGGTCTTATTAAATTTGACTAAGTTTGCAAGTGTTTTGGCATGGTCTTATTACATTTGTAACAAGTTTGCAAGTGTTTTGGCATGGTCTTAGGAAGTTTGTTCCAAGTTTGCAAGCGTTTTGGCATGGTCTTTTTAAATTTGTACCAAGTTTGCAAGTGTTTTGGCATGGTCTTATAAAATTTGTACCTAGTTTGCAAGTGTTTTGGCATGGTCTTAGGAAGTTTGTTCCAAGTTTGCAAGTGTTTTGGCATGGTCTTAATAAATTTGTACCAAGTTTGCAAGTGTTTTGGCATGGTTTATTAAATTTGTACCAAGTTTGCAAGTGTTTTGGCATGGTCTTTTGAAATTTACCAAGTTTGCAAGTGTTTTGGCATGGTATTATTACATTTGTACCAAGTTTGCAAGTGTTTTGGCATGGTCTTATTACATTTGTACCAAGTTTGCAAGTGTTTTGGCATGGTCTTATTAAATTTGTACCAAGTTTGCAAGTGTTTTGGCATGGTCTTATTAAATTTGTACCAAGTTTGCAAGTGTTTTGGCATGGTCTTATTAAATTTGTCCCAAGTTTGCAAGTGCTTTGGCATGGTCTTATTAAATTTGTACCAAGTTTGCAAGGGTTTTGGCATGGTCATAGGAAGTTATGTCCAAGTTTGCAAGTGTTTGGCATGGTCTTATTAAATTTGTACCAAGTTTGCAAGTGTTTTGGCATGGTCTTAGGAAGTTTGTTCCAAGTTTGCAAGTGTTTGGCATGGTCTTATTAAATTTGTACCAAGTTTTCAAGTGTTTTGGCATGGTCTTATTAAATTTGTACCAAGTTTGCAAGTGTTTTGGCATGGTCTTATTAAATTTGTACCAAGTTTGCAAGTGTTTTGGCATGGTTTTATTAAATTTGTACCAAGTTTGCAAGTGTTTTGGCATGGTCTTAGGAAGTTTGTTCCAAGCTTGCAAGTGTTTGGCATGGTCTCATTTAATTTGTACCAAGTTTGCAAGTGTTTTGGCATGGTCTTAGGAAGTTTGTTCCAAGTTTGCAAGTGTTTTGGCATGGTCTTATTAAATTTGTACCAAGTTTGCAAGTGTTTTGGCATGGTCTTATTAAATTTGTCCCAAGTTTGCAAGTGTTTTGGCATGGTCTTATTAAATTTGTACCTAGTTTGCAAGTGTTTTGGCATGGTCTTATTAAATTTTTATCAAGTTTGCAAGTGTTTTGGCATGGTCTTAATAAATTTGTACCAAGTTTGCAAGTGTTTTGGCCTGGTCTTATTAAATTTGTACCAAGTTTGCAAGTGTTTTGGCATGGTCTTAGGAAGTTTGTTCCAAGTTTGCAAGTGTAGGCATGGTCTTATTAATTTTGTACCAAGTTTGCAATTGTTTTGGCATGGTCTTAGGAAGTTTGTTCCAAATTTGCAAGTGTTTGGCATGGTCTTATTAAATTTGTACCAAGTTTGCAAGTGTTTTGGCATGGTCTTATTAAATTTGTACCAAGTTTGCAATTCTTTTGGCATGGTCTTATTAAATTTGTACCAAGTTTGCAAGTGTTAGGCATGGTCTTATTAAATTTGTACCAAGTTTGCAAGTGTTTGGCATGGTCTTTTTAAATTTGTACCAAGTTTGCAAGTGTTTTGGCATGGTCTTATTAAATTTGTACCAAGTTTGCAAGTGTTTTGGCATGGTCTAATTACATTTGTGCCAAGTTTGCAAGTGTTTTGGCATGGTCTTAGGAAGTTTGTTCCAAGTTTGCAAGTGTTTGGCATGGTCTTATTAAACTTGTACCAAGTTTGCAAGTGTTTTGGCATGGTCTTATTAAATTTGTACCAAGTTTGCAAGTGTTTTGGCATGGTCTTATTAAATTTGTACCAAGTTTGCAAGTGTTTTGGCATGGTTTTATTAAATTTGTACCAAGTTTGCAAGTGTTTTGGCATGGTCTTAGGAAGTTTGTTCCAAATTTGCAAGTGTTTGGCATGGTCTTATTAAATTTGTACCAAGTTTGCAAGTGTTTTGGTATGGTCTTATTAAAATTGTTCCAAGTTTGCAAGTGTTTTGGCATGGTCTTATTAAATTTGTACCAAGTTTGCAAGTGTTTTGGCATGGTCTTATTAAATTTGTCTCAAGTTTGCAAGTGCTTTGGCATGGTCTTATTAAATTTGTACCTAGCATGCAAGTGTTTTGGCATGGTCATAGGAAGTTTCTTCCAAGTTTGCAAGTGTTTGGCATGGTCTTATTAAATTTGTACCAAGTTTGCAAGTGTTTGGCATGGTCTTTTTATATTTGTACCAAGTTTGCAAGTGTTTTGGCATGGTCTTATTAAATTTGACTAAGTTTGCAAGTGTTTTGGCATGGTCTTATTACATTTGTACCAAGTTTGCAAGTGTTTTGGCATGGTCTTAGGAAGTTTGTTCCAAGTTTGCAAGCGTTTTGGCATGGTCTAATTAAATTTGACTAAGTTTGCAAGTGTTTTGGCATGGTCTTATTACATTTGTACCAAGTTTGCAAGTGTTTTGGCATGGTCTTAGGAAGTTTGTTCCAAGTTTGCAAGTGTTTTGGCATGGTATTATTAAATTTGTACCAAGTTTGCAAGTGTTTTGGCATGGTCTTATTAAATTTGTACCAAGTTTGCAAGTGTTTTGGCATGGTTTTATTAAATTTGTACCAAGTTTGCAAGTGTTTTGGCATGGTCTTAGGAAGTTTGTTCCAAATTTGCAAGTGTTTGGCATGGTCTTATTAAATTTGTACCAAGTTTGCAAGTGTTTTGGTATGGTCTTATTAAAATTGTTCCAAGTTTGCAAGTGTTTTGGCATGGTCTTATTAAATTTGTACCAAGTTTGCAAGTGTTTTGGCATGGTCTTATTAAATTTGTCTCAAGTTTGCAAGTGCTTTGGCATGGTCTTATTAAATTTGTACCAAGCATGCAAGTGTTTTGGCATGGTCATAGGAAGTTTCTTCCAAGTTTGCAAGTGTTTGGCATGGTCTTATTAAATTTGTACCAAGTTTGCAAGTGTTTGGCATGGTCTTTTTATATTTGTACCAAGTTTGCAAGTGTTTTGGCATGGTCTTATTAAATTTGACTAAGTTTGCAAGTGTTTTGGCATGGTCTTATTACATTTGTACCAAGTTTGCAAGTGTTTTGGCATGGTCTTAGGAAGTTTGTTCCAAGTTTGCAAGCGTTTTGGCATGGTCTAATTAAATTTGACTAAGTTTGCAAGTGTTTTGGAATGGTCTTATTACATTTGTACCAAGTTTGCAAGTGTTTTGGCATGGTCTTAGGAAGTTTGTTCCAAGTTTGCAAGTGTTTTGGCATGGTATTATTAAATTTGTACCAAGTTTGCAAGTGTTTTGGCATGGTCTTATTAAATTTGTACCAAGTTTGCAAGTGTTTTGGCATGGTTTTATTAAATTTGTACCAAGTTTGCAAGTGTTTTGGCATGGTCTTAGGAAGTTTGTTCCAAATTTGCAAGTGTTTGGCATGGTCTTATTAAATTTGTACCAAGTTTGCAAGTGTTTTGGTATGGTCTTATTAAAATTGTTCCAAGTTTGCAAGTGTTTTGGCATGGTCTTATTAAATTTGTACCAAGTTTGCAAGTGTTTTGGCATGGTCTTATTAAATTTGTCTCAAGTTTGCAAGTGCTTTGGCATGGTCGTATTAAATTTGTACCAAGCATGCAAGTGTTTTGGCATGGTCATAGGAAGTTTCTTCCAAGTTTGCAAGTGTTTGGCATGGTCTTATTAAATTTGTACCAAGTTTGCAAGTGTTTTGGCATGGTCTTATTAAATTTGTTCCAAGTGTGCAAGTGTTTTGGCATGGTCTTATTAAATTTGTACCAAGTTTGCAAGTGTTTTGGCATGGTCTTATTAAATTTGTACCAAGTTTGCAAGTGTTTTGGCATGGTCTTATTAAATTTGTCTCAAGTTTGCAAGTGCTTTGGCATGGTCTTATTAAATTTGTACCAAGTTTGCAAGTGTTTTGGCATGGTCATAGGAAGTTTGTTCCAAGTTTGCAAGTGTTTGGCATGGTCTTATTAAATTTGTCCCAAGTTTGCAAGTGTTTGGCATGGTCTTTTTATATTTGTACCAAGTTTGCAAGTGTTTTGGCATGGTCTTATTAAATTTGACTAAGTTTGCAAGTGTTTTGGCATGGTCTTATTACATTTGTACCAAGTTTGCAAGTGTTTTGGCATGGTCTTAGGAAGTTTGTTCCAAGTTTGCAAGCGTTTTGGCATGGTCTTTTTAAATTTGTACCAAGTTTGCAAGTGTTTTGGCATGGTCTTATAAAATTTGTACCAAGTTTGCAAGTGTTTTGGCATGGTCTTAGGAAGTTTGTTCCAAGTTTGCAAGTGTTTGGCATTGTCTTATTAAATTTGTACCAAGTTTGCAAGTGTTTGGCATGGTCTAATTAAATTTGTACCAAGTTTGCAAGTGTTTTGGCATGGTCTTAGGAAGTTTGTACCAAGTTTGCAAGTGTTTTGGCATGGTCTTATTAAATTTGACTAAGTTTGCAAGTGTTTTGGCATGGTCTTATTACATTTGTACCAAGTTTGCAAGTGTTTTGGCATGGTCTTAGGAAGTTTGTTCCAAGTTTGCAAGCGTTTTGGCATGGTTTTATTAAATTTGTACCAAGTTTGCAAGTGTTTTGGCATGGTCTTAGGAAGTTTGTTCCAAGTTTGCAAGCGTTTTGGCATGGTCTTTTTAAATTTGTACCAAGTTTGCAAGTGTTTTGGCATGGTCTTATAAAATTTGTACCAAGTTTGCAAGTGTTTTGGCATGGTCTTAGGAAGTTTGTTCCAAGTTTGCAAGTGTTTGGCATTGTCTTATTAAATTTGTACCAAGTTTGCAAGTGTTTGGCATGGTCTTATTAAATTTGTACCAAGTTTGCAAGTGTTTTGGCATGGTCTTAGGAAGTTTGTTCCAAGTTTGCAAGTGTTTTGGCATGGTTTTATTAAATTTGTACCAAGTTTGCAAGTGTTTTGGCATGGTCTTATTAAATTTGTACCAAGTTTGCAAGTGTTTTGGCATGGTCTTAGCAAGTTTGTTCCAAGTTTGCAAATGTTTGGCATGGTCTTATTAAATTTGTACCAAGTTTGCAAGTGTTTTGGCATGGTCTTATTAAATATGTTCCAAGTTTGCAAGTGTTTTGGCATGGTCTTATTAAATTTGAACCAAGTTTGCAAGTGTTTTGGCATGGTCTTATGAAATTTGTACCAAGTTTGCAAGTGTTTTGACATGGTCTTATTAAATTTGTACAAAATTTTCAAGTGTTTTGGCATGGTCTCATTAAATTTGTAACAAGTTTTTTTTTTTTTTTTTTATAAAACATAACTATTTATTTAATAAATAGCGAACATAAATAACAAACTTTTTCTTAATGTCTAGAGTTAAACAAACAGGGCACATTTAAGGACTTCTAAATCGATCGCAGCATCGTTGTTGCCAACGATGTGGATGATGTAGTTTGAAAAAAGACGCAGGACATTTATCCGCTTGGTGGCGCTGATTTCGCTTAGCATCGGTAAGCGGAGACATTGAAACGAAGGTTGACACCCTGGAGCTTCCTTCTGATGTATTGCTGCAGCACGTTCCAGGCCGCAATCACGCGAGTGCATGAGGTGAATTTGAGCTCCAAGGTGTCAGCGTTGGTGCAGTGTGAACAGGATGCATCGGGTAACCGGCTCATCCGAGAAAGAAGCTCACCGTGTGCTATCTTGCCGTTCGCCAGTAAATAAAGCGTCGAACGCTGCTCAGATGAGAGTTTGCCGCTATTGATGTTCCCCCAAACTCTTCTCCAGTTGATCCCCCGGTATGACGTCTCCACTTTGGGTGCGGGGAGGCGGTCCACCAGTAGACGTCGAAGGGTTCGGGTGGAAGGATTTTTCCCAAATGAGGGAGGAATGTACGCCATCTGCAGTATGACGCTTCTCAGACATGGGTATGAGGTCGGAATAGAAGCAATATCGGGGGGGTTTCCAGCACACGAAATGTGCTGGGCACCGACCCGGAGGCTCCCTTGCTCCGCCACATACCGGTTGGTCAGCAATGCTGTTGTGTTGATGGAGGGAATATGGAGGTTGAGTCCTCCACGGTTGCGAGGTAACGCTAGCTGCAGGATCGGGATGCGTATGCCTCCGGAGCCGTTCCAGAGGAGAGAACCGATGATGCTCTTGACCTTAGCTATGTCCTTTGACCGGGCGCCACATACCGACGCAATGAACCATAGCTTTGGCAGTAAAAATGTGTTGAGCAGAACTATCTTCTGCATAAGGTTCAGATCTCTCACTCTGTGGAGCCACACCAGCTGCCGGAAGTGCTGAATCACCGTGTCCCAGTTGTGACTGGCCGCCTCTCGAACGTTGTTGGTGAACAGGATCCCAAGAAGCCGGAGACGTTCCACGGTGTGCAGCCAAGGTACGGAAATCCTGTTTTCCAGCGTTATCTTGCCAATGTCCAAAGCCGTGGTCTTTTCAACATTCAACCTAGCACCAGAGCAGACGCCATAAGCCTCAATGGCCGCCCTAACTCGCTCGATTGTGGATGGGGAAGTACTCACCACTGAGACGTCGTCAGCATAAGCATTGATCAGGTCATCCGGATCGCAGCAGATGCCTTCAAGTCTAGTGATGAGGGGATGGAGGTAAAGGATGAACAAGTGCATTGACAAGGGGTCTCCTTGTCGCACGGAACGTTGGATGGGAAAGGCGTGGGATAGGGAGCCGTTTACAAGCACACGGGACGAGGATTTTCCACCAATTGTCCTCAAAAGTCGTACTAGATCGGGATTGAACCCCAATGAACCCATCGTTTCAAACAGAAAACCCCTGTCAACGCGGTCAAACGCCTGAGAGAGATCGAAGGAAACGAGCTTACCACACTTCTTCCTCCGTTTAAGATCGATGATTCTCTCCTTAACAGACAGAACAGCTTGAAAAATATTGCCTGGTTTATTGGAGCACTTTTGTGCATTCGAGATGATTTGCCACTTGTCGATTATGGTTTCAAGCCGTCGTTTAATTTTCCTCGAAAGTAGTTTGTAGTCCGTGTTAAGGAGAGAGATCGGACGGTAGGAAGAGAGTGTGCACCCATCCCCCTTCTTCCTCACAAGCACTATGACCCCGTCGACGAACTTTTCCGGAAATTGACCGTTGAGGGCCTCGTTGAGAATCAGTATGATTTCTCTCCAGATTATCTCAAACGTTCTCTGATAAAATTCGATTGGAATTCCATCCGGTCCAGGAGACTTCCGAGGTGCCGATTTTCCAACTGCATGAAGGACATCTCCATAGGTAATCTCATCCATGCAGCTGTTGTTGGTTTCGCAATACTCGGGGATTACACGGTGACAGGCAAAGGAATCGTCCTTGTCTATTGTCTCGTTGGCGTACAACTCCCTGTAGTACGTATGTATGTATTCCTCCAATTGATTTGGAGAGTCAAGAACAATGTCATTTTCTGTTTTCAGGCTGGTGATCAGGGTGCGTTCCTGCCTTCGTTTTCCAAGCTGAAATGTGGAAATTTTTTCACCACTTACAATTGTTTCGTTAATACGAGTAAAGTCCTCGGAGAAGCGCCTCGGAAGGAGGAGCATTTCTCCTTTTATACGATTGATATTGACCAATTCGATCGGATTGGAAAGATACCGCTCGTATGAGGACTTTAACTCCGCGTAGAGGATATTATGTTGCAAGCGGAAGTTGGAGTATTTCTGGTTCGTTTTCCATCGGAAGAACGATTTTATTTTTGGTTTGGCAAACTGTATCCACCATTCCATCCATGAACCAAAGTTCTTTCGCTGTCTTGTCCAATAATTCCACCTGCAACCGAATTCCTCTATGTTTTCGGCTGTCAAAATATGTGGCCGTAGTTGCCAGTAGCCATTTCGTCGCGCGTCAGGTATGTTCGGAAGGCAGAGACGCACCGTGAGCGCCTTGTGATCAGAAAAGGACACTAAATGCATGTCAGTTGCACGTAGCTGGTCTTTCATGGTCTTGGAGATGTAGCAACGATCGATGCGAGAGCCCGAACCACGTGCGACGTGGGAAAACTCTACAGAGTTACCTCTAAGAGCTTCCCAGCTGTCACACAGGCGCATGCTGTCAACTAGGCTTTGCAAAGCGGAGCTCACATTTCCCACACCCGTAGCGTCTTGGGACTTCAAAATGCAGTTGAAGTCCCCTGCAAGAATCACCGGTCCCGGTGCATTCCGCAGGTAGTACGCCAACGAATGGTTGAAAAAGAGCTCTCGCTCTGCTCTGTTATGGCTTCCCGAAGGAGCGTAAATATTGCACAGTGTGGATGAATTCTCAAGCCGAACGCAGATGAGGCGTGAATCCAAGCTACGCTCGACGTGAGAAAATTTTAGGTGCACCCGCAAGGCGATCGCAGTACCTCTCCTGGTGTGATCAATATTTGTTAATACATTGTACCCAGGGAGCGAAAAGTCTTCAACAGAAACTTCTTGTAGGAAGATTATGTCTGCGTCAGTTGTCTTTATAAAGGTCCTTAGAGCATCTAACTTGGTAGGATTAGATATCGCATTGATGTTGATCGATGCGATCGTCACTGATCTCATCAACTTATCCATTTCTACCAAGTTACTGCTTCTCATCTTCGGTCACCCCGGTAGGTCTCGCTGCGTTAGCGTTTGTCTTTCGGGCAGGACGGCCTACTTTACGCTTGGCCGGTTCCTCCGTAGACTTGTGCGACGTGTCGCTGTCCGTCAGTTCGTCCGTCTTTCTCTTACTTGTCCCCGTGTGGATAGAATTTGAGGAAGGGGTAGGGGAAGGGACACGAGGAGCTTTAAACTTTAATTCGGCATCGGCGTTCGAACGATACTCACCTATGTCCATTTTGGTGCTGGTCGATCTTGCCGGGATGTTTAACGCACTTGCCCTGATCAAAGACACAACAAGTGAAGCATTCGCCGGTACGCTTGGTGCTGGTGATCGGCCGTTCGGTGTGTCGGTCAAGACAATAGGTGCACCAGTCCGGGCGCTCGGGGGTATTGTCTGTACGGCCGGGACGGTCGGTGCGCTAGCCGGGACGGTCGGTGCGCTAGCCGGGACGGTCGGTGCGCTAGCCGGGACGGTCGGTGCGCTTGTCGGGACGGTCGGTGCGCTTGTCGCAACGATCGTTGTGCTTGGCGGGGCGGTCGGTGCACTTGCCGGGACCGTCGGTGCGCTTGTGGCATGGTCTTATTAAATTTGTACCAAGTTTGCAAGTGTTTTGGCATGGTCTTATAAAATTTGAACCAAATTTGCCAGTGTTTTGGCATGGTCTTATTAAATTTGTACCAAGTTTGCTAGTGGTTTGGCATGGTCTTAGGAAGTTTGTTCCAAGTTTGCAAGTGTTTGGCATGGTCTTATTAAATTTGTACCAAGTTTGCAAGTGTTTTGGCATGGTGTTATTAAATTTGTACCAAGTTTGCAAGTGTTTTGGCATGGTCTTAGGAAGTTTGTTCCAAATTTGCAAGTGTAGGCATGGTCTTATTAATTTTGTACCAAGTTTGCAATTGTTTTGGCATGGTCATAGGAAGTTTGTTCCAAGTTTGCAAGTGTTAGGCATGGTCTTATTAAATTTGTACCAAGTTTGCAAGTGTTTGGCATGGTCTTTTTAAATTTGTACCAAGTTTGCAAGTGTTTTGGCATGGTCTTATTAAATTTGTACCAAGTTTGCAAGTGTTTTGGCATGGTCTAATTACATTTGTACCAAGTTTGCAAGTGTTTTGGCATGGTCTTAGGAAGTTTGTTCCAAGTTTGCAAGTGTTTGGCGTCGTCTTATTAAATTTGTACCAAGTTTGCAAGTGTTTTGGCATGGTCTTATTAAATTTGTACCAAGTTTGCAAGTGTTTTGGCATGGTCTTATTAAATTTGTACCAAGTTTGCAAGTGTTTTGGCATGGTTTGATTAAATTTGTACCAAGTTTGCAAGTGTTTTGGCATGGTCTTAGGAAGTTTGTTCCAAATTTGCAAGTGTTTGGCATGGTCTTATTTAATTTGTACCAAGTTTGCAAGTGTTTTGGCATGGTCTTATTAAATTTGTTCCAAGTTTGCAAGTGTTGTGGCATGGTCTTATTAAATTTGTACCAAGTTTGCAAGTGTTTTGGCATGGTCTTATTACATTTGTACCAAGTTTGCAAGTGTTTTGGCATGGTCTTAGGAAGTTTGTTCCAAATTTGCAAGTGTTTGGCATGGTCTTATTTAATTTGTACCAAGTTTGCAAGTGTTTTGGCATGGTCTTATTAAATTTGTTCCAAGTTTGCAAGTGTTGTGGCATGGTCTTATTAAATTTGTACCAAGTTTGCAAGTGTTTTGGCATGGTCTTATTACATTTGTACCAAGTTTGCAAGTGTTTTGGCATGGTCTTAGGAAGTTTGTTCCAAGTTTGCAAGTGTTTGGCATGGTCTTATTAAATTTGTACCAAGTATGCAAGTGTTTTGGCATGGTCATAGGAAATTTCTTCC
This sequence comes from Anopheles atroparvus, assembly GCA_914969975.1. Taxonomy (NCBI): domain Eukaryota; kingdom Metazoa; phylum Arthropoda; class Insecta; order Diptera; family Culicidae; genus Anopheles; species Anopheles atroparvus. Next base: position 1,097,991 of record CAJZCY010000011.1, read on the forward strand.
AAGTTTGCAAGTGTTTGGCATGGTCTTATTAAATTTGTACCAAGTTTGCAAGTGTTTTGGCATGGTCTTAGGAAGTTTGTTCCAAGTTTGCAAGTGTTTTGGCATGGTATTATTAAATTTGTACCAAGTTTGCAAGTGTTTTGGCATGGTCTTAAAAAGTTTGATCCAAGTTTGCAAGTGTTTTGGCATGGTCTTATTAAATTTGTTCCAAGTGTGCAAGTGTTTTGGCATGGTCTTATTAAATTTGTACCAAGTTTGCAAGTGTTTTGGCATGGTCTTATTAAATTTGTACCAAGTTTGCAAGTGTTTTGGCATGGTCTTATTAAATTTGTCTCAAGTTTGCAAGTGCTTTGGCATGGTCTTATTAAATTTGTACCAAGTTTGCAAGTGTTTTGGCATGGTCAAAGGAAGTTTGTTCCAAGTTTGCAAGTGTTTGGCATGGTCTTATTAAATTTGTACCAAGTTTGCAAGTGTTTGGCATGGTCTTTTTATATTTGTACCAAGTTTGCAAGTGTTTTGGCATGGTCTTATTAAATTTGACTAAGTTTGCAAGTGTTTTGGCATGGTCTTATTACATTTGTACCAAGTTTGCAAGTGTTTTGGCATGGTCTTAGGAAGTTTGTTCCAAGTTTGCAAGCGTTTTGTCATGGTCTTATTAAATTTGTACCAAGTTTGCAAGTGTTTTGGCATGGTCTTATAAAATTTGTACCAAGTTTGCAAGTGTTTTGGCATGGTCTTAGGAAGTTTGTTCCAATTTTGCAAGTGTTTTGGCATGGTCTTAATAAATTTGTACCAAGTTTGCAAGTGTTTTGGCATGGTCTTATTAAATTCGTACCAAGTTTGCAAGTGTTTTGGCATGGTCTTTTGAAATTTACCAAGTTTGCAAGTGTTTTGGCATGGTATTATTACATTTGTACCAAGTTTGCAAGTGTTTTGGCATGGTCTTATTACATTTGTACCAAGTTTGCAAGTGTTTTGGCATGGTCTTATTAAATTTGTACCAAGTTTGCAAGTGTTTTGGCATTTTCTTATTAAATTTGTACCAAGTTTGCAAGTGTTTTGGCATGGTCTTATTAAATTTGTACCAAGTTTGCAAGTGTTTTGGCATGGTCTTATTAAACTTGTACCAAGTTTGCAAGTGTTTTGGCATGGTCTTAGGAAGTTTGTTCCAAGTTTGCAAGTGTTTGGCATGGTCTTATTAAATTTGTACCAAGTTTGCAAGTGTTTTGGCATGGTCTTATTAAATTTGTCCCAAGTTTGCAAGTGCTTTGGCATGGTCTTATTAAATTTGTACCAAGTTTGCAAGGGTTTTGGCATGGTCATAGGAAGTTTGTTCCAAGTTTGCAAGTGTTAGGCATGGTCTCATTAAATTTGTACCAAGTTTGCAAGTGTTTGGCATGGTCTTTTTAAATTTGTACCAAGTTTGCAAGTGTTTTGGCATGGTCTTATTAAATTTGTACCAAGTTTGCAAGTGTTTTGGCATGGTCTTATTACATTTGTACCAAGTTTGCAAGTGTTTTGGCATGGTCTTAGGAAGTTTGTTCCAAGTTTGCAAGTGTTAGTGTTGAAAAGTTTCAACAGCAACTGCCCGACGGTTCTAGCAGTTCCCGAGGGCGCACGATCGAGCAACGGTGGAGCACGAGCAGCGGTCGAGGAAGTGATAAAAGGACCGGCCACAGGGAAAATCTTCCTTTTCCCGACGATTAATACTGTAACGCGGACTATTTTTTGGTGCGGCAAATAAACGCTCAGCAAAAGAAACCACGTTTTACGTTATTTCTTAACAAGCCAAAAAATATCGTCCATTTCGAAAACGTTCGTTTAGTTATCGGTAACGCGATTCGGTAAGACACAATCCGCGAGTAAAGTTGAGACAGTAGCGCGCGTTCGGAAACCGGCGAACGAAATACACGTGAAAGACAACGCAACAGCGGAAAGACAGTGCCAGAGTGAAGATGGAAAGTGCGACCCCGAAAGAATCCGTGGCAAAGGTGGCGCAGGCGGCAAGTGCACCCGCGACGGGAACGGCGGCAGGACGCGAGCAGAGCGTCCGACGAGAAGTGGAAACGCCGTGCGACCCGGACCCACCGTGCGGAAGCAGGGCCAGGACACTATCCATCCCACGAGTCGATTCGCCGATATCGGACGAAATCCCGTTAACTCGCGAGGAGCGCAAAAGGCGTCGGCGCGAGATTATGCAAGCGCTGGAAGCGCTTTCTGACGCATCCTCGGACGAGGACGTTCACGAAGTTAAGGCCCGCGAGTGGCTCAAAGCGCGTGGACACACGCGCGTGGACACACGAATTTCACGAGAAGGCACCCGCACGGAAGCCCACCAACGACACTCGGGGTCAAGCACCGACCGGACAACGACACCTTGTTGACACTACATGGCATGATGGCGCCCAGCCGGGTCACTATCGCAGCTACGCGACAAACAAGGACGGCGCTCACACCAACACTAGGCCGTCAGAAGCGCCATTTTTACACTACACTACACTATCGCAACATCAAATGGTTGCGCGACAAGGTGTACCACGCGATTTGCCCGCCTTCACTGGTGCTGTAGAGGAATGGCCAAATTTCATTGCAGCATTCGAACGAACCACGATGGCCTGTGGTTATTCCGACGATGAAAATATTTCGCGGCTGCAACACGCACTACAGGGGAAAGCCCGTGAGACGGTGGGGCATTTGCTTGCCTTTCCAGCAGGTCTGCCAGAAGCGATGGCAACATTGAGGGCCCGATTTGGTCGGCCAGATTTGATTGTAGAAGCGACGATCGGCAAGGTGCGGCAACTGCCCACGCCGAGGATTGAAAGGCTGGAAAGCCTCGTTGAGTTCGGGTATGGAGTGAAGCGCCTGCTTGCAACCGTAACTGCCTCGGGCCTACATAATTATATGTATGACGTGTCGCTGCTGCGGGAACTTGAGCGGAAATTGCCTCCCGTCATTTGCATTGACTGGGCCAGGCACAAGCGGCAACTGCACGAGGTCACGATGCGCGAGTTCGGGAATTGGTGCGGTAACCTAGCAGATGACCTGTGCAGCGTAGTGGACGTTCCAGCGGGATCGACACCGGGAGGATCAGAAGGCCACCAATACTGACCACACAACGCTAGAGTTGCACCGCATCCGCGACCGGAACCGACCACCCACTACCAACACCACAATCCGCGTTTCGTGCCGCATACGCGCCCAGGCCCGGGCCATTCATCTTTCACGGCGCGTGTGAACACTCACGCGGGAATAATATCGACCACCCAGCCGACGTGTGTTATGTGTGACGGGAGATGTGCTGCGTTAGCGGATTGCCGAAAATTCCAGGAGGCCACGGTAACAGTACGGCGAGCCGTGGTAAACTCGCAAAACCGTTGCCGAAAATGCCTGGAGAATCATCGGTATAAATGTCCAGTCAGCGCAGTATGCATGATAGACGGGTGCGAAAAACTGCATCACCGCCTTTTGCATCCGGAGGGAGGTTTCTCGAGTGGGGAGCCGGAATGCAGAGAAATGGATGGAGCACGCGTCTACACACACACCGGTAAACGAGATGGTGTGATGCTAAGGTATCTTCCCGTTACAGTATACGGACCCCGAGGAAGCGTGGAGACTGTCGCGCTGCTGGACGAAGGCTCGACATCTACTTTCATGGACCACGGACTACTGGACGATCTGGGATTGAAAGGTAAGCCCGAACCGATACGCCTGCAGTGGACTGGGCACATAACCCGCAAGGAGGAAGACTCAATCCGATTAACAGTGCGCATATCTGGACGAAACTCGGCGTCATCCATTCACGAGCTGTCCGATGTACACACTGTAACCGATCTGGGGCTTCCTTCCCAAACATTATCGGCACAGCGGCTAATAGAACGTTACGAGCATCTCAGAGGGCTACCTATCGAGTCGTACGAGCGCGCGGTCCCGAGGCTCTTAATCGGGATAGACAATTACACCCTAGTACGACCCCTAGAAAGCGCGGGAGGCATGCAGGACGAACCTATCGCAGCCCGGACTCCGTTAGGCTGGGTCGTCGGAGGCCCCTATTCCGAAATTGCAGCAGTAGAGGAGATGAATCTACATGCCGTCCATAGATGCACGTGCGACCAGTTGACAGCTATTGCGAAAGGCTTCCTAACACTCGAAACGATGGGTACTGAAAACTCGGTTCATAAACTGCGCTCGAAAGAGGACGAACGAGCGTTAGCGATCCTAGAGCGAGACACCAAGCTAGTTGGTGAACGGTACGAAACCGCGCTTCTATGGAAGTTCGATGAAGTGAACATGCCCTGCAACAAAGCCGTGGCTTTGAAACGTTACGCGTGTCTAAAACAGAAAATGAGAAGAGATCCAGCATTAGCAAAGATGATAAGAAACAAAATGCACGAATATATGGAAAAAGGATACATACGTCAAATGTCGCCCCATGAACTTACTAAGAAGCAAGGTCGAGATTGGTACCTTCCCATTTTTCCCGTAACCAATCCGAACAAACCGGGAAAGATACGGATGGTGTTCGACGCAGCCTCAAAAGTAAACGGCGTCAGTCTCAACTCTTTTCTTCTCACCGGGCCTGATCTACTCGCAGGGCTATTGTCGGTGCTGCTTAAATTCAGAGAATTCCATGTCGGTGTAGTCGGGGACATTTGTGAGATGTTCCACCGGGTGATGATGAAACCAGAAGACCAACGCAGCCAAATGATCTTCTGGGAAGGCGACGATCCCGACGGAGAGCCTGCGGTATACGTCGTAACGGTGATGACGTTCGGTGCTGCGTGCTCCCCGAGCTGTGCGCAATTCGTGAAAAATCGTAATGCAGAACAATTCCGGCAGCTGTACCCGAGAGCAGTAGAAAGCATTATCGACGAGCACTACGTGGATGACTTCCTCGCGAGCGTAGAAACTACAGAAGAAGCAGTACAACTGGCAAATGAAGTTAGATACATACATGCGAGCGGCGGGTTTGAAATCCGTAATTGGGTCTGAAATTCCCAAATGGTGACAGAGCAGATGCAAAGTCGTGGGCAATCAGAAGTTATTGTTAACATGGATTACTCACCAGTGACGGAGAAAGTCCTTGGAATGTGGTGGGAAACGTCAACAGACTCGTTTACGTTCCGGCTGTCCCCAAAACTTCAAGAAAACCTACCCACTGAGGAAGACGTACCAACCAAGCGAAAAGTTTTACGCACCTTGATGAGTGTTTACGATCCGATGGGGCTAATTGGCCACTTTTTAATGTATCTCAAAGTTCTCCTGCAGGAAATCTGGCGCTACGGGCACGGTTGGGACGACAAATTGAACGATCGTATGACAGAAAAATGGATGATGTGGTTGCGCGTGCTCCCGGACGTCACGAAAGTAAGCGTCCCGCGGTGTTACCGCAAGCTTACGTCGACCAGGGCGCAAAAGGAGTTGCACGTCTTCTGTGATGCAAGCGAAAGTGGAATGGTAGCGGTGGCATACCTTCGATTTCAAGAAAACGGCGTGATAGAGTGTGCTCTAGTGGGTTCGAAGACGCGCGTGGCACCGGTAAAATGCTTATCAATCCCGCGACTGGAGCTCAACGCGGCGACACTCGGCGCGCGATTAGCCGAGAGCATTAGCAAGACACAACGCATGCCCATTCTACGAACTACGTTCTGGACTGATTCGCAAAATGTGCTAAGCTGGATACGCTCGGATCATCGACGATATCATCCGTACGTAGCCTGCCGACTTCCCCATCGACCAACGGACGAGGTGCTGCAGACGACCTTTGCTGAAATTGAAAAAATCATTAACACCCGGCCACTAACATACCTACCCATCGATGACGTTACCGGCACTCCGATCACTCCGAACCACCTGCTGTTGGGGAGCGCCGACGGGAGCAAGCCGCCTGCGATGCCGAGTGATGACCCGGTGCGATTAAATCAGCGTGGAAGGCCGTTCAACGAAACGCTGATTGGTTCTGGAAGAGGTGGGTTGAGGAGTATCTACCCACACTTACTCGTCGGACAAAGTGGTTCGATCCAGTGCGGCCGATCAACGAAGGAGACGTGGTCATCATCATCGATCCGAACTTGCCTCGGAACAGCTGGCCCAAGGGCTGGGTAGTGGCAGTGACGCGGGCGAAAGACGGCCAAGTACGCCAGGCGAGCGTACAGACAACGAGTGGCATCTACCTCCGACCGGCTACGAAACTCGCCGTATTGGACGTCGACGGCACTTGGAAAACGAACAGACCAGCCTGAACAGTCAAAACTTTACTGTTTACAAATAGCGACCGCATGCACCGACACCGAACCGTTGACAGTTGAAAGGGAGCGTAACAACGAGGTTGCCACACTCGAGGGAGGGTATGTTGAAAAGTTTCAACAGCAACTGCCCGACGGTTCTAGCAGTTCCCGAGGGCGCACGATCGAGCAACGGTGGAGCACGAGCAGCGGTCGAGGAAGTGATAAAAGGACCGGCCACAGGGAAAATCTTCCTTTTCCCGACGATTAATACTGTAACGCGGACTATTTTTTGGTGCGGCAAATAAACGCTCAGCAAAAGAAACCACGTTTTACGTTATTTCTTAACAGTTAGGCATGGTCTTATTAAATTTGTACCAAGTTTTCAAGTGTTTTGGCATGGTCTTATTAAATTTGTACCAAGTTTGCAAGTGTTTTGGCATGGTCTTATTAAATTTGTACCAAGTTTGCAAGTGTTTTGGCATGGTTTTATTAAATTTGTACCAAGTTTGCAAGTGTTTTGGCATGGTCTTAGGAAGTTTGTTCCAAGCTTGCAAGTGTTTGGCATGGTCTCATTTAATTTGTACCAAGTTTGCAAGTGTTTTGGCATGGTCTTAGGAAGTTTGTTCCAAGTTTGCAAGTGTTTTGGCATGGTCTTATTAAATTTGTACCAAGTTTGCAAGTGTTTTGGCATGGTCTTATTAATTTTGTACCAAGTTTGCAAGTGTTTTGGCATGGTCTTATTAAATTTGTACCTAGTTTGCAAGTGTTTTGGCATGGTCTTATTAATTTTTTATCAAGTTTGCAAGTGTTTTGGCATGGTCTTAATAAATGTGTACCAAGTTTGCAAGTGTTTTGGCCTGGTCTTATTAAATTTGTACCAAGTTTGCAAGTGTTTTGGCATGGTCTTTTCAAATTTACCAAGTTTGCAAGTGTTTTGGCATGGTATTATTACATTTGTACCAAGTTTGCAAGTGTTTTGGCATGGTCTTATTACATTTTTACCAAGTTTGCAAGTGTTTTGGCATGGTCTTATTAAATTTGTACTAAATTTGCAAGTGTTTTGGCATGGTCTTATTAAATTTGTACCAAGTTTGCAAGTGTTTTGGCATGGTCTTAAGAAGTTTGTTCCAAGTTTGCAAGTGTAGGCATGGTCTTATAAATTTTGTACCAAGTTTGCAATTGTTTTGGCATGGTCTTAGGAAGTTTGTTCCAAGTTTGCAAGTGTTTGGCATGGTCTTATTAAATTTGTACCAAGTTTGCAAGTGTTTTGGCATGGTCTTATTAAATTTGTACCAAGTTTGCAATTCTTTTGGCATGGTCTTATTAAATTTGTACCAAGTTTGCAAGTGTTTTGGCATGGTCTTATTAAATTTGTACCAAGTTTGCAAGTGTTTTGGCATGGTTTTATTAAATTTGTACCAAGTTTGCAAGTGTTTTGGCATGGTCTTAGGAAGTTTGTTCCAAATTTGCAAGTGTTTGGCATGGTCTTTTTAAATTTGTACCAAGTTTGCAAGTGTTTTGGTATGGTCTTATTAAAATTGTTCCAAGTTTGCAAGTGTTTTGGCATGGTCTTATTAAATTTGTACCAAGTTTGCAAGTGTTTTGGCATGGTTTTATTAAATTTGTACCAAGTTTGCAAGTGTTTTGGCATGGTCTTAGGAAGTTTGTTCCAAATTTGCAAGTGTTTGGCATGGTCTTTTTAAATTTGTACCAAGTTTGCAAGTGTTTTGGTATGGTCTTATTAAAATTGTTCCAAGTTTGCAAGTGTTTTGGCATGGTCTTATTAAATTTGTACCAAGTTTGCAAGTGTTTTGGCATGGTCTTAAGAAGTTTGTTCCAAGTTTGCAAGTGTAGGCATGGTCTTATAAATTTTGTACCAAGTTTGCAATTGTTTTGGCATGGTCTTAGGAAGTTTGTTCCAAGTTTGCAAGTGTTTGGCATGGTCTTATTAAATTTGTACCAAGTTTGCAAGTGTTTTGGCATGGTCTTATTAAATTTGTCTCAAGTTTGCAAGTGTTTTGGCATGGTCTTATTAAATTTGTACCAAGTTTGCAAGTGTTTGGCATGGTCTTATTACATTTGTACCAAGTTTGCAAGTGTTTTGGCATGGTCTTAGGAAGTTTGTTCCAAGTATGCAAGCGTTTTGGCATGGTCTAATTAAATTTCACTAAGTTTGCAAGTGTTTTGGCATGGTCTTATTACATTTGTACCAAGTTTGCAAGTGTTTTGGCATGGTCTTAGGAAGTTTGTTCCAAGTTTGCAAGTGTTTTGGCATGGTATTATTAAATTTGTACCAAGTTTGCAAGTGTTTTGGCATGGTCTTAGGAAGTTTGTTCCAAGTTTGCAAGTGTTTTGGCATGGTCTTATTAAATTTGTTCCAAGTGTGCAAGTGTTTTGGCATGGTCTTATTAAATTTGTACCAAGTTTGCAAGTGTTTTGGCATGGTCTTATTAAATTTGTACCAAGTTTGCAAGTGTTTTGGCATGGTTTTATTAAATTTGTCTCAAGTTTGCAAGTGCTTTGGCATGGTCTTATTAAATTTGTACCAAGTTTGCAAGTGTTTTGGCATGGTCATAGGAAGTTTGTTCCAAGTTTGCAAGTGTTTGGCATGGTCTTATTAAATTTGTCCCAAGTTTGCAAGTGTTTTGGCATGGCCATAGGAAGTTTGTTCCAAGTTTGCAAGTGTTTGGCATGGTCTTATTTAATTTGTACCAAGTTTGCAAGTGTTTGGCATGGTCTTTTTATATTTGTACCAAGTTTGCAAGTGTTTTGGCATGGTCTTATTAAATTTGACTAAGTTTGCAAGGGTTTTGGCATGGTCTTATTACATTTGTACCAAGTTTGCAAGTGTTTTGGCATGGTCTTAGGAAGTTGGTTCCAAGTTTGCAAGCGTTTTGGCATGGTCTTTTTAAATTTGTACCAAGTTTGCAAGTGTTTTGGCATGGTCTTATAAAATTTGTACCAAGTTTGCAAGTGTTTTGGCATGGTCTTAGGAAGTTTGTTCCAAGTTTGCAAGTGTTTTGGCATGGTCTTAATAAATGTTTACCAAGTTTGCAAGTGTTTTGGCATGGTCTTATTAAATTTGTACCAAGTTTGCAAGTGTTTTGGCATGGTCTTTTGAAATTTACCAAGTTTGCAAGTGTTTTGGCATGGTATTATTACATTTGCACCAAGTTTGCAAGTGTTTTGGCATGGTCTTATTACATTTGTACCAAGTTTGCAAGTGTTTTGGCATGGTCTTATTAAATTTGTACCAAGTTTGCAAGTGTTTTGGCATGGTCTTATTAAATTTGTACCAAGTTTGCAAGCGTTTTGGCATGGTCTTATTAAATTTGTCCCAAGTTTGCAAGTGCTTTGGCATGGTCTTATTAAATTAGTTCCAAGTTTGCAAGGGTTTTGGCATGGTCATAGGAAGTTTGTTCCAAGTTTGCAAGTGTTAGGCATGGTCTTATTAAATTTGTACCAAGTTTGCAAGTGTTTGGCATGGTCTTTTTAAATTTGTACAGAGTTTGCAAGTGTTTTGGCATGGTCTTATTAAATTTGCACCAAGTTTGCAAGTGTTTTGGCATGGTCTTATTACATTTGTACCAAGTTTGCAAGTGTTTTGGCATGGTCTTAGGAAGTTTGTTCCAAGTTTGCAAGTGTTTGGCATGGTCTTATTAAATTTGTACCAAGTTTGCAAGTGTTTTGGCATGGTCTTATTAAATTTGTCCCATGTTTGCAAGTGCTTTGGCATGGTCTTATTAAATTTGTACCAAGTTTGCAAGGGTTTTGGCATGGTCATAGGAAGTTTGTTCCAAGTTTGCAAGTGTTAGGCATGGTCTTATTAAATTTGTACCAAGTTTGCAAGTGTTTCGCATGGTCTTTTTAAATTTGTACCAAGTTTGCAAGTGTTTTGGCATGGTCTTATTAAATTTGTACCAAGTTTGCAAGTGTTTTGGCATGGTCTTATTACATTTGTACCAAGTTTGCAAGTGTTTTGGCATGGTCTTAGGAAGTTTGTTCCAAGTTTGCAAGTGTTTGGCATGGTCTTATTAAATTTGTACCAAGTTTGCTAGTGTTTTGGCATGGTCTTATTAAGTTTGTACCAAGTTTGCAAGTGTTTTGGCATGGTCCTATTAAATTTGTACCAAGTTTGCAAGTGTTTTGGCATGGTTTTATTGAATTTGTACCAAGTTTGCAAGTGTTTTGGCATGGTCTTAGGAAGTTGGTTCCAAGCTTGCAAGTGTTTGGCATGGTATCATATAATTTGTACCAAGTTTGCAAGTGTTTTGGCATGGTCTTATTAAATTTGTACCAAGTTTGCAAGTGTTTTGGCATGGTCTTATTAAATTTGTACCAAGTTTGCAAGTGTTTTGGCATGGTCTTATTAAATTTGTACCTAGTTTGCAAGTGTTTTGGAATGGTCTTATAAAATTTGAACCAAATTTGCCAGTGTTTTGGCATGGTCTTATTAAATTTGTACCAAGTTTGCTAGTGGTTTGGCATGGGCTTATTAAATTTGTACCAAGTTTGCAAGTGTTTTGGCATGGTCTTATTAAATTTATTCCAAGTTTGCAAGTGTTTTGGCATGGTCTTATTAAATTTGTACCAAGTTTGCAAGTGTTTTGGCATGGTCTTATAAAATTTGAACCAAATTTGCCAGTGTTTTGGCATGCTCTTATTAAATTTGTACCAAGTTTGCTAGTGGTTTGGCATGGGCTTATTAAATTTGTACCAAGTTTGCAAGTGTTTTGGCATGGTCTTAGGAAGTTTGTTCCAAGTTTGCAAGTGTTTTGGCATGGTTTTATTATATTTGTACCAAGTTTGCAAGTGTTTTGGCATGGTCTTAGGAAGTTTGTTCCAAGTTTGCAAGTGTTTGGCATGATCTTATTAAATTTGTACCAAGTTTGCAAGTGTTTGGCATGGTCTTATTCAATTTGTACCAAGTTTGCAATTGTTTTGGCATGGTCTTATTAAATTTGTACCAAGTTTGCAAGTGTTTTGGCATGGTCTTATTAAATTTGTACCAAGTTTGCAAGTGTTTTGGCATGGTCTTAGGAAGTTGGTTCCAAGTTTGCAAGTGTTTTGGCATGGTCTTATTAAATTTGTACCAAGTTTGCAAGTGTTTTGGCATGGTGTTATTAAATTTGTACCAAGTTTGCAAGTGTCTTGGCATGGTCTTATTAAATATGTTTCAAGTTTGCAAGTGTTTTGGCATGGTCTTATTAAATTTGTACCAAGTTTGCAAGTGGTTTGGCATGGTCTTAGGAAGTTTGTTCCAAATTTGCAAGTGTTTGGCATGGTCTTATTAAATATGTACCAAGTGTGCAAGTGTTTTGGCATGGTCTTAGGAAGTTTGTGCCAAGTTTGCAAGTGTTTTGGCATGGTTTTATTAAATTTGTCCCAAGTTTGCAAGTGCTTTGGCATGGTCTTATTCAATTGGTACCAAGTTTGCAAGTGTTTTGGCATGGTCTTATTAAATTTGTAACAAGTTTGCAAGTGTTTTGGCATGGTCTTATAAAATTTGAACCAAATTTGCAAGTGTTTTGGCATGGTCTTATTAAATTTGTACCAAGTTTGCAGGTGTTTTGGCATGGTCTTATTAAATTTGTACCAAGTTTGCAAGTGTTTTGGCATGGTCTTATTAAATATGTTCCAAGTTTGCAAGTGTTTTGGCATGGTCTTATTTAATTGGTACCAAGTTTGCAAGTGTTTTGGCATGGTCTTATTAAATTTGTACCAAGTTTGCAAGTGTTTTGGCATGGTCTTATAAAATTTGAACCAAATTTGCAAGTGTTTTGGCATGGTCTTATTAAATTTGTACCAAGTTTGCAAGTGTTTTGGCATGGTCTTATAAAATTTGAACCAAATTTGCAAGTGTTTTGGCATGGTCTTATTAAATTTGTACCAAGTTTGCAGGTGTTTTGGTATGGTCTTATTAAATTTGTACCAAGTTTGCAAGTGTTTTGGCATGGTCTTATTAAATATGTTCCAAGTTTGCAAGTGTTTTGGCATGGTCTTAGGAAGTTTGTCCCAAGTTTGCAAGTGCTTGGCATGGTCTTATTAATTGTGTACCAAGTTTGCAAGTGTTTGGCATGGTCTTATTAAATTTGTACCAAGTTTGCAAGTGTTTGGCATGGTCTTATTAAATTTGTACCAAGTTTGCAAGTGTTTTGGCATGGTCTTATTAAATATGTTCCAAGTTTGCAAGTGTTTTGGCATGGTCTTATTAAATTTGTTCCAAGTTTGCAAGTGTTTTGGCATGGTCTTAGAAAGTTTGTCCCAAGTTTGCAAGTGTTTGGCATGGTCTTTTTAATTGTGTACCAAGTTTGCAAGTGTTTGGCATGGTCTTATTAAATTTGTACCAAGTTTGCAAGTGTTTGGCATGGTCTTATTAAATTTGTACCAAGTTTGCAAGTGTTTTGGCATGGTCTTATTAAATATGTTCCAAGTTTGCAAGTGTTTTGGCATGGTCTTATTAAATTTGAACCAAGTTTGCAAGTGTTTTGGCATGGTCTTATGAAATTTGTACCAAGTTTGCAAGTGTTTTGACATGGTCTTATTAAATTTGTACAAAATTTTCAAGTGTTTTGGCATGGTCTTATTAAATTTGTAACAAGTTCGCAAGTGTTCGGCATGGTCTTATTAAACTTGTACCAATTTTGCAAGTGTTTTGGCATGGTCTTATTAAATTTGTTCCAAGTTTGCAAGTGTTTTGGCATGGTCTTATTAAATTTGTACCAAGTTTGCAAGTGTTTTGGCATGGTCTTATAAGATTTGAACCAAATTTGCCAGTGTTTTGGCATGGTATTATTAAATTTGTACCAAGTTTGCTAGTGGTTTGGCATGGTCTTAGGAAGTTTGTTCCAAGTTTGCAAGTGTTTGGCATGGTCTTATTAAATTTGTACCAAGTTTGCAAGTGTTTTGGCATGGTCTTAGGAAGTTTGTTCCAAGTTTGCAAGTGTTTGGCATGGTCTTATTAAATTTGTACCAAGTTTGCAAGTGTTTTGGCATGGTTTTATTAAATTTGTACCAAGTTTGCAAATGTTTTGGCATGGTCTTAGGAAGTTGGTTCCAAGCTTGCAAGTGTTTGGCATGGTCTCATTTAATTTGTACCACGTTTGCAAGTGTTTTGGCATGGTCTTAGGAAGTTTGTTCCAAGTTTGCAAGTGTTTTGGCATGGTCTTATTAAATTTGTACCAAGTTTGCAAGTGTTTTGGCATGGTCTTATTAAATTTGTACCAAGTTTGCAAGTGTTTTGAAATGGTCTTATTAAATTTGTACCTAGTTTGCAAGTGTTTTGGCATGGTCTTATTAAATTTTTATCAAGTTTGCAAGTGTTTTGGCATGGTCTTAATAAATTTGTACCAAGTTTGCAAGTGTTTTGGCATGGTCTTATTAAATTTGTACCAAGTTTGCATGTGTTTTGGCATGGTCTTTTGAAATTTACCAAGTTTGCAAGTGTTTTGGCATGGTATTATTACATTTGTACCAAGTTTGCAAGTGTTTTGGCATGGTCTTATTACATTTGTACCAAGTTTGCAAGTGTTTTGGCATGGTCTTATTAAATTTGTACTAAATTTGCAAGTGTTTTGGCATGGTCTTATTAAATTTGTACCAAGTTTGCAAGTGTTTTGGCATGGTCTTAGGAAGTTTGTTCCAAATTTGCAAGTGTAGGCATGGTCTTATTAAATTTGTACCAAGTTTGCATTTGTTTTGGCATGGTCATAGGAAGTTTGTTCCAAGTTTGCAAGTGTTTTGGCATGGTCTTAGGAAATTTCTTCCAAGTTTGCAAGTGTTTGGCATGGTCTTATTAAATTTGTACCAAGTTTGCAAGTGTTTTGGCATGGTCTTAGGAAGTTTGTTCCAAGTTTGCAAGTGTTTTGGCATGGTATTATTAAATTTGTACCAAGTTTGCAAGTGTTTTGGCATGGTCTAAGGAAGTTTGTTCCAAGTTTGCAAGTGTTTTGGCATGGTCTTATTAAATTTGTTCCAAGTGTGCAAGTGTTTTGGCATGGTCTTATTAAATTTGTACCAAGTTTGCAAGTGTTTTGGCATGGTCTTATTAAATTTGTACCAAGTTTGCAAGTGTTTTGGCATGGTCTAATTAAATTTGTCTCAAGTTTGCAAGTGCTTTGGCATGGTCTTATTAAATTTGTACCAAGTTTGCAAGTGTTTTGGCATGGTCAAAGGAAGTTTGTTCCAAGTTTGCAAGTGTTTGGCATGGTCTTATTAAATTTGTACCAAGTTTGCAAGTGTTTGGCATGGTCTTTTTATATTTGTACCAAGTTTGCAAGTGTTTTGGCATGGTCTTATTAAATTTGACTAAGTTTGCAAGTGTTTTGGCATGGTCTTATTACATTTGTAACAAGTTTGCAAGTGTTTTGGCATGGTCTTAGGAAGTTTGTTCCAAGTTTGCAAGCGTTTTGGCATGGTCTTTTTAAATTTGTACCAAGTTTGCAAGTGTTTTGGCATGGTCTTATAAAATTTGTACCAAGTTTGCAAGTGTTTTGGCATGGTCTTAGGAAGTTTGTTCCAAGTTTGCAAGTGTTTTGGCATGGTCTTAATAAATTTGTACCAAGTTTGCAAGTGTTTTGGCATGGTCTTATTAAATTTGTACCAAGTTTGCAAGTGTTTTGGCATGGTCTTTTGAAATTTACCAAGTTTGCAAGTGTTTTGGCATGGTATTATTACATTTGTACCAAGTTTGCAAGTGTTTTGGCATGGTCTTATTACATTTGTACCAAGTTTGCAAGTGTTTTGGCATGGTCTTATTAAATTTGTACCAAGTTTGCAAGTGTTTTGGCATGGTCTTATTAAATTTGTACCAAGTTTGCAAGTGTTTTGGCACGGTCTTATTAAATTTGTCCCAAGTTTGCAAGTGCTTTGGCATGGTCTTATTAAATTTGTACCAAGTTTGCAAGGGTTTTGGCATGGTCATAGGAAGTTATGTCAAAGTTTGCAAGTGTTTGGCATGGTCTTATTAAATTTGTACCAAGTTTGCAAGTGTTTGGCATGGTCTTATTAAATTTGTACCAAGTTTGCAAGTGTTTTGGCATGGTCTTATTACATTTGTACCAAGTTTGCAAGTGTTTTGGCATGGTCTTAGGAAGTTTGTTCCAAGTTTGCAAGTGTTTGGCATGGTCTTATTAAATTTGTACCAAGTTTGCAAGTGTTTTGGCATGGTCTCATTAAATTTGTCCCAAGTTTGCAAGTGCTTTGGCATGGTCTTATTAAATTTGTACCAAGTTTGCAAGGGTTTTGGCATGGTCATAGGAAGTTTGTTCCAAGTTTGCAAGTGTTAGGCATGGTCTTATTAAATTTGTACCAAGTTTGCAAGTGTTTGGCATGGTCTTTTTAAATTTGTACCAAGTTTGCAAGTGTTTTGGCATGGTCTTATTACATTTGTACCAAGTTTGCAAGTGTTTTGGCATGGTCTTAGGAAGTTTGTTCCAAGTTTGCAAGTGTTTGGCATGGTCTTATTAAATTTGTACCAAGTTTTCAAGTGTTTTGGCATGGTCTTATTAAATTTGTACCAAGTTTGCAAGTGTTTTGGCATGGTCTTATTAAATTTGTATCAAGTTTGCAAGTGTTTTGGCATGGTTTTATTAAATTTGTACCAAGTTTGCAAGTGTTTTGGCATGGTCTTAGGAAGTTTGTTCCAAGCTTGCAAGTGTTTGGCATGGTCTCATTTAATTTGTACCAAGTTTGCAAGTGTTTTGGCATGGTCTTAGGAAGTTTGTTCCAAGTTTGCAAGTGTTTTGGCATGGTCTTATTAAATTTGTACCAAGTTTGCAAGTGTTTTGGCATGGTCTTATTAAATTTGTACCAAGTTTGCAAGTGTTTTGGCATGGTCTTATTAATTTTGTACCTAGTTTGCAAGTGTTTTGGCATGGTCTTATTAAATTTTTATCAAGTTTGCAAGTGTTTTGGCATGGTCTTAATAAATTTGTACCAAGTTTGCAAGTGTTTTGGCCTGGTCTTATTAAATTTGTACCAAGTTTGCAAGTGTTTTGGCATGGTCTTTTCAAATTTACCAAGTTTGCAAGTGTTTTGGCATGGTATTATTACATTTGTACCAAGTTTGCAAGTGTTTTGGCATGGTCGTATTACATTTGTACCAAGTTTGCAAGTGTTTTGGCATGGTCTTATTAAATTTGTACTAAATTTGCATGTGTTTTGGCATGGTCTTATTAAATTTGTACCAAGTTTGCAAGTGTTTTGGCATGGTCTTAGGAAGTTTGTTCCAAGTTTGCAAGTGTAGGCATGGTCTTATTAATTTTGTACCAAGTTTGCAATTGTTTTGGCATGGTCTTAGGAAGTTTGTTCCAAATTTGCAAGTGTTTGGCATGGTCTTATTAAATTTGTACCAAGTTTGCAAGTGTTTTGGCATGGTCTTATTAAATTTGTACCAAGTTTGCAATTCTTTTGGCATGGTCTTATTAAATTTGTACCAAGTTTGCAAGTGTTAGGCATGGTCTTATTAAATTTGTACCAAGTTTGCAAGTGTTTGGCATGGTCTTTTTAAATTTGTACCAAGTTTGCAAGTGTTTTGGCATGGTCTTATTAAATTTGTACCAAGTTTGCAAGTGTTTTGGCATGGTCTAATTACATTTGTGCCAAGTTTGCAAGTGTTTTGGCATGGTCTTAGGAAGTTTGTTCCAAGTTTGCAAGTGTTTGGCATGGTCTTATTAAACTTGTACCAAGTTTGCGAGTGTTTTGGCATGGTCTTATTAAATTTGTACCAAGTTTGCAAGTGTTTTGGCATGGTCTTATTAAATTTGTACCAAGTTTGCAAGTGTTTTGGCATGGTTTTATTAAATTTGTACCAAGTTTGCAAGTGTTTTGGCATGGTCTTAGGAAGTTTGTTCCAAATTTGCAAGTGTTTGGCATGGTCTTATTAAATTTGTACCAAGTTTGCAAGTGTTTTGGTATGGTCTTATTAAAATTGTTCCAAGTTTGCAAGTGTTTTGGCATGGTCTTATTAAATTTGTACCAAGTTTGCAAGTGTTTTGGCATGGTCTTATTAAATTTGTCTCAAGTTTGCAAGTGCTTTGGCATGGTCTTATTAAATTTGTACCAAGCATGCAAGTGTTTTGGCATGGTCATAGGAAGTTTCTTCCAAGTTTGCAAGTGTTTGGCATGGTCTTTTTATATTTGTACCAAGTTTGCAAGTGTTTTGGCATGGTCTTATTAAATTTGACTAAGTTTGCAAGTGTTTTGGCATGGTCTTATTACATTTGTACCAAGTTTGCAAGTGTTTTGGCATGGTCTTAGGAAGTTTGTTCCAAGTTTGCAAGCGTTTTGGCATGGTCTTATTAAATTTGACTAAGTTTGCAAGTGTTTTGGCATGGTCTTATTACATTTGTACCAAGTTTGCAAGTGTTTTGGCATGGTCTAATTACATTTGTACCAAGTTTGCAAGTATTTTGGCATGGTCTTAGGAAGTTTGTTCCAAGTTTGCAAGTGTTTGGCATGGTCTTATTAAATTTGTACCAAGTTTGCAAGTGTTTTGGCATGGTATTATTAAATTTGTACCAAGTTTGCAAGTGTTTTGGCATGGTCTTATTAAATTTGTACCAAGTTTGCAAGTGTTTTGGCATGGTTTGATTAAATTTGTACCAAGTTTGCAAGTGTTTTGGCATGGTCTTAGGAAGTTTGTTCCAAATTTGCAAGTGTTTGGCATGGTCTTATTTAATTTGTACCAAGTTTGCAAGTGTTTTGGCATGGTCTTATTAAATTTGTTCCAAGTTTGCAAGTGTTGTGGCATGGTCTTATTAAATTTGTACCAAGTTTGCAAGTGTTTTGGCATGGTCTTATTACATTTGTACCAAGTTTGCAAGTGTTTTGGCATGGTCTTAGGAAGTTTGTTCCAAGTTTGCAAGTGTTTGGCATGGTCTTATTAAATTTGTACCAAGTTTGCAAGTGTTTTGGCATGGTCTTTTCAAATTTACCAAGTTTGCAAGTGTTTTGGCATGGTATTATTACATTTGTACCAAGTTTGCAAGTGTTTTGGCATGGTCGTATTACATTTGTACCAAGTTTGCAAGTGTTTTGGCATGGTCTTATTAAATTTGTACTAAATTTGCATGTGTTTTGGCATGGTCTTATTAAATTTGTACCAAGTTTGCAAGTGTTTTGGCATGGTCTTAGGAAGTTTGTTCCAAGTTTGCAAGTGTAGGCATGGTCTTATTAATTTTGTACCAAGTTTGCAATTGTTTTGGCATGGTCTTAGGAAGTTTGTTCCAAATTTGCAAGTGTTTGGCATGGTCTTATTAAATTTGTACCAAGTTTGCAAGTGTTTTGGCATGGTCTTATTAAATTTGTACCAAGTTTGCAATTCTTTTGGCATGGTCTTATTAAATTTGTACCAAGTTTGCAAGTGTTAGGCATGGTCTTATTAAATTTGTACCAAGTTTGCAAGTGTTTGGCATGGTCTTTTTAAATTTGTACCAAGTTTGCAAGTGTTTTGGCATGGTCTTATTAAATTTGTACCAAGTTTGCAAGTGTTTTGGCATGGTCTAATTACATTTGTGCCAAGTTTGCAAGTGTTTTGGCATGGTCTTAGGAAGTTTGTTCCAAGTTTGCAAGTGTTTGGCATGGTCTTATTAAACTTGTACCAAGTTTGCAAGTGTTTTGGCATGGTCTTATTAAATTTGTACCAAGTTTGCAAGTGTTTTGGCATGGTCTTATTAAATTTGTACCAAGTTTGCAAGTGTTTTGGCATGGTTTTATTAAATTTGTACCAAGTTTGCAAGTGTTTTGGCATGGTCTTAGGAAGTTTGTTCCAAATTTGCAAGTGTTTGGCATGGTCTTATTAAATTTGTACCAAGTTTGCAAGTGTTTTGGTATGGTCTTATTAAAATTGTTCCAAGTTTGCAAGTGTTTTGGCATGGTCTTATTAAATTTGTACCAAGTTTGCAAGTGTTTTGGCATGGTCTTATTAAATTTGTCTCAAGTTTGCAAGTGCTTTGGCATGGTCTTATTAAATTTGTACCAAGCATGCAAGTGTTTTGGCATGGTCATAGGAAGTTTCTTCCAAGTTTGCAAGTGTTTGGCATGGTCTTTTTATATTTGTACCAAGTTTGCAAGTGTTTTGGCATGGTCTTATTAAATTTGACTAAGTTTGCAAGTGTTTTGGCATGGTCTTATTACATTTGTACCAAGTTTGCAAGTGTTTTGGCATGGTCTTAGGAAGTTTGTTCCAAGTTTGCAAGCGTTTTGGCATGGTCTTATTAAATTTGACTAAGTTTGCAAGTGTTTTGGCATGGTCTTATTACATTTGTACCAAGTTTGCAAGTGTTTTGGCATGGTCTAATTACATTTGTACCAAGTTTGCAAGTATTTTGGCATGGTCTTAGGAAGTTTGTTCCAAGTTTGCAAGTGTTTGGCATGGTCTTATTAAATTTGTACCAAGTTTGCAAGTGTTTTGGCATGGTATTATTAAATTTGTACCAAGTTTGCAAGTGTTTTGGCATGGTCTTATTAAATTTGTACCAAGTTTGCAAGTGTTTTGGCATGGTTTGATTAAATTTGTACCAAGTTTGCAAGTGTTTTGGCATGGTCTTAGGAAGTTTGTTCCAAATTTGCAAGTGTTTGGCATGGTCTTATTTAATTTGTACCAAGTTTGCAAGTGTTTTGGCATGGTCTTATTAAATTTGTTCCAAGTTTGCAAGTGTTGTGGCATGGTCTTATTAAATTTGTACCAAGTTTGCAAGTGTTTTGGCATGGTCTTATTACATTTGTACCAAGTTTGCAAGTGTTTTGGCATGGTCTTAGGAAGTTTGTTCCAAGTTTGCAAGTGTTTGGCATGGTCTTATTAAATTTGTACCAAGTTTGCAAGTGTTTTGGCATGGTCTTATTAAATTTGTACCAAGTTTGCAAGTGTTTTGGCATGGTCTTATTAAATTTGTACCAAGTATGCAAGTGTTTTGGCATGGTCATAGGAAATTTCTTCCAAGTTTGCAAGTGTTTGGCATGGTCTTATTAAATTTGTACCAAGTTTGCAAGTGTTTTGGCATGGTCTTAGGAAGTTTGTTCCAAGTTTGCAAGTGTTTTGGCATGGTCTTATTAAATTTGTACCAAGTTTGCAAGTGTTTTGGCATGGTCAAAGGAAGTTTGTTCCAAGTTTGCAAGTGGTTGGCATGGTCTTATTAAATTTGTACCAAGTTTGCAAGTGTTTGGCATGGTCTTTTTATATTTGTACCAAGTTTGCAAGTGTTTTGGCATGGTCTTATTAAATTTGACTAAGTTTGCAAGTGTTTTGGCATGGTCTTATTACATTTGTAACAAGTTTGCAAGTGTTTTGGCATGGTCTTAGGAAGTTTGTTCCAAGTTTGCAAGCGTTTTGGCATGGTCTTTTTAAATTTGTACCAAGTTTGCAAGTGTTTTGGCATGGTCTTATTAAATTTGTACCAAGTTTGCAAGTGTTTTGGCATGGTCTTAGGAAGTTTGTTCCAAGTTTGCAAGTGTTTTGGCATGGTCTTAATAAATTTGTACCAAGTTTGCAAGTGTTTTGGCATGGTCTTATTAAATTTGTACCAAGTTTGCAAGTGTTTTGGCATGGTCTTTTGAAATTTACCAAGTTTGCAAGTGTTTTGGCATGGTATTATTACATTTGTACCAAGTTTGCAAGTGTTTTGGCATGGTCTTATTACATTTGTACCAAGTTTGCAAGTGTTTTGGCATGGTCTTATTAAATTTGTACCAAGTTTGCAAGTGTTTTGGCATGGTCTTATTAAATTTGTACCAAGTTTGCAAGTGTTTTGGCACGGTCTTATTAAATTTGTCCCAAGTTTGCAAGTGCTTTGGCATGGTCTTATTAAATTTGTACCAAGTTTGCAAGGGTTTTGGCATGGTCATAGGAAGTTATGTCCAAGTTTGCAAGTGTTAGGCATGGTCTTATTAAATTTGTACCAAGTTTGCAAGTGTTTGGCATGGTCTTATTAAATTTGTACCAAGTTTGCAAGTGTTTTGGCATGGTCTTATTACATTTGTACCAAGTTTGCAAGTGTTTTGGCATGGTCTTAGGAAGTTTGTTCCAAGTTTGCAAGTGTTTGGCATGGTCTTATTAAATTTGTACCAAGTTTGCAAGTGTTTTGGCATGGTCTCATTAAATTTGTCCCAAGTTTGCAAGTGCTTTGGCATGGTCTTATTAAATTTGTACCAAGTTTGCAAGGGTTTTGGCATGGTCATAGGAAGTTTGTTCCAAGTTTGCAAGTGTTAGGCATGGTCTTATTAAATTTGTACCAAGTTTGCAAGTGTTTGGCATGGTCTTTTTAAATTTGTACCAAGTTTGCAAGTGTTTTGGCATGGTCTTATTACATTTGTACCAAGTTTGCAAGTGTTTTGGCATGGTCTTAGGAAGTTTGTTCCAAGTTTGCAAGTGTTTGGCATGGTCTTATTAAATTTGTACCAAGTTTTCAAGTGTTTTGGCATGGTCTTATTAAATTTGTACCAAATTTGCAAGTGTTTTGGCATGGTCTTATTAAATTTGTATCAAGTTTGCAAGTGTTTTGGCATGGTTTTATTAAATTTGTACCAAGTTTGCAAGTGTTTTGGCATGGTCTTAGGAAGTTTGTTCCAAGCTTGCAAGTGTTTGGCATGGTCTCATTTAATTTGTACCAAGTTTGCAAGTGTTTTGGCATGGTCTTAGGAAGTTTGTTCCAAGTTTGCAAGTGTTTTGGCATGGTCTTATTAAATTTGTACCAAGTTTGCAAGTGTTTTGGCATGGTCTTATTAAATTTGTACCAAGTTTGCAAGTGTTTTGGCATGGTCTTATTAATTTTGTACCTAGTTTGCAAGTGTTTTGGCATGGTCTTATTAAATTTTTATCAAGTTTGCAAGTGTTTTGGCATGGTCTTAATAAATTTGTACCAAGTTTGCAAGTGTTTTGGCCTGGTCTTATTAAATTTGTACCAAGTTTGCAAGTGTTTTGGCATGGTCTTTTCAAATTTACCAAGTTTGCAAGTGTTTTGGCATGGTATTATTACATTTGTACCAAGTTTGCAAGTGTTTTGGCATGGTCGTATTACATTTGTACCAAGTTTGCAAGTGTTTTGGCATGGTCTTATTAAATTTGTACTAAATTTGCATGTGTTTTGGCATGGTCTTATTAAATTTGTACCAAGTTTGCAAGTGTTTTGGCATGGTTTTAGGAAGTTTGTTCCAAGTTTGCAAGTGTAGGCATGGTCTTACTAATTTTGTACCAAGTTTGCAATTGTTTTGGCATGGTCTTAGGAAGTTTGTTCCAAATTTGCAAGTGTTTGGCATGGTCTTATTAAATTTGTACCAAGTTTGCAAGTGTTTTGGCATGGTCTTATTAAATTTGTACCAAGTTTGCAATTCTTTTGGCATGGTCTTATTAAATTTGTACCAAGTTTGCAAGTGTTAGGCATGGTCTTATTAAATTTGTACCAAGTTTGCAAGTGTTTGGCATGGTCTTTTTAAATTTGTACCAAGTTTGCAAGTGTTTTGGCATGGTCTTATTAAATTTGTACCAAGTTTGCAAGTGTTTTGGCATGGTCTAATTACATTTGTGCCAAGTTTGCAAGTGTTTTGGCATGGTCTTAGGAAGTTTGTTCCAAGTTTGCAAGTGTTTGGCATGGTCTTATTAAACTTGTACCAAGTTTGCAAGTGTTTTGGCATGGTCTTATTAAATTTGTACCAAGTTTGCAAGTGTTTTGGCATGGTCTTTTTAAATTTGTACCAAGTTTGCAAGTGTTTTGGCATGGTTTTATTAAATTTGTACCAAGTTTGCAAGTGTTTTGGCATGGTCTTAGGAAGTTTGTTCCAAATTTGCAAGTGTTTGGCATGGTCTTATTAAATTTGTACCAAGTTTGCAAGTGTTTTGGTATGGTCTTATTAAAATTGTTCCAAGTTTGCAAGTGTTTTGGCATGGTCTTATTAAATTTGTACCAAGTTTGCAAGTGTTTTGGCATGGTCTTATTAAATTTGTCTCAAGTTTGCAAGTGCTTTGGCATGGTCTTATTAAATTTGTACCAAGCATGCAAGTGTTTTGGCATGGTCATAGGAAGTTTCTTCCAAGTTTGCAAGTGTTTGGCATGGTCTTTTTATATTTGTACCAAGTTTGCAAGTGTTTTGGCATGGTCTTATTAAATTTGACTAAGTTTGCAAGTGTTTTGGCATGGTCTTATTACATTTGTACCAAGTTTGCAAGTGTTTTGGCATGGTCTTAGGAAGTTTGTTCCAAGTTTGCAAGCGTTTTGGCATGGTCTTATTAAATTTGACTAAGTTTGCAAGTGTTTTGGCATGGTCTTATTACATTTGTACCAAGTTTGCAAGTGTTTTGGCATGGTCTAATTACATTTGTACCAAGTTTGCAAGTATTTTGGCATGGTCTTAGGAAGTTTGTTCCAAGTTTGCAAGTGTTTGGCATGGTCTTATTAAATTTGTACCAAGTTTGCAAGTGTTTTGGCATGGTATTATTAAATTTGTACCAAGTTTGCAAGTGTTTTGGCATGGTCTTATTAAATTTGTACCAAGTTTGCAAGTGTTTTGGCATGGTTTGATTAAATTTGTACCAAGTTTGCAAGTGTTTTGGCATGGTCTTAGGAAGTTTGTTCCAAATTTGCAAGTGTTTGGCATGGTCTTATTTAATTTGTACCAAGTTTGCAAGTGTTTTGGCATGGTCTTATTAAATTTGTTCCAAGTTTGCAAGTGTTGTGGCATGGTCTTATTAAATTTGTACCAAGTTTGCAAGTGTTTTGGCATGGTCTTAGGAAGTTTGTTCCAAGTTTGCAAGTGTTTGGCATGGTCTTATTAAATTTGTACCAAGTTTGCAAGTGTTTTGGCATGGTCTTTTCAAATTTACCAAGTTTGCAAGTGTTTTGGCATGGTATTATTACATTTGTACCAAGTTTGCAAGTGTTTTGGCATGGTCGTATTACATTTGTACCAAGTTTGCAAGTGTTTTGGCATGGTCTTATTAAATTTGTACCAAGTTTGCAAGTGTTTTGGCATGGTCTTAGGAAGTTTGTTCCAAGTTTGCAAGTGTAGGCATGGTCTTATTAATTTTGTACCAAGTTTGCAATTGTTTTGGCATGGTCTTAGGAAGTTTGTTCCAAATTTGCAAGTGTTTGGCATGGTCTTATTAAATTTGTACCAAGTTTGCAAGTGTTTTGGCATGGTCTTATTAAATTTGTACCAAGTTTGCAATTCTTTTGGCATGGTCTTATTAAATTTGTACCAAGTTTGCAAGTGTTAGGCATGGTCTAATTAAATTTGTACCAAGTTTGCAAGTGTTTGGCATGGTCTTTTTAAATTTGTACCAAGTTTGCAAGTGTTTTGGCATGGTCTTATTAAATTTGTACCAAGTATGCAAGTGTTTTGGCATGGTCATAGGAAATTTCTTCCAAGTTTGCAAGTGTTTGGCATGGTCTTATTAAATTTGTACCAAGTTTGCAAGTGTTTTGGCATGGTCTTAGGAAGTTTGTTCCAAGTTTGCAAGTGTTTGGCATGGTCTTATTAAACTTGTACCAAGTTTGCGAGTGTTTTGGCATGGTCTTATTAAATTTGTACCAAGTTTGCAAGTGTTTTGGCATGGTCTTATTAAATTTGTACCAAGTTTGCAAGTGTTTTGGCATGGTTTTATTAAATTTGTACCAAGTTTGCAAGTGTTTTGGCATGGTCTTAGGAAGTTTGTTCCAAATTTGCAAGTGTTTGGCATGGTCTTATTAAATTTGTACCAAGTTTGCAAGTGTTTTGGTATGGTCTTATTAAAATTGTTCCAAGTTTGCAAGTGTTTTGGCATGGTCTTATTAAATTTGTACCAAGTTTGCAAGTGTTTTGGCATGGTCTTATTAAATTTGTCTCAAGTTTGCAAGTGCTTTGGCATGGTCTTATTAAATTTGTACCAAGCATGCAAGTGTTTTGGCATGGTCATAGGAAGTTTCTTCCAAGTTTGCAAGTGTTTGGCATGGTCTTTTTATATTTGTACCAAGTTTGCAAGTGTTTTGGCATGGTCTTATTAAATTTGACTAAGTTTGCAAGTGTTTTGGCATGGTCTTATTACATTTGTACCAAGTTTGCAAGTGTTTTGGCATGGTCTTAGGAAGTTTGTTCCAAGTTTGCAAGCGTTTTGGCATGGTCTTATTAAATTTGACTAAGTTTGCAAGTGTTTTGGCATGGTCTTATTACATTTGTACCAAGTTTGCAAGTGTTTTGGCATGGTCTAATTACATTTGTACCAAGTTTGCAAGTATTTTGGCATGGTCTTAGGAAGTTTGTTCCAAGTTTGCAAGTGTTTGGCATGGTCTTATTAAATTTGTACCAAGTTTGCAAGTGTTTTGGCATGGTATTATTAAATTTGTACCAAGTTTGCAAGTGTTTTGGCATGGTCTTATTAAATTTGTACCAAGTTTGCAAGTGTTTTGGCATGGTTTGATTAAATTTGTACCAAGTTTGCAAGTGTTTTGGCATGGTCTTAGGAAGTTTGTTCCAAATTTGCAAGTGTTTGGCATGGTCTTATTTAATTTGTACCAAGTTTGCAAGTGTTTTGGCATGGTCTTATTAAATTTGTTCCAAGTTTGCAAGTGTTGTGGCATGGTCTTATTAAATTTGTACCAAGTTTGCAAGTGTTTTGGCATGGTCTTATTAAATTTGTACCAAGTTTGCAAGTGTTAGGCATGGTCTTATTAAATTTGTACCAAGTTTGCAAGTGTTTGGCATGGTCTTTTTAAATTTGTACCAAGTTTGCAAGTGTTTTGGCATGGTCTTATTAAATTTGACTAAGTTTGCAAGTGTTTTGGCATGGTCTTATTACATTTGTACCAAGTTTGCAAGTGTTTTGGCATGGTCTTAGGAAGTTTGTTCCAAGTTTGCAAGCGTTTTGGCATGGTCTTATTAAATTTGACTAAGTTTGCAAGTGTTTTGGCATGGTCTTATTACATTTGTACCAAGTTTGCAAGTGTTTTGGCATGGTCTAATTACATTTGTACCAAGTTTGCAAGTATTTTGGCATGGTCTTAGGAAGTTTGTTCCAAGTTTGCAAGTGTTTGGCATGGTCTTATTAAATTTGTACCAAGTTTGCAAGTGTTTTGGCATGGTATTATTAAATTTGTACCAAGTTTGCAAGTGTTTTGGCATGGTCTTATTAAATTTGTACCAAGTTTGCAAGTGTTTTGGCATGGTTTGATTAAATTTGTACCAAGTTTGCAAGTGTTTTGGCATGGTCTTAGGAAGTTTGTTCCAAATTTGCAAGTGTTTGGCATGGTCTTATTTAATTTGTACCAAGTTTGCAAGTGTTTTGGCATGGTCTTATTAAATTTGTTCCAAGTTTGCAAGTGTTGTGGCATGGTCTTATTAAATTTGTACCAAGTTTGCAAGTGTTTTGGCATGGTCTTATTACATTTGTACCAAGTTTGCAAGTGTTTTGGCATGGTCTTAGGAAGTTTGTTCCAAGTTTGCAAGTGTTTGGCATGGTCTTATTAAATTTGTACCAAGTTTGCAAGTGTTTTGGCATGGTCTTTTCAAATTTACCAAGTTTGCAAGTGTTTTGGCATGGTATTATTACATTTGTACCAAGTTTGCAAGTGTTTTGGCATGGTCGTATTACATTTGTACCAAGTTTGCAAGTGTTTTGGCATGGTCTTATTAAATTTGTACTAAATTTGCATGTGTTTTGGCATGGTCTTATTAAATTTGTACCAAGTTTGCAAGTGTTTTGGCATGGTCTTAGGAAGTTTGTTCCAAGTTTGCAAGTGTAGGCATGGTCTTATTAATTTTGTACCAAGTTTGCAATTGTTTTGGCATGGTCTTAGGAAGTTTGTTCCAAATTTGCAAGTGTTTGGCATGGTCTTATTAAATTTGTACCAAGTTTGCAAGTGTTTTGGCATGGTCTTATTAAATTTGTACCAAGTTTGCAATTCTTTTGGCATGGTCTTATTAAATTTGTACCAAGTTTGCAAGTGTTAGGCATGGTCTTATTAAATTTGTACCAAGTTTGCAAGTGTTTGGCATGGTCTTTTTAAATTTGTACCAAGTTTGCAAGTGTTTTGGCATGGTCTTATTAAATTTGTACCAAGTTTGCAAGTGTTTTGGCATGGTCTAATTACATTTGTGCCAAGTTTGCAAGTGTTTTGGCATGGTCTTAGGAAGTTTGTTCCAAGTTTGCAAGTGTTTGGCATGGTCTTATTAAACTTGTACCAAGTTTGCAAGTGTTTTGGCATGGTCTTATTAAATTTGTACCAAGTTTGCAAGTGTTTTGGCATGGTCTTATTAAATTTGTACCAAGTTTGCAAGTGTTTTGGCATGGTTTTATTAAATTTGTACCAAGTTTGCAAGTGTTTTGGCATGGTCTTAGGAAGTTTGTTCCAAATTTGCAAGTGTTTGGCATGGTCTTATTAAATTTGTACCAAGTTTGCAAGTGTTTTGGTATGGTCTTATTAAAATTGTTCCAAGTTTGCAAGTGTTTTGGCATGGTCTTATTAAATTTGTACCAAGTTTGCAAGTGTTTTGGCATGGTCTTATTAAATTTGTCTCAAGTTTGCAAGTGCTTTGGCATGGTCTTATTAAATTTGTACCAAGCATGCAAGTGTTTTGGCATGGTCATAGGAAGTTTCTTCCAAGTTTGCAAGTGTTTGGCATGGTCTTTTTATATTTGTACCAAGTTTGCAAGTGTTTTGGCATGGTCTTATTAAATTTGACTAAGTTTGCAAGTGTTTTGGCATGGTCTTATTACATTTGTACCAAGTTTGCAAGTGTTTTGGCATGGTCTTAGGAAGTTTGTTCCAAGTTTGCAAGCGTTTTGGCATGGTCTTATTAAATTTGACTAAGTTTGCAAGTGTTTTGGCATGGTCTTATTACATTTGTACCAAGTTTGCAAGTGTTTTGGCATGGTCTAATTACATTTGTACCAAGTTTGCAAGTATTTTGGCATGGTCTTAGGAAGTTTGTTCCAAGTTTGCAAGTGTTTGGCATGGTCTTATTAAATTTGTACCAAGTTTGCAAGTGTTTTGGCATGGTATTATTAAATTTGTACCAAGTTTGCAAGTGTTTTGGCATGGTCTTATTAAATTTGTACCAAGTTTGCAAGTGTTTTGGCATGGTTTGATTAAATTTGTACCAAGTTTGCAAGTGTTTTGGCATGGTCTTAGGAAGTTTGTTCCAAATTTGCAAGTGTTTGGCATGGTCTTATTTAATTTGTACCAAGTTTGCAAGTGTTTTGGCATGGTCTTATTAAATTTGTTCCAAGTTTGCAAGTGTTGTGGCATGGTCTTATTAAATTTGTACCAAGTTTGCAAGTGTTTTGGCATGGTCTTATTACATTTGTACCAAGTTTGCAAGTGTTTTGGCATGGTCTTAGGAAGTTTGTTCCAAGTTTGCAAGTGTTTGGCATGGTCTTATTAAATTTGTACCAAGTTTGCAAGTGTTTTGGCATGGTCTTATTAAATTTGTACCAAGTTTGCAAGTGTTTTGGCATGGTCTTATTAAATTTGTACCAAGTATGCAAGTGTTTTGGCATGGTCATAGGAAATTTCTTCCAAGTTTGCAAGTGTTTGGCATGGTCTTATTAAATTTGTACCAAGTTTGCAAGTGTTTTGGCATGGTCTTAGGAAGTTTGTTCCAAGTTTGCAAGTGTTTTGGCATGGTCTTATTAAATTTGTACCAAGTTTGCAAGTGTTTTGGCATGGTCAAAGGAAGTTTGTTCCAAGTTTGCAAGTGGTTGGCATGGTCTTATTAAATTTGTACCAAGTTTGCAAGTGTTTGGCATGGTCTTTTTATATTTGTACCAAGTTTGCAAGTGTTTTGGCATGGTCTTATTAAATTTGACTAAGTTTGCAAGTGTTTTGGCATGGTCTTATTACATTTGTAACAAGTTTGCAAGTGTTTTGGCATGGTCTTAGGAAGTTTGTTCCAAGTTTGCAAGCGTTTTGGCATGGTCTTTTTAAATTTGTACCAAGTTTGCAAGTGTTTTGGCATGGTCTTATTAAATTTGTACCAAGTTTGCAAGTGTTTTGGCATGGTCTTAGGAAGTTTGTTCCAAGTTTGCAAGTGTTTTGGCATGGTCTTAATAAATTTGTACCAAGTTTGCAAGTGTTTTGGCATGGTCTTATTAAATTTGTACCAAGTTTGCAAGTGTTTTGGCATGGTCTTTTGAAATTTACCAAGTTTGCAAGTGTTTTGGCATGGTATTATTACATTTGTACCAAGTTTGCAAGTGTTTTGGCATGGTCTTATTACATTTGTACCAAGTTTGCAAGTGTTTTGGCATGGTCTTATTAAATTTGTACCAAGTTTGCAAGTGTTTTGGCATGGTCTTATTAAATTTGTACCAAGTTTGCAAGTGTTTTGGCACGGTCTTATTAAATTTGTCCCAAGTTTGCAAGTGCTTTGGCATGGTCTTATTAAATTTGTACCAAGTTTGCAAGGGTTTTGGCATGGTCATAGGAAGTTATGTCCAAGTTTGCAAGTGTTAGGCATGGTCTTATTAAATTTGTACCAAGTTTGCAAGTGTTTGGCATGGTCTTATTAAATTTGTACCAAGTTTGCAAGTGTTTTGGCATGGTCTTATTACATTTGTACCAAGTTTGCAAGTGTTTTGGCATGGTCTTAGGAAGTTTGTTCCAAGTTTGCAAGTGTTTGGCATGGTCTTATTAAATTTGTACCAAGTTTGCAAGTGTTTTGGCATGGTCTCATTAAATTTGTCCCAAGTTTGCAAGTGCTTTGGCATGGTCTTATTAAATTTGTACCAAGTTTGCAAGGGTTTTGGCATGGTCATAGGAAGTTTGTTCCAAGTTTGCAAGTGTTAGGCATGGTCTTATTAAATTTGTACCAAGTTTGCAAGTGTTTGGCATGGTCTTTTTAAATTTGTACCAAGTTTGCAAGTGTTTTGGCATGGTCTTATTACATTTGTACCAAGTTTGCAAGTGTTTTGGCATGGTCTTAGGAAGTTTGTTCCAAGTTTGCAAGTGTTTGGCATGGTCTTATTAAATTTGTACCAAGTTTTCAAGTGTTTTGGCATGGTCTTATTAAATTTGTACCAAATTTGCAAGTGTTTTGGCATGGTCTTATTAAATTTGTATCAAGTTTGCAAGTGTTTTGGCATGGTTTTATTAAATTTGTACCAAGTTTGCAAGTGTTTTGGCATGGTCTTAGGAAGTTTGTTCCAAGTTTGCAAGTGTTTGGCATGGTCTTATTAAATTTGTACCAAGTTTTCAAGTGTTTTGGCATGGTCTTATTAAATTTGTACCAAATTTGCAAGTGTTTTGGCATGGTCTTATTAAATTTGTATCAAGTTTGCAAGTGTTTTGGCATGGTTTTATTAAATTTGTACCAAGTTTGCAAGTGTTTTGGCATGGTCTTAGGAAGTTTGTTCCAAGTTTGCAAGTGTTTTGGCATGGTCTTATTAAATTTGTACCAAGTTTGCAAGTGTTTTGGCATGGTCTTATTAAATTTGTACCAAGTTTGCAAGTGTTTTGGCATGGTCTTATTAATTTTGTACCTAGTTTGCAAGTGTTTTGGCATGG
Organism: Anopheles atroparvus; assembly: GCA_914969975.1. Lineage (NCBI taxonomy): Eukaryota > Metazoa > Arthropoda > Insecta > Diptera > Culicidae > Anopheles > Anopheles atroparvus. The sequence goes on from CAJZCY010000011.1 coordinate 1,128,685, forward strand.
TCTTATTAAATTTTTATCAAGTTTGCAAGTGTTTTGGCATGGTCTTAATAAATTTGTACCAAGTTTGCAAGTGTTTTGGCCTGGTCTTATTAAATTTGTACCAAGTTTGCAAGTGTTTTGGCATGGTCTTTTCAAATTTACCAAGTTTGCAAGTGTTTTGGCATGGTATTATTACATTTGTACCAAGTTTGCAAGTGTTTTGGCATGGTCGTATTACATTTGTACCAAGTTTGCAAGTGTTTTGGCATGGTCTTATTAAATTTGTACTAAATTTGCATGTGTTTTGGCATGGTCTTATTAAATTTGTACCAAGTTTGCAAGTGTTTTGGCATGGTCTTAGGAAGTTTGTTCCAAGTTTGCAAGTGTAGGCATGGTCTTATTAATTTTGTACCAAGTTTGCAATTGTTTTGGCATGGTCTTAGGAAGTTTGTTCCAAATTTGCAAGTGTTTGGCATGGTCTTATTAAATTTGTACCAAGTTTGCAAGTGTTTTGGCATGGTCTTATTAAATTTGTACCAAGTTTGCAATTCTTTTGGCATGGTCTTATTAAATTTGTACCAAGTTTGCAAGTGTTAGGCATGGTCTTATTAAATTTGTACCAAGTTTGCAAGTGTTTGGCATGGTCTTTTTAAATTTGTACCAAGTTTGCAAGTGTTTTGGCATGGTCTTATTAAATTTGTACCAAGTTTGCAAGTGTTTTGGCATGGTCTAATTACATTTGTGCCAAGTTTGCAAGTGTTTTGGCATGGTCTTAGGAAGTTTGTTCCAAGTTTGCAAGTGTTTGGCATGGTCTTATTAAACTTGTACCAAGTTTGCAAGTGTTTTGGCATGGTCTTATTAAATTTGTACCAAGTTTGCAAGTGTTTTGGCATGGTCTTTTTAAATTTGTACCAAGTTTGCAAGTGTTTTGGCATGGTTTTATTAAATTTGTACCAAGTTTGCAAGTGTTTTGGCATGGTCTTAGGAAGTTTGTTCCAAATTTGCAAGTGTTTGGCATGGTCTTATTAAATTTGTACCAAGTTTGCAAGTGTTTTGGTATGGTCTTATTAAAATTGTTCCAAGTTTGCAAGTGTTTTGGCATGGTCTTATTAAATTTGTACCAAGTTTGCAAGTGTTTTGGCATGGTCTTATTAAATTTGTCTCAAGTTTGCAAGTGCTTTGGCATGGTCTTATTAAATTTGTACCAAGCATGCAAGTGTTTTGGCATGGTCATAGGAAGTTTCTTCCAAGTTTGCAAGTGTTTGGCATGGTCTTTTTATATTTGTACCAAGTTTGCAAGTGTTTTGGCATGGTCTTATTAAATTTGACTAAGTTTGCAAGTGTTTTGGCATGGTCTTATTACATTTGTACCAAGTTTGCAAGTGTTTTGGCATGGTCTTAGGAAGTTTGTTCCAAGTTTGCAAGCGTTTTGGCATGGTCTTATTAAATTTGACTAAGTTTGCAAGTGTTTTGGCATGGTCTTATTACATTTGTACCAAGTTTGCAAGTGTTTTGGCATGGTCTAATTACATTTGTACCAAGTTTGCAAGTATTTTGGCATGGTCTTAGGAAGTTTGTTCCAAGTTTGCAAGTGTTTGGCATGGTCTTATTAAATTTGTACCAAGTTTGCAAGTGTTTTGGCATGGTATTATTAAATTTGTACCAAGTTTGCAAGTGTTTTGGCATGGTCTTATTAAATTTGTACCAAGTTTGCAAGTGTTTTGGCATGGTTTGATTAAATTTGTACCAAGTTTGCAAGTGTTTTGGCATGGTCTTAGGAAGTTTGTTCCAAATTTGCAAGTGTTTGGCATGGTCTTATTTAATTTGTACCAAGTTTGCAAGTGTTTTGGCATGGTCTTATTAAATTTGTTCCAAGTTTGCAAGTGTTGTGGCATGGTCTTATTAAATTTGTACCAAGTTTGCAAGTGTTTTGGCATGGTCTTATTACATTTGTACCAAGTTTGCAAGTGTTTTGGCATGGTCTTAGGAAGTTTGTTCCAAGTTTGCAAGTGTTTGGCATGGTCTTATTAAATTTGTACCAAGTTTGCAAGTGTTTTGGCATGGTCTTTTCAAATTTACCAAGTTTGCAAGTGTTTTGGCATGGTATTATTACATTTGTACCAAGTTTGCAAGTGTTTTGGCATGGTCGTATTACATTTGTACCAAGTTTGCAAGTGTTTTGGCATGGTCTTATTAAATTTGTACCAAGTTTGCAAGTGTTTTGGCATGGTCTTAGGAAGTTTGTTCCAAGTTTGCAAGTGTAGGCATGGTCTTATTAATTTTGTACCAAGTTTGCAATTGTTTTGGCATGGTCTTAGGAAGTTTGTTCCAAATTTGCAAGTGTTTGGCATGGTCTTATTAAATTTGTTCCAAGTTTGCAAGTGTTTTGGCATGGTCTTATTAAATTTGTACCAAGTTTGCAAGTGTTAGGCATGGTCTAATTAAATTTGTACCAAGTTTGCAAGTGTTTGGCATGGTCTTTTTAAATTTGTACCAAGTTTGCAAGTGTTTTGGCATGGTCTTATTAAATTTGTACCAAGTTTGCAAGTGTTTTGGCATGGTCTAATTACATTTGTGCCAAGTTTGCAAGTGTTTTGGCATGGTCTTAGGAAGTTTGTTCCAAGTTTGCAAGTGTTTGGCATGGTCTTATTAAACTTGTACCAAGTTTGCAAGTGTTTTGGTATGGTCTTATTAAAATTGTTCCAAGTTTGCAAGTGTTTTGCCATGGTCTTATTAAATTTGTACCAAGTTTGCAAGTGTTTTGGCATGGTCTTATTAAATTTGTCTCAAGTTTGCAAGTGCTTTGGCATGGTCTTATTAAATTTGTACCAAGCATGCAAGTGTTTTGGCATGGTCATAGGAAGTTTCTTCCAAGTTTGCAAGTGTTTTGCATGGTCTTTTTATATTTGTACCAAGTTTGCAAGTGTTTTGGCATGGTCTTTTTAAATTTGACTAAGTTTGCAAGTGTTTTGGCATGGTCTTATTACATTTGTACCAAGTTTGCAAGTGTTTTGGCATGGTCTTAGGAAGTTTGTTCCAAGTTTGCAAGCGTTTTGGCATGGTCTTATTAAATTTGACTAAGTTTGCAAGTGTTTTGGCATGGTCTTATTACATTTGTACCAAGTTTGCAAGTGTTTTGGCATGGTCTAATTACATTTGTACCAAGTTTGCAAGTATTTTGGCATGGTCTTAGGAAGTTTGTTCCAAGTTTGCAAGTGTTTGGCATGGTCTTATTAAATTTGTACCAAGTTTGCAAGTGTTTTGGCATGGTATTATTAAATTTGTACCAAGTTTGCAAGTGTTTTGGCATGGTCTTATTAAATTTGTACCAAGTTTGCAAGTGTTTTGGCATGGTTTGATTAAATTTGTACCAAGTTTGCAAGTGTTTTGGCATGGTCTTAGGAAGTTTGTTCCAAATTTGCAAGTGTTTGGCATGGTCTTATTTAATTTGTACCAAGTTTGCAAGTGTTTTGGCATGGTCTTATTAAATTTGTTCCAAGTTTGCAAGTGTTTTGGCATGGTCTTATTAAATTTGTACCAAGTTTGCAAGTGTTTTGGCATGGTCTTATTACATTTGTACCAAGTTTGCAAGTGTTTTGGCATGGTCTTAGGAAGTTTGTTCCAAGTTTGCAAGTGTTTGGCATGGTCTTATTAAATTTGTACCAAGTTTGCAAGTGTTTTGGCATGGTCTTATTAAATTTGTACCAAGTTTGCAAGTGTTTTGGCATGGTCTTATTAAATTTGTACCAAGTATGCAAGTGTTTTGGCATGGTCATAGGAAATTTCTTCCAAGTTTGCAAGTGTTTGGCATGGTCTTATTAAATTTGTACCAAGTTTGCAAGTGTTTTGGCATGGTCTTAGGAAGCTTGTTCCAAGTTTGCAAGTGTTTTGGCATGGTATTATTAAATTTGTACCAAGTTTGCAAGTGTTTTGGCATGGTCTAAGGAAGTTTGTTCCAAGTTTGCAAGTGTTTTGGCATGGTCTTATTAAATTTGTTCCAAGTGTGCAAGTGTTTTGGCATGGTCTTATTAAATTTGTACCAAGTTTGCAAGTGTTTTGGCATGGTCTTATTAAATTTGTACCAAGTTTGCAAGTGTTTTGGCATGGTCTAATTAAATTTGTCTCAAGTTTGCAAGTGCTTTGGCATGGTCTTATTAAATTTGTACCAAGTTTGCAAGTGTTTTGGCATGGTCAAAGGAAGTTTGTTCCAAGTTTGCAAGTGGTTGGCATGGTCTTATTAAATTTGTACCAAGTTTGCAAGTGTTTGGCATGGTCTTTTTATATTTGTACCAAGTTTGCAAGTGTTTTGGCATGGTCTTATTAAATTTGACTAAGTTTGCAAGTGTTTTGGCATGGTCTTATTACATTTGTAACAAGTTTGCAAGTGTTTTGGCATGGTCTTAGGAAGTTTGTTCCAAGTTTGCAAGCGTTTTGGCATGGTCTTTTTAAATTTGTACCAAGTTTGCAAGTGTTTTGGCATGGTCTTATTAAATTTGTACCAAGTTTGCAAGTGTTTTGGCATGGTCTTAGGAAGTTTGTTCCAAGTTTGCAAGTGTTTTGGCATGGTCTTAATAAATTTGTACCAAGTTTGCAAGTGTTTTGGCATGGTCTTATTAAATTTGTACCAAGTTTGCAAGTGTTTTGGCATGGTCTTTTGAAATTTACCAAGTTTGCAAGTGTTTTGGCATGGTATTATTACATTTGTACCAAGTTTGCAAGTGTTTTGGCATGGTCTTATTACATTTGTACCAAGTTTGCAAGTGTTTTGGCATGGTCTTATTAAATTTGTACCAAGTTTGCAAGTGTTTTGGCATGGTCTTATTAAATTTGTACCAAGTTTGCAAGTGTTTTGGCACGGTCTTATTAAATTTGTCCCAAGTTTGCAAGTGCTTTGGCATGGTCTTATTAAATTTGTACCAAGTTTGCAAGGGTTTTGGCATGGTCATAGGAAGTTATGTCCAAGTTTGCAAGTGTTTGGCATGGTCTTATTAAATTTGTACCAAGTTTGCAAGTGTTTGGCATGGTCTTATTAAATTTGTACCAAGTTTGCAAGTGTTTTGGCATGGTCTTATTACATTTGTACCAAGTTTGCAAGTGTTTTGGCATGGTCTTAGGAAGTTTGTTCCAAGTTTGCAAGTGTTTGGCATGGTCTTATTAAATTTGTACCAAGTTTGCAAGTGTTTTGGCATGGTCTCATTAAATTTGTCCCAAGTTTGCAAGTGCTTTGGCATGGTCTTATTAAATTTGTACCAAGTTTGCAAGGGTTTTGGCATGGTCATAGGAAGTTTGTTCCAAGTTTGCAAGTGTTAGGCATGGTCTTATTAAATTTGTACCAAGTTTGCAAGTGTTTGGCATGGTCTTTTTAAATTTGTACCAAGTTTGCAAGTGTTTTGGCATGGTCTTATTACATTTGTACCAAGTTTGCAAGTGTTTTGGCATGGTCTTAGGAAGTTTGTTCCAAGTTTGCAAGTGTTTGGCATGGTCTTATTAAATTTGTACCAAGTTTTCAAGTGTTTTGGCATGGTCTTATTAAATTTGTACCAAGTTTGCAAGTGGTTTGGCATGGTCTTATTAAATTTGTATCAAGTTTGCAAGTGTTTTGGCATGGTTTTATTAAATTTGTACCAAGTTTGCAAGTGTTTTGGCATGGTCTTAGGAAGTTTTTTCCAAGCTTGCAAGTGTTTGGCATGGTCTCATTTAATTTGTACCAAGTTTGCAAGTGTTTTGGCATGGTCTTAGGAAGTTTGTTCCAAGTTTGCAAGTGTTTTGGCATGGTCTTATTAAATTTGTACCAAGTTTGCAAGTGTTTTGGCATGGTCTTATTAAATTTGTACCAAGTTTGCAAGTGTTTTGGCATGGTCTTATTAATTTTGTACCTAGTTTGCAAGTGTTTTGGCATGGTCTAATTAAATTTTTATCAAGTTTGCAAGTGTTTTGGCATGGTCTTAATAAATTTGTACCAAGTTTGCAAGTGTTTTGGCCTGGTCTTATTAAATTTGTACCAAGTTTGCAAGTGTTTTGGCATGGTCTTTTCAAATTTACCAAGTTTGCAAGTGTTTTGGCATGGTATTATTACATTTGTACCAAGTTTGCAAGTGTTTTGGCATGGTCGTATTACATTTGTACCAAGTTTGCAAGTGTTTTGGCATGGTCTTATTAAATTTGTACTAAATTTGCATGTGTTTTGGCATGGTCTTATTAAATTTGTACCAAGTTTGCAAGTGTTTTGGCATGGTCTTAGGAAGTTTGTTCCAAGTTTGCAAGTGTAGGCATGGTCTTATTAATTTTGTACCAAGTTTGCAATTGTTTTGGCATGGTCTTAGGAAGTTTGTTCCAAATTTGCAAGTGTTTGGCATGGTCTTATTAAATTTGTACCAAGTTTGCAAGTGTTTTGGCATGGTCTTATTAAATTTGTACCAAGTTTGCAATTCTTTTGGCATGGTCTTATTAAATTTGTACCAAGTTTGCAAGTGTTAGGCATGGTCTTATTAAATTTGTACCAAGTTTGCAAGTGTTTGGCATGGTCTTTTTAAATTTGTACCAAGTTTGCAAGTGTTTTGGCATGGTCTTATTAAATTTGTACCAAGTTTGCAAGTGTTTTGGCATGGTCTTATTAAATTTGTACCAAGTTTGCAAGTGTTTGGCATGGTCTTATTAAATTTGTACCAAGTTTGCAAGTGTTTTGGCATGGTCTTATTAAATATGTTCCAAGTTTGCAAGTGTTTTGGCATGGTCTTATTAAATTTGTTCCAAGTTTGCAAGTGTTTTGGCATGGTCTTAGGAAGTTTGTCCCAAGTTTGCAAGTGTTTGGCATGGTCTTTTTAATTGTGTACCAAGTTTGCAAGTGTTTTGGCATGGTCTTAGGAAGTTTGTTCCAAGTTTGCAAGTGTTTTGGCATGGTATTATTAAATTTGTACCAAGTTTGCAAGTGTTTTGGCATGGTCTTATTAAATTTGTACCAAGTTTGCAAGTGTTTTGGCATGGTTTTATTAAATTTGTACCAAGTTTGCAAGTGTTTTGGCATGGTCTTAGGAAGTTTGTTCCAAATTTGCAAGTGTTTGGCATGGTCTTATTAAATTTGTACCAAGTTTGCAAGTGTTTTGGTATGGTCTTATTAAAATTGTTCCAAGTTTGCAAGTGTTTTGGCATGGTCTTATTAAATTTGTACCAAGTTTGCAAGTGTTTTGGCATGGTTTTATTAAATTTGTACCAAGTTTGCAAGTGTTTTGGCATGGTCTTAGGAAGTTTGTTCCAAATTTGCAAGTGTTTGGCATGGTCTTATTAAATTTGTACCAAGTTTGCAAGTGTTTTGGCATGGTCTTATTAAATTTGTACCAAGTTTGCAATTCTTTTGGCATGGTCTTATTAAATTTGTACCAAGTTTGCAAGTGTTAGGCATGGTCTTATTAAATTTGTACCAAGTTTGCAAGTGTTTGGCATGGTCTTTTTAAATTTGTACCAAGTTTGCAAGTGTTTTGGCATGGTCTTATTAAATTTGTACCAAGTTTGCAAGTGTTTTGGCATGGTCTAATTACATTTGTGCCAAGTTTGCAAGTGTTTTGGCATGGTCTTAGGAAGTTTGTTCCAAGTTTGCAAGTGTTTGGCATGGTCTTATTAAACTTGTACCAAGTTTGCAAGTGTTTTGGCATGGTCTTATTAAATTTGTACCAAGTTTGCAAGTGTTTTGGCATGGTCTTATTAAATTTGTACCAAGTTTGCAAGTGTTTTGGCATGGTTTTATTAAATTTGTACCAAGTTTGCAAGTGTTTTGGCATGGTCTTAGGAAGTTTGTTCCAAATTTGCAAGTGTTTGGCATGGTCTTATTAAATTTGTACCAAGTTTGCAAGTGTTTTGGTATGGTCTTATTAAAATTGTTCCAAGTTTGCAAGTGTTTTGGCATGGTCTTATTAAATTTGTACCAAGTTTGCAAGTGTTTTGGCATGGTCTTATTAAATTTGTCTCAAGTTTGCAAGTGCTTTGGCATGGTCTTATTAAATTTGTACCAAGCATGCAAGTGTTTTGGCATGGTCATAGGAAGTTTCTTCCAAGTTTGCAAGTGTTTGGCATGGTCTTATTAAATTTGTACCAAGTTTGCAAGTGTTTGGCATGGTCTTTTTATATTTGTACCAAGTTTGCAAGTGTTTTGGCATGGTCTTATTAAATTTGACTAAGTTTGCAAGTGTTTTGGCATGGTCTTATTACATTTGTACCAAGTTTGCAAGTGTTTTGGCATGGTCTTAGGAAGTTTGTTCCAAGTTTGCAAGCGTTTTGGCATGGTCTTATTAAATTTGACTAAGTTTGCAAGTGTTTTGGCATGGTCTTATTACATTTGTACCAAGTTTGCAAGTGTTTTGGCATGGTCTTAGGAAGTTTGTTCCAAGTTTGCAAGTGTTTTGGCATGGTATTATTAAATTTGTACCAAGTTTGCAAGTGTTTTGGCATGGTCTTATTAAATTTGTACCAAGTTTGCAAGTGTTTTGGCATGGTTTTATTAAATTTGTACCAAGTTTGCAAGTGTTTTGGCATGGTCTTAGGAAGTTTGTTCCAAATTTGCAAGTGTTTGGCATGGTCTTATTAAATTTGTACCAAGTTTGCAAGTGTTTTGGTATGGTCTTGTTAAAATTGTTCCAAGTTTGCAAGTGTTTTGGCATGGTCTTATTAAATTTGTACCAAGTTTGCAAGTGTTTTGGCATGGTCTTATTAAATTTGTCTCAAGTTTGCAAGTGCTTTGGCATGGTCTTATTAAATTTGTACCAAGCATGCAAGTGTTTTGGCATGGTCATAGGAAGTTTCTTCCAAGTTTGCAAGTGTTTGGCATGGTCTTATTAAATTTGTACCAAGTTTGCAAGTGTTTTGGCATGGTCTTATTAAATTTGTTCCAAGTGTGCAAGTGTTTTGGCATGGTCTTATTAAATTTGTACCAAGTTTGCAAGTGTTTTGGCATGGTCTTATTAAATTTGTACCAAGTTTGCAAGTGTTTTGGCATGGTCTTATTAAATTTGTCTCAAGTTTGCAAGTGCTTTGGCATGGTCTTATTAAATTTGTACCAAGTTTGCAAGTGTTTTGGCATGGTCATAGGAAGTTTGTTCCAAGTTTGCAAGTTGTCGCTGACGGAAACATACGCAATAAAATCTATCCAAAATAAACGCTAGTAAGCAAAACGCATGTACGCAGCAAAACCAAGCAATGCTTGGCACGCCGACAACGGCGCATACAAATGTAGGAAATATGCACATGCTGGTAAAAAGTCGCCGACAGCGGTGACCAACACGGCCACATACATGTAAGCAATTATGTCGACTAAGGAAAATTTGTCAATCAGAATTACTATATAAGAATCGATAATTGAACCAATAAATCAGTAGTTGATGAAAACCCAAATAGTTGACTACTCTTGGAATTCTCCAACATTGCCCTCAAGTCGGTGTTCAATACGCCTGTCTCGAGGAGTGCTCCGAGGTTAATCTTCGTGTGCACAACAAATGGTGGCTCCAGAGAGGACTTAACCCCTCACAACGGAGAATTCCTACACATTGCGCCCCGCTCCGAGGTTAATCTTCGTGTGCGTCGCACCAGAACTCCGAGGTGAATCCTCGTGTGTTTGCAACACGGCAAGTACCGCTCCGAGGTGAATCCTCGTGTGCACCACAAGCCGCATCGAGAAAGAACGCAAGAACTCCGAGGTAAATCTTCGTGTGTTCACAACACGGCTAACCGCTCCGAGGTTAATCCTCGTGTGCACCACCAGCCCAGCGTTCCATCGAACAACGGTTGAGGAGCGACGGACGGTCGCAGGTAACGGACGGTTGCCCAGCCGATATCGGAAACGCCCAACGCACACCAGCTCAAGGGTTGGCGCAAGACGTCAGCTCCCGGCGGTGAGAAGCGAGGAAAGCAGAGCCGGAGCGCGCAAGCTCACGGCGTGATATTGGAGATAGACGCACACCAGCTCAAGGGCCGGCGCAAGACGCCAGCTCCCGGCAGTGGAAGGCGAGGAAGGCAAGGTCGGAGCGCGCAAGCTTGGCCTGATCAACTCTGCAAGGCAAGCAGAACGGACGTTGGAAGCCGCGGACGATCACCCAGCCTTACCTACATATCGGATCGACGGACGGTCGCGACAGCCGAAGCAGGTGGTAGGTGGTAACTCCGCGCACCAGCCAAAATATAGTGCAACGCTCCACAAGTGCATCAGTTAGAAGTGCGTAAAAGAGACGGAATTTTAGTGCGACAAAGTGAGCGCGAACGGTAAAAAACAGTGGTCAGAAACGGCGTCTGACAAAAATACACGGCGACATAACGCAAAACGTGTAAAAAACATTCCGCCGAAACATTAACAGTGAAGCCAACGAGTAGCCAGAAATCAGTGCCAGATCAGCAAGTTTACCAGCAGTGTGTGCGACGAGGTGCGTGCCCAGCAACTCCAGGACAGCAAGTGAGGAAGCAGGTAGCAGCGTCAGCAGCGAGGAAGAGAGCGCGCAAGCTAACGGCATCGGAATCGACGGACGGTCGAACCCCATCAGCTCAAGGGCCGGCGCGAGACGCCAGCTCCCGGCGGTGGTCAACGAAGAGCAGCGAGTGACGTCACCAAGGCAAGGTCACCATTTCTAGCAGTGTAACGAATCGTAAGTAATATGGAGTTCGTTTTTAAGCACAATCCCAACGGGAATTGTAAGATATGCACGCAGGCTGATAGCACAGGGAAAATGGTTCACTGCATAGAATGCGATAGATTTCTCCATCAAGCGTGCCTAAGCTTGAGAGTAATTCCTAAGAACTATGTTTGCCCTAAGTGTAAATTGATAGAAACTGAGAAAAATGAAAGCAGGGAAGCGCTTCAGCAAACGCAGAAGTTGCTTCAAGATAGGTCAGAAAAAGAGAAAAAAGAAAGGGAGCAGAAACTTAAAATAGAAGAAGAGCTAGGGAAGCTCCAAGACGAAATTAAGAGACAACAAGAACAGGCCAATATGAGCCTTCTAAATGAATCGGAGAGATATTGTCAAATGCCATCTGCAACCGAGGACGTAAAGCTTTTAACGGAGAGTATTAAACAAATGATAGATTCATGGTCGCTAAAGAACGACAAAACGACCCTTTCCGAGCTTCCAGAGTTTAACGGTAATTACAACATGTGGCCTCGATTTAAAAGCATTTACGAGAAAACCACACGCGAAGGTAACTTTTCGGATTTGGAGAACTTGAACAGGCTCCAAAAATACTTAAAGGGGGATGCGCTACGCTCAGTCAGCGGACTGATGCTAAACACAGATAATGTAGGGAAAATTATTGAACGCCTTGAAAGATTATACGGAAACACGGACAACATTTATACTTCGTTGTTAAACGAACTACTGGCCGTGAAAAATCCGTCCCTAGAAAACCCGGCATCATTTATTAGATTTTCAAATGCCCTCCACGATCTGATAGATAACATGACGATGCTCAATCAGGGAGAGTATCTCAACGATCAGAGACTCTTGAAAGATCTTGTTGCTAGGCTGCCGGTCGATTTGAGGAACAAATGGTTATCCGATTCCCTTCTGGAAGAGGCAAAACCAAAGACACTTATAAAATTTGCGGAGTGGTTAAAACCAACAGAAGATTTAGCAACGCTATTGGTAGCGAACGAAGGAGGGTTCAAAAGTAGTACCCATCACGTGAATCCGCATCACGCACAGGGCAGAATCAACCAACGAGGAAAAAAATGCATGCTATGCGATCTTCCCCATGACACGCTGCATTGCAAATATTTAAATGGCAAGACAGTCGGTGAGAAATTGCGCACACTGTCACAAAACAATATTTGTATTAATTGCTGTGCACTTAAAAATCATAACGCACAAAATTGTCGGCTACCCCCACAATGCAGGGTATACGGGTGTGGGAAAAAACATAACACCGCCCTGCACAGGAATGAAACCGCCGAGTGGCAAGCGCGAGAGGCTCCGCGCAGAGTGAATCACCACCACGGCAGGCATCAGCTGTTCTATCAAATTATCCCTGTAAGCCTACGAGGCAACGGTAAAACAGAGCACACATACGCTTTCATCGATCCCGGTTCTTCTACCAGTCTAATTTTAGATAGCGTAAGGGAAAAATTGAATATCACCGGGCCAAAAAAACCACTAACTTTGTCGTGGACTAACGGAAACGTTCAGGAAGAATCAAATAGCCAAACGATTCACCTGAAACTCGAGGGCACAAATAAACGCGTTTTCGATGTAAAGGGTCTACGAAGCGTGAAGGAACTTGATCTTCCGCGGCAAACAGTTGACAGTAAGGAACTTAAAAAGAAGTACAAGCACTTACGCGGGCTTAACTTTGCGGGATATAAAAATGCAAACCCCACAGTTTTACTTGGATTGCCGCATTCTTACCTTGCGCATGGATTTGACTTCCGCGAGGGTGAAGAATATGAGCCGATTGCTCAAGAAACCCGACTTGGGTGGGTAATATTTGGAGGAAGTGACGCAACAAGGGATGACTGTAACTTATTCACAATCATAGAAAAAAAGGAAGAAGAAGAAAAAACAATCGCGCAACTTATGCGTGGCTACTTTTCGACCGAGGAGTTTGGGGTCAAACCCACTCCCAACAAAGTGTCAAAACAACACGAAAGGGCCACACAAATAATGGAGAAAACAATTAAAAATACGGCACACGGCTATGAAATCGGACTACTATGGAAAAACGATGATCCGAATTTACCTAACAGTTATGCTCAAGCGCTTCGCCGTCTAAAAAGCCAGGAGAAGAAAATGGAAGGTGATAAAAAACTAAAGGAGTGGTATCACAAGGAGAAAGCTACTTACGTTGACAAAGGGTACGCTCGCAAGGCCACGCCGAAGGAATTGCTCGATTTGACAGGAAACATAAACTACATTCCGCATTTCGCAGTAATTAACTATAACAAACAAATACCTAAACCTCGGCTAGTTTTTGATGCCGCTGCGAAAAATGAAGGGATATCACTCAATTCCCAATTGTTGCCAGGACCGGACGCAACAACCTCTCTTTTTGGCGTATTAATCCGATTTAGAGAGCACGAAATTGCATGCTCCGGGGACATCAAGGAAATGTTCCATCAGGTAAAAATAAGGAACGAAGACCAGAAAGCACAGAGATTCCTTTTTAGAAATTCGCCACAAGACGTGCCGCAAGTGTTTGTAATGCAGGTCATGACATTCGGAGCCACATGCTCTCCCGCATGTGCCCAATTCGTTAAAAACCAAAATGCCTTAGGCTATAAGGAAACGCACCCCATCGCCGTGAAGGCTATAATTGACAATCATTACGTAGACGACTATCTAGATAGTTTTCCAAATGTCCAAGCAGCACTTAAAACAATCGAGGATGTTTGCAAGATTCACGACAATGCAAATTTTTTCATGAGGAATTTCGTTTCAAATTCCAAGGAGGTCGAACTTAGCATCCCAGAAAACAGACGTTCAGCACAAAACGTACTGCAATTTAACAACAAAGATCAAAACTTTGAAAAGGTTTTAGGGCTCGTTTGGGACAAAGACAACGACGTCTTTAAATTCAAATTGAATGAGACCAATATCAACAAGCTCACAAAGAGAGAAATGCTCTCCTTTGTTATGAAAATATATGATCCGCTAGGATATTTAGCTAATTATACGGTCGAGAGCAAGATACTTATGCAGGATCTGTGGAGAACAGGCCTTGATTGGGACGATGAAGTACCCGAAGAAATTAAACTTAAATGTGAAGCTTGTCTAAAAAGAATCAAAGAAGTAACCAACGTGGCTATCCCCAGATGCCTCTCGCCAGGCAATGATGTGATTAGCAGAGAGATGCATACGTTCGTGGATGCATCGGAAAAGGCTTTCGCAGCCGTTACATATTTGCGGACGATTCATGAATCTAGCATTGACGTACGTATCATTGCTGCGAAATCTAGAATCGCTCCTATCAAGCCGCTATCTATTCCACGGCTCGAACTCCAAGGTGCAATACTTGGCACAAGGCTTCATGAAGCCATTAAAAAGAAGCTAAGGCTGGAAATACATCGCGAATATTTCTGGACCGACTCCAAAACGGTACTCGCATGGCTTAATTCAGAAGCACGCAACTATCAGCAATTTGTAGCGCTGAGAATCGGAGAAATTTTAGAACATTCCACATCAGCACAGTGGAAATGGGTACCGTCAGCTGAAAATCCAGCCGACGAAGCCACGAAGACATGTCAAGGCCAATCAAAATGGCTCCTTGGCCCCGATTTTTTAAGAGAACGGGACATCGTAGCAAAAAACCCCGAACTCTTAGTAACATTTGAGGAAATAAGACCAGTGCACACAGTAAAGACGCTAGAAAAAAAAGACTGGAGCGTCATTAACGTCGACTGGTGCTCCGACTGGAACAAGCTCAAACGAGCATTAGCAATAGGTATGAAATATATTGAATGGCTAAGAGCGAAAGCAACAGGATCGAACTTTAGTGCAACGATCACTACCGATGACCTAAACAATGCAGAAGTTCTTCTTCTGAAGAAAACCCAGTGGGAACATTATACCACGGAAATGACACAGCTTTCATTACAAACCCCGATTAGCAACAATAGCTCGATTCGCGGTCTTTGCCCAATACTGGGAGACGAAGGAATAATGAGATCAAAGGGTAGATTAGAAAACGTAGCCTTCTTGAGGTACGATACAAAAAATCCCATCATCCTCCCTAAAGGGCACCACGTAACTAACTTAATTTTGGCCAGATACCATCAAAGATATATCCATCAAAAGACAGAATCTGTATTAGCAGCTCTACGTCAAAAATACTGGATAATCGATATACGAGCAGCTTTGAAACATGTCGTTATGAAATGCCAGTTTTGTAAAATAAAAAGAGCTAAACCGACACCACCAATGATGGCAGACTTGCCAGAGTGTAGAACCGCTGTGTATCAGAAACCATTCACTCATACAGGAGTTGATTACTTTGGTCCTTTATTAGTGACAATTGGAAGACGATCAGAGAAAAGGTGGGGCGTGGTATTTACGTGTCTTACGACCAGAGCCATCCACATCGAAATTGCGTCTGATCTTAGTTCCGACGCATTCATACGCTGCCTTAAAAATATGCAGCATAGAAGAGGAAAAGTGTCCTCGCTATATAGCGATAACGGCACCAATTTCGTAGGTGCTGATAATGACATTCGACGACTTCAAGGAAGATGCGCCTCCGAGAGCATCAATTGGATATTCAATCCTCAAGGCGCACCCCACTTTGGTGGCTCGTGGGAAAGAATGGTAGCCGAAATAAAAAGTCTTCTTCCGATCGCCGACAGCTACAGGGAGGACGTGCTTAGAGCCGTCTTGACAGAGATAGAATTTCTGACTAATAACAGGCCTCTAACGCATATCCCATTGAATAGAGAAGATGACGAGCCTTTAACACCTGCTCATTTCTTGCTAGGCTGTTCCGGGGAAGCTGAACCAAACATTTCAGACATCACGAAAGCTGAAGCAACCAGATCTGACTGGAAAAAGGCGCAAGCAATTGTGCAGGAATATTGGAAACGGTGGATAACAGAGTATCTTCCGAAACTCTCCAAACGGGAAAAGTGGAGAGACCCCGCCAAGCCATTGGCCATAGGTGACGTTGTTACCTTCCCAGACGAGCAACGAAAGGGAAGGTGGATCAAAGACATAATTTGCGAGGTATTCAAGGGAAAAGATGGACAAACGCGCTCAGCGCGCATTAAAGTAGGAAAGAGTGAGATTACCAAGCCCACCGTGAAACTAGCGGTACTAGAGGTTCGGGGCGATAAGAGCTTTCGGCCAGCAGAAAAACATATTAGCTTCAAAGGAACTAACGATACCAAAACCGCTGATCACGCAGTGAAACATAATACCGAAAACTTGCACAACCCGCGTTGGGGGAAGAAGCGAAGCTTAGATATAAAGGCAATCAAAGAAAGAGCCGCTGATCTTACAGCCAACAGTAAAAACAAGAAACAAAAAATATCAATTCGACCCGGTCACGGAAGCGCAGAAAGTAGATTTCGTTGTTGAGATAAATCTGTCCCAGGACTGCAAAATTCAAACAAAAACACTTGAAATACTCCCAACATTCAAGGGAAAGTTTGAAACGTTCAGAACGTATTTCAAACCATCACGTGAAGATCTATCCGACAAAGCAAAAGAAGAGAGAAAAGAAGTGGAAACAGGAGATAATGTAACGCTTAAGATAATTATAACATGCATTATTGGCACAATTTGTGTTGCAATTATAGCGGCATATGTAGCAATCAGGATGAAAGAAAGAGCGAGCCATACGTTAGACCCACCACCGTTTAGGCCCACTGAAGAACACGAATTGTAACCCCTCTGCGAGGAATTACGGGGGCGGGGATGTCGCTGACGGAAACATACGCAATAAAATCTATCCAAAATAAACGCTAGTTAGCAAAACGCATGTACGCAGCAAAACCAAGCAATGCTTGGCACGCCGACAACGGCGCATACAAATGTAGGAAATATGCACATGCTGGTAAAAAGTCGCCGACAGCGGTGACCAACACGGCCACATACATGTAAGCAATTATGTCGACTAAGGAAAATTTGTCAATCAGAATTACTATACAAGAATCGATAATTGTACCAGTAGTTGATGAAAACCCAAATAGTTGACTACTCTTGGAATTCTCCAACATTGCCCTCAAGTCGGTGTTCAATACGCCTGTCTCGAGGAGTGCTCCGAGGTTAATCTTCGTGTGCACAACAAATGGTCGCTGACGGAAATATACGCAATAAAATCTATCCAAAATAAACGCTAGTAAGCAAAACGCATGTACGCAGCAAAACCAAGCAATGCTTGGCACGCCGACAACGGCGCATACAAATGTAGGAAATATGCACATGCTGGTAAAAAGTCGCCGACAGCGGTGACCAACACGGCCACATACATGTAAGCAATTATGTCGACTAAGGAAAATTTGTCAATCAGAATTACTATATAAGAATCGATAATTGAACCAATAAATCAGTAGTTGATGAAAACCCAAATAGTTGACTACTCTTGGAATTCTCCAACATTGCCCTCAAGTCGGTGTTCAATACGCCTGTCTCGAGGAGTGCTCCGAGGTTAATCTTCGTGTGCACAACAAATGGTGGCTCCAGAGAGGACTTAACCCCTCACAACGGAGAATTCCTACACATTGCGCCCCGCTCCGAGGTTAATCTTCGTGTGCGTCGCACCAGAACTCCGAGGTGAATCCTCGTGTGTTTGCAACACGGCAAGTACCGCTCCGAGGTGAATCCTCGTGTGCACCACAAGCCGCATCGAGAAAGAACGCAAGAACTCCGAGGTAAATCTTCGTGTGTTCACAACACGGCTAACCGCTCCGAGGTTAACCCTCGTGTGCACCACCAGCCCAGCGTTCCATCGAACAACGGTTGAGGAGCGACGGACGGTCGCAGGTAACGGACGGTTGCCCAGCCGATATCGGAAACGCCCAACGCACACCAGCTCAAGGGTTGGCGCAAGACGTCAGCTCCCGGCGGTGAGAAGCGAGGAAAGCAGAGCCGGAGCGCGCAAGCTCCCGGCGTGATATTGGAGATAGACGCACACCAGCTCAAGGGCCGGCGCAAGACGCCAGCTCCCGGCAGTGGAAGGCGAGGAAGGCAAGGTCGAAGCGCGCAAGCTTGGCCTGATCAACTCTGCAAGGCAAGCAGAACGGAAGTTTGGAAGCCGCGGACGATCGCCCCAGCCTGACCTACATTTCGGATCGACGGACGGTCGCGACAGCCGAAGCAGGTGGTAGGTGGTAGCTCCGCGCACCAGCCAAAATATAGTGCAACGCTCCACAAGTGCATCAGTTAGAAGTGCGTAAATGAGACGGAATTGTAGTGCGACAAAGTGAGCGCGAACGGTAAAAAACAGTGGTCAGAAACGGCGTCTGACAAAAATACACGGCGACATAACGCAAAACGTGTAAAAAACATTCCGCCGAAACATTAACAGTGAAGCCAACGAGTAGCCAGAAATCAGTGCCAGATCAGCAAGTTTACCAGCAGTGTGTGCGACGAGGTGCGTGCCCAGCAACTCCAGGACAGCGAGTGAGGAAGCAGGTAGCAGCGTCAGCAGCGAGGAAGAGAGCGCGCAAGCTGACGGCATCGGAATCGACGGACGGTCGAAACTCATCAGCTCAAGGGCCGGCGCGAGACGCCAGCTCCCGGCGGTGGTCAACGAAGAGCAGCGCGTGACGTCATCAAGGCAAGGTCACCATTTCTAGCAGTGTAACGAATCGTAAGTAATATGGAGTTCGTTTTTAAGCACAATCCCAACGGGAATTGTAAGATATGCACGCAGGCTGATAGCACAGGGAAAATGGTTCACTGCATAGAATGCGATAGATTTCTCCATCAAGCGTGCCTAAGCTTGAGAGTAATTCCTAAGAACTATGTTTGCCCTAAGTGTAAATTGATAGAAACTGCGAAAAATGAAAGCAGGGAAGCGCTTCAGCAAACGCAGAAGTTGCTTCAAGATAGGTCAGAAAAAGAGAAAAAAGAAAGGGAGCAGAAACTTAAAATAGAAGAAGAGCTAAGGAAGCTCCAAGACGAAATTAAGAGACAACAAGAACAGGCCAATATGAGCCTTCTAAATGAATCGGAGAGATATTGTCAAATGCCATCTGCAACCGAGGACGTAAAGCTTTTAACGGAGAGTATTAAACAAATGATAGATTCATGGTCGCTAAAGAACGACAAAACGACCCTTTCCGAGCTTCCAGAGTTTAACGGTAATTACAACATGTGGCCTCGATTTAAAAGCATTTACGAGAAAACCACACGCGAAGGTAATTTTTCGGATTTGGAGAACTTGAACAGGCTGCAAAAATACTTAAAGGGGGATGCGCTACGCTCAGTCAGCGGACTGATGCTAAACCCAGATAATGTAGGGAAAATTATTGAAAGCCTTGAAAGATTATACGGAAACACGGACAACATTTATACTTCGTTGTTAAACGAACTACTGGCCGTGAAAAATCCGTCCCTAGAAAACCCGGCATCATTTATTAGATTTTCAAGTGCCCTCCACGATCTGATAGATAACATGACGATGCTCAATCAGGGAGAGTATCTCAACGATCAGAGACTCTTGAAAGATCTTGTTGCTAGGCTGCCGGTCGATTTGAGGAACAAATGGTTATCCGATTCCCTTCTGGAAGAGGCAAAACCAAAGACACTTATAAAATTTGCGGAGTGGTTAAAACCAACAGCAGATTTAGCAACGCTATTGGTAGCGAACGAAGGAGGGTTCAAAAGTAGTACCCATCACGTGAATCCGCTTCACGCACAGGGCAGAATCAACCAACGAGGAAAAAAATGCATGCTATGCGGTCTTCCCCATGACACGCTGCATTGCAAATATTTAAATGGCAAGACAGTCGGTGAGAAATTGCGCACACTGTCACAAAAAAATATTTGTATTAATTGCTGTGCCCTTAAAAATCATAACGCACAAAATTGTCGGCAACCCCCACAATGCAGGGTATACGGGTGTGGGAAAAAACATAACACCGCCCTGCACAGGAATGAAACCGCCGAGTGGCAAGCGCGAGAGGCTCCGCGCAGAGTGAATCACCACCACGGCAGGCATCAGCTGTTCTATCAAATTATCCCTGTAAGCCTACGAGGCAACGGTAAAACAGAGCACACATACGCTTTCATCGATCCCGGTTCTTCTACCAGTCTAATTTTAGATAGCGTAAGGGAAAAATTGAATATCACCGGGCCAAAAAAAAACCACTAACTTTGTCGTGGACTAACGGAAACGTTCAGGAAGAATCAAATAGCCAAACGATTCACCTGAAACTCGAGGGCACAAATAAACGCGTTTTCGATGTAAAGGGTCTACGAAGCGTGAAGGAACTTGATCTTCCGCGGCAAACAGTTGACAGTAAGGAACTTAAAAAGAAGTACAAGCACTTACGCGGGCTGAACTTTGCGGGATATAAAAATGCAAACCCCACAGTTTTACTTGGATTGCCGCATTCTTACCTTGCGCATGGATTTGACTTCCGCGAGGGTGAAGAATATGAGCCGATTGCTCAAGAAACCCGACTTGGGTGGGTAATATTTGGAGGAAGTGACGCAACAAGGGATGACTGTAACTTATTCACAATCATAGAAAAAAAGGAAGAAGAAGAAAAAACAATCGCGCAACTTATGCGTGGCTACTTTTCGACCGAGGAGTTTGGGGTCAAACCCACTCCCAACAAAGTGTCAAAACAACACGAAAGGGCCACACAAATAATGGAGAAAACAATTAAAAATACGGCACACGGCTATGAAATCGGACTACTATGGAAAAACGATGATCCGAATTTACCTAACAGTTATGCTCAAGCGCTTCGCCGTCTAAAAAGCCAGGAGAAGAAAATGGAAGGTGATAAAAAACTAAAGGAGTGGTATCACAAGGAGATAGCTACTTACGTTGACAAAGGGTACGCTCGCAAGGCCACGCCGAAGGAATTGCTCGATTTGACAGGAAACATAAACTACATTCCGCATTTCGCAGTAATTAACTATAACAAACAAATACCTAAACCTCGGCTAGTTTTTGATGCCGCTGCGAAAAATGAAGGGATATCACTCAATTCCCAATTGTTGCCAGGACCGGACGCAACAACCTCTCTTTTTGGCGTATTAATCCGATTTAGAGAGCACGAAATTGCATGCTCCGGGGACATCAAGGAAATGTTCCATCAGGTAAAAATAAGGAACGAAGACCAGAAAGCACAGAGATTCCTTTTTAGAAATTCGCCACAAGACGTGCCGCAAGTGTTTGTAATGCAGGTCATGACATTCGGAGCCACATGCTCTCCCGCATGTGCCCAATTCGTTAAAAACCAAAATGCCTTAGGCTATAAGGAAACGCACCCCATCGCCGTGAAGGCTATAATTGACAATCATTACGTAGACGACTATCTAGATAGTTTTCCAAATGTCCAAGCAGCACTTAAAACAATCGAGGATGTTTGCAAGATTCACGACAATGCAAATTTTTTCATGAGGAATTTCGTTTCAAATTCCAAGGAGGTCGAACTTAGCATCCCAGAAAACAGACGTTCAGCACAAAACGTACTGCAATTTAACAACAAAGATCAAAACTTTGAAAAGGTTTTAGGGCTCGTTTGGGACAAAGACAACGACGTCTTTAAATTCAAATTGAATGAGACCAATATCAACAAGCTCACAAAGAGAGAAATGCTCTCCTTTGTTATGAAAATATATGATCCGCTAGGATATTTAGCTAATTATACGGTCGAGAGCAAGATACTTATGCAGGATCTGTGGAGAACAGGCCTTGATTGGGACGATGAAGTACCCGAAGAAATTAAACTTAAATGGGAAGCTTGTCTAAAAAGAATCAAAGAAGTAACCAACGTGGCTATCCCCAGATGCCTCTCGCCAGGCAATGATGTGATTAGCAGAGAGATGCATACGTTCGTGGATGCATCGGAAAAGGCTTTCGCAGCCGTTACATATTTGCGGACGATTCATGAATCTAGCATTGACGTACGTATCATTGCTGCGAAATCTAGAATCGCTCCTATCAAGCCGCTATCTATTCCACGGCTCGAACTCCAAGGTGCAATACTTGGCACAAGGCTTCATGAAGCCATTAAAAAGGAGCTAAGGCTGGAAATACATCGCGAATATTTCTGGACCGACTCCAAAACGGTACTCGCATGGCTTAATTCAGAAGCACGCAACTATCAGCAATTTGTAGCGCTGAGAATCGGAGAAATTTTAGAACATTCCACATCAGCACAGTGGAAATGGGTACCGTCAGCTGAAAATCCAGCCGACGAAGCCACGAAGACATGTCAAGGCCAATCAAAATGGCTCCTTGGCCCCGATTTTTTAAGAGAACGGGACATCGTAGCAAAAAACCCCGAACTCTTAGTAACATTTGAGGAAATAAGACCAGTGCACACAGTAAAGACGCTAGAAAAAAAAGACTGGAGCGTCATTAACGTCGACTGGTGCTCCGACTGGAACAAGCTCAAACGAGCATTAGCAATAGGTATGAAATATATTGAATGGCTAAGAGCGAAAGCAACAGGATCGAACTTTAGTGCAACGATCACTACCGATGACCTAAACAATGCAGAAGTTCTTCTTCTGAAGAAAACCCAGTGGGAACATTATACCACGGAAATGACACAGCTTTCATTACAAACCCCGATTAGCAACAATAGCTCGATTCGCGGTCTTTGCCCAATACTGGGAGACGAAGGAATAATGTCGCCTGTCTCGAGGAGTGCTCCGAGGTTAATCTTCGTGTGCACAACACAAGTGTTTGGCATGGTCTTATTAAATTTGTCCCAAGTTTGCAAGTGTTTTGGCATGGTCTTATTAAATTTGTCTCAAGTTTGCAAGAGCTTTGGCATGGTCTAATAAATTTGTACCAAGTTTGCAAGTGTTTTGGCTTGGTCAAAGGAAGTTTGTTCCAAGTTTGCAAGTGTTTGGCATGGTCTTATTAAATTTGTACCAAGTTTGCAAGTGTTTGGCATGGTCTTTTTATATTTATACCAAGTTTGCAAGTGTTTTGGCATGGTCTTATTAAATTTGACTAAGTTTGCAAGTGTTTTGGCATGGTCTTATTACATTTGTACCAAGTTTGCAAGTGTTTTGGCATGGTCTTAGGAAGTTTGTTCCAAGTTTGCAAGTGTTTGGCATGGTCTTATTAAATTTGTACCAAGTTTGCAAGTGTTTTGGCATGGTCTTATTAAATTTGTACCAAGTTTGCAAGTGTTTTGGCATGGTCTTATTAAATTTGTACCAAGTATGCAAGTGTTTTGGCATGGTCATAGGAAATTTCTTCCAAGTTTGCAAGTGTTTGGCATGGTCTTATTAAATTTGTACCAAGTTTGCAAGTGTTTTGGCATGGTCTTAGGAAGTTTGTTCCAAGTTTGCAAGTGTTTTGGCATGGTCTTATTAAATTTGTACCAAGTTTGCAAGTGTTTTGGCATGGTCAAAGGAAGTTTGTTCCAAGTTTGCAAGTGGTTGGCATGGTCTTATTAAATTTGTACCAAGTTTGCAAGTGTTTGGCATGGTCTTTTTATATTTGTACCAAGTTTGCAAGTGTTTTGGCATGGTCTTATTAAATTTGACTAAGTTTGCAAGTGTTTTGGCATGGTCTTATTACATTTGTAACAAGTTTGCAAGTGTTTTGGCATGGTCTTAGGAAGTTTGTTCCAAGTTTGCAAGCGTTTTGGCATGGTCTTTTTAAATTTGTACCAAGTTTGCAAGTGTTTTGGCATGGTCTTATTAAATTTGTACCAAGTTTGCAAGTGTTTTGGCATGGTCTTAGGAAGTTTGTTCCAAGTTTGCAAGTGTTTTGGCATGGTCTTAATAAATTTGTACCAAGTTTGCAAGTGTTTTGGCATGGTCTTATTAAATTTGTACCAAGTTTGCAAGTGTTTTGGCATGGTCTTTTGAAATTTACCAAGTTTGCAAGTGTTTTGGCATGGTATTATTACATTTGTACCAAGTTTGCAAGTGTTTTGGCATGGTCTTATTACATTTGTACCAAGTTTGCAAGTGTTTTGGCATGGTCTTATTAAATTTGTACCAAGTTTGCAAGTGTTTTGGCATGGTCTTATTAAATTTGTACCAAGTTTGCAAGTGTTTTGGCACGGTCTTATTAAATTTGTCCCAAGTTTGCAAGTGCTTTGGCATGGTCTTATTAAATTTGTACCAAGTTTGCAAGGGTTTTGGCATGGTCATAGGAAGTTATGTCCAAGTTTGCAAGTGTTAGGCATGGTCTTATTAAATTTGTACCAAGTTTGCAAGTGTTTGGCATGGTCTTATTAAATTTGTACCAAGTTTGCAAGTGTTTTGGCATGGTCTTATTACATTTGTACCAAGTTTGCAAGTGTTTTGGCATGGTCTTAGGAAGTTTGTTCCAAGTTTGCAAGTGTTTGGCATGGTCTTATTAAATTTGTACCAAGTTTGCAAGTGTTTTGGCATGGTCTCATTAAATTTGTCCCAAGTTTGCAAGTGCTTTGGCATGGTCTTATTAAATTTGTACCAAGTTTGCAAGGGTTTTGGCATGGTCATAGGAAGTTTGTTCCAAGTTTGCAAGTGTTAGGCATGGTCTTATTAAATTTGTACCAAGTTTGCAAGTGTTTGGCATGGTCTTTTTAAATTTGTACCAAGTTTGCAAGTGTTTTGGCATGGTCTTATTACATTTGTACCAAGTTTGCAAGTGTTTTGGCATGGTCTTAGGAAGTTTGTTCCAAGTTTGCAAGTGTTTGGCATGGTCTTATTAAATTTGTACCAAGTTTTCAAGTGTTTTGGCATGGTCTTATTAAATTTGTACCAAATTTGCAAGTGTTTTGGCATGGTCTTATTAAATTTGTATCAAGTTTGCAAGTGTTTTGGCATGGTTTTATTAAATTTGTACCAAGTTTGCAAGTGTTTTGGCATGGTCTTAGGAAGTTTGTTCCAAGCTTGCAAGTGTTTGGCATGGTCTCATTTAATTTGTACCAAGTTTGCAAGTGTTTTGGCATGGTCTTAGGAAGTTTGTTCCAAGTTTGCAAGTGTTTTGGCATGGTCTTATTAAATTTGTACCAAGTTTGCAAGTGTTTTGGCATGGTCTTATTAAATTTGTACCAAGTTTGCAAGTGTTTTGGCATGGTCTTATTAATTTTGTACCTAGTTTGCAAGTGTTTTGGCATGGTCTTATTAAATTTTTATCAAGTTTGCAAGTGTTTTGGCATGGTCTTAATAAATTTGTACCAAGTTTGCAAGTGTTTTGGCCTGGTCTTATTAAATTTGTACCAAGTTTGCAAGTGTTTTGGCATGGTCTTTTCAAATTTACCAAGTTTGCAAGTGTTTTGGCATGGTATTATTACATTTGTACCAAGTTTGCAAGTGTTTTGGCATGGTCGTATTACATTTGTACCAAGTTTGCAAGTGTTTTGGCATGGTCTTATTAAATTTGTACTAAATTTGCATGTGTTTTGGCATGGTCTTATTAAATTTGTACCAAGTTTGCAAGTGTTTTGGCATGGTCTTAGGAAGTTTGTTCCAAGTTTGCAAGTGTAGGCATGGTCTTATTAATTTTGTACCAAGTTTGCAATTGTTTTGGCATGGTCTTAGGAAGTTTGTTCCAAATTTGCAAGTGTTTGGCATGGTCTTATTAAATTTGTACCAAGTTTGCAAGTGTTTTGGCATGGTCTTATTAAATTTGTACCAAGTTTGCAATTCTTTTGGCATGGTCTTATTAAATTTGTACCAAGTTTGCAAGTGTTAGGCATGGTCTTATTAAATTTGTACCAAGTTTGCAAGTGTTTGGCATGGTCTTTTTAAATTTGTACCAAGTTTGCAAGTGTTTTGGCATGGTCTTATTAAATTTGTACCAAGTTTGCAAGTGTTTTGGCATGGTCTAATTACATTTGTGCCAAGTTTGCAAGTGTTTTGGCATGGTCTTAGGAAGTTTGTTCCAAGTTTGCAAGTGTTTGGCATGGTCTTATTAAACTTGTACCAAGTTTGCAAGTGTTTTGGCATGGTCTTATTAAATTTGTACCAAGTTTGCAAGTGTTTTGGCATGGTCTTTTTAAATTTGTACCAAGTTTGCAAGTGTTTTGGCATGGTTTTATTAAATTTGTACCAAGTTTGCAAGTGTTTTGGCATGGTCTTAGGAAGTTTGTTCCAAATTTGCAAGTGTTTGGCATGGTCTTATTAAATTTGTACCAAGTTTGCAAGTGTTTTGGTATGGTCTTATTAAAATTGTTCCAAGTTTGCAAGTGTTTTGGCATGGTCTTATTAAATTTGTACCAAGTTTGCAAGTGTTTTGGCATGGTCTTATTAAATTTGTCTCAAGTTTGCAAGTGCTTTGGCATGGTCTTATTAAATTTGTACCAAGCATGCAAGTGTTTTGGCATGGTCATAGGAAGTTTCTTCCAAGTTTGCAAGTGTTTGGCATGGTCTTTTTATATTTGTACCAAGTTTGCAAGTGTTTTGGCATGGTCTTATTAAATTTGACTAAGTTTGCAAGTGTTTTGGCATGGTCTTATTACATTTGTACCAAGTTTGCAAGTGTTTTGGCATGGTCTTAGGAAGTTTGTTCCAAGTTTGCAAGCGTTTTGGCATGGTCTTATTAAATTTGACTAAGTTTGCAAGTGTTTTGGCATGGTCTTATTACATTTGTACCAAGTTTGCAAGTGTTTTGGCATGGTCTAATTACATTTGTACCAAGTTTGCAAGTATTTTGGCATGGTCTTAGGAAGTTTGTTCCAAGTTTGCAAGTGTTTGGCATGGTCTTATTAAATTTGTACCAAGTTTGCAAGTGTTTTGGCATGGTATTATTAAATTTGTACCAAGTTTGCAAGTGTTTTGGCATGGTCTTATTAAATTTGTACCAAGTTTGCAAGTGTTTTGGCATGGTTTGATTAAATTTGTACCAAGTTTGCAAGTGTTTTGGCATGGTCTTAGGAAGTTTGTTCCAAATTTGCAAGTGTTTGGCATGGTCTTATTTAATTTGTACCAAGTTTGCAAGTGTTTTGGCATGGTCTTATTAAATTTGTTCCAAGTTTGCAAGTGTTGTGGCATGGTCTTATTAAATTTGTACCAAGTTTGCAAGTGTTTTGGCATGGTCTTATTACATTTGTACCAAGTTTGCAAGTGTTTTGGCATGGTCTTAGGAAGTTTGTTCCAAGTTTGCAAGTGTTTGGCATGGTCTTATTAAATTTGTACCAAGTTTGCAAGTGTTTTGGCATGGTCTTTTCAAATTTACCAAGTTTGCAAGTGTTTTGGCATGGTATTATTACATTTGTACCAAGTTTGCAAGTGTTTTGGCATGGTCGTATTACATTTGTACCAAGTTTACAAGTGTTTTGGCATGGTCTTATTAAATTTGTACCAAGTTTGCAAGTGTTTTGGCATGGTCTTAGGAAGTTTGTTCCAAGTTTGCAAGTGTAGGCATGGTCTTATTAATTTTGTACCAAGTTTGCAATTGTTTTGGCATGGTCTTAGGAAGTTTGTTCCAAATTTGCAAGTGTTTGGCATGGTCTTATTAAATTTGTACCAAGTTTGCAAGTGTTTTGGCATGGTCTTATTAAATTTGTACCAAGTTTGCAATTCTTTTGGCATGGTCTTATTAAATTTGTACCAAGTTTGCAAGTGTTAGGCATGGTCTAATTAAATTTGTACCAAGTTTGCAAGTGTTTGGCATGGTCTTTTTAAATTTGTACCAAGTTTGCAAGTGTTTTGGCATGGTCTTATTAAATTTGTACCAAGTTTGCAAGTGTTTTGGCATGGTCTAATTACATTTGTGCCAAGTTTGCAAGTGTTTTGGCATGGTCTTAGGAAGTTTGTTCCAAGTTTGCAAGTGTTTGGCATGGTCTTATTAAACTTGTACCAAGTTTGCAAGTGTTTTGGTATGGTCTTATTAAAATTGTTCCAAGTTTGCAAGTGTTTTGCCATGGTCTTATTAAATTTGTACCAAGTTTGCAAGTGTTTTGGCATGGTCTTATTAAATTTGTCTCAAGTTTGCAAGTGCTTTGGCATGGTCTTATTAAATTTGTACCAAGCATGCAAGTGTTTTGGCATGGTCATAGGAAGTTTCTTCCAAGTTTGCAAGTGTTTGGCATGGTCTTTTTATATTTGTACCAAGTTTGCAAGTGTTTTGGCATGGTCTTTTTAAATTTGACTAAGTTTGCAAGTGTTTTGGCATGGTCTTATTACATTTGTACCAAGTTTGCAAGTGTTTTGGCATGGTCTTAGGAAGTTTGTTCCAAGTTTGCAAGCGTTTTGGCATGGTCTTATTAAATTTGACTAAGTTTGCAAGTGTTTTGGCATGGTCTTATTACATTTGTACCAAGTTTGCAAGTGTTTTGGCATGGTCTAATTACATTTGTACCAAGTTTGCAAGTATTTTGGCATGGTCTTAGGAAGTTTGTTCCAAGTTTGCAAGTGTTTGGCATGGTCTTATTAAATTTGTACCAAGTTTGCAAGTGTTTTGGCATGGTATTATTAAATTTGTACCAAGTTTGCAAGTGTTTTGGCATGGTCTTATTAAATTTGTACCAAGTTTGCAAGTGTTTTGGCATGGTTTGATTAAATTTGTACCAAGTTTGCAAGTGTTTTGGCATGGTCTTAGGAAGTTTGTTCCAAATTTGCAAGTGTTTGGCATGGTCTTATTTAATTTGTACCAAGTTTGCAAGTGTTTTGGCATGGTCTTATTAAATTTGTTCCAAGTTTGCAAGTGTTTTGGCATGGTCTTATTAAATTTGTACCAAGTTTGCAAGTGTTTTGGCATGGTCTTATTACATTTGTACCAAGTTTGCAAGTGTTTTGGCATGGTCTTAGGAAGTTTGTTCCAAGTTTGCAAGTGTTTGGCATGGTCTTATTAAATTTGTACCAAGTTTGCAAGTGTTTTGGCATGGTCTTATTAAATTTGTACCAAGTTTGCAAGTGTTTTGGCATGGTCTTATTAAATTTGTACCAAGTATGCAAGTGTTTTGGCATGGTCATAGGAAATTTCTTCCAAGTTTGCAAGTGTTTGGCATGGTCTTATTAAATTTGTACCAAGTTTGCAAGTGTTTTGGCATGGTCTTAGGAAGCTTGTTCCAAGTTTGCAAGTGTTTTGGCATGGTATTATTAAATTTGTACCAAGTTTGCAAGTGTTTTGGCATGGTCTAAGGAAGTTTGTTCCAAGTTTGCAAGTGTTTTGGCATGGTCTTATTAAATTTGTTCCAAGTGTGCAAGTGTTTTGGCATGGTCTTATTAAATTTGTACCAAGTTTGCAAGTGTTTTGGCATGGTCTTATTAAATTTGTACCAAGTTTGCAAGTGTTTTGGCATGGTCTAATTAAATTTGTCTCAAGTTTGCAAGTGCTTTGGCATGGTCTTATTAAATTTGTACCAAGTTTGCAAGTGTTTTGGCATGGTCAAAGGAAGTTTGTTCCAAGTTTGCAAGTGGTTGGCATGGTCTTATTAAATTTGTACCAAGTTTGCAAGTGTTTGGCATGGTCTTTTTATATTTGTACCAAGTTTGCAAGTGTTTTGGCATGGTCTTATTAAATTTGACTAAGTTTGCAAGTGTTTTGGCATGGTCTTATTACATTTGTAACAAGTTTGCAAGTGTTTTGGCATGGTCTTAGGAAGTTTGTTCCAAGTTTGCAAGCGTTTTGGCATGGTCTTTTTAAATTTGTACCAAGTTTGCAAGTGTTTTGGCATGGTCTTATTAAATTTGTACCAAGTTTGCAAGTGTTTTGGCATGGTCTTAGGAAGTTTGTTCCAAGTTTGCAAGTGTTTTGGCATGGTCTTAATAAATTTGTACCAAGTTTGCAAGTGTTTTGGCATGGTCTTATTAAATTTGTACCAAGTTTGCAAGTGTTTTGGCATGGTCTTTTGAAATTTACCAAGTTTGCAAGTGTTTTGGCATGGTATTATTACATTTGTACCAAGTTTGCAAGTGTTTTGGCATGGTCTTATTACATTTGTACCAAGTTTGCAAGTGTTTTGGCATGGTCTTATTAAATTTGTACCAAGTTTGCAAGTGTTTTGGCATGGTCTTATTAAATTTGTACCAAGTTTGCAAGTGTTTTGGCACGGTCTTATTAAATTTGTCCCAAGTTTGCAAGTGCTTTGGCATGGTCTTATTAAATTTGTACCAAGTTTGCAAGGGTTTTGGCATGGTCATAGGAAGTTATGTCCAAGTTTGCAAGTGTTTGGCATGGTCTTATTAAATTTGTACCAAGTTTGCAAGTGTTTGGCATGGTCTTATTAAATTTGTACCAAGTTTGCAAGTGTTTTGGCATGGTCTTATTACATTTGTACCAAGTTTGCAAGTGTTTTGGCATGGTCTTAGGAAGTTTGTTCCAAGTTTGCAAGTGTTTGGCATGGTCTTATTAAATTTGTACCAAGTTTGCAAGTGTTTTGGCATGGTCTCATTAAATTTGTCCCAAGTTTGCAAGTGCTTTGGCATGGTCTTATTAAATTTGTACCAAGTTTGCAAGGGTTTTGGCATGGTCATAGGAAGTTTGTTCCAAGTTTGCAAGTGTTAGGCATGGTCTTATTAAATTTGTACCAAGTTTGCAAGTGTTTGGCATGGTCTTTTTAAATTTGTACCAAGTTTGCAAGTGTTTTGGCATGGTCTTATTACATTTGTACCAAGTTTGCAAGTGTTTTGGCATGGTCTTAGGAAGTTTGTTCCAAGTTTGCAAGTGTTTGGCATGGTCTTATTAAATTTGTACCAAGTTTTCAAGTGTTTTGGCATGGTCTTATTAAATTTGTACCAAGTTTGCAAGTGGTTTGGCATGGTCTTATTAAATTTGTATCAAGTTTGCAAGTGTTTTGGCATGGTTTTATTAAATTTGTACCAAGTTTGCAAGTGTTTTGGCATGGTCTTAGGAAGTTTTTTCCAAGCTTGCAAGTGTTTGGCATGGTCTCATTTAATTTGTACCAAGTTTGCAAGTGTTTTGGCATGGTCTTAGGAAGTTTGTTCCAAGTTTGCAAGTGTTTTGGCATGGTCTTATTAAATTTGTACCAAGTTTGCAAGTGTTTTGGCATGGTCTTATTAAATTTGTACCAAGTTTGCAAGTGTTTTGGCATGGTCTTATTAATTTTGTACCTAGTTTGCAAGTGTTTTGGCATGGTCTAATTAAATTTTTATCAAGTTTGCAAGTGTTTTGGCATGGTCTTAATAAATTTGTACCAAGTTTGCAAGTGTTTTGGCCTGGTCTTATTAAATTTGTACCAAGTTTGCAAGTGTTTTGGCATGGTATTTTCAAATTTACCAAGTTTGCAAGTGTTTTGGCATGGTATTATTACATTTGTACCAAGTTTGCAAGTGTTTTGGCATGGTCGTATTACATTTGTACCAAGTTTGCAAGTGTTTTGGCATGGTCTTATTAAATTTGTACTAAATTTGCATGTGTTTTGGCATGGTCTTATTAAATTTGTACCAAGTTTGCAAGTGTTTTGGCATGGTCTTAGGAAGTTTGTTCCAAGTTTGCAAGTGTAGGCATGGTCTTATTAATTTTGTACCAAGTTTGCAATTGTTTTGGCATGGTCTTAGGAAGTTTGTTCCAAATTTGCAAGTGTTTGGCATGGTCTTATTAAATTTGTACCAAGTTTGCAAGTGTTTTGGCATGGTCTTATTAAATTTGTACCAAGTTTGCAATTCTTTTGGCATGGTCTTATTAAATTTGTACCAAGTTTGCAAGTGTTAGGCATGGTCTTATTAAATTTGTACCAAGTTTGCAAGTGTTTGGCATGGTCTTTTTAAATTTGTACCAAGTTTGCAAGTGTTTTGGCATGGTC
Source organism: Anopheles atroparvus (assembly GCA_914969975.1). Taxonomy (NCBI): domain Eukaryota; kingdom Metazoa; phylum Arthropoda; class Insecta; order Diptera; family Culicidae; genus Anopheles; species Anopheles atroparvus. The sequence continues at coordinate 1,159,967 of CAJZCY010000011.1, forward strand.
TTATTAAATTTGTACCAAGTTTGCAAGTGTTTTGGCATGGTCTTATTAAATTTGTACCAAGTTTGCAAGTGTTTGGCATGGTCTTATTAAATTTGTACCAAGTTTGCAAGTGTTTTGGCATGGTCTTATTAAATATGTTCCAAGTTTGCAAGTGTTTTGGCATGGTCTTATTAAATTTGTTCCAAGTTTGCAAGTGTTTTGGCATGGTCTTAGGAAGTTTGTCCCAAGTTTGCAAGTGTTTGGCATGGTCTTTTTAATTGTGTACCAAGTTTGCAAGTGTTTTGGCATGGTCTTAGGAAGTTTGTTCCAAGTTTGCAAGTGTTTTGGCATGGTATTATTAAATTTGTACCAAGTTTGCAAGTGTTTTGGCATGGTCTTATTAAATTTGTACCAAGTTTGCAAGTGTTTTGGCATGGTTTTATTAAATTTGTACCAAGTTTGCAAGTGTTTTGGCATGGTCTTAGGAAGTTTGTTCCAAATTTGCAAGTGTTTGGCATGGTCTTATTAAATTTGTACCAAGTTTGCAAGTGTTTTGGTATGGTCTTGTTAAAATTGTTCCAAGTTTGCAAGTGTTTTGGCATGGTCTTATTAAATTTGTACCAAGTTTGCAAGTGTTTTGGCATGGTTTTATTAAATTTGTACCAAGTTTGCAAGTGTTTTGGCATGGTCTTAGGAAGTTTGTTCCAAATTTGCAAGTGTTTGGCATGGTCTTATTAAATTTGTACCAAGTTTGCAAGTGTTTTGGCATGGTCTTATTAAATTTGTACCAAGTTTGCAATTCTTTTGGCATGGTCTTATTAAATTTGTACCAAGTTTGCAAGTGTTAGGCATGGTCTTATTAAATTTGTACCAAGTTTGCAAGTGTTTGGCATGGTCTTTTTAAATTTGTACCAAGTTTGCAAGTGTTTTGGCATGGTCTTATTAAATTTGTACCAAGTTTGCAAGTGTTTTGGCATGGTCTAATTACATTTGTGCCAAGTTTGCAAGTGTTTTGGCATGGTCTTAGGAAGTTTGTTCCAAGTTTGCAAGTGTTTGGCATGGTCTTATTAAACTTGTACCAAGTTTGCAAGTGTTTTGGCATGGTCTTATTAAATTTGTACCAAGTTTGCAAGTGTTTTGGCATGGTCTTATTAAATTTGTACCAAGTTTGCAAGTGTTTTGGCATGGTTTTATTAAATTTGTACCAAGTTTGCAAGTGTTTTGGCATGGTCTTAGGAAGTTTGTTCCAAATTTGCAAGTGTTTGGCATGGTCTTATTAAATTTGTACCAAGTTTGCAAGTGTTTTGGTATGGTCTTATTAAAATTGTTCCAAGTTTGCAAGTGTTTTGGCATGGTCTTATTAAATTTGTACCAAGTTTGCAAGTGTTTTGGCATGGTCTTATTAAATTTGTCTCAAGTTTGCAAGTGCTTTGGCATGGTCTTATTAAATTTGTACCAAGCATGCAAGTGTTTTGGCATGGTCATAGGAAGTTTCTTCCAAGTTTGCAAGTGTTTGGCATGGTCTTATTAAATTTGTACCAAGTTTGCAAGTGTTTGGCATGGTCTTTTTATATTTGTACCAAGTTTGCAAGTGTTTTGGCATGGTCTTATTAAATTTGACTAAGTTTGCAAGTGTTTTGGCATGGTCTTATTACATTTGTACCAAGTTTGCAAGTGTTTTGGCATGGTCTTAGGAAGTTTGTTCCAAGTTTGCAAGCGTTTTGGCATGGTCTTATTAAATTTGACTAAGTTTGCAAGTGTTTTGGCATGGTCTTATTACATTTGTACCAAGTTTGCAAGTGTTTTGGCATGGTCTTAGGAAGTTTGTTCCAAGTTTGCAAGTGTTTTGGCATGGTATTATTAAATTTGTACCAAGTTTGCAAGTGTTTTGGCATGGTCTTATTAAATTTGTACCAAGTTTGCAAGTGTTTTGGCATGGTTTTATTAAATTTGTACCAAGTTTGCAAGTGTTTTGGCATGGTCTTAGGAAGTTTGTTCCAAATTTGCAAGTGTTTGGCATGGTCTTATTAAATTTGTACCAAGTTTGCAAGTGTTTTGGTATGGTCTTGTTAAAATTGTTCCAAGTTTGCAAGTGTTTTGGCATGGTCTTATTAAATTTGTACCAAGTTTGCAAGTGTTTTGGCATGGTCTTATTAAATTTGTCTCAAGTTTGCAAGTGCTTTGGCATGGTCTTATTAAATTTGTACCAAGCATGCAAGTGTTTTGGCATGGTCATAGGAAGTTTCTTCCAAGTTTGCAAGTGTTTGGCATGGTCTTATTAAATTTGTACCAAGTTTGCAAGTGTTTTGGCATGGTCTTATTAAATTTGTTCCAAGTGTGCAAGTGTTTTGGCATGGTCTTATTAAATTTGTACCAAGTTTGCAAGTGTTTTGGCATGGTCTTATTAAATTTGTACCAAGTTTGCAAGTGTTTTGGCATGGTCTTATTAAATTTGTCTCAAGTTTGCAAGTGCTTTGGCATGGTCTTATTAAATTTGTTCCAAGTTTGCAAGTGTTTTGGCATGGTCATAGGAAGTTTGTTCCAAGTTTGCAAGTTGTCGCTGACGGAAACATACGCAATAAAATCTATCCAAAATAAACGCTAGTAAGCAAAACGCATGTACGCAGCAAAACCAAGCAATGCTTGGCACGCCGACAACGGCGCATACAAATGTAGGAAATATGCACATGCTGGTAAAAAGTCGCCGACAGCGGTGACCAACACGGCCACATACATGTAAGCAATTATGTCGACTAAGGAAAATTTGTCAATCAGAATTACTATATAAGAATCGATAATTGAACCAATAAATCAGTAGTTGATGAAAACCCAAATAGTTGACTACTCTTGGAATTCTCCAACATTGCCCTCAAGTCGGTGTTCAATACGCCTGTCTCGAGGAGTGCTCCGAGGTTAATCTTCGTGTGCACAACAAATGGTGGCTCCAGAGAGGACTTAACCCCTCACAACGGAGAATTCCTACACATTGCGCCCCGCTCCGAGGTTAATCTTCGTGTGCGTCGCACCAGAACTCCGAGGTGAATCCTCGTGTGTTTGCAACACGGCAAGTACCGCTCCGAGGTGAATCCTCGTGTGCACCACAAGCCGCATCGAGAAAGAACGCAAGAACTCCGAGGTAAATCTTCGTGTGTTCACAACACGGCTAACCGCTCCGAGGTTAATCCTCGTGTGCACCACCAGCCCAGCGTTCCATCGAACAACGGTTGAGGAGCGACGGACGGTCGCAGGTAACGGACGGTTGCCCAGCCGATATCGGAAACGCCCAACGCACACCAGCTCAAGGGTTGGCGCAAGACGTCAGCTCCCGGCGGTGAGAAGCGAGGAAAGCAGAGCCGGAGCGCGCAAGCTCACGGCGTGATATTGGAGATAGACGCACACCAGCTCAAGGGCCGGCGCAAGACGCCAGCTCCCGGCAGTGGAAGGCGAGGAAGGCAAGGTCGGAGCGCGCAAGCTTGGCCTGATCAACTCTGCAAGGCAAGCAGAACGGACGTTGGAAGCCGCGGACGATCACCCAGCCTGACCTACATATCGGATCGACGGACGGTCGCGACAGCCGAAGCAGGTGGTAGGTGGTAACTCCGCGCACCAGCCAAAATATAGTGCAACGCTCCACAAGTGCATCAGTTAGAAGTGCGTAAAAGAGACGGAATTTTAGTGCGACAAAGTGAGCGCGAACGGTAAAAAACAGTGGTCAGAAACGGCGTCTGACAAAAATACACGGCGACATAACGCAAAACGTGTAAAAAACATTCCGCCGAAACATTAACAGTGAAGCCAACGAGTAGCCAGAAATCAGTGCCAGATCAGCAAGTTTACCAGCAGTGTGTGCGACGAGGTGCGTGCCCAGCAACTCCAGGACAGCAAGTGAGGAAGCAGGTAGCAGCGTCAGCAGCGAGGAAGAGAGCGCGCAAGCTAACGGCATCGGAATCGACGGACGGTCGAACCCCATCAGCTCAAGGGCCGGCGCGAGACGCCAGCTCCCGGCGGTGGTCAACGAAGAGCAGCGAGTGACGTCACCAAGGCAAGGTCACCATTTCTAGCAGTGTAACGAATCGTAAGTAATATGGAGTTCGTTTTTAAGCACAATCCCAACGGGAATTGTAAGATATGCACGCAGGCTGATAGCACAGGGAAAATGGTTCACTGCATAGAATGCGATAGATTTCTCCATCAAGCGTGCCTAAGCTTGAGAGTAATTCCTAAGAACTATGTTTGCCCTAAGTGTAAATTGATAGAAACTGAGAAAAATGAAAGCAGGGAAGCGCTTCAGCAAACGCAGAAGTTGCTTCAAGATAGGTCAGAAAAAGAGAAAAAAGAAAGGGAGCAGAAACTTAAAATAGAAGAAGAGCTAGGGAAGCTCCAAGACGAAATTAAGAGACAACAAGAACAGGCCAATATGAGCCTTCTAAATGAATCGGAGAGATATTGTCAAATGCCATCTGCAACCGAGGACGTAAAGCTTTTAACGGAGAGTATTAAACAAATGATAGATTCATGGTCGCTAAAGAACGACAAAACGACCCTTTCCGAGCTTCCAGAGTTTAACGGTAATTACAACATGTGGCCTCGATTTAAAAGCATTTACGAGAAAACCACACGCGAAGGTAACTTTTCGGATTTGGAGAACTTGAACAGGCTCCAAAAATACTTAAAGGGGGATGCGCTACGCTCAGTCAGCGGACTGATGCTAAACACAGATAATGTAGGGAAAATTATTGAACGCCTTGAAAGATTATACGGAAACACGGACAACATTTATACTTCGTTGTTAAACGAACTACTGGCCGTGAAAAATCCGTCCCTAGAAAACCCGGCATCATTTATTAGATTTTCAAATGCCCTCCACGATCTGATAGATAACATGACGATGCTCAATCAGGGAGAGTATCTCAACGATCAGAGACTCTTGAAAGATCTTGTTGCTAGGCTGCCGGTCGATTTGAGGAACAAATGGTTATCCGATTCCCTTCTGGAAGAGGCAAAACCAAAGACACTTATAAAATTTGCGGAGTGGTTAAAACCAACAGAAGATTTAGCAACGCTATTGGTAGCGAACGAAGGAGGGTTCAAAAGTAGTACCCATCACGTGAATCCGCATCACGCACAGGGCAGAATCAACCAACGAGGAAAAAAATGCATGCTATGCGATCTTCCCCATGACACGCTGCATTGCAAATATTTAAATGGCAAGACAGTCGGTGAGAAATTGCGCACACTGTCACAAAACAATATTTGTATTAATTGCTGTGCACTTAAAAATCATAACGCACAAAATTGTCGGCTACCCCCACAATGCAGGGTATACGGGTGTGGGAAAAAACATAACACCGCCCTGCACAGGAATGAAACCGCCGAGTGGCAAGCGCGAGAGGCTCCGCGCAGAGTGAATCACCACCACGGCAGGCATCAGCTGTTCTATCAAATTATCCCTGTAAGCCTACGAGGCAACGGTAAAACAGAGCACACATACGCTTTCATCGATCCCGGTTCTTCTACCAGTCTAATTTTAGATAGCGTAAGGGAAAAATTGAATATCACCGGGCCAAAAAAACCACTAACTTTGTCGTGGACTAACGGAAACGTTCAGGAAGAATCAAATAGCCAAACGATTCACCTGAAACTCGAGGGCACAAATAAACGCGTTTTCGATGTAAAGGGTCTACGAAGCGTGAAGGAACTTGATCTTCCGCGGCAAACAGTTGACAGTAAGGAACTTAAAAAGAAGTACAAGCACTTACGCGGGCTTAACTTTGCGGGATATAAAAATGCAAACCCCACAGTTTTACTTGGATTGCCGCATTCTTACCTTGCGCATGGATTTGACTTCCGCGAGGGTGAAGAATATGAGCCGATTGCTCAAGAAACCCGACTTGGGTGGGTAATATTTGGAGGAAGTGACGCAACAAGGGATGACTGTAACTTATTCACAATCATAGAAAAAAAGGAAGAAGAAGAAAAAACAATCGCGCAACTTATGCGTGGCTACTTTTCGACCGAGGAGTTTGGGGTCAAACCCACTCCCAACAAAGTGTCAAAACAACACGAAAGGGCCACACAAATAATGGAGAAAACAATTAAAAATACGGCACACGGCTATGAAATCGGACTACTATGGAAAAACGATGATCCGAATTTACCTAACAGTTATGCTCAAGCGCTTCGCCGTCTAAAAAGCCAGGAGAAGAAAATGGAAGGTGATAAAAAACTAAAGGAGTGGTATCACAAGGAGAAAGCTACTTACGTTGACAAAGGGTACGCTCGCAAGGCCACGCCGAAGGAATTGCTCGATTTGACAGGAAACATAAACTACATTCCGCATTTCGCAGTAATTAACTATAACAAACAAATACCTAAACCTCGGCTAGTTTTTGATGCCGCTGCGAAAAATGAAGGGATATCACTCAATTCCCAATTGTTGCCAGGACCGGACGCAACAACCTCTCTTTTTGGCGTATTAATCCGATTTAGAGAGCACGAAATTGCATGCTCCGGGGACATCAAGGAAATGTTCCATCAGGTAAAAATAAGGAACGAAGACCAGAAAGCACAGAGATTCCTTTTTAGAAATTCGCCACAAGACGTGCCGCAAGTGTTTGTAATGCAGGTCATGACATTCGGAGCCACATGCTCTCCCGCATGTGCCCAATTCGTTAAAAACCAAAATGCCTTAGGCTATAAGGAAACGCACCCCATCGCCGTGAAGGCTATAATTGACAATCATTACGTAGACGACTATCTAGATAGTTTTCCAAATGTCCAAGCAGCACTTAAAACAATCGAGGATGTTTGCAAGATTCACGACAATGCAAATTTTTTCATGAGGAATTTCGTTTCAAATTCCAAGGAGGTCGAACTTAGCATCCCAGAAAACAGACGTTCAGCACAAAACGTACTGCAATTTAACAACAAAGATCAAAACTTTGAAAAGGTTTTAGGGCTCGTTTGGGACAAAGACAACGACGTCTTTAAATTCAAATTGAATGAGACCAATATCAACAAGCTCACAAAGAGAGAAATGCTCTCCTTTGTTATGAAAATATATGATCCGCTAGGATATTTAGCTAATTATACGGTCGAGAGCAAGATACTTATGCAGGATCTGTGGAGAACAGGCCTTGATTGGGACGATGAAGTACCCGAAGAAATTAAACTTAAATGTGAAGCTTGTCTAAAAAGAATCAAAGAAGTAACCAACGTGGCTATCCCCAGATGCCTCTCGCCAGGCAATGATGTGATTAGCAGAGAGATGCATACGTTCGTGGATGCATCGGAAAAGGCTTTCGCAGCCGTTACATATTTGCGGACGATTCATGAATCTAGCATTGACGTACGTATCATTGCTGCGAAATCTAGAATCGCTCCTATCAAGCCGCTATCTATTCCACGGCTCGAACTCCAAGGTGCAATACTTGGCACAAGGCTTCATGAAGCCATTAAAAAGAAGCTAAGGCTGGAAATACATCGCGAATATTTCTGGACCGACTCCAAAACGGTACTCGCATGGCTTAATTCAGAAGCACGCAACTATCAGCAATTTGTAGCGCTGAGAATCGGAGAAATTTTAGAACATTCCACATCAGCACAGTGGAAATGGGTACCGTCAGCTGAAAATCCAGCCGACGAAGCCACGAAGACATGTCAAGGCCAATCAAAATGGCTCCTTGGCCCCGATTTTTTAAGAGAACGGGACATCGTAGCAAAAAACCCCGAACTCTTAGTAACATTTGAGGAAATAAGACCAGTGCACACAGTAAAGACGCTAGAAAAAAAAGACTGGAGCGTCATTAACGTCGACTGGTGCTCCGACTGGAACAAGCTCAAACGAGCATTAGCAATAGGTATGAAATATATTGAATGGCTAAGAGCGAAAGCAACAGGATCGAACTTTAGTGCAACGATCACTACCGATGACCTAAACAATGCAGAAGTTCTTCTTCTGAAGAAAACCCAGTGGGAACATTATACCACGGAAATGACACAGCTTTCATTACAAACCCCGATTAGCAACAATAGCTCGATTCGCGGTCTTTGCCCAATACTGGGAGACGAAGGAATAATGAGATCAAAGGGTAGATTAGAAAACGTAGCCTTCTTGAGGTACGATACAAAAAATCCCATCATCCTCCCTAAAGGGCACCACGTAACTAACTTAATTTTGGCCAGATACCATCAAAGATATATCCATCAAAAGACAGAATCTGTATTAGCAGCTCTACGTCAAAAATACTGGATAATCGATATACGAGCAGCTTTGAAACATGTCGTTATGAAATGCCAGTTTTGTAAAATAAAAAGAGCTAAACCGACACCACCAATGATGGCAGACTTGCCAGAGTGTAGAACCGCTGTGTATCAGAAACCATTCACTCATACAGGAGTTGATTACTTTGGTCCTTTATTAGTGACAATTGGAAGACGATCAGAGAAAAGGTGGGGCGTGGTATTTACGTGTCTTACGACCAGAGCCATCCACATCGAAATTGCGTCTGATCTTAGTTCCGACGCATTCATACGCTGCCTTAAAAATATGCAGCATAGAAGAGGAAAAGTGTCCTCGCTATATAGCGATAACGGCACCAATTTCGTAGGTGCTGATAATGACATTCGACGACTTCAAGGAAGATGCGCCTCCGAGAGCATCAATTGGATATTCAATCCTCAAGGCGCACCCCACTTTGGTGGCTCGTGGGAAAGAATGGTAGCCGAAATAAAAAGTCTTCTTCCGATCGCCGACAGCTACAGGGAGGACGTGCTTAGAGCCGTCTTGACAGAGATAGAATTTCTGACTAATAACAGGCCTCTAACGCATATCCCATTGAATAGAGAAGATGACGAGCCTTTAACACCTGCTCATTTCTTGCTAGGCTGTTCCGGGGAAGCTGAACCAAACATTTCAGACATCACGAAAGCTGAAGCAACCAGATCTGACTGAAAAAAGGCGCAAGCAATTGTGCAGGAATATTGGAAACGGTGGATAACAGAGTATCTTCCGAAACTCTCCAAACGGGAAAAGTGGAGAGACCCCGCCAAGCCATTGGCCATAGGTGACGTTGTTACCTTCCCAGACGAGCAACGAAAGGGAAGGTGGATCAAAGACATAATTTGCGAGGTATTCAAGGGAAAAGATGGACAAACGCGCTCAGCGCGCATTAAAGTAGGAAAGAGTGAGATTACCAAGCCCACCGTGAAACTAGCGGTACTAGAGGTTCGGGGCGATAAGAGCTTTCGGCCAGCAGAAAAACATATTAGCTTCAAAGGAACTAACGATACCAAAACCGCTGATCACGCAGTGAAACATAATACCGAAAACTTGCACAACCCGCGTTGGGGGAAGAAGCGAAGCTTAGATATAAAGGCAATCAAAGAAAGAGCCGCTGATCTTACAGCCAACAGTAAAAACAAGAAACAAAAAATATCAATTCGACCCGGTCACGGAAGCGCAGAAAGTAGATTTCGTTGTTGAGATAAATCTGTCCCAGGACTGCAAAATTCAAACAAAAACACTTGAAATACTCCCAACATTCAAGGGAAAGTTTGAAACGTTCAGAACGTATTTCAAACCATCACGTGAAGATCTATCCGACAAAGCAAAAGAAGAGAGAAAAGAAGTGGAAACAGGAGATAATGTAACGCTTAAGATAATTATAACATGCATTATTGGCACAATTTGTGTTGCAATTATAGCGGCATATGTAGCAATCAGGATGAAAGAAAGAGCGAGCCATACGTTAGACCCACCACCGTTTAGGCCCACTGAAGAACACGAATTGTAACCCCTCTGCGAGGAATTACGGGGGCGGGGATGTCGCTGACGGAAACATACGCAATAAAATCTATCCAAAATAAACGCTAGTTAGCAAAACGCATGTACGCAGCAAAACCAAGCAATGCTTGGCACGCCGACAACGGCGCATACAAATGTAGGAAATATGCACATGCTGGTAAAAAGTCGCCGACAGCGGTGACCAACACGGCCACATACATGTAAGCAATTATGTCGACTAAGGAAAATTTGTCAATCAGAATTACTATACAAGAATCGATAATTGTACCAGTAGTTGATGAAAACCCAAATAGTTGACTACTCTTGGAATTCTCCAACATTGCCCTCAAGTCGGTGTTCAATACGCCTGTCTCGAGGAGTGCTCCGAGGTTAATCTTCGTGTGCACAACAAATGGTCGCTGACGGAAATATACGCAATAAAATCTATCCAAAATAAACGCTAGTAAGCAAAACGCATGTACGCAGCAAAACCAAGCAATGCTTGGCACGCCGACAACGGCGCATACAAATGTAGGAAATATGCACATGCTGGTAAAAAGTCGCCGACAGCGGTGACCAACACGGCCACATACATGTAAGCAATTATGTCGACTAAGGAAAATTTGTCAATCAGAATTACTATATAAGAATCGATAATTGAACCAATAAATCAGTAGTTGATGAAAACCCAAATAGTTGACTACTCTTGGAATTCTCCAACATTGCCCTCAAGTCGGTGTTCAATACGCCTGTCTCGAGGAGTGCTCCGAGGTTAATCTTCGTGTGCACAACAAATGGTGGCTCCAGAGAGGACTTAACCCCTCACAACGGAGAATTCCTACACATTGCGCCCCGCTCCGAGGTTAATCTTCGTGTGCGTCGCACCAGAACTCCGAGGTGAATCCTCGTGTGTTTGCAACACGGCAAGTACCGCTCCGAGGTGAATCCTCGTGTGCACCACAAGCCGCATCGAGAAAGAACGCAAGAACTCCGAGGTAAATCTTCGTGTGTTCACAACACGGCTAACCGCTCCGAGGTTAACCCTCGTGTGCACCACCAGCCCAGCGTTCCATCGAACAACGGTTGAGGAGCGACGGACGGTCGCAGGTAACGGACGGTTGCCCAGCCGATATCGGAAACGCCCAACGCACACCAGCTCAAGGGTTGGCGCAAGACGTCAGCTCCCGGCGGTGAGAAGCGAGGAAAGCAGAGCCGGAGCGCGCAAGCTCCCGGCGTGATATTGGAGATAGACGCACACCAGCTCAAGGGCCGGCGCAAGACGCCAGCTCCCGGCAGTGGAAGGCGAGGAAGGCAAGGTCGAAGCGCGCAAGCTTGGCCTGATCAACTCTGCAAGGCAAGCAGAACGGAAGTTTGGAAGCCGCGGACGATCGCCCCAGCCTGACCTACATTTCGGATCGACGGACGGTCGCGACAGCCGAAGCAGGTGGTAGGTGGTAGCTCCGCGCACCAGCCAAAATATAGTGCAACGCTCCACAAGTGCATCAGTTAGAAGTGCGTAAATGAGACGGAATTGTAGTGCGACAAAGTGAGCGCGAACGGTAAAAAACAGTGGTCAGAAACGGCGTCTGACAAAAATACACGGCGACATAACGCAAAACGTGTAAAAAACATTCCGCCGAAACATTAACAGTGAAGCCAACGAGTAGCCAGAAATCAGTGCCAGATCAGCAAGTTTACCAGCAGTGTGTGCGACGAGGTGCGTGCCCAGCAACTCCAGGACAGCAAGTGAGGAAGCAGGTAGCAGCGTCAGCAGCGAGGAAGAGAGCGCGCAAGCTGACGGCATCGGAATCGACGGACGGTCGAAACTCATCAGCTCAAGGGCCGGCGCGAGACGCCAGCTCCCGGCGGTGGTCAACGAAGAGCAGCGCGTGACGTCATCAAGGCAAGGTCACCATTTCTAGCAGTGTAACGAATCGTAAGTAATATGGAGTTCGTTTTTAAGCACAATCCCAACGGGAATTGTAAGATATGCACGCAGGCTGATAGCACAGGGAAAATGGTTCACTGCATAGAATGCGATAGATTTCTCCATCAAGCGTGCCTAAGCTTGAGAGTAATTCCTAAGAACTATGTTTGCCCTAAGTGTAAATTGATAGAAACTGCGAAAAATGAAAGCAGGGAAGCGCTTCAGCAAACGCAGAAGTTGCTTCAAGATAGGTCAGAAAAAGAGAAAAAAGAAAGGGAGCAGAAACTTAAAATAGAAGAAGAGCTAAGGAAGCTCCAAGACGAAATTAAGAGACAACAAGAACAGGCCAATATGAGCCTTCTAAATGAATCGGAGAGATATTGTCAAATGCCATCTGCAACCGAGGACGTAAAGCTTTTAACGGAGAGTATTAAACAAATGATAGATTCATGGTCGCTAAAGAACGACAAAACGACCCTTTCCGAGCTTCCAGAGTTTAACGGTAATTACAACATGTGGCCTCGATTTAAAAGCATTTACGAGAAAACCACACGCGAAGGTAATTTTTCGGATTTGGAGAACTTGAACAGGCTGCAAAAATACTTAAAGGGGGATGCGCTACGCTCAGTCAGCGGACTGATGCTAAACCCAGATAATGTAGGGAAAATTATTGAAAGCCTTGAAAGATTATACGGAAACACGGACAACATTTATACTTCGTTGTTAAACGAACTACTGGCCGTGAAAAATCCGTCCCTAGAAAACCCGGCATCATTTATTAGATTTTCAAGTGCCCTCCACGATCTGATAGATAACATGACGATGCTCAATCAGGGAGAGTATCTCAACGATCAGAGACTCTTGAAAGATCTTGTTGCTAGGCTGCCGGTCGATTTGAGGAACAAATGGTTATCCGATTCCCTTCTGGAAGAGGCAAAACCAAAGACACTTATAAAATTTGCGGAGTGGTTAAAACCAACAGCAGATTTAGCAACGCTATTGGTAGCGAACGAAGGAGGGTTCAAAAGTAGTACCCATCACGTGAATCCGCTTCACGCACAGGGCAGAATCAACCAACGAGGAAAAAAATGCATGCTATGCGGTCTTCCCCATGACACGCTGCATTGCAAATATTTAAATGGCAAGACAGTCGGTGAGAAATTGCGCACACTGTCACAAAAAAATATTTGTATTAATTGCTGTGCCCTTAAAAATCATAACGCACAAAATTGTCGGCAACCCCCACAATGCAGGGTATACGGGTGTGGGAAAAAACATAACACCGCCCTGCACAGGAATGAAACCGCCGAGTGGCAAGCGCGAGAGGCTCCGCGCAGAGTGAATCACCACCACGGCAGGCATCAGCTGTTCTATCAAATTATCCCTGTAAGCCTACGAGGCAACGGTAAAACAGAGCACACATACGCTTTCATCGATCCCGGTTCTTCTACCAGTCTAATTTTAGATAGCGTAAGGGAAAAATTGAATATCACCGGGCCAAAAAAAAACCACTAACTTTGTCGTGGACTAACGGAAACGTTCAGGAAGAATCAAATAGCCAAACGATTCACCTGAAACTCGAGGGCACAAATAAACGCGTTTTCGATGTAAAGGGTCTACGAAGCGTGAAGGAACTTGATCTTCCGCGGCAAACAGTTGACAGTAAGGAACTTAAAAAGAAGTACAAGCACTTACGCGGGCTGAACTTTGCGGGATATAAAAATGCAAACCCCACAGTTTTACTTGGATTGCCGCATTCTTACCTTGCGCATGGATTTGACTTCCGCGAGGGTGAAGAATATGAGCCGATTGCTCAAGAAACCCGACTTGGGTGGGTAATATTTGGAGGAAGTGACGCAACAAGGGATGACTGTAACTTATTCACAATCATAGAAAAAAAGGAAGAAGAAGAAAAAACAATCGCGCAACTTATGCGTGGCTACTTTTCGACCGAGGAGTTTGGGGTCAAACCCACTCCCAACAAAGTGTCAAAACAACACGAAAGGGCCACACAAATAATGGAGAAAACAATTAAAAATACGGCACACGGCTATGAAATCGGACTACTATGGAAAAACGATGATCCGAATTTACCTAACAGTTATGCTCAAGCGCTTCGCCGTCTAAAAAGCCAGGAGAAGAAAATGGAAGGTGATAAAAAACTAAAGGAGTGGTATCACAAGGAGATAGCTACTTACGTTGACAAAGGGTACGCTCGCAAGGCCACGCCGAAGGAATTGCTCGATTTGACAGGAAACATAAACTACATTCCGCATTTCGCAGTAATTAACTATAACAAACAAATACCTAAACCTCGGCTAGTTTTTGATGCCGCTGCGAAAAATGAAGGGATATCACTCAATTCCCAATTGTTGCCAGGACCGGACGCAACAACCTCTCTTTTTGGCGTATTAATCCGATTTAGAGAGCACGAAATTGCATGCTCCGGGGACATCAAGGAAATGTTCCATCAGGTAAAAATAAGGAACGAAGACCAGAAAGCACAGAGATTCCTTTTTAGAAATTCGCCACAAGACGTGCCGCAAGTGTTTGTAATGCAGGTCATGACATTCGGAGCCACATGCTCTCCCGCATGTGCCCAATTCGTTAAAAACCAAAATGCCTTAGGCTATAAGGAAACGCACCCCATCGCCGTGAAGGCTATAATTGACAATCATTACGTAGACGACTATCTAGATAGTTTTCCAAATGTCCAAGCAGCACTTAAAACAATCGAGGATGTTTGCAAGATTCACGACAATGCAAATTTTTTCATGAGGAATTTCGTTTCAAATTCCAAGGAGGTCGAACTTAGCATCCCAGAAAACAGACGTTCAGCACAAAACGTACTGCAATTTAACAACAAAGATCAAAACTTTGAAAAGGTTTTAGGGCTCGTTTGGGACAAAGACAACGACGTCTTTAAATTCAAATTGAATGAGACCAATATCAACAAGCTCACAAAGAGAGAAATGCTCTCCTTTGTTATGAAAATATATGATCCGCTAGGATATTTAGCTAATTATACGGTCGAGAGCAAGATACTTATGCAGGATCTGTGGAGAACAGGCCTTGATTGGGACGATGAAGTACCCGAAGAAATTAAACTTAAATGGGAAGCTTGTCTAAAAAGAATCAAAGAAGTAACCAACGTGGCTATCCCCAGATGCCTCTCGCCAGGCAATGATGTGATTAGCAGAGAGATGCATACGTTCGTGGATGCATCGGAAAAGGCTTTCGCAGCCGTTACATATTTGCGGACGATTCATGAATCTAGCATTGACGTACGTATCATTGCTGCGAAATCTAGAATCGCTCCTATCAAGCCGCTATCTATTCCACGGCTCGAACTCCAAGGTGCAATACTTGGCACAAGGCTTCATGAAGCCATTAAAAAGGAGCTAAGGCTGGAAATACATCGCGAATATTTCTGGACCGACTCCAAAACGGTACTCGCATGGCTTAATTCAGAAGCACGCAACTATCAGCAATTTGTAGCGCTGAGAATCGGAGAAATTTTAGAACATTCCACATCAGCACAGTGGAAATGGGTACCGTCAGCTGAAAATCCAGCCGACGAAGCCACGAAGACATGTCAAGGCCAATCAAAATGGCTCCTTGGCCCCGATTTTTTAAGAGAACGGGACATCGTAGCAAAAAACCCCGAACTCTTAGTAACATTTGAGGAAATAAGACCAGTGCACACAGTAAAGACGCTAGAAAAAAAAGACTGGAGCGTCATTAACGTCGACTGGTGCTCCGACTGGAACAAGCTCAAACGAGCATTAGCAATAGGTATGAAATATATTGAATGGCTAAGAGCGAAAGCAACAGGATCGAACTTTAGTGCAACGATCACTACCGATGACCTAAACAATGCAGAAGTTCTTCTTCTGAAGAAAACCCAGTGGGAACATTATACCACGGAAATGACACAGCTTTCATTACAAACCCCGATTAGCAACAATAGCTCGATTCGCGGTCTTTGCCCAATACTGGGAGACGAAGGAATAATGTCGCCTGTCTCGAGGAGTGCTCCGAGGTTAATCTTCGTGTGCACAACACAAGTGTTTGGCATGGTCTTATTAAATTTGTCCCAAGTTTGCAAGTGTTTGGCATGGTCTTTTTATATTTATACCAAGTTTGCAAGTGTTTTGGCATGGTCTTATTAAATTTGACTAAGTTTGCAAGTGTTTTGGCATGGTCTTATTACATTTGTACCAAGTTTGCAAGTGTTTTGGCATGGTCTTAGGAAGTTTGTTCCAAGTTTGCAAGCGTTTTGGCATGGTCTTTTTAAATTTGTACCAAGTTTGCAAGTGTTTTGGCATGGTCTTATAAAATTTGTACCAAGTTTGCAAGTGTTTTGGCATGGTCTTAGGAAGTTTGTTCCAAGTTTGCAAGTGTTTGGCATTGTCTTATTAAATTTGTACCAAGTTTGCAAGTGTTTGGCATGGTCTAATTAAATTTGTACCAAGTTTGCAAGTGTTTTGGCATGGTCTTAGGAAGTTTGTACCAAGTTTGCAAGTGTTTTGGCATGGTCTTATTAAATTTGACTAAGTTTGCAAGTGTTTTGGCATGGTCTTATTACATTTGTACCAAGTTTGCAAGTGTTTTGGCATGGTCTTAGGAAGTTTGTTCCAAGTTTGCAAGCGTTTTGGCATGGTCTTATTAAATTTGTACCAAGTTTGCAAGTGTTTTGGCATGGTCTTATTAAATTTGTACCAAGTTTGCAAGTGTTTTGGCATGGTATTATTAAATTTGTACCAAGTTTGCAAGTGTTTTGGCATGGTCTTAGCAAGTTCGTTCCAAGTTTGCAAATGTTTGGCATGGTCTTATTAAATTTGTACCAAGTTTGCAAGTGTTTTGGCATGGTCTTATTAAATATGTTCCAAGTTTGCAAGTGTTTTGGCATGGTCTTATTAAATTTGAACCAAGTTTGCAAGTGTTTTGGCAGGGTCTTATGAAATTTGTACCAAGTTTGCAAGTGTATTGACATGGTCTTATTAAATTTGTACAAAATTTTCAAGTGTTTTGGCATGGTCTTATTAAATTTGTAACAAGTTCGCAAGTGTTCCGCATGGTCTTATTAAACTTGTACCAATTTTGCAAGTGTTTTGGCATGGTCTTATTAAATTTGTTCCAAGTTTGCAAGTGTTTTGGCATGGTCTTATTAAATTTGTACCAAGTTTGCAAGTGTTTTGGCATGGTCTTATAAAATTTGAACCAAATTTGCCAGTGGTTTGGCATGGTCTTATTAAATTTGTACCAAGTTTGCAAGTGTTTTGGCATGGTCTTATTAAATTTGTACCAAGTTTGCAAGTGTTTTGGCATGGTCTTATTAAATTTGTACCAAGTTTGCAGGTGTTTTGGCATGGTTTTATTAAATTTGTACCAAGTTTGCAAGTGTTTTGGCATGGTCTTAGGAAGTTGGTTCCAAGCTTGCAAGTGTTTGGCATGGTCTCATTTAATTTGTACCAAGTTTGCAAGTGTTTTGGCATGGTCTTAGGAAGTTTGTTCCAAGTTTGCAAGTGTTTTGGCATGGTCTTATTAAATTTGTACCAAGTTTGCAAGTGTTTTGGCATGGTCTTATTAAATTTGTACCAAGTTTGCAAGTGTTTTGGCATGGTCTTATTAAATTTGTACCTAGTTTGCAAGTGTTTTGGCATGGTCTTATTAAATTTTTATCAAGTTTGCAAGTGTTTTGGCATGGTCTTAATAAATTTGTACCAAGTTTGCAAGTGTTTTGGCATGGTCTCATTAAATTTGTACCAAGTTTGCAAGTGTTTTGGCATGGTCTTTTGAAATTTACCAAGTTTGCAAGTGTTTTGGCATGGTCTTATTACATTTGTACCAAGTTTGCAAGTGTTTTGGCATGGTCTTAGGAAGTTTGTTCCAAGTTTGCAAGCGTTTTGGCATGGTCTTATTAAATTTGTACCAAGTTTGCAAGTGTTTTGGCATGGTCTTATAAAATTTGTACCAAGTTTGCAAGTGTTTTGGCATGGTCTTAGGAAGTTTGTTCCAAGTTTGCAAGTGTTTTGGCATGGTCTTAATAAATTTGTACCAAGTTTGCAAGTGTTTTGGCATGGTCTTATTAAATTTGTACCAAGTTTGCAAGTGTTTTGGCATGGTCTTTTGAAATTTACCAAGTTTGCAAGTGTTTTGGCATGGTATTATTACATTTGTACCAAGTTTGCAAGTGTTTTGGCATGGTCTTATTACATTTGTACCAAGTTTGCAAGTGTTTTGGCATGGTCTTATTAATTTTGTACCAAGTTTGCAAGTGTTTTTGCATGGTCTTATTAAATTTGTACCAAGTTTGCAAGTGTTTTGGCATGGTCTTATTAAATTTGTCCCAAGTTTGCAAGTGCTTTGGCATGGTCTTATTAAATTTGTACCAAGTTTGCAAGTGTTTTGGCATGGTCTCATTAAATTTGTACCAAGTTTGCAAGTGTTTTGGCATGGTCTTTTGAAATTTACCAAGTTTGCAAGTGTTTTGGCATGGTCTTATTACATTTGTACCAAGTTTGCAAGTGTTTTGGCATGGTCTTAGGAAGTTTGTTCCAAGTTTGCAAGCGTTTTGGCATGGTCTTTTTAAATTTGTACCAAGTTTGCAAGTGTTTGGCATGGTCTTATAAAATTTGTACCAAGTTTGCAAGTGTTTTGGCATGGTCTTAGGAAGTTTGTTCCAAGTTTGCAAGTGTTTTGGCATGGTCTTAATAAATTTGTACCAAGTTTGCAAGTGTTTTGGCATGGTCTTATTAAATTTGTACCAAGTTTGCAAGTGTTTTGGCATGGTCTTTTGAAATTTACCAAGTTTGCAAGTGTTTTGGCATGGTATTATTACATTTGTACCAAGTTTGCAAGTGTTTTGGCATGGTCTTATTACATTTGTACCAAGTTTGCAAGTGTTTTGGCATGGTCTTATTAATTTTGTACCAAGTTTGCAAGTGTTTTGGCATGGTCTTATTAAATTTGTACCAAGTTTGCAAGTGTTTTGGCATGGTCATAGGAAGTTAATTCCAAGTTTGCAAGTGTTAGGCATGGTCTTATAAAATTTGTACCAAGTTTGCAAGTGTTTGGCATGGTCTTATTAAATTTGTACCAAGTTTGCAAGTGTTTTGGCATGGTCTTATTACATTTGTACCAAGTTTGCAAGTGTTTTGGCATGGTCTTAGGAAGTTTGTTCCAAGTTTGCAAGTGTTTGGCATGGTCTTATTAAATTTGTACCAAGTTTGCAAGTGTTTTGGCATGGTCTTATTAAATTTGTCCCAAGTTTGCAAGTGCTTTGGCATGGTCTTATTAAATTTGTACCAAGTTTGCAAGGGTTTTGGCATGGTCATAGGAAGTTTGTTCCAAGTTTGCAAGTGTTAGGCATGGTCTTATTAAATTTGTTCCAAGTTTGCAAGTGTTTTGGCATGGTCTTATTAAATTTGTACCAAGTTTGCAAGTGTTTTGGCATGGTCTTAGGAAGTTTGTTCCAAGTTTTCAAGTGTTTGGCATCGTCTTATTAAATTTGTACCAAGTTTGCAAGTGTTTTGGCATGGTCTTATTAAATTTTTAACCAAGTTTCCAAGTGTTTTGGCATGGTCTTCTTAAATTTTTAACCAAGTTTGCAAATGTTTTGGCATGGTCTTATTAAATTTGTACCAAGTTTGCAAGTGTTTTGGCATGGTCTTATTAAATTTGTACCAAGTTTGCAAGTGTTTTGCCGTGGTCTTATTAAATTTGTTCCAAGTTTGCAAGTGTTTTGGCTTGGTCTTATTAAATTTGTACCAAATTTGCAAGTGTTTTGGCATGGTTTTATTAAATTTGTACCAAGTTTGCAAGTGTTTTGGCATGGTGTTATTAAATTTGTACCAAGTTTGCAAGTGTTTTGGCATGGGCTTAGGAAGTTTGTTCCAAGTTTGCAAGTGTTTGGCATGGTCTTATTAAATTTGTACCAAGTTTGCAAGTGTTTTGGCATGGTCTTATTAAATTTGTACCAAGTTTGCAAGTATTTTGGCATGGTCTTATTAAATTTGTTCCAAGTTTGCAAGTGTTTTGGCATGGTCTTAGGAAGTTTGTTCCGAGTTTGCTAGTGTTTGGCATGGTCGTATTAAATTTGTACCAAGTTTGCAAGTGTTTTGGCAAGGTCTTATTAAATTTGTACCAAGTTTGCAAGTGTTTTGGCTAAGTCTTATTAAATTTGTACCAAGTTTGCAAGTGTTTTGGCATGGTCTTAGGAAGTTTGTTCCAAGTTTGCAAGTGTTTTGGCGTGGTTTTATTAAATTTGTACCAAGTTTGCAAGTGTTTTGGCATGGTCTTAGGAAGTTTGTTCCAAGTTTGCAAGTGTTTGGCATGGTCTTATTAAATTTGTACCAAGTTTGCAAGTGTTTTGGCATGGTCTTAGGAAGTTTGTTCCAAGTTTGCAAGTGTTTGGCATGGTCTTATTTATTTTGTACCAAGTTTGCAAGTGTTTTGGCATGGTCTTATTAAATTTGTACCAAGTTTGAAAGTGTTTTGGCATGGTCTTAGGAAGTTTGTTCCAACTTTGCAAGTGTTTGACATCGTCATATTAAATGTGTACCAAGTTTGCAAGTGTTTTGGCATGGTCTTTTTAAATTTGTTCCAAGTTTGCAAGTGTTTTGGCTTGGTCTTATTAAATTTGTACCAAGTTTGCAAGTGTTTTGGCATGGTCTTATTAAATTTTTAACCAAGTTTCCAAGTGTTTTGGCATGGTCTTATTAAATTTTTAACCAAGTTTGCAAATGTTTTGGCATGGTCTTATTAAATTTGTACCAAGTTTGCAAGTGTTTTGGCATGGTCTTATTAAATTTGTACCAAGTTTGCAAGTGTTTTGCCGTGGTCTTATTAAATTTGTTCCAAGTTTGCAAGTGTTTTGGCTTGGTCTTATTAAATTTGTACCAAATTTGCAAGTGTTTTGGCATGGTTTTATTAAATTTGTACCAAGTTTGCAAGTGTTTTGGCATGGTGTTATTAAATTTGTACCAAGTTTGCAAGTGTTTTGGCATGGGCTTAGGAAGTTTGTTCCAAGTTTGCAAGTGTTTGGCATGGTCTTATTAAATTTGTACCAAGTTTGCAAGTGTTTTGGCATGGTCTTATTAAATTTGTACCAAGTTTGCAAGTATTTTGGCATGGTCTTATTAAATTTGTTCCAAGTTTGCAAGTGTTTTGGCATGGTCTTAGGAAGTTTGTTCCGAGTTTGCTAGTGTTTGGCATGGTCGTATTAAATTTGTACCAAGTTTGCAAGTGTTTTGGCAAGGTCTTATTAAATTTGTACCAAGTTTGCAAGTGTTTTGGCTAAGTCTTATTAAATTTGTACCAAGTTTGCAAGTGTTTTGGCATGGTCTTAGGAAGTTTGTTCCAAGTTTGCAAGTGTTTTGGCGTGGTTTTATTAAATTTGTACCAAGTTTGCAAGTGTTTTGGCATGGTCTTAGGAAGTTTGTTCCAAGTTTGCAAGTGTTTGGCATGGTCTTATTAAATTTGTACCAAGTTTGCAAGTGTTTTGGCATGGTCTTAGGAAGTTTGTTCCAAGTTTGCAAGTGTTTGGCATGGTCTTATTTATTTTGTACCAAGTTTGCAAGTGTTTTGGCATGGTCTTATTAAATTTGTACCAAGTTTGAAAGTGTTTTGGCATGGTCTTAGGAAGTTTGTTCCAACTTTGCAAGTGTTTGACATCGTCATATTAAATGTGTACCAAGTTTGCAAGTGTTTTGGCATGGTCTTTTTAAATTTGTTCCAAGTTTGCAAGTGTTTTGGCTTGGTCTTATTAAATTTGTACCAAGTTTGCAAGTGTTTTGGCATGGTCTTAGGAAGTTTGTTCCAAGTTTGCAAGTGTTTTGGCATGGTCTTATTAAATTTGTACCAAGTTTGCAAGTGTTTTGGCATGGTCTTAGGAAGTTTGTTCCAAGTTTGCAAGTGTTTGGCATGGTCTTATTAAATTTGTACCAAGTTTGCAAGTGTTTTGGCATGGTCTTATTAAATTTGTACCAAGTTTGCAAGTGTTTTGGCATGGTCTTATTAAACTTGTTCCAAGTTTGCAAGTGTTTTGGCATGGTCTTAGGAAGTTTGTTCCAAGTTTGCAAGTGTTTGGCATGGTCGTATTAAATTTGTACCAAGTTTGCAAGTGTTTGGCATGGTCTTATTAAATTTGTTCCAAGTTTGCAAGTGTTTTGGCTTGGTCTTATTAAATTTGTACCAAATTTGCAAGTGTTTTGGCATGGTCTTATTAAATTTGTACCAAGTTTGCAAGTGTTTTGGCATGGTCTTATTAAATTTGTACCAAGTTTGCAAGTGTTTTGGCATGGTCTTAGGAAGTTTGTTCCAAGTTTGCAAGTGTTTGGCATGGTCTTATTAAATTTGTACCAAGTTTGCAAGTGTTTTGGCATGGTCTTATTAAATTTGTACCAAGTTTGCAAGTGTTTTGGCATGGTCTTATTAAATTTGTTCCAAGTTTGCAAGTGTTTTGGCATGGTCTTAGGAAGTTTGTTCCAAGTTTGCAAGTGTTTGGCATGGTTGTATTAAATTTGTACCAAGTTTGCAAGTGTTTTGGCATGGTCTTATTAAATTTGTACCAAGTTTGCAAGTGTTTTGGCATGGTCATAGGTAGTTTGTTCCAAGTTTGCAAGTGTTTTGGCATGGTCTTATTAAATTTGTACTAAGTTTGCAAGTGTTTGGCATGGTCTTATTAAATTTGTACCAAGTTTGCAAGTGTTTTGGCATGGTCTCAGGAAGTTTGTTCCAAGTTTGCAAGTGTTTGGCATGGTCTTATTAAATTTGTACCAAGTTTGCAAGTGTTTTGGCATGGTCTTATTAAATTTGTACCAAGTTTGCAAGTGTTTTGGCATGGTCTTATTAAATTTGTACCAAGTTTGCAAGTGTTTTGGCATGGGCTTAGGAAGTTTGTTCCAAGTTTGCAAGTGTTTTGGCATGGTCTTATTAAATTTGTACTAAGTTTGCAAGTGTTTTGGCATGGTCTTATTAAATTTGTTCCAAGTTTGCAAGTGTTTTGGCATGGTTTTAGGAAGTTTGTTCCAAGTTTGCAAGTGTTTGGCATGGTCGTATTAAATTTGTACCAAGTTTGCAAGTGTTTTGGCATGGTCTTATTAAATTTGTACCAAGTTTGCAAGTGTTTTGGCATGGTCATAGGAAGTTTGTTCCAAGTTTGCAAGTGTTTTGGCATGGTCTTATTAAATTTGTACTAAGTTTGCAAGTGTTTGGCATGGTCTTATTAAATTTGTACCAAGTTTGCAAGTGTTTTAGCATGGTCTCAGGAAGTTTGTTCCAAGTTTGCAAGTGTTTGGCATGGTCTTATTAAATTTGTACCAAGTTTGCAAGTGTTTTGGCATGGTCTTATTAAATTTGTACCAAGTTTGCAAGTGTTTTGGCATGGTCTTATTAAATTTGTACCAAGTTTGCAAGTGTTTTGGCATGGGCTTAGGAAGTTTGTTCCAAGTTTGCAAGTGTTTGGCATGGTCTTATTAAATTTGTACCAAGTTTGCAAGTGTTTTGGCATGGTCTTATTAAATTTGTACCAAGTTTGCAAGTGTTTTGGCATGGTCTTATTAAATTTGTACCAAGTTTGCAAGTGTTTTGGCATGGTCTTAGGAAGTTTGTTCCAAGTTTGCAAGTGTTTGGCATGGTCTTATTAAATTTGTACCAAGTTTGCAAGTGTTTTGGCATAGTCTTATTAAATTTGTACCAAGTTTGCAAGTGTTTTGGCATGGTCTTATTAAATTTGTTCCAAGTTTGCAAGTGTTTTGGCATGGTCTTAGGAAGTTTGTTCCAAGTTTGCAAGTGTTTGGCATGGTCGTATTAAATTTGTACCAAGTTTGCAAGTGTTTTGGCATGGTTTTATTAAATTTGTACCAAGTTTGCAAGTGTTTTGGCATGGTCATAGGAAGTTTGTTCCAAGTTTGCAAGTGTTTTGGCATGGTCTTATTAAATTTGTACTAAGTTTGCAAGTGTTTGGCATGGTCTTATTAAATTTGTTACAAGTTTGCAAGTGTTTTGGCATGGTCTCAGGAAGTTTGTTCCAAGTTTGCAAGTGTTTGGCATGGTCTTATTAAATTTGTACCAAGTTTGCAAGTGTTTTGGCATGGTCTTATTAAATTTGTACCAAGTTTGCAAGTGTTTTGGCATGGTCATAGGAAGTTTGTTCCAAGTTTGCAAGTGTTTTGGCATGGTCTAATTAAATTTGTACTAAGTTTGCAAGTGTTTGGCATGGTCTTATTAAATTTGTTACAAGTGTTTGGGCATGGTCTCAGGAAGTTTGTTCCAAGTTTGCAAGTGTTAGGCATGGTCTTATTAAATTTGTACCAAGTTTGCAAGTGTTTTGGCATGGTCATATTAAATTTGTACCAAGTTTGCAAGTGTTTTGGCATGGTCTTAGGAAGTTTGTTCCAAGTTTGCAAGTGTTTGGCATGGTCTTAGGAAGTTTGTTCCAAGTTTGCAAGTGTTTTGGCATGGTCTTATTAAATTTGTACCAAGTTTGCAAGTGTTTTGGCATGGTCTTATTAAATTTGTACCAAGTTTGCAAGTGTTTTGGCATGGTCTTATTAAATTTGTACCAAGTTTGCAAGTATTTTGGCATGGTCTTATTAAATTTGTTCCAAGTTTGCAAGTGTTTTGGCATGGTCTTAGGAAGTTTGTTCCGAGTTTGCTAGTGTTTGGCATGGTCGTATTAAATTTGTACCAAGTTTGCAAGTGTTTTGGCATGGTCTTATTAAATTTGTACCAAGTTTGCAAGTATTTTAGCATGGTCTTATTAAATTTGTTCCAAGTTTGCAAGTGTTTTGGCATGGTCTTAGGAAGTTTGTTCCGAGTTTGCTAGTGTTTGGCATGGTCGTATTAAATTTGTACCAAGTTTGCAAGTGTTTTGGCATGGTCTTATTAAATTTGTACCAAGTTTGCAAGTGTTTTGGCTAAGTCTTATTAAATTTGTACCAAGTTTGCAAGTGTTTTGGCATGGTCTTAGGAAGTTTGTTCCAAGTTTGCAAGTGTTTTGGCGTGGTTTTATTAAATTTGTACCAAGTTTGCAAGTGTTTGGCATGGTCTTAGGAAGTTTGTTCCAACTTTGCAAGTGTTTGACATCGTCATATTAAATGTGTACCAAGTTTGCAAGTGTTTTGGCATGGTCTTTTTAAATTTGTTCCAAGTTTGCAAGTGTTTTGGCTTGGTCTTATTAAATTTGTACCAAGTTTGCAAGTGTTTTGGCATGGTCTTAGGAAGTTTGTTCCAAGTTTGCAAGTGTTTTGGCATGGTCTTATTAAATTTGTACCAAGTTTGCAAGTGTTTTGGCATGGTCTTAGGAAGTTTGTTCCAAGTTTGCAAGTGTTTGGCATGGTCTTATTAAATTTGTACCAAGTTTGCAAGTGTTTTGGCATGGTCTTATTAAATTTGTACCAAGTTTGCAAGTGTTTTGGCATGGTCTTATTAAACTTGTTCCAAGTTTGCAAGTGTTTTGGCATGGTCTTAGGAAGTTTGTTCCAAGTTTGCAAGTGTTTGGCATGGTCGTATTAAATTTGTACCAAGTTTGCAAGTGTTTGGCATGGTCTTATTAAATTTGTTCCAAGTTTGCAAGTGTTTTGGCTTGGTCTTATTAAATTTGTACCAAATTTGCAAGTGTTTTGGCATGGTCTTATTAAATTTGTACCAAGTTTGCAAGTGTTTTGGCATGGTCTTATTAAATTTGTACCAAGTTTGCAAGTGTTTTGGCATGGTCTTAGGAAGTTTGTTCCAAGTTTGCAAGTGTTTGGCATGGTCTTATTAAATTTGTACCAAGTTTGCAAGTGTTTTGGCATGGTCTTATTAAATTTGTACCAAGTTTGCAAGTGTTTTGGCATGGTCTTATTAAATTTGTTCCAAGTTTGCAAGTGTTTTGGCATGGTCTTAGGAAGTTTGTTCCAAGTTTGCAAGTGTTTGGCATGGTTGTATTAAATTTGTACCAAGTTTGCAAGTGTTTTGGCATGGTCTTATTAAATTTGTACCAAGTTTGCAAGTGTTTTGGCATGGTCATAGGAAGTTTGTTCCAAGTTTGCAAGTGTTTTGGCATGGTCTTATTAAATTTGTACTAAGTTTGCAAGTGTTTGGCATGGTCTTATTAAATTTGTACCAAGTTTGCAAGTGTTTTGGCATGGTCTCAGGAAGTTTGTTCCAAGTTTGCAAGTGTTTGGCATGGTCTTATTAAATTTGTACCAAGTTTGCAAGTGTTTTGGCATGGTCTTAATAAATTTGTACCAAGTTTGCAAGTGTTTTGGCATGGTCTTATTAAATTTGTACCAAGTTTGCAAGTGTTTTGGCATGGGCTTAGGAAGTTTGTTCCAAGTTTGCAAGTGTTTTGGCATGGTCTTATTAAATTTGTACTAAGTTTGCAAGTGTTTTGGCATGGTCTTATTAAATTTGTTCCAAGTTTGCAAGTGTTTTGGCATGGTTTTAGGAAGTTTGTTCCAAGTTTGCAAGTGTTTGGCATGGTCGTATTAAATTTGTACCAAGTTTGCAAGTGTTTTGGCATGGTCTTATTAAATTTGTACCAAGTTTGCAAGTGTTTTGGCATGGTCATAGGAAGTTTGTTCCAAGTTTGCAAGTGTTTTGGCATGGTCTTATTAAATTTGTACTAAGTTTGCAAGTGTTTGGCATGGTCTTATTAAATTTGTACCAAGTTTGCAAGTGTTTTAGCATGGTCTCAGGAAGTTTGTTCCAAGTTTGCAAGTGTTTGGCATGGTCTTATTAAATTTGTACCAAGTTTGCAAGTGTTTTGGCATGGTCTTATTAAATTTGTACCAAGTTTGCAAGTGTTTTGGCATGGTCTTATTAAATTTGTACCAAGTTTGCAAGTGTTTTGGCATGGGCTTAGGAAGTTTGTTCCAAGTTTGCAAGTGTTTGGCATGGTCTTATTAAATTTGTACCAAGTTTGCAAGTGTTTTGGCATGGTCTTATTAAATTTGTACCAAGTTTGCAAGTGTTTTGGCATGGTCTTATTAAATTTGTACCAAGTTTGCAAGTGTTTTGGCATGGTCTTAGGAAGTTTGTTCCAAGTTTGCAAGTGTTTGGCATGGTCTTATTAAATTTGTACCAAGTTTGCAAGTGTTTTGGCATAGTCTTATTAAATTTGTACCAAGTTTGCAAGTGTTTTGGCATGGTCTTATTAAATTTGTTCCAAGTTTGCAAGTGTTTTGGCATGGTTTTAGGAAGTTTGTTCCAAGTTTGCAAGTGTTTGGCATGGTCGTATTAAATTTGTACCAAGTTTGCAAGTGTTTTGGCATGGTCTTATTAAATTTGTACCAAGTTTGCAAGTGTTTTGGCATGGTCATAGGAAGTTTGTTCCAAGTTTGCAAGTGTTTTGGCATGGTCTTATTAAATTTGTACTAAGTTTGCAAGTGTTTGGCATGGTCTTATTAAATTTGTTACAAGTTTGCAAGTGTTTTGGCATGGTCTCAGGAAGTTTGTTCCAAGTTTGCAAGTGTTTGGCATGGTCTTATTAAATTTGTACCAAGTTTGCAAGTGTTTTGGCATGGTCTTATTAAATTTGTACCAAGTTTGCAAGTGTTTTGGCATGGTCATAGGAAGTTTGTTCCAAGTTTGCAAGTGTTTTGGCATGGTCTTATTAAATTTGTACTAAGTTTGCAAGTGTTTGGCATGGTCTTATTAAATTTGTTACAAGTGTTTTGGCATGGTCTCAGGAAGTTTGTTCCAAGTTTGCAAGTGTTTGGCATGGTCTTATTAAATTTGTACCAAGTTTGCAAGTGTTTTGGCATGGTCATATTAAATTTGTACCAAGTTTGCAAGTGTTTTGGCATGGTCTTAGGAAGTTTGTTCCAAGTTTGCAAGTGTTTGGCATGGTCCTATTAAATTTGTACCAAGTTTGCAAGTGTTTTGGCATGGTCTTATTAAATTTGTACTAAGTTTGCAAGTGTTTTGGCATGGTGATAGGAAGTTTGTTCCAAGTTTGCAAGTGTTTTGGCATGGTCTTAGGAAATTTGTTCCAAGTTTGCAAGTGTTTTGGCTTGGTCTTATTAAAATGTACCAAGTTTGCAAGTGTTTTGGCATGGTCTTAGGAAGTATGTTCCAAGTTTGCAAGTGTTTTGGCATGGTCTTATTAAATTTGTACCAAGTTTGCAAGTGTTTTGGCATGGTATTTTTAAATTTGTACCAAGTTTGCAAGTGTTTTGGCATGGTGTTATTAAATTTGTACCAAGTTTGCAAGTGTTTTGGCATGGTCTTATTAAATTTGTACCAAGTTTCCAAGTGTTTTGGCGTGGTCTAAGGAAGTTTGTTCCAAGTTTGCAAGTGTTTGGCATGGTCTTATTAAATTTGTACCAAGTTTGCAAGTGTTTTGGCATGGTCTTATTAAATTTGTACCAAGTTTGCAAGTGTTTTGGCATGGTCTTAGGAAGTTTGTTCCAAGTTTGCAAGTGTTTTGGCATGGTCTTATTAAATTTGTACCAAGTTTGCAAGTGTTTTGGCATGGTCTTATTAAATTTGCACCAAGTTTGCAAGTGTTTTGCCGTGGTCTTATTAAATTTGTTCCAAGTTTGCAAGTGTTTTGGCTTGGTCTTATTAAATTTCTACCAAATTTGCAAGTGTTTTGGCATGGTCTTATTAAATTTGTACCAAGTTTGCAAGTGTTTTGGCATGGTCTTATTAAATTTGTACCAAGTTTGCAAGTGTTTTGGCATGGTCTTAGGAAGTTTTCTCCAAGTTTGCAAGTGTTTGGCATGGTCTTATTAAATTTGTACCAAGTTTGCAAGTGTTTTGGCATGGTCTTATTAAATTTGTACCAAGTTTGCAAGTGTTTTGGCATGGTCTTATTAAATTTGTTCCAAGTTTGCAAGTGTTTTGGCATGGTCTTAGGAAGTTTGTTCCAAGTTTGCAAGTGTTTGGCATGGTCGTATTAAATTTGTACCAAGTTTGCAAGTGTTTTGGCATGGTCTTATTAAATTTGTACCAAGTTTGCAAGTGTTTTGGCATGGTCATAGGAAGTTTGTTCCAAGTTTGCAAGTGTTTTGGCATGGTCTTATTAAATTTGTACTAAGTTTGCAAGTGTTTGGCATGGTCTTATTAAATTTGTACCAAGTTTGCAAGTGTTTTGGCATGGTCTCAGGAAGTTTGTTCCAAGTTTGCAAGTGTTTGGCATGGTCTTATTAAATTTGTACCAAGTTTGCAAGTGTTTTGGCATGGTCTTATTAAATTTGTACCAAGTTTGCAAGTGTTTTGGCATGGTCTTATTAAATTTGTACCAAGTTTGCAAGTGTTTTGGCATGGTCTTAGGAAGTTTGTTCCAAGTTTGCAAGTGTTTGGCATGGTCCTATTAAATTTGTACCAAGTTTGCAAGTGTTTTGGCATGGTCTTATTAAATTTGTACCAAGTTTGCAAGTGTTTTGGCATGGTCTTATTAAATTTGTACCAAGTTTGCAAGTGTTTTGGCATGGTCTTATTAAATTTGTTCCAAGTTTGCAAGTGTTTTGGCATGGTCTTAGGAAATTTGTTCCAAGTTTGCAAGTGTTTTGGCTTGGTCTTATTAAATTTGTACCAAGTTTGCAAGTGTTTTGGCATGGTCTTAGGAAGTTTGTTCCAAGTTTGCAAGTGTTTTGGCATGGTCTTATTAAATTTGTACCTAGTTTGCAAGTGTTTTGGCATGGTCTTAGGAAGTTTGTTCCAAGTTTGCAAGTGTTTGGCATGGTCTTATTAAAATTGTACCAAGTTTGCAAGTGTTTTGGCATGGTCTTAGGACGTATGTTCCAAGTTTGCAAGTGTTTTGGCATGGTCTTATTAAATTTGTACCAAGTTTGCAAGTGTTTTGGCATGGTATTTTTAAATTTGTACCAAGTTTGCAAGTGTTTTGGCATGGTGTTATTAAATTTGTACCAAGTTTGCAAGTGTTTTGGCATGGTCTTATTAAATTTGTACCAAGTTTCCAAGTGTTTTGGCGTGGTCTAAGGAAGTTTGTTCCAAGTTTGCAAGTGTTTGGCATGGTCTTATTAAATTTGTACCAAGTTTGCAAGTGTTTTGGCATGGTCTTAGGAAGTTTGTTCCAAGTTTGCATGTGTTTGGCATGGTCCTATTAAATTTGTACCAAGTTTGCAAGTGTTTTGGCATGGTCTTATTAAATTTGTACCAAGTTTGCAAGTGTTTTGGCATGGTCATAGGAAGTTTGTTCCAAGTTTGCAAGTGTTTTGGCATGGTCTTAGGAAATTTGTTCCAAGTTTGCAAGTGTTTTGGCTTGGTCTTATTAAAATTGTACCAAGTTTGCAAGTGTTTTGGCATGGTCTTAGGAAGTATGCTCCAAGTTTGCAAGTGTTTTGGCATGGTCTTATTAAATTTGTACTAAGTTTGCAAGTGTTTGGCATGGTCTTATTAAATTTGTTACAAGTTTGCAAGTGTTTTGGCATGGTCTCAGGAAGTTTGTTCCAAGTTTGCAAGTGTTTGGCATGGTCTTATTAAATATGTACCAAGTTTGGAAGTGTTTTGGCATGGTCTTATTAAATTTGTACCAAGTTTGCAAGTGTTTTGGCATGGTCTTATTAAATTTGTACCAAGTTTGCAAGTGTTTTGGCATGGTCTTATTAAATTTGTACCAAGTTTGCAAGTGTTTTGGCATGGTCTTAGGAAATTTTTTCCAAGTTTGCAAGTGTTTTGGCTTGGTCTTATTAAAATTGTACCAAGTTTGCAAGTGTTTTGGCATGGTCTTAGGAAGTATGTTCCAAGTTTGCAAGTGTTTTGGCATGGTCTTATTAAATTTGTACCAAGTTTGCAAGTGTTTTGGCATGGTATTTTTAAATTTGTACCAAGTTTGCAAGTGTTTTGGCATGGTGTTATTAAATTTGTACCAAGTTTGCAAGTGTTTTGGCATGGTCTTATTAAATTTGTACCAAGTTTCCAAGTGTTTTGGCGTGGTCTAAGGAAGTTTGTTCCAAGTTTGCAAGTGTTTGGCATGGTCTTATTAAATTTGTACCAAGTTTGCAAGTGTTTTGGCATGGTCTTAGGAAGTTTGTTCCATGTTTGCAAGTGTTTTGGCATGGTCTTAGGACGTTTGTTCCAAGTTTGCAAGTGTTTTGGCATGGTATTTTTAAATTTGTACCAAGTTTGCAAGTGTTTTGGCATGGTGTTATTAAATTTGTCCCAAGTTTGCAAGTGCTTTGGCATGGTCTTATTAAATTTGTACCAAGTTTGCAAGTGTTTTGGCATGGTCTTATTAAATTTGTACCAAGTTTGCAAGTGTTTTGGAATGGTCTCATTAAATTTGTTCCAAGTTTGCAAGTGTTTGGCATGGTCTTATTAAATTTGTACCAAGTTTGCAAGTGTTTTGGCATGGTCTTATTAAATTTGTACCAAGTTTGCAAGTGTTTTGGCATGGTCTTAGGAAGTTTGTTCCAAGTTTGCAAGTGTTTGGCATGGTCCTATTAAATTTGTACCAAGTTTGCAAGTGTTTTGGCATGGTCTTATTAAATTTGTACTAAGTTTGCAAGTGTTTTGGCATGGTGATAGGAAGTTTGTTCCAAGTTTGCAAGTGTTTTGGCATGGTCTTAGGAAATTTGTTCCAAGTTTGCAAGTGTTTTGGCTTGGTCTTATTAAAATTGTACCAAGTTTGCAAGTGTTTTGGCATGGTCTTAGGAAGTATGTTCCAAGTTTGCAAGTGTTTTGGCATAGTCTTATTAAATTTGTACCAAGTTTGCAAGTGTTTTGGCATGGTATTTTTAAATTTGTACCAAGTTTGCAAGTGTTTTGGCATGGTGTTATTAAATTTGTACCAAGTTTGCAAGTGTTTTGGCATGGTCTTATTAAATTTGTACCAAGTTTCCAGGTGTTTTGGCGTGGTCTAAGGAAGTTTGTTCCAAGTTTGCAAGTGTTTGGCATGGTCTTATTAAATTTGTACCAAGTTTGCAAGTGTTTTGGCATGGTCTTATTAAATTTTTACCAAGTTTGCAAGTGTTTTGGCATGGTCTTAGGAAGTTTGTTCCAAGTTTGCAAGTGTTTTGGCATGGTCTTATTAAATTTGTACCAAGTTTGCAAGTGTTTTGGCATGGTCTTATTAAATTTGCACCAAGTTTGCAAGTGTTTTGCCGTGGTCTTATTAAATTTGTTCCAAGTTTGCAAGTGTTTTGGCTTGGTCTTATTAAATTTCTACCAAATTTGCAAGTGTTTTGGCATGGTCTTATTAAATTTGTACCAAGTTTGCAAGTGTTTTGGCATGGTCTTATTAAATTTGTACCAAGTTTGCAAGTGTTTTGGCATGGTCTTAGGAAGTTTGTTCCAAGTTTGCAAGTGTTTGGCATGGTCTTATTAAATTTGTACCAAGTTTGCAAGTGTTTTGGCATGGTCTTATTAGATTTGTACCAAGTTTGCAAGTGTTTTGGCATGGTCTTATTAAATTTGTTCCAAGTTTGCAAGTGTTTTGGCATGGTCTTAGGAAGTTTGTTCCAAGTTTGCAAGTGTTTGGCATGGTCGTATTAAATTTGTACCAAGTTTGCAAGTGTTTTGGCATGGTCTTATTAAATTTGTACCAAGTTTGCAAGTGTTTTGGCATGGTCATAGGAAGTTTGTTCCAAGTTTGCAAGTGTTTTGGCATGGTCTTATTAAATTTGTACTAAGTTTGCAAGTGTTTGGCATGGTCTTATTAAATTTGTACCAAGTTTGCAAGTGTTTTGGCATGGTCTCAGGAAGTTTGTTCCAAGTTTGCAAGTGTTTGGCATGGTCTTATTAAATTTGTACCAAGTTTGCAAGTGTTTTGGCATGGTCTTATTAAATTTGTACCAAGTTTGCAAGTGTTTTGGCATGGTCTTATAAAATTTGTACCAAGTTTGCAAGTGTTTTGGCATGGTCTTAGGAAGTTTGTTCCAAGTTTGCAAGTGT
The DNA here is from genome assembly GCA_914969975.1 of Anopheles atroparvus. Taxonomy (NCBI): domain Eukaryota; kingdom Metazoa; phylum Arthropoda; class Insecta; order Diptera; family Culicidae; genus Anopheles; species Anopheles atroparvus. The sequence goes on from CAJZCY010000011.1 coordinate 1,192,507, forward strand.
TTGGCATGGTCCTATTAAATTTGTACCAAGTTTGCAAGTGTTTTGGCATGGTCTTATTAAATTTGTACCAAGTTTGCAAGTGTTTTGGCATGGTCATAGGAAGTTTGTTCCAAGTTTGCAAGTGTTTTGGCATGGTCTTAGGAAATTTGTTCCAAGTTTGCAAGTGTTTTGGCTTGGTCTTATTAAATTTGTACCAAGTTTGCAAGTGTTTTGGCATGGTCTTAGGAAGTTTGTTCCAAGTTTGCAAGTGTTTTGGCATGGTCTTATTAAATTTGTACCTAGTTTGCAAGTGTTTTGGCATGGTCTTAGGAAGTTTGTTCCAAGTTTGCAAGTGTTTGGCATGGTCTTATTAAAATTGTACCAAGTTTGCAAGTGTTTTGGCATGGTCTTAGGACGTATGTTCCAAGTTTGCAAGTGTTTTGGCATGGTCTTATTAAATTTGTACCAAGTTTGCAAGTGTTTTGGCATGGTATTTTTAAATTTGTACCAAGTTTGCAAGTGTTTTGGCATGGTGTTATTAAATTTGTACCAAGTTTGCAAGTGTTTTGGCATGGTCTTATTAAATTTGTACCAAGTTTCCAAGTGTTTTGGCGTGGTCTAAGGAAGTTTGTTCCAAGTTTGCAAGTGTTTGGCATGGTCTTATTAAATTTGTACCAAGTTTGCAAGTGTTTTGGCATGGTCTTATTAAATTTGTACCAAGTTTGCAAGTGTTTTGGCATGGTCTTAGGAAGTTTGTTCCAAGTTTGCAAGTGTTTTGGCATGGTCTTATTAAATTTTTACCAAGTTTGCAAGTGTTTTGGCATGGTCTTAGGAAGTTTGTTCCAAGTTTGCAAGTGTTTGGCATGGTCCTATTAAATTTGTACCAAGTTTGCAAGTGTTTTGGCATGGTCTTATTAAATTTGTACCAAGTTTGCAAGTGTTTTGGCATGGTCATAGGAAGTTTGTTCCAAGTTTGCAAGTGTTTTGGCATGGTCTTAGGAAATTTGTTCCAAGTTTGCAAGTGTTTTGGCTTGGTCTTATAAAAATTGTACCAAGTTTGCAAGTGTTTTGGCATGGTCTTAGGAAGTATGTTCCAAGTTTGCAAGTGTTTTGGCATGGTCTTATTAAATTTGTACTAAGTTTGCAAGTGTTTGGCATGGTCTTATTAAATTTGTTACAAGTTTGCAAGTGTTTTGGCATGGTCTCAGGAAGTTTGTTCCAAGTTTGCAAGTGTTTGGCATGGTCTTATTAAATATGTACCAAGTTTGCAAGTGTTTTGGCATGGTCTTAGGAAGTTTGTTCCAAGTTTGCAAGTGTTTGGCATGGTCTTATTAAATTTGTACCAAGTTTGCAAGTGTTTTGGCATGGTCTTATTAAATTTGTACCAAGTTTGCAAGTGTTTTGGCATGGTCTTATTAAATTTGTTCCAAGTTTGCAAGTGTTTTGGCATGGTCTTAGGAAGTTTGTTCCAAGTTTGCAAGTGTTTGGCATGGTCGTATTAAATTTGTACCAAGTTTGCAAGTGTTTTGGCATGGTATTTTTAAATTTGTACCAAGTTTGCAAGTGTTTTGGCATGGTGTTATTAAATTTGTACCAAGTTTGCAAGTGTTTTGGCATGGTCTTATTAAATTTGTACCAAGTTTCCAAGTGTTTTGGCGTGGTCTAAGGAAGTTTGTTCCAAGTTTGCAAGTGTTTGGCATGGTCTTATTAAATTTGTACCAAGTTTGCAAGTGTTTTGGCATGGTCTTAGGAAGTTTGTTCCATGTTTGCAAGTGTTTTGGCATGGTCTTAGGACGTTTGTTCCAAGTTTGCAAGTGTTTTGGCATGGTATTTTTAAATTTGTACCAAGTTTGCAAGTGTTTTGGCATGGTGTTATTAAATTTGTCCCAAGTTTGCAAGTGCTTTGGCATGGTCTTATTAAATTTGTACCAAGTTTGCAAGTGTTTTGGCATGGTCTTATTAAATTTGTACCAAGTTTGCAAGTGTTTTGGAATGGTCTCATTAAATTTGTTCCAAGTTTGCAAGTGTTTGGCATGGTCTTATTAAATTTGTACCAAGTTTGCAAGTGTTTTGGCATGGTCTTATTAAATTTGTACCAAGTTTGCAAGTGTTTTGGCATGGTCTTAGGAAGTTTGTTCCAAGTTTGCAAGTGTTTGGCATGGTCCTATTAAATTTGTACCAAGTTTGCAAGTGTTTTGGCATGGTCTTATTAAATTTGTACTAAGTTTGCAAGTGTTTTGGCATGGTGATAGGAAGTTTGTTCCAAGTTTGCAAGTGTTTTGGCATGGTCTTAGGAAATTTGTTCCAAGTTTGCAAGTGTTTTGGCTTGGTCTTATTAAAATTGTACCAAGTTTGCAAGTGTTTTGGCATGGTCTTAGGAAGTATGTTCCAAGTTTGCAAGTGTTTTGGCATAGTCTTATTAAATTTGTACCAAGTTTGCAAGTGTTTTGGCATGGTATTTTTAAATTTGTACCAAGTTTGCAAGTGTTTTGGCATGGTGTTATTAAATTTGTACCAAGTTTGCAAGTGTTTTGGCATGGTCTTATTAAATTTGTACCAAGTTTCCAGGTGTTTTGGCGTGGTCTAAGGAAGTTTGTTCCAAGTTTGCAAGTGTTTGGCATGGTCTTATTAAATTTGTACCAAGTTTGCAAGTGTTTTGGCATGGTCTTATTAAATTTTTACCAAGTTTGCAAGTGTTTTGGCATGGTCTTAGGAAGTTTGTTCCAAGTTTGCAAGTGTTTTGGCATGGTCTTATTAAATTTGTACCAAGTTTGCAAGTGTTTTGGCATGGTCTTATTAAATTTGCACCAAGTTTGCAAGTGTTTTGCCGTGGTCTTATTAAATTTGTTCCAAGTTTGCAAGTGTTTTGGCTTGGTCTTATTAAATTTCTACCAAATTTGCAAGTGTTTTGGCATGGTCTTATTAAATTTGTACCAAGTTTGCAAGTGTTTTGGCATGGTCTTATTAAATTTGTACCAAGTTTGCAAGTGTTTTGGCATGGTCTTAGGAAGTTTGTTCCAAGTTTGCAAGTGTTTGGCATGGTCTTATTAAATTTGTACCAAGTTTGCAAGTGTTTTGGCATGGTCTTATTAAATTTGTACCAAGTTTGCAAGTGTTTTGGCATGGTCTTATTAAATTTGTTCCAAGTTTGCAAGTGTTTTGGCATGGTCTTAGGAAGTTTGTTCCAAGTTTGCAAGTGTTTGGCATGGTCGTATTAAATTTGTACCAAGTTTGCAAGTGTTTTGGCATGGTCTTATTAAATTTGTACCAAGTTTGCAAGTGTTTTGGCATGGTCATAGGAAGTTTGTTCCAAGTTTGCAAGTGTTTTGGCATGGTCTTATTAAATTTGTACTAAGTTTGCAAGTGTTTGGCATGGTCTTATTAAATTTGTACCAAGTTTGCAAGTGTTTTGGCATGGTCTCAGGAAGTTTGTTCCAAGTTTGCAAGTGTTTGGCATGGTCTTATTAAATTTGTACCAAGTTTGCAAGTGTTTTGGCATGGTCTTATTAAATTTGTACCAAGTTTGCAAGTGTTTTGGCATGGTCTTATTAAATTTGTACCAAGTTTGCAAGTGTTTTGGCATGGTCTTAGGAAGTTTGTTCCAAGTTTGCAAGTGTTTGGCATGGTCCTATTAAATTTGTACCAAGTTTGCAAGTGTTTTGGCATGGTCTTATTAAATTTGTACCAAGTTTGCAAGTGTTTTGGCATGGTCATAGGAAGTTTGTTCCAAGTTTGCAAGTGTTTTGGCATGGTCTTAGGAAATTTGTTCCAAGTTTGCAAGTGTTTTGGCTTGGTCTTATTAAATTTGTACCAAGTTTGCAAGTGTTTTGGCATGGTCTTAGGAAGTTTGTTCCAAGTTTGCAAGTGTTTTGGCATGGTCTTATTAAATTTGTACCTAGTTTGCAAGTGTTTTGGCATGGTCTTAGGAAGTTTGTTCCAAGTTTGCAAGTGTTTGGCATGGTCTTATTAAAATTGTACCAAGTTTGCAAGTGTTTTGGCATGGTCTTAGGACGTATGTTCCAAGTTTGCAAGTGTTTTGGCATGGTCTTATTAAATTTGTACCAAGTTTGCAAGTGTTTTGGCATGGTATTTTTAAATTTGTACCAAGTTTGCAAGTGTTTTGGCATGGTGTTATTAAATTTGTACCAAGTTTGCAAGTGTTTTGGCATGGTCTTATTAAATTTGTACCAAGTTTCCAAGTGTTTTGGCGTGGTCTAAGGAAGTTTGTTCCAAGTTTGCAAGTGTTTGGCATGGTCTTATTAAATTTGTACCAAGTTTGCAAGTGTTTTGGCATGGTCTTATTAAATTTGTACCAAGTTTGCAAGTGTTTTGGCATGGTCTTAGGAAGTTTGTTCCAAGTTTGCAAGTGTTTTGGCATGGTCTTATTAAATTTGTACCAAGTTTGCAAGTGTTTTGGCATGGTCTTAGGAAGTTTGTTCCAAGTTTGCAAGTGTTTGGCATGGTCCTATTAAATTTGTACCAAGTTTGCAAGTGTTTTGGCATGGTCTTATTAAATTTGTACCAAGTTTGCAAGTGTTTTGGCATGGTCATAGGAAGTTTGTTCCAAGTTTGCAAGTGTTTTGGCATGGTCTTAGGAAATTTGTTCCAAGTTTGCAAGTGTTTTGGCTTGGTCTTATTAAAATTGTACCAAGTTTGCAAGTGTTTTGGCATGGTCTTAGGAAGTATGTTCCAAGTTTGCAAGTGTTTTGGCATGGTCTTATTAAATTTGTACTAAGTTTGCAAGTGTTTGGCATGGTCTTATTAAATTTGTTACAAGTTTGCAAGTGTTTTGGCATGGTCTCAGGAAGTTTGTTCCAAGTTTGCAAGTGTTTGGCATGGTCTTATTAAATATGTACCAAGTTTGCAAGTGTTTTGGCATGGTCTTATTAAATTTGTACCAAGTTTGCAAGTGTTTTGGCATGGTCTTATTAAATTTGTTCCAAGTTTGCAAGTGTTTTGGCATGGTCTCAGGAAGTTTGTTCCAAGTTTGCAAGTGTTTGGCATGGTCTTATTAAATTTGTACCAAGTTTGCAAGTGTTTTGGCATGGTCTTATTAAATTTGTACCAAGTTTGCAAGTGTTTTGGCATGGTCATAGGAAGTTTGTTCCAAGTTTGCAAGTGTTTTGGCATGGTCTTATTAAATTTGTACTAAGTTTGCAAGTGTTTGGCATGGTCTTATTAAATTTGTACCAAGTTTGCAAGTGTTTTGGCATGGTCTCAGGAAGTTTGTTCCAAGTTTGCAAGTGTTTGGCATGGTCTTATTAAATTTGTACCAAGTTTGCAAGTGTTTTGGCATGGTCTTATTAAATTTGTACCAAGTTTGCAAGTGTTTTGGCATGGTCTTATTAAATTTGTACCAAGTTTGCAAGTGTTTTGGCATGGTCTTAGGAAGTTTGTTCCAAGTTTGCAAGTGTTTGGCATGGTCCTATTAAATTTGTACCAAGTTTGCAAGTGTGTTGGCATGGTCTTATTAAATTTGTACCAAGTTTGCAAGTGTTTTGGCATGGTCATAGGAAGTTTGTTCCAAGTTTGCAAGTGTTTTGGCATGGTCTTAGGAAATTTGTTCCAAGTTTGCAAGTGTTTTGGCTTGGTCTTATTAAATTTGTACCAAGTTTGCAAGTGTTTTGGCATGGTCTTAGGAAGTTTGTCCCAAGTTTGCAAGTGTTTTGGCATGGTCTTATTAAATTTGTACCTAGTTTGCAAGTGTTTTGGCATGGTCTTAGGAAGTTTGTTCCAAGTTTGCAAGTGTTTGGCATGGTCTTATTAAAATTGTACCAAGTTTGCAAGTGTTTTGGAATGGTCTTAGGAAGTATGTTCCAAGTTTGCAAGTGTTTTGGCATGGTCTTATTAAATTTGTACCAAGTTTGCAAGTGTTTTGACATGGTATTTTTAAATTTGTACCAAGTTTGCAAGTGTTTTGGCATGGTGTTATTAAATTTGTACCAAGTTTGCAAGTGTTTTGGCATGGTCTTATTAAATTTGTACCAAGTTTGCAAGTGTTTTGGCGTGGTCTAAGGAAGTTTGTTCCAAGTTTGCAAGTGTTTGGCATGGTCTTATTAAATTTGTACCAAGTTTGCAAGTGTTTTGGCATGGTCTTATTAAATTTGTACCAAGTTTGCAAGTGTTTTGGCATGGTCTTAGGAAGTTTGTTCCAAGTTTGCAAGTGTTTTGGCATGGTCTTATTAAATTTGTACCAAGTTTGCAAGCGTTTTGGCATGGTCTTATTAAATTTGTACCAAGCTTGCAAGTGTTTTGGCATGGTCTTATTAAATTTGTTCCAAGTTTGCAAGTGTTTTGGCATGGTCTTATTAAATTTGTACCAAGTTTGCAAGTGTTTTGGCATGGTCTTAGGAAGTTTGTTCCAAGTTTGCAAGTGTTTTGGCATGGTCTTATTAAATGTGTACCAAGTTTGCAAGTGTTTTGGCATGGTCTTATTAAATTTGTACCAAGTTTGCAAGTGTTTTGGCATGGTCTTAGGAAGTTTGTTCCAAGTTTGCAAGTGTTTTGGCATGGTCTTATTAAATTTGTACCAAGTTTGCAAGTGTTTTGGCATGGTCTTATTAAATTTGTACCAAGTTTGCAAGTGTTTTGCCGTGGTCTTATTAAATTTGTTCCAAGTTTGCAAGTGTTTTGGCTTGGTCTTATTAAATTTGTACCAAATTTGCAAGTGTTTTGGCATGGTTTTATTAAATTTGTACCAAGTTTGCAAGTGTTTTGGCATGGTGTTATTAAATTTGTACCAAGTTTGCAAGTGTTTTGGCATGGGCTTAGGAAGTTTGTTCCAAGTTTGCAAGTGTTTGGCATGGTCTTATTAAATTTGTACCAAGTTTGCAAGTGTTTTGGCATGGTCTTATTAAATTTGTACCAAGTTTGCAAGTGTTTTGGCATGGTCTTATTAAATTTGTACCAAGTTTGCAAGTGTTTTGGCATGGTCTTAGGAAGTTTGTTCCAAGTTTGCAAGTGTTTGGCATGGTCTTATTAAATTTGTACCAAGTTTGCAAGTGTTTTGGCATGTTCTTATTAAATTTGTACCAAGTTTGCAAGTGTTTTGGCATGGTCTTATTAAATTTGTACCAAGTTTGCAAGTGTTTTGGCATGGTCTTATTAAATTTGTACCAAGTTTGCAAGTGTTTTGGCATGGTCTTAGGAAGTTTGTTCCAAGTTTGCAAATGTTTGGCATTGTCTTATTAAATTTGTACCAAGTTTGCAAGTGTTTTGGCATGGTCTTAGGAAGTTTGTACCAAGTTTGCAAGTGTTTGGCATGGTCGTATTAAATTTGTACAAAGTTTGCAAGTGTTTTGGCATGGTTTTATTAAATTTGTACCAAGTTTGCAAGTGTTTTGGCATGGTGTTATTAAATTTGTACCAAGTTTGCAAGTGTTTTGGCATGGGCTAAGGAAGTTTGTTCCAAGTTTGCAAGTGTTTGGCATGGTCTTATTAAATTTGTACCAAGTTTGCAAGTGTTTTGGCATGTTCTTATTAAATTTGTACCAAGTTTGCAAGTGTTTTGGCATGGTCTTATTAAATTTGTACCAAGTTTGCAAGTGTTTTGGCATGGTCTTAGGAAGTTTGTTCCAAGTTTGCAAGTGTTTGGCATGGTCGTATTAAATTTGTACCAAGTTTGCAAGTGTTTTGGCATGGTCTTATTAAATTTGTACCAAGTTTGCAAGTGTTTTGGCATGGTCTTATTAAATTTGTACCAAGTTTGCAAGTGTTTTGGCATGGTCTTATTAAATTTGTACCAAGTTTGCAAGTGTTTTGGCATGGTCTTAGGAAGTTTGTTCCAAGTTTGCAAGTGTTTGGCATGGTCTTATTAAATTTGTACCAAGTTTGCAAGTGTTTTGGCATGGTCTTATTAAATTTGTACCACGTTTGCAAGTGTTTTGGTATGGTCTTATTAAATTTGTTCCAAGTTTGCAAGTGTTTTGGCATGGTCTTAGGAAGTTTGTTCCAAGTTTGCAAGTGTTTGGCATGGTCGTATTAAATTTGTACCAAGTTTGCAAGTGTTTTGGCATGGTCTTATTAAATTTGTACCAAGTTTGCAAGTGTTTTGGCATGGTCATAGGAAGTTTTTTCCAAGTTTGCAAGTGTTTTGGCATGGTCTTATTAAATTTGTACTAAGTTTGCAAGTGTTTGGCATGGTCTTATTAAATTTGTACCAAGTTTGCAAGTGTTTTGGCATGGTCTCAGGAAGTTTGTTCCAAGTTTGCAAGTGTTTGGCATGGTCTTATTAAATTTGTACCAAGTTTGCAAGTGTTTTGGCTTGGTCTTATTAAATTTGTACCAAATTTGCAAGTGTTTTGGCATGGTTTTATTAAATTTGTACCAAGTTTGCAAGTGTTTTGGCATGGTGTTATTAAATTTGTACCAAGTTTGCAAGTGTTTTGGCATGGGCTTAGGAAGTTTGTTCCAAGTTTGCAAGTGTTTGGCATGGTCTTATTAAATTTGTACCAAGTTTGCAAGTGTTTTGGCATGGTCTTATTAAATTTGTACCAAGTTTGAAAGTGTTTTGGCATGGTCTTATTAAATTTGTACCAAGTTTGCAAGTGTTTTGGCATGGTCTTAGGAAGTTTGTTCCAAGTTTGCAAGTGTTTGGCATGGTCTTATTAAATTTGTACCAAGTTTGCAAGTGTTTTGGCATGTTCTTATTAAATTTGTACCAAGTTTGCAAGTGTTTTGGCATGGTCTTATTAAATTTGTACCAAGTTTGCAAGTGTTTTGGCATGGTCTTAGGAAGTTTGTTCCAAGTTTGCAAGTGTTTGGCATGGTCGTATTAAATTTGTACCAAGTTTGCAAGTGTTTTGGCATGGTTTTATTAAATTTGTACCAAGTTTGCAAGTGTTTTGGCATGGTGTTATTAAATTTGTACCAAGTTTGCAAGTGTTTTGGCATGGGCTTAGGAAGTTTGTTCCAAGTTTGCAAGTGTTTGGCATGGTCTTATTAAATTTGTACCAAGTTTGCAAGTGTTTTGGCATGTTCTTATTAAATTTGTACCAAGTTTGCAAGTGTTTTGGCATGGTCTTATTAAAATTTGTACCAAGTTTGCAAGTGTTTTGGCATGGTCTTAGGAAGTTTGTTCCAAGTTTGCAAGTGTTTGGCATGGTCGTATTAAATTTGTACCAAGTTTGCAAGTGTTTTGGCATGGTCTTATTAAATTTGTACCAAGTTTGCAAGTGTTTTGGCATGGTCTTATTAAACTTGTTCCAAGTTTGCAAGTGTTTTGGCTTGGTCTTAATAAATTTGTACCAAGTTTGCAAGTGTTTTGGCATGGTCTTATAAAATTTTTACCAAGTTTGCAAGTGTTTTGGCATGGTCTTAGGAAGTTTGTTCCAAGTTTGCAAGTGTTTTGGCATGGTCTTAGGAAGTTTGTTCCAAGTTTGCAAGTGTTTGGCATGGTCTTATTAAATTTGTACCAAGTTGGCAAGTGCTTTGGCATGGTCTTATTAAATTTGTACCAAGTTTGCAAGTGTTTTGGCATGGTCTTAGGTAGTTTGTTCCAAGTTTGCAAGTGTTTGCCATCGTCTAATTAAATGTGTACCAAGTTTGCAAGCGTTTTGGCAGGGTCTTATTAAATTTGTACCAAGTTTGCAAGTGTTTTGGCATGGTCTTAGGAAGTTTGTTCCAAGTTTGCAAGTGTTTTGGCATGGTCTTATTAAATTTGTACCAAGTTTGCAAGTGTTTTGGCATGGTCTTATTAAATTTGTACCAAGTTTGCAAGTGTTTTGGCATGGTCTTATTAAATTTGTTCCAAGTTTGCAAGTGTTTTGGCTTGGTCTTATTAAATTTGTACCAAGTTTGCAAGTGTTTTGGCATGGTTTTATTAAATTTGTACCAAGTTTGCAATTGTTTTGGCATGGTGTTATTAAATTTGTACCAAGTTTGCAAGTGTTTTGGCATGGTCTTATTAAATTTGTACCAAGTTTGCAAGTGTTTTGGCATGGTCTTAGGAAGTTTATTCCAAGTTTGCAAGTGTTTGGCATGGTCTTATTAATTTTGCACCAAGTTTGCAAGTGTTTTGGCATGGTCTTATTAAATTTGTACCAAGTTTGCAAGTGTTTTGGCATGGTCTTATTAAATTTGTACCAAGTTTGCAAGTGTTTTGGCATGGTCTTAGGAAATTTGTACCAAGTTTGCAAGTGTTTTGGCATGGTCTTAGGAAGTTTGTTCCAAGTTTGCAAGTGTTTGGCATGGTCTTATTAAATTTGTACCAAGTTTGCAAGTGTTTTTAAATGGTCTTAGGAAGTTTGTTCCAAGTTTGCAAGTGTTTGGCATGGTCTTCTTAAATTTGTACCAAGTTTGCAAGTGTTTTGGCATGGTCTTAGGAAGTTTGTTCGAAGTTTGCAAGTGTTTGGCATCGCCTTATTAAATTTGTACCAAGTTTGCAAGTGTTTTGGCATGGTCTTATTAAATTTGTACCAAGTTTGCAAGTGTTTTGGCATGGTCTTATTAAATTTGTACCAAGTTTGCAAGTGTTTTGTCATAGTCTTATTAAATTTGTACCAAGTTTGCAAGTGTTTGGCATGGTCTTATTAAATTTGTACCAAGTTCGCAAGTGTTTCGGCATGGTCTTATTAATTTTGTACCAAGTTTGCAAGTGTTTTGGCATGGTCTTAGGAAGTTTGTCCCAAGTTTGCAAGTGTTTTGTCATAGTCTTATTAAATTTGTACCAAGTTTGCAAGTGTTTTGGCATCGTCTTAGGAAGTTTGTTCCAAGTTTGCAAGTGTTTGGCATGGTCTTCTTAAATTTGTACCAAGTTTGCAAGTGTTTTGGCATGGTCTTAGGAAGTTTGTTCGAAGTTTGCAAGTGTTTGGCATCGTCTTATTTAATTTGTACCAAGTTTGCAAGTGTTTTGGCATGGTCTTATTAAATTTGTACCAAGTTTGCAAGTGTTTTGGCATGGTCTTAGGAAGTTTTTTCCAAGTTTGCAAGTGTTTTGGCATGGTCTTATTAAATTTGTACCAAGTTTGCAAGTGTTTTGGCATGGTCTTATTAAACTTGTTCCAAGTTTGCAAGTGTTTTGGCTTAGTCTTAATAAATTTGTACCAAGTTTGCAAGTGTTTTGGCATGGTTTAATTAAATTTGTACCAAGTTTGCAAGTGTTTGGGCATGGTGTTATTAAATTTGTACCAAGTTTGCAAGTGTTCTGGCATGGTCTTAGGAAGTTTGTTCCAAGTTTGCAAGTGTTTGGCATGGTCTTATTAAATTTGTACCTAGTTTGCAAGTGTTTTGGCATGGTCTTATTAAATTTTTACCAAGTTTGCAAGTGTTTTGGCATGGTCTTAGGAAGTTTGTTCCAAGTTCGCAAGTGTTTGGCATAGTCTCATTAAATTTGTGCCAAGTTTGCAAGTGTTTTGGCATGGTCTTAGGAAGTTTGTTCCAAGTTTGCAAGTGTTTGGCATGGTCTTCTTAAATTTGTACCAAGTTTGCAAGTGTTTTGGCATGGTCTTAGGAAGTTTGTTCGAAGTTTGCAAGTGTTTGGCATGGTCTTCTTAAATTTGTACCAAGTTTGCAAGTGTTTTGGCATGGTCTTAGGAAGTTTGTTCGAAGTTTGCAAGTGTTTGGCATCGTCGTATTAAATTTGTACCATGTTTGCAAGTGTTTTGGCATGGTCTTGTTAAATTTGTACCAAGTTTGCAAGTGTTTTGGCATGGTCTTAGGAAGTTTTTTCCAAGTTTGCAAGTGTTTTGGCATGGTCTTATTAAATTTGTACCAAGTTTGCAAGTGTTTTGGAATGGTCTTATAAAATTTGTACCAAGTTTGCAAGTGTTTTGGCATGGTCTTATTTAACTTGTTCCAAGTTTGCAAGTGTTTTGGCATGGTCTTATTAAATTTGTACCAAGTTTGCAAGTGTTTTGGCATGGTCTTATTAAATTTGTTCCAAGTTTGCAAGTGTTTTGGCTTGGTCTTATTAAATTTGTACCAAGTTTGCAAGTGTTTTGGCATGGTCTTAGGAAGTTTGTTCCATGTTTGCAAGTGTTTTGGCATGGTCTTAGGACGTTTGTTCCAAGTTTGCAAGTGTTTGGCATGGTCTTATTAAACTGCACCAAGTTTGCAAGTGTTTTGGCATGGTCTTATTAAATTTGTACCAAGTTTGCAAGTGTTTTGGTATGGTCTTATTAAATTTGTACCAAGTTTGCAAGTGTTTTGGCACGGTCTTAGGAAGTTTGTTCCAAGTTTGCAAGTGTTTTGGCATGGTCTTAGGAAGTTTGTTCCAAGTTTGCAAGTGTTTTGGCATGGTCTTATTAAATTTTTACCAAGTTTGCAAGTGTTTTGGCATGGTCTTAGGAAGTTTGTTCCAAGTTTGCAAGTGTTTGGCATGGTCTTATTAAATTTGTACCAAGTTTGCAAGTGTTTTGGCATGGTCTTAGGAAGTTTGTTTCAAGTTTGCAAGTGTTTGGCATGGTCTTCTTAAATTTGTACCAAGTTTGCAAGTGTTTTGGCATGGTCTTAGGAAGTTTGTTTGAAGTTTGCAAGTGTTTGGCATCGTCTTGTTAAATTTGTACCAAGTTTGCAAGTGTTTTGGCATGGTCTTATTAAATTTGTACCAAGTTTGCAAGTGTTTTGGCATGGTCTTAGGAAGTTTTTTCCAAGTTTGCAAGTGTTTTGGCATGGTTTTATTAAATTTGTACCAAGTTTGCAAGTGTTTTGGCATGGTCTTAGGAAGTTTGTTCCAAGTTTGCAAGTGTTTTGGCATAGTCTTATTAAACTTGTTCCAAGTTTGCAAGTGTTTTGGCTTGGTCTTTTTAAATTTGTACCAAGTTTGCAAGTGTTTTGGCATGGTTTTATTAAATTTGTACCAAGTTTGCAAGTGTTTTGGCATGGTGTTATAAAATTTGTATCAAGTTTTCAAGTGTTCTGGCATGGTCTTAGGAAGTTTGTTCCAAGTTTGCAAGTGTTTGGCATCGTCTTATTAAATTTGTACCAAGTTTGCAAGTGTTTTGGCATGGTCTTATTAAATTTGTACCAAGTTTGCAAGTGTTTTGGCATGGTCTTAGGAAGTTTGTTCCAAGTTTGCAAGTGTTTGGCATGGTCTTATTAAATTTGTACCAAGTTTGCAAGTGTTTTGGAATGGTCTTAGGAAGTTTGTTCCAAGTTTGCAAGTGTTTGGCATGGTCTTATTAAAGTTGTACCAAGTTTGCAAGTGTTTTGGCATGGTCTTAGGAAGTTTGTTCGAAGTTTGCAAGTGTTTGGCATCGTCTTATTAAATTTGTACCAAGTTTGCAAGTGTTTTGGCATGGTCTTATTACATTTGTACCAAGTTTGCAAGTGTTTTGGCATGGTCTTAATAAATTTGTACCAAGTTTGCAAGTGTTTTGGCATGGTCTTATTAAACTTGTTCCAAGTTTGCAAGTGTTTTGGATTGGTCTTATTAAATTTGTACCAAGTTTGCAAGTGTTTTGGCATGGTTTTATTAAATTTGTACCAAGTTTGCAAGTGTTTTGGCATGGTGTTATTAAATTTGTACCAAGTTTGCAAGTGTTTTGGCATGGTCTTATTAAATTTGTACCAAGTTTGCAAGTGTTTTGGCATGGTCTTAGGAAGTTTGTTCGAAGTTTGCAAGTGTTTGGCATCGTCTTATTAAATTTGTACCAAGTTTGCAAGTGTTTTGGCATGGTCTTATTACATTTGTACCAAGTTTGCAAGTGTTTTGGCATGGTCTTAATAAATTTGTACCAAGTTTGCAAGTGTTTTGGCATGGTCTTATTAAATTTGTACTAAGTTTGCAAGTGTTTTGGCATGCTCTTTTTAATTTTGTACCAAGTTTGCAAGTGTTTTGGCATGGTCTTAGGAAGTTTGTTCCAAGTTTGCAAGTGTTTTGGCATGGTCTTAGTAAATTTGTACCAAGTTTGCAAGTGTTTTGGCATGGTCTCAGGAAGTTTGTTCCAAGTTTGCAAGTGTTTGGCATGGTCTTATTAAATTTTTACCAAGTTTGCAAGTGTTCTGGCATGGTCTTAGGAAGTTTGTTCCAAGTTTGCAAGTGTTTGGCATCGTCTTATTAAATTTGTACCAAGTTTGCAAGTGTTTTGGCATGGTCTTATTAAATTTGTACCAAGTTTGCAAGTGTTTTGGCATGGTCTTGGGAAGTTTGTTCCAAGTTTGCAAGTGTTTGGCATCGTCTTATTAAATTTGTACCAAGTTTGCAAGTGTTTTGGCATGGTCTTATTAAATTTGTACCAAGTTTGCAAGTGTTTTGGCATGGTCTTAGGAAGTTTGTTCCAAGTTTGCAAGTGTTTGGCATCGTCTTATTAAATTTGTACCAAGTTTGCAAGTGTTTGGCATGGTCTTATTAAACTGCACCAAGTTTGCAAGTGTTTTGGCATGGTCTTATTAAATTTGTACCAAGTTTGCAAGTGTTTTGGTATGGTCTTATTAAATTTGTACCAAGTTTGCAAGTGTTTTGGCACGGTCTTAGGAAGTTTGTTCCAAGTTTGCAAGTGTTTTGGCATGGTCTTAGGAAGTTTGTTCCAAGTTTGCAAGTGTTTTGGCATGGTCTTATTAAATTTTTACCAAGTATGCAAGTGTTTTGGCATGGTCTTAGGAAGTTTGTTCCAAGTTTGCAAGTGTTTGGCATGGTCTTATTAAATTTGTACCAAGTTTGCAAGTGTTTTGGCATGGTCTTAGGAAGTTTGTTTCAAGTTTGCAAGTGTTTGGCATGGTCTTCTTAAATTTGTACCAAGTTTGCAAGTGTTTTGGCATGGTCTTAGGAAGTTTGTTTGAAGTTTGCAAGTGTTTGGCATCGTCTTGTTAAATTTGTACCAAGTTTGCAAGTGTTTTGGCATGGTCTTATTAAATTTGTACCAAGTTTGCAAGTGTTTTGGCATGGTCTTAGGAAGTTTTTTCCAAGTTTGCAAGTGTTTTGGCATGGTTTTATTAAATTTGTACCAAGTTTGCAAGTGTTTTGGCATGGTCTTAGGAAGTTTGTTCCAAGTTTGCAAGTGTTTTGGCATAGTCTTATTAAACTTGTTCCAAGTTTGCAAGTGTTTTGGCTTGGTCTTTTTAAATTTGTACCAAGTTTGCAAGTGTTTTGGCATGGTTTTATTAAATTTGTACCAAGTTTGCAAGTGTTTTGGCATGGTGTTATTAAATTTGTACCAAGTTTTCAAGTGTTCTGGCATGGTCTTAGGAAGTTTGTTCCAAGTTTGCAAGTGTTTGGCATCGTCTTATTAAATTTGTACCAAGTTTGCAAGTGTTTTGGCATGGTCTTATTAAATTTGTACCAAGTTTGCAAGTGTTTTGGCATGGTCTTAGGAAGTTTGTTCCAAGTTTGCAAGTGTTTGGCATGGTCTTATTAAATTTGTACCAAGTTTGCAAGTGTTTTGGAATGGTCTTAGGAAGTTTGTTCCAAGTTTGCAAGTGTTTGGCATGGTCTTATTAAAGTTGTACCAAGTTTGCAAGTGTTTTGGCATGGTCTTAGGAAGTTTGTTCGAAGTTTGCAAGTGTTTGGCATCGTCTTATTAAATTTGTACCAAGTTTGCAAGTGTTTTGGCATGGTCTTATTAAATTTGTACCAAGTTTGCAAGTGTTTTGGCATGGTCTTAATAAATTTGTACCAAGTTTGCAAGTGTTTTGGCATGGTCTTATTCAACTTGTTCCAAGTTTGCAAGTGTTTTGGATTGGTCTTATTAAATTTGTACCAAGTTTGCAAGTGTTTTGGCATGGTTTTATTAAATTTGTACCAAGTTTGCAAGTGTTTTGGCATGGTGTTATTAAATTTGTACCAAGTTTGCAAGTGTTTTGGCATGGTCTTATTAAACTTGTTCCAAGTTTGCAAGTGTTTTGGATTGGTCTTATTAAATTTGTACCAAGTTTGCAAGTGTTTTGGCATGGTTTTATTAAATTTGTACCAAGTTTGCAAGTGTTTTGGCATGGTGTTATTAAATTTGTACCAAGTTTGCAAGTGTTTTGGCATGGTCTTATTAAATTTGTACCAAGTTTGCAAGTGTTTTGGCATGGTCTTAGGAAGTTTGTTCCAAGTTTGCAAGTGTTTGGCATGGTCTTATTAAACTGCACCAAGTTTGCAAGTGTTTTGGCATGGTCTTATTAAATTTGTACCAAGTTTGCAAGTGTTTTGGTATGGTCTTATTAAATTTGTACCAAGTTTGCAAGTGTTTTGGCACGGTCTTAGGAAGTTTGTTCCAAGTTTGCAAGTGTTTTGGCATGGTCTTATTAAATTTGTGCCAAGTTTGCAAGTGTTTGGCATAGTCTCATTAAATTTGTGCCAAGTTTGCAACTGTTTTGGCATGGTCTTAGGAAGTTTGTTCCAAGTTTGCAAGTGTTTGGCATGGTCTTATTAAATTTGTACCAAGTTTGCAAGTGTTTTGGCATGGTCTTAGGAAGTTTGTTCCAAGTTTGCAAGTGTTTGGCATAGTCTTCTTAAATTTGTACCAAGTTTGCAAGTGTTTTGGCATGGTCTTAGGAAGTTTGTTCGAAGTTTGCAAGTGTTTGGCATCGTCGTATTAAATTTGTACCATGTTTGCAAGTGTTTTGGCATGGTCTTGTTAAATTTGTACCAAGTTTGCAAGTGTTTTGGCATGGTCTTAGGAAGTTTTTTCCAAGTTTGCAAGTGTTTTGGCATGGTCTTATTAAATTTGTACCAAGTTTGCAAGTGTTTTGGAATGGTCTTATAAAATTTGTACCAAGTTTGCAAGTGTTTTGGCATGGTCTTATTTAACTTGTTCCAAGTTTGCAAGTGTTTTGGCATGGTCTTATTAAATTTGCACCAAGTTTGCAAGTGTTTTGGCATGGTCTTATTAAATTTGTTCCAAGTTTGCAAGTGTTTTGGCTTGGTCTTATTAAATTTGTACCAAGTTTGCAAGTGTTTTGGCATGGTCTTAGGAAGTTTGTTCCATGTTTGCAAGTGTTTTGGCATGGTCTTAGGACGTTTGTTCCAAGTTTGCAAGTGTTTGGCATGGTCTTATTAAACTGCACCAAGTTTGCAAGTGTTTTGGCATGGTCTTATTAAATTTGTACCAAGTTTGCAAGTGTTTTGGTATGGTCTTATTAAATTTGTACCAAGTTTGCAAGTGTTTTGGCACGGTCTTAGGAAGTTTGTTCCAAGTTTGCAAGTGTTTTGGCATGGTCTTAGG
Organism: Anopheles atroparvus; assembly: GCA_914969975.1. Lineage (NCBI taxonomy): Eukaryota > Metazoa > Arthropoda > Insecta > Diptera > Culicidae > Anopheles > Anopheles atroparvus. The sequence continues at coordinate 1,209,573 of CAJZCY010000011.1, forward strand.
AAGTTTGTTCCAAGTTTGCAAGTGTTTTGGCATGGTCTTATTAAATTTTTACCAAGTTTGCAAGTGTTTTGGCATGGTCTTAGGAAGTTTGTTCCAAGTTTGCAAGTGTTTGGCATGGTCTTATTAAATTTGTACCAAGTTTGCAAGTGTTTTGGCATGGTCTTAGGAAGTTTGTTTCAAGTTTGCAAGTGTTTGGCATGGTCTTCTTAAATTTGTACCAAGTTTGCAAGTGTTTTGGCATGGTCTTAGGAAGTTTGTTTGAAGTTTGCAAGTGTTTGGCATCGTCTTGATAAATTTGTACCAAGTTTGCAAGTGTTTTGGCATGGTCTTATTAAATTTGTACCAAGTTTGCAAGTGTTTTGGCATGGTCTTAGGAAGTTTTTTCCAAGTTTGCAAGTGTTTTGGCATGGTTTTATTAAATTTGTACCAAGTTTGCAAGTGTTTTGGCATGGTCTTAGGAAGTTTGTTCCAAGTTTGCAAGTGTTTTGGCATAGTCTTATTAAACTTGTTCCAAGTTTGCAAGTGTTTTGGCTTGGTCTTTTTAAATTTGTACCAAGTTTGCAAGTGTTTTGGCATGGTCTTAGGACGTTTGTTCCAAGTTTGCAAGTGTTTGGCATGGTCTTATTAAACTGCACCAAGTTTGCAAGTGTTTTGGCATGGTCTTATTAAATTTGTAGCAAGTTTGCAAGTGTTTTGGTATGGTCTTATTAAATTTGTACCAAGTTTGCAAGTGTTTTGGCACGGTCTTAGGAAGTTTGTTCCAAGTTTGCAAGTGTTTTGGCATGGTCTTAGGAAGTTTGTTCCAAGTTTGCAAGTGTTTTGGCATGGTCTTATTAAATTTTTACCAAGTTTGCAAGTGTTTTGGCATGGTCTTAGGAAGTTTGTTCCAAGTTTGCAAGTGTTTGGCATGGTCTTATTAAATTTGTACCAAGTTTGCAAGTGTTTTGGCATGGTCTTAGGAAGTTTGTTTCAAGTTTGCAAGTGTTTGGCATGGTCTTCTTAAATTTGTACCAAGTTTGCAAGTGTTTTGGCATGGTCTTAGGAAGTTTGTTTGAAGTTTGCAAGTGTTTGGCATCGTCTTGTTAAATTTGTACCAAGTTTGCAAGTGTTTTGGCATGGTCTTATTAAATTTGTACCAAGTTTGCAAGTGTTTTGGCATGGTCTTAGGAAGTTTTTTCCAAGTTTGCAAGTGTTTTGGCATGGTTTTATTAAATTTGTACCAAGTTTGCAAGTGTTTTGGCATGGTCTTAGGAAGTTTGTTCCAAGTTTGCAAGTGTTTTGGCATAGTCTTATTAAACTTGTTCCAAGTTTGCAAGTGTTTTGGCTTGGTCTTTTTAAATTTGTACCAAGTTTGCAAGTGTTTTGGCATGGTTTTATTAAATTTGTACCAAGTTTGCAAGTGTTTTGGCATGGTGTTATTAAATTTGTACCAAGTTTTCAAGTGTTCTGGCATGGTCTTAGGAAGTTTGTTCCAAGTTTGCAAGTGTTTGGCATCGTCTTATTAAATTTGTACCAAGTTTGCAAGTGTTTTGGCATGGTCTTATTAAATTTGTACCAAGTTTGCAAGTGTTTTGGCATGGTCTTAGGAAGTTTGTTCCAAGTTTGCAAGTGTTTGGCATGGTCTTATTAAATTTGTACCAAGTTTGCAAGTGTTTTGGAATGGTCTTAGGAAGTTTGTTCCAAGTTTGCAAGTGTTTGGCATGGTCTTATTAAAGTTGTACCAAGTTTGCAAGTGTTTTGGCATGGTCTTAGGAAGTTTGTTCGAAGTTTGCAAGTGTTTGGGAATGGTCTTATAAAATTTGTACCAAGTTTGCAAGTGTTTTGGCATGGTCTTATTTAACTTGTTCCAAGTTTGCAAGTGTTTTGGCATGGTCTTATTAAAATTGTACCAAGTTTGCAAGTGTTTTGGCATGGTCTTATTAAATTTGTTCCAAGTTTGCAAGTGTTTTGGCTTGGTCTTATTAAATTTGTACCAAGTTTGCAAGTGTTTTGGCATGGTCTTAGGAAGTTTGTTCCATGTTTGCAAGTGTTTTGGCATGGTCTTAGGACGTTTGTTCCAAGTTTGCAAGTGTTTGGCATGGTCTTATTAAACTGCACCAAGTTTGCAAGTGTTTTGGCATGGTCTTATTAAATTTGTACCAAGTTTGCAAGTGTTTTGGTATGGTCTTATTAAATTTGTACCAAGTTTGCAAGTGTTTTGGCACGGTCTTAGGAAGTTTGTTCCAAGTTTGCAAGTGTTTTGGCATGGTCTTAGGAAGTTTGATCCAAGTTTGCAAGTGTTTTGGCATGGTCTTATTAAATTTTTACCAAGTTTGCAAGTGTTTTGGCATGGTCTTAGGAAGTTTGTTCCAAGTTTGCAAGTGTTTGGCATGGTCTTATTAAATTTGTACCAAGTTTGCAAGTGTTTTGGCATGGTCTTAGGAAGTTTGTTTCAAGTTTGCAAGTGTTTGGCATGGTCTTCTTAAATTTGTACCAAGTTTGCAAGTGTTTTGGCATGGTCTTAGGAAGTTTGTTTGAAGTTTGCAAGTGTTTGGCATCGTCTTGTTAAATTTGTACCAAGTTTGCAAGTGTTTTGGCATGGTCTTATTAAATTTGTACCAAGTTTGCAAGTGTTTTGGCATGGTCTTAGGAAGTTTTTTCCAAGTTTGCAAGTGTTTTGGCATGGTTTTATTAAATTTGTACCAAGTTTGCAAGTGTTTTGGCATGGTCTTAGGAAGTTTGTTCCAAGTTTGCAAGTGTTTTGGCATAGTCTTATTAAACTTGTTCCAAGTTTGCAAGTGTTTTGGCTTGGTCTTTTTAAATTTGTACCAAGTTTGCAAGTGTTTTGGCATGGTTTTATTAAATTTGTACCAAGTTTGCAAGTGTTTTGGCATGGTGTTATTAAATTTGTATCAAGTTTTCAAGTGTTCTGGCATGGTCTTAGGAAGTTTGTTCCAAGTTTGCAAGTGTTTGGCATCGTCTTATTAAATTTGTACCAAGTTTGCAAGTGTTTTGGCATGGTCTTATTAAATTTGTACCAAGTTTGCAAGTGTTTTGGCATGGTCTTAGGAAGTTTGTTCCAAGTTTGCAAGTGTTTGGCATGGTCTTATTAAATTTGTACCAAGTTTGCAAGTGTTTTGGAATGGTCTTAGGAAGTTTGTTCCAAGTTTGCAAGTGTTTGGCATGGTCTTATTAAATTTGTGCCAAGTTTGCAAGTGTTTGGCATAGTCTCATTAAATTTGTGCCAAGTTTGCAAGTGTTTTGGCATGGTCTTAGGAAGTTTGTTCCAAGTTTGCAAGTGTTTGGCATGGTCTTATTAAATTTGTACCAAGTTTGCAAGTGTTTTGGCATGGTCTTAGGAAGTTTGTTCCAAGTTTGCAAGTGTTTGGCATGGTCTTCTTAAATTTGTACCAAGTTTGCAAGTGTTTTGGCATGGTCTTAGGAAATTTGTTCGAAGTTTGCAAGTGTTTGGCATCGTCGTATTAAATTTGTACCATGTTTGCAAGTGTTTTGGCATGGTCTTGTTAAATTTGTACCAAGTTTGCAAGTGTTTTGGCATGGTCTTAGGAAGTTTTTTCCAAGTTTGCAAGTGTTTTGGCATGGTCTTATTAAATTTGTACCAAGTTTGCAAGTGTTTTGGAATGGTCTTATAAAATTTGTACCAAGTTTGCAAGTGTTTTGGCGTGGTCTTATTTAACTTGTTCCAAGTTTGCAAGTGTTTTGGCATGGTCTTATTAAATTTGTACCAAGTTTGCAAGTGTTTTGGCATGGTCTTAGGAAGTTTGTTCCATGTTTGCAAGTGTTTTGGCATGGTCTTAGGACGTTTGTTCCAAGTTTGCAAGTGTTTGGCATGGTCTTATTAAACTGCACCAAGTTTGCAAGTGTTTTGGCATGGTCTTATTAAATTTGTACCAAGTTTGCAAGTGTTTTGGTATGGTCTTATATAATTTGTACCAAGTTTGCAAGTGTTTTGGCACGGTCTTAGGAAGTTTGTTCCAAGTTTGCAAGTGTTTTGGCATGGTCTTAGGAAGTTTGTTCCAAGTTTGCAAGTGTTTTGGCATGGTCTTATTAAATTTTTACCAAGTTTGCAAGTGTTTTGGCATGGTCTTAGGAAGTTTGTTCCAAGTTTGCAAGTGTTTGGCATGGTCTTATTAAATTTGTACCAAGTTTGCAAGTGTTTTGGCATGGTCTTAGGAAGTTTGTTTCAAGTTTGCAAGTGTTTGGCATGGTCTTCTTAAATTTGTACCAAGTTTGCAAGTGTTTTGGCATGGTCTTAGGAAGTTTGTTTGAAGTTTGCAAGTGTTTGGCATCGTCTTGTTAAATTTGTACCAAGTTTGCAAGTGTTTTGGCATGGTCTTATTAAATTTGTACCAAGTTTGCAAGTGTTTTGGCATGGTCTTAGGAAGTTTTTTCCAAGTTTGCAAGTGTTTTGGCATGGTTTTATTAAATTTGTACCAAGTTTGCAAGTGTTTTGGCATGGTCTTAGGAAGTTTGTTCCAAGTTTGCAAGTGTTTTGGCATAGTCTTATTAAACTTGTTCCAAGTTTGCAAGTGTTTTGGCTTGGTCTTTTTAAATTTGTACCAAGTTTGCAAGTGTTTTGGCATGGTTTTATTAAATTTGTACCAAGTTTGCAAGTGTTTTGGCATGGTGTTATTAAATTTGTATCAAGTTTTCAAGTGTTCTGGCATGGTCTTAGGAAGTTTGTTCCAAGTTTGCAAGTGTTTGGCATCGTCTTATTAAATTTGTACCAAGTTTGCAAGTGTTTTGGCATGGTCTTATTAAATTTGTACCAAGTTTGCAAGTGTTTTGGCATGGTCTTAGGAAGTTTGTTCCAAGTTTGCAAGTGTTTGGCATGGTCTTATTAAATTTGTACCAAGTTTGCAAGTGTTTTGGAATGGTCTTAGGAAGTTTGTTCCAAGTTTGCAAGTGTTTGGCATGGTCTTATTAAAGTTGTACCAAGTTTGCAAGTGTTTTGGCATGGTCTTAGGAAGTTTGTTCGAAGTTTGCAAGTGTTTGGCATCGTCTTATTAAATTTGTACCAAGTTTGCAAGTGTTTTGGCATGGTCTTATTAAATTTGTACCAAGTTTGCAAGTGTTTTGGCATGGTCTTAATAAATTTGTACCAAGTTTGCAAGTGTTTTGGCATGGTCTTATTAAACTTGTTCCAAGTTTGCAAGTGTTTTGGATTGGTCTTATTAAATTTGTACCAAGTTTGCAAGTGTTTTGGCATGGTTTTATTAAATTTGTACCAAGTTTGCAAGTGTTTTGGCATGGTGTTATTAAATTTGTACCAAGTTTGCAAGTGTTTTGGCATGGTCTTATTAAATTTGTACCAAGTTTGCAAGTGTTTTGGCATGGTCTTAGGAAGTTTGTTCCAAGTTTGCAAGTGTTTGGCATGGTCTTATTAAATTTGTACCAAGTTTGCAAGTGTTTTGGCATGGTCTTATAAAATTTGTACCAAGTTTGCAAGTCTTTTGATATGGTCTTATTAAATTTGTACCAAGTTTGCAAGTGTTTTGGCATGGTCTTATTAAATTTGTACTAAGTTTGCAAGTGTTTTGGCATGCTCTTTTTAATTTTGTACCAAGTTTGCAAGTGTTTTGGCATGGTCTTAGGAAGTTTGTTCCAAGTTTGCAAGTGTTTTGGCATGGTCTTAATAAATTTGTACCAAGTTTGCAAGTGTTTTGGCATGGTCTCAGGAAGTTTGTTCCAAGTTTGCAAGTGTTTGGCATGGTCTTATTAAATTTTTACCAAGTTTGCAAGTGTTTTGGCTTGGTCTTTTTAAATTTGTACCAAGTTTGCAAGTGTTTTGGCATGGTTTTATTAAATTTGTACCAAGTTTGCAAGTGTTTTGGCATGGTGTTATTAAATTTGTACCAAGTTTTCAAGTGTTCTGGCATGGTCTTAGGAAGTTTGTTCCAAGTTTGCAAGTGTTTGGCATCGTCTTATTAAATTTGTACCAAGTTTGCAAGTGTTTTGGCATGGTCTTATTAAATTTGTACCAAGTTTGCAAGTGTTTTGGCATGGTCTTAGGAAGTTTGTTCCAAGTTTGCAAGTGTTTGGCATGGTCTTATTAAATTTGTACCAAGTTTGCAAGTGTTTTGGAATGGTCTTAGGAAGTTTGTTCCAAGTTTGCAAGTGTTTGGCATGGTCTTATTAAAGTTGTACCAAGTTTGCAAGTGTTTTGGCATGGTCTTAGGAAGTTTGTTCGAAGTTTGCAAGTGTTTGGCATCGTCTTATTAAATTTGTACCAAGTTTGCAAGTGTTTTGGCATGGTCTTATTAAATTTGTACCAAGTTTGCAAGTGTTTTGGCATGGTCTTAATAAATTTGTACCAAGTTTGCAAGTGTTTTGGCATGGTCTTATTAAACTTGTTCCAAGTTTGCAAGTGTTTTGGATTGGTCTTATTAAATTTGTACCAAGTTTGCAAGTGTTTTGGCATGGTTTTATTAAATTTGTACCAAGTTTGCAAGTGTTTTGGCATGGTGTTATTAAATTTGTACCAAGTTTGCAAGTGTTTTGGCATGGTCTTATTAAATTTGTACCAAGTTTGCAAGTGTTTTGGCATGGTCTTAGGAAGTTTGTTCCAAGTTTGCAAGTGTTTGGCATGGTCTTATTAAATTTGTACCAAGTTTGCAAGTGTTTTGGCATGGTTTTATAAAATTTGTACCAAGTTTGCAAGTCTTTTGATATGGTCTTATTAAATTTGTACCAAGTTTGCAAGTGTTTTGGCATGGTCTTATTAAATTTGTACTAAGTTTGCAAGTGTTTTGGCATGCTCTTTTTAATTTTGTACCAAGTTTGCAAGTGTTTTGGCATGGTCTTAGGAAGTTTGTTCCAAGTTTGCAAGTGTTTTGGCATGGTCTTAGGAAATTTGTTCCAAGTTTGCAAGTGTTTTGGCTTGGTCTTATTAAAATTGTACCAAGTTTGCAAGTGTTTTGGCATGGTCTTAGGAAGTTTGTTCCAAGTTTGCAAGTGTTTTGGCATGGTTTTATTAAATTTGTACCAAGTTTGCAAGTGTTTTGGCATGGTGTTATTAAATTTGTACCAAGTTTGCAAGTGTTTTGGCATGGTCTTATTAAATTTGTACCAAGTTTGCAAGTGTTTTGGCATGGTCTTGGGAAGTTTGTTCCAAGTTTGCAAGTGTTTGGCATGGTCTTATTAAATTTGTACCAAGTTTGCAAGTGTTTTGGCATGGTCTTAGGAAGTTTGTTCCAAGTTTGCAAGTGTTTGGCATGGTCTTATTAAATTTGTACCAAGTTTGCAAGTGTTTTGGCATGGTCTTAGGAAATTTGTTCGAAGTTTGCAAGTGTTTGGCATCGTCTTATTAAATTTGTACCAAGTTTGCAAGTGTTTTGGCATGGTCTTATTAAATTTGTACCAAGTTTGCAAGTGTTTTGGCATGGTCTTAATAAAATTGTACCAAGTTTGCAAGTGTTTTGGCATGGTCTTATTAAACTTGTTCCAAGTTTGCAAGTGTTTTGGCTTGGTCTTATTAAATTTGTACCAAGTTTGCAAGTGTTTTGGCATGGTTTTATTAAATTTGTACCAAGTTTGCAAGTGTTTTGGCATGGTGTTATTAAATTTGTACCAAGTTTGCAAGTGTTTTGGCATGGTCTTATTAAATTTGTACCAAGTTTGCAAATGTTTTGGCATGGTCTTAGGAAGTATGTTCCAAGTTTGCAAGTGTTTGGCATGGTCTTATTAAATTTGTACCAAGTTTGCAAGTGTTTTGGCATGGTCTTATAAAATTTGTACCAAGTTTGCAAGCGTTTTGGTATGGTCTTATTAAATTTGTACCAAGTTTGCAAGTGTTTTGGCATGGTCTTATTAAATTTGTACCAAGTTTGCAAGTGTTTTGGCATGGTCTTATTAATTTTGTACCAAGTTTGCAAGTGTTTTGGCATGGTCTTAGGAAGTTTGTTCCAAGTTTGCAAGTGTTTTGGCATGGTCTTATTAAATTTGTACCAAGTTTGCAAATGTTTTGGCATGGTCTTAGGAAGTTTGTTCCAAGTTTGCAAGTGTTTGGCATGGTCTTATTAAATTTGTACCAAGTTTGCAAGTGTTTTGGCATGGTCTTTTAAAATTTGTACCAAGTTTGCAAGCGTTTTGGTATGGTCTTATTAAATTTGTACCAAGTTTGCAAGTGTTTTGGCATGGTCTTATTAAATTTGTACCAAGTTTGCAAGTGTTTTGGCATGGTCTTATAAAATTTGTACCAAGTTTGCAAGTGTTTTGGCATGGTCTTAGGAAGTTTGTTCCAAGTTCGCAAGTGTTTTGGCATGGTCTTATAAAATTTGTACCAAGTTTGCAAGCGTTTTGGTATGGTCTTATTAAATTTGTACCAAGTTTGCAAGTGTTTTGGCATGGTCTTATTAAATTTGTACCAAGTTTGCAAATGTTTTGGCATGGTCTTAGGAAGTTTGTTCCAAGTTTGCAAGTGTTTGGCATGGTCTTATTAAATTTGTACCAAGTTTGCAAGTGTTTTGGCATGGTCTTTTAAAATTTGTACCAAGTTTGCAAGCGTTTTGGTATGGTCTTATTAAATTTGTACCAAGTTTGCAAGTGTTTTGGCATGGTCTTATTAAATTTGTACCAAGTTTGCAAGTGTTTTGGCATGGTCTTATAAAATTTGTACCAAGTTTGCAAGTGTTTTGGCATGGTCTTAGGAAGTTTGTTCCAAGTTCGCAAGTGTTTTGGCATGGTCTTATAAAATTTGTACCAAGTTTGCAAGCGTTTTGGTATGGTCTTATTAAATTTGTTCCAAGTTTGCAAGTGTTTTGGCATGGTCTTATTACATTTGTACCAAGTTTGCAAATGTTTTGGCATGGTCTTAGGAAGTTTGTTCCAAGTTTGCAAGTGTTTGGCATGGTCTTATTAAATTTGTACCAAGTTTGCAAGTGTTTTGGCATGGTCTTTTAAAATTTGTACCAAGTTTGCAAGCGTTTTGGTATGGTCTTATTAAATTTGTACCAAGTTTGCAAGTGTTTTGGCATGGTCTTATTAAATTTGTACCAAGTTTGCAAGTGTTTTGGCATGGTCTTATAAAATTTGTACCAAGTTTGCAAGTGTTTTGGCATGGTCTTAGGAAGTTTGTACCAAGTTTGCAAGTGTTTTGGCATGGTCTTATAAAATTTGTACCAAGTTTGCAAGCGTTTTGGTATGGTCTTATTAAATTTGTACCAAGTTTGCAAGTGTTTTGGCATGGTCTTATTAAATTTGTACCAAGTTTGCAAATGTTTTGGCATGGTCTTAGGAAGTATGTTCCAAGTTTGCAAGTGTTTGGCATGGTCTTATTAAATTTGTACCAAGTTTGCAAGTGTTTTGGCATGGTCTTTTAAAATTTGTACCAAGTTTGCAAGCGTTTTGGTATGATCTTATTAAATTTGTACCAAGTTTGCAAGTGTTTTGGCATGGTCTTATTAAACTTGTTCCAAGTTTGCAAGTGTGTTGGCTTGGTCTTATTAAATTTGTACCAAGTTTGCAAGTGTTTTGGCATGGTTTCATTAAATTTGTACCAAGTTTGCAAGTGTTTTGGCATGGTGTTTTTAAATTTGTACCAAGTTTGCAAGTGTTCTGGCATGGTCTTAGGAAGTTTGTTCCAAGTTCGCAAGTGTTTGGCATCGTCTTATTAAATTTGTACCAAGTTTGCAAGTGTTTTGGCATGGTCTTATTAAATTTGTACTAAGTTTGCAAGTGTTTTGGCATGGTCTTAGGAAGTTTGTTCCAAGTTTGCAAGTGTTTGGCATGGTCTTTTTAAATTTGTACCAAGTTTGCAAGTGTTTTGGCATGGTCTTAGGAAGTTTGTTCCAAGTTTGCAAGTGTTTGTCATGGTCTTCTTAAATTTGTACCAAGTTTGCAAGTGTTTTGGCATGGTCTTAGGAAGTTTGTTCGAAGTTTGCAAGTGTTTGGCATCGTCTTATTAAATTTGTACCAAGTTTGCAAGTGTTTTGGCATCGTCTTATTAAATTTGTACCAAGTTTGCAAGTGTTTTGGCATGGTCTTAGGAAGTTTGTTCCAAGTTTGCAAGTGTTTGGCATGGTCTTATTAAATTTGTACCAAGTTTGCAAGTGTTTTGGCATGGTCTTAGGAAGTTTGTTCCAAGTTTGCAAGTGTTTGGCATGGTCTTCTTAAATTTGTACCAAGTTTGCAAGTGTTTTGGCATGGTCTTAGGAAGTTTGTTCGAAGTTTGCAAGTGTTTGGCATCGTCTTATTAAATTTGTACCAAGTTTGCAAGTGTTTTGGCATCGTCTTATTAAATTTGTACCAAGTTTGCAAGTGTTTTGGCATGGTCTTATTAAATTTGTACCAAGTTTGCAAGTGTTTTGGCATGGTCTTAGGAAGTTTGTTCCAAGTTTGCAAGTGTTTGGCATGGTCTTATTAAATTTGTACCAAGTTTCCAAGTGTTTGGCATGGTCTTATTCAATTGGTAACAAACTTGCAAGTGTTTTGGTATGGTCTTATTAAAGTTGTTCCAAGTTTGCAAGTGTTTGGCATGGTCTTATTAAATTTCTACCAAGTTTGCAAGTGTTTTGGCATAATCTTAGGAAGTTTTTTCCAAGTGTGCAAGTGTTTCGGCATGGTCTTATTAAATTTGTACTAAGTTTGCAAGTGTTTTGGCATGGTCTTATTAAATTTGTACAAAGTTTGCAAGTGTTTTGGCATGGTCTTAGGAAGTTTTTTCCAAGTTTGCAAGTGTTTTGGCATGGTCTTATTAAATTTGTACCAAGTTTGCAAGTGTTTGGCATGGTCTTATTAAATTTGTACCAAGTTTGCAAGTGTTTTGGCATGTTCTTTAGAAGTTTGTTCCAAGTTTGCAAGTGTTTTGGCATGGTCTTATTAAATTTGTACCAAGTTTGCAAGTGTTTTGGCATGGTCTTTTTAAATTTGTTCCAAGTTTGCCAGTGTTTTGGAATGGTCTCATTAAATTTGTACCAAGTTTGCAAGTGTTTTGGCATGGTCTTATTAAATTTGTACCAAGTTTGCAAGTGTTTTGGCATGGTCTTATTAAATTTGTGCCAAGTTTGCAAGTGTTTTGGCATGGTTTCATTAAATTTGTACCAAGTTGGCAAGTGTTTTGGCATGGTCTTAGGAAGTTTGTTCCAAGTTTCCAAGTGTTTGGCATGGTCTTATTAAATTTGTACCAAGTTTGCAAGTGTTTGGCATGGTCTTATTAAATTTTTACCAAGTTTGCAAGTGTTTTGGCATGGTCTTATTAAATTTGTACCAAGTTTGCAAGTGTTTTGGCATGGTCTTATTAAATTTGTACCAATTTTGCAAGTGTTTTGGCATGGTCTTAGGTTGTTTGTTCCAAGTTTGCAAGTGTTTTGGCATGGTCTTATTGAAATCGTACCAAGTTTGCAAATGTTTTGGCATGGTCTTATTAAATTTGTTCCAAGTTTGCAAGTGTTTTGGCATGGTCTTAGGAAGTTTTTTCCAAGTTTGCAAGTGTTTTGGCATGGTCTTATTAAATTTGTACCAAGTTTGTAAGTGTTTGGCATGGTCTTATTAAATTTGTACCAAGTTTGCAAGTGTTTTGGCATGTTCTTTAGAAGTTTGTTCCAAGTTTGCAAGTGTTTTGGCATGGTCTTATTAAATTTGTACCAAGTTTGCAAGTGTTTTGGCATGGTCTTTTTAAATTTGTTCCAAGTTTGCCAGTGTTTTGGAATGGTCTCATTAAATTTGTACCAAGTTTGCAAGTGTTTTGGCATGGTCTTATTAAATTTGTACCAAGTTTGCAAGTGTTTTGGCATGGTCTTATTAAATTTGTACCAATTTTGCAAGTGTTTTGGCATGGTCTTAGGTTGTTTGTTCCAAGTTTGCAAGTGTTTTGGCATGGTCTTATTGAAATCGTACCAAGTTTGCAAATGTTTTGGCATGGTCTTATTAAATTTGTTCCAAGTTTGCAAGTGTTTTGGCATGGTTTCATTAAATTTGTACCAAGTTGGCAAGTGTTTTGGCATGGTCTTAGGAAGTTTGTTCCAAGTTTCCAAGTGTTTGGCATGGTCTTATTAAATTTGTACCAAGTTTGCAAGTGTTTGGCATGGTCTTATTAAATTTTTACCAAGTTTGCAAGTGTTTTGGCATGGTCTTATTAAATTTGTACCAAGTTTGCAAGTGTTTTGGCATGGTCTTATTAAATTTGTACCAATTTTGCAAGTGTTTTGGCATGGTCTTAGGTTGTTTGTTCCAAGTTTGCAAGTGTTTTGGCATGGTCTTATTGAAATCGTACCAAGTTTGCAAATGTTTTGGCAAGGTCTTATTAAATTTGTTCCAAGTTTGCAAGTGTGTTGGCATGGTCTTATTACATTTGTACCAAGTTTGCAAGTGTTTTGGCATGGTCATAGGAAGTTTGTTTAAAGTTTGCAAGTGTTTGGCATGGTCTTATTAAATTTGTACCAAGTTTGCAAGTGTTTTGGCATGGTCTTATTAAATTTGTACCAAGTTTGCTAGTGTTTTGGCATGGTCTTATTAAATTTGTACCAAGTTTGCAAGTGTTTGGGCATGGTCTTATTAAATTTGTACCAAGTTTGCAAGTGTTTTGGCATGGTCTTAGGAAGTTTGTTCCAAGTTTGCAAGTGTTTGGCATGGTCTTATTAAATTTGTACCAAGTTTCCAAGTGTTTGGCATGGTCTTATTCAATTGGTAACAAACTTGGAAGTGTTTTGGTATGGTCTTATTAAATTTGTTCCAAGTTTGCAAGTGTTTTGGCATGGTCTTATTAAATTTGTACCAAGTTTGCAAGTGTTTTGGCATGGTCTTAGGAAGTTTGTTCCAAGTTTGCAAGTGTTTTGGCATGGTCTTATAAAATTTGTACCAAGTTTGCAAGTGTTTTGGCATGGGCTTATTAAATTTGTTCCAAGTTTGCAAGTGTTTGGCATGGTCTTAGGAAGTTTGTTTCAAGTTTGCAAGTGTTTGGCATGGCCTTATTAAATTTGTACCAAGTTTTCAAGTGTTTGGCAAGGTCTTATTAAATTTGTACCAAGTTTGCAAGTGTTTTGGCATGGTCTTAGGAAGTTTGTTCCAAGTCTGCAACTGTTTTGGCATGGTCTTATTAAATTTGTTCCAAGTTTGCAAGTGTTTTGGCATGGTCTTATTAAATTTGTACCAAGTTTGCAAGTGTTTTGGCATGGTCTTAGGAAGTTTGTTTCAAGTTTGCAAGTGTTTGGCATGGCCTTATTAAATTTGTACCAAGTTTGCAAGTGTTTGGCAAGGTCTTATTAAATTTGTACCAAGTTTTCAAGTGTTTTGGCGTGGTCTTATTAAATTTTTACCAAGTTTATAAGTGTTTTGGCATGGTATTAGGAAGTTTGTTTCAAGTTTGCAAGTGTTTGGCATGGCCTTATTAAATTTGTACCAAGTTTTCAAGTGTTTGGCAAGGTCTTATTAAATTTGTACCAAGTTTGCAAGTGTTTTGGCATGGTCTTAGGAAGTTTGTTCCAAGTCTGCAACTGTTTTGGCATGTTCTTATTAAATTTGTACCAAGTCTGCAAGTGTTTTGGCATGGTCTTATTTAATTTGTACCAAGTTTGCAAGTGTTTTGGCATGGTCTAATTAAATTTGTACCAAGTTTGCAAGTGTTTTGGCATGGTCTTAGGAAGTTTGTTCCAAGTTTGCAAGTGTTTGGCATGGTCTTATTAAATTTGTACCAAGTTGGCAAGTGTTTTGGCGTAGTCTTATTAAATTTGTACCAAGTTTATAAGTGTTTTGGCATGGTATTAGGAAGTTTGTTCCAAGTTTGCAAGTGTTTGGCATGGTCTTATGAAATTTGTACCAAGTTTGCAAGTGTTTGGCATGGTCTTATTAAATTTGTACCAAGTTTGCAAGTGTTTTGGCATGGTCTTATTAAATTTGTATCAAGGTTGCAAGTGTTTTGGCATGGTCTTAGGAAGTTTGTTCCAAGTTTGCAAGTGTTTTGGCATGGTCTTATTAAATTTATACCAAGGTTGCAAGTGTTTTGGCATGGTCTTAGGAAGTTTGTTCCAAGTTTGCAAGTGTTTGGCATGGTCTTATTAAATTTGTACCAAGTTTGCAAGTGTTTGGCATGGTCGTATTAAATTTGTACCAAGTTTGCAAGTGTTTTGGCATGGTCTAATTAAATTTGTACCAAGTTTGCAAGTGTTTTGGCATGGTTTTATTAAATTTGTACCAAGTTTGCAAGTGTTTTGGCATGGTCTTAGGAAGTTTGTTCCAAGTTTGCAAGTGTTTGGCATGGTCTTATTAAATTTGTACCAAGTTTGCAAGTGTTTTGGCATGGTCTTTTTAAATTTGTACCAAGTTTGCAAGTGTTTTGGCATGGTCTTATTAAATTTGTACCAAGTTTGCAAGTGTTTTGGCATGGTCTTAGGAAGTTTGTTCCAAGTTTGCAAGTGTTTTGGCATTGTGTTATTAAATTTGTACCAAGTTTGCAAGTGTTTTGGCATGGTCTTATTAAATTTGTACCAAGTTTGCAAGTGTTTTGGCATGGTATTATTAAATTTGTTCCAAGTTTGCAAGTGTTTTGGCTAAGTCTTATTAAATTTGTACCAAGTTTGCAAGTGTTTTGGCATGGTCTTAGGAAGTTTGTTCCAAGTTTGCAAGTGTTTTGGCGTGGTTTTATTAAATTTGTACCAAGTTTGCAAGTGTTTTGGCATGGTCTTAGGAAGTTTGTTCCAAGTTTGCAAGTGTTTGGCATGGTCTTATTAAATTTTTAACAAGTTTGCAAGTGTTTTGGCATGGTCTTTGGAAGTTTGTTCCAAGTTTGCAAGTGTTTGGCATGGTCTTGTTAAATTTGTACCAAGTTTGCAAGTGTTTTGGCATGGTCTTATTAAATTTGTACCAAGTTTGAAAGTGTTTTGGCATGGTCTTAGGAAGTTTGTTCCAACTTTGCAAATGTTTGACATCGTCTTATTAAATGTGTACCAAGTTTGCAAGTGTTTTGGCATGGTCTTTTTAAATTTGTTCCAAGTTTGCAAGTGTTTTGGCTTGGTCTTATTAAATTTGTACCAAGTTTGCAAGTGTTTTGGCATGGTCTTAGGAAGTTTGTTCCAAGTTTGCAAGTGTTTTGGCATGGTCTTATTAAATTTGAACCAAGTTTGCAAGTGTTTTGGCATGGTCTTAGGAAGTTTGTTCCAAGTTTGCAAGTGTTTGGCATGGTCTTATTAAATTTGTACCAAGTTTGCAAGTGTTTTGGCATGGTCTTATTAAATTTGTACCATGTTTGCAAGTGTTTTGGCATGGTCTTAGGAAGTTTGTTCCAAGTTTGCAAGTGTTTGGCATGGTCTTATTAAATTTGTACCAAGTTTGCAAGTGTTTTGGCATGGTCTTATTAAATTTGTACCAAGTTTGCAAGTGTTTTGGCATGGTCTTAGGAAGTTTGTTCCAAGTTTGCAAGTGTTTGGCATCGTCTTATTAAATTTGTACCAAGTTTGTAAGTGTTTTGGCATGGTCTTATTAAATTTGTACCAAGTTTGCAAGTGTTTTGGCATGGTCTTAGGAAGTTTGTTCCAAGTTTGCAAGTGTTTTGGCATGGTCTTATTTAATTTGTACCAAGTTTGCAAGTGTTTTGGCATGGTCTTATTAAATTTGTACCAAGTTTGCAAGTGTTTTGGCATGGTCTTATTAAATTTGTACCATGTTTGCAAGTGTTTTGGCATGGTCTTAGGAAGTTTGTTCCAAGTTTGCAAGTGTTTGGCATGGTCTTATTAAATTTGTACCAAGTTTGCAAGTGTTTTGGCATGGTCTTATTAAATTTGTACCAAGTTTGCAAGTGTTTTGGCATGGTCTTAGGAAGTTTGTTCCAAGTTTGCAAGTGTTTGGCATCGTCTTATTAAATTTGTACCAAGTTTGCAAGTGTTTTGGCATGGTCTTATTAAATTTGTACCATGTTTGCAAGTGTTTTGGCATGGTCTTAGGAAGTTTGTTCCAAGTTTGCAAGTGTTTGGCATGGTCTTATTAAATTTCTACCAAGTTTGCAAGTGTTTTGGCATAATCTTAGGAAGTTTTTTCCAAGTGTGCAAGTGTTTCGGCATGGTCTTATTAAATTTGAACCAAGTTTGCAAGTGTTTTGGCATGGTCTTATTAAATTTGTTCCAAGTTTGCAAGTGTTTTGGCTTGGTCTTATTAAATTTGTACCAAATTTGCAAGTGTTTTGGCATGGTCTTAGGAAGTTTGTTCCAAGTTTGCAAGTGTTTTGGCATTGTGTTATTAAATTTGTACCAAGTTTGCAAGTGTTTTGGCATGGTCTTATTAATTTTGTACCAAGTTTGCAAGTGTTTTGGCATGGTCTTAGGAAGTTTGTTCCAAGTTTGCAAGTGTTTTGGCATGGTCTTATTAAATTTGTACCAAGTTTGCAAGTGTTTTGGCATGGTCTCAGGAAGTTTGTTCCAAGTTTGCAAGTGTTTGGCATGGTCTTATAAAATTTGTACCAAGTTTGCAAGTGTTTTGGCATGGTCTTAGGAAGTTTGTTCCAAGTTTGCAATTGTTTGGCATGCTCTTCTTAAATTTATACCAAGTTTGCAAGTGTTTTGGCATGGTCTTAGGAAGTTTGTTCGAAGTTTGCAAGTGTTTGGCATGCTCTTCTTAAATTTATACCAAGTTTGCAAGTGTTTTGGCATGGTCTTAGGAAGTTTGTTCGAAGTTTGCAAGTGTTTGGCATCGTCTTATTAAATTTGTACCAAGTTTGCAAGTGTTTTGGCATGGTCTTATTAAATTTGTACCAAGTTTGCAAGTGTTTTGGCATGGTCTTAGGAAGTTTGTTCCAAGTTTGCAAGTGTTTGGCATGGTCTTCTTAAATTTGTACCAAGTTTGCAAGTGTTTTGGCATGGTCTTAGGAAGTTTGTTCGAAGTTTGCAAGTGTTTGGCATCGTCTTATTAAATTTGTACCAAGTTTGCAAGTGTTTTGGCATCGTCTTATTAAATTTGTACCAAGTTTGCAAGTGTTTTGGCATGGTCTTATTAAATTTGTACCAAGTTTGCAAGTGTTTTGGCATGGTCTTAGGAAGTTTGTTCCAAGTTTGCAAGTGTTTGGCATGGTCTTATTAAATTTGTACCAAGTTTCCAAGTGTTTGGCATGGTCTTATTCAATTGGTAACAAACTTGCAAGTGTTTTGGTATGGTCTTATTAAAGTTGTTCCAAGTTTGCAAGTGTTTGGCATGGTCTTATTAAATTTCTACCAAGTTTGCAAGTGTTTTGGCATAATCTTAGGAAGTTTTTTCCAAGTGTGCAAGTGTTTCGGCATGGTCTTATTAAATTTGAACCAAGTTTGCAAGTGTTTTGGCATGGTCTTATTAAATTTGTACAAAGTTTGCAAGTGTTTTGGCATGGTCTTAGGAAGTTTTTTCCAAGTTTGCAAGTGTTTTGGCATGGTCTTATTAAATTTGTACCAAGTTTGCAAGTGTTTGGCATGGTCTTATTAAATTTGTATTAAGTTTGCAAGTGTTTTGGCATGTTCTTTAGAAGTTTGTTCCAAGTTTGCAAGTGTTTTGGCATGGTCTTATTAAATTTGTACCAAGTTTGCAAGTGTTTTGGCATGGTCTTTTTAAATTTGTTCCAAGTTTGCCAGTGTTTTGGAATGGTCTCATTAAATTTGTACCAAGTTTGCAAGTGTTTTGGCATGGTCTTATTAAATTTGTACCAAGATTGCAAGTGTTTTGGCATGGTCTTATTAAATTTGTGCCAAGTTTGCAAGTGTTTTGGCATGGTTTCATTAAATTTGTACCAAGTTGGCAAGTGTTTTGGCATGGTCTTAGGAAGTTTGTTCCAAGTTTCCAAGTGTTTGGCATGGTCTTATTAAATTTGTACCAAGTTTGCAAGTGTTTGGCATGGTCTTATTAAATTTTTACCAAGTTTGCAAGTGTTTTGGCATGGTCTTATTAAATTTGTACCAAGTTTGCAAGTGTTTTGGCATGGTCTTATTAAATTTGTACCAATTTTGCAAGTGTTTTGGCATGGTCTTAGGTTGTTTGTTCCAAGTTTGCAAGTGTTTTGGCATGGTCTTATTGAAATCGTACCAAGTTTGCAAATGTTTTGGCATGGTCTTATTAAATTTGTTCCAAGTTTGCAAGTGTGTTGGCATGGTCTTATTACATTTGTACCAAGTTTGCAAGTGTTTTGGCATGGTCATAGGAAGTTTGTTTAAAGTTTGCAAGTGTTTGGCATGGTCTTATTAAATTTGTACCAAGTTTGCCAGTGTTTTGGCATGGTCTTATTAAATTTGTACCAAGTTTGCTAGTGTTTTGGCATGGTCTTATTAAATTTGTACCAAGTTTGCAAGTGTTTGGGCATGGTCTTATTAAATTTGTACCAAGTTTGCAAGTGTTTTGGCATGGTCTTAGGAAGTTTGTTCCAAGTTTGCAAGTGTTTGGCATGGTCTTAGGAAGTTTGTTTCAAGTTTGCAAGTGTTTGGCATGGCCTTATTAAATTTGTACCAAGTTTTCAAGTGTTTGGCAAGGTCTTATTAAATTTGTACCAAGTTTGCAAGTGTTTTGGCATGGTCTTAGGAAGTTTGTTCCAAGTCTGCAACTGTTTTGGCATGGTCTTATTAAATTTGTTCCAAGTTTGCAAGTGTTTTGGCATGGTCTTATTAAAATTGTACCAAGTTTGCAAGTGTTTTGGCATGGTCTTAGGAAGTTTGTTTCAAGTTTGCAAGTGGTTGGCATGGCCTTATTAAATTTGTACCAAGTTTGCAAGTGTTTGGCAAGGTCTTATTAAATTTGTACCAAGTTTGCAAGTGTTTTGGCGTGGTCTTATTAAATTTTTACCAAGTTTATAAGTGTTTTGGCATGGTATTAGGAAGTTTGTTTCAAGTTTGCAAGTGTTTGGCATGGCCTTATTAAATTTGTACCAAGTTTTCAAGTGTTTGGCAAGGTCTTATTAAATTTGTACCAAGTTTGCAAGTGTTTTGGCATGGTCTTAGGAAGTTTGTTCCAAGTCTGCAACTGTTTTGGCATGTTCTTATTAAATTTGTACCAAGTCTGCAAGTGTTTTGGCATGGTCTTATTTAATTTGTACCAAGTTTGCAAGTGTTTTGGCATGGTCTAATTAAATTTGTACCAAGTTTGCAAGTGTTTTGGCATGGTCTTAGGAAGTTTGTTCCAAGTTTGCAAGTGTTTGGCATGGTCTTATTAAATTTGTACCAAGTTGGCAAGTGTTTTGGCGAGGTCTTATTAAATTTGTACCAAGTTTATAAGTGTTTTGGCATGGTATTAGGAAGTTTGTTCCAAGTTTGCAAGTGTTTGGCATGGTCTTATGAAATTTGTACCAAGTTTGCAAGTGTTTGGCATGGTCTTATTAAATTTGTACCAAGTTTGCAAGTGTTTTGGCATGGTCTTATTAAATTTGTATCAAGGTTGCAAGTGTTTTGGCATGGTCTTAGGAAGTTTGTTCCAAGTTTGCAAGTGTTTTGGCATGGTCTTATTAAATTTATACCAAGGTTGCAAGTGTTTTGGCATGGTCTTAGGAAGTTTGTTCCAAGTTTGCAAGTGTTTGGCATGGTCTTATTAAATTTGTACCAAGTTTGCAAGTGTTTTGGCATGGTATTAGGAAGTTTGTTCCAAGTTTGCAAGTGTTTGGCATGGTCTTATGAAATTTGTACCAAGTTTGCAAGTGTTTGGCATGGTCTTATTAAATTTGTACCAAGTTTCCAAGTGTTTGGCATGGTCTTATTCAATTGGTAACAAACTTGGAAGTGTTTTGGTATGGTCTTATTTAATTTGTTCCAAGTTTGCAAGTGTTTTGGCATGGTCTTATTAAATTTGTACCAAGTTTGCAAGTGTTTTGGCATGGTCTTAGGAAGTTTGTTCCAAGTTTGCAAGTGTTTTGGCATGGTCTTATAAAATTTGTACCAAGTTTGCAAGTGTTTTGGCATGGGCTTATTAAATTTGTTCCAAGTTTGCAAGTGTTTGGCATGGTCTTAGGAAGTTTGTTTCAAGTTTGCAAGTGTTTGGCATGGCCTTATTAAATTTGTACCAAGTTTTCAAGTGTTTGGCAAGGTCTTATTAAATTTGTACCAAGTTTGCAAGTGTTTTGGCATGGTCTTAGGAAGTTTGTTCCAAGTCTGCAACTGTTTTGGCATGGTCTTATTAAATTTGTTCCAAGTTTGCAAGTGTTTTGGCATGGTCTTATTAAATTTGTACCAAGTTTGCAAGTGTTTTGGCATGGTCTTAGGAAGTTTGTTTCAAGTTTGCAAGTGGTTGGCATGGCCTTATTAAATTTGTACCAAGTTTGCAAGTGTTTGGCAAGGTCTTATTAAATTTGTACCAAGTTTGCAAGTGTTTTGGCGTGGTCTTATTAAATTTTTACCAAGTTTATAAGTGTTTTGGCATGGTATTAGGAAGTTTGTTTCAAGTTTGCAAGTGTTTGGCATGGCCTTATTAAATTTGTACCAAGTTTTCAAGTGTTTGGCAAGGTCTTATTAAATTTGTACCAAGTTTGCAAGTGTTTTGGCATGGTCTTAGGAAGTTTGTTCCAAGTCTGCAACTGTTTTGGCATGTTCTTATTAAATTTGTACCAAGTCTGCAAGTGTTTTGGCATGGTCTTATTTAATTTGTACCAAATTTGCAAGTGTTTTGGCATGGTCTAATTAAATTTGTACCAAGTTTGCAAGTGTTTTGGCATGGTCTTAGGAAGTTTGTTCCAAGTTTGCAAGTGTTTGGCATGGTCTTATTAAATTTGTACCAAGTTGGCAAGTGTTTTGGCGTGGTCTTATTAAATTTGTACCAAGTTTATAGGTGTTTTGGCATGGTATTAGGAAGTTTGTTCCAAGTTTGCAAGTGTTTGGCATGGTCTTATGAAATTTGTACCAAGTTTGCAAGTGTTTGGCATGGTCTTATTAAATTTGTACCAAGTTTGCAAGTGTTTTGGCATGGTCTTATTAAATTTGTATCAAGGTTGCAAGTGTTTTGGCATGGTCTTAGGAAGTTTGTTCCAAGTTTGCAAGTGTTTTGGCATGGTCTTATTAAATTTATACCAAGGTTGCAAGTGTTTTGGCATGGTCTTAGGAAGTTTGTTCCAAGTTTGCAAGTGTTTGGCATGGTCTTATTAAATTTGTACCAAGTTTGCAAGTGTTTGGCATGGTCGTATTAAATTTGTACCAAGTTTGCAAGTGTTTTGGCATGGTCTAATTAAATTTGTACCAAGTTTGCAAGTGTTTTGGCATGGTTTTATTAAATTTGTACCAAGTTTGCAAGTGTTTTGGCATGGTCTTAGGAAGTTTGTTCCAAGTTTGCAAGTGTTTGGCATGGTCTTATTAAATTTGTACCAAGTTTGCAAGTGTTTTGGCATGGTCTTTTTAAATTTGTACCAAGTTTGCAAGTGTTTTGGCATGGTCTTATTAAATTTGTACCAAGTTTGCAAGTGTTTTGGCATGGTCTTAGGAAGTTTGTTCCAAGTTTGCAAGTGTTTTGGCATTGTGTTATTAAATTTGTACCAAGTTTGCAAGTGTTTTGGCATGGTCTTATTAAATTTGTACCAAGTTTGCAAGTGTTTTGGCATGGTCTTATTAAATTTGTTCCAAGTTTGCAAGTGTTTTGGCTAAGTCTTATTAAATTTGTACCAAGTTTGCAAGTGTTTTGGCATGGTCTTAGGAAGTTTGTTCCAAGTTTGCAAGTGTTTTGGCGTGGTTTTATTAAATTTGTACCAAGTTTGCAAGTGTTTTGGCATGGTCTTAGGAAGTTTGTTCCAAGTTTGCAAGTGTTTGGCATGGTCTTATTAAATTTTTAACAAGTTTGCAAGTGTTTTGGCATGGTCTTTGGAAGTTTGTTCCAAGTTTGCAAGTGTTTGGCATGGTCTTGTTAAATTTGTACCAAGTTTGCAAGTGTTTTGGCATGGTCTTATTAAATTTGTACCAAGTTTGAAAGTGTTTTGGCATGGTCTTAGGAAGTTTGTTCCAACTTTGCAAATGTTTTACATCGTCTTATTAAATGTGTACCAATATTGCAAGTGTTTTGGAATGGTCTTAGGAAGTTTGTTCCAAGTTTGCAAGTGTTTGGCTTGGTCTTATTAAATTTGTACCAAGTTTGCAAGTGTTTTGGCATGGTCTTAGGAAGTTTGTTCCAAGTTTGCAAGTGTTTTGGCATGGTCTTATTAAATTTGTACCAAGTTTGCAAGTGTTTTGGCATGGTCTTATTAAATTTGTACCAAGTTTGCAAGTGTTTTGGCATGGTCTTAATAAATTTGTACCAAGTTTGCAAGTGTTTTGGCATGGTCTTATTAAACTTGTTCCAAGTTTGCAAGTGTTTTGGATTGGTCTTATTAAATTTGTACCAAGTTTGCAAGTGTTTTGGCATGGTTTTATTAAATTTGTACCAAGTTTGCAAGTGTTTTGGCATGGTGTTATTAAATTTGTACCAAGTTTGCAAGTGTTTTGGCATGGTCTTATTAAATTTGTACCAAGTTTGCAAGTGTTTTGGCATGGTCTTAGGAAGTTTGTTCCAAGTTTGCAAGTGTTTGGCATGGTCTTATTAAATTTGTACCAAGTTTGCAAGTGTTTTGGCATGGTCTTATAAAATTTGTACCAAGTTTGCAAGTCTTTTGATATGGTCTTATTAAATTTGTACCAAGTTTGCAAGTGTTTTGGCATGGTCTTATTAAATTTGTACTAAGTTTGCAAGTGTTTTGGCATGCTCTTTTTAATTTTGTACCAAGTTTGCAAGTGTTTTGGCATGGTCTTAGGAAGTTTGTTCCAAGTTTGCAAGTGTTTTGGCATGGTCTTATTAAATTTGTACCAAGTTTGCAAGTGTTTTGGCATGGTCTCAGGAAGTTTGTTCCAAGTTTGCAAGTGTTTGGCATGGTCTTATTAAATTTTTACCAAGTTTGCAAGTGTTCTGGCATGGTCTTAGGAAGTTTGTTCCAAGTTTGCAAGTGTTTGGCATCGTCTTATTAAATTTGTACCAAGTTTGCAAGTGTTTTGGCATGGTCTTATTAAATTTGTACCAAGTTTGCAAGTGTTTTGGCATGGTCTTGGGAAGTTTGTTCCAAGTTTGCAAGTGTTTGGCATGGTCTTATTAAATTTGTACCAAGTTTGCAAGTGTTTTGGCATGGTCTTAGGAAGTTTGTTCCAAGTTTGCAAGTGTTTGGCATGGTCTTATTAAATTTGTACCAAGTTTGCAAGTGTTTTGGCATGGTCTTAGGAAATTTGTTCGAAGTTTGCAAGTGTTTGGCATCGTCTTATTAAATTTGTACCAAGTTTGCAAGTGTTTTGGCATGGTCTTATTAAATTTGTACCAAGTTTGCAAGTGTTTTGGCATGGTCTTAATAAAATTGTACCAAGTTTGCAAGTGTTTTGGCATGGTCTTATTAAACTTGTTCCAAGTTTGCAAGTGTTTTGGCTTGGTCTTATTAAATTTGTACCAAGTTTGCAAGTGTTTTGGCATGGTTTTATTAAATTTGTACCAAGTTTGCAAGTGTTTTGGCATGGTGTTATTAAATTTGTACCAAGTTTGCAAGTGTTTTGGCATGGTCTTATTAAATTTGTACCAAGTTTGCAAATGTTTTGGCATGGTCTTAGGAAGTATGTTCCAAGTTTGCAAGTGTTTGGCATGGTCTTATTAAATTTGTACCAAGTTTGCAAGTGTTTTGGCATGGTCTTATAAAATTTGTACCAAGTTTGCAAGCGTTTTGGTATGGTCTTATTAAATTTGTACCAAGTTTGCAAGTGTTTTGGCATGGTCTTATTAAATTTGTACCAAGTTTGCAAGTGTTTTGGCATGGTCTTATTAATTTTGTACCAAGTTTGCAAGTGTTTTGGCATGGTCTTAGGAAGTTTGTTCCAAGTTTGCAAGTGTTTTGGCATGGTCTTATTAAATTTGTACCAAGTTTGCAAATGTTTTGGCATGGTCTTAGGAAGTTTGTTCCAAGTTTGCAAGTGTTTGGCATGGTCTTATTAAATTTGTACCAAGTTTGCAAGTGTTTTGGCATGGTCTTTTAAAATTTGTACCAAGTTTGCAAGCGTTTTGGTATGGTCTTATTAAATTTGTACCAAGTTTGCAAGTGTTTTGGCATGGTCTTATTAAATTTGTACCAAGTTTGCAAGTGTTTTGGCATGGTCTTATAAAATTTGTACCAAGTTTGCAAGCGTTTTGGTATGATCTTATTAAATTTGTACCAAGTTTGCAAGTGTTTTGGCATGGTCTTATTAAACTTGTTCCAAGTTTGCAAGTGTGTTGGCTTGGTCTTATTAAATTTGTACCAAGTTTGCAAGTGTTTTGGCATGGTTTCATTAAATTTGTACCAAGTTTGCAAGTGTTTTGGCATGGTGTTTTTAAATTTGTACCAAGTTTGCAAGTGTTCTGGCATGGTCTTAGGAAGTTTGTTCCAAGTTCGCAAGTGTTTGGCATCGTCTTATTAAATTTGTACCAAGTTTGCAAGTGTTTTGGCATGGTCTTATTAAATTTGTACTAAGTTTGCAAGTGTTTTGGCATGGTCTTAGGAAGTTTGTTCCAAGTTTGCAAGTGTTTGGCATGGTCTTTTTAAATTTGTACCAAGTTTGCAAGTGTTTTGGCATGGTCTTAGGAAGTTTGTTCCAAGTTTGCAAGTGTTTGTCATGGTCTTCTTAAATTTGTACCAAGTTTGCAAGTGTTTTGGCATGGTCTTAGGAAGTTTGTTCGAAGTTTGCAAGTGTTTGGCATCGTCTTATTAAATTTGTACCAAGTTTGCAAGTGTTTTGGCATCGTCTTATTAAATTTGTACCAAGTTTGCAAGTGTTTTGGCATGGTCTTAGGAAGTTTGTTCCAAGTTTGCAAGTGTTTGGCATGGTCTTATTAAATTTGTACCAAGTTTGCAAGTGTTTTGGCATGGTCTTAGGAAGTTTGTTCCAAGTTTGCAAGTGTTTGGCATGGTCTTCTTAAATTTGTACCAACTTTGCAAGTGTTTTGGCATGGTCTTAGGAAGTTTGTTCGAAGTTTGCAAGTGTTTGGCATCGTCTTATTAAATTTGTACCAAGTTTGCAAGTGTTTTGGCATCGTCTTATTAAATTTGTACCAAGTTTGCAAGTGTTTTGGCATGGTCTTATTAAATTTGTACCAAGTTTGCAAGTGTTTTGGCATGGTCTTAGGAAGTTTGTTCCAAGTTTGCAAGTGTTTGGCATGGTCTTATTAAATTTGTACCAAGTTTCCAAGTGTTTGGCATGGTCTTATTCAATTGGTAACAAACTTGCAAGTGTTTTGGTATGGTCTTATTAAAGTTGTTCCAAGTTTGCAAGTGTTTGGCATGGTCTTATTAAATTTCTACCAAGTTTGCAAGTGTTTTGGCATAATCTTAGGAAGTTTTTTCCAAGTGTGCAAGTGTTTCGGCATGGTCTTATTAAATTTGTACTAAGTTTGCAAGTGTTTTGGCATGGTCTTATTAAATTTGTACAAAGTTTGCAAGTGTTTTGGCATGGTCTTAGGAAGTTTTTTCCAAGTTTGCAAGTGTTTTGGCATGGTCTTATTAAATTTGTACCAAGTTTGCAAGTGTTTGGCATGGTCTTATTAAATTTGTACCAAGTTTGCAAGTGTTTTGGCATGTTCTTTAGAAGTTTGTTCCAAGTTTGCAAGTGTTTTGGCATGGTCTTATTAAATTTGTACCAAGTTTGCAAGTGTTTTGGCATGGTCTTTTTAAATTTGTTCCAAGTTTGCCAGTGTTTTGGAATGGTCTCATTAAATTTGTACCAAGTTTGCAAGTGTTTTGGCATGGTCTTATTAAATTTGTACCAAGTTTGCAAGTGTTTTGGCATGGTCTTATTAAATTTGTGTCAAGTTTGCAAGTGTTTTGGCATGGTTTCATTAAATTTGTACCAAGTTGGCAAGTGTTTTGGCATGGTCTTAGGAAGTTTGTTCCTAGTTTCCAAGTGTTTGGCATGGTCTTATTAAATTTGTACCAAGTTTGCAAGTGTTTGGCATGGTCTTATTAAATTTTTACCAAGTTTGCAAGTGTTTTGGCATGGTCTTATTAAATTTGTACCAAGTTTGCAAGTGTTTTGGCATGGTCTTATTAAATTTGTACCAATTTTGCAAGTGTTTTGGCATGGTCTTAGGTTGTTTGTTCCAAGTTTGCAAGTGTTTTGGCATGGTCTTATTGAAATCGTACCAAGTTTGCAAATGTTTTGGCATGGTCTTATTAAATTTGTTCCAAGTTTGCAAGTGTTTTGGCATGGTCTTAGGAAGTTTTTTCCAAGTTTGCAAGTGTTTTGGCATGGTCTTATTAAATTTGTACCAAGTTTGTAAGTGTTTGGCATGGTCTTATTAAATTTGTACCAAGTTTGCAAGTGTTTTGGCATGTTCTTTAGAAGTTTGTTCCAAGTTTGCAAGTGTTTTGGCATGGTCTTATTAAATTTGTACCAAGTTTGCAAGTGTTTTGGCATGGTCTTTTTAAATTTGTTCCAAGTTTGCCAGTGTTTTGGAATGGTCTCATTAAATTTGTACCAAGTTTGCAAGTGTTTTGGCATGGTCTTATTAAATTTGTACCAAGTTTGCAAGTGTTTTGGCATGGTCTTATTAAATTTGTACCAATTTTGCAAGTGTTTTGGCATGGTCTTAGGTTGTTTGTTCCAAGTTTGCAAGTGTTTTGGCATGGTCTTATTGAAATCGTACCAAGTTTGCAAATGTTTTGGCATGGTCTTATTAAATTTGTTCCAAGTTTGCAAGTGTTTTGGCATGGTTTCATTAAATTTGTACCAAGTTGGCAAGTGTTTTGGCATGGTCTTAGGAAGTTTGTTCCAAGTTTCCAAGTGTTTGGCATGGTCTTAATAAATTTGTACCAAGTTTGCAAGTGTTTGGCATGGTCTTATTAAATTTTTACCAAGTTTGCAAGTGTTTTGGCATGGTCTTATTAAATTTGTACCAAGTTTGCAAGTGTTTTGGCATGGTCTTATTAAATTTGTACCAATTTTGCAAGTGTTTTGGCATGGTCTTAGGTTGTTTGTTCCAAGTTTGCAAGTGTTTTGGCATGGTCTTATTGAAATCGTACCAAGTTTGCAAATGTTTTGGCAAGGTCTTATTAAATTTGTTCCAAGTTTGCAAGTGTGTTGGCATGGTCTTATTACATTTGTACCAAGTTTGCATGTGTTTTGGCATGGTCATAGGAAGTTTGTTTAAAGTTTGCAAGTGTTTGGCATGGTCTTATTAAATTTGTACCAAGTTTGCAAGTGTTTTGGCATGGTCTTATTAAATTTGTACCAAGTTTGCTAGTGTTTTGGCATGGTCTTATTAAATTTGTACCAAGTTTGCAAGTGTTTGGGCATGGTCTTATTAAATTTTTACCAAGTTTGCAAGTGTTTTGGCATGGTCTTAGGAAGTTTGTTCCAAGTTTGCAAGTGTTTGGCATGGTCTTATTAAATTTGTACCAAGTTTCCAAGTGTTTGGCATGGTCTTATTCAATTGGTAACAAACTTGGAAGTGTTTTGGTATGGTCTTATTAAATTTGTTCCAAGTTTGCAAGTGTTTTGGCATGGTCTTATTAAATTTGTACCAAGTTTGCAAGTGTTTTGGCATGGTCTTAGGAAGTTTGTTCCAAGTTTGCAAGTGTTTTGGCATGGTCTTATAAAATTTGTACCAAGTTTGCAAGTGTTTTGGCATGGGCTTATTAAATTTGTTCCAAGTTTGCAAGTGTTTGGCATGGTCTTAGGAAGTTTGTTTCAAGTTTGCAAGTGTTTGGCATGGCCTTATTAAATTTGTACCAAGTTTTCAAGTGTTTGGCAAGGTCTTATTAAATTTGTACCAAGTTTGCAAGTGTTTTGGCATGGTCTTAGGAAGTTTGTTCCAAGTCTGCAACTGTTTTGGCATGGTCTTATTAAATTTGTTCCAAGTTTGCAAGTGTTTTGGCATGGTCTTATTAAATTTGTACCAAGTTTGCAAGTGTTTTGGCATGGTCTTAGGAAGTTTGTTTCAAGTTTGCAAGTGTTTGGCATGGCCTTATTAAATTTGTACCAAGTTTGCAAGTGTTTGGCAAGGTCTTATTAAATTTGTACCAAGTTTGCAAGTGTTTTGGCGTGGTCTTATTAAATTTTTACCAAGTTTATAAGTGTTTTGGCATGGTATTAGGAAGTTTGTTTCAAGTTTGCAAGTGTTTGGCATGGCCTTATTAAATTTGTACCAAGTTTTCAAGTGTTTGGCAAGGTCTTATTAAATTTGTACCAAGTTTGCAAGTGTTTTGGCATGGTCTTAGGAAGTTTGTTCCAAGTCTGCAACTGTTTTGGCATGTTCTTATTAAATTTGTACCAAGTCTGCAAGTGTTTTGGCATGGTCTTATTTAATTTGTACCAAGTTTGCAAGTGTTTTGGCATGGTCTAATTAAATTTGTACCAAGTTTGCAAGTGTTTTGGCATGGTCTTAGGAAGTTTGTTCCAAGTTTGCAAGTGTTTGGCATGGTCTTATTAAATTTGTACCAAGTTGGCAAGTGTTTTGGCGTAGTCTTATTAAATTTGTACCAAGTTTATAAGTGTTTTGGCATGGTATTAGGAAGTTTGTTCCAAGTTTGCAAGTGTTTGGCATGGTCTTATGAAATTTGTACCAAGTTTGCAAGTGTTTGGCATGGTCTTATTAAATTTGTACCAAGTTTGCAAGTGTTTTGGCATGGTCTTATTAAATTTGTATCAAGGTTGCAAGTGTTTTGGCATGGTCTTAGGAAGTTTGTTCCAAGTTTGCAAGTGTTTTGGCATGGTCTTATTAAATTTATACCAAGGTTGCAAGTGTTTTGGCATGGTCTTAGGAAGTTTGTTCCAAGTTTGCAAGTGTTTGGCATGGTCTTATTAAATTTGTACCAAGTTTGCAAGTGTTTGGCATGGTCGTATTAAATTTGTACCAAGTTTGCAAGTGTTTTGGCATGGTCTAATTAAATTTGTACCAAGTTTGCAAGTGTTTTGGCATGGTTTTATTAAATTTGTACCAAGTTTGCAAGTGTTTTGGCATGGTCTTAGGAAGTTTGTTCCAAGTTTGCAAGTGTTTGGCATGGTCTTATTAAATTTGTACCAAGTTTGCAAGTGTTTTGGCATGGTCTTATTAAATTTGTACCAAGTTTGCAAGTGTTTTGGCATGGTCTTAGGAAGTTTGTTCCAAGTTTGCAAGTGTTTTGGCATTGTGTTATTAAATTTGTACCAAGTTTGCAAGTGTTTTGGCATGGTCTTATTAAATTTGTACCAAGTTTGCAAGTGTTTTGGCATGGTCTTAGGAAGTTTGTTCCAAGTTTGCAAGTGTTTTGGCATTGTGTTATTAAATTTGTACCAAGTTTGCAAGTGTTTTGGCATGGTCTTATTAAATTTGTACCAAGTTTG
This sequence comes from Anopheles atroparvus, assembly GCA_914969975.1. Taxonomy (NCBI): domain Eukaryota; kingdom Metazoa; phylum Arthropoda; class Insecta; order Diptera; family Culicidae; genus Anopheles; species Anopheles atroparvus. The sequence continues at coordinate 1,238,777 of CAJZCY010000011.1, forward strand.
CAAGTGTTTTGGCATGGTCTTAGGAAGTTTGTTCCAAGTTTGCAAGTGTTTTGGCATGGTCTTATTAAATATGTATCAAGTTTGCAAGTGTTTTGGCATGGTCTTATTAAATTTTTTTCAAGTTTGCAAGTGCTGTGGCATGGTCTTATTAAATTTGTACCAAGTTTGCAAGTGTTTTGGCGTGGTTTTATTAAATTTGTACCAAGTTTGCAAGTGTTTTGGCATGGTCTTAGGAAGTTTGTTCCAAGTTTGCAAGTGTTTGGCATGGTCTTATTAAATTTTTAACAAGTTTGCAAGTGTTTTGGCATGGTCTTTGGAAGTTTGTTCCAAGTTTGCAAGTGTTTGGCATGGTCTTGTTAAATTTGTACCAAGTTTGCAAGTGTTTTGGCATGGTCTTATTAAATTTGTACCAAGTTTGAAAGTGTTTTGGCATGGTCTTAGGAAGTTTGTTCCAACTTTGCAAATGTTTGACATCGTCTTATTAAATGTGTACCAAGTTTGCAAGTGTTTTGGCATGGTCTTTTTAAATTTGTTCCAAGTTTGCAAGTGTTTTGGCTTGGTCTTATTAAATTTGTACCAAGTTTGCAAGTGTTTTGGCATGGTCTTAGGAAGTTTGTTCCAAGTTTGCAAGTGTTTTGGCATGGTCTTATTAAATTTGTACCAAGTTTGCAAGTGTTTTGGCATGGTCTTAGGAAGTTTGTTCCAAGTTTGCAAGTGTTTGGCATGGTCTTATTAAATTTGTACCAAGTTTGCAAGTGTTTTGGCATGGTCTTATTAAATTTGTACCATGTTTGCAAGTGTTTTGGCATGGTCTTAGGAAGTTTGTTCCAAGTTTGCAAGTGTTTGGCATGGTCTTATTAAATTTGTACCAAGTTTGCAAGTGTTTTGGCATGGTCTTATTAAATTTGTACCAAGTTTGCAAGTGTTTTGGCATGGTCTTAGGAAGTTTGTTCCAAGTTTGCAAGTGTTTGGCATCGTCTTATTAAATTTGTACCAAGTTTGTAAGTGTTTTGGCATGGTCTTATTAAATTTGTACCAAGTTTGCAAGTGTTTTGGCATGGTCTTAGGAAGTTTGTTCCAAGTTTGCAAGTGTTTTGGCATGGTCTTATTTAATTTGTACCAAGTTTGCAAGTGTTTTGGCATGGTCTTATTAAATTTGTACCAAGTTTGCAAGTGTTTTGGCATGGTCTTATTAAATTTGTACCAAGTTTGCAAGTGTTTTGCCGTGGTCTTATTAAATTTGTTCCAAGTTTGCAAGTGTTTTGGCTTGGTCTTATTAAATTTGTACCAAATTTGCAAGTGTTTTGGCATGGTCTTAGGAAGTTTGTTCCAAGTTTGCAAGTGTTTTGGCATTGTGTTATTAAATTTGTACCAAGTTTGCAAGTGTTTTGGCATGGTCTTATTAATTTTGTACCAAGTTTGCAAGTGTTTTGGCATGGTCTTAGGAAGTTTGTTCCAAGTTTGCAAGTGTTTTGGCATGGTCTTATTAAATTTGTACCAAGTTTGCAAGTGTTTTGGCATGGTCTCAGGAAGTTTGTTCCAAGTTTGCAAGTGTTTGGCATGGTCTTATAAAATTTGTACCAAGTTTGCAAGTGTTTTGGCATGGTCTTAGGAAGTTTGTTCCAAGTTTGCAATTGTTTGGCATGCTCTTCTTAAATTTATACCAAGTTTGCAAGTGTTTTGGCATGGTCTTAGGAAGTTTGTTCGAAGTTTGCAAGTGTTTGGCATGCTCTTCTTAAATTTATACCAAGTTTGCAAGTGTTTTGGCATGGTCTTAGGAAGTTTGTTCGAAGTTTGCAAGTGTTTGGCATCGTCTTATTAAATTTGTACCAAGTTTGCAAGTGTTTTGGCATGGTCTTATTAAATTTGTACCAAGTTTGCAAGTGTTTTGGCATGGTCTTAGGAAGTTTGTTCCAAGTTTGCAAGTGTTTGGCATGGTCTTCTTAAATTTGTACCAAGTTTGCAAGTGTTTTGGCATGGTCTTAGGAAGTTTGTTCGAAGTTTGCAAGTGTTTGGCATCGTCTTATTAAATTTGTACCAAGTTTGCAAGTGTTTTGGCATCGTCTTATTAAATTTGTACCAAGTTTGCAAGTGTTTTGGCATGGTCTTATTAAATTTGTACCAAGTTTGCAAGTGTTTTGGCATGGTCTAAGGAAGTTTGTTCCAAGTTTGCAAGTGTTTGGCATGGTCTTATTAAAGTTGTTCCAAGTTTGCAAGTGTTTGGCATGGTCTTATTAAATTTCTACCAAGTTTGCAAGTGTTTTGGCATAATCTTAGGAAGTTTTTTCAAGTGTGCAAGTGTTTCGGCATGGTCTTATTAAATTTGTACCAAGTTTGCAAGTGTTTTGGCATGGTCTTATTAAATTTGTACAAAGTTTGCAAGTGTTTTGGCAGGGTCTTAGGAAGTTTTTTCCAAGTTTGCAAGTGTTTTGGCATGGTCTTATTAAATTTGTACCAAGTTTGCAAGTGTTTGGCATGGTCTTATTAAATTTGTATTAAGTTTGCAAGTGTTTTGGCATGTTCTTTAGAAGTTTGTTCCAAGTTTGCAAGTGTTTTGGCATGGTCTTATTAAATTTGTACCAAGTTTGCAAGTGTTTTGGCATGGTCTTTTTAAATTTGTTCCAAGTTTGCCAGTGTTTTGGAATGGTCTCATTAAATTTGTACCAAGTTTGCAAGTGTTTTGGCATGGTCTTATTAAATTTGTACCAAGATTGCAAGTGTTTTGGCATGGTCTTATTAAATTTGTGCCAAGTTTGCAAGTGTTTTGGCATGGTTTCATTAAATTTGTACCAAGTTGGCAAGTGTTTTGGCATGGTCTTAGGAAGTTTGTTCCAAGTTTCCAAGTGTTTGGCATGGTCTTATTAAATTTGTACCAAGTTTGCAAGTGTTTGGCATGGTCTTATTAAATTTTTACCAAGTTTGCAAGTGTTTTGGCATGGTCTTATTAAATTTGTACCAAGTTTGCAAGTGTTTTGGCATGGTCTTATTAAATTTGTACCAATTTTGCAAGTGTTTTGGCATGGTCTTAGGTTGTTTGTTCCAAGTTTGCAAGTGTTTTGGCATGGTCTTATTGAAATCGTACCAAGTTTGCAAATGTTTTGGCATGGTCTTATTAAATTTGTTCCAAGTTTGCAAGTGTGTTGGCATGGTCTTATTACATTTGTACCAAGTTTGCAAGTGTTTTGGCATGGTCATAGGAAGTTTGTTTAAAGTTTGCAAGTGTTTGGCATGGTCTTATTAAATTTGTACCAAGTTTGCCAGTGTTTTGGCATGGTCTTATTAAATTTGTACCAAGTTTGCTAGTGTTTTGGCATGGTCTTATTAAATTTGTACCAAGTTTGCAAGTGTTTGGGCATGGTCTTATTAAATTTGTACCAAGTTTGCAAGTGTTTTGGCATGGTCTTAGGAAGTTTGTTCCAAGTTTGCAAGTGTTTGGCATGGTCTTAGGAAGTTTGTTTCAAGTTTGCAAGTGTTTGGCATGGCCTTATTAAATTTGTACCAAGTTTTCAAGTGTTTGGCAAGGTCTTATTAAATTTGTACCAAGTTTGCAAGTGTTTTGGCATGGTCTTAGGAAGTTTGTTCCAAGTCTGCAACTGTTTTGGCATGGTCTTATTAAATTTGTTCCAAGTTTGCAAGTGTTTTGGCATGGTCTTATTAAATTTGTACCAAGTTTGCAAGTGTTTTGGCATGGTCTTAGGAAGTTTGTTTCAAGTTTGCAAGTGGTTGGCATGGCCTTATTAAATTTGTACCAAGTTTGCAAGTGTTTGGCAAGGTCTTATTAAATTTGTACCAAGTTTGCAAGTGTTTTGGCGTGGTCTTATTAAATTTTTACCAAGTTTATAAGTGTTTTGGCATGGTATTAGGAAGTTTGTTTCAAGTTTGCAAGTGTTTGGCATGGCCTTATTAAATTTGTACCAAGTTTTCAAGTGTTTGGCAAGGTCTTATTAAATTTGTACCAAGTTTGCAAGTGTTTTGGCATGGTCTTAGGAAGTTTGTTCCAAGTCTGCAACTGTTTTGGCATGTTCTTATTAAATTTGTACCAAGTCTGCAAGTGTTTTGGCATGGTCTTATTTAATTTGTTCCAAGTTTGCAAGTGTTTTGGCATGGTCTAATTAAATTTGTACCAAGTTTGCAAGTGTTTTGGCATGGTCTTAGGAAGTTTGTTCCAAGTTTGCAAGTGTTTGGCATGGTCTTATTAAATTTGTACCAAGTTGGCAAGTGTTTTGGCGTGGTCTTATTAAATTTGTACCAAGTTTATAAGTGTTTTGGCATGGTATTAGGAAGTTTGTTCCAAGTTTGCAAGTGTTTGGCATGGTCTTATGAAATTTGTACCAAGTTTGCAAGTGTTTGGCATGGTCTTATTAAATTTGTACCAAGTTTGCAAGTGTTTTGGCATGGTCTTATTAAATTTGTATCAAGGTTGCAAGTGTTTTGGCATGGTCTTAGGAAGTTTGTTCCAAGTTTGCAAGTGTTTTGGCATGGTCTTATTAAATTTATACCAAGGTTGCAAGTGTTTTGGCATGGTCTTAGGAAGTTTGTTCCAAGTTTGCAAGTGTTTGGCATGGTCTTATTAAATTTGTACCAAGTTTGCAAGTGTTTTGGCATGGTATTAGGAAGTTTGTTCCAAGTTTGCAAGTGTTTGGCATGGTCTTATGAAATTTGTACCAAGTTTGCAAGTGTTTGGCATGGTCTTATTAAATTTGTACCAAGTTTCCAAGTGTTTGGCATGGTCTTATTCAATTGGTAACAAACTTGGAAGTGTTTTGGTATGGTCTTATTTAATTTGTTCCAAGTTTGCAAGTGTTTTGGCATTGTGTTATTAAATTTGTACCAAGTTTGCAAGTGTTTTGGCATGGTCTTAGGAAGTTTGTTCCAAGTTTGCAAGTGTTTTGGCATGGTCTTATAAAATTTGTACCAAGTTTGCAAGTGTTTTGGCATGGGCTTATTAAATTTGTTCCAAGTTTGCAAGTGTTTGGCATGGTCTTAGGAAGTTTGTTTCAAGTTTGCAAGTGTTTGGCATGGCCTTATTAAATTTGTACCAAGTTTTCAAGTGTTTGGCAAGGTCTTATTAAATTTGTACCAAGTTTGCAAGTGTTTTGGCATGGTCTTAGGAAGTTTGTTCCAAGTCTGCAACTGTTTTGGCATGGTCTTATTAAATTTGTTCCAAGTTTGCAAGTGTTTTGGCATGGTCTTATTAAATTTGTACCAAGTTTGCAAGTGTTTTGGCATGGTCTTAGGAAGTTTGTTTCAAGTTTGCAAGTGGTTGGCATGGCCTTATTAAATTTGTACCAAGTTTGCAAGTGTTTGGCAAGGTCTTATTAAATTTGTACCAAGTTTGCAAGTGTTTTGGCGTGGTCTTATTAAATTTTTACCAAGTTTATAAGTGTTTTGGCATGGTATTAGGAAGTTTGTTTCAAGTTTGCAAGTGTTTGGCATGGCCTTATTAAATTTGTACCAAGTTTTCAAGTGTTTGGCAAGGTCTTATTAAATTTGTACCAAGTTTGCAAGTGTTTTGGCATGGTCTTAGGAAGTTTGTTCCAAGTCTGCAACTGTTTTGGCATGTTCTTATTAAATTTGTACCAAGTCTGCAAGTGTTTTGGCATGGTCTTATTTAATTTGTACCAAGTTTGCAAGTGTTTTGGCATGGTCTAATTAAATTTGTACCAAGTTTGCAAGTGTTTTGGCATGGTCTTAGGAAGTTTGTTCCAAGTTTGCAAGTGTTTGGCATGGTCTTATTAAATTTGTACCAAGTTGGCAAGTGTTTTGGCGTGGTCTTATTAAATTTGTACCAAGTTTATAAGTGTTTTGGCATGGTATTAGGAAGTTTGTTCCAAGTTTGCAAGTGTTTGGCATGGTCTTATGAAATTTGTACCAAGTTTGCAAGTGTTTGGCATGGTCTTATTAAATTTGTACCAAGTTTGCAAGTGTTTTGGCATGGTCTTATTAAATTTGTATCAAGGTTGCAAGTGTTTTGGCATGGTCTTAGGAAGTTTGTTCCAAGTTTGCAAGTGTTTTGGCATGGTCTTATTAAATTTATACCAAGGTTGCAAGTGTTTTGGCATGGTCTTAGGAAGTTTGTTCCAAGTTTGCAAGTGTTTGGCATGGTCTTATTAAATTTGTACCAAGTTTGCAAGTGTTTGGCATGGTCGTATTAAATTTGTACCAAGTTTGCAAGTGTTTTGGCATGGTCTAATTAAATTTGTACCAAGTTTGCAAGTGTTTTGGCATGGTTTTATTAAATTTGTACCAAGTTTGCAAGTGTTTTGGCATGGTCTTAGGAAGTTTGTTCCAAGTTTGCAAGTGTTTGGCATGGTCTTATTAAATTTGTACCAAGTTTGCAAGTGTTTTGGCATGGTCTTTTTAAATTTGTACCAAGTTTGCAAGTGTTTTGGCATGGTCTTATTAAATTTGTACCAAGTTTGCAAGTGTTTTGGCATGGTCTTAGGAAGTTTGTTCCAAGTTTGCAAGTGTTTTGGCATTGTGTTATTAAATTTGTACCAAGTTTGCAAGTGTTTTGGCATGGTCTTATTAAATTTGTACCAAGTTTGCAAGTGTTTTGGCATGGTCTTATTAAATTTGTTCCAAGTTTGCAAGTGTTTTGGCTAAGTCTTATTAAATTTGTACCAAGTTTGCAAGTGTTTTGGCATGGTCTTAGGAAGTTTGTTCCAAGTTTGCAAGTGTTTTGGCGTGGTTTTATTAAATTTGTACCAAGTTTGCAAGTGTTTTGGCATGGTCTTAGGAAGTTTGTTCCAAGTTTGCAAGTGTTTGGCATGGTCTTATTAAATTTTTAACAAGTTTGCAAGTGTTTTGGCATGGTCTTTGGAAGTTTGTTCCAAGTTTGCAAGTGTTTGGCATGGTCTTGTTAAATTTGTACCAAGTTTGCAAGTGTTTTGGCATGGTCTTATTAAATTTGTACCAAGTTTGAAAGTGTTTTGGCATGGTCTTAGGAAGTTTGTTCCAACTTTGCAAATGTTTGACATCGTCTTATTAAATGTGTACCAAGTTTGCAAGTGTTTTGGTATGGTCTTTTTAAATTTGTTCCAAGTTTGCAAGTGTTTTGGCTTGGTCTTATTAAATTTGTACCAAGTTTGCAAGTGTTTTGGCATGGTCTTAGGAAGTTTGTTCCAAGTTTGCAAGTGTTTTGGCATGGTCTTATTAAATTTGTACCAAGTTTGCAAGTGTTTTGGCATGGTCTTAGGAAGTTTGTTCCAAGTTTGCAAGTGTTTGGCATGGTCTTATTAAATTTGTACCAAGTTTGCAAGTGTTTTGGCATGGTCTTATTAAATTTGTATAATGTTTGCAAGTGTTTTGGCATGGTCTTAGGAAGTTTGTTCCAAGTTTGCAAGTGTTTGGCATGGTCTTATTAAATTTGTACCAAGTTTGCAAGTGTTTTGGCATGGTCTTATTAAATTTGTACCAAGTTTGCAAGTGTTTTGGCATGGTCTTAGGAAGTTTGTTCCAAGTTTGCAAGTGTTTGGCATCGTCTTATTAAATTTGTACCAAGTTTGTAAGTGTTTTGGCATGGTCTTATTAAATTTGTACCAAGTTTGCAAGTGTTTTGGCATGGTCTTAGGAAGTTTGTTCCAAGTTTGCAAGTGTTTGGCATGGTCTTATTAAATTTGTACCAAGTTTGCAAGTGTTTTGGCATGGTCTTATTAAATTTGTACCAAGTTTGCAAGTGTTTTGGCATGGTCTTATTAAATTTGTACCAAGTTTGCAAGTGTTTTGCCGTGGTCTTATTAAATTTGTTCCAAGTTTGCAAGTGTTTTGGCTTGGTCTTATTAAATTTGTACCAAATTTGCAAGTGTTTTGGCATGGTTTTATTAAATTTGTACCAAGTTTGCAAGTGTTTTGGCATGGTGTTATTAAATTTGTACCAAGTTTGCAAGTGTTTTGGCATGGGCTTAGGAAGTTTGTTCCAAGTTTGCAAGTGTTTGGCATGGTCTTATTAAATTTGTACCAAGTTTGCAAGTGTTTTGGCATGGTCTTATTAAATTTGTACCAAGTTTGCAAGTGTTTTGGCATGGTCTTATTAAATTTGTACCAAGTTTGCAAGTGTTTTGGCATGGTCTTAGGAAGTTTGTTCCAAGTTGGCAAGTGTTTGGCATGGTCGTATTAAATTTGTACCAAGTTTGCAAGTGTTTTGGCATGGTCTTATTAAATTTGTACCAAGTTTGCAAGTGTTTTGGCATGGTCTTATTAAATTTGTACCAAGTTTGCAAGTGTTTTGGCATGGTCTTAGGAAGTTTGTTCCAAGTTTGCAAGTGTTTGGCATGGTCGTATTAAATTTGTACCAAGTTAGCAAGTGTTTTGGCATGGTCTTATTAAATTTGTACCAAGTTTGCAAGTGTTTTGGCATGGTCATAGGAAGTTTGTTCCAAGTTTGCAAGTGTTTTGGCATGGTCTTATTAAATTTGTACTAAGTTTGCAAGTTTTTTGGCATGGTCTTATTAAATTTGTACCAAGTTTGCAAGTGTTTTGGCATGGTCTTAGGAAGTTTGTTCCAAGTTTGCAAGTGTTTGGCATGGTCTTATTAAATTTGTACCAAGTTTGCAAGTGTTTTGGCATGGTCTTAGGAAGTTTGTTCCAAGTTTGCAAGTGTTTGGCATGGTCTTATTAAAATTGTACCAAGTTTGCAAGTGTTTTGGCATGGTCTTAGGAAGTTAGTTCCAAGTTTGCAAATATTTTGGCATGGTCTTATCAAATTTGTACCAAGTTTGCAAGTGTTTTGGCATGGTCTTATTAAATTTGTACCATGTTTGCAAGTGTTTTGGCATGGTCTTAGGAAGTTTGTTCCAAGTTTGCAAGTGTTTGGCATGGTCTTATTAAATTTGTACCAAGTTTGCAAGTGTTTTGGCATGGTCTTATTAAATTTGTACCAAGTTTGCAAGTGTTTTGGCATGGTCTTAGGAAGTTTGTTCCAAGTTTTCAAGTGTTTGGCATCGTCTTATTAAATTTGTACCAAGTTTGCAAGTGTTTTGGCATGGTCTTATTAAATTTTTAACCAAGTTTGCAAATGTTTTGGCATGGTCTTAGGAAGTTTGTTCCAAGTTTGCAAATGTTTTGGCATGGTCTTATTAAATTTGTACCAAGTTTGCAAGTGTTTTGGCATGGTCTTATTAAATTTGTACCAAGTTTGCAAGTGTTTTGCCGTGGTCTTATTAAATTTGTTCCAAGTTTGCAAGTGTTTTGGCATGGTCTTATTAAATTTGTACCAAGTTTGCAAGTGTTTTGGCATGGTCTTATTAAATTTGTTCCAAGTTTGCCAGTGTTTTGGCATGGTCTTAGGAAGTTTGTTCCAAGTTTGCAAGTGTTTTGGCATGGTCTTATTAAATTTGTACCAAGTTTGCAAGTGTTTTGGCATGGTCATATTAAATTTGTACCAAGTTTGCAAGTGTTTTGGCATGGTCTCATTAAATTTGTACCATGTTTGCAAGTGTTTTGGCATGGTCTTAGGAAGTTTGTTCCAAGTTTCCAAGTGTTTGGCATGGTCTTATTAAATTTGTACCAAGTTTGCAAGTGTTTGGCATGGTCTTATTAAATTTTTACCAAGTTTGCAAGTGTTTTGGCATGGTCTTATTAAATTTGTACCAAGTTTGCAAATGTTTTGGCATGGTCTTATTAAATTTGTATCAATTTTGCAAGTGTTTTGGCATGGTCTTAGGTTGTTTGTTCCAAGTTTGCAAGTGTTTTGGCATGGTCTTATTGAAATCGTACCAAGTTTGCAAATGTTTTGGCATGGTCTTATTAAATTTGTTCCAAGTTTGCAAGTGTGTTGGCATGGTCTTATTACATTTGTACCAAGTTTGCAAGTGTTTTGGCATGGTCATAGGCAGCTTGTTTAAAGTTTGCAAGTGTTTGGCATGGTCTTATTAAATTTGTACCAAGTTTGCAAGTGTTTTGGCATGGTCTTATTAAATTTGTACCAAGTTTGCTAGTGTTTTGGCATGGTCTTATTAAATTTGTACCAAGTTTGCAAGTGTTTGGGCATGGTCTTATTAAATTTGTACCAAGTTTGCAAGTGTTTTGGCATGGTCTTAGGAAGTTCGTTCCAAGTTTACAAGTGTTTGGCATGGTCTTATTAAATTTGTACCAAGTTTCCAAGTGTTTGGCATGGTCTTATTCAATTGGTAACAAACTTGCAAGTGTTTTGGTATGGTCTTATTAAATTTGTTCCAAGTTTGCAAGTGTTTCGGCATGGTCTTATTAAATTTGTACCAAGTTTGCAAGTGTTTTGGCATGGTCTTAGGAAGTTTGTTCCAAGTTTGCAAGTGTTTTGGCATGGTATTATAAAATTTGTACCAAGTTTGCAAGTGTTTTGGCATGGGCTTATTAAATTTGTTCCAAGTTTGCAAGTATTTTGGCATGGTCTTATTACATTTGTACCAAGTTTGCATATGTTTTGGCATGGTCTTATTAAATTTGTACCAAGTTTGCAAGTGTTTGGCATGGTCTTTTTAAATTTGTACCAAGTTTGCAAGTGTTTTGGCATGTTCTTATTAAATTTGTACCAAGTCTGCAACTGTTTTGGCATGGTCTTATTTAATTTGTACCAAGTTTGCAAGTGTTTTGGCATGGGCTTATTAAATTTGTACCAAGTTTGCAAGTGTTTGGCAAGGTCTTATTAAATTTGTACCAAGTTTGCAAGTGTTTTGGCATGGTCTTAGGAAGTTTGTTCCAAGTCTGCAACTGTTTTGGCATGGTCTTATTAAATTTGTTCCAAGTTTGCAAGTGTTTTGGCATGGTCTTATTAAATTTGTACCAAGTTTGCAAGTGTTTTGGCATGGTCTTAGGAAGTTTGTTTCAAGTTTGCAAGTGTTTGGCATGGCCTTATTAAATTTGTACCAAGTTTGCAAGTGTTTGGCAAGGTCTTATTAAATTTGTACCAAGTTTGCAAGTGTTTTGGCGTGGTCTTATTAAATTTGTACCAAGTTTATAAGTGTTTTGGCATGGTATTAGGAAGTTTGTTTTAAGTTTGCAAGTGTTTGGCATGGCCTTATTAAATTTGTACCAAGTTTTCAAGTGTTTGGCAAGTCTTATTAAATTTGTACCAAGTTTGCAAGTGTTTTGGCATGGTCTTAGGAAGTTTGTTCCAAGTCTGCAACTGTTTTGGCATGTTCTTATTAAATTTGTACCAAGTCTGCAAGTGTTTTGGCATGGTCTTATTTAATTTGTACCAAGTTTGCAAGTGTTTTGGCATGGTCTTATTAAATTTGTACCAAGTTTGCAAGTGTTTTGGCATGGTCTTAGGAAGTTTGTTCCAAGTTTGCAAGTGTTTGGCATGGTCTTATTAAATTTGTACCAAGTTGGCAAGTGTTTTGGCGTGGTCTTATTAAATTTGTACCAAGTTTATAAGTGTTTTGGCATGGTATTAGGAAGTTTGTTCCAAGTTTGCAAGTGTTTGGCATGGTCTTATGAAAGTTGTACCAAGTTTGCAAGTGTTTGGCATGGTCTTATTAAATTTGTACCAAGTTTGCAAGTGTTTTGGCATGGTCTTATTAAATTTGTACCAAGGTTGCAAGTGTTTTGGCATGGTCTTAGGAAGTTTGTTCCAAGTTTGCAAGTGTTTTGGCATGGTCTTATTAAATTTGTACCAAGGTTGCAAGTGTTTTGGCATGGTCTTAGGAAGTTTGTTCCAAGTTTGCAAGTGTTTGGCATGGTCTTAATAAATTTGTACCAAGTTTGCAAGTGTTTGGCATGGTCGTATTAAATTTGTACCAAGTTTGCAAGTGTTTTGGCATGGTCTTATTAAATTTGTACCAAGTTTGCAAGTGTTTTGGCATGGTTTTATTAAATTTGTACCAAGTTTGCAAGTGTTTTGGCATGGTCTTAGGAAGTTTGTTCCATGTTTGCAAGTGTTTGGCATGGTCTTATTAAATTTGTACCAAGTTTGCAAGTGTTTTGGCATGGTCTTTTTAAATTTGTACCAAGTTTGCAAGTGTTTTGGCATGGTCTTATTAAATTTGTACCAAGTTTGCAAGTGTTTTGGCATGGTCTTAGGAAGTTTGTTCCAAGTTTGCAAGTGTTTTGGCATTGTGTTATTAAATTTGTACCAAGTTTGCAAGTGTTTTGGCATGTTCTTATTAAATTTGTACCAAGTTTGCAAGTGTTTTGGCATGGTCTTATTAAATTTGTTCCAAGTTTGCAAGTGTTTTGGCTAAGTTTTATTAAATTTGTACCAAGTTTGCAAGTGTTTTGGCATGGTCTTAGGAAGTTTGTTCCAAGTTTGCAAGTGTTTTGGCGTGGTTTTATTAAATTTGTACCAAGTTTGCAAGTGTTTTGGCATGGTCTTAGGAAGTTTGTTCCAAGTTTGCAAGTGTTTGGCATGGTCTTATTAAATTTTTACCAAGTTTGCAAGTGTTTTGGCATGGTCTTTGGAAGTTTGTTCCAAGTTTGCAAGTGTTTGGCATGGTCTTGTTAAATTTGTACCAAGTTTGCAAGTGTTTTGGCATGGTCTTATTAAATTTGTACCAAGTTTGAAAGTGTTTTGGCATGGTCTTAGGAAGTTTGTTCCAACTTTGCAAATGTTTGACATCGTCTTATTAAATGTGTACCAAGTTTGCAAGTGTTTTGGCATGGTCTTTTTAAATTTGTTCCAAGTTTGCAAGTGTTTTGGCTTGGTCTTATTAAATTTGTACCAAGTTTGCAAGTGTTTTGGCATGGTCTTAGGAAGTTTGTTCCAAGTTTGCAAGTGTTTTGGCATGGTCTTATTAAATTTGTACCAAGTTTGCAAGTGTTTTGGCATGGTCTTAGGAAGTTTGTTCCAAGTTTGCAAGTGTTTGGCATGGTCTTATTAAATTTGTACCAAGTTTGCAAGTGTTTTGACATGGTCTTATTAAATTTGTACCATGTTTGCAAGTGTTTTGGCATGGTCTTAGGAAGTTTGTTCCAAGTTTGCAAGTGTTTGGCATGGTCTTATTAAATTTGTACCAAGTTTGCAAGTGTTTTGGCATGGTCTTATTAAATTTGTACCAAGTTTGCAAGTGTTTTGGCATGGTCTTAGGAAGTTTGTTCCAATTTTGCAAGTGTTTGGCATCGTCTTATTAAATTTGTACCAAGTTTGTAAGTGTTTTGGCATGGTCTTATTAAATTTGTACCAAGTTTGCAAGTGTTTTGGCATGGTCTTAGGAAGTTTGTTCCAAGTTTGCAAGTGTTTGGCATGGTCTTATTAAATTTGTACCAAGTTTGCAAGTGTTTTGGCATGGTCTTATTAAATTTGTACCAAGTTTGCAAGTGTTTTGGCATGGTCTTATTAAATTTGTACCAAGTTTGCAAGTGTTTTGCCGTGGTCTTATTAAATTTGTTCCAAGTTTGCAAGTGTTTTGGCTTGGTCTTATTAAATTTGTACCAAATTTGCAAGTGTTTTGGCATGGTTTTATTAAATTTGTACCAAGTTTGCAAGTGTTTTGGAATGGTGTTATTAAATTTGTACCAAGTTTGCAAGTGTTTTGGCATGGGCTTAGGAAGTTTGTTCCAAGTTTGCAAGTGTTTGGCATGGTCTTATTAAATTTGTACCAAGTTTGCAAGTGTTTTGGCATGGTCTTATTAAATTTGTACCAAGTTTGCAAGTGTTTTGGCATGGTCTTATTAAATTTGTACCAAGTTTGCAAGTGTTTTGGCATGGTCTTAGGAAGTTTGTTCCAAGTTGGCAAGTGTTTGGCATGGTCGTATTAAATTTGTACCAAGTTTGCAAGTGTTTTGGCATGGTCTTATTAAATTTGTACCAAGTTTGCAAGTGTTTTGGCATGGTCTTTTAAATTTGTACCAAGTTTGCAAGTGTTTTGGCATGGTCTTAGGAAGTTTGTTCCAAGTTTGCAAGTGTTTGGCATGGTCGTATTAAATTTGTACCAAGTTTGCAAGTGTTTTGGCATGGTCTTATTAAATTTGTACCAAGTTTGCAAGTGTTTTGGCATGGTCATAGGAAGTTTGTTCCAAGTTTGCAAGTGTTTTGGCATGGTCTTATTAAATTTGTACTAAGTTTGCAAGTGTTTTGGCATGGTCTTATTAAATTTGTACCAAGTTTGCAAGTGTTTTGGCATGGTCTTAGGAAGTTTGTTCCAAGTTTGCAAGTGTTTGGCATGGTCTTATTAAATTTGTACCAAGTTTGCAAGTGTTTTGGCATGGTCTTAGGAAGTTTGTTCCAAGTTTGCAAGTGTTTGGCATGGTCTTATTAAAATTGTACCAAGTTTGCAAGTGTTTTGGCATGGTCTTAGGAAGTTTGTTCCAAGTTTGCAAATATTTTGGCATGGTCTTATCAAATTTGTACCAAGTTTGCAAGTGTTTTGGCATGGTCTTATTAAATTTGTACCATGTTTGCAAGTGTTTTGGCATGGTCTTAGGAAGTTTGTTCCAAGTTTGCAAGTGTTTGGCATGGTCTTATTAAATTTGTACCAAGTTTGCAAGTGTTTTGGCATGGTCTTATTAAATTTGTACCAAGTTTGCAAGTGTTTTGGCATGGTCTTAGGAAGTTTGTTCCAAGTTTTCAAGTGTTTGGCATCGTCTTTTTAAATTTGTACCAAGTTTGCAAGTGTTTTGGCATGGTCTTATTAAATTTTTAACCAAGTTTGCAAATGTTTTGGCATGGTCTTAGGAAGTTTGTTCCAAGTTTGCAAGTGTTTTGGCATGGTCTTATTAAATTTGTACCAAGTTTGCAAGTGTTTTGGCATGGTCTTATTAAATTTGTACCAAGTTTGCAAGTGTTTTGCCGTGGTCTTATTAAATTTGTTCCAAGTTTGCAAGTGTTTTGGCTTGGTCTTATTAAATTTGTACCAAGTTTGCAAGTGTTTTGGCATGGTCTTAGGAAGTTTGTTCCAAGTTTGCAAGTGTTTGGCATGGTCGTATTAAATTTGTACCAAGTTTGCAAGTGTTTTGGCATGGTCTTTTTAAATTTGTACCAAGTTTGCAAGTGTTTTGGCATGGTCATAGGAAGTTTGTTCCAAGTTTGCAAGTGTTTTGGCATGGTCTTAGGAAGTTTGTTCCAAGTTTGCAATTGTTTGGCATGGTCCTATTAAATTTGTACCAAGTTTGCAAGTGTTTTGGCATGGTCTTATTAAATTTGTACCAAGTTTGCAAGTGTTTTGGCATGGTCATAGGAAGTTTGTTCCAAGTTTGCAAGTGTTTTGGCATGGTCTTAGGAAATTTGTTCCAAGTTTGCAAGTGTTTTGACTTCGTCTTATTAAAATTGTACCAAGTTTGCAAGTGTTTTGGCATGGTCCTAGGAAGTTTGTTCCAAGTTTGCAAATATTTCAGCATGGTCTTATCAAATTTGTACCAAGTTTGCAAGTGTTTTGGCATGGTCTTATTAAATTTGTACCATGTTTGCACTTGTTTTGGCATGGTCTTAGGAAGTTTGTTCCAAGTTTGCAAGTGTTTGGCATGGTCTTATTAAATTTGTACCAAGTTTGCAAGTGTTTTGGCATGGTCTTATTAAATTTGTACCAAGTTTGCAAGTGTTTTGGCATGGTCTTAGGAAGTTTGTTCCATGTTTTCAATTGTTTGGCATCGTCTTATTAAATTTGTACCAAGTTTGCAAGTGTTTTGGCATGGTCTTATTAAATTTGTACCAAGTTTGCAAGTGTTTTGGCATGGTCTTATTAAATTTGTGCCAAGTTTGCAAGTGTTTTGGCATGGTCTTAGGAAGTTTGTACCATGTTTGCACTTGTTTTGGCATGGTCTTAGGAAGTTTGTTCCAAGTTTGCAAGTGTTTGGCATGGTCTTATTAAATTTGTACCAAGTTTGCAAGTGTTTTGGCATGGTCTTATTAAATTTGTACCAAGTTTGCAAGTGTTTTGGCATGGTCTTAGGAAGTTTGTTCCATGTTTTCAATTGTTTGGCATCGTCTTATTAAATTTGTACCAAGTTTGCAAGTGTTTTGGCATGGTCTTATTAAATTTGTACCAAGTTTGCAAGTGTTTGGCATGGTCATATTAAATTTGTACCAAGGTCTTATTAAATTTGTACCAAGTTTGCAAGTGTTTTGGCATGGTCTTAGGAAGTTTTTTCCAAGTTTGCAAGTGTTTTGGCATGGTCTTATTAAATTTGTACCAAGTTTGCAAGTGTTTGGCATGGTCATATTAAATTTGTACCAAGTTTGCAAATGTTTTGGCATGGTCTTATTAAATTTGTCCCAAAAGTGTTTGGCATGGTCGTATTAAATTTGTACCAAGTTTGCAAGTGTTTTGGCATGATCTTATTAAATTTGTACCAAGTTTGCAAGTGTTTGGCATGGTCTTTTTAAATTTGTACCAAGTTTGCAAGTGTTTTGGCATGGTCTAAGGAAGTTTGTTCCAAGTTTGCAAGTGTTTGGCATGGTCGTATTAAATTTGTACAGAGTTTGCAAATGTTTTGGCATGGTCTTATTAAATTTGTACCAAGTTTGCAAGTGTTTTGGCATGGTCTTATTAAATTTGTGCCAAGTTTGCAAGTGTTTTAGCATGGTCTTAGGAAGTTTGTTCCAAGTTTGCAAGTGTTTTGGCATGGTCTTATTAAATTTGTACCAAGGTTGCACGTGTTTTGGCATGGTCTTAGGAAGTTTGTTCCAAGTTTGCAAGTGTTTGGCATGGTCTTATTAAATTTGTACCAAGTTTGCAAGTGTTTGGCATGGTCTTATTAAATTTGTACCAAGTTTGCAAGTGTTTTGGCATGGTCTTATTAAATTTGTACCAAGTTTGCAAGTGTTTTGGCATGGTCTTAGGAAGTTTGTTCCAAGTTTGCAAGTGTTTGGCATGGTCGTATTAAATTTGTACCAAGTTAGCAAGTGTTTTGGCATGGTCTTATTAAATTTGTACCAAGTTTGCAAGTGTTTTGGCATGGTCATAGGAAGTTTGTTCCAAGTTTGCAAGTGTTTTGGCATGGTCTTATTAAATTTGTACTAAGTTTGCAAGTTTTTTGGCATGGTCTTATTAAATTTGTACCAAGTTTGCAAGTGTTTTGGCATGGTCTTAGGAAGTTTGTTCCAAGTTTGCAAGTGTTTGGCATGGTCTTATTAAATTTGTACCAAGTTTGCAAGTGTTTTGGCATGGTCTTAGGAAGTTTGTTCCAAGTTTGCAAGTGTTTGGCATGGTCTTATTAAAATTGTACCAAGTTTGCAAGTGTTTTGGCATGGTCTTAGGAAGTTAGTTCCAAGTTTGCAAATATTTTGGCATGGTCTTATCAAATTTGTACCAAGTTTGCAAGTGTTTTGGCATGGTCTTATTAAATTTGTACCATGTTTGCAAGTGTTTTGGCATGGTCTTAGGAAGTTTGTTCCAAGTTTGCAAGTGTTTGGCATGGTCTTATTAAATTTGTACCAAGTTTGCAAGTGTTTTGGCATGGTCTTATTAAATTTGTACCAAGTTTGCAAGTGTTTTGGCATGGTCTTAGGAAGTTTGTTCCAAGTTTTCAAGTGTTTGGCATCGTCTTATTAAATTTGTACCAAGTTTGCAAGTGTTTTGGCATGGTCTTATTAAATTTTTAACCAAGTTTGCAAATGTTTTGGCATGGTCTTAGGAAGTTTGTTCCAAGTTTGCAAATGTTTTGGCATGGTCTTATTAAATTTGTACCAAGTTTGCAAGTGTTTTGGCATGGTCTTATTAAATTTGTACCAAGTTTGCAAGTGTTTTGCCGTGGTCTTATTAAATTTGTTCCAAGTTTGCAAGTGTTTTGGCATGGTCTTATTAAATTTGTACCAAGTTTGCAAGTGTTTTGGCATGGTCTTATTAAATTTGTTCCAAGTTTGCCAGTGTTTTGGCATGGTCTTAGGAAGTTTGTTCCAAGTTTGCAAGTGTTTTGGCATGGTCTTATTAAATTTGTACCAAGTTTGCAAGTGTTTTGGCATGGTCATATTAAATTTGTACCAAGTTTGCAAGTGTTTTGGCATGGTCTCATTAAATTTGTACCATGTTTGCAAGTGTTTTGGCATGGTCTTAGGAAGTTTGTTCCAAGTTTCCAAGTGTTTGGCATGGTCTTATTAAATTTGTACCAAGTTTGCAAGTGTTTGGCATGGTCTTATTAAATTTTTACCAAGTTTGCAAGTGTTTTGGCATGGTCTTATTAAATTTGTACCAAGTTTGCAAATGTTTTGGCATGGTCTTATTAAATTTGTATCAATTTTGCAAGTGTTTTGGCATGGTCTTAGGTTGTTTGTTCCAAGTTTGCAAGTGTTTTGGCATGGTCTTATTGAAATCGTACCAAGTTTGCAAATGTTTTGGCATGGTCTTATTAAATTTGTTCCAAGTTTGCAAGTGTGTTGGCATGGTCTTATTACATTTGTACCAAGTTTGCAAGTGTTTTGGCATGGTCATAGGCAGCTTGTTTAAAGTTTGCAAGTGTTTGGCATGGTCTTATTAAATTTGTACCAAGTTTGCAAGTGTTTTGGCATGGTCTTATTAAATTTGTACCAAGTTTGCTAGTGTTTTGGCATGGTCTTATTAAATTTGTACCAAGTTTGCAAGTGTTTGGGCATGGTCTTATTAAATTTGTACCAAGTTTGCAAGTGTTTTGGCATGGTCTTAGGAAGTTCGTTCCAAGTTTACAAGTGTTTGGCATGGTCTTATTAAATTTGTACCAAGTTTCCAAGTGTTTGGCATGGTCTTATTCAATTGGTAACAAACTTGCAAGTGTTTTGGTATGGTCTTATTAAATTTGTTCCAAGTTTGCAAGTGTTTCGGCATGGTCTTATTAAATTTGTACCAAGTTTGCAAGTGTTTTGGCATGGTCTTAGGAAGTTTGTTCCAAGTTTGCAAGTGTTTTGGCATGGTATTATAAAATTTGTACCAAGTTTGCAAGTGTTTTGGCATGGGCTTATTAAATTTGTTCCAAGTTTGCAAGTATTTTGGCATGGTCTTATTACATTTGTACCAAGTTTGCATATGTTTTGGCATGGTCTTATTAAATTTGTACCAAGTTTGCAAGTGTTTGGCATGGTCTTTTTAAATTTGTACCAAGTTTGCAAGTGTTTTGGCATGTTCTTATTAAATTTGTACCAAGTCTGCAACTGTTTTGGCATGGTCTTATTTAATTTGTACCAAGTTTGCAAGTGTTTTGGCATGGGCTTATTAAATTTGTACCAAGTTTGCAAGTGTTTGGCAAGGTCTTATTAAATTTGTACCAAGTTTGCAAGTGTTTTGGCATGGTCTTAGGAAGTTTGTTCCAAGTCTGCAACTGTTTTGGCATGGTCTTATTAAATTTGTTCCAAGTTTGCAAGTGTTTTGGCATGGTCTTATTAAATTTGTACCAAGTTTGCAAGTGTTTTGGCATGGTCTTAGGAAGTTTGTTTCAAGTTTGCAAGTGTTTGGCATGGCCTTATTAAATTTGTACCAAGTTTGCAAGTGTTTGGCAAGGTCTTATTAAATTTGTACCAAGTTTGCAAGTGTTTTGGCGTGGTCTTATTAAATTTGTACCAAGTTTATAAGTGTTTTGGCATGGTATTAGGAAGTTTGTTTTAAGTTTGCAAGTGTTTGGCATGGCCTTATTAAATTTGTACCAAGTTTTCAAGTGTTTGGCAAGTCTTATTAAATTTGTACCAAGTTTGCAAGTGTTTTGGCATGGTCTTAGGAAGTTTGTTCCAAGTCTGCAACTGTTTTGGCATGTTCTTATTAAATTTGTACCAAGTCTGCAAGTGTTTTGGCATGGTCTTATTTAATTTGTACCAAGTTTGCAAGTGTTTTGGCATGGTCTTATTAAATTTGTACCAAGTTTGCAAGTGTTTTGGCATGGTCTTAGGAAGTTTGTTCCAAGTTTGCAAGTGTTTGGCATGGTCTTATTAAATTTGTACCAAGTTGGCAAGTGTTTTGGCGTGGTCTTATTAAATTTGTACCAAGTTTATAAGTGTTTTGGCATGGTATTAGGAAGTTTGTTCCAAGTTTGCAAGTGTTTGGCATGGTCTTATGAAAGTTGTACCAAGTTTGCAAGTGTTTGGCATGGTCTTATTAAATTTGTACCAAGTTTGCAAGTGTTTTGGCATGGTCTTATTAAATTTGTACCAAGGTTGCAAGTGTTTTGGCATGGTCTTAGGAAGTTTGTTCCAAGTTTGCAAGTGTTTTGGCATGGTCTTATTAAATTTGTACCAAGGTTGCAAGTGTTTTGGCATGGTCTTAGGAAGTTTGTTCCAAGTTTGCAAGTGTTTGGCATGGTCTTAATAAATTTGTACCAAGTTTGCAAGTGTTTGGCATGGTCGTATTAAATTTGTACCAAGTTTGCAAGTGTTTTGGCATGGTCTTATTAAATTTGTACCAAGTTTGCAAGTGTTTTGGCATGGTTTTATTAAATTTGTACCAAGTTTGCAAGTGTTTTGGCATGGTCTTAGGAAGTTTGTTCCATGTTTGCAAGTGTTTGGCATGGTCTTATTAAATTTGTACCAAGTTTGCAAGTGTTTTGGCATGGTCTTTTTAAATTTGTACCAAGTTTGCAAGTGTTTTGGCATGGTCTTATTAAATTTGTACCAAGTTTGCAAGTGTTTTGGCATGGTCTTAGGAAGTTTGTTCCAAGTTTGCAAGTGTTTTGGCATTGTGTTATTAAATTTGTACCAAGTTTGCAAGTGTTTTGGCATGTTCTTATTAAATTTGTACCAAGTTTGCAAGTGTTTTGGCATGGTCTTATTAAATTTGTTCCAAGTTTGCAAGTGTTTTGGCTAAGTTTTATTAAATTTGTACCAAGTTTGCAAGTGTTTTGGCATGGTCTTAGGAAGTTTGTTCCAAGTTTGCAAGTGTTTTGGCGTGGTTTTATTAAATTTGTACCAAGTTTGCAAGTGTTTTGGCATGGTCTTAGGAAGTTTGTTCCAAGTTTGCAAGTGTTTGGCATGGTCTTATTAAATTTTTACCAAGTTTGCAAGTGTTTTGGCATGGTCTTTGGAAGTTTGTTCCAAGTTTGCAAGTGTTTGGCATGGTCTTGTTAAATTTGTACCAAGTTTGCAAGTGTTTTGGCATGGTCTTATTAAATTTGTACCAAGTTTGAAAGTGTTTTGGCATGGTCTTAGGAAGTTTGTTCCAACTTTGCAAATGTTTGACATCGTCTTATTAAATGTGTACCAAGTTTGCAAGTGTTTTGGCATGGTCTTTTTAAATTTGTTCCAAGTTTGCAAGTGTTTTGGCTTGGTCTTATTAAATTTGTACCAAGTTTGCAAGTGTTTTGGCATGGTCTTAGGAAGTTTGTTCCAAGTTTGCAAGTGTTTTGGCATGGTCTTATTAAATTTGTACCAAGTTTGCAAGTGTTTTGGCATGGTCTTAGGAAGTTTGTTCCAAGTTTGCAAGTGTTTGGCATGGTCTTATTAAATTTGTACCAAGTTTGCAAGTGTTTTGACATGGTCTTATTAAATTTGTACCATGTTTGCAAGTGTTTTGGCATGGTCTTAGGAAGTTTGTTCCAAGTTTGCAAGTGTTTGGCATGGTCTTATTAAATTTGTACCAAGTTTGCAAGTGTTTTGGCATGGTCTTATTAAATTTGTACCAAGTTTGCAAGTGTTTTGGCATGGTCTTAGGAAGTTTGTTCCAATTTTGCAAGTGTTTGGCATCGTCTTATTAAATTTGTACCAAGTTTGTAAGTGTTTTGGCATGGTCTTATTAAATTTGTACCAAGTTTGCAAGTGTTTTGGCATGGTCTTAGGAAGTTTGTTCCAAGTTTGCAAGTGTTTGGCATGGTCTTATTAAATTTGTACCAAGTTTGCAAGTGTTTTGGCATGGTCTTATTAAATTTGTACCAAGTTTGCAAGTGTTTTGGCATGGTCTTATTAAATTTGTACCAAGTTTGCAAGTGTTTTGCCGTGGTCTTATTAAATTTGTTCCAAGTTTGCAAGTGTTTTGGCTTGGTCTTATTAAATTTGTACCAAATTTGCAAGTGTTTTGGCATGGTTTTATTAAATTTGTACCAAGTTTGCAAGTGTTTTGGAATGGTGTTATTAAATTTGTACCAAGTTTGCAAGTGTTTTGGCATGGGCTTAGGAAGTTTGTTCCAAGTTTGCAAGTGTTTGGCATGGTCTTATTAAATTTGTACCAAGTTTGCAAGTGTTTTGGCATGGTCTTATTAAATTTGTACCAAGTTTGCAAGTGTTTTGGCATGGTCTTATTAAATTTGTACCAAGTTTGCAAGTGTTTTGGCATGGTCTTAGGAAGTTTGTTCCAAGTTGGCAAGTGTTTGGCATGGTCGTATTAAATTTGTACCAAGTTTGCAAGTGTTTTGGCATGGTCTTATTAAATTTGTACCAAGTTTGCAAGTGTTTTGGCATGGTCTTTTAAATTTGTACCAAGTTTGCAAGTGTTTTGGCATGGTCTTAGGAAGTTTGTTCCAAGTTTGCAAGTGTTTGGCATGGTCGTATTAAATTTGTACCAAGTTTGCAAGTGTTTTGGCATGGTCTTATTAAATTTGTACCAAGTTTGCAAGTGTTTTGGCATGGTCATAGGAAGTTTGTTCCAAGTTTGCAAGTGTTTTGGCATGGTCTTATTAAATTTGTACTAAGTTTGCAAGTGTTTTGGCATGGTCTTATTAAATTTGTACCAAGTTTGCAAGTGTTTTGGCATGGTCTTAGGAAGTTTGTTCCAAGTTTGCAAGTGTTTGGCATGGTCTTATTAAATTTGTACCAAGTTTGCAAGTGTTTTGGCATGGTCTTAGGAAGTTTGTTCCAAGTTTGCAAGTGTTTGGCATGGTCTTATTAAATTTGTACCAAGTTTGCAAGTGTTTTGGCATGGTCTTAGGAAGTTTGTTCCAAGTTTGCAAATATTTTGGCATGGTCTTATCAAATTTGTACCAAGTTTGCAAGTGTTTTGGCATGGTCTTATTAAATTTGTACCATGTTTGCAAGTGTTTTGGCATGGTCTTAGGAAGTTTGTTCCAAGTTTGCAAGTGTTTGGCATGGTCTTATTAAATTTGTACCAAGTTTGCAAGTGTTTTGGCATGGTCTTATTAAATTTGTACCAAGTTTGCAAGTGTTTTGGCATGGTCTTAGGAAGTTTGTTCCAAGTTTTCAAGTGTTTGGCATCGTCTTTTTAAATTTGTACCAAGTTTGCAAGTGTTTTGGCATGGTCTTATTAAATTTTTAACCAAGTTTGCAAATGTTTTGGCATGGTCTTAGGAAGTTTGTTCCAAGTTTGCAAGTGTTTTGGCATGGTCTTATTAAATTTGTGCCAAGTTTGCAAGTGTTTTGGCATGGTCTTATTAAATTTGTACCAAGTTTGCAAGTGTTTTGCCGTGGTCTTATTAAATTTGTTCCAAGTTTGCAAGTGTTTTGGCTTGGTCTTATTAAATTTGTACCAAGTTTGCAAGTGTTTTGGCATGGTCTTAGGAAGTTTGTTCCAAGTTTGCAAGTGTTTGGCATGGTCGTATTAAATTTGTACCAAGTTTGCAAGTGTTTTGGCATGGTCTTTTTAAATTTGTACCAAGTTTGCAAGTGTTTTGGCATGGTCATAGGAAGTTTGTTCCAAGTTTGCAAGTGTTTTGGCATGGTCTTAGGAAGTTTGTTCCAAGTTTGCAATTGTTTGGCATGGTCCTATTAAATTTGTACCAAGTTTGCAAGTGTTTTGGCATGGTCTTATTAAATTTGTACCAAGTTTGCAAGTGTTTTGGCATGGTCATAGGAAGTTTGTTCCAAGTTTGCAAGTGTTTTGGCATGGTCTTAGGAAATTTGTTCCAAGTTTGCAAGTGTTTTGACTTCGTCTTATTAAAATTGTACCAAGTTTGCAAGTGTTTTGGCATGGTCCTAGGAAGTTTGTTCCAAGTTTGCAAATATTTCAGCATGGTCTTATCAAATTTGTACCAAGTTTGCAAGTGTTTTGGCATGGTCTTATTAAATTTGTACCATGTTTGCACTTGTTTTGGCATGGTCTTAGGAAGTTTGTTCCAAGTTTGCAAGTGTTTGGCATGGTCTTATTAAATTTGTACCAAGTTTGCAAGTGTTTTGGCATGGTCTTATTAAATTTGTACCAAGTTTGCAAGTGTTTTGGCATGGTCTTAGGAAGTTTGTTCCATGTTTTCAATTGTTTGGCATCGTCTTATTAAATTTGTACCAAGTTTGCAAGTGTTTTGGCATGGTCTTATTAAATTTTTAACCAAGTTTGCAAATGTTTTGGCATGGTCTTATTAAATTTTTAACCAAGTTTGCAAATGTTTTGGCATGGTCTTATTAAATTTGTACCAAGTTTGCAAGTGTTTTGGCATGGTCTTATTAAATTTGTACCAAGTTTGCAAGTGTTTTGCCGTGGTCTTATTAAATTTGTTCCAAGTTTGCAAGTGTTTTGGCTTAGTCTTATTAAATTTGTACCAAATTTGCAAGTGTTTTGGCATGGTTTTATTAAATTTGTACCAAGTTTGCAAGTGTTTTGGCATGGTGTTTTTAAATTTGTACCAAGTTTGCAAGTGTTTTGGCATGGGCTTAGGAAGTTTGTTCCAAGTTTGCAAGTGTTTGGCATGGTCTTATTAAATTTGTACCAAGTTTGCAAGTGTTTTGGCATGGTCTTATTAAATTTGTACCAAGTTTGCAAGTGTTTTGGCATGGTCTGATTACATTTGTTCCAAGTTTGCAAGTGTTTTGGCATGGTCTTAGGAAGTTTGTTCCAAGTTTGCAAGTGTTTGGCATGGTCTTATTAAATTTGTACCAAGTTTGCAAGTGTTTTGGCATGGTCTTATTAAATTTGTACCAAGTTTGCAAGTATTTTGGCATGGTCTTATTAAATTTGTTCCAAGTTTGCAAGTGTTTTGGCATGGTCTTAGGAAGTTTGTTCCGAGTTTGCTAGTGTTTGGCATGGTCGTATTAAATTTGTACCAAGTTTTCAAGTGTTTTGGCATGGTCTTATTAAATTTGTACCAAGTTTGCAAGTGTTTTGGCATGGTCTTAGGAAGTTTGTTCCAAGTTTGCAAATATTTTGGCATGGTCTTATCAAATTTGTACCAAGTTTGCAAGTGTTTTGGCATGGTCTTATTAAATTTGTACCATGTTTGCACTTGTTTTGGAATGGTCTTAGGAAGTTTGTTCCAAGTTTGCAAGTGTTTGGCATGGTCTTATTAAATTTGTACCAAGTTTGCAAGTGTTTTGGCATGGTCTTATTAAATTTGTACCAAGTTTGCAAGTGTTTTGGCATGGTCTTAGGAAGTTTGTTCCAAGTTTGCAAGTGTTTTGGCGTGGTTTTATTCAATTTGTACCAAGTTTGCAAGTGTTTTGGCATGGTCTTAGGAAGTTTGTTCCAAGTTTGCAAGTGTTTGGCATGGTCTTATTAAATTTGTACCAAGTTTGCAAGTGTTTTGGCATGGTCTTAGGAAGTTTGTTCCAAGTTTGCAAGTGTTTGGCATGGTCTTATTTATTTTGTACCAAGTTTGCAAGTGTTTTGGCATGGTCTTATTAAATTTGTACCAAGTTTGAAAGTGTTTTGGCATGGTCTTAGGAAGTTTGTTCCAACTTTGCAAGTGTTTGTCATCGTCATATTAAATGTGTACCAAGTTTGCAAGTGTTTTGGCATGGTCTTAGGAAGTTTGTTCCAAGTTTGCAAGTGTTTGGCATCGTCTTATTAAATTTGTACCAAGTTTGCAAGTGTTTTGGCATGGTCTTATTAAATTTTTAACCAAGTTTGCAAATGTTTTGGCATGGTCTTAGGAAGTTTGTTCCAAGTTTGCAAGTGTTTTGGCATGGTCTTATTAAATTTGTACCAAGTTTGCAAGTGTTTTGGCATGGTCTTATTAAATTTGTACTAAGTTTGCAAGTGTTTTGCCGTGGTCTTATTAAATTTGTTCCAAGTTTGCAAG
Source organism: Anopheles atroparvus (assembly GCA_914969975.1). Classification (NCBI taxonomy): domain Eukaryota; kingdom Metazoa; phylum Arthropoda; class Insecta; order Diptera; family Culicidae; genus Anopheles; species Anopheles atroparvus. The sequence continues at coordinate 1,264,478 of CAJZCY010000011.1, forward strand.
TGTTTTGGCTTGGTCTTATTAAATTTGTACCAAGTTTGCAAGTGTTTTGGCATGGTCTTAGGAAGTTTGTTCCAAGTTTGCAAGTGTTTGGCATGGTCGTATTAAATTTGTACCAAGTTTGCAAGTGTTTTGGCATGGTCTTATTAAATTTGTACCAAGTTTGCAAGTGTTTTGGCATGGTCATAGGAAGTTTGTTCCAAGTTTGCAAGTGTTTTGGCATGGTCTTAGGAAGTTTGTTCCAAGTTTGCAAGTGTTTGGCATGGTCCTTTTAAATTTGTACCAAGTTTGCAAGTGTTTTGGCATGGTCTTATTAAATTTGTACCAAGTTTGCAAGTGTTTTGGCATGGTCATAGGAAGTTTGTTCCAAGTTTGCAAGTGTTTTGGCATGGTCTTAGGAAATTTGTTCCAAGTTTGCAAGTGTTTTGGCTTGGTCTTATTAAAATTGTACCAAGTTTGCAAGTGTTTTGGCATGGTCTTAGGAAGTTTGTTCCAAGTTTGCAAATATTTTGGCATGGTCTTATCAAATTTGTACCAAGTTTGCAAGTGTTTTGGCATGGTCTTATTAAATTTGTACCATGTTTGCACTTGTTTTGGAATGGTCTTAGGAAGTTTGTTCCAAGTTTGCAAGTGTTTGGCATGGTCTTATTAAATTTGTACCAAGTTTGCAAGTGTTTTGGCATGGTCTTATTAAATTTGTACCAAGTTTGCAAGTGTTTTGGCATGGTCTTAGGAAGTTTGTTCCAAGTTTTCAAGTGTTTGGCATCGTCTTATTAAATTTGTACCAAGTTTGCAAGTGTTTTGGCATGGTCTTATTAAATTTTTAACCAAGTTTGCAAATGTTTTGGCATGGTCTTATTAAATTTTTAACCAAGTTTGCAAATGTTTTGGCATGGTCTTATTAAATTTGTACCAAGTTTGCAAGTGTTTTGGCATGGTCTTATTAAATTTGTACCAAGTTTGCAAGTGTTTTGCCGTGGTCTTATTAAATTTGTTCCAAGTTTGCAAGTGTTTTGGCTTGGTCTTATTAAATTTGTCCCAAATTTGCATGTGTTTTGGCATGGTTTTATTAAATTTGTACCAAGTTTGCAAGTGTTTTGGCATGGTGTTATTAAATTTGTACCAAGTTTGCAAGTGTTTTGGCATGGGCTTAGGAAGTTTGTTCCAAGTTTGCAAGTGTTTGGCATGGTCTTATTAAATTTGTACCAAGTTTGCAAGTGTTTTGGCATGGTCTTATTAAATTTGTACCAAGTTTGCAAGTGTTTTGGCATGGTCTTATTACATTTGTACCAAGTTTGCAAGTGTTTTGGCATGGTCTTAGGAAGTTTGTTCCAAGTTTGCAAGTGTTTTGGCATGGTCTTATTAAATTTGTACCAAGTTTGCAAGTGTTTTGGCATGGTATTATTAAATTTGTACCAAGTTTGCAAGTATTTTGGCATGGTCTTATTAAATTTGTTCCAAGTTTGCAAGTGTTTTGGCATGGTCTTAGGAAGTTTGTTCCGAGTTTGCTAGTGTTTGGCATGGTCGTATTAAATTTGTACCAAGTTTGCAAGTGTTTTGGCATGGTCTTATTAAATTTGTACCAAGTTTGCAAGTGTTTTGGCTAAGTCTTATTAAATTTGTACCAAGTTTGCAAGTGTTTTGGCATGGTCTTAGGAAGTTTGTTCCAAGTTTGCAAGTGTTTTGGCGTGGTTTTATTAAATTTGTACCAAGTTTGCAAGTGTTTTGGCATGGTCTTAGGAAGTTTGTTCCAAGTTTGCAAGTGTTTGGCATGGTCTTATTAAATTTGTACCAAGTTTGCAAGTGTTTTGGCATGGTCTTAGGAAGTTTGTTCCAAGTTTGCAAGTGTTTGGCATGGTCTTATTTATTTTGTACCAAGTTTGCAAGTGTTTTGGCATGGTCTTATTAAATTTGTACCAAGTTTGAAAGTGTTTTGGCATGGTCTTAGGAAGTTTGTTCCAACTTTGCAAGTGTTTGACATCGTCATATTAAATGTGTACCAAGTTTGCAAGTGTTTTGGCATGGTCTTTTAAAATTTGTTCCAAGTTTGCAAGTGTTTTGGCTTGGTCTTATTAAATTTGTACCAAGTTTGCAAGTGTTTTGGCATGGTCTTAGGAAGTTTGTTCCAAGTTTGCAAGTGTTTTGGCATGGTCTTATTAAATTTGTACCAAGTTTGCAAGTGTTTTGGCATGGTCTTAGGAAGTTTGTTCCAAGTTTGCAAGTGTTTGGCATGGTCTTATTAAATTTGTACCAAGTTTGCAAGTGTTTTGGCATGGTTTTATTAAATTTGTACCATGTTTGCAAGTGTTTTGGCATGGTCTTAGGAAGTTTGTTCCAAGTTTGCAAGTGTTTGGCATGGTCTTATTAAATTTTCACCAAGTTTGCAAGTGTTTTGGCATGGTCTTATTAAATTTGTACCAAGTTTGCAAGTGTTTTGGCATGGTCTTAGGAAGTTTGTTCCAAGTTTGCAAGTGTTTGGCATCGTCTTATTAAATTTGTACCAAGTTTGTAAGTGTTTTGGCATGGTCTTATTAAATTTGTACCAAGTTTACAAGTGTTTAGGCATGGTCTTAGGAAGTTTGTTCCAAGTTTGCAAGTGTTTTGGCATGGTCTTATTAAATTTGTACCAAGTTTGCAAGTGTTTTGGCATGGTCTTATTAAATTTGTACCAAGTTTGCAAGTGTTTTGCCGTGGTCTTTTTAAATTTGTTCCAAGTTTGCAAGTGTTTTGGCTTGGTCTTATTAAATTTGTACCAAATTTTCAAGTGTTTTGGCATGGTTTTATTAAATTTGTACCAAGTTTGCAAGTGTTTTGGCATGGTGTTATTAAATTTGTACCAAGTTTGCAAGTGTTTTGGCATGGTCTTATTAAATTTGTTCCAAGTTTGCAAGTGTTTGGCATGGTCTTATTAAATTTGTACCAAGTTTGCAAGTGTTTTGGCATGGTCTTATTAAATTTGTACCAAGTTTGCAAGTGTTTTGGCATGGTATTCTTAAATTTGTACCAACTTTGCAAGTGTTTTGGCATGGTCTTAGGAAGTTTGTTCCAAGTTTGCAAGTGTTTGGCATGGTCGTATTAAATTTGTACCAAGTTTGCAAGTGTTTTGGCATGGTATTATTAAAATTGTACCAAGTTTGCAAGTGTTTTGGCATGGTCTTAGGAAGTTTGTTCCAAGTTTGCTAGTGTTTGGCATGGTCTTATTAAAATTGTACCAAGTTTGCAAGTGTTTTGGCATGGTCTTAGGAAGTTTGTTCCAAGTTTGCAAATATTTTGGCATGGTCTTATTAAATTTGTACCAAGTTTGCAAGTGTTTTGGCATGGTCTTATTAAATTTGTACCATGTTTGCAAGTGTTTTGGCATGGTCTTAGGAAGTTTGTTCCAAGTTTGCAAGTGTTTGGCATGGTCTTATTAAATTTGTACCAAGTTTGCAAGTGTTTTGGCATGGTCTTATAAAATTTGTACCAAGTTTGCAAGTGTTTTGGCATGGTCTTAGGAAGTTTGTTCCAAGTTTTCAAGTGTTTGGCATCGTCTTATTAAATTTGTACCAAGTTTGCAAGTGTTTTGGCATGGTCTTCTTAAATTTTTACCAAGTTTGCAAGTGTTTTGGCATGGTCTTATTAAATTTGTTCCAAGTTTGCAAGTGTTTTGGCTTGGTCTTATTAAATTTGTACCAAATTTGCAAGTGTTTTGGCATGGTTTTATTAAATTTGTACCAAGTTTGCAAGTGTTTTGGCATGGTGTTATTAAATTTGTACCAAGTTTGCAAGTGTTTTGGCATGGTCTTAGGAAGTTTGTTCCAAGTTTGCAAGTGTTTGGCATGGTCGTATTAAATTTGTACCAAGTTTGCAAGTGTTTTGGCATGGTCTTATTAAATTTGTACCAAGTTTGCAAGTGTTTTAGCATGGTCTTATTAAATTTGTTCCAAGTTTGCAAGTGTTTTGGCAAGGTCTTATTAAATTTGTACCAAGTTTGCAAGTGTTTTTGCATGGTCTTAGGAAGTTTGTCCCAAGTTTGCAAGTGTTTGGCATGGTCTTAAGAAGTTTGTACCAAGTTTGCAAGTGTTTTGGCATGGTCTTATTAAATTTGTACCAAGTTTGCAAGTGTTTTGGCATGGTCTTATTAAATTTGTACCAATTTTGCAAGTGTTTTAGCATGGTCTCATTAAATTTGTTCCAAGTTTGCAAGTGTTTTGGCATGGTCTTATTAAATTTGTACTAAGTTTGCAAGTGTTCGGCATGGTCTTATTAAATTTGTACCAATTTTGCAAGTGTTTTAGCATGGTCTTATTAAATTTGTTCCAAGTTTGCAAGTGTTTTTGCAAGGTCATGTTAAAAATTTGTACCAAGTTTGCAAGTGTTCGGCATGGTCATATCAAATTTGTTCCAAGTTTGCAAGTGTTTTGGCATGGTCTTAGGAAGTTTGTCCCAAGTTTGCAAGTGTTTGGCATGGTCTTATTAATTGTGTACCAAGTTTGCAAGTGTTCGGCATGGTCTTATTAAATTTGTACCAATTTTGCAAGTGTTTTGGCATGGTCTTATTAAATTTGTACCAATTTTGCAAGTGTTTTAGCATGGTCTTATTAAATTTGTTCCAAGTTTCCAAGTGTTTTGGCATGGTCTTATTAAATTTGTTCCAAGTTTGCAAGTGTTTTGGCAAGGTCTTATTAAATTTGTACCAAGTTTGCAAGTGTTTTGGCATGGTCTTAGGAAGTTTGTCCCAAGTTTGCAAGTGTTTGGCATGGTCTTCTTAATTGTGTACCAAGTTTCCAAGTGTTTGGCATGGTCTTAAGAAGTTTGTACCAAGTTTGCAAGTGTTTTGGCATGGTCTTATTAAATTTGAACCAAGTTTGCAAGTGTTTTGGCATGGTCATATCAAATTTGTACCAAGTTTGCAAGTGTTTTGGCATGGTCTTAGGAAGTTTGTCCCAAGTTTGCAAGTGTTTTAACAAGGTCTTATTAAATTTGTACCAAGTTTGCAAGTGTTTTGGCATGGTCTTAGGAAGTTTGTCCCAAGTTTGCAAGTGTTTGGCATGGTCTTATTAATTGTTTACCAAGTTTGCAAGTGTTTGGCATGGTCTTAAGAAGTTTGTACCAAGTTTGCAAGTGTTTTGGCATGGTCTTATTAAATTTGTACAAAGTTTGCAAGTGTTTTGGCATGGTCTTATTAAATTTGTACCAAGTTTGCAAGTGTTTTGGCATGGTCTTATTTAATTTGTACCAAGTTTGCAAGTGTTTTGGCATGGTCTTATTAAATTTGTTCCAAGTTTGCAAGTGTTTTGGCATGGTCTTATTAAGTTTGTCCCAAGTTTGCAAGTGTTTGGCATGGTCTTATTAATTGTGTACCAAGTTTGCAAGTGTTTGGCATGGTCTAAAGAAGTTTGTACCAAGTTTGCAAGTGTTTAGGCATGGTCTTATTAAATTTGTACCAAGTTTGCAAGTGTTTTGGCATGGTCTTATTAAATTTGTTCCAAGTTTGCAAGTGTTTTGGCAAGGTCTTAATAAATTTGTACCAAGTTTGCAAGTGTTTTGGCATGGTCTTATTAAAATTGTTCCAAGTTTGCAAGTGTTTTGGCAAGGTCTTATTAAATTTGTACCAAGTTTGCAAGTGTTTTGGCAGGGTCTTAGGAAGTTTGTCCCAAGTTTGCAAGTGTTTGGCATGGTCTTATTAAATGTGTACCAAGTTTGCAAGTGTTTGGCATGGTCTTAAGAAGTTTGTACCAAGTTTGCAAGTGTTTTGGCATGGTCTTATTAAATTTGAACCAAGTTTGCAAGTGTTTTGGCATGGTCATATCAAATTTGTACCAAGTTTGCAAGTGTTTTGGCATGGTCTTAGGAAGTTTGTCCCAAGTTTGCAAGTGTTTGGCATGGTCTTATTAATTGTGTACCAAGTTTGCAAGTGTTTGGCATGGTCTTAAGAGGTTTGTACCAAGTTTGCAAGTGTTTTGGCATGGTCTTATTAAATTTGTACCAAGTTTGCAAGTGTTTTGGCATGGTCTAAGGAAGTTTGTTCCAAGTTTGCAAGTGTTTGGCATGGTCTTATTAAATTTGTACCAAGTTTGCAAGTGTTTTGGCATAGTCTTATTAAATTTGTACCAAGTTTGCAAGTGTTTTGGCATGGTCTCAGGAAGTTTGTTCCAAGTTTGCAAGTGTTTGGCATGGTCTTATTAAATTTGTACCAAGTTTGCAAGTGTTTTGGCATGGTCTTATTAAATTTGTTCCAAGTTTGCAAGTGTTTTGGCAAGGTCTTATTAAATTTCTACCAAGTTTGCAATTGTTTTGGCATGGTATTAGGAAATTTGTCCCAAGTTTGCAAGTGTTTGGCATGGTCTTATTAAATTTGTACCAAGTTTGCAAGTGTTTTGGCATGGTCTTAGGAAGTTTGTTCCAAGTTTGCAAGTGTTTGGCATGGTCTTATTAAATTTGTACCAAGTTTGCAAGTGTTTTGGCATGGTCTTATTTAATTTGTACCAAGTTTGCAAGTGTTTTGGCATGGTCTTAGGAAGTTTGTTCCAAGTTTGCAAGTGTTTTGGCATGGTTTTATTAAATTTGTACCAAGTTTGCAAGTGTTTTGGCATGGTCTAATTAAATTTGTTCCAAGTTTGCAAGTGTTTTGGCATGGTCTTATTAAATTTGTACCAAGTTTGCAAGTCTTTTGGCATGGTCTTATTAAATTTGTACCAAGTTTGCAAGTGTTTTGGCATGATCTTATTAAATTTGTACCAAGTTTGCAAGTGTTTTGGCATGGTCTTAGGAAGTTTGTTCCAAGTTTGCAAGTGTTTTGGCATGGTCTTATTAAATTTGTACCAAGTTTGCAAGTGTTTTGGCATGGTCTAAGGAATTTTGTTCCAAGTTTGCAAGTGTTTGGCATGGTCTTATTAAATTTGTACCAAGTTTGCAAGTGTTTTGGCATAGTCTTATTAAATTTGTACCAAGTTTGCAAGTGTTTTGGCATGGTCTCAGGAAGTTTGTTCCAAGTTTGCAAGTGTTTGGCATGGTCTTATTAAATTTGTACCAAGTTTGCAAGTGTTTTGGCATGGTCTTATTAAATTTGTTCCAAGTTTGCAAGTGTTTTGGCAAGGTCTTATTAAATTTCTACCAAGTTTGCAATTGTTTTGGCATGGTATTAGGAAATTTGTCCCAAGTTTGCAAGTGTTTGGCATGGTCTTATTAAATTTGTACCAAGTTTGCAAGTGTTTTGGCATGGTCTAATTAAATTTGTTCCAAGTTTGCAAGTGTTTTGGCAAGGTCTTATTAAATTTGTACCAAGTTTGCAAGTGTTTTGGCATGGTCTTAGGAAGTTTGTCCCAAGTTTGCAAGTGTTTGGCATGGTCTTCTTAATTGTGTACCAAGTTTCCAAGTGTTTGGCATGGTCTTAAGAAGTTTGTACCAAGTTTGCAAGTGTTTTGGCATGGTCTTATTAAATTTGTACCAAGTTTGCAAGTGTTCGGCATGGTCTTATTAAATTTGTACCAAGTTTGCAAGTGTTTTAGCATGGTCTTATTAAATTTGTTCCAAGTTTGCAAGTGTTTTGGCAAGGTCTTATTAAATTTGTACCAAGTTTGCAAGTGTTTTGGCATGGTCTTAGGAAGTTTGTCCCAAGTTTGCAAGTGTTTGGCATGGTCTTAAGAAGTTTGTACCAAGTTTGCAAGTGTTTTGGCATGATCTTATTAAATTTGTACCAAGTTTGCAAGTGTTTTGGCATGGTCTTATAAAATTTGTACCAATTTTGCAAGTGTTTTAGCATGGTCTCATTAAATTTGTTCCAAGTTTGCAAGTGTTTTGGCATGGTCTTATTAAATTTGTACCAAGTTTGCAAGTGTTCGGCATGGTCTTATTAAATTTGTACCAATTTTGCAAGTGTTTTAGCATGGTCTTATTAAATTTGTTCCAAGTTTGCAAGTGTTTTGGCAAGGTCATGTTAAAAATTTGTACCAAGTTTGCAAGTGTTCGGCATGGTCATATCAAATTTGTTCCAAGTTTGCAAGTGTTTTGGCATGGTCTTAGGAAGTTTGTCCCAAATTTGCAAGTGTTTGGCATGGTCTTATTAATTGTGTACCAAGTTTGCAAGTGTTCGGCATGGTCTTATTAAATTTGTACCAATTTTGCAAGAGTTTTGGCATGGTCTTATTAAATTTGTACCAATTTTGCAAGTGTTTTAGCATGGTCTTATTAAATTTGTACCAAGTTTGCAAGTGTTTTGGCATGGTCTGATTAAATTTGTTCCAAGTTTGCAAGTGTTTTGGCAAGGTCTTATTAAATTTTTACCAAGTTTGCAAGTGTTTTGGCATGGTCTTAGGAAGTTCCTCCCAAGTTTGCAAGTGTTTGGCATGGTCTTTTTAATTGTGTACCAAGTTTGCAAGTGTTCGGCATGGTCTTATTAAATTTGTACCAAGTTTGCAAGTGTTTTGGCAAGGTCTTATTAAATTTGTACCAAGTTTGCAAGTGTTTTGGCATGGTCTTAGGAAGTTTGTACCAAGTTTGCAAGTGTTTTGGTATGGTCTTATTAAATTTGTTCCAAGTTTGCAAGTGTTTTGGCAAGGTCTTATTAAATTTGTACCAAGTTTACAAGTGTTTTGGCAGGGTCTTATTAAATTTGTACCAAGTTTGCAAGTGTTTTGGCATGGTCTTATTACATTTGTACCAAGTTTTCAAGTGTTCGGCATGGTCTTAACAAATTTGTACCAAGTTTGCAAGTGTTTTGGCATGGTCTTATTAAATTTGTACCAAGTTTGCAAGTGTTTTGGCAAGGTCTTATTAAATTTGTACCAAGTTTGCAAGTGTTTTGGCATGGTCTTAGGAAGTTTGTACCAAGTTTGCAAGTGTTTGGCATGGTCTTATTAATTGTGTACCAAGTTTGCAAGTGTTTTGGCATGGTCTTAGGAAGTTTGTCCCAAGTTTGCAAGTGTTTGGCATGGTCTTATTAATTGTGTACCAAGTTTGCAAGTGTTTGGCATGGTCTTAAGAAGATTGTACCAAGTTTGCAAGTGTTTTGGCATGGTCTTAGGAAGTTTGTCCCAAGTTTGCAAGTGTTTGGCATGGTCTTAAGAAGTTTGTACCAAGTTTGCAAGTGTTTTGGCAAGGTCTTATTAAATTTGTACCAAGTTTGCAAGTGTTTTGGCATGGTCTTAGGAAGTTTGTACCAAGTTTGCAAGTGTTTGGCATGGTCTTATTAATTGTGTACCAAGTTTGCAAGTGTTTTGGCATGGTCTTAGGAAGTTTGTCCCAAGTTTGCAAGTGTTTGGCATGGTCTTATTAATTGTGTACCAAGTTTGCAAGTGTTTTGGCATGGTCTTAGGAAGTTTGTCCCAAGTTTGCAAGTGTTTGGCATGGTCTTATTAATTGTGTACCAAGTTTGAAAGTGTTTGGCATGGTCTTAAGAAGTTTGTACCAATTTTGCAAGTGTTTTAGCATGGTCTTATTAAATTTGTTCCAAGTTTGCAAGTGTTCTGGCATGGTCTTAAGAAGTTTGTACCAAGTTTGCAAGTGTTTTGGCATGGTCTTATTAAATTTGTACCAAGTTTGCAAGTGTTTTGGCAAGGTCTTATTAAATTTGTACCAAGTTTGCAAGTGTTTTGGCATGGTCTTATTAAATTTGTTCCAAGTTTGCAAGTGTTTTGGCAAGGTCTTATTAAATTTTTTCCAAGTTTGCAAGTGTTTTGGCATGGTCTTATTAAATTTGTACCAAGTTTGCAAGTGTTTTGGCATGGTCTTAGGACGTTTGTCCCAAGTTTGCAAGTGTTTGGCATGGTCTTATTAATTGTGTACCAAGTTTGCAAGTGTTTGGCATGGTCTTAAGAAGTTTGTACCAAGTTTGCAAGTGTTTTGGCATGGTCTTATTAAATTTGTACCTAGTTTGCAAGTGTTCGGCATGGTCTTATTAAATTTGTACCAAATTTGCAAGTGTTTTAGCATGGTCTTATTAAATTAGTTCCAAGTTTGCAAGTGTTTTGGCAAGGTCTTATTAAATTTGTACCAAGTTTGCAAGTGTTTTGGCATGGTCTTAGGAAGTTTGTCCCAAGTTTGCAAGTGTTTTGGCAAGGTGTTATTAAATTTGTACCAAGTTTGCAAGTGTTCGGCATGGTCTTATTAAATTTGTACCAATTTTGCAAGTGTTTTAGCATGGTCTTATTAAATTTGTTCCAAGTTTGCAAGTGTTCTGGCAAGGTCTTATTAAATTTGTACCAAGTTCGCAAGTGTTTTGGCATGGTCTTAGGAAGTTCGTCCCAAGTTTGCAAGTGTTTGGCATGGTCTTTTTAATTGTGTACCAAGTTTGCAAGTGTTTTGGCAAGGTCTTATTAAATTTGTACCAATTTTGCAAGTGTTTTAGCATGGTCTTATTAAATTTGTTCTAAGTTTGCAAGTGTTTTGGCAAGGTCTTATTAAATTTGTACCAAGTTTGCAAGTGTTTTGGCATGGTCTTAGGAAGTTTGTCCCAAGTTTGCAAGTGTTTGGCATGGTCTTATTAATTGTGTACCAAGTTTGCAAGTGTTCGGCATGGTCTTATTAATTGTGTACCAAGTTTGCAAGTGTTTGGCATGGTCTTAAGAAGTTTGTACCAAGTTTGCAAGTTTTTTGGCATGGTCTTATTAAATATGTACCAAGTTTGCAAGTGTTTTGGCAAGGTCTTATTAAATTTGTACCAAGTTTGCAAGTGTTTTGGCATGGTCTTATTAATTGTGTACCAAGTTTACAAGTGTTCGGCATGGTCTTATTACATTTGTACCAATTTTGCAAGTGTTTTAGCATGTTCTTATTAAATTTGTTCCAAGTTTGCAAGTGTTTTGGCATGGTCTTATTAAATTTGTACCAAGTTTGCAAGTGTTCGGCATGTTCTTATTAAATTTGTTCCAAGTTTGCAAGTGTTTTGGCATGGTCTTATTAAATTTGTACCAAGTTTGCAAGTGTTTTGGCATGGTCTTAGGAAGTTTGTCCCAAGTTTGCAAGTGTTTTGGCATGGTCTTATTAATTGTGTACCAATTTTGCAAGTGTTTTAGCATGGTCTTATTAAATTTGTTCCAAGTTTGCAAGTGTTTTGGCAAGGTCTTATTAAATTTGTACCAAGTTTGCAAGTGTTCGGCATGGTCTTATTAAATTTGTTCCAAGTTTGCAAGTGTTTTGGCAAGGTCTTATTAAATTTGTACCAAGTTTGCAAGTGTTTGGCATGGTCTTATTAAATTTGTACCAAGTTTCCAAGTGTTTTGGCATGGTCTTATTAAATTTGTTCCAAGTTTGCAAGTGTTTTGGCATGGTCTTAGGAAGTTTGTCCCAAGTTTGCAAGTGTTTTGGCATGGTCTTATTAATTGTGTACCAAGTTTGCAAGTGTTCGGCACGGTCATATTAAATTTGTACCAATTTTGCAAGTGTTTTAGCATGGTCTTATTAAATTTGTACCAATTTTGCAAGTGTTTTAGCATGGTCTTATTAAATTTGTTCCAAGTTTGCAAGTGTTTTGGCAAGGTCTTATTAAATTTGTACCAAGTTTGCAAGTGTTTTGGCATGGTCTTATTACATTTGTACCAAGTTCGCAAGTGTTTTGGCATGGTCTTATTAAATTTGTACCAAGTTTGCAAGTGTTCGGCATGGTCATATTAAATTTGTACCAAGTTTGCAAGTGTTCGGCATGTTCTTATTAAATTTGTTCCAAGTTTGCAAGTGTTTTGGCATGGTCTTATTAAATTTGTACCAAGTTTGCAAGTGTTTTGGCATGGTCTTAGGAAGTTTGTCCCAAGTTTGCAAGTGTTTGGCATGGTCTTATTAAATTTGTTCCAAGTTTGCAAGTGTTTTGGCAAGGTCTTATTAAATTTGTACTAAGTTTGCAAGTGTTCGGCATGGTCTTATTAAATTTGTACCAATTTTGCAAGTGTTTTGTCATGGTCTTATTAAATTTGTACCAAGTTTGCAAGTGTTTTGGCATGGTCTTATTAAATTTGTACCAATTTTGCAAGTGTTTTAGCATGGTCTTATTAAATTTGTTCCAAGTTTGCAAGTGTTTTGGCAAGGTCTTATTAAATTTGTACCAAGTTTGCAAGTGTTTTGGCATGGTCTTATTAAATTTGTTCCAAGTTTGCAAGTGTTTTGGCATGGTCTTAGGAAGTTTGTCCCAAGTTTGCAAGTGTTTTGGCAAGGTCTTATTAAATTTGTACCAAGTTTGCAAGTGTTTTGGCATGGTCTTATTAAATTTGTTCCAAGTTTGCAAGTGTTTTGGCAAGGTCTTATTAAATTTGTTCCAAGTTTGCAAGTGTTTTGGCATGGTCTTATTAAATTTGTACCAAGTTTGCAAGTGTTTTGGCATGGTCTTAGGAAGTTTGTCCCAAGTTTGCAAGTGTTTGGCATGGTCTTATTAATTGTGTACCAAGTTTGCAAGTGTTTGGCATGGTCTTAAGAAGTTTGTACCAAGTTTGCAAGTGTTTTGGCATGGTCTTATTAAATTTGTACCAAGTTTGCAAGTGTTCGGCATGGTCTTATTAAATTTGTACCAAATTTGCAAGTGTTTTAGCATGGTCTTATTAAATTAGTTCCAAGTTTGCAAGTGTTTTGGCAAGGTCTTATTAAATTTGTACCAAGTTTGCAAGTGTTTTGGCATGGTCTTAGGAAGTTTGTCCCAAGTTTGCAAGTGTTTTGGCAAGGTCTTATTAAATTTGTACCAAGTTTGCAAGTGTTCGGCATGGTCTTATTAAATTTGTACCAATTTTGCAAGTGTTCGGCATGGTCTTATTAAATTTGTTCCAAGTTTGCAAGTGTTTTGGCATGGTCTTATTAAATTTGTACCAAGTTTGCAAGTGTTTTGGCATAGTCTTATTAAATTTGTTCCAAGTTTGCAAGTGTTTTGGCATGGTCTTATTACATTTGTACCAAGTTTGCAAGTGTTTTGGCATGGTCTTAGGAAGTTTGTTCCAAGTTTGCAAGTGTTTTGGCATGGTCTTATTAAATTTGTACCAAGTTTGCAAGTGTTTTGGCATGGTATTATTAAATTTGTACCAAGTTTGCAAGTATTTTGGCATGGTCTTATTAAATTTGTTCCAAGTTTGCAAGTGTTTTGGCATGGTCTTAGGAAGTTTGTTCCGAGTTTGCTAGTGTTTGGCATGGTCGTATTAAATTTGTACCAAGTTTGCAAGTGTTTTGGCATGGTCTTATTAAATTTGTACCAAGTTTGCAAGTGTTTTGGCTAAGTCTTATTAAATTTGTACCAAGTTTGCAAGTGTTTTGGCATGGTCTTAGGAAGTTTGTTCCAAGTTTGCAAGTGTTTTGGCGTGGTTTTATTAAATTTGTACCAAGTTTGCAAGTGTTTTGGCATGGTCTTAGGAAGTTTGTTCCAAGTTTGCAAGTGTTTGGCATGGTCTTATTAAATTTGTACCAAGTTTGCAAGTGTTTTGGCATGGTCTTAGGAAGTTTGTTCCAAGTTTGCAAGTGTTTGGCATGGTCTTATTTATTTTGTACCAAGTTTGCAAGTGTTTTGGCATGGTCTTATTAAATTTGTACCAAGTTTGAAAGTGTTTTGGCATGGTCTTAGGAAGTTTGTTCCAACTTTGCAAGTGTTTGACATCGTCATATTAAATGTGTACCAAGTTTGCAAGTGTTTTGGCATGGTCTTTTTAAATTTGTTCCAAGTTTGCAAGTGTTTTGGCTTGGTCTTATTAAATTTGTACCAAGTTTGCAAGTGTTTTGGCATGGTCTTAGGAAGTTTGTTCCAAGTTTGCAAGTGTTTTGGCATGGTCTTATTAAATTTGTACCAAGTTTGCAAGTGTTTTGGCATGGTCTTAGGAAGTTTGTTCCAAGTTTGCAAGTGTTTGGCATGGTCTTATTAAATTTGTACCAAGTTTGCAAGTGTTTTGGCATGGTTTTATTAAATTTGTACCATGTTTGCAAGTGTTTTGGCATGGTCTTAGGAAGTTTGTTCCAAGTTTGCAAGTGTTTGGCATGGTCTTATTAAATTTTTACCAAGTTTGCAAGTGTTTTGGCATGGTCTTATTAAATTTGTACCAAGTTTGCAAGTGTTTTGGCATGGTCTTAGGAAGTTTGTTCCAAGTTTGCAAGTGTTTGGCATCGTCTTATTAAATTTGTACCAAGTTTGTAAGTGTTTTGGCATGGTCTTATTAAATTTGTACCAAGTTTACAAGTGTTTAGGCATGGTCTTAGGAAGTTTGTTCCAAGTTTGCAAGTGTTTTGGCATGGTCTTATTAAATTTGTACCAAGTTTGCAAGTGTTTTGGCATGGTCTTATTAAATTTGTACCAAGTTTGCAAGTGTTTTGCCGTGGTCTTTTTAAATTTGTTCCAAGTTTGCAAGTGTTTTGGCTTGGTCTTATTAAATTTGTACCAAATTTTCAAGTGTTTTGGCATGGTTTTATTAAATTTGTACCAAGTTTGCAAGTGTTTTGGCATGGTGTTATTAAATTTGTACCAAGTTTGCAAGTGTTTTGGCATGGTCTTATTAAATTTGTTCCAAGTTTGCAAGTGTTTGGCATGGTCTTATTAAATTTGTACCAAGTTTGCAAGTGTTTTGGCATGGTCTTATTAAATTTGTACCAAGTTTGCAAGTGTTTTGGCATGGTATTCTTAAATTTGTACCAACTTTGCAAGTGTTTTGGCATGGTCTTAGGAAGTTTGTTCCAAGTTTGCAAGTGTTTGGCATTGTCGTATTAAATTTGTACCAAGTTTGCAAGTGTTTTGGCATGGTATTATTAAAATTGTACCAAGTTTGCAAGTGTTTTGGCATGGTCTTAGGAAGTTTGTTCCAAGTTTGCTAGTGTTTGGCATGGTCTTATTAAAATTGTACCAAGTTTGCAAGTGTTTTGGCATGGTCTTAGGAAGTTTGTTCCAAGTTTGCAAATATTTTGGCATGGTCTTATTAAATTTGTACCAAGTTTGCAAGTGTTTTGGCATGGTCTTATTAAATTTGTACCATGTTTGCAAGTGTTTTGGCATGGTCTTAGGAAGTTTGTTCCAAGTTTGCAAGTGTTTGGCATGGTCTTATTAAATTTGTACCAAGTTTGCAAGTGTTTTGGCATGGTCTTATAAAATTTGTACCAAGTTTGCAAGTGTTTTGGCATGGTCTTAGGAAGTTTGTTCCAAGTTTTCAAGTGTTTGGCATCGTCTTATTAAATTTGTACCAAGTTTGCAAGTGTTTTGGCATGGTCTTATTAAATTTGTACCAAGTTTGCAAGTGTTTTGGCATGGTCTTATTAAATTTGTTCCAAGTTTGCAAGTGTTTTGGCTTGGTCTTATTAAATTTGTACCAAATTTGCAAGTGTTTTGGCATGGTTTTATTAAATTTGTACCAAGTTTGCAAGTGTTTTGGCATGGTGTTATTAAATTTGTACCAAGTTTGCAAGTGTTTTGGCATGGTCTTAGGAAGTTTGTTCCAAGTTTGCAAGTGTTTGGCATGGTCGTATTAAATTTGTACCAAGTTTGCAAGTGTTTTGGCATGGTCTTATTAAATTTGTACCAAGTTTGCAAGTGTTTTAGCATGGTCTTATTAAATTTGTTCCAAGTTTGCAAGTGTTTTGGCAAGGTCTTATTAAATTTGTACCAAGTTTGCAAGTGTTTTTGCATGGTCTTAGGAAGTTTGTCCCAAGTTTGCAAGTGTTTGGCATGGTCTTAAGAAGTTTGTACCAAGTTTGCAAGTGTTTTGGCATGGTCTTATTAAATTTGTACCAAGTTTGCAAGTGTTTTGGCATGGTCTTATTAAATTTGTACCAATTTTGCAAGTGTTTTAGCATGGTCTCATTAAATTTGTTCCAAGTTTGCAAGTGTTTTGGCATGGTCTTATTAAATTTGTACTAAGTTTGCAAGTGTTCGGCATGGTCTTATTAAATTTGTACCAATTTTGCAAGTGTTTTAGCATGGTCTTATTAAATTTGTTCCAAGTTTGCAAGTGTTTTTGCAAGGTCATGTTAAAAATTTGTACCAAGTTTGCAAGTGTTCGGCATGGTCATATCAAATTTGTTCCAAGTTTGCAAGTGTTTTGGCATGGTCTTAGGAAGTTTGTCCCAAGTTTGCAAGTGTTTGGCATGGTCTTATTAATTGTGTACCAAGTTTGCAAGTGTTCGGCATGGTCTTATTAAATTTGTACCAATTTTGCAAGTGTTTTGGCATGGTCTTATTAAATTTGTACCAATTTTGCAAGTGTTTTAGCATGGTCTTATTAAATTTGTTCCAAGTTTGCAAGTGTTTTGGCATGGTCTTATTAAATTTGTTCCAAGTTTGCAAGTGTTTTGGCAAGGTCTTTTTAAATTTGTACCAAGTTTGCAAGTGTTTTGGCATGGTCTTAGGAAGTTTGTCCCAAGTTTGCAAGTGTTTGGCATGGTCTTCTTAATTGTGTACCAAGTTTCCAAGTGTTTGGCATGGTCTTAAGAAGTTTGTACCAAGTTTGCAAGTGTTTTGGCATGGTCTTATTAAATTTGAACCAAGTTTGCAAGTGTTTTGGCATGGTCATATCAAATTTGTACCAAGTTTGCAAGTGTTTTGGCATGGTCTTAGGAAGTTTGTCCCAAGTTTGCAAGTGTTTTAACAAGGTCTTATTAAATTTGTACCAAGTTTGCAAGTGTTTTGGCATGGTCTTAGGAAGTTTGTCCCAAGTTTGCAAGTGTTTGGCATGGTCTTATTAATTGTTTACCAAGTTTGCAAGTGTTTGGCATGGTCTTAAGAAGTTTGTACCAAGTTTGCAAGTGTTTTGGCATGGTCTTATTAAATTTGTACAAAGTTTGCAAGTGTTTTGGCATGGTCTTATTAAATTTGTACCAAGTTTGCAAGTGTTTTGGCATGGTCTTATTTAATTTGTACCAAGTTTGCAAGTGTTTTGGCATGGTCTTATTAAATTTGTTCCAAGTTTGCAAGTGTTTTGGCATGGTCTTATTAAGTTTGTCCCAAGTTTGCAAGTGTTTGGCATGGTCTTATTAATTGTGTACCAAGTTTGCAAGTGTTTGGCATGGTCTAAAGAAGTTTGTACCAAGTTTGCAAGTGTTTAGGCATGGTCTTATTAAATTTGTACCAAGTTTGCAAGTGTTTTGGCATGGTCTTATTAAATTTGTTCCAAGTTTGCAAGTGTTTTGGCAAGGTCTTAATAAATTTGTACCAAGTTTGCAAGTGTTTTGGCATGGTCTTATTAAAATTGTTCCAAGTTTGCAAGTGTTTTGGCAAGGTCTTATTAAATTTGTACCAAGTTTGCAAGTGTTTTGGCAGGGTCTTAGGAAGTTTGTCCCAAGTTTGCAAGTGTTTGGCATGGTCTTATTAAATGTGTACCAAGTTTGCAAGTGTTTGGCATGGTCTTAAGAAGTTTGTACCAAGTTTGCAAGTGTTTTGGCATGGTCTTATTAAATTTGAACCAAGTTTGCAAGTGTTTTGGCATGGTCATATCAAATTTGTACCAAGTTTGCAAGTGTTTTGGCATGGTCTTAGGAAGTTTGTCCCAAGTTTGCAAGTGTTTGGCATGGTCTTATTAATTGTGTACCAAGTTTGCAAGTGTTTGGCATGGTCTTAAGAGGTTTGTACCAAGTTTGCAAGTGTTTTGGCATGGTCTTATTAAATTTGTACCAAGTTTGCAAGTGTTTTGGCATGGTCTAAGGAAGTTTGTTCCAAGTTTGCAAGTGTTTGGCATGGTCTTATTAAATTTGTACCAAGTTTGCAAGTGTTTTGGCATAGTCTTATTAAATTTGTACCAAGTTTGCAAGTGTTTTGGCATGGTCTCAGGAAGTTTGTTCCAAGTTTGCAAGTGTTTGGCATGGTCTTATTAAATTTGTACCAAGTTTGCAAGTGTTTTGGCATGGTCTTATTAAATTTGTTCCAAGTTTGCAAGTGTTTTGGCAAGGTCTTTTTAAATTTGTACCAAGTTTGCAAGTGTTTTGGCATGGTCTTAGGAAGTTTGTCCCAAGTTTGCAAGTGTTTGGCATGGTCTTCTTAATTGTGTACCAAGTTTCCAAGTGTTTGGCATGGTCTTAAGAAGTTTGTACCAAGTTTGCAAGTGTTTTGGCATGGTCTTATTAAATTTGAACCAAGTTTGCAAGTGTTTTGGCATGGTCATATCAAATTTGTACCAAGTTTGCAAGTGTTTTGGCATGGTCTTAGGAAGTTTGTCCCAAGTTTGCAAGTGTTTTAACAAGGTCTTATTAAATTTGTACCAAGTTTGCAAGTGTTTTGGCATGGTCTTAGGAAGTTTGTCCCAAGTTTGCAAGTGTTTGGCATGGTCTTATTAATTGTTTACCAAGTTTGCAAGTGTTTGGCATGGTCTTAAGAAGTTTGTACCAAGTTTGCAAGTGTTTTGGCATGGTCTTATTAAATTTGTACAAAGTTTGCAAGTGTTTTGGCATGGTCTTATTAAATTTGTACCAAGTTTGCAAGTGTTTTGGCATGGTCTTATTTAATTTGTACCAAGTTTGCAAGTGTTTTGGCATGGTCTTATTAAATTTGTTCCAAGTTTGCAAGTGTTTTGGCATGGTCTTATTAAGTTTGTCCCAAGTTTGCAAGTGTTTGGCATGGTCTTATTAATTGTGTACCAAGTTTGCAAGTGTTTGGCATGGTCTAAAGAAGTTTGTACCAAGTTTGCAAGTGTTTAGGCATGGTCTTATTAAATTTGTACCAAGTTTGCAAGTGTTTTGGCATGGTCTTATTAAATTTGTTCCAAGTTTGCAAGTGTTTTGGCAAGGTCTTAATAAATTTGTACCAAGTTTGCAAGTGTTTTGGCATGGTCTTATTAAAATTGTTCCAAGTTTGCAAGTGTTTTGGCAAGGTCTTATTAAATTTGTACCAAGTTTGCAAGTGTTTTGGCAGGGTCTTAGGAAGTTTGTCCCAAGTTTGCAAGTGTTTGGCATGGTCTTATTAAATGTGTACCAAGTTTGCAAGTGTTTGGCATGGTCTTAAGAAGTTTGTACCAAGTTTGCAAGTGTTTTGGCATGGTCTTATTAAATTTGAACCAAGTTTGCAAGTGTTTTGGCATGGTCATATCAAATTTGTACCAAGTTTGCAAGTGTTTTGGCATGGTCTTAGGAAGTTTGTCCCAAGTTTGCAAGTGTTTGGCATGGTCTTATTAATTGTGTACCAAGTTTGCAAGTGTTTGGCATGGTCTTAAGAGGTTTGTACCAAGTTTGCAAGTGTTTTGGCATGGTCTTATTAAATTTGTACCAAGTTTGCAAGTGTTTTGGCATGGTCTAAGGAAGTTTGTTCCAAGTTTGCAAGTGTTTGGCATGGTCTTATTAAATTTGTACCAAGTTTGCAAGTGTTTTGGCATAGTCTTATTAAATTTGTACCAAGTTTGCAAGTGTTTTGGCATGGTCTCAGGAAGTTTGTTCCAAGTTTGCAAGTGTTTGGCATGGTCTTATTAAATTTGTACCAAGTTTGCAAGTGTTTTGGCATGGTCTTATTAAATTTGTTCCAAGTTTGCAAGTGTTTTGGCAAGGTCTTATTAAATTTCTACCAAGTTTGCAATTGTTTTGGCATGGTATTAGGAAATTTGTCCCAAGTTTGCAAGTGTTTGGCATGGTCTTATTAAATTTGTACCAAGTTTGCAAGTGTTTTGGCATGGTCTTAGGAAGTTTGTTCCAAGTTTGCAAGTGTTTGGCATGGTCTTATTAAATTTGTACCAAGTTTGCAAGTGTTTTGGCATGGTCTTATTTAATTTGTACCAAGTTTGCAAGTGTTTTGGCATGGTCTTAGGAAGTTTGTTCCAAGTTTGCAAGTGTTTTGGCATGGTTTTATTAAATTTGTACCAAGTTTGCAAGTGTTTTGGCATGGTCTAATTAAATTTGTTCCAAGTTTGCAAGTGTTTTGGCATGGTCTTATTAAATTTGTACCAAGTTTGCAAGTCTTTTGGCATGGTCTTATT
Source organism: Anopheles atroparvus (assembly GCA_914969975.1). NCBI lineage: Eukaryota > Metazoa > Arthropoda > Insecta > Diptera > Culicidae > Anopheles > Anopheles atroparvus. Next base: position 1,284,289 of record CAJZCY010000011.1, read on the forward strand.
AAATTTGTACCAAGTTTGCAAGTGTTTTGGCATGATCTTATTAAATTTGTACCAAGTTTGCAAGTGTTTTGGCATGGTCTTAGGAAGTTTGTTCCAAGTTTGCAAGTGTTTTGGCATGGTCTTATTAAATTTGTACCAAGTTTGCAAGTGTTTTGGCATGGTCTAAGGAATTTTGTTCCAAGTTTGCAAGTGTTTGGCATGGTCTTATTAAATTTGTACCAAGTTTGCAAGTGTTTTGGCATAGTCTTATTAAATTTGTACCAAGTTTGCAAGTGTTTTGGCATGGTCTCAGGAAGTTTGTTCCAAGTTTGCAAGTGTTTGGCATGGTCTTATTAAATTTGTACCAAGTTTGCAAGTGTTTTGGCATGGTCTTATTAAATTTGTTCCAAGTTTGCAAGTGTTTTGGCAAGGTCTTATTAAATTTCTACCAAGTTTGCAATTGTTTTGGCATGGTATTAGGAAATTTGTCCCAAGTTTGCAAGTGTTTGGCATGGTCTTATTAAATTTGTACCAAGTTTGCAAGTGTTTTGGCATGGTCTAATTAAATTTGTTCCAAGTTTGCAAGTGTTTTGGCAAGGTCTTATTAAATTTGTACCAAGTTTGCAAGTGTTTTGGCATGGTCTTAGGAAGTTTGTCCCAAGTTTGCAAGTGTTTGGCATGGTCTTCTTAATTGTGTACCAAGTTTCCAAGTGTTTGGCATGGTCTTAAGAAGTTTGTACCAAGTTTGCAAGTGTTTTGGCATGGTCTTATTAAATTTGTACCAAGTTTGCAAGTGTTCGGCATGGTCTTATTAAATTTGTACCAAGTTTGCAAGTGTTTTAGCATGGTCTTATTAAATTTGTTCCAAGTTTGCAAGTGTTTTGGCAAGGTCTTATTAAATTTGTACCAAGTTTGCAAGTGTTTTGGCATGGTCTTAGGAAGTTTGTCCCAAGTTTGCAAGTGTTTGGCATGGTCTTAAGAAGTTTGTACCAAGTTTGCAAGTGTTTTGGCATGATCTTATTAAATTTGTACCAAGTTTGCAAGTGTTTTGGCATGGTCTTATAAAATTTGTACCAATTTTGCAAGTGTTTTAGCATGGTCTGATTAAATTTGTTCCAAGTTTGCAAGTGTTTTGGCATGGTCTTATTAAATTTGTACCAAGTTTGCAAGTGTTCGGCATGGTCTTATTAAATTTGTACCAATTTTGCAAGTGTTTTAGCATGGTCTTATTAAATTTGTTCCAAGTTTGCAAGTGTTTTGGCAAGGTCATGTTAAAAATTTGTACCAAGTTTGCAAGTGTTCGGCATGGTCATATCAAATTTGTTCCAAGTTTGCAAGTGTTTTGGCATGGTCTTAGGAAGTTTGTCCCAAATTTGCAAGTGTTTGGCATGGTCTTATTAATTGTGTACCAAGTTTGCAAGTGTTTTGGCATGGTCTTATTAAATTTGTACCAATTTTGCAAGTGTTTTAGCATGGTCTTATTAAATTTGTACCAAGTTTGCAAGTGTTTTGGCATGGTCTGATTAAATTTGTTCCAAGTTTGCAAGTGTTTTGGCAAGGTCTTATTAAATTTTTACCAAGTTTGCAAGTGTTTTGGCATGGTCTTAGGAAGTTCCTCCCAAGTTTGCAAGTGTTTGGCATGGTCTTTTTAATTGTGTACCAAGTTTGCAAGTGTTCGGCATGGTCTTATTAAATTTGTACCAAGTTTGCAAGTGTTTTGGCAAGGTCTTATTAAATTTGTACCAAGTTTGCAAGTGTTTTGGCATGGTCTTAGGAAGTTTGTACCAAGTTTGCAAGTGTTTTGGTATGGTCTTATTAAATTTGTTCCAAGTTTGCAAGTGTTTTGGCAAGGTCTTATTAAATTTGTACCAAGTTTACAAGTGTTTTGGCAGGTTCTTATTAAATTTGTACCAAGTTTGCAAGTGTTTTGGCATGGTCTTATTACATTTGTACCAAGTTTTCAAGTGTTCGGCATGGTCTTATCAAATTTGTACCAAGTTTGCAAGTGTTTTGGCATGGTCTTATTAAATTTGTACCAAGTTTGCAAGTGTTTTGGCAAGGTCTTATTAAATTTGTACCAAGTTTGCAAGTGTTTTGGCATGGTCTTATTAAATTTGTACCAAGTTTGCGAGTGTTTTGGCATGGTGTTATAAAATTTGATCCGAATTTGCAAGTGTTTTGGCAAGGTCTTATTAAATTTTTACCAAGTTTGCAAGTGTTTTGGCATGGTCTTATTAAATTTGTACCAAGTTTGCAAGTGTTTTGGCAGGGTCTTATTAAATTTGTACCAAGTTTGCAAGTGTTTTGGCAGGATCTTATTAAATTTTTACCAAGTTTGTAAGTGTTTTGGCATGGTCTTATTAAATTTTTACCAAGTTTGCAAGTGTTTTGGCAGGGTCTTATTAAATTTGTACCAAGTTTGCAAGTGTTTTGGCAGGGTCTCATTTAATTTGTACCAAGTTTGCAAGTGTTTTGGCAGGGTGTAATTAAATTTGTACCAAGTTTGCAAGTGTTTTGGCATGGTCTTATTAAATTTGTACCAAGTTTGCAAGTGTTTTGGCATGGTCTTATTAAACTTGTACCAAGTTTGCAAGTGTTTTGGCAAGGTCTTATTAAATTTTTACCAAGTTTGCAAGTGTTTTGGCATGGTTTTATTAAATTTGTACCAAGTTTGCAAGTGTTTTGGCATGGTCTTATTAAATTTGTTCCAAGTTTGCAAGTGTTTTGGCAGGGTCTTATTAAATTTGTACCAAGTTGGCAAGTGTTTTGGCATGGTCTTATTAAACTTGAACCAAGTTTGCAAGTGTTTTGGCAAGGTCTTATTAAATTTTTTCCAAGTTTGCAAGTGTTGTGGCATGGTTTTATTAAATTTGTACCAAGTTTGCAAGTGTTTGGCATGGTCTTATTAAATTTGTACCAAGTTTGCAAGTGTTTGGCATGGTCGTATTAAATTTGTACTAAGTTTGCAAGTGTTTTGGCATGGTCTTATTTAATTTGTACCAGGTTTGCAAGTGTTTTGGCATGGTCTTATGAAATTTTTACCAAGTTTGCAAGTGTTTTGGCATGGTCTTATTAAATTTGTACAAAGTTTGCAAGTGTTTTGGCATGGTCTTATTAAATTTGTTCCAAGTTTGCAAGCGTTTTGGCATGGTCTTATTACATTTGTACCAAGTTTGCAAGTGTTTTGGCATGGTCTTATTAAATTTGTACCAAGTTTGCAAGTGTTCGGCATGGTCTTATTAAATTTGTACCAAGTTTGCAAGTGTTTTGGCATGGTTTTATTAAATTTTTACCAAGTTTGCAAGTGTTTTGGCATGGTCTTAGGAAGTTTGTTCCAAGTTTGCAAGTGTTTGGCATGGTCTTATTAAATTTGTACCAAGTTTGCAAGTGTTTGGCATGGTCTTATTAAATTTGTACCAAGTTTGCAAGTGTTTTGGCATGGTCTTATTAAATTTGTACAAAGTTTGCAAGTGTTTTGGCATGGTCTTATTAAATTTGTACAAAGTTTGCAAGTGTTTTGGCATGGTCTTATTAAATTTGTTCCAAGTTTGCAAGCGTTTTGGCATGGTCTTATTACATTTGTACCAAGTTTGCAAGTGTTTTGGCATGGTCTTATTAAATTTGTACCAAGTTTGCAAGTGTTTTGGCATGGTTTTATTAAATTTTTACCAAGTTTGCAAGTGTTTTGGCATGGTCTTAGGAAGTTTGTTCCAAGTTTGCAAGTGTTTGGCATGGTCTTATTAAATTTGTACCAAGTTTGCAAGTGTTTGGCATGGTCTTATTAAATTTGTACCAAGTTTGCAAGTGTTTTGGCATGGTCTTATAAAATTAGATCCAAATTTGCAAGTGTTTTGGCATGGTCTTATTAAATTTGTACCAAGTTTGCAAGTGTTTTGGCATGGGCTTATTAAATTTGTACCAAGTTTGCAAGTGTTTGGCATGGTCTTATTAAATTTGTACCAAGTCTGCAAGTGTTTTGGCATGGTTTTATTAAATTTGTACCAAGTTTGCAAGTGTTTTGGCATGGTCTTATTAAATTTGTCCCAAGTTTGCAAGTGTTTTGGCATGGTCTTATTACATTTGTACCAAGTTTGCAAGTGTTTTGGCATGGTCTTATTAAATATGTTCCAAGTTTGCAAAAGTTTTGGCATGGTCTTAGGAAGTTTGTTCCAAGTTTGCAAGTGTTTGCAAGGTCTTATTAAATTTTTACCAAGTTTGCAAGTGTTTTGGCATGGTTTTATTAAATTTGTACCAAGTTTGCAAGTGTTTTGGCATGGTCTTAGGAAGTTTGTTCCAAGTTTGCAAGTGTTTGGCATGGTCTTATTATATTTGTACCAAGTTTGCAAGTGTTTTGGCATGGTTTTATAAAATTTGATCCAAATTTGCAAGTGTTTTGGCATGGTCTTATTAAATTTGTACCAAGTTTGCAAGTGTTTTGGCATGGGCTTATTAAATTCGTACCAAGTTTGCAAATGTTTGGCATGGTCTTATTAAATTTGTACCAAGTTTGCAAGTGTTTTGGCATGGTTTTATTAAATTTGTACCAAGTTTGCAAGTGTTTTGGCATGGTCTTATTAAATTTGTCCCAAGTTTGCAAGTGTTTTGGCATGGTCTTATAAAATTTGATCCAAATTTGCAAGTGTTTTGGCATGGTCTTATTAAATTTGTACCAAGTTTGCAAGTGTTTTGGCATGCGCTTATTAAATTTGTACCAAGTTTGCAAGTGTTTGACATGGTCTTATTAAATTTGCACCAAGTTTGCAAGTGTTTTTGTCATGGTTTTATTAAATTTGTACCAAGTTTGCAAGTGTTTTGGCAAGGTCTTATTAAATTTTTACCAAGTTTGCAAGTGTTTTGGCATGGTTTTATTAAATTTGTACCAAGTTTGCAAGTGTTTTGGCATGGTCTTAGGAAGTTTGTTCCAAGTTTGCAAGTGTTTGGCATGGTCTTATTAAATTTGTACCAAGTTTGCAAGTGTTTTGGCATGGTCTTATAAAATTTGATCCAAAATTGCAAGTGTTTTGGCATGGTCTTATTTAATTTGTACCAAGTTTGCAAGTGTTTTGGCATGGTCTTATTAAATTTGTACCAAGTTTGCAAGTGTTTTTAAATGGTCTTATTAAACTTGTACCAAGTTTGCAAGTGTTTTGGCAAGGTCTTATTAAATTTTCACCAAGTTTGCAAGTGTTTTGGCATGGTCTTATTAAATTTGTACCAAGTTTGCAAGTGTTTTGGCAGGGTCTTATTAAATTTGTACCAAGTTTGCAAGTGTTTTGGCATGGTCTTATTAAACTTGTACCAAGTTTGCAAGTATTTTGGCAAGGTCTTATTAAATTTTTACAAAGTTTGCAAGTGTTTTGGCATAGTTTTATTAAATTTGTACCAAGTTTGCAAGTGTTTTGGCAGGGTCTTATTAAATTTGTACCAAGTTTGCAAGTGTTTTGGCATGGTCTTATTAAACTTGTACCAACTTTGCAAGTGTTTTGGCAAGGTCTTATTAAATTTTTACCAAGTTTGCAAGTGTTTTGGCATGGTTTTATTAAATTTGTACCAAGTTTGCAACTGTTTTGGCATGGTCTTATTAAATTTGTTCCAAGTTTGCAAGTGTTTTGGCAGGGTCTTATTAAATTTGTACCAAGTTTGCAAGTGTTTTGGCATGGTCTTATTAAACTTGTACCAAGTTTGCAAGTGTTTTGGCATGGTCTTATTAAACTTGTACCAAGTTTGCAAGTGTTTTGGCATGGTCTTAGGAAGTTTGTTCCAAGTTTGCAAGTGTTTTGGCATGGTCTTATTAAACTTGTAACAAGTTTGCAAGTGTTTTGGCAAGGTCTTATTAAATTTTGACCAAGTTTGCAAGTGTTTTAGCATGGTCTTATTAAATTTGTACCAAGTTTGCAAGTGTTTTGGCATGGTCGTAGGAAGTTTGTTCCAAGTTTGCAAGTGTTTGGCATGGTCTTATCAAACTTGTACCAAGTTTTCAAGTGTTTTGGCAAGGTCTTATTAAATTTTTACCAAGTTTGCAAGTGTTTTGGCATGGTCTTATTAAATGTGTACCAAGTTTGCAAGTGTTTTGGCATGGTCTTATTAAATTTGTACAAAGTTTGCAAGTGTTTTGGCATGGTCTTATTAAATTTGTTCCAAGTTTGCAAGTGTTTTTGCATGGTTTTATTAAATTTGTACCAAGTTTGCAAGTGTTTTGGCATGGTCTTATTAAATTTGTCCCAAGTTTGCAAGTGCTTTGGCATGGTCTTATTAAATTTGTACCAAGTTTGCAAGTGTTTTGGCATGGTCTTAGGAAGTTTGTTCCAAGTTTGCAAGTGTTTGGCATGGTTTTAATAATTTTGTACCAAGTTTACAAGTGTTTGGCATGGTCTTATTAAATTTGTACCAAGTTTGCAAGTGTTTTGGCATGGTCTTATTAAATATGTTCCAAGTTTGCAAGTGTTTTGGCATGGTCTTATTACATTTGTACCAAGTTTGCAAGTGTTTTGGCATGGGCTTATTAAATTTGTACCAAGTTTGCAAGTGTTTGGCATGGTCTTAGGAAGTTTGTTCCAAGTTTGCAAGTGTTTGGCATTGTCTTATTAAATTTGTACCAAGTTTGCAAGTGTTTGGCAAGGTCTTATTAAATTTGTACCAAGTTTGCAAGTGTTTTGGCATGGTCTTATTAAATTTGTACCAAGTTTGCAAGTGTTTTGGCATGGTCTTATGAAATTTGTACCAAGTTTGCAAGTGTTTTGGCATGATCTTATTAAATTTGTACAAAGTTTGCAAGTGTTTTGGCATGGTCTTATTAAATTTGTTCCAAGTTTACAAGTGTTTTGGCATGGTCTTATTACATTTGTACCAAGTTTGCAATGTTTTGGCATGGTCTTATTAAATTTGTACCAAGTTTGCAAGTGTTTTGGCATAGTCTTATTAAATTTGTCCCAAGTTTGCAAGTGCTGTGGCATGGTCTTTTTAAATTTGTACCAAGTTTGCAAGTGTTTTGGCATGGTCTTAGGAAGTTTGTTCCAAGTTTGCAAGTGTTTGGCATGGTCTTAATAATTTTGTACCAAGTTTACAAGTGTTTGGCATGGTCTTATTAAATTTGTACCAAGGTTGCATGTGTTTTCTCATGGTTTTATTAAATATGTTCCAAGTTTGCAAGTGTTTTGGCATGGTCTTATTTCGTTTGTACCAAGTTTGCAAGTGTTTTGGCATGGTCTTATTAAATATGTTCCAAGTTTGCAAAAGTTTTGGCATGGTCTTAGGAAGTTTGTTACAAGTTTGCAAGTGTTTGGCATGGTCTTATTAAATTTGTACCAAGTTTGCAAGTGTTTGGCATGGTCTTATTAAATTTGTACCAAGTTTGCAAGTGTTTTGGCTTGGTCTTATTAAATTTGTACCAAGTTTGCAAGTGTTTTGGCATGGTCTTATGAAATTTGTACCAAGTTTGCAAGTGTTTTGGCATGGTCTTATTAAATTTGTACAAAGTTTGCAAGTGTTTTGGCATGGTCTTATTAAATTTGTTCCAAGTTTGCAAGTGTTTTTGCATGGTCTTATTACATTTGTACCAAGTTTGCAAGTGTTTTGGCATGGTCTTATAAAATTTGTACCAAGTTTGCAAGTGTTTTGGCATGGTCTTATTACATTTGTACCAAGTTTGCAAGTTTTTTGGCATGGTCTTATTAAATTTGTACCAAGTTTGCAAGTGTTCAGTACGCTCACAACTACCAAGCGATAAGGACGTTGTTTTTTGTGAGACTAAAACATCATTTGGAAATGGCAGGAGTGCGAAAGTGGGAGAATGCGCTAAGGATTAGCTTTGCGCAGCTCCAATTTAAGCCGTCGAAGGAAGAGACTTACGATCTCATCGCTAAGATGCTCATTGCAAAGGAGCATTTTGTGCGAGTTCATTTTGCGTCGATACACGCAACTGTGTACATCCAGATGGCCTATTTGGAGCAGGCACAGGAAGTGGTGGAAAGGTGCCGTGGCAAGTACGGCAAAACCATCGACGGAAAGTTCCACCCGTACGATATTGCCATGGAAGATGGCGCCTCGGATATCATTCTTCAGGATCTGCCGTATTTTGTTACGGACGATGAGATTCGGAAAGAGATGCAAAAGTACGGCGAGGTCATCGAAATCTGGGAGAAGCGTCATCCAGAAGGTACCCCGCTGGCTGGTATCCTTATGGGTGTGCGTGTAGTCCGGATGATACGAAAGAATCCGATAAACTCGCACATCATCATCGGCGGCGAAATGACCCAGGCGATGTACCGCGGTCAAATACAGACGTGCCGTGTGTGTGGGAAGCGTGTCCACCACGGTGTAAAGTGTGCACAAAATCGAATTGAAAATTCGTATGCGAGTGTACTGAAGCAAAGCGCGTCGCCTCAATCACGTGGGAAAAAACCGCATCGAGACACACACGGACCCAAAAACACGAGCGTCCCTACCACGGTGAGGACAACAAGTGTAAAGAGCGGACCGAAAGCGAACAAAGCGCAAGAGCGGTTAGATCGTCTAACGAATGCGAGCGCTGCCGCTACGATCGATACGGTTTCGCATACACCAGTGGACACACACACGCACGCGCATACTACTGCTCAACAAGCGGAGAAAGCAGTAGTAGTGGAGAAAGCTGTAGCAGCAGTGGAAGCTGCCAGCACGAGCAAAACATCGAGCGGCGAGATCGTTTTCAAAGCCCCGCTCGACATCCCGCTTCCATCCAATATTCCCGAGGATACCCATACCCCGAAGCGCCCGGCTGATGCGGACACCGAGAGCGACGCTTCTAGCTCGTCGGTGACCGTGGCAGCAAAGCGCAAGCCCGGACGGCCACCGAAGCAAACAAAGGTAGGGTAATCCCTTCCTCTTTTTCTCCTCCCTTTCCTTACCACCACTCTTCCCACATCAATTTATTTGTTTTTAAACTGCCTAGAGATGGACAACTTATGTAACGTTAATTTTAACATTGCATCAGTTAACCTGAATGCGATGTCAAATCAAACTAAATTAGATGCACTCCATTCCTTCATCCGAACCATGGACTTGGACATAATATTTCTCCAAGAAGTATATGCCCCGGACCTGGTCATCCCGGGTTTCATTGTACTTTCTAACGTCAATGAAACCAGGAGAGGAACAGCGATCGCTTTACGGGAGCGCTTAAAATTTTCGCAAGTCGAACGCAGCTTAGATTCGCGTCTAATCTGCGTCCGGCTTGAGGATACTGCCACCCTTTGCAATGTTTACGCGCCTTCGGGGAGCCACCGAAGGCAGAGCGGGAGGAATTCTTCGGGCGCACGTTGCCGTTCCACCTGCGAAATGCACGGGAACCCGTCATTTTAGCAGGAGATTTCAACTGCGTGTTGAAATCAAAGGACGCAACGGGTGCCGGATGTGTCGGTCTTGCTCTGCAGAACGCTGTGGATAACATAGGCCTGTGTGATAGTTGGGAAGCTCTCAGAGGAAACGATGTTGAGTTTTCCTACATCACACGTGGTTCGGGCTCACGTATCGATCGTTGTTACGTGCCGGCGTGCATACAGGATCGTCTTCGGACAACCGACATGCACGTGGTCTCCTTTTCCGACCACAAGGCACTGACGTTGCGGATCAGTCTCCAGTCTCTTCCGGTCCCGCGGAGGAACGGATACTGGCAACTTCGCCCACACATTTTATCTGATGAGGTCTTGGAGGAACTCGAATGCAAGTGGAATGGTTGGGTCCGACAGCGGAGGAATTACGGTTCCTGGATGCTTTGGTGGGTCGAATGCGCCAAGCCCAGGATAAAGTCATTCTTTCGTTGGAAGACCAACGAAAAGTACAAAGACTTCCGCTTGCATCAGGGTATACTCCATGCTCAGCTGAGAGCCTCATATGATCGATACCTAAGTAACCCAGCTGAGTTGGCGACGATTAACTTGGTGAAGGGAAAAATATCCTCCTTACAGAGGCGTTTTTCCCAGCATTTCACCAGGATAAACGAAACCCTCGTTGACGGTGAAAAAGTTTCCACCTTCCAGCTGGGAGAGCGGAGGAGAAGAAGTACCGTCATTGAGAACTTCCAGACCAACGATGGAAGAACTCTCGCCTTGGAGGAGGAGATCGCCGAGTATCTGTACACTGAGTACAAGGCCCTCTACTCGGTCGAAAACACGGTTACGCATAACAATTTTACTAGTAGACGGGTTATCCCGGAGTACTGCGAAGCCAACAATGACTGCATGGCGGAAATCACCCCTAATGAGATCTTTGATGCAGTCAAAAAATCGGCACCTTGGAAGTCACCTGGCCCGGACGGGATTCTCAGGGAGTTCTATCTCCGCGCGTTCCACATTAATGTGGAGAAGAGTGTGGGGAAACATAAGCTCCAGGATGCTGACGTCTGCACAACGTTCCGCCCTTTACCTGCTGGCAAACGGGAAGATCTCGCACGCGGAGCATCTTTTCGAAACCGGCAGAGCCGACACACCAACGTGCATGTTTTGTCCCGCTGTCGAGACCCTGGAGCACAAGTTTGCAGCATGTCCCCGCGTGTCGCTGGCGTGGGACACTCTACAACAGCGGCAGCAACAAGTTGCTCCAGGGTCCCATCTTCATTTTGTCGACCTGCACTGGCCCGCTCTAAACAGGAAAAGAGCGGGCACACGCAGTGCAGTACTCTCCGTATTTTCAAACTACATCATCCACATCATTGGAAACAATGATGTTGCGATTGATGTAGATGTCCTTTCCTGTTCTCTGTAAATCAATCTGTTTGTAAAGTCTTGCCTTTGTTTCCCGTCCAACACGTGCGAAGGAAACAAAACCTATGTATATGTGATTAAATAGTATGTAAGAAATGTTGTACACCCTTAATAAACGTCTTTTATAAAAAAAAAAAAAAAAAACTTGGTACAAATTTAATAAGACCATGCCAAACACTTGCAAACTTGGTACAAATTTAATAAGACAATGCCAAACACTTGCAAACTTGGAATTAACTTCCTAAGACCATGCCAAAACACTTGCAAACTTGGTACAAATTTTATAAGACCATGCCAAAACACTTGCAAACTTGGTACAAATTTAATAAGACCATGCCAAACGCTTGCAAACTTGGAAAAAACTTCCTAAGACCATGCCAAAACACTTGCAAACTTGGTACAAATGTAATAAGACCATGCCAAAACACTTGCAAACTTAGTCAAATTTAATAAGACCATGCCAAACACTTGCAAACTTGGTACAAATATAAAAAGCCCATGCCAAAACACTTGCAAACTTGGTACAAATGTAATAAGACCATGCCAAACACTTGCTAACTTGGAAGAAACTTCCTATGACCATGCCAAAACACTTGCAATCTTGGTACAAATTTAATAAGACCATGCCAAAGCACTTGCAAACTTGGGACAAATTTAATAAGACCACGCCAAAACACTTGCAAACTTGGTACAAATTTAATAAGACCATGCCAAAACAATTGCAAATTTGGTACAAATTTAATAAGACCGTGCCAAAACACTTGCAAACTTGGTACAAATTTAATAAGACCATGCCAAAACACTTGCAAACTTGGAATAAACTTCCTAAGACCATGCCAAAAAACTTGCAAACTTGGTACAAATTTAATAAGACCATGCCAAAACACTTGCACACTTAGTACAAATTTAATAAGACCATGCCAAAACACTTGCAAACTTGGTACAAATGTAATAAGACCATGCCAAAACACTTGCAAACTTGGTACAAATTTCATAAGACCATGCCAAAACACTTGCAAACTTGGTACAAATTTAATAAGACCATGCCAAAACACTTGCAAACTTGGTACAAATATAATAAGACCACGCCAAACACTTGCAAACTTGGTACAAATTTAATAAGACCATGCCAAAACACTTGCAAACTTGGAACAAACTTCCTAAGACCATGCCAAAACGCTTGCAAACTTGGAACAAATTTAATCAGACCATGCCAAAACACTTGCAAACTTGGTACGAATAAAATAAGACCATGCCAAAACACTTGCAAACTTGGAACAAACTTCCTAAGACCATGCCAAAACACTTGCAAACTTGGTACAAATTTAATAATACCATGCAAAAACACTTGCAAACTTGGTACAAATTAAATAAGACCATGCCAAAACAATTGCAAACTTGGTACAAATTTAATAAGACCATGCCAAAACACTTGCAAACTTGGTACAAATTTAATAAGACCATGCCAAAACACTAGCAAATTTGGTTCAAATTTTATAAGACCATGCCAAAACAATTGCAAACTTGGAACAAACTTCCTAAGACCATGCCAAAACACTTGCAAACTTGGTACAAATTTTATAAGACCATGCCAAAACACTTGCAAACTTGGAACAAACTTCCTAAGACCAAGCCAAAACACTTGCAAACTTGGTACAAATTTAATAAGACCACGCCAAAACACTTGCAAACTTGGTACAAATTAAATGAGACCATGCCAAACACTTGCAAGCTTGGAACAAACCTCCTAAGACCATGTCAAAACACTTGCAGACTTGGGACAAATTTAATAAGACCATGCCAAAACACTTGCAAACTTGGAACAAATTTAATAAGACCATGCCGAAACACTTGCAAACTTGGTACAAATTTAATGAGACCATTCCAAAACACTTGCAAACTTGGTACAAATTTAATAAGACCATGCCAAACACTTGCAAACTTGGAAAAAACTTCCTAAGACCAAGCCAAAACACTTGCAAACTTGGTACAAATTTAATTAGACCGTGGCAAAATACTTGCAAACTTGGTACAAATTTAATAAGACCATGCCAAAACACTTGCAAACTTGGAACAAACTTCCTAAGACCAAACCAAAACACTTGCAAACTTGGTACAAATTTAATAAGACCATGCCAAACACTTGCAAACTTGGAACAAACTTCCTAAGACCATGCCATAACACTTGCAAACTTGGAACAAACTTCCTAAGACCATGCCAAAACACTTGCAAACTTTGTACAAATTTAATAATACCATGCCAAAACACTTGCAAACTTGGTACAAATTAAATAAGACCATGCCAAAACAATTGCAAACTTGGTACAAATTTAATAAGACCATGCCAAAACACTTGCAAACTTGGTACAAATTTAATAAGACCATGCCAAAACACTTGCAAACTTGGAACAAACTTCCTAAGACCATGCCAAAACACTTGCAAACTTGGTACAAATTTAATAAGACCATGCTAAGTTTGCAAGTGTTTTGGCATGGTTTTATTAAATTTGTACCAAGTTTGCAAGTGTTTTGGCATGGTCTTATTAAATTTGTTCCAAGTTTGCAAGTGTTTTGGCAGGGTCTTATTAAATTTGTACCAAGTTGGCAAGTGTTTTGGCATGGTCTTATTAAACTTGAACCAAGTTTGCAAGTGTTTTGGCAAGGTCTTATTAAATTTGTACCAAGTTTGCAAGTGTTTTGGCATGGTTTTATTAAATTTGTACCAAGTTTGCAAGTGTTTTGGCATGGTCTTAGGAAGTTTGTTCCAAGTTTGCAAGTGTTTTGGCATAGTCTTATTAAACTTGTAACAAGTTTGCAAGTGTTTTGGCAAGGTCTTATTAAATTTTTACCAAGTTTGCAAGTGTTTTGGCATGGTCTTATTAAATTTGTACCAAGTTTGCAAGTGTTTTGGCATGGTCTTAGAAAGTTTGTTCCAAGTTTGCAAGTGTTTGGCATGGTCTTATCACACTTGTACCAAGTTTGCAAGTGTTTTGGCAAGTTCTTATTAAATTTTTACCAAGTTTGCAAGTGTTTTGGCATGGTCTTATTAAATTTGTACCAAGTTTGCAAGTGTTTTGGCAGGGTCTTATTAAATTTGTACCAAGTTTGCAAGTGTTTTGGCAGGATCTTATTAAATTTGTACCAAGTTTGCAAGTGTTTTGGCATGGTCTTATTAAATTTTTACCAAGTTTGCAAGTGTTTTGGCAGGGTCTTATTAAATTTGTACCAAGTTTGCAAGTGTTTTGGCAGGGTCTTATTAAATTTGTACCAAGTTTGCAAGTGTTTTGGCAGGGTCTTATTAAATTTGTACCAAGTTTGCAAGTGTTTTGGCATGGTCTTATTAAATTTGTACCAAGTTTGCAAGTGTTTTGGCATGGTCTTATTAAACTTGTACCAAGTTTTCAAGTGTTTTGGCACGGTCTCATTAAATTTTTACCAAGTTTGCAAGTGTTTTGGCATGGTTTTATTAAATTTGTACCAAGTTTGCAAGTGTTTTGGCATGGACTTATTAAATTTGTTCCAAGTTTGCAAGTGTTTTGGCAGGGTCTTATTAAATTTGTACCAAGTTGGCAAGTGTTTTGGCATGGTCTTATTAAACTTGAACCAAGTTTGCAAGTGTTTTGGCAAGGTCTTATTAAATTTTTACCAAGTTTGCAAGTGTTTTGGCATGGTTTTATTAAATTTGTACCAAGTTTGCAAGTGTTTGGCATGGTCTTATTAAATTTGTACCAAGTTTGCAAGTGTTTGGCATGGTCGTATTAAATTTGTACCAAGTTTGCAAGTGTTTTGGCATGGTCTTATTAAATTTGTACCAAGTTTGCAAGTGTTTTGGCATGGTCTTATTAAATTTGTACCAAGTTTGCAAGTGTTTTGGCATGGTCTTATTAAATTTGTACAAAGTTTGCAAGTGTTTTGGCATGGTCTTATTAAATTTGTTCCAAGTTTGCAAGTGTTTTGGCATGGTCTTATTACATTTGTACCAAGTTTGCAAGTGTTTTGGCATGGTCTTATTAAATTTGTACCAAGTTTGCAAGTGTTCGGCATGGTCTTATTAAATTTGTACCAATTTTGCAAGTGTTTTTGCATGGTCTTATTAAATTTGTTCCAAGTTTGCAAGTGTTTTGGCATGGTCTTATTAAATTTGTACCAAGTTTGCGAGTGTTTTGGCATGGTGTTATAAAATTTGATCCAAATTTGCAAGTGTTTTGGCAAGGTCTTATTAAATTTTTACCAAGTTTGCAAGTGTTTTGGCATGGTCTTATTAAATTTGTACCAAGTTTGCAAGTGTTTTGGCAGGGTCTTATTAAATTTGTACCAAGTTTGCAAGTGTTTTGGCAGGATCTTATTAAATTTTTACCAAGTTTGCAAGTGTTTTGGCATGGTCTTATTAAATTTTTACCAAGTTTGCAAGTGTTTTGGCAGGGTCTTATTAAATTTGTACCAAGTTTGCAAGTGTTTTGGCAGGGTCTCATTTAATTTGTACCAAGTTTGCAAGTGTTTTGGCAGGGTGTAATTAAATTTGTACCAAGTTTGCAAGTGTTTTGGCATGGTCTTATTAAATTTGTACCAAGTTTGCAAGTGTTTTGGCATGGTCTTATTAAACTTGTACCAAGTTTGCAAGTGTTTTGGCAAGGTCTTATTAAATTTTTACCAAGTTTGCAAGTGTTTTGGCATGGTCTTATTAAATTTGTACCAAGTTTGCAAGTGTTTTGGCATGGTCTTATTAAATTTGTTCCAAGTTTGCAAGTGTTTTGGCAGGGTCTTATTAAATTTGTACCAAGTTGGCAAGTGTTTTGGCATGGTCTTAGTAAACTTGAACCAAGTTTGCAAGTGTTTTGGCAAGGTCTTATTAAATTTTTTCCAAGTTTGCAAGTGTTGTGGCATGGTTTTATTAAATTTGTACCAAGGATGCAAGTGTTTGGCATGGTCTTATTAAATTTGTACCAAGTTTGCAAGTGTTTGGCATGGTCGTATTAAATTTGTACCAAGTTTGCAAGTGTTTTGGCATGGTCTTATTTAATTTGTACCAAGTTTGCAAGTGTTTTGGCATGGTCTTATAAAATTTGTACCAAGATTGCGAGTGTTTTGGCATGGTGTTATAAAATTTGATCCAAATTTGCAAGTGTTTTGGCAAGGTCTTATTTAATTTTTACCAAGTTTGCAAGTGTTTTGGCATGGTTTTATTAAATTTTTACCAAGTTTGCAAGTGTTTTGGCATGGTCTTAGGAAGTTTGTTCCAAGTTTGCAAGTGTTTGGCATGGTCTTATTAAATTTGTACCAAGTTTGCAAGTGTTTGGCATGGTCTTATTAAATTTGTACCAAGTTTGCAAGTGTTTTGGCATGGTCTTATAAAATTAGATCCAAATTTGCAAGTGTTTTGGCATGGTCTTATTAAATTTGTACCAAGTTTGCAAGTGTTTTGGCATGGTCTTATTAAATTTGTACCAAGTTTGCAAGTGTTTGGCATGGTCTTATTAAATTTGTACCAAGTTTGCAAGTGTTTTGGCATGGTTTTATTAAATTTGTACCAAGTTTGCAAGTGTTTTGGCATGGTCTTATTAAATTTGTCCCAAGTTTGCAAGTGCTTTGGCATGGTCTTATTAAATTTGTACTAAGTTTGCAAGTGTTTTGGCATGGTCTTAGGTAGTTTGTTCCAAGTTTGCAAGTGTTTGGCATGGTCTTAATAATTTTGTACCAAGTTTACAAGTGTTTGGCATGGTCTTATTAAATTTGTACCAAGTTTGCAAGTGTTTTGGCATGGTCTTATTAAATATGTACCAAGTTTGCAAGTGTTTTGGCATGGTCTTATTACATTTGTACCAAGTTTGCAAGTGTTTTGGCATGGTCTTATTAAATATGTTCCAAGTTTGCAAAAGTTTTGGCATGGTCTTAGGAAGTTTGTTCCAAGTTTGCAAGTGTTTTGGCAAGGTCTTATTAAATTTTTACCAAGTTTGCAAGTGTTTTAGCATGGTTTTATTAAATTTGTACCAAGTTTGCAAGTGTTTTGGCATGGTCTTAGGAAGTTTGTTCCAAGTTTGCAAGTGTTTGGCATGGTCTTATTATATTTGTACCAAGTTTGCAAGTGTTTTGGCATGGTTTTATAAAATTTGATCCAAATTTGCAAGTGTTTTGGCATGGTCTTATTAAATTTGTACCAAGTTTGCAAGTGTTTTGGCATGGGCTTATTAAATTCGTACCAAGTTTGCAAGTGTTTGGCATGGTCTTATTAAATTTGTACCAAGTTTGCAAGTGTTTTGGCATGGTTTTATTAAATTTGTACCAAGTTTGCAAGTGTTTTGGCATGGTCTTATTAAATTTGTCCCAAGTTTGCAAGTGTTTTGGCATGGTCTTATAAAATTTGATCCAAATTTGCAAGTGTTTTGGCATGGTCTTATTAAATTTGTACCAAGTTTGCAAGTGTTTTGGCATGGGCTTATTAAATTTGTACCAAGTTTGCAAGTGTTTGACATGGTCTTATTAAATTTGTACCAAGTTTGCAAGTGTTTTTGTCATGGTTTTATTAAATTTGTACCAAGTTTGCAAGTGTTTTGGCAAGGTCTTATTAAATTTTTACCAAGTTTGCAAGTGTTTTGGCATGGTTTTATTAAATTTGTACCAAGTTTGCAAGTGTTTTGGCATGGTCTTAGGAAGTTTGTTCCAAGTTTGCAAGTGTTTGGCATGGTCTTATTAAATTTGTACCAAGTTTGCAAGTGTTTTGGCATGGTCTTATAAAATTTGATCCAAAATTGCAAGTGTTTTGGCATGGTCTTATTTAATTTGTACCAAGTTTGCAAGTGTTTTGGCATGGGCTTATTAAATTTGTACCAAGTTTGCAAGTGTTTGGCATGGTCTTATTAAATTTGTACCAAGTTTGCAAGTGTTTTGGCATGGTTTTATTAAATTTGTACCAAGTTTGCAAGTGTTTTGGCATGGTCTTATTAAATTTGTCCCAAGTTTGCAAGTGCTTTGGCATGGTCTTATTAAATTTGTACCAAGTTTGCAAGTGTTTTTAAATGGTCTTATTAAACTTGTACCAAGTTTGCAAGTGTTTTGGCAAGGTCTTATTAAATTTTCACCAAGTTTGCAAGTGTTTTGGCATGGTCTTATTAAATTTGTACCAAGTTTGCAAGTGTTTTGGCAGGGTCTTATTAAATTTGTACCAAGTTTGCAAGTGTTTTGGCATGGTCTTATTAAACTTGTACCAAGTTTGCAAGTATTTTGGCAAGGTCTTATTAAATTTGTCCCAAGTTTGCAAGTGTTTTGGCATAGTTTTATTAAATTTGTACCAAGTTTGCAAGTGTTTTGGCAGGGTCTTATTAAATTTGTACCAAGTTTGCAAGTGTTTTGGCATGGTCTTATTAAACTTGTACCAACTTTGCAAGTGTTTTGGCAAGGTCTTATTAAATTTTTACCAAGTTTGCAAGTGTTTTGGCATGGTTTTATTAAATTTGTACCAAGTTTGCAAGTGTTTTGGCATGGTCTTATTAAATTTGTTCCAAGTTTGCAAGTGTTTTGGCAGGGTCTTATTAAATTTGTACCAAGTTTGCAAGTGTTTTGGCATGGTCTTATTAAACTTGTACCAAGTTTGCAAGTGTTTTGGCATGGTCTTATTAAACTTGTACCAAGTTTGCAAGTGTTTTGGCATGGTCTTAGGAAGTTTGTTCCAAGTTTGCAAGTGTTTTGGCATGGTCTTATTAAACTTGTAACAAGTTTGCAAGTGTTTTGGCAAGGTCTTATTAAATTTTGACCAAGTTTGCAAGTGTTTTAGCATGGTCTTATTAAATTTGTACCAAGTTTGCAAGTGTTTTGGCATGGTCTTAGGAAGTTTGTTCCAAGTTTGCAAGTGTTTGGCATGGTCTTATCAAACTTGTACCAAGTTTGCAAGTGTTTTGGCAAGGTCTTATTAAATTTTTACCAAGTTTGCAAGTGTTTTGGCATGGTCTTATTAAATGTGTACCAAGTTTGCAAGTGTTTTGGCATGGTCTTATTAAATTTGTACAAAGTTTGCAAGTGTTTTGGCATGGTCTTATTAAATTTGTTCCAAGTTTGCAAGTGTTTTTGCATGGTTTTATTAAATTTGTACCAAGTTTGCAAGTGTTTTGGCATGGTCTTATTAAATTTGTCCCAAGTTTGCAAGTGCTTTGGCATGGTCTTATTAAATTTGTACCAAGTTTGCAAGTGTTTTGGCATGGTCTTAGGAAGTTTGTTCCAAGTTTGCAAGTGTTTGGCATGGTTTTAATAATTTTGTACCAAGTTTACAAGTGTTTGGCATGGTCTTATTAAATTTGTACCAAGTTTGCAAGTGTTTTGGCATGGTCTTATTAAATATGTTCCAAGTTTGCAAGTGTTTTGGCATGGTCTTATTACATTTGTACCAAGTTTGCAAGTGTTTTGGCATGGTTTTATTAAATTTGTACCAAGTTTGCAAGTGTTTTGGCATGGTCTTATTAAATTTGTCCCAAGTTTGCAAGTGCTTTGGCATGGTCTTATTAAATTTGTACTAAGTTTGCAAGTGTTTTGGCATGGTCTTAGGTAGTTTGTTCCAAGTTTGCAAGTGTTTGGCATGGTCTTAATAATTTTGTACCAAGTTTACAAGTGTTTGGCATGGTCTTATTAAATTTGTACCAAGTTTGCAAGTGTTTTGGCATGGTCTTATTAAATATGTACCAAGTTTGCAAGTGTTTTGGCATGGTCTTATTACATTTGTACCAAGTTTGCAAGTGTTTTGGCATGGTCTTATTAAATATGTTCCAAGTTTGCAAAAGTTTTGGCATGGTCTTAGGAAGTTTGTTCCAAGTTTGCAAGTGTTTTGGCAAGGTCTTATTAAATTTTTACCAAGTTTGCAAGTGTTTTAGCATGGTTTTATTAAATTTGTACCAAGTTTGCAAGTGTTTTGGCATGGTCTTAGGAAGTTTGTTCCAAGTTTGCAAGTGTTTGGCATGGTCTTATTATATTTGTACCAAGTTTGCAAGTGTTTTGGCATGGTTTTATAAAATTTGATCCAAATTTGCAAGTGTTTTGGCATGGTCTTATTAAATTTGTACCAAGTTTGCAAGTGTTTTGGCATGGGCTTATTAAATTCGTACCAAGTTTGCAAGTGTTTGGCATGGTCTTATTAAATTTGTACCAAGTTTGCAAGTGTTTTGGCATGGTTTTATTAAATTTGTACCAAGTTTGCAAGTGTTTTGGCATGGTCTTATTAAATTTGTCCCAAGTTTGCAAGTGTTTTGGCATGGTCTTATAAAATTTGATCCAAATTTGCAAGTGTTTTGGCATGGTCTTATTAAATTTGTACCAAGTTTGCAAGTGTTTTGGCATGGGCTTATTAAATTTGTACCAAGTTTGCAAGTGTTTGACATGGTCTTATTAAATTTGTACCAAGTTTGCAAGTGTTTTTGTCATGGTTTTATTAAATTTGTACCAAGTTTGCAAGTGTTTTGGCAAGGTCTTATTAAATTTTTACCAAGTTTGCAAGTGTTTTGGCATGGTTTTATTAAATTTGTACCAAGTTTGCAAGTGTTTTGGCATGGTCTTAGGAAGTTTGTTCCAAGTTTGCAAGTGTTTGGCATGGTCTTATTAAATTTGTACCAAGTTTGCAAGTGTTTTGGCATGGTCTTATAAAATTTGATCCAAAATTGCAAGTGTTTTGGCATGGTCTTATTTAATTTGTACCAAGTTTGCAAGTGTTTTGGCATGGGCTTATTAAATTTGTACCAAGTTTGCAAGTGTTTGGCATGGTCTTATTAAATTTGTACCAAGTTTGCAAGTGTTTTGGCATGGTTTTATTAAATTTGTACCAAGTTTGCAAGTGTTTTGGCATGGTCTTATTAAATTTGTCCCAAGTTTGCAAGTGCTTTGGCATGGTCTTATTAAATTTGTACCAAGTTTGCAAGTGTTTTTAAATGGTCTTATTAAACTTGTACCAAGTTTGCAAGTGTTTTGGCAAGGTCTTATTAAATTTTCACCAAGTTTGCAAGTGTTTTGGCATGGTCTTATTAAATTTGTACCAAGTTTGCAAGTGTTTTGGCAGGGTCTTATTAAATTTGTACCAAGTTTGCAAGTGTTTTGGCATGGTCTTATTAAACTTGTACCAAGTTTGCAAGTATTTTGGCAAGGTCTTATTAAATTTGTCCCAAGTTTGCAAGTGTTTTGGCATAGTTTTATTAAATTTGTACCAAGTTTGCAAGTGTTTTGGCAGGGTCTTATTAAATTTGTACCAAGTTTGCAAGTGTTTTGGCATGGTCTTATTAAACTTGTACCAACTTTGCAAGTGTTTTGGCAAGGTCTTATTAAATTTTTACCAAGTTTGCAAGTGTTTTGGCATGGTTTTATTAAATTTGTACCAAGTTTGCAAGTGTTTTGGCATGGTCTTATTAAATTTGTTCCAAGTTTGCAAGTGTTTTGGCAGGGTCTTATTAAATTTGTACCAAGTTTGCAAGTGTTTTGGCATGGTCTTATTAAACTTGTACCAAGTTTGCAAGTGTTTTGGCATGGTCTTATTAAACTTGTACCAAGTTTGCAAGTGTTTTGGCATGGTCTTAGGAAGTTTGTTCCAAGTTTGCAAGTGTTTTGGCATGGTCTTATTAAACTTGTAACAAGTTTGCAAGTGTTTTGGCAAGGTCTTATTAAATTTTGACCAAGTTTGCAAGTGTTTTAGCATGGTCTTATTAAATTTGTACCAAGTTTGCAAGTGTTTTGGCATGGTCTTAGGAAGTTTGTTCCAAGTTTGCAAGTGTTTGGCATGGTCTTATCAAACTTGTACCAAGTTTGCAAGTGTTTTGGCAAGGTCTTATTAAATTTTTACCAAGTTTGCAAGTGTTTTGGCATGGTCTTATTAAATGTGTACCAAGTTTGCAAGTGTTTTGGCATGGTCTTATTAAATTTGTACAAAGTTTGCAAGTGTTTTGGCATGGTCTTATTAAATTTGTTCCAAGTTTGCAAGTGTTTTTGCATGGTTTTATTAAATTTGTACCAAGTTTGCAAGTGTTTTGGCATGGTCTTATTAAATTTGTCCCAAGTTTGCAAGTGCTTTGGCATGGTCTTATTAAATTTGTACCAAGTTTGCAAGTGTTTTGGCATGGTCTTAGGAAGTTTGTTCCAAGTTTGCAAGTGTTTGGCATGGTTTTAATAATTTTGTACCAAGTTTACAAGTGTTTGGCATGGTCTTATTAAATTTGTACCAAGTTTGCAAGTGTTTTGGCATGGTCTTATTAAATATGTTCCAAGTTTGCAAGTGTTTTGGCATGGTCTTATTACATTTGTACCAAGTTTGCAAGTGTTTTGGCATGGGCTTATTAAATTTGTACCAAGTTTGCAAGTGTTTGGCATGGTCTTAGGAAGTTTGTACCAAGTTTGCAAGTGTTTGGCATTGTCTTATTAAATTTTTACCAAGTTTGCAAGTGTTTGGCAAGGTCTTATTAAATTTGTACCAAGTTTGCAAGTGTTTTTGCATGGTCTTATTAAATTTGTACCAAGTTTGCAAGTGTTTTGGCATGGTCTTATGAAATTTGTACCAAGTTTGCAAGTGTTTTGGCATGATCTTATTAAATTTGTACAAAGTTTGCAAGTGTTTTGGCATGGTCTTATTAAATTTGTTCCAAGTTTACAAGTGTTTTGGCATGGTCTTATTACATTTGTACCAAGTTTGCAATGTTTTGGCATGGTCTTATTAAATTTGTACCAAGTTTGCAAGTGTTTTGGCATAGTCTTATTAAATTTGTCCCAAGTTTGCAAGTGCTGTGGCATGGTCTTATTAAATTTGTACCAAGTTTGCAAGTGTTTTGGCATGGTCTTAGGAAGTTTGTTCCAAGTTTGCAAGTGTTTGGCATGGTCTTAATAATTTTGTACCAAGTTTACAAGTGTTTGGCATGGTCTTATTTAATTTGTACCAAGGTTGCATGTGTTTTCTCATGGTTTTATTAAATATGTTCCAAGTTTGCAAGTGTTTTGGCATGGTCTTATTTCGTTTGTACCAAGTTTGCAAGTGTTTTGGCATGGTCTTATTAAATATGTTCCAAGTTTGCAAAAGTTTTGGCATGGTCTTAGGAAGTTTGTTACAAGTTTGCAAGTGTTTGGCATGGTCTTATTAAATTTGTACCAAGTTTGCAAGTGTTTTGGCATGGTCTTATTAAATTTGTACCAAGTTTGCAAGTGTTTTGGCATGGTCTTATAAAATTTGAACCAAATTTGCAAGTGTTTTGGCATGGTCTTATTAAATTTGTACCAAGTTTGCAGGTGTTTTGGCATTGTCTTTGGAAGTTTGTTCCAAGTTTGCAAGTGTTTTAGCATGGTCTTAGTAAGTTTGTACCAAGTGTGCAAGTGTTTTGGCATGGTCTTATTAAATTTGTACCAAGTTTGCAAGTGTTTGGCATGGTCTTATTAAATTTGTACCAAGTTTGCAAGTGTTTTGGCTTGGTCTTATTAAATTTGTACCAAGTTTGCAAGTGTTTTGGCATGGTCTTATGAAATTTGTACCAAGTTTGCAAGTGTTTTGGCATGGTCTTATTAAATTTGTACAAAGTTTGCAAGTGTTTTGGCATGGTCTTATTAAATTTGTTCCAAGTTTGCAAGTGTTTTTGCATGGTCTTATTACATTTGTACCAAGTTTGCAAGTGTTTTGGCATGGTCTTATAAAATTTGTACCAAGTTTGCAAGTGTTTTGGCATGGTCTTATTACATTTGTACCAAGTTTGCAAGTGTTTTGGCATGGTCTTATTAAATTTGTACCAAGTTTGCAAGTGTTCAGTACGCTCACAACTACCAAGCGATAAGGACGTTGTTTTTTGTGAGACTAAAACATCATTTGGAAATGGCAGGAGTGCGAAAGTGGGAGAATGCGCTAAGGATTAGCTTTGCGCAGCTCCAATTTAAGCCGTCGAAGGAAGAGACTTACGATCTCATCGCTAAGATGCTCATTGCAAAGGAGCATTTTGTGCGAGTTCATTTTGCGTCGATACACGCAACTGTGTACATCCAGATGGCCTATTTGGAGCAGGCACAGGAAGTGGTGGAAAGGTGCCGTGGCAAGTACGGCAAAACCATCGACGGAAAGTTCCACCCGTACGATATTGCCATGGAAGATGGCGCCTCGGATATCATTCTTCAGGATCTGCCGTATTTTGTTACGGACGATGAGATTCGGAAAGAGATGCAAAAGTACGGCGAGGTCATCGAAATCTGGGAGAAGCGTCATCCAGAAGGTACCCCGCTGGCTGGTATCCTTATGGGTGTGCGTGTAGTCCGGATGATACGAAAGAATCCGATAAACTCGCACATCATCATCGGCGGCGAAATGACCCAGGCGATGTACCGCGGTCAAATACAGACGTGCCGTGTGTGTGGGAAGCGTGTCCACCACGGTGTAAAGTGTGCACAAAATCGAATTGAAAATTCGTATGCGAGTGTACTGAAGCAAAGCGCGTCGCCTCAATCACGTGGGAAAAAACCGCATCGAGACACACACGGACCCAAAAACACGAGCGTCCCTACCACGGTGAGGACAACAAGTGTAAAGAGCGGACCGAAAGCGAACAAAGCGCAAGAGCGGTTAGATCGTCTAACGAATGCGAGCGCTGCCGCTACGATCGATACGGTTTCGCATACACCAGTGGACACACACACGCACGCGCATACTACTGCTCAACAAGCGGAGAAAGCAGTAGTAGTGGAGAAAGCTGTAGCAGCAGTGGAAGCTGCCAGCACGAGCAAAACATCGAGCGGCGAGATCGTTTTCAAAGCCCCGCTCGACATCCCGCTTCCATCCAATATTCCCGAGGATACCCATACCCCGAAGCGCCCGGCTGATGCGGACACCGAGAGCGACGCTTCTAGCTCGTCGGTGACCGTGGCAGCAAAGCGCAAGCCCGGACGGCCACCGAAGCAAACAAAGGTAGGGTAATCCCTTCCTCTTTTTCTCCTCCCTTTCCTTACCACCACTCTTCCCACATCAATTTATTTGTTTTTAAACTGCCTAGAGATGGACAACTTATGTAACGTTAATTTTAACATTGCATCAGTTAACCTGAATGCGATTTCAAATCAAACTAAATTAGATGCACTCCATTCCTTCATCCGAACCATGGACTTGGACATAATATTTCTCCAAGAAGTATATGCCCCGGACCTGGTCATCCCGGGTTTCATTGTACTTTCTAACGTCAATGAAACCAGGAGAGGAACAGCGATCGCTTTACGGGAGCGCTTAAAATTTTCGCAAGTCGAACGCAGCTTAGATTCGCGTCTAATCTGCGTCCGGCTTGAGGATACTGCCACCCTTTGCAATGTTTACGCGCCTTCGGGGAGCCACCGAAGGCAGAGCGGGAGGAATTCTTCGGGCGCACGTTGCCGTTCCACCTGCGAAATGCACGGGAACCCGTCATTTTAGCAGGAGATTTCAACTGCGTGTTGAAATCAAAGGACGCAACGGGTGCCGGATGTGTCGGTCTTGCTCTGCAGAACGCTGTGGATAACATAGGCCTGTGTGATAGTTGGGAAGCTCTCAGAGGAAACGATGTTGAGTTTTCCTACATCACACGTGGTTCGGGCTCACGTATCGATCGTTGTTACGTGCCGGCGTGCATACAGGATCGTCTTCGGACAACCGACATGCACGTGGTCTCCTTTTCCGACCACAAGGCACTGACGTTGCGGATCAGTCTCCAGTCTCTTCCGGTCCCGCGGAGGAACGGATACTGGCAACTTCGCCCACACATTTTATCTGATGAGGTCTTGGAGGAACTCGAATGCAAGTGGAATGGTTGTGTTGTGCACACGAAGATTAACCTCGGAGCACTCCTCGAGACAGGCGTATTGAACACCGACTTGAGGGCAATGTTGGAGAATTCCAAGAGTAGTCAACTATTTGGGTTTTCATCAACTACTGATTTATTGGTTCAATTATCGATTCTTATATAGTAATTCTGATTGACAAATTTTCCTTAGTCGACATAATTGCTTACATGTATGTGGCCGTGTTGGTCACCGCTGTCGGCGACTTTTTACCAGCATGTGCATTTCCTACATTTGTATGCGCCGTTGTCGGCGTGCCAAGCATTGCTTGGTTTTGCTGCGTACATGCGTTTTGCTTACTAGCGTTTATTTTGGATAGATTTTATTGCGTATGTTTCCGTCAGCGACAGGTTGGGTCCGACAGCGGAGGAATTACGGTTCCTGGATGCTTTGGTGGGTCGAATGCGCCAAGCCCAGGATAAAGTCATTCTTTCGTTGGAAGACCAACGAAAAGTACAAAGACTTCCGCTTGCATCAGGGTATACTCCATGCTCAGCTGAGAGCCTCATATGATCGATACCTAAGTAACCCAGCTGAGTTGGCGACGATTAACTTGGTGAAGGGAAAAATATCCTCCTTACAGAGGCGTTTTTCCCAGCATTTCACCAGGATAAACGAAACCCTCGTTGACGGTGAAAAAGTTTCCACCTTCCAGCTGGGAGAGCGCAGGAGAAGAAGTACCGTCATTGAGAACTTCCAGACCAACGATGGAAGAACTCTCGCCTTGGAGGAGGAGATCGCCGAGTATCTGTACACTGAGTACAAGGCCCTCTACTCGGTCGAAAACACGGTTACGCATAACAATTTTACTAGTAGACGGGTTATCCCGGAGGACTGCGAAGCCAACAATGACTGCATGGCGGAAATCACCCCTAATGAGATCTTTGATGCAGTCAAAAAATCGGCACCTTGGAAGTCACCTGGCCCGGACGGGATTCTCAGGGAGTTCTATCTCCGCGCGTTCCACATTAATGTGGAGAAGAGTGTGGGGAAACATAAGCTCCAGGATGCTGACGTCTGCAAAACGTTCCGCCCTTTACCTGCTGGCAAACGGGAAGATCTCGCACGCGGAGCATCTTTTCGAAACCGGCAGAGCCGACACACCAACGTGCATGTTTTGTCCCGCTGTCGAGACCCTGGAGCACAAGTTTGCAGCATGTCCCCGCGTGTCGCTGGCGTGGGACACTCTACAACAGCGGCTGCAACAAGTTGCTCCAGGGTCCCATCTTCGTTTTGTCGACCTGCACTGGCCCGCTCTAAACAGGAAAAGAGCGGGCACACGCAGTGCAGTACTCTCCGTATTTTCAAACTACATCATCCACATCATTGGAAACAATGATGTTGCGATTGATGTAGATGTCCTTTCCTGTTCTCTGTAAATCAATCTGTTTGTAAAGTCTTGCCTTTGTTTCCCGTCCAACACGTGCGAAGGAAACAAAACCTATGTATATGTGATTAAATAGTATGTAAGAAATGTTGTACACCCTTAATAAACGTCTTTTATAAAAAAAAAAAAACTTGGTACAAATTTAATAAGACCATGCCAAACACTTGCAAACTTGGCACAAATTTAATAAGACAATGCCAAACACTTGCAAACTTGGAACAAACTTCCTAAGACCATGCCAAAACACTTGCAAACTTGGTACAAATTTAATAAGACCATGCCAAAACACTTGCAAACTTGGTACAAATTTAATAAGACCATGCCAAACGCTTGCAAACTTGGAAAAAACTTCCTAAGACCATGCCAAAACACTTGCAAACTTGGTACAAATGTAATAAGACCATGCCAAAACACTTGCAAACTTAGTCATATTTAATAAGACCATGCCAAACACTTGCAAACTTGGTACAAATATAAAAAGCCCATGCCAAAACACTTGCAAACTTGGTACAAATGTAATAAGACCATGCCAAACACTTGCTAACTTGGAAGAAACTTCCTATGACCATGCCAAAACACTTGCAATCTTGGTACAAATTTAATAAGACCATGCCAAAGCACTTGCAAACTTGGGACAAATTTAATAAGACCACGCCAAAACACTTGCAAACTTGGTACAAATTTAATAAGACCATGCCAAAACAATTGCAAATTTGATACAAATTTAATAAGACCATGCCAAAACACTTGCAAACTTGGTACAAATTTATTAAGACCATGCCAAAACACTTGCAAACTTGGAATAAACTTCCTAAGACCATGCCAAAAAACTTGCAAACTTGGTACAAATTTAATAAGACCATGCCAAAACACTTGCACACTTAGTACAAATTTAATAAGACCATGCCAAAACACTTGCAAACTTGGTACAAAAGTAATAAGACCATGCCAAAACACTTGCAAACTTGGTACAAATTTCATAAGACCATGCCAAAACACTTGCAAACTTGGTACAAATTTAATAAGACCATGCCAAAACACTTGCAAACTTGGTACAAATATAATAAGACCACGCCAAACACTTGCAAACTTGGTACAAATTTAATAAGACCATGCCAAAACACTTGCAAAATTGGAACAAACTTCCTAAGACCATGCCAAAACGCTTGCAAACTTGGAACAAATTTAATCAGACCATGCCAAAACACTTGCAAACTTGGTACGAATAAAATAAGACCATGCCAAAACACTTGCAAACTTGGAACAAACTTCCTAAGACCATGCCAAAACACTTGCAAACTTGGTACAAATTTAATAATACCATGCCAAAAAACTTGCAAACTTGGTACAAATTAAATAAGACCATGCCAAAACAATTGCAAACTTGGTACAAATTTAATAAGACCATGCCAAAACACTTGCAAACTTGGTACAAATTTAATAAGACCATGCCAAAACACTAGCAAATTTGGTTCAAATTTTATAAGACCATGCCAAAACAATTGCAAACTTGGTACAAACTTCCTAAGACCATGCCAAAACACTTGCTAATTTGGTACAAATTTAATAAGACCATGCCAAACACTTGCAAACTTGGAACAAACTTCCTAAGACCATGCCAAAACACTTGCAAACTTGGTACAAATTTAATAAGACCATGCCAAACACTTGCAAATTTGGAACAAACTTCCTAAGACCATGCCAAAACACTTGCAAACTTGGAACAAACTTCCTAAGACCATGCCAAAACACTTGCAAACTTTGTACAAATTTAATAATACCATGCCAAAACACTTGCAAACTTGGTACAAATTAAATAAGACCATGCCAAAACAATTGCAAACTTGGTACAAATTTAATAAGACCATGCCAAAACACTTGCAAACTTGGTACAAATTTAATAAGACCATGCCAAAACACTTGCAAACTTGGAACAAACTTCCTAAGACCATGCCAAAACACTTGCAAACTTGGTACACATTTAATAAGACCATGCCAAACACTTGCAAACTTGGAACAAACTTCCTAAGACCATGCTAAAACACTTGCAAACTTGGTACAAATTTAATAAGTCCATGCCAAAACACTTGCAAACTTAGTACAAATTTAAAAAGACCATGCCAAAACACTTGCAAACTTGGTACAAATTTAATAAGACCATGCCAAAACACTTGCAAACTTGGTACAAATTTAATAAGACCATGCCAAAACACTTGCAAATTTGGTTCAAATTAAATAAGACCATGCCAAAACACTTGCAAACTTGGTACAATCTTCCTTAGACCATGCTAAAACACTTGCAAACTTGGTACAAATTTAATAAGGCCATGCCAAACACTTGCAAACTTGGAACAAACTTCCTAAGACCATAACAAACCACTTGCAAACTTGGTTCAAATTTAATAAGACCATGCCAAAACACTTGCAAACTTGAAACGAATTTAATAAGACCATGCCAAAACACTTGCAAACTTGGTACAAATTTTATAAGACCATGCCAAAACACTTGCAAACTTGGAACAAACTTCCTAAGACCAAGCCAAAACACTTGCAAACTTGGTACAAATTTAATAAGACCGTGGCAAAACACTTGCAAACTTGGTACAAATTTAATAAGACCATGCCAAAACACTTGCAAACTTGGTACAAATTAAATGAGACCATGCCAAACACTTGCAAGCTTGGAACAAACCTCCTAAGACCATGTCAAAACACTTGCAGACTTGGTACAAATTTAATAAGACCATGCCAAAACACTTGCAAACTTGGCACAAATTTAATAAGACCATGCCAAAACACTTGCAAACTTGGTACAAATTTAATGAGACCATTCCAAAACACTTGCAAACTTGGTACAAATTTAATAAGACCATGCCAAACACTTGCAAACTTGGAACAAACTTCCTAAGACCAAGCCAAAACACTTGCAAACTTGGTACAAATTTAATAAGACCGTGGCAAAACACTTGCAAACTTGCTACAAATTTAATAAGACCATGCCAAAACACTTGCAAACTTGGAACAAACTTCCTAAGACCATGCCAAAACACTTGCAAACTTGGTACAAATTTAATAAGACCATGCCAAACACTTGCAAACTTGGAACAAACTTCCTAAGACCATGCCAAAACACTTGCAAACTTGGTACAAATTTAATAAGTCCATGCCAAAACACTTGCAAACTTGGTACAAATTTAATAAGGCCATGCCAAAACACTTGCAAACTTGGAACAAATTTAATAAGACCATGCCAAAACACTTGCAAATTTGGTTCAAATTTTATAAGACCATGCCAAAACACTTGCAAACTTGGTACAAACTTCCGAAGACCATGCCAAAACACTTGCAAACTTGGTACAAATTTAATAAGACCATGCCAAACACTTGCAAACTTGGAACAAACTTCCTAAGACCATGCCAAACCACTTGCAAACTTGGTACAAATTTAATAAGACCATGCCAAAACACTTGCAAACTTGAAACAAATTTAAGAAGACCATGCCAAAAAACTTGCAAACTTGGTACAAATTTTATAAGACCATGCCAAAACACTTGCAAACTTGGAACAAACTTCCTAAGACCAAGCCAAAACACTTGCAAACTTGGTACAAATTTAATAAGACCGTGGCAAAACACTTGCAAACTTGGTACAAATTTAATAAGACCATGCCAAAACACTTGCAAACTTGGCACAAATTTAATAAGACCATGCCAAAACACTTGCAAATTTGGTTCAAATTTTATAAGACCATGCCAAAACACTTGCAAACTTGGTACAAATTTAATAAGACCATGCCAAAACACTTGCCAACTTTGTACAAGTTTAATAAGACCATGCCAAAACACTTGCAAACTTGGTACAAATGTATTAGACCATGCCAAAACACTTGCAAACTTGGTACAAATTTAATAAGACCATGCCAAAACACTTACAAACTTGGTACAAATTTTCTAAGACCATGCCAAACACTTGCAAACTTGGTACAAATTTAATAAGACCATGCCAAACACTTGCAAACTTGGAACAAACTTCCTAAGACCATGCCAAAACACTTGCAAACTTGGTACAAATTTAATAAGACCATGCCAAAACACTTGCAAACTTGGTACAAATTTAATAAGACCCTGCCGAAACACTTGCAAACTTGGTACAAATTTATTAAGATCATGCCAGAACACTTGCAAACTTTGGAACAAATTTAATAAGACCATGCCAAAACGCGTGCAAACTTGGTACAAATTTAATAAAACCATGCCAAAACACTTGCAAACTTGGAACAAACTTCCTAAGATCATGCCAAAACACTTGCAAACTTGGTATAAATTTAATAAGACCATGCCAAAACACTTGCAAACTTGATACAAATTTAATAAGCCCATGCCAAAACACTTGCAAACTTGGTACAAACTTAATAAGACCATGCCAAAACACTTGCAAACTTGATACAAATTTAATAAGCCCATGCCAAAACACTTGCAAACTAACGCTGGGAACCCACCCGACACCAACTCCGTCCCGTCGTCCTACCCCTGCCTCCGCAAGGTTTTCCAGCACCTGGCATACGTGCCAGAGACCCTCCAACGATCGTCATCAACACGAGGACTGCGACGCGCAGCAACAAACGCCCTACTGGACCCAAGGGTGGTTGGAGCTTCCCCACACACGCTGTGGAGAAGAGTGTGGGGAAACATAAGCTCCAGGATGCTGACGTCTGCACAACGTTCCGCCCTTTACCTGCTGGCAAACGGGAAGATCTCGCACGCGGAGCATCTTTTCGAAACCGGCAGAGCCGACACACCAACGTGCACGTTTTGTCCCGCTGTCGAGACCCTGGAGCACAAGTTTGCAGCATGTCCCCGCGTGTCGCTGGCGTGGGACACTCTACAACAGCGGCTGCAACAAGTTGCTCCAGGGTCCCATCTTCGTTTTGTCGACCTGCACTGGCCCGCTCTAAACAGGATAAGAGCGGGCACACGCAGTGCAGTACTCTCCGTATTTTCAAACTACATCATCCACATCATTGGAAACAATGATGTTGCGATTGATGTAGATGTCCTTTCCTGTTCTCTGTAAATCAATCTGTTTGTAAAGTCTTGCCTTTGTTTCCCGTCCAACACGTGCGAAGGAAACAAAACCTATGTAAATATGATTAAATAGTATGTAAGAAATGTTGTACACCCTTAATAAACGTCTTTTATAAAAAAAAACTTGGTACAAATTTAATAAGACCATGCCAAAACACTTGCAAATTTGGTTCAAATTTTATAAGACCATGCCAAAACACTTGCAAACTTGGTACAAATTTAATAAGACCATGCCAAAACACTTGCAAACTTGGAACAAATTTAATAAGACCATGCTAAAACACTTGCAAAATTGGTACAAATTTAATAAGACCATGCCGAACACTTGCAAACGTGGTACAAATTTAATAAGACCTTGGCAAAACACTTGCAAACTTGGTACAAATTTAATAAGACCATGCCAAAACACTTGCAAACTTATCACAAATTTAATAAGACCATGCCAAAACACTTGCAAATTTGGTTCAAATTTTATAAGACCATGCCAAAACACTTGCAAACTTGGTACAAATTTAATAAGACTATGCCAAAACACTTGCAAACTTTGAACAAATTTAATAAGACCATGCTAAAACACTTGCAAAATTGGTACGAATTTAATAAGACCATGCCGAACACTTGCAAACTTGGTACAAATTTAATAAGACCATGCCAAAACACTTGCAAACTTGGTACAAATGTAATAAGACCATGCCAAAACACTTGCAAACTTGGTACATATTTAAAAAGACCATGCCAAAACACTTGCAAACTTTGTACAAATTTAATAAGACCATGCCAAACACTTGCAAACTTGGAACAAACTTCCTAAGACCATTCCAAAACACTTGCAAACTTTGTACAAGTTTAATAAGACCATGCCAAAACACTTGCAAACTTGGTACAAATGTATAAGACCATGCCAAAACACTTGCAAACTTGGTACAAATTTAATAAGACCATGCCAAAACACTTGCAAACTTGGTACACATTTTCTAAGACCATGCCAAACACTTGCAAACTTGGTACAAATTTAATAAGACCATGCCAAACACTTGCAAACTTGGAACAAACTTCCTAAGACCATGCCAAAACACTTATAAACTTGGTACAACTTTAATAAGACAATGCCAAAGCACTTGCAAACTTGGGACAAATTTAATAAGAACATGCTAAAACACTTGCAAAATTGGTACAAATTTAATAAGACCATGCCAAACACTTGCAAACTTGGTACATAATTAATAAGACCATGCCAAAAACTTGCAAACTTGGGACAAACTTCCTAAGACCATGCCAGAACACTTGCAAACTTGGAACAAATTCAATAAGACCATGCCAAAACACTTGCAAACTTGGTACAAACTTCCTAAGACCATGCCAAACACTTGCAAACTTGGTACACAATTAATAAGACCATGCCAAACACTGGCAAACTTGGTACAAATTTAATATGACCATGCCATAACACTTGCAAACTTGGTACAAATTTAATAAGACCATGCCAAAACACTTGCAAACTTGGTACAAACTTCCTAAGACCATGCCAAACACTTGCAAACTTGGTACACAATTAATAAGACCATGCCAAACACTTGCAAACTTTGGACAAACTTCCAAAGACCATGCCAAAACACTTGCAAACTTTTTACAAATTTTATAAGACCATGCCAAAACACTTGCAAACTTGGTACAAATTTAATAAGACCTTGCCAAAACACTTGCAAACTTGGTACAAGTTTAATAAGACCATGCCAAAACACTTGCAAACTTGGTACAAATTTAATAAGACCCTGCCAAAACACTTGCAAACTTGGTACAAATTTACTAAGACCATGCCAGAACACTTGCAAACTTGGAACAAATTTAATAAGACCATGCCAAAACTCGTGCAAACTTGGTACAAATTTAATAAAACCATGCCAAAACACTTGCAAACTTGGAACAAACTTCCTAAGACCATGCCAAAACACTTGCAAACTTGGTACAAATTTAATAAGACCATGCCAAAACACTTGCAAACTTGGTACAAATTTAAGGAGACCATGCCAGACATTTGCAAACTTGGAACAAACTTCCTAAGACCATGCCAAAACACTTGCAAATTTGGTACAAATTTAATAAGACCATGCCAAAACACTTGCAAACTAGGTACAAATTTAATAAGACCATGCCAAAACACTTGCAAACTTGGAACAAACTTCCATAGACCATGCCAAAACACTTGCAAACTTGGTACAAATATAGAAAGACCATGCCAAACACTTGCAAACTTGGTACAAATTTAATAAGACCATTCTTAACACTTGCTAACTTGGAAGAAACTTCCTATGACCATGCCAAAACACTTGCAAACTTGGTACCAATTTAATAAGACAATGCCAAGAACTTGCAAACTTGGAACAAACTTCCTAAGACCATGCCAAAACACTTGCAAACTTGGTACAAATTTAATAAGACCATGCCAAAACACTTGCAAACTTGGTACAAATTTAAGGAGACCATGCCAGACATTTGCAAACTTGGAACAAACTTCCTAAGACCATGCCAAAACACTTGCAAATTTGGTACAAATTTAATAAGACCATGCCAAAACACTTGCAAACTTGGTACAAATTTAATAAGACCATGCCAAAACACTTGCAAACTTGGAACAAACTTCCATAGACCATGCCAAAACACTTGCAAACTTGGTACAAATATAGAAAGACCATGCCAAACACTTGCAAACTTGGTACAAATTTAATAAGACCATTCTTAACACTTGCTAACTTGGAAGAAACTTCCTATGACCATGCCAAAACACTTGCAAACTTGGTACCAATTTAATAAGACAATGCCAAACACTTGCAAACTTGGAACAAACTTCCTAAGACCATGCCAAAACACTTGTACACTTGGAACAAATTTAATAGGACCATGCCAAAACACTTGCAAACTTGGTACAAATTTAATGAGACCATGCCAAAACACTTGCAAACTTGGAACAAACTTCCTAAGACCATGCCAAAACACTTGCAAACTTGGTACAAATTTAATAATACCATGCCAAAACACTAGCAAACTTGGTACAAATTTAATAAGACCATGCCAAAACAATTGCAAACTTGGTTCAAATTTAATAAGACCATGCCAAAACACTTGCAAACTTGGTACAAATTTAATAAGACCATGCCAAAGCACTTGCAAACTTGGAAAAAACTTCCTAAGACCATGCCAAAAAACTTGCAAACTTGGTTCAAATTTAATAAGACCATGCCAAAACACTTGCACACTTCGTACAAATTTAATAAGACCATGCCAAAACACTTGCAAATTTGATTCAAATGTAATAAGACCATGCCAAAACACTTGCAAACTTGGTACAAATTTCATAAGACCATGCCAAAACACTTGCAAACTTGGTACAAATTTAATAAGACCATGCCAAAACACTAACAAACTTGGTACAAATTTAATAAGACCATGCCAAACACTTGCAAACTTGGTACAAATTTAATATGACCATGCCAAAACACTTGCAAACTTGGTACAAATGTAATAAGACCATGCCAAAAAACTTGCAAACTTGGAACATATTTAATCAGACCATGCCAAAACACTTGCAAACTTGGTACAAAATTCATAAGACCATGCCAAAACACTTGCAAAATTGGAACAACTTTCCTAAGACCATGCCAAAACACTTGCAAACTTGGTACAAATTTAATAAGGCCATGCCAAACACTTGCAAACTTGGAACAAACTTCCTAAGACCATGCCAAAACACTTGCAAACTTGGTACAAATTTAATAAGACCATGCCAAAACACTTGCAAACTTAGTACAAATTTAAAAAGACCATGCCAAAACACTTGCAAATTTGGTACAAATTTAATAAGACCATGCCAAAACCCCTCCTTACTTGGTACAAATTTCATAAGACCATGCCAAAACACTTGCAAACTTGGTACAAATTTAATAAGACCATGCCAAAACACTTGCAAATTTGGTACAAACTTCCTAAGACCATGCCAAAACACTTGCAAACTTGGTACAAATTTAATAAGACCATGCCAAACACTTGCAAACTTGGAACAAACTTCCTAAGACCATGCCAAACCACATGCAAACTTGGTACAAATTTAATAAGACCATGCCAAAACACTTGCAAACTTGAAACAAATTTAATAAGACCATGCCAAAACACTTGCAAACTTGGAACAAATTTATTAAGACCATGCCAAAAAACTTGCAAACTTGGTACAATTTAAATTAGAACATGCCAAACACTTGCAAATTTGGAACAAACTTCCTAAGACCATGCCAAAACACTTGCAAACTTGGAACATATTTAATCAGACCATGCCAAAACACTTGCAAACTTGGTACAAATTTCATAAGACCATGCCAAAACACTTGCAAAATTGGAACAACTTTCCTAAGACCATGCCAAAACACTTGCAAACTTGGTACAAATTTAATAAGGCCATGCCAAACACTTGCAAACTTGGAACAAACTTCCTAAGACCATGCCAAAACACTTGCAAACTTGGTACAAATTTAATTAGACCATGCCAAAACACTTGCAAACTTGGAACATATTTAATCAGACCATGCCAAAACACTTGCAAACTTGGTACAAATTTAATAAGACCATGCCAAACAGTTGCAAACTTGGAACAAACTTCCTAAGACCATGCCAAAACACTTGCAAACTTGGTACAAATTTAATAAGACCATGCCAAAACACTTGCAAACTTGAAACAAATTTAATAAGACCATGCCAAAACACTTGCAAACTTGGAACAAATTTATTAAGACCATGCCAAAAAACTTGCAAACTTGGTACAATTTAAATAAGAACATGCCAAACACTTGCAAATTTGGAACAAACTTCCTAAGACCATGCCAAAACACTTGCAAACTTGGTACAAATTTAATAAAACCATGCCAAAACACTTGCAAACTTGGTACTAATTTAATAAGACCATACCAAACACTTGCAAACTTGGTACAAATTTAATAAGACCATACCAAACACTTGCAAACTTGGTACAAATTTAATAAGACCATGCCAAAACACTTGCAAACTTGGTACAAATTTAATAAGACCATGCCAAACACTTGCAAACTTGGAACAAACTTCCTAAGACCATGCCAAAACACTTGCAAACTTGGTACAAATTTAATAAGACCATACCAAACACTTGCAAACTTGGTACAAATTTTATAAGACCATGCCAAAACACTTGCAAACTTGGTACAAATTTAATAAGACCATGCCAAACAGTTGCAAACTTGGAACAAACTTCCTAAGACCATGCCAAAACACTTGCAAACTTGGTACAAATTTAATAAGACCATGCCAAAACACTTGCAAACTTGAAACAAATTTAATAAGACCATGCCAAAACACTTGCAAACTTGGAACAAATTTATTAAGACCATGCCAAAAAACTTGCAAACTTGGTACAATTTAAATAAGAACATGCCAAACACTTGCAAATTTGGAACAAACTTCCTAAGACCATGCCAAAACACTTGCAAACTTGGTACAAATTTAATAAAACCATGCCAAAACACTTGCAAACTTGGTACTAATTTAATAAGACCATACCAAACACTTGCAAACTTGGTACAAATTTAATAAGACCATGCCAAAACACTTGCAAACTTGGTACAAATTTAATAAGACCATGCCAAAACACTTGCAAACTTGGTACAAATTTAATAAGACCATGCCAAACAGTTGCAAACTTGGAACAAACTTCCTAAGACCATGCCAAAACACTTGCAAACTTGGTACAAATGTAATAAGACCATGCCAAAACACTTGCAAACTTGGAACATATTTAATCAGACCATGCCAAAACACTTGCAAACTTGGTACAAATTTAATAAGACCATGCCAAACAGTTGCAAACTTGGAACAAACTTCCTAAGACCATGCCAAAACACTTGCAAACTTGGTACAAATTTAATAAGACCATACCAAACACTTGCAAACTTGGTACAAATTTAATAAGACCATGCCAAAACACTTGCAAACTTGGTACAAATTTAATAAGACCATGCCAAACAGTTGCAAACTTGGTACAAACTTCCTAAGACCATGCCAAAACACTTGCAAACTTGGTACAAATGTAATAAGACCATGCCAAAACACTTGCAAACTTGGAACATATTTAATCAGACCATGCCAAAACACTTGCAAACTTGGTACAAATTTCATAAGACCATGCCAAAACACTTGCAAAATTGGAACAACTTTCCTAAGACCATGCCAAAACACTTGCAAACTTGGTACAAATTTAATAAGGCCATGCCAAACACTTGCAAACTTGGAACAAACTTCCTAAGACCATGCCAAAACACTTGCAAACTTGGTACAAATTTAATAAGACCATGCCAAAACACTTGCAAACTTAGTACAAATTTAAAAAGACCATGCCAAAACACTTGCAAACTTGGTACAAATTTAATAAGACCATGCCAAAACCCCTCCTAACTTGGTACAAATTTCATAAGACCATGCCAAAACATTTGCAAACTTGGTACAAATTTAATAAGACCATGCCAAAACACTTGCAAATTTGGTACAAACTTCCTAAGACAATGCCAAAACACTTGCAAACTTGGTACAAATTTAATAAGACCATGCCAAACACTTGCAAACTTGGAACAAACTTCCTAAGACCATGCCAAACCACATGCAAACTTGGTACAAATTTAATAAGACCATGCCAAAACATTTGCAAACTTGAAACAAATTTAATAAGACCATGCCAAGACACTTGCAAACTTAGTACAAATTTTATAAGACCATGCCAAAACACTTGCAAACTTGATACAAATTTAATAAGACCATGCCAAAACACTTGCAAACTTGGCACAAATTTAATAAGACCATGCCAAAACACTTGCAAACTTCGTACAAATTAAATAAGAACATGCCAAACACTTGCAAATTTGGAACAAACTTCCTAAGAC
Source organism: Anopheles atroparvus (assembly GCA_914969975.1). Lineage (NCBI taxonomy): Eukaryota > Metazoa > Arthropoda > Insecta > Diptera > Culicidae > Anopheles > Anopheles atroparvus. The sequence goes on from CAJZCY010000011.1 coordinate 1,323,216, forward strand.
CATGCCAAAACACTTGCAAACTTGGTACAAATTTAATAAAACCATGCCAAAACACTTGCAAACTTGGTACTAATTTAATAAGACCATACCAAACACTTGCAAACTTGGTACAAATTTAATAAGACCATGCCAAAACACTTGCAAACTTGAAACAAATTTAATAAGACCATGCCAAAACACTTACAAACTTAGTACAAATTTTATAAGACCATGCCAAAACACTTGCAAACTTGGTACTAATTTAATAAGACCATACCAAACACTTGCAAACTTGGTACAAATTTAATAAGACCATGCCAAAACACTTGCAAACTTGGTACAAATTTAATAAGACCATGCCAAACAGTTGCAAACTTGGAACAAACTTCCTAAGACCATGCCAAAACACTTGCAAACTTGGTACAAATGTAATAAGACCATGCCAAAACACTTGCAAACTTGGAACATATTTAATCAGACCATGCCAAAACACTTGCAAACTTGGTACAAATTTCAAAAGACCATGCCAAAACACTTGCAAAATTGGAACAACTTTCCTAAGACCATGCCAAAACACTTGCAAACTTGGTACAAATTTAATAAGGCCATGCCAAACACTTGCAAACTTGGTACAAATTTAATAAGACCATGCCAAAACACTTGCAAACTTAGTACAAATTTAAAAAGACCATGCCAAAACACTTGCAAACTTGGTACAAATTTAATAAGACCATGCCAAAACACTTGCAAACTTGGTACAAATTTCATAAGACCATGCCAAAACACTTGCAAACTTGGTACAAATTTAATAAGACCATGCCAAAACACTTGCAAATTTGGTACAAACTTCCTAAGACCATGCCAAAACACTTGCAAACTTGGTACAAATTTAATAAGACCATGCCAAACACTTGCAAACTTGGAAAAAACTTCCTAAGACCATGCCAAACCACATGCAAACTTGGTACAAATTTAATAAGACCATGCCAAAACACTTGCAAACTTGAAACAAATTTAATAAGACCATGCCAAAACACTTGCAAACTTAGTACAAATTTTATAAAACCATGCCAAAACACTTGCAAACTTGATACAAATTTAATAAGACCATGCCAAAACACTTGCAAACTTGGAACAAATTTATTAAGACCATGCCAAAAAACTTGCAAACTTGGTACAAATTAAATAAGAACATGCCAAACACTTGCAAATTTGGAACAAACTTCCTAAGACCATGCCAAAACACTTGCAAACTTGGTACAAATTTAATAAAACCATGCCAAAACACTTTCAAACTTGGTACTAATTTAATAAGACCATACCAAACAATTGCAAACTTGGTACAAATTTAATAAGACCATGCCAAAACACTTGCAAACTTGGTACAAATTTAATAAGACCATGCCAAACAGTTGCAAACTTGGAACAAACTTCCTAAGACCATGCCAAAACACTTGCAAACTTGGTACAAATGTAATAAGACCATGCCAAAACACTTGCAAACTTGGTACAAATTTAATAAGACCATGCCAAAACACTTGTAAACTTGGTACAAATATAAAAAGACCATGCCAAACACTTGCAAACTTGGTACAAATTTAATAAGACCATGCCAAACACTTGCAAACTTGGAACAAACTTCCTATGACCATGCCAAAACCCTTGCAAACTTGGTACAAATTTAATAAGACCATGCCAAAGCACTTGCAAACTTGGTACAAATTTAATAAGACCATGTCAAAACACTTGCAAACTTGGTACAAATTTGCTCCAGGGTCCCATCTTCGTTTTGTCGACCTGCACTGGCCCGCTCTAAACAGGATAAGAGCGGGCACACGCAGTGCAGTACTCTCCGTATTTTCAAACTACATCATCCACATCATTGGAAACAATGATGTTGCGATTGATGTAGATGTCCTTTCCTGTTCTCTATAAATCAATCTGTTTGTAAAGTCTTGCCTTTGTTTCCCGTCCAACACGTGCGAAGGAAACAAAACCTATGTAAATATGATTAAATAGTATGTAAGAAATGTTGTACACCCTTAATAAACGTCTTTTATAAAAAAAAAAACTTGGTACAAATTTAATAACACCATGCCAAAACACTTGCAAACTTGGTACAAATTTAATAAGACCATGCCAAAACACTTGCAAACTTGGTACAAATTTAATAAGACCCTGCCGAAACACTTGCAAACTTGGTACAAATTTAATAAGACCGTGGCAAAACACTTGCAAACTTGGTACAAATTTAATAAGACCATGCCAAAACACTTGCAAACTTGGTACTAATTTAATAAGACCATACCAAACACTTGCAAACTTGGTACAAATTTAATAAGACCATGCCAAAACACTTGCAAACTTGGTACAAATTTAATAAGACCATGCCAAACAGTTGCAAACTTGGAACAAACTTCCTAAGACCATGCCAAAACACTTGCAAACTTGGTACAAATGTAATAAGACCATGCCAAAACACTTGCAAACTTGGAACATATTTAATCAGACCATGCCAAAACACTTGCAAACTTGGTACAAATTTCAAAAGACCATGCCAAAACACTTGCAAAATTGGAACAACTTTCCTAAGACCATGCCAAAACACTTGCAAACTTGGTACAAATTTAATAAGGCCATGCCAAACACTTGCAAACTTGGTACAAATTTAATAAGACCATGCCAAAACACTTGCAAACTTAGTACAAATTTAAAAAGACCATGCCAAAACACTTGCAAACTTGGTACAAATTTAATAAGACCATGCCAAAACACTTGCAAACTTGGTACAAATTTCATAAGACCATGCCAAAACACTTGCAAACTTGGTACAAATTTAATAAGACCATGCCAAAACACTTGCAAATTTGGTACAAACTTCCTAAGACCATGCCAAAACACTTGCAAACTTGGTACAAATTTAATAAGACCATGCCAAACACTTGCAAACTTGGAAAAAACTTCCTAAGACCATGCCAAACCACATGCAAACTTGGTACAAATTTAATAAGACCATGCCAAAACACTTGCAAACTTGAAACAAATTTAATAAGACCATGCCAAAACACTTGCAAACTTAGTACAAATTTTATAAAACCATGCCAAAACACTTGCAAACTTGATACAAATTTAATAAGACCATGCCAAAACACTTGCAAACTTGGAACAAATTTATTAAGACCATGCCAAAAAACTTGCAAACTTGGTACAAATTAAATAAGAACATGCCAAACACTTGCAAATTTGGAACAAACTTCCTAAGACCATGCCAAAACACTTGCAAACTTGGTACAAATTTAATAAAACCATGCCAAAACACTTTCAAACTTGGTACTAATTTAATAAGACCATACCAAACAATTGCAAACTTGGTACAAATTTAATAAGACCATGCCAAAACACTTGCAAACTTGGTACAAATTTAATAAGACCATGCCAAACAGTTGCAAACTTGGAACAAACTTCCTAAGACCATGCCAAAACACTTGCAAACTTGGTACAAATGTAATAAGACCATGCCAAAACACTTGCAAACTTGGTACAAATTTAATAAGACCATGCCAAAACACTTGTAAACTTGGTACAAATATAAAAAGACCATGCCAAACACTTGCAAACTTGGTACAAATTTAATAAGACCATGCCAAACACTTGCAAACTTGGAACAAACTTCCTATGACCATGCCAAAACCCTTGCAAACTTGGTACAAATTTAATAAGACCATGCCAAAGCACTTGCAAACTTGGTACAAATTTAATAAGACCATGTCAAAACACTTGCAAACTTGGTACAAATTTGCTCCAGGGTCCCATCTTCGTTTTGTCGACCTGCACTGGCCCGCTCTAAACAGGATAAGAGCGGGCACACGCAGTGCAGTACTCTCCGTATTTTCAAACTACATCATCCACATCATTGGAAACAATGATGTTGCGATTGATGTAGATGTCCTTTCCTGTTCTCTATAAATCAATCTGTTTGTAAAGTCTTGCCTTTGTTTCCCGTCCAACACGTGCGAAGGAAACAAAACCTATGTAAATATGATTAAATAGTATGTAAGAAATGTTGTACACCCTTAATAAACGTCTTTTATAAAAAAAAAAACTTGGTACAAATTTAATAACACCATGCCAAAACACTTGCAAACTTGGTACAAATTTAATAAGACCATGCCAAAACACTTGCAAACTTGGTACAAATTTAATAAGACCCTGCCGAAACACTTGCAAACTTGGTACAAATTTAATAAGACCGTGGCAAAACACTTGCAAACTTGGTACAAATTTAATAAGACCATGCCAAAACACTTGCAAACTTGGCACAAATTTAACAAGACCATGCCAAAACACTTGCAAATTTGGTTCAAATTTTATAAGACCATGCCAAAACACTTGCAAACTTGGTACAAATTTAATAAGACTATGCCAAAACACTTGTAAACTTTGAACAAATTTAATAAGACCATGCTAAAACACTTGCAAAATTGGTACGAATTTAATAAGACCATGCCGAACACTTGCAAACTTGGTACAAATTTAATAAGACCATGCCAAAACACTTGCAAACTTGGTCCAAATGTAATAAGACCATGCCAAAACACTTGCAAACTTGGTACAAATTTAATTAGACCATGCCAAAACACTTGCAAACTTTGTACAAATTTAATAAGACCATGCCAAAACACTTGCAAACTTGGTACAAACTTCCTAAGACCATGCCAAACACTTGCAAACTTGGTACACAATTAATAAGACCATGCCAAACACTTGCAAACTTTGGACAAACTTCCAAAGACCATGCCAAAACACTTGCAAACTTTGTACAAGTTTAATAAGACCATGCCAAAACACTTGCAAACTTGGTACAAATGTATAAGACCATGCCAAAACACTTGCAAACTTGGTACAAATTTAATAAGACCATGCCAAAACACTTGCAAACTTGGTACAAATTTTCTAAGACCATGCCAAACACTTGCAAACTTGGTACAAATTTAATAAGACCATGCCAAACACTTGCAAACTTGGAACAAACTTCCTAAGACCATGCCAAAACACTTGCAAACTTGGTACAAATTTAATAAGACAATGCCAAAGCACTTGCAAACTTGGGACAAATTTAATAATAACATGCCAAAACACTTGCAAACTTGGTAAAAATTTAATAAGACCATGCCAAACACTTGCAAACTTGGTACAAATTTAATAAGACCATGCCAAACACTTGTAAACTTGGAACAAACTTCCTAAGACCATGCCAAAACACTTAAAAACTTGGTACAAATTTAATAAGACCATGCCAAAGCACTTGCAAACTTGGGACAAATTTAATAAGACCATGCCAAAACACTTGCAAACTTGGTACAAACTTCCTAAGACCATGCCAAACACTTGCAAACTTGGTACACAATTAATAAGACCATGCCAAAAACTTGCAAATTTGGGACAAACTTCCTAAGACCATGCCAGAACACTTGCAAACTTGGAACAAATTCAATAAGACCATGCCAAAACACTTGCAAACTTGGTACAAACTTCCTAAGACCATGCCAAACACTTGCAAACTTGGTACACAATTAATAAGACCATGCCAAACACTGGCAAACTTGGTACAAATTTAATATGACCATGCCAAAACACTTGCAAACTTGGTACAAATTTAATAAGACCATGCCAAAACACTTGCAAACTTGGTACAAACTTCCTAAGACCATGCCAAACACTTGCAAACTTGGTACACAATTAATAAGACCATGCCAAACACTTGCAAACTTTGGACAAACTTCCAAAGACCATGCCAAAACACTTGCAAACTTGGTACAAATTTTATAAGACCATGCCAAAACACTTGCAAACTTGGTACAAATTTAATAAGACCTTGCCAAAACACTTGCAAACTTGGTACTAGTTTAATAAGACCAAGCCAAAATACTTGCAAACTTGGTACAAATTTAATAAGACCCTGCCAAAACACTTGCAAACTTGGTACAAATTTACTAAGACCATGCCAGAACACTTGCAAACTTGGAACAAATTTAATAAGACCATGCCAAAACACGTGCAAACTTGGTAAAAATTTAATAAGACCATGCCAAAACACTTGCAAACTTTGTACAAATTTAATAAGACCATGCCAAACACTTGCAAACTTGGTACAAACTTCCTAAGACCATGCCAAACACTTAAATAAGTACATGTTTAATAAGACCATGCCAAAACACTTGCAAACTTGCTACAAATGTATAAGACCATGCCAAAACACTTGCAAACTTGGTACAAATTTCATAAGACCATGCCAAAACACTTGCAAACTTGGTACAAATTTAATAAGACCATGCCAAAGCACTTGCAAACTTGGGACAAGTTTAATAAGACCATGCCAAAACACTTGCAAACTTGGTACAAATATAATAAGACCATGCCAAACACTTGCAAACTTGGTACAAATTTAATAAGACCATGCCAAACACTTGCAAACTTGGAACAAACTTCCTAAGACCATGCCAAAACACTTGCAAACTTGGTACAAATTTAATAAGACCATGCATAAGCACTTGCAAACTTGGGACCAAGTTAAAAAGACCATGCCAAAACACTTGCAAACTTGGTACAAATTTGATAAGACCATGCCAAAACACTTGCAAACTTGGTACAAATTGAATTAGACCATGCCAAAACACTTGCAAACTTGGAACAAATTTAATAAGACCATGCCAAAACACTTGCAAACTTGGTACAAATTTAATAAGACCATGCCAAAATACTTGCAAACTTGGTACAAATTTAATAAGACCAGGCCATACACTTGCAAACTTGGTACAAATTTAATAAGACATTGCCAAGAACTTGCAAACTTGGAACAAACTTCCTAAGACCATGCCAAAACACTTGCAAACTTGGTACAAATTTAATAAGACCATGCCAAAACACTTGCAAACTTGGTACAAATTTAATAAGACCATGCCAGACATTTGCAAACTTGGAACAAACTTCCTAAGACCATGCCAAAACACTTGCAAATTTGGTACAAATTTAATAAGACCATGCCAAAACACTTGCAAACTTGGTACAAATTTAATAAGACCATGCCAAAACACTTGCAAACTTGGAACAAACTTCCAAAGACCATGCCAAAACACTTGCAAACTTGGTACAAATATAGAAAGACCATGCCAAACACTTGCAAACTTGGTACAAATTTAATAAGACCATTCCAAACACTTGCTAACTTGGAAGAAACTTCCTATGACCATGCCAAAACACTTGCAAACTTGGTACCAATTTAATAAGACAATGCCAAACACTTGCAAACTTGGAACAAACTTCCTAAGACCATGCCAAAACACTTGTACACTTGGAACAAATTTAATAAGACCATGCCAAAACACTTGCAAACTTGGTACAAATTTAATAAGACCATGCCAAAACACTTGCAAACTTGGAACAAACTTCCTAAGACCATGCCAAAACACTTGCAAACTTGGTACAAATTTAATAATACCATGCCAAAACACTAGCAAACTTGGTACAAATTTAATAAGACCATGCCAAAACAATTGCAAACTTGGTTCAAATTTAATAAGACCATGCCAAAACACTTGCAAACTTGGTACAAATTTAATAAGACCATGCCAAAGCACTTGCAAACTTGGAAAAAACTTCCTTAGACCATGCCAAAAAACTTGCAAACTTGGTTCAAATTTAATAAGACCATGCCAAAACACTTGCACACTTCGTACAAATTTAATAAGACCATGCCAAAACACTTGCAAATTTGATTCAAATGTAATAAGACCATGCCAAAACACTTGCAAACTTGGTACAAATTTCATAAGACCATGCCAAAACACTTGCAAACTTGGTACAAATTTAATAAGACCATGCCAAAACACTAACAAACTTGGTACAAATTTAATAAGACCATGCCAAACACTTGCAAACTTGGTACAAATTTAATATGACCATGCCAAAACACTTGCAAACTTGGAACAAATTTAATAAGACCATGCCAAAACACTTGCAAACTTGGTACAAATTTAATAAGACCATGCCAAAATACTTGCAAACTTGGTACAAATTTAATAAGACCAGGCCATACACTTGCAAACTTGGTACAAATTTAATAAGACATTGCCAAGAACTTGCAAACTTGGAACAAACTTCCTAAGACCATGCCAAAACACTTGCAAACTTGGGACAAATTTAATAAGACCATGCCAAAACACTTGCAAACTTGGTACAAATTTAATGAGACCATGCCAGACATTTGCAAACTTGGAACAAACTTCCTAAGACCATGCCAAAACACTTGCAAATTTGGTACAAATTTAATAAGACCATGCCAAAACACTTGCAAACTTGGTACAAATTTAATAAGACCATGCCAAAACACTTGCAAACTTGGAACAAACTTCCAAAGACCATGCCAAAACACTTGCAAACTTGGTACAAATATAGAAAGACCATGCCAAACACTTGCAAACTTGGTACAAATTTAATAAGACCATTCCAAACACTTGCTAACTTGGAAGAAACTTCCTATGACCATGCCAAAACACTTGCAAACTTGGTACCAATTTAATAAGACAATGCCAAACACTTGCAAACTTGGAACAAACTTCCTAAGACCATGCCAAAACACTTGTACACTTGGAACAAATTTAATAAGACCATGCCAAAACACTTGCAAACTTGGTACAAATTTAATAAGACCATGCCAAAACACTTGCAAACTTGGAACAAACTTCCTAAGACCATGCCAAAACACTTGCAAACTTGGTACAAATTTAATAATACCATGCCAAAACACTAGCAAACTTGGTACAAATTTAATAAGACCATGCCAAAACAATTGCAAACTTGGTTCAAATTTAATAAGACCATGCCAAAACACTTGCAAACTTGGTACAAATTTAATAAGACCATGCCAAAGCACTTGCAAACTTGGAAAAAACTTCCTTAGACCATGCCAAAAAACTTGCAAACTTGGTTCAAATTTAATAAGACCATGCCAAAACACTTGCACACTTCGTACAAATTTAATAAGACCATGCCAAAACACTTGCAAATTTGATTCAAATGTAATAAGACCATGCCAAAACACTTGCAAACTTGGTACAAATTTCATAAGACCATGCCAAAACACTTGCAAACTTGGTACAAATTTAATAAAACCATGCCAAAACACTTGCAAACTTGGAACAAACTTCCTAAGACCATGCCAAAACACTTGCAAACTTGGTACAAATTTAATAAGACCATGCCAAAACACTTGCAAACTTGATACAAATTTAATAAGCCCATGCCAAAACACTTGCAAACTTGGTACAAATTTAATAAGCCCATGCCAAAACACTTGCAAACTAACGCTGGGAACCCACCCGACACCAACTCCGTCCCGTCGTCCTACCCCTGCCTCCGCAAGGTTATCCAGCACCTGGCATACGTGCCAGAGACCCTCCAACGATCGCCATCAACACGAGGACTGCGACGCGCAGCAACAAACGCCCTACTGGACCCAAGGGTGGTTGGAGCTTCCCCACACACGCTGTGGAGAAGAGTGTGGGGAAACATAAGCTCCAGGATGCTGACGTCTGCACAACGTTCCGCCCTTTACCTGCTGGCAAACGGGAAGATCTCGCACGCGGAGCATCTTTTCGAAACCGGCAGAGCCGACACACCAACGTGCACGTTTTGTCCCGCTGTCGAGACCCTGGAGCACAAGTTTGCAGCATGTCCCCGCGTGTCGCTGGCGTGGGACACTCTACAACAGCGGCTGCAACAAGTTGCTCCAGGGTCCCATCTTCGTTTTGTCGACCTGCACTGGCCCGCTCTAAACAGGATAAGAGCGGGCACACGCAGTGCAGTACTCTCCGTATTTTCAAACTACATCATCCACATCATTGGAAACAATGATGTTGCGATTGATGTAGATGTCCTTTCCTGTTCTCTATAAATCAATCTGTTTGTAAAGTCTTGCCTTTGTTTCCCGTCCAACACGTGCGAAGGAAACAAAACCTATGTAAATATGATTAAATAGTATGTAAGAAATGTTGTACACCCTTAATAAACGTCTTTTAAAAAAAAAAAAACTTGGTACAAATTTAATAACACCATGCCAAAACACTTGCAAACTTGGAACAAATTTAATAAGACCATGCTAAAACACTTGCAAAATTGGTACAAATTTAATAAGACCATGCCGAACACTTGCAAACGTGGTACAAATTTAATAAGACCGTGGCAAAACACTTGCAAACTTGGTACAAATTTAATAAGACCATGCCAAAACACTTGCAAACTTGGCACAAATTTAACAAGACCATGCCAAAACACTTGCAAATTTGGTTCAAATTTTATAAGACCATGCCAAAACACTTGCAAACTTGGTACAAATTTAATAAGACTATGCCAAAACACTTGTAAACTTTGAACAAATTTAATAAGACCATGCTAAAACACTTGCAAAATTGGTACGAATTTAATAAGACCATGCCGAACACTTGCAAACTTGGTACAAATTTAATAAGACCATGCCAAAACACTTGCAAACTTGGTACAAATGTAATAAGACCATGCCAAAACACTTGCAAACTTGGTACAAATTTAATAAGACCATGCCAAAACACTTGCAAACTTTGTACAAATTTAATAAGACCATGCCAAACACTTGCAAACTTGGAACAAACTTCCTAAGACCATTCCAAAACACTTGCAAACTTTGTACAAGTTTAATAAGACCATGCCAAAACACTTGCAAACTTGGTACAAATGTATAAGACCATGCCAAAACACTTGCAAACTTGGTACAAATTTAATAAGACCATGCCAAAACACTTGCAAACTTGGTACAAATTTTCTAAGACCATGCCAAACACTTGCAAACTTGGTACAAATTTAATAAGACCATGCCAAACACTTGCAAACTTGGAACAAACTTCCTAAGACCATGCCAAAACACTTGCAAACTTGGTACAAATTTAATAAGACAATGCCAAAGCACTTGCAAACTTGGGACAAATTTAATAATAACATGCCAAAACACTTGCAAACTTGGTAAAAATTTAATAAGACCATGCCAAACACTCGCAAACTTGGTACAAATTTAATAAGACCATGCCAAACACTTGTAAACTTGGAACAAACTTCCTAAGACCATGCCAAAACACTTAAAAACTTGGTACAAATTTAATAAGACCATGCCAAAGCACTTGCAAACTTGGGACAAATTTAATAAGACCATGCCAAAACACTTGCAAACTTGGTACAAACTTCCTAAGACCATGCCAAACACTTGCAAACTTGGTACACAATTAATAAGACCATGCCAAAAACTTGCAAATTTGGGACAAACTTCCTAAGACCATGCCAGAACACTTGCAAACTTGGAACAAATTCAATAAGACCATGCCAAAACACTTGCAAACTTGGTACAAACTTCCTAAGACCATGCCAAACACTTGCAAACTTGGTACACAATTAATAAGACCATGCCAAACACTGGCAAACTTGGTACAAATTTAATATGACCATGCCAAAACACTTGCAAACTTGGTTCAAATTTAATAAGACCAAGCCAAAACACTTGCAAACTTGGTACAAACTTCCTAAGACCATGCCAAACACTTGCAAACTTGGTACACAATTAATAAGACCATGCCAAAACACTTGCAAACTTTGGACAAACTTCCAAAGACCATGCCAAAACACTTGCAAACTTGGTACAAATTTTATTAGACCATGCCAAAACACTTGCAAACTTGGTACAAATTTAATAAGACCTTGCCAAAACACTTGCAAACTTGGTACTAGTTTAATAAGACCAAGCCAAAATACTTGCAAACTTGGTACAAATTTAATAAGACCCTGCCAAAACACTTGCAAACTTGGTACAAATTTACTAAGACCATGCCAGAACACTTGCAAACTTGGAACAAATTTAATAAGACCATGCCAAAACACGTGCAAACTTGGTAAAAATTTAATAAGACCATGCCAAAACACTTGCAAACTTTGTACAAATTTAATGAGACCATGCCAAACACTTGCAAACTTGGTACAAACTTCCTAAGACCATGCCAAACACTTAAATAAGTACATGTTTAATAAGACCATGCCAAAACACTTGCAAACTTGCTACAAATGTATAAGACCATGCCAAAACACTTGCAAACTTGGTACAAATTTCATAAGACCATGCCAAAACACTTGCAAACTTGGTACAAATTTAATAAGACCATGCCAAAGCACTTGCAAACTTGGGACAAGTTTAATAAGACCATGCCAAAACACTTGCAAACTTGGTACAAATATAATAAGACCATGCCAAACACTTGCAAACTTGGTACAAATTTAATAAGACCATGCCAAACACTTGCAAACTTGGAACAAACTTCCTAAGACCATGCCAAAACACTTGCAAACTTGGTACAAATTTAATAAGACCATGCATAAGCACTTGCAAACTTGGGACAAAGTTAAAAAGACCATGCCAAAACACTTGCAAACTTGGTACAAATTTGATAAGACCATGCCAAAACACTTGCAAACTTGGTACAAATTTAATTAGACCATGCCAAAACACTTGCAAACTTGGAATAAATTTAATAAGACCAAGCCAAAACACTTGCAAACTTGGTACAAATTTAATAAGACCATGCCAAAATACTTGCAAACTTGGTACAAATTTAATAAGACCAGGCCATACACTTGCAAACTTGGTACAAATGTAATAAGACCATGCCAAAACACTTGCAAACTTGGAACATATTTAATCAGACCATGCCAAAACACTTGCAAACTTGGTACAAATTTCATAAGACCATGCCAAAACACTTGCAAAATTGGAACAACTTTCCTAAGACCATGCCAAAACACTTGCAAACTTGGTACAAATTTAATAAGGCCATGCCAAAACACTTGCAAACTTGGCACAAATTTAATAAGACCATGCCAAAACACTTGCAAACTTGGTACAAGTTTAATAAGACCATGCCAAAACACTAACAAACTTGGTACAAATTTAATAAGACCATGCCAAACACTTGCAAACTTGGTACAAATTTAATATGACCATGCCAAAACACTTGCAAACTTGGTACAAATGTAATAAGACCATGCCAAAACACTTGCAAACTTGGAACATATTTAATCAGACCATGCCAAAACACTTGCAAACTTGGTACAAATTTCATAAGACCATGCCAAAACACTTGCAAACTTGGAACAAACTTCCTAAGACCATGCCAAAACACTTGCAAACTTGGAACAAACTTCCTTAGACCATGCCAAAACACTTGCAAACTTGGTACAAACTTAATAAAACCATGCCAAAACACTTGCAAACTTGGTACAAATTTAATAAGACCATGCCAAAACACTTGCAAACTTGGTACAAATTTAATAAGACCATGCCAAAACACTAACAAACTTGGTACAAATTTAATAAGACCATGCCAAACACTTGCAAACTTGGTACAAATTTAATATGACCATGCCAAAACACTTGCAAACTTGGTACAAATGTAATAAGACCATGCCAAAACACTTGCAAACTTGGAACATATTTAATCAGACCATGCCAAAACACTTGCAAACTTGGTACAAATTTCATAAGACCATGCCAAAACACTTGCAAACTTGGAACAAACTTCCTAAGACCATGCCAAAACACTTGCAAACTTGGTACAAATTTAATAAGACCATGCCAAAACACTTGCAAACTTAGTACAAATTTAAAAAGACCATGCCAAAACACTTGCAAACTTGGTACAAATTTAATAAGACCATGCCAAAACCCCTCCTAACTTGGTACAAATTTCATAAGACCATGCCAAAACACTTGCAAACTTGGTACAAATTTAATAAGACCATGCCAAAACACTTGCAAATTTGGTACAAACTTCCTAAGACCATGCCAAAACACTTGCAAACTTGGTACAAATTTAATAAGACAATGCCAAACACTTGCAAACTTGGAACAAACTTCCTAAGACCATGCCAAACCACATGCAAACTTGGTACAAATTTAATAAGACCATGCCAAAACACTTGCAAACTTGAAACAAATTTAATAAGACCATGCCAAAACATTTGCAAACTTAGTACAAATTTAATAAGACCATGCCAAAACACTTGCAAACTTGATACAAATTTAATAAGACCATGCCAAAACACTTGCAAACTTGGCACAAATTTAATAAGACCATGCCAAAACTCTTGCAAACTTGGAACAAATTTATTAAGACCATGCCAAAAAACTTGCAAACTTGGTACAAATTAAATAAGAACATGCCAAAACTTGCAAATTTGGAACAAACTTCCTAAGACCATGCCAAAACACTTGCAAACTTGGTACAAATTTAATAAAACCATGCCAAAACACTTGCAAACTTGGTACTAATTTAATAAGACCATACCAAACACTTGCAAACTTGGTACAAATTTAATAAGACCATGCCAAAGCACTTGCAAACTTGGAAAAAACTTCCTTAGACCATGCCAAAAAACTTGCAAACTTGGTTCAAATTTAATAAGACCATGCCAAAACACTTGCACACTTCGTAAAAATTTAATAAGACCATGCCAAAACACTTGCAAATTTGATTCAAATGTAATAAGACCATGCCAAAACACTTGCAAACTTGGTACAAATTTCATAAGACCATGCCAAAACACTTGCAAACTTGGTACAAATTTAATAAGACCATGCCAAAACACTAACAAACTTGGTACAAATTTAATAAGACCATGCCAAACACTTGCAAACTTGGTACAAATTTAATATGACCATGCCAAAACACTTGCAAACTTGGTACAAATGTAATAAGACCATGCCAAAACACTTGCAAACTTGGAACATATTTAATCAGACCATGCCAAAACACTTGCAAACTTGGTACAAATTTCATAAGACCATGCCAAAACACTTGCAAAATTGGAACAACTTTCCTAAGACCATGCCAAAACACTTGCAAACTTGGTACAAATTTAATAAGGCCATGCCAAAACACTTGCAAACTTGGCACAAATTTAATATGACCATGCCAAAACACTTGCAAACTTGGTACAAATTTAATAAGACCATGCCAAAACACTAACAAACTTGGTACAAATTTAATAAGACCATGCCAAACACTTGCAAACTTGGTACAAATTTAATATGACCATGCCAAAACACTTGCAAACTTGGTACAAATGTAATAAGACCATGCCAAAACACTTGCAAACTTGGAACATATATAATCAGACCATGCCAAAACACTTGCAAACTTGGTACAAATTTCATAAGACCATGCCAAAACACTTGCAAACTTGGAACAAACTTCCTAAGACCATGCCAAAACACTTGCAAACTTGGTACAAATTTAATAAGACCATGCCAAAACACTTGCAAACTTAGTACAAATTTAAAAAGACCATGCCAAAACACTTGCAAACTTGGTACAAATTTAATAAGACCATGCCAAAACCCCTCCTAACTTGGTACAAATTTCATAAGACCATGCCAAAACACTTGCAAACTTGGTACAAATTTAATAAGACCATGCCAAAACACTTGCAAATTTGGTACAAACTTCCTAAGACCATGCCAAAACACTTGCAAACTTGGTACAAATTTAATAAGACAATGCCAAACACTTGCAAACTTGGAACAAACTTCCTAAGACCATGCCAAACCACATGCAAACTTGGTACAAATTTAATAAGACCATGCCAAAACACTTGCAAACTTGAAACAAATTTAATAAGACCATGCCAAAACACTTGCAAACTTAGTACAAATTTTATAAGACCATGCCAAAACACTTGCAAAATTGATACAAATTTAATAAGACCATGCCAAAACACTTGCAAACTTGGCACAAATTTAATAAGACCATGCCAAAACACTTGCAAACTTGGAACAAATTTATTAAGACCATGCCAAAAAACTTGCAAACTTGGTACAAATTAAATAAGAACATGCCAAAACTTGCAAATTTGGAACAAACTTCCTAAGACCATGCCAAAACACTTGCAAACTTGGTACAAATTTAATAAAACCATGCCAAAACACTTGCAAACTTGGTACTAATTTAATAAGACCATACCAAACACTTGCAAACTTGGTACAAATTTAATAAGACCATGCCAAAACACTTGCAAACTTGGTACAAATTTAATAAGACCATGCCAAACAGTTGCAAACTTGGAACAAACTTCCTAAGACCATGCCAAAACACTTGCAAACTTGGTACAAATGTAATAAGACCATGCCAAAACACTTGCAAACTTGGTACAAATTTAATAAGACCATGCCAAAACACTTGCAAACTTGGTACAAATATAAAAAGACCATGCCAAACACTTGCAAACTTGGTACAAATTTCATAAGACCATGCCAAACACTTGCAAACTTGGAACAAACTTCCTATGACCATGCCAAAACCCTTGCAAACTTGGTACAAATTTAATAAGACCATGCCAAGGCACTTGCAAACTTGGTACAAATTTAATAAGACCATGCCAAAACACTTGCAAACTTGGAACAAATTTATTAAGACCATGCCAAAAAACTTGCAAACTTGGTACAAATTAAATAAGAACATGCCAAAACTTGCAAATTTGGAACAAACTTCCTAAGACCATGCCAAAACACTTGCAAACTTGGTACAAATTTAATAAAACCATGCCAAAACACTTGCAAACTTGGTACTAATTTAATAAGACCATACCAAACACTTGCAAACTTGGTACAAATTTAATAAGACCATGCCAAACAGTTGCAAACTTGGAACAAACTTCCTAAGACCATGCCAAAACACTTGCAAACTTGGTACAAATGTAATAAGACCATGCCAAAACACTTGCAAACTTGGTACAAATTTAATAAGACCATGCCAAAACACTTGCAAACTTGGTACAAATATAAAAAGACCATGCCAAACACTTGCAAACTTGGTACAAATTTCATAAGACCATGCCAAACACTTGCAAACTTGGAACAAACTTCCTATGACCATGCCAAAACCCTTGCAAACTTGGTACAAATTTAATAAGACCATGCCAAGGCACTTGCAAACTTGGTACAAATTTAATAAGACCATGTCAAAACACTTGCAAACTTGGTACAAATTTAATAAGACCATGCCAAAACACTTGCAAACTTGGTACAAATTTAAAAAGACCATGTCAAAACACTTGCAAACTTGGAACAAACTTCCTTAGACCATGCCAAAAAACTTGCAAACTTGGTTCAAATTTAATAAGACCATGCCAAAACACTTGCACACTTCGTACAAATTTAATAAGACCATGCCAAAACACTTGCAAATTTGATTCAAATGTAATAAGACCATGCCAAAACACTTGCAAACTTGGTACAAATTTCATAAGACCATGCCAAAACACTTGCAAACTTGGTACAAATTTAATAAGACCATGTCAAAACACTAACAAACTTGGTACAAATTTAATAAGACCATGCCAAACACTTGCAAACTTGGTACAAATTTAATATGACCATCCCAAAACACTTGCAAACTTGGTACAAATGTAATAAGACCATGCCAAAACACTTGCAAACTTGGAACATATTTAATCAGACCATGCCAAAACACTTGCAAACTTGGTACAAATTTCATAAGACCATGCCAAAACACTTGCAAAATTGGAACAACTTTCCTAAGACCATGCCAAAACACTTGCAAACTTGGTACAAATTTAATAAGGCCATGCCAAACACTTGCAAACTTGGAACAAACTTCCTAAGACCATGCCAAAACACTTGCAAACTTGGTACAAATTTAATAAGACCATGCCAAAACACTTGCAAACTTAGTACAAATTTCAAAAGACCATGCCAAAACACTTGCAAACTTGGTACAAATTTAATAAGACCATGCCAAAACCCCTCCTAACTTGGTACAAATTTCATAAGACCATGCCAAAACACTTGCAAACTTGGTACAAATTTAATAACACCATGCCAAAACACTTGCAAATTTGGTACAAACTTCCTAAGACCATGCCAAAACACTTGCAAACTTGGTACAAATTTAATAAGACCATGCCAAACACTTGCAAACTTGGAACAAACTTCCTAAGACCATGCCAAACCACATGCAAACTTGGTACAAATTTAATAAGACCATGCCAAAACACTTGCAAACTTGAAACAAATTTAATAAGACCATGCCAAAACACTTGCAAACTTAGTACAAATTTTATAAGACCATGCCAAAACACTTGCAAACTTGATACAAATTTAATAAGACCATGCCAAAACACTTGCAAACTTGGCACAAATTTAATAAGACCATGCCAAAACACTTGCAAACTTGGAACAAATTTATTAAGACCATGCCAAAAAACTTGCAAACTTGGTACAAATTAAATAAGAACATGCCAAAAACTTGCAAATTTGGAACAAACTTCCTACGACCATGCCAAAACACTTGCAAACTTGGTACAAATTTAATAAAACCATGCCAAGGCACTTGCAAACTTGGTACTAATTTAATAAGACCATACCAAACACTTGCAAACTTGGTACAAATTTAATAAGACCATGCCAAAACACTTGCAAACTTGGTACAAATTTAATAAGACCATGCCAAACAGTTGCAAACTTGGAACAAACTTCCTAAGACCATGCCAAAACACTTGCAAACTTGGTACAAATGTAATAAGACCATGCCAAAACACTTGCAAACTTGGTACAAATTTAATAAGACCATGCCAAAACACTTGCAAACTTGGTACAAATATAAAAAGACCATGCCAAACACTTGCAAACTTGGTACAAATTTAATAAGACCATGCCAAACACTTGCAAACTTGGAACAAACTTCCTATGACCATGCCAAAACCCTTGCAAACTTGGTACAAATTTAATAAGACCATGCCAAAGCACTTGCAAACTTGGTACAAATTTAATAAGACCATGTCAAAACACTTGCAAACTTGGTACAAATTTAATAAGACCATGCCAAAACACTTGCAAACTTGGTATAAATTTAAAAAGACCATGTCAAAACACTTGCAAACTTGGTACAAATTTAATGAGACCATGCCAAAACACTTGCAAACTTGGTACAAATTTAATAAGACCATGCAAACTAACGCTGGGAACCCACCCGACACCAACTCCGTCCCGTCGTCCTACCCCTGCCTCCGCAAGGTTATCCAGCACCTGGCATACGTGCCAGAGACCCTCCAACGATCGCCATCAACACGAGGACTGCGACGCGCAGCAACAAACGCCCTACTGGACCCAAGGGTGGTTGGAGCTTCCCCACACACGCTGTGGAGAAGAGTGTGGGGAAACATAAGCTCCAGGATGCTGACGTCTGCACAACGTTCCGCCCTTTACCTGCTGGCAAACGGGAAGATCTCGCACGCGGAGCATCTTTTCGAAACCGGCAGAGCCGACACACCAACGTGCACGTTTTGTCCCGCTGTCGAGACCCTGGAGCACAAGTTTGCAGCATGTCCCCGCGTGTCGCTGGCTTGGGACACTCTACAACAGCGGCTGCAACAAGTTGCTCCAGGGTCCCATCTTCGTTTTGTCGACCTGCACTGGCCCGCTCTAAACAGGATAAGAGCGGGCACACGCAGTGCAGTACCCTCCGTATTTTCAAACTACATCATCCACATCATTGGAAACAATGATGTTGCGATTGCTGTAGATGTCCTTTCCTGTTCTCTGTAAATCAATCTGTTTGTAAAGTCTTGCCTTTGTTTCCCGTCCAACACGTGCGAAGGAAACAAAACCTATGTAAATATGATTAAATAGTATGTAAGAAATGTTGTACACCCTTAATAAACGTCTTTTATAAAAAAAAATCTTGGTACAAATTTAAAAAGACCATGCCAAAACACTTGCAAATTTGGTTCAAATTTTATAAGACCATGCCAAAACACTTGCAAACTTGGTACAAATTTAATAACACCATGCCAAAACACTTGCAAACTTGGAACAAATTTAATAAGACCATGCTAAAACACTTGCAAAATTGGTACAAATTTAATAAGACCATGCCGAACACTTGCAAACGTGGAACAAATTTAATAAGACCGTGGCAAAACACTTGCAAACTTGGTACAAATTTAATAAGACCATGCCAAAACACTTGCAAACTTGGCACAAATTTAACAAGACCATGCCAAAACACTTGCAAATTTGGTTCAAATTTTATAAGACCATGCCAAAACACTTGCAAACTTGGTACAAATTTAATAAGACTATGCCAAAACACTTGTAAACTTTGAACAAATTTAATAAGACCATGCTAAAACACTTGCAAAATTGGTACGAATTTAATAAGACCATGCCGAACACTTGCAAACTTGGTACAAATTTAATAAGACCATGCCAAAACACTTGCAAACTTGGTACAAATGTAATAAGACCATGCCAAAACACTTGCAAACTTGGTACAAATTTTCTAAGACCATGCCAAACACTTGCAAACTTGGTACAAATTTAATAAGACCATGCCAAACACTTGCAAACTTGGAACAAACTTCCTAAGACCATGCCAAAACACTTGCAAACTTGGTACAAATTCAATAAGACAATGCCAAAGCACTTGCAAACTTGGGACAAATTTAATAATAACATGCCAAAACACTTGCAAACTTGGTAAAAATTTAATAAGACCATGCCAAACACTTGCAAACTTGGTACAAATTTAATAAGACCATGCCAAACACTTGTAAACTTGGAACAAACTTCCTAAGACCATGCCAAAACACTTAAAAACTTGGTACAAATTTAATAAGACCATGCCAAAGCACTTGCAAACTTGGGACAAATTTAATAAGACCATGCCAAAACACTTGCAAACTTGGTACAAATTTCCTAAGACCATGCCAAACACTTGCAAACTTGGTACACAATTAATAAGACCATGCCAAAAACTTGCAAATTTGGGACAAACTTCCTAAGACCATGCCAGAACACTTGCAAACTTGGAACAAATTCAATAAGACCATGCCAAAACACTTGCAAACTTGGTACAAACTTCCTAAGACCATGCCAAACACTTGCAAACTTGGTACACAATTAATAAGACCATGCCAAACACTGGCAAACTTGGTACAAATTTAATATGACCATGCCAAAACACTTGCAAACTTGGTACTAATTTAATAAGACCATACCAAACACTTGCAAACTTGGTACAAATTTAATAAGACCATGCCAAAACACTTGCAAACTTGGTACAAATTTAATAAGACCATGCCAAACAGTTGCAAACTTGGAACAAACTTCCTAAGACCATGCCAAAACACTTGCAAACTTGGTACAAATGTAATAAGACCATGCCAAAACACTTGCAAACTTGGTACAAATTTAATAAGACCATGCCAAAACACTTGCAAACTTGGTACAAATATAAAAAGACCATGCCAAACACTTGCAAACTTGGTACAAATTTCATAAGACCATGCCAAACACTTGCAAACTTGGAACAAACTTCCTATGACCATGCCAAAACCCTTGCAAACTTGGTACAAATTTAATAAGACCATGCCAAGGCACTTGCAAACTTGGTACAAATTTAATAAGACCATGCCAAAACACTTGCAAACTTGGAACAAATTTATTAAGACCATGCCAAAAAACTTGCAAACTTGGTACAAATTAAATAAGAACATGCCAAAACTTGCAAATTTGGAACAAACTTCCTAAGACCATGCCAAAACACTTGCAAACTTGGTACAAATTTAATAAAACCATGCCAAAACACTTGCAAACTTGGTACTAATTTAATAAGACCATACCAAACACTTGCAAACTTGGTACAAATTTAATAAGACCATGCCAAACAGTTGCAAACTTGGAACAAACTTCCTAAGACCATGCCAAAACACTTGCAAACTTGGTACAAATGTAATAAGACCATGCCAAAACACTTGCAAACTTGGTACAAATTTAATAAGACCATGCCAAAACACTTGCAAACTTGGTACAAATATAAAAAGACCATGCCAAACACTTGCAAACTTGGTACAAATTTCATAAGACCATGCCAAACACTTGCAAACTTGGAACAAACTTCCTATGACCATGCCAAAACCCTTGCAAACTTGGTACAAATTTAATAAGACCATGCCAAGGCACTTGCAAACTTGGTACAAATTTAATAAGACCATGTCAAAACACTTGCAAACTTGGTACAAATTTAATAAGACCATGCCAAAACACTTGCAAACTTGGTACAAATTTAAAAAGACCATGTCAAAACACTTGCAAACTTGGAACAAACTTCCTTAGACCATGCCAAAAAACTTGCAAACTTGGTTCAAATTTAATAAGACCATGCCAAAACACTTGCACACTTCGTACAAATTTAATAAGACCATGCCAAAACACTTGCAAATTTGATTCAAATGTAATAAGACCATGCCAAAACACTTGCAAACTTGGTACAAATTTCATAAGACCATGCCAAAACACTTGCAAACTTGGTACAAATTTAATAAGACCATGTCAAAACACTAACAAACTTGGTACAAATTTAATAAGACCATGCCAAACACTTGCAAACTTGGTACAAATTTAATATGACCATCCCAAAACACTTGCAAACTTGGTACAAATGTAATAAGACCATGCCAAAACACTTGCAAACTTGGAACATATTTAATCAGACCATGCCAAAACACTTGCAAACTTGGTACAAATTTCATAAGACCATGCCAAAACACTTGCAAAATTGGAACAACTTTCCTAAGACCATGCCAAAACACTTGCAAACTTGGTACAAATTTAATAAGGCCATGCCAAACACTTGCAAACTTGGAACAAACTTCCTAAGACCATGCCAAAACACTTGCAAACTTGGTACAAATTTAATAAGACCATGCCAAAACACTTGCAAACTTAGTACAAATTTCAAAAGACCATGCCAAAACACTTGCAAACTTGGTACAAATTTAATAAGACCATGCCAAAACCCCTCCTAACTTGGTACAAATTTCATAAGACCATGCCAAAACACTTGCAAACTTGGTACAAATTTAATAACACCATGCCAAAACACTTGCAAATTTGGTACAAACTTCCTAAGACCATGCCAAAACACTTGCAAACTTGGTACAAATTTAATAAGACCATGCCAAACACTTGCAAACTTGGAACAAACTTCCTAAGACCATGCCAAACCACATGCAAACTTGGTACAA
The DNA here is from genome assembly GCA_914969975.1 of Anopheles atroparvus. Taxonomy (NCBI): domain Eukaryota; kingdom Metazoa; phylum Arthropoda; class Insecta; order Diptera; family Culicidae; genus Anopheles; species Anopheles atroparvus. The sequence goes on from CAJZCY010000011.1 coordinate 1,346,367, forward strand.
ATTTAATAAGACCATGCCAAAACACTTGCAAACTTGAAACAAATTTAATAAGACCATGCCAAAACACTTGCAAACTTAGTACAAATTTTATAAGACCATGCCAAAACACTTGCAAACTTGATACAAATTTAATAAGACCATGCCAAAACACTTGCAAACTTGGCACAAATTTAATAAGACCATGCCAAAACACTTGCAAACTTGGAACAAATTTATTAAGACCATGCCAAAAAACTTGCAAACTTGGTACAAATTAAATAAGAACATGCCAAAAACTTGCAAATTTGGAACAAACTTCCTACGACCATGCCAAAACACTTGCAAACTTGGTACAAATTTAATAAAACCATGCCAAGGCACTTGCAAACTTGGTACTAATTTAATAAGACCATACCAAACACTTGCAAACTTGGTACAAATTTAATAAGACCATGCCAAAACACTTGCAAACTTGGTACAAATTTAATAAGACCATGCCAAACAGTTGCAAACTTGGAACAAACTTCCTAAGACCATGCCAAAACACTTGCAAACTTGGTACAAATGTAATAAGACCATGCCAAAACACTTGCAAACTTGGTACAAATTTAATAAGACCATGCCAAAACACTTGCAAACTTGGTACAAATATAAAAAGACCATGCCAAACACTTGCAAACTTGGTACAAATTTAATAAGACCATGCCCAACACTTGCAAACTTGGAACAAACTTCCTATGACCATGCCAAAACCCTTGCAAACTTGGTACAAATTTAATAAGACCATGCCAAAGCACTTGCAAACTTGGTACAAATTTAATAAGACCATGTCAAAACACTTGCAAACTTGGTACAAATTTAATAAGACCATGCCAAAACACTTGCAAACTTGGTATAAATTTAAAAAGACCATGTCAAAACACTTGCAAACTTGGTACAAATTTAATGAGACCATGCCAAAACACTTGCAAACTTGGTACAAATTTAATAAGACCATGCAAACTAACGCTGGGAACCCACCCGACACCAACTCCGTCCCGTCGTCCTACCCCTGCCTCCGCAAGGTTATCCAGCACCTGGCATACGTGCCAGAGACCCTCCAACGATCGCCATCAACACGAGGACTGCGACGCGCAGCAACAAACGCCCTACTGGACCCAAGGGTGGTTGGAGCTTCCCCACACACGCTGTGGAGAAGAGTGTGGGGAAACATAAGCTCCAGGATGCTGACGTCTGCACAACGTTCCGCCCTTTACCTGCTGGCAAACGGGAAGATCTCGCACGCGGAGCATCTTTTCGAAACCGGCAGAGCCGACACACCAACGTGCACGTTTTGTCCCGCTGTCGAGACCCTGGAGCACAAGTTTGCAGCATGTCCCCGCGTGTCGCTGGCTTGGGACACTCTACAACAGCGGCTGCAACAAGTTGCTCCAGGGTCCCATCTTCGTTTTGTCGACCTGCACTGGCCCGCTCTAAACAGGATAAGAGCGGGCACACGCAGTGCAGTACCCTCCGTATTTTCAAACTACATCATCCACATCATTGGAAACAATGATGTTGCGATTGCTGTAGATGTCCTTTCCTGTTCTCTGTAAATCAATCTGTTTGTAAAGTCTTGCCTTTGTTTCCCGTCCAACACGTGCGAAGGAAACAAAACCTATGTAAATATGATTAAATAGTATGTAAGAAATGTTGTACACCCTTAATAAACGTCTTTTATAAAAAAAAAACTTGGTACAAATTTAAAAAGACCATGCCAAAACACTTGCAAATTTGGTTCAAATTTTATAAGACCATGCCAAAACACTTGCAAACTTGGTACAAATTTAATAACACCATGCCAAAACACTTGCAAACTTGGAACAAATTTAATAAGACCATGCTAAAACACTTGCAAAATTGGTACAAATTTAATAAGACCATGCCGAACACTTGCAAACGTGGAACAAATTTAATAAGACCGTGGCAAAACACTTGCAAACTTGGTACAAATTTAATAAGACCATGCCAAAACACTTGCAAACTTGGCACAAATTTAACAAGACCATGCCAAAACACTTGCAAATTTGGTTCAAATTTTATAAGACCATGCCAAAACACTTGCAAACTTGGTACAAATTTAATAAGACTATGCCAAAACACTTGTAAACTTTGAACAAATTTAATAAGACCATGCTAAAACACTTGCAAAATTGGTACGAATTTAATAAGACCATGCCGAACACTTGCAAACTTGGTACAAATTTAATAAGACCATGCCAAAACACTTGCAAACTTGGTACAAATGTAATAAGACCATGCCAAAACACTTGCAAACTTGGTACAAATTTAATTAGACCATGCCAAAACACTTGCAAACTTTGTACAAATTTAATAAGACCATGCCAAACACTTGCAAACTTGGAACAAACTTCCTAAGACCATTCCAAAACACTTGCAAACTTTGTACAAGTTTAATAAGACCATGCCAAAACACTTGCAAACTTGGTACAAATGTATAAGACCATGCCAAAACACTTGCAAACTTGGTACAAATTTAATAAGACCATGCCAAAACACTTGCAAACTTGGTACAAATTTTCTAAGACCATGCCAAACACTTGCAAACTTGGTACAAATTTAATAAGACCATGCCAAACACTTGCAAACTTGGAACAAACTTCCTAAGACCATGCCAAAACACTTGCAAACTTGGTACAAATTCAATAAGACAATGCCAAAGCACTTGCAAACTTGGGACAAATTTAATAATAACATGCCAAAACACTTGCAAACTTGGTAAAAATTTAATAAGACCATGCCAAACACTTGCAAACTTGGTACAAATTTAATAAGACCATGCCAAACACTTGTAAACTTGGAACAAACTTCCTAAGACCATGCCAAAACACTTAAAAACTTGGTACAAATTTAATAAGACCATGCCAAAGCACTTGCAAACTTGGGACAAATTTAATAAGACCATGCCAAAACACTTGCAAACTTGGTACAAACTTCCTAAGACCATGCCAAACACTTGCAAACTTGGTACACAATTAATAAGACCATGCCAAAAACTTGCAAATTTGGGACAAACTTCCTAAGACCATGCCAGAACACTTGCAAACTTGGAACAAATTCAATAAGACCATGCCAAAACACTTGCAAACTTGGTACAAACTTCCTAAGACCATGCCAAACACTTGCAAACTTGGTACACAATTAATAAGACCATGCCAAACACTGGCAAACTTGGTACAAATTTAATATGACCATGCCAAAACACTTGCAAACTTGGTACAAATTTTATAACACTTGCAAACTTGGTACAAATTTAATAAGACCTTGCCAAAACACTTGCAAACTTGGTACTAGTTTAATAAGACCAAGCCAAAATACTTGCAAACTTGGTACAAATTTAATAAGACCCTGCCAAAACACTTGCAAACTTGGTACAAATTTACTAAGACCATGCCAGAACACTTGCAAACTTGGAACAAATTTAATAAGACCATGCCAAAACACGTGCAAACTTGGTAAAAATTTAATAAGACCATGCCAAAACACTTGCAAACTTTGTACAAATTTAATAAGACCATGCCAAACACTTGCAAACTTGGAACAAACTTCCTAAGACCATGCCAAACACTTAAATAAGTACATGTTTAATAAGACCATGCCAAAACACTTGCAAACTTGCTACAAATGTATAAGACCATGCCAAAACACTTGCAAACTTGGTACAAATTTCATAAGACCATGCCAAAACACTTGCAAACTTGGTACAAATTTAATAAGACCATGCCAAAGCACTTGCAAACGTGGGACAAGTTTAATAAGACCATGCCAAAACACTTGCAAACTTGGTACAAATATAATAAGACCATGCCAAACACTTGCAAACTTGGTACAAATTTAATAAGACCATGCCAAACACTTGCAAACTTGGAACAAACTTCCTAAGACCATGCCAAAACACTTGCAAACTTGGTACAAATTTAATAAGACCATGCCAAAACACTTGCAAACTTGGAACAAACTTCCAAAGACCATGCCAAAACACTTGCAAACTTGGTACAAATATAGAAAGACCATGCCAAACACTTGCAAACTTGGTACAAATTTAATAAGACCATTCCAAACACTTGCTAACTTGGAAGAAACTTCCTATGACCATGCCAAAACACTTGCAAACTTGGTACCAATTTAATAAGACAATGCCAAACACTTGCAAACTTGGAACAAACTTCCTAAGACCATGCCAAAACACTTGTACACTTGGAACAAATTTAATAAGACCATGCCAAAACACTTGCAAACTTGGTACAAATTTAATAAGACCATGCCAAAACACTTGCAAACTTGGAACAAACTTCCTAAGACCATGCCAAAACACTTGCAAACTTGGTACAAATTTAATAATACCATGCCAAAACACTAGCAAACTTGGTACAAATTTAATAAGACCATGCCAAAACAATTGCAAACTTGGTTCAAATTTAATAAGACCATGCCAAAACACTTGCAAACTTGGTACAAATTTAATAATACCATGCCAAAGCACTTGCAAACTTGGAAAAAACTTCCTTAGACCATGCCAAAAAACTTGCAAACTTGGTTCAAATTTAATAAGACCATGCCAAAACACTTGCACACTTCGTACAAATTTAATAAGACCATGCCAAAACACTTGCAAATTTGATTCAAATGTAATAAGACCATGCCAAAACACTTGCAAACTTGGTACAAATTTCATAAGACCACGCCAAAACACTTGCAAACTTGGTACAAATTTAATAAGACCATGCCAAAACACTTGCAAACTTGGTACAAATTTAATAAGACCATGCAAACTAACGCTGGGAACCCACCCGACACCAACTCCGTCCCGTCGTCCTACCCCTGCCTCCGCAAGGTTATCCAGCACCTGGCATACGTGCCAGAGACCCTCCAACGATCGCCATCAACACGAGGACTGCGACGCGCAGCAACAAACGCCCTACTGGACCCAAGGGTGGTTGGAGCTTCCCCACACACGCTGTGGAGAAGAGTGTGGGGAAACATAAGCTCCAGGATGCTGACGTCTGCACAACGTTCCGCCCTTTACCTGCTGGCAAACGGGAAGATCTCGCACGCGGAGCATCTTTTCGAAACCGGCAGAGCCGACACACCAACGTGCACGTTTTGTCCCGCTGTCGAGACCCTGGAGCACAAGTTTGCAGCATGTCCCCGCGTGTCGCTGGCTTGGGACACTCTACAACAGCGGCTGCAACAAGTTGCTCCAGGGTCCCATCTTCGTTTTGTCGACCTGCACTGGCCCGCTCTAAACAGGATAAGAGCGGGCACACGCAGTGCAGTACCCTCCGTATTTTCAAACTACATTATCCACATCATTGGAAACAATGATGTTGCGATTGCTGTAGATGTCCTTTCCTGTTCTCTGTAAATCAATCTGTTTGTAAAGTCTTGCCTTTGTTTCCCGTCCAACACGTGCGAAGGAAACAAAACCTATGTAAATATGATTAAATAGTATGTAAGAAATGTTGTACACCCTTAATAAACGTCTTTTATTAAAAAAAAACTTGGTACAAATTTAAAAAGACCATGCCAAAACACTTGCAAATTTGGTTCAAATTTTATAAGACCATGCCAAAACACTTGCAAACTTAGTACAAATTTAATAACACCATGCCAAAACACTTGCAAACTTGGAACAAATTTAATAAGACCATGCTAAAACACTTGCAAAATTGGTACAAATTTAATAAGACCATGCCGAACACTTGCAAACGTGGAACAAATTTAATAAGACCGTGGCAAAACACTTGCAAACTTGGTACAAATTTAATAAGACCATGCCAAAACACTTGCAAACTTGGCACAAATTTAACAAGACCATGCCAAAACACTTGCAAATTTGGTTCAAATTTTATAAGACCATGCCAAAACACTTGCAAACTTGGAACAAACTTCCTAAGACCATGCCGAACACTTGCAAACGTGGAACAAATTTAATAAGACCGTGGCAAAACACTTGCAAACTTGGTACAAATTTAATAAGACCATGCCAAAACACTTGCAAACTTGGTACAAATTTAAAAAGACCATGCCAAAACACTTGCAAATTTGGTTCAAATTTTATAAGACCATGCCAAAACACTTGCAAACTTAGTACAAATTTAATAACACCATGCAAAAACACTTGCAAACTTGGTACAAATTTAATTAGACCATGCCAAAACACTTGCAAACTTGGTTCAAATTTACTAAGACTATGCCAAAACACTTGTAAACTTTGAACAAATTTAATAAGACCATGCTAAAACACTTGCAAAATTGGTACGAATTTAATAAGACCATGCCGAACACTTGCAAACTTGGTACAAATTTAATAAGACCATGCCAAAACACTTGCAAACTTGGTACAAATGTAATAAGACCATGCCAAAACACTTGCAAACTTGGTACAAATTTAATTAGACCATGCCAAAACACTTGCAAACTTTGTACAAATTTAATAAGACCATGCCAAACACTTGCAAACTTGGAACAAACTTCCTAAGACCATTCCAAAACACTTGCAAACTTTGTACAAGTTTAATAAGACCATGCCAAAACACTTGCAAACTTGGTACAAATGTATAAGACCATGCCAAAACACTTGCAAACTTGGTACAAATTTAATAAGACCATGCCAAAACACTTGCAAACTTGGTACAAATTTTCTAAGACCATGCCAAACACTTGCAAACTTGGTACAAATTTAATAAGACCATGCCAAACACTTGCAAACTTGGAACAAACTTCCTAAGACCATGCCAAAACACTTGCAAACTTGGTACAAATTTAATAAGACAATGCCAAAGCACTTGCAAACTTGGGACAAATTTAATAATAACATGCCAATACACTTGCAAACTTGGTAAAAATTTAATAAGACCATGCCAAACACTTGCAAACTTGGTACAAATTTAATAAGACCATGCCAAACACTTGTAAACTTGGAACAAACTTCCTAAGACCATGCCAAAACACTTAAAAACTTGGTACAAATTTAATAAGACCATGCCAAAGCACTTGCAAACTTGGGACAAATTTAATAAGACCATGCCAAAACACTTGCAAACTTGGTACAAACTTCCTAAGACCATGCCAAACACTTGCAAACTTGGTACACAATTAATAAGACCATGCCAAAAACTTGCAAATTTGGGACAAACTTCCTAAGACCATGCCAGAACACTTGCAAACTTGGAACAAATTCAATAAGACCATGCCAAAACACTTGCAAACTTGGTACAAACTTCCTGAGACCATGCCAAACACTTGCAAACTTGGTACACAATTAATAAGACCATGCCAAACACTGGCAAACTTGGTACAAATTTAATATGACCATGCCAAAACACTTGCAAACTTGGTACAAATTTAATAAGACCATGCCAAAACACTTGCAAACTTGGTACAAACTTCCTAAGACCATGCCAAACACTTGCAAACTTGGTACACAATTAATAAGACCATGCCAAACACTTGCAAACTTTGGACAAACTTCCAAAGACCATGCCAAAACACTTGCAAACTTGGTACAAATTTTATAAGACCATGCCAAAACACTTGAAAACTTGGTACAAATTTAATAAGACCTTGCCAAAACACTTGCAAACTTGGTACTAGTTTAATAAGACCAAGCCAAAATACTTGCAAACTTGGTACAAATTTAATAAGACCCTGCCAAAACACTTGCAAACTTGGTACAAATTTACTAAGACCATGCCAGAACACTTGCAAACTTGGAACAAATTTAATAAGACCATGCCAAAACACGTGCAAACTTGGTAAAAATTTAATAAGACCATGCCAAAGCACTTGCAAACTTTGTACAAATTTAATAAGACCATGCCAAACACTTGCAAACTTGGAACAAACTTCCTAAGACCATGCCAAACACTTAAATAAGTACATGTTTAATAAGACCATGCCAAAACACTTGCAAACTTGCTACAAATGTATAAGACCATGCCAAAACACTTGCAAACTTGGTACAAATTTCATAAGACCATGCCAAAACACTTGCAAACTTGGTACAAATTTAATAAGACCATGCCAAAGCACTTGCAAACTTGGGACAAGTTTAATAAGACCATGCCAAAACACTTGCAAACTTGGTACAAATATAATAAGACCATGCCAAACACTTGCAAACTTGGAACAAACTTCCTAAGACCATGCCAAAACACTTGCAAACTTGGTACAAATTTAATAAGACCATGCATAAGCACTTGCAAACTTGGGACAAAGTTAAAAAGACCATGCCAAAACACTTGCAAACTTGGTACAAATTTGATAAGACCATGCCAAAACACTTGCAAACTTGGTACAAATTTAATTAGACCATGCCAAAACACTTGCAAACTTGGAACAAATTTAATAAGACCATGCCAAAACACTTGCAAACTTGGTACAAATTTAATAAGACCATGCCAAAATACTTGCAAACTTGGTACAAATTTAATAAGACCAGGCCATACACTTGCAAACTTGGTACAAATTTAATAAGACATTGCCAAGAACTTGCAAACTTGGAACAAACTTCCTAAGACCATGCCAAAACACTTGCAAACTTGGTACAAATTTAATAAGACCATGCCAAAACACTTGCAAACTTGGTACAAA